>OX940867.1:35518321-36901238 GCA_954871525.1 Parietaria judaica
ACTTTTTTAAAATATAATTTTATTCAAATTATAATTTTGAAAAATAAATAAACTTCACCATTTTCGGATGTAATTTGTGATTTCGCTATTGACTGAATGACTTATAAGAGAATGACATTTTAAAAATAAAAATAAAATAGTAGAAATTGAAAACTTTAATCCTATTACAAAATTTATATTAATATAAAAAATAAGATATTAAATATCTATGTCACAATTAACTTTATTATTTAAATATATTCCTAAGGTAATGTAATAGTAATACAATCCGAGTCGGCGAAAAGCAAGATAATAATGGGAAAGAGACAGACTTGCCACGTGGCAGGGTGGGCCAATGACAGAGCACCGATCACGTGAGGTGGCAGCGCTGGGTTTGGCGCGTGGGTCCCACGAAAGCTGGGGTGGAAAATTGGAACAAAAACAAGGAATCGGATAACATAGGATGAGCCTACGAGGCACATGGGACATCAACTACAACTCCAAGATATATGTGTATCTATCTATATATGTATATATATTATTATTATTATTATTACTACTATATATAAATAATATTAAATGTTATATAGTTGTATTATTATAAGTATAGGTAAGAGATGACATAATAAAATAAAAAGTGCAAATGCATTTAATAAAGGCCACTCTTGTCTCCCCTGGTTTTATCCAATTTGCCACGTCACGCTAGAATGGGCCTTGATTTCGTCATAATTACATGCACGCCACTCCTCCTTTTTTTTCTAATCTGTGTTTATTCATTGGCAAAAAAATGTTGTTAATTCTCTTTAGAGTTCTAAAAGAATTTGATGAGAAATGAGCTGGGCCGTCGGATTAAAAGAAAACGAATGGTCCGATTTAAATCACTTTATACGGGCGTAGAGGCTAATGCCCGCTTTTCTTTGGCGTCGTCTTTTGGTTCGTTGGCGAAGTGTAAAAGGTTTAACATAGTTAATTGAGCACTGGTGCATTATTGGAACCAATTTATTTGAAATAATTGTTTTTTATTCATATATATATATATATATATATATATATGATAATTTTGTGTTGTGTTGTGAGACATACTGAGAGAGATTTCATTATGATTGTCGCAACTTTTCGTGAGCCAATTTCTTGATTCGTGAATTTGAAATTCTAAGTTTCAAAGAATCTCTCTCGGATAATACAGTCGTTAATTTTGATTTTGAGAACAATTTATCTTTTCAAACTGGTCTGTCAAAATTTCATGTTTTATTCTCTGATTGTTCGGAGCTGTCAAAACTTTTTTCAAATGTGCATTTGTTTTGGAATCGTGTTAAGATTTATGAATATTTTTGCTTATAATTTGTCATGCATTTTTCGTCTTTATCACTTGAAATGACTTAGTATTCTTTCCGTGTGAATTAAAAATTCTATTTTGATTGATGCTTAATATATATATATATTAGTTACCTTCTTAAAATAGTAGCATATGCCTAAACGACAATTATTATTATTTTAATTAAGTTTTGACTTCACATATTTTTTTCGAACTCAAATAAAGACCAAGAAAATAAGTTTTGGTGGGTGTGTTTCTATTTTGTGTAGTCTCATTGAAACATGCTCGAATTAAACATCATGACTTTGTTTTGTTGTCTTCAAAAGATGACCCAACGGGTATGATATCATATCTATTGTTGATTTTATGCTAATGTTTTGTCACTAATATTATTAGCAAATATCGTATTGAATTATATATATTATTGACAAACATATAATGATTTAGATATCAAGCATGGAGTATCATCTAAAAAGATATAAGCATTATCCGACACAAGATCATTTATATACACTCTATGACCTCTGTTACATATTTAATATTTTAATTATATATAATGCTAGATAACATAAAATAATTATATAAAAACTGCAATGAGCGCAATTAAAATTCGTTAAATACAAAGTAAAAATATCTTAAATAACGAGAGTGCATTAGCCCAAAATATCATTAGGCTACGTTCTAACCTAATTAGCACATGACACGTGAAATTCGGTATGAGTCAGCCCGACCACCTTGTAAAACTAAATACTCTTGAACGACTGATAGTGTAAATCGTTGGGGAATGAGTCGAAAGAAGACTCAAATTTATATATCTAACTACGCTATAAAACACTATTATATGGATAGCTATGTTATATGTTTATATAAATATATATGTCTTTTTTTTTTTAGGGATAAATATATATATATATATATATATCATTGTGTGAACTTAACCCTCAAATTTTTACATAGCCAAAAAAAAAAAGAGATGGGTGAAATAAATGATAAGGAAATGGCATTAAATAAGGGGAAAACACAATAATAATGTGATGATAAATAAATAAAAAAAGTAAAAATAAAATGTATGAAGAAAGGATGAGAGGGACAGAAAACGTAGCGTGGTCGAGCAGCCGCATAATTCACCGCCTGTCACGCTATCCAATCACCTTTTTTCACTTTTTTTCTTTCTTTCTTTAAGGTACTGAGGGAGTAAAAAAAAAGTTCTAGAGTAAATTGATTACAAAAATTGTAGTAATGTATCTGAACTTTAGTTTTAATGTGTTTTTTTTTCCTGTAAATTTTAAATTTTTGCCAGAAATGCCCTTGTCCTTCTCTCTAAATGTAACAAACTGCTTGTTATACTTCGTGATTAGATGACCGATAATTATAATTTTGCGGAAAACAAATCTTATATTTTTCTAAACAATTCGACTCTTAAGATTGCTACTAATCTTGTTAATAACTTAATACAGGCGAAACCTAAATATTAGTCTAAACTTTATAATTTTTAGGTAATATTCAGAGCCATGATTACTAGTTTCGGAAAGATTTGAAACTGGATTACTAGTTCATGATCTAAAGAAAACGGATAAATCTGATTTTTAATTTTGTGTTTCTAAAGAATTATAAGGGCTATGAATCCGAATTGTGTATGAATGAGACACTATTCAAACATTCAAAAGACGGTTTATATTGGGTCCATTTTCCTTGAAAAAAAAATGTTAGAACAAACATTTTTTTTATATAATAAACCCACGAAATGCCCAAAAACCACCTAAGGTTTATGAGAATTGCCCGTACTTTCAAACAATTCATTTATACCAATTTGTAAACTTTTTTGGACCATTAACCCTAATATTAATTATATTTATTTATTTTCGTAATTAATTATTTATAATATATTTTAATTTTCGAAATCAAATTATCCTAAAATTATGGTTGAAGACTTCCATTTTTAATTAGGTTTTTATTTAATTTTGTTACTTTAACCCAAAAATCTTTTTCATTATTCTCTCTCTAATTCCCACGTTGCAAAGAGCAATAAAATTACGTTGTAAAGAGCAATAAAATTACGCATACACTTTCGTTCACTTCCCAAAGAAAGAAGCAGCGTCGGATTTCTTAGTGCTTTACCGCAAGAACTGAAATCGAAGGTAATTTGGTTGCTTATTTACACTTTTTCCTCTGAAAAACCTATCAATATTTTGCTTATTTTGTTAGTACTGATTTATATAACGTAAGTGTTCTAATGTAATGAAATTTGGTACAAGGTCACACCATTAATTCGATTTCTGGCTTAAAATTTGGTTTAATTTCAGTACTAATTGTAATTCAACATGTTCAACATTTAAATAAATTTCATACATTTATTTACGGTTTTTTAAATATACGTAAATATACTCACCAACAATTACGTTTCGTGTGAGATCCTTGGATTATTGTGTGTTTAATTCCTTTAAGCCTTTGATTTTTGTACATGGGACGATGAATAGTAAATATAGTTACGTAAAAATACAAAATCGTAAATATTGTTACGTAAATATAGAATCGTAAATATAGTTACATAAAAATACAGAATCGTAAATATAGTTACATGAAAATACAGAATCGTAAATATAGAATCGTAAATATAGTTACGTAAATATAATTACAGATTCGTAAATTTAGTTACGTAAAAAAAAGGTTGAAACAATAGGATTCATTTTTAATTGATTTTTGAAAATTTGATTAACAAATAAAAAATCGTGAAAATAAGATTTTGTTTTTTATCGTCAAATTAGGGAGGATTAAACGTGATTTGTTAGTGCTAATTGAAAATAATACTGATTAATAGGGGAAATTTATTTTTAATTTATTTAGTTTGCTACATTTAAGGAATTTTTTCGTTTTTTTATTTATTTTAATTAACGAAAATGAAATTAAAATTAAACTGGTTTAAAGGTAAATGTGATTTAAAATTTGGAAAGGCATATTAGTCCATATATCAATTTGTTGGTTATTATGATTACCATAATTAGAAATGAGCATTTTTTTGAAACCTTAAGTCATAAATGGGCATTTGCTTCATTTACCATTATTTTATATAACAATATTAATTGCTACACAAGTGTCTCACTATATTGAATTAATATCTTCGGTCATTTTTAATGAACACCCTCACTATTTAGTGAAACACTCTAATTAAAAACTGAGTTCTTGATTTGAAAAAATAAAACACACACACAACATGCAATTTTCCGTGGCATCAATGCTAAATGCTCAAAACTTTATCTTAGGTTTTTACTTTTTAGGCTAATTTCAAATCTAAAACAGCTTTACAGCTTAGTTTCTTGTTCTTCTTTTAATTTTGTTGGTCAATATCAAATATAATAAATAAATATGTATTTTCTTAATAAATAAATTAAAAAACATCTAGGTTAGTGAGTGGTCAATTCAAATCGCAAAAAGAAAAGTTAATGCATTTTTATAGGAGATTGAATAGGACATGTTGTTGACATGTAACTACTGTTTTCCAATCCCTGATATTGAAATTTTGATTTAAAAATAAGATTAGCGATTTTAATTAAGAAATATTCGGATTAAAATAAAGGATATTGACAAGGAATTTGATATTAAAATGTCCTGTTCTTATTTTATATTCATAATCATTTAAATTATAAATCTTATCAATATATTTAGTGAGTAAAGGCTAAACTAATAACAACCATGCTAATTGCTAACCTTATCCAGCTTAAATATATGATGTTGATGTAAACAAAATCAACCTTATATATGGTTATAAGGAGGATCACGAGATGTGATCTCCCGAGTTTGGTCTCACGGACAAGCAAAATGCTCGAACGTTCTATTAAAACGATGTTACAGGTGAGCAATGCCAGAGCCTCGAGCCTTAATTATATATATTATTTAATATTTAATTATATATAAAAAAATATTTTTAAATACTAAAAGACTTAAAAAATTCACAACATGGAATTTCGATAAAACACGATCAACACATAGCTGATCCTTATCGATATCGATTCTTGAATTAAATGGGCAAGACATTTGTGTTTATTAATTGTATTCTTAATTGTATTTAGCAAATCTAAAGTAATGTAATTTTGGATTATACCAACTTTTCCTCGACATACCGAGGAACTTTGGTTGCATTTTGTCTTCATTTGATTTATATATAAATTAGAAAACGTGTCCTTAATTTAATTAATTAACAATTGATTGAATTATAAGATTTACCTAGGACAGTTGTACAAGCATTTCCTAATTATTATAATCAATAGGCCAAAATCACAACAAGTATATTCAAGTATTGCTTGCATTGGATAATGTAGACATAGATTGTTATTGGTGACTCAATTTCCACTATTTAATAATTATTAATTAGTAGCTGAAATATTTTGAATCTTTGTGGGGTCTACCATCTATGCTTATCCATATGGCATTATTAATTATTAATTTTTTTAAAGCTTGATATGGATTATAGGTATTGGTTAAGGTTTGAAGGGTTTGGTCAACTTAATTAAAAAATAAATACAAAATAACAAAGAAATAAGTAGGTGTGGAACAAAGGACACTATCGAAGGGATAACATTTTTTGTGCAGACAATGAAGACTCTTTTTTTATTTTTATTTTTGGTACCTAAAGTATTAGGTTTTTGGGTGACCAAAAATATCATTTGGAAAAGATTTGAGACTAAGCAAAGCAAACACCAAAATTATCAAAAGAAATCAATATAAAATCCCAAGCATTTGAAATTGGCCACAATTAGGTAAATTACTCCAATTCTTACCCATGAAATTGACTTTTAGACAATTTCTTTCCACAAGAATTGAACTGCTTTTGGATAAAATCAAAACTCTTGAGTTTAAATTACATTCAAATTAAAGGGATTTTTTTTCGTAGAGCTTTTTAATTGTTATCAATAAAAGAGTGCAGACCATATATTATAAATACATAACACAATAAACTTCATCATTAAATCAAACCCATATAAAAAATCGAATTTATTAATATTATCTTGTTACATTTCGGTGATAAAGATATTTTTACTTTTAATTTTTAAAATTAGGTAGTATTAAAATTAAGATATTGTACGAAATACTCATTTTGTGTCAAACTTTTTAAAAAAGTATCTATTGTGTGTGTAAAAAATCACCTATGATGAGTAATTTTTTTAAAAAAAATTGCACAAAATAAGTATTTCGTTAATTTACCATTGTAAATAATCTGGCTCGAGTAATTTTGTTGATAATATTATCTTAAAAGGGTTAATGATGGCAAAAATACCCAAAGTTTGGTCAAAGAACCCATCGTGTACCCAAAGTCTGAAAGTGATGGCAAAAGTACCCAAAGTCACATTTGGGCCGTTGACCACTCCATTCTCGTAACGCAATTAACTTACATGTTAACTCTGGCCACGTGGACAAACGTGGGTTGCTCACATAGCAATTTTTTGCCACGTGAATGAGTCCACATGAGCCTCGTTTATGACAAAACAACGAATTAAACTCCTAATCGGGCTCGTCCACGTGACAAAAAATTGCCATGTCAGCAACCCGCGTTTGTCCACATGGCCAGAGTTAACGGGTAAGTTAACTGCGTTACGAGAATGGAGTGGTCAACTCCCCAAATACGACTTTGGGTACTTTTGCCACCACTTTTAAACTTTAGGTACACGAGGGGTTCTTTGACAAACTTTTAATATTTTTACCGTCATTAACCCCTATCTTAAAATATAGTTATTGACCGTCCCTCCACGTGTCGAGCTAAAATCTTATCCATTAAAATTCCAAACATATTTATGTACTCGCATTATCCAAAGCCAAAAGGGCAGTATGGTAATAAAGCCCAAGTCCGTGGTCGTTTCCACAGCAACAGCAAAATCCCGTAAAATAAAAACCATAAACGTAATAATACCAACAAAGAGTTACAATCCAACTATACATACATATATTTATATATATATATATTAAATCTTATCTCACTTTCTCTCTCTCTAAATCTCTCTGGAAATCTCTGCGTGTGTGTTTTTATTGACTTTCTACGTCTAAAAACTCGGTAAAGAGGGTTGCTTTGTTGAATGCTATTCCAATTTCCACCGTTTCAGCAAACATTTATTATTTATTATTATTCATTTCAAGCTCTGAACAAGAAGAAGAAGAAGAAGCCATTAAAGCTCTTCTCTCAAATCTCACCGGTCTCCGACCTAACACCACTCTCCGATCTCTCTCTCTCTCTCTCGCTTTAGATTCTGTATTTATTCGAGAATCTAACGCTCTCTCCGCCATTAATATTCCATCCTCGATAAAGCCTGTGAGCGCTCTCTCTCTCTCTCTGGCTCTGTTGGTTCAGAGGGGTTGTTCGTTTCGGCTGTTTGGTTGCCGAGAAAATCCGTGGGAAAAAAACTGGTGGGTTGTTGGGTGCTCTGTTTTCTCGGAAGCCAAACACGAATGAAAACCCAGGTTTTATTTAACATTTATTGTTTGCGATTGCTTCGCAGGAGATTGCTCTGACACTGTCTTCTTCCCATAACTGCCTTTTTGAAGCTCTGTGAAGCTGGATCAGTGATCTCATTTCAGGTTTGAATTTATATATATATGTTTGTATATACGTACTGGTATCTGCACATTTTTTTCTTACATAGATCCGGTGAGGAAGATTGAAGATTAATTTAGAAAGGGATATTTGCGGCATAAGTACCTAAATAAAAAAATATGAGCATATTTCACTTTTTTGGTTCATCTAAGATTTGGTACTTTTTCCGCATTTCTTTAAAAAAAATAATGAAGAACATCAAAATGTAATAATACTATGGTGTGTTTTCCAATTTTTGTTGTGAATGTCAGACAAGGTATTTAATTAATACTTGAATACCATGAATTAGGAATGTGAATTAGCCTTGCATTTAATTAAGAATTATATTTTTGGATGCCAAAATATTAAGAATTGAATATTCTTCCTAATTTTTAATAGAAAAAGAGAATTGGCGCGGTTCGCCCTTAGGTTTGATTTTGATTACACTTTTCCCCTCTACGCTTGTTTTGTTGCGCTTTTACCCCTCTTTGTTCAATTTGTTTATTAGTTAATGTGATGGAAAAATCTTCAATAATACTTTCGAACTCGACTATTATAACGAAAATATTCATTTTCTCCTTAATTATTGACAATTTCGCCGTGAGCGTTCTGCACCAATTCAAAAACGCGAAGGGAAAAAACGCAACAAAACAAACTAGGAAGGGGAAAAATGCACCCTAAAAAAAAAAGAAGCAAAAGAAAGTTGAAAAAGATAGAAAGTTAGAGACAGAGATGATCTGATAGTTCCAACCTAACAAAATTAGGTCTGTGTTTCGGTTGGATAAGCCTTATCTTCTTATACATATATATATATATATATATATTATGTATATATATATCTTCTTATATTCATTTTCATACCCATGTCTATTTTGGAGAGAAGATGTTTATTTATTGTGTTCCATAAAAAGAGTAAAGAATGTAGAAAGATCATAGAAACTGAGTACAATGATAGTTTAAATTATAGAATTAAACCTAACAAAAGTAGGTCTATTTTTGGGTTAAGGGGTGAAACTTTTTCCCGGTTACTAGTTTGAATATCGGTTTCGGTTACCAGTATTTTGAAATAAAATCCGGACGATTCTAATAAATTGAGAACCGGTATATACTTGTCATGTTTTTTTTTTTTAATATTATAAATGCCTCGGTATATATATCAGTATTGAATCGGACAATCGGTTACTGATTGCTGAATCCAAATCGGTACATATATAACTTTTAATAATAAAAAACCCGGTTTCTACAGACTGGTACCAAATTTGTGAAAACTGGGACGGGATTAAAGGATATCAAGGTCCGGGTTTTTTATCTCGGTTTCACCCGTATAATGTCACTGTATATATATATATATATATAAGATTCTGTTATTTTTTATTTGTCAGATAATAAACAACGATGCTTTCGAGATCCTGCATAAGCCTGCTGGAACTGGCATCAGGCGACATGCTGAACCTCCCGCAGACTCCCCGGAGCCTCCCACGAGTCACGACAACAACCCGAGGCATCACGCCGGCCTCCGACGGTTCCCCGGGGTCTCCGTCCCCGGAAATCCCGGGAAAGAAGATCGTGGTCGCCAACTTTCTCCCGATAAATGCCCACCGCGACCCTGCCATCGCACGCTGGAGCTTCGCTTTCGACGAGGACGCGCTCACCCTCCAGCTCCGCGACGGCTTCCCCTCCGGCGCCCGGGTCGTCTTCGTCGGATCCCTCAAGGCCGATGTGGACGTTGCCGAGCAGGACCAGGTCGCACAGAGGCTTCTGGAGGAGTTCGGCTGCGTCCCGACGTTCCTTCCGCCGGAGATTCAGCGGAAGTACTACCACGGGTTCTGCAAGCAGTATCTGTGGCCGGCATTCCACTACATGCTTCCGATGTGCCTCGACCAGGGAAACCGGTTCGATCGCCGGCTATGGCAGGCCTACGTGTGCGCGAACAAGATGTTCGCCGATAAAGTTATGGAGGTTATAAGCGCAGAAGATGACTACGTTTGGGTCCATGATTACCACCTTATGATACTGCCGACTTTTCTCAGAAAACACTTCTCACGCGTGAAGCTAGGGTTTTTTCTGCACAGCCCGTTTCCCTCGTCGGAGATTTACCGGACTTTGCCAGTCCGCGACGAGATTTTGAGAGCATTGTTGAACGCCGACTTGATCGGGTTCCACACGTTTGACTACGCTCGCCATTTTTTGTCATGCTGCAGCAGGATGCTCGGTATCGAGTACGAGTCGAAGCGGGGCTACATCGGGCTGGATTACTTCGGTCGGACGGTTAACATTAAGATCCTGCCGGTCGGGATCCACATGGGCCGGCTCCAGTCGGCGCTGAACCACCCGTCGGCGTGCGCTAAGGCCGAGGAGATTCGGGAGCGGTTTGCGGGGAAGAAGATGGTTCTCGGGGTCGACGACATGGACATTTTCAAGGGAATTAGTCTGAAGTTTCTCGCGGTGGAGCAGCTTCTGCTGCAGCGGCCCGAGATGCTCGGGAAGCTCGTCCTCGTACAGATTGTAAACCCAGCACGGAGCTCCGGGAAGGACGTGCAGGAGGCGCGTAGGGAGACGTACGAGTCCGCGAAGAGGGTCAACGAGGCGTTTGGTTCGCCGGGGTACGAGCCGATCGTATTGGTTGACCGGAACGTGGGGATGGACGAGAAGGCTGCGTACTGCTCGCTGGCAGAGTGCTGCATCGTGAACGCGGTGAGGGACGGGATGAATTTGACGCCGTATATGTATACCGTTTGCCGGCAGGGCTCTCCGAAGATGGATGAGGTGCTGAAGATTTCGACAGATACGCCGCGGACGAGCACGCTTGTGGTTTCCGAGTTCATTGGGTGCTCACCGTCCTTGAGCGGTGCGATAAGGGTGAACCCGTGGGACATCGACGCGGTGGCAGACGCGCTTAGTGTGGCGATCGGGATGCCGGAGCTGGAGAAGCGTGTCCGGCACGAGAAGCATTACCGGTACATCAGCTCCCACGACGTGGCATACTGGTCTCGCAGCTTTATGCAGGATCTCGAGCGCGCGTGCAAGGACCACTACGCGCGGCGGTGTTGGGGGATCGGGTTCGGGCTGAGCTTCAGAATATTGTCGCTCTCGCCAAGCTTTAAGAAGCTCTCGGTCGACCACATCCTCTCTGCATACCGGAGGACGAGCAGGAGGGCGATCTTCCTCGACTACGACGGCACCGTGGTGCCTCAGGGCTCGATCTCGAAGCTCCCAAGTGCCGAAGTCATTTCGGTTCTGAACAGCCTCTGCGACGACCCCAAGAACACTGTGTTCATCGTCAGCGGTAGAGGAAGGGAGTCTCTCGGTGAGTGGTTCTCTCAGTGCGAGAATCTCGGCATCGCGGCCGAGCACGGATTCTTCATGAGGTAACACCATATGTTAGCTCGGGTGGTTGAGTACGTGAACTAGTTTATTTTAATGATTCCGGCTTATCTTGTAGATGGAACGCAAAATCGGAATGGGAAATGAGCGATTTGGTCGACGATTTCGAATGGAAGCAGATTGCGGCACCTGTGATGAAGCAGTACACGGAGGCGACAGACGGATCGTCGATCGAGCCGAAGGAGAGTGCGCTGGTATGGCACCACCAGGACGCGGACCCCTACTTCGGGTCCTGCCAGGCCATGGAACTCCTCGGCCACCTCGAGAGTGTCCTCGCAAACGAGCCCGTCGTCGTTAAGCGCGGCCAGCAGATTGTCGAAGTCAAACCGCAGGTAGGAACCGAGTCAGGGGAACGCCCTCGGGCTATATTTCCCCGTCAATTCCGCTAACGCTTCTTCTTTTCTTGCAGGGAATCACCAAAGGCATTGTCGCCGAGAAGGTCCTCTCCGCAATGACCTCACCGGCGGATTTCGTGATGTGCATCGGTGACGACAGGTCCGACGAGGACATGTTCGAGAGCATATTGCGCGTCGCCTCGGGCTCGTCGCTCCCGGCGGCCCCCGAGATATTCGCGTGCACAGTCGGCCAGAAACCGAGCAAGGCAAAGTACTACCTCGACGACACCGCCGACGTGATGGCGTTGCTTCAGGGCCTCGCCGCCTCGGCGCTAAGGCTGCGCTCCAGCCCTGAAGGCCGTGCCCCTAGGCGCAACGTTTTTTGAGACGCGGTCAGTGAGCGGTCTTTTTACCGGCTGCGGTGCCGGGTTTAGATGTTAGGAGGTCTTAACTATAGAAGAAAACACTTTTAACAGGTAGACTCACAGGTAACTTTTTTTACTTGTAGTTAAAAAAAAAAGAATTTTTTAGGGGAAAATACGAAGAGCATTGGTATTCTGTACATGTGGATTCTCTTTGCTTTGACATTATAAAACAAAAAACCATTCTTTCCATGATTTCTTCTACTGTGTTGACTTGTGTTGTGTGTGTACATAAAGTCAACTGTTTTTGACTTGTGTGTTGTGTATAAAGTCAACTTTGCATAGTCAGCTGTGCAATTAGAAGGGTTTATTTAATAATGTTTTATTTGGGGTTTTTTAGTTGGCTAATTGCCTAATTCTATTGTATGATTGTACACTTCAACAACATATACTATATATGTATAATTATTTACCAAATAGTTTAATACTTATAATTAGCCCTCGTTGAATGGAGATTTTGAGCCAATTTGAGGTGAAAAATAAGTAAATGGATTACCTTAGTATAAGTGAAAATACCTTGTTTGCTCCTTTTGAAACCCGGGCTTTTTAATATAAGAAATCGGGAACCGAAATTGGACCGGACCAGTGACCAGGCTGAGGAAAAAAAAACCGGTTTGGATCCGGTTCGAGGTTTTAGCACCATTTATCTATCTATTTATTCATTTATTACAATTTTGATATTTAATTTTTTTATTTTAATCTTGTTTCATACATTACTAATTTTCCGATCACGTTTATTCGTTAATTTGAGCGTAAATCGTTGCAGATCCAAATATTTACTTCAATTAACTGAATGGTACAAAAAAATAATAATAAAAAAACTTGGTCTAGTTTTTCGTTCGGTCCCGATTAGTGCAATGCAAACGGGTCCAACACCCGTTTGGACCCACATTTCGTGGGCGCAGGCATTCCGGGCCCACACTTATATGTTGGGGCGGTTGCCCGCCCACCCACAAACTGCCTGTCCCACTTGGAAAACACTAGTCTTGATTCTCGAATACTATTGAGTATCGACCGGACCGGTCCGGGCCCGGTTACGGGTCTTTAAAAAGAAAAAGAAAAAGAAAAAATACCAATGAGAGGGAAAGGGAAAAAAGGCAGTAACTTTATGTATCTCTAAACAAATCAAAAGCGTCCCAATTCTGAGACGATCGAAAGAGTGAGAAAAATGATTAGTCGTTGCTTCACAGTGTCGTTCGCCATTTTCGTCCTGGTTTTCTCTCCTCAAATCCAGGTCCGATCAGTGTCATGCTTTTGCTTTTTTTTATATATTTATTTTGTTTTTGAGTGTGGGTTTTGCTTGTTGTGCAGGGAGAGAGAGTGATTGAGCTCAGCCACCGAAGCTTCCGTGCTTCGTCGTCGTTCTCGAAAGCCCTAGAAATTCTCCAGAACCAAATCGGGTACTTTTTTTCTAAAATTTATTTTTGGGTGCGAATTAGAAATTCTCCATTGATCACTGTCTTTGTTTGGAGATATATAATCTGATGTTAAACTGGTTTGTAATTGTGGGTTTTAATATTTGGTTGATTTTTAATTGTGGGTTTGTAGAAATTCTCCATAGATCGCTGTTTTTGTTTGGAGATATATTCACATTTTGTATAGAACTTGAAGAACTTATGGATTCTTGTAGGGGTGAAAATTTTGGCCCCTCCTCCCGGTTTCGGCCTAAAAACCGGGCCTTTTTTTTTCTCGCAATAATACCTATAACCGGCTGTCTTTTTTTTCCTTCAATTTTTAAGGTAATTAGAAAAATTGGATTAAAAAAAACCGAGAAGTGGGAAAGCACGATTTTGAACAAAATTGAGCTCTTATTTTCTGGTTCGGTTCTCTGCCTGGGTGTTTTGAAAAAATCCGGGGTTTTTTAATCTGTGACGGGGAACCGTTTTCGGAAGGTCTTGTTTAAGTGGGACCGGCCCCCCAAAAAAAGAGAGGCTAGAAGCCTGGTTCCCGGTCTCGGTTTCACTCCACGGAAAATTAAGATTTCCTCATTTGTATGTAACATCAATCTATGTATTCATCGGGTTTCTGGCACGCCAATCAAAACTGTGGCTAATTCTTTCAACTTTCAGGTACACTTTCCAGAGAGTCGGTCTCCTTCGCCGTGCGATGACGCACTCGTCGTTCTCGGAGGAGAACAACCGTGCTCTGAGCGTTCTCGGTGCTAGTCTAATTGAAACAACCACTTCTATGCGTTATCTAAAAGAAGACATCGACATTTCTGCCGAGGAACTGAACCGCCACATCACCGAGCTCTCGAAGGTAGAGGCTTCCTGTGCTAAGGACGGGGCGAAGCTTGGGTTGCCGAAGCTGGTCAGAGTCTCCCACAAGACCAATTCCACCACTCCGTCCGTGGTTTGTGGGGCATTTAGGGCAATCTTCGCCGCCATCGCGATTGACTCTGGAAAGTCCGATGACGCTGGGAATGTGTTTTGGGCCGTTCACGGAGGCAAAGCTGGACTGAGTCTCGCTTGATAATGGTGATTTCCACTCATCGGCGTTCTGCTCTTCGTCTGTCTTATATCTATAGCTAAATGCTTAATGTTGGGTCAAAACTATGGCAAACTTGGGTTTTGTAGTCGTATATGATATGTTTAATGTAGTATTTTAGCTTCGGTGTGCGTAACATAACTTTTTAGGTCATGAATAAAAGATACACTAATGACGAGTTTTATTTGAAACGGATCTATTCAAAAGTATGTTGCGTTAAATCAAAAGCTGAAGCTAAAATGCAAGCAAAAGGAATACAAAGATGAAGGGCCTTTTTATTATATCAGATTTTAATTAACAAGGATGTTAGCGAGAGTACGTGTGTAGCCAACTACATCATTATTAAGGGATGATACTAACATGTCCTAGATGTTGCAAAACTCGGGTAAAATCTTGAGCGTCGATTGTGATTCGTTTGCGAAACTCGGGTAAAATCTTGAGCGTCGATTGTGATTCAATCTAACGACCTACGTAGGTTGTTCTCATGTCTCTTACAAAAGGGAGCACAAACCCTCACGCGGCGTTCTCGAAGGAAGGAAGATTTGTCTCTCTTCTGACGGTGCAATCTCGTGGACTGAAGATTGACAAATCACAGATCTTCGATCTATCGTGCTGAGCCTTGCTGGAAATCCAAGTTTATTCGTTCCATCACCACACATTATATTGTTACATACGATTTTATTACATACGATTTTATTGATAGACTTATTCTTGCTAAATGTTTAGTAGGGTTTTTATTTATTTATATAGTTTTATATATGAAAGAAAGGAGATTGAAGGAAATAGTCCCGTCATTTGGTGTTTAAAACACCGTAGTAATTCTTCGATATCTCATTGTTAAGGTCGGATCCGGTCGGACCCATTTAATGGAGAAACAGGCGACGTCTGTTTTCCATCAGCAAGGCGACGACACGCGAGGAAGTCGAGGAGGGGTATATCCAGGCCTCGCAGGGCATAAGTACCAAAAGTCGACAAACTCCTTCGATGGCGATGGCACGCGAAGAGTTCGAGGAGGGGAAAGTCCGGGCCTCGCGGGGCATAAGTACCGAGAGTCGGCAAGAGGCGTCAAAATCGGGTCGACGGCGCAAGCTGACAACCGATGTGACGAGCATTTATGAGGCCCATACCCATCCCACCTACCCAGCACAACCGGTAACCCCTGCTGGCTCAAATCATGGGGCTCGCCATGCTGGTGTCAATCACCCTGATGGAAGGGAGTGATGGGACATGAAGAAGGGCGGGAAAAGGCCCAAAAGGAGGGAATGAGGGTTATAAATATAATAGAAGCACCATTTGTAAAGGGGAGAACATTTTGGTAGCAGAAAGACAGGGAGAGAGCAACCTGTAATTACGAGAAAGCAAGAAAAAAAAATACACATACATCCTTCGATTCATCCCTGACTTTTTTCCTAGCTAATAAACGGAAGAATCCGAGTTCTTTCTCGAAGAACAAGGATAAAACCTTGTGATTGTTAAGGGTAGAAAACGCCCTCAACACTCATCAAATTTCAATGAGATTTATCTTACTGCAATTCCTTCTCTTTTCCCTACACTTCCTTTGTGGGACTTTCTTTGGTTTTCTTTAATTCTATTTTTTTCCTCTTCTAATGAGGTTTTATCTTACACAACCAACAAATATAGTAATGATAATGAATATTGTATATAATACGTTTTATTCTTGAACGTACATTACATATATAATGTGTGTGTATTTTAACTATTTTATAAAATAATCGTCCGTATGCCTGCCCATAATCAACATCTCAGTAAAATCGGATTGGTACCAAACGGTATCGATACTTATAATTTACACGCTTGTATATCCTTCGGACGTCATGCCATCATGCGGTGCCTAACTTGATCTAGTGGTAATCACACCTATTCCATTGTGAGATTTTCGGTTTAGTCCTCATGAGGACGGGTTCATTTAAAATAAAAATAATGATAAACAAATTCATGACTTATTAGGAGCAATCTTAATGTGGAAATTGTGATGCCTATTTTGCATTAGAAGCTTATTATTGGTTTGGTAAACAAACCAAGTTACAACCCGTTATGTGAGTTTAGATATGCATTTCCAATCTAAGATTGCTTCTAATTTAATCCCTAAACTTTTTGTTTATTCTCATCTAATCTAACAACCTCTTAATCATATTATTGACACACTAACAAAAATTGAAGTAACAACTTTTTAATTATGTCTTCTTTTTTTAATTCCTCTTTTTCTAAACACCAACACTTGTGCCATCACATCTGAGCTGAAATTGATCTATATTCAGGACTATTTCATTTTGGAAAGCAAATAAAATATGGTACAATCCAGGGTTTAGAATTTCGACAAAAATCGTCGAAAATCGTGTGAGTTAATCAATGTATTCTATAGGGTAAATCGTGTGAGTTTTGCTTTTTAAATTTAATCAAACCGTCTAATTTGGAGGGTTTTATTTTTTTATAACTTAATCGTGATTAATTTAGATGGCTTTTGTTGGTGTCCTACTAAGTCGACAATGTAGGACGCATTATGTTCGAGGTCGAGCATGACACTATCAAAATAGTAAAGCCCGATCTTTTTTAAGAATGGGGCCTAAAGACGGCCCAATTCAATATAGTAATTTCTCTAGCTCTCTCCGATCAATACTTACATCCTTGATCTCTCTACGCGGTCGTAGCATCATCTCGGAATCTCCACTCCCGGTAAGCTAAATGGAGCTTCACAACATTCGTTCCCCTTGAACTTTTTAATCCGTCTCGTGATTGTGGATGAAATTCAGCCAATTAGAGCTTTGTAATAGAATATAGATTAGTATTTATTTTGGAGAAAAAGATAAACTTATACCTACCACAAAAATAAAAATGAAGTCTTATATATAAAAAAAAAACATGGGAATAAAGGAGCATCATATAATATTCCCTCCTTACCACTATTTATTATTCTTGGCCAATTTAATACCAACCTACATTATAAAGCTGAAATTGAAGAATTCATTTAGGCTTTTAACCTAGATAACTGCGGCATAAATACTAAAACTTATTTGAATTTATACGATATAATCCTAAGCTTTCAATTGTTTTGGAATAAATACCCAAAGTCATGAATTTTTTTGGTTTGGTTGATTTCGTCCATGTGTCTATATTAACATTGATCTTTTTATTTACTCGTGTACATCTTCAATTAACATTTTTTTTCTTTCATGTTTTCACATTTCTCATATTAAATCCTTCCACATTAAACATACACTCAACATTCACGAGGACATAAGAAAAAAAGATAAACCCAAATTTCATGATTTTAAATATTTATCCCGTGTAGTTACAAGCTTGGGAATTGGGATTATGCTAAATAATTTAAATAAATTTAGATATTTTTGCCGCAATTAGTTCTTTAATTTATCCTATTGTCATTATTATTATTTCATTTTTTTTTAATAAATGAACAATACTAGATTTGCTGGCAGTGACACCTATATCAAAAGTGGGGTCCAGTGAGTCTAACAGAGAAATATGATGTTGTGGTTGGACTTTTAGTGGGCCTATTAGATTCCTTGATTCCCAATCACCACTCATTCATTAGTGGACCCACCAAGTTCGGCTCGATCAAATTTCCACGTCAGCTCAGGCCCACTGGGGAACTTTAGCTGCGATGCAGAGGATCATAGCCGTGCCAACCAGAGTCCACCCAACGGTCTGAAACGGCGAAACCACATTACAAAACTTGTTAATTGCGGCAAAAAGACCCAATCTTTGGTCAAATGCTCTACTGTGTTAAACGAAATAATGAATATTTAATAACCAATAATGAATATTTAAATTTAAATATTCAGTATTGGTTATTATTATTAAATATAATTATTCACTTTAGAAAAGTAGGTCAAACGAAATAAATAAAGAAAAAAATCACCGTTCACGGTTCACTCAAGCTCCGCCTCCGATCCGGTTCACGGATGGAACGAAATCGCTTAATATGTTTAATAATAATAACCAATAATAATCATATGATTATTTAATGACAATTTTAAAAAAAGAATAATATATAAAAAAACATATTATAAAATTATTATTATAAAATGCAAACACAAAAAAAATATCATGCAAACAAATAAAAATAATTTTTCGTTAAATAAAAATATGACTACTGTTATGGATGATTTTTCCCCAAATCAATTCCGGCCCAAAAAAGCCCGTATCTCAAAAACCGAGAAGCCCAAAAAACGCGGACACAATTTTTATTATTAAAATAATAACTAAACGGTGAAGCGCGCCGCCCCCGCTCCGTGACGGGACGTCAGGACGCATTTTCACGCCTAGTATGGTAATTCCGCGCCGCCGCGGTGCGGAGGACTAAAGTGACAATATTTTACTGCTCTCAGGTCCCCGGCCCCTCCTATAAATAGAAGCTCATTCTGAACAAATGGTAACTCCGATTCAAACGCTCTAGATAGCGATAAACACCGTTTTCTCTCTTCTATATATATATTCTGGTAGAAATACCCGACGACCTGCCCTACGGAGGTTCCGGTTCTCAGTGGTCGCCTCTTTTTTCCACTTTTTCCACCTTCCGGGATGTCTACCAAGTCAACAGAGCGTACGTCATCCCGCCCAGCGGCAAGCATTGCCTAGAACACACGAGCTCAGGTCCACGCACGCCAGAATCGAGCTCAAAATCAACTAGAGACAAGCGTCCGCCAAGATCCAATAAGCAACGAAACCAATGAGCGAATAACACGGATAGAAGACAGCATCTTCCGGCTGACCGGGCTAGTCTTCAAACGCCTAGGACACGACACTGCCATTCAAGAAGTCATCGGTGAAGAAGGAAGCCCAACGGAGGAAGCGCTAGAGCCGACACAGAGACTTCGTCCCGAGACTCGGCAACAGCTAGACCCCGAAGACATCCAGAGACCGGCGCAATCACAAGCGACGCAAAGATCGGCGTTCGACCGACTTGGGAGAGAAGAAGACGTGGCAGATAGCGGAGAAGCACAAAGATTTAACCCGCCACAACGTACGAACATCAGAATACGAGCGGAAAACGAGGATGACCTCAGAGCCCGCATCAACTTCCACGGTCAAGACGAAGATCTGCGACAGCACATCAACCGTCGACGAGGAACTTCTCATAACCAGAGCTCGCAAGAGTACGAAGACGAAGATGAAACAAGGATGTCTGAGAGACCTCGTCACCCGCAAAGCATCCCGGCACGCCTAGCGACGGGGAACGAGATTGCCATAACGATTAAGAGATGTTTTTCAGGCACTAGAGAGAAAAGTTTAAGAGCTCATTGCGGCCAAAGATGCGAGCCCAGCCATCCGAAGCGTAGTTGAAGGAACCGTCTCCCCTCTCGCCGATCGCATACTCGCGGACGATATTGTCGGAGACCTCCGCTTCCCACCGAATCTCGTCTACGACGGTACCACCGACCCCACATACCACCTTGTCCAATACCAGTGGTCGATGCGAGTAAAAAAATGTTCTGCTTCCACGATGTGCCAAGCGTTCTGCCTCACCCTCGCCGGTCCCTCTTTTGAATGGTACCAACGACTCCCGAAGGGCTCCATCGGATCTTTTGAAGAGTTGAAAGAGCGTTTCATCTCTCGTTTTGCAAGTTCGGTGATACAGCGAAAAGAAAAGTCTTACCTATGGTCCCTCAAGCAGCACGAAGATGAATCCCTCCAAGACTACCTGAATAGGTTCATCGAAGAAGCCAACAAGGTCGCCGACTACACCGACAACGACGCCATCATCGCTGTGATCGACGGCCTCCCGGAGGGCGACTTTGCTCGATCGCTCGTCTCGAAAAGGTCGATCTCTATGGCAGAGTTGATGGCGAGAGCGGCACAACACATCTCAGTCGAAGAATACTTCAACAACCGAAGCAAGATTAACCAAGGAAGCCAGCGCCGAGACAATGGCAAGATCAGCGACGAGGAGCCACAGAGAAAGAAGCCACGACAACAACAAAGCTCAGGCATCCAGGAGCAACAACCAAAGCGAGTGGAGAAGTTCTGGAGGGATACAAAATTCACCCCCCTGGCGGCATCACCAGCTATGATCCTCAGCCTCCACGGAGACAAATTTGTCCCCCCCAAACCGATGACGAACTCCAACAGAGACAAAAGTCGATACTGCGAGTTCCACCAAGATCACGGGCACACGACGGCCCAGTGCTGGAATCTGAAGAAACAGATCGAGGAACTAATCGAGGACAGACAACTCAAGGAATTCGTCAAGAAGATGACGATGAGGAAATAGCCATCCTCCAGTAAGTAGCCGCAAGCAATCGAGCGTCCCCAAGACAACGATCCAGGGGGGTCCCACCATAACCGAGATCGAGAAAAAGCCAAGACCACCCAATACAACATCATTTCGACCATCCTTGGCGGGCCCGAGACAGGGGACTCTGGCAACGAGCGAAAGAAATATGCCGGAGCCTTAGAAGGTAACAAAGAAGTACACAAAGTCAACCTAACCAGCCTATCAAAACCGCCAGCGATGTCCCCAAGCGGGACAATAATTTTCACGCAAGAAGAAGCTCGACTAGTACTACACCCGCACAACGACGCAATTGTAGTCGAGACGCAAATTGCCAACAACAAAGTAAGGCGAGTGCTAATCGACAACGGGAGCTCGGCGGACATCATCTTCCGAGCAACTTTAGACTGCATGGATTTAGGGAATATCTCCCCTACGCCAATCAAGTCCCCGCTTTACGGCTTCAACGGGAAGCCAGTCCTCACCGAAGGCACCATCGAGCTACTAACGACATTTGGGTCAGAAGACGGAGCTCAAATCACAAGGATGATCAATTACCTGGTCGTCGATCAACCGTCAGCATACAACATCATCCTTGGTAGACCGACCCTCAACAAACTCCAAGCTATCACATCTACATTCCACATGATGGTCAAGTTCCCAACCAAAGACGGAATCGGAGTGATGAAAGGAAGTCAGAAAGAATCGAGTGCTACTCCCAAGGAACGAAGCCCGGACAAGTCAAAATACTCGTCAATACCATCCACCAGCTAAAGGCCCACAATCATTTCATCGTTTTCCTTACCTTTTCCAAGAAGTGTAAAGGCATGACTTGGTCTCTGCCACACATGTTGTAAACGGTTTCAGACGAAATAAAAGCTCAATGAATCGTCTTTTATCTACGTTCTTATCTTATATCTCCATAAAAATAAAAATCTCCGCGAATATCGCAAAACTTTGCAAGCAAAGCTTCCGAGACTAAGTGTCGAAACTTTTGTGTCATCGCAATCGTGAAAGGAAGTACAAAAAACAAAAAAGCAAAGCTTCCGAGACTAAGTGTCGAAACTTTTGCGTCATCGCAATCGTGAAAGGAAGTAAAAAAAACAAAAAAGCAAAGCTTCCGAGACCAAGTGTCGAAACTTTTGCGTCATCGCAATCGTGAAAGGAAGTACAAAAAAGAAAAAAGAAAAGCTTCCGAGAATAAGTGTCGAAACTTTTGCGTCATCGCAATCGTGAAAGGAAGTAAGAAATAAAACATGGCGAGCAAAAGCCATCCGCGAGTAGATAAAAGTTTCTCGAAAATTTCAAATTCCCGTGAAACTGGGGGGTTAATGTTATGGGTGATTTTTCCCCAAATCAATTCCGGCCCAAAAAAGCCCGTATCTCAAAAACCGAGAAGCCCAAAAAACGCCGACACAATTTTTATTATTAAAATAATAACTAAACGGTGAAGCGCGCCGCCCCCGCTCCGTGACGGGACGTCAGGACGCATTTTCACGCCTAGTATGGTTATTCCGCGGCGCGGCGGCGCGAAACCCGCGCCGCCGCGGTGCGGAGGACTAAAGTGACAATATTTTACTGCTCTCAGGTCCCCGGCCCCTCCTATAAATAGAAGCTCATTCTGAACAAACGGTAACTCCGATTCAAACGCTCTAGATAGCGATAAACACTGTTTTCTCTCTTCTATATATATATTCTGGTAGAAATACCCGACGACCTGCCCTACGGAGGTTCCGGTTCTCAGTGGTCGCCGACCTATATCCCGAGTCCTAGGACTTTGCGGTAACGGGTCGGAGGACCCGGTTCCGGTCCGACGGTTAGTGGAGGGTCCGATCTGCCAGAGGAGCTAGCTAGAGCGGAAGCGCTGGAGGAATCCCTGGCCTACCATAGTAGCTAGAGCGGAGCGCTGGAGGAATCCCCGGCCTACCGGAGGAATCGTCAACTCCCCAGAGGAGGGTCCGAGCGCCGTCCTACTCCCACCAGCTAGAGCAGAAGCGCCGGAGGAATCACCGACTCCTATAGAGAAGGCGCCGAAGGAATCCACGTCTCCACGACCATTAACTCCAGGCTCGTCCAGGCCAGCTAGGAACGGTTCTATCAACGCCTGCTTTGAACTACGAGATGACCTGATCCCACTTAGCTGCAAGTGGGTACGTAGGCAGCCTCACCACACTCAACGAGGCGCGGCATCACATCATCATCACCCCCGGCTCTCCCAGTCATCGACTGCTCCAGCTACGATCGTCGACCTGCCCTACGGAGGGTCCGATCCGCCTTACCCTTCAGGAACAGTGAGTCAAGCATCTAGCCCAGGAAAGTCAACAAATGGCGATGTGCCCGGCCCAATATCCAGCTTTGGGCCGCTACAGTGTTTGATCCATTTTTCGGCATCAACAACTACTATTTTTTTTTTTGAATAAGTGGTGTGTATTTAATTATGTCTTGACTTTTTAAACAATATGTATGTTTTTATTGGTTATTATTATTAAACATATTAAACAATTTTATTCGACGCGTAAACCGGATCGGAAACGGAGTTCAAGTGAACCATGAACGGTGATTTTTATTTCGTTGTACCCACTTTTTTTAAAATAAATAATTATAACCAATAATAAATATTTAAATTTAAATACTCATTATTTGTTATTATTTAAAAAATTATTAAAAATAAAAAAATAAAATAAAAATAATTTTTTTACTAAATTAAAAAAATAATAATTACGTGGCATGCCATGTGACAAAGGCTAACAGCCACATGGACTAATTTTCTCGGTCAACTCCCAAATGCCGAGTTTGGGTATTTTTGTCGCTATTTACGAAGGTTGTATACACAACAGAGCATTTGACCAAAGGTTGGGTCGTTTTGCCGCAATTAACCCTTACAAATATGCCCTTATTTGGCCAGACTACCGGAATTACCGGTTTTTGAAAAGAAAGAAGAGATAAACATAACATGTCATCAACTGATTGCCTATTTTTTTAATAATATATTTCCACTAAATAGTCTAGCAAACAATATTCTTTTTTAATTATTTATTCAGTTGATTATATTTAAATGTACAATAAGATACAAATAATTTTTTTTTTCTTATAAATAAATTAAGTCAATTTTCTTCTTCTTCTTCAAGACTTTATTATCAACGAATCAATGGATACGGCCACCTTCCACGTATGGCCTCCTAAAGGGATATATATAGTTTATTTATAATATGTCGCCTCTTTGTAAAACAAACGGCTTTCAGAATTGAGAAATCTTTCTCTAGTATTCTAACTTTTTCGATGATCATAGGGCAATTTTCATAGAGTAAAGATCTTATTCATTCGCCAAACAACGTACATTTATATGTGTTTCATCTTTACTTTTATACTACGTTTATCATATTACAATCTTTCTTTCTTTTGGAATAATAAAAAAAAACTCTTGACGCTACAAAATTGTCATATATATGATGATATATTCAAGCTCTCTAAATGGTGAATTAAAATTGAAAACTTAAATGATCACGTTGGCGCAGATTTCCACACATACCAAGTATTAAAATGACAGTAGGTAAAAATTAATGCGAACTATTCAAAATAATTTCAACTTTTTTGTTTTTTTAGTTTTGTTGAATCATATATAAATTAAATTGAAAATCTTGCTTAATTTATATGTCTGTCTGCATGTTAGGAAATTGACCACTAAAGAATGTTGACATTAAAGACAAAATAAAGGGGAAAAGAATACACGAACATGGCTGTTTGCCCATAAATGCTTTAACGTATTCTATTTTTTAGGGTTAATGACGGCAAAAATATCTAAAGTTTAGTCAAAGAACCCCTCATGTACACAAAGTTTAAAAGTGGTAGCAAAAATACCCAAAGTCGCATTTGGAGAGTTGACCACTCCATTCTCGTAACGCCCTTAACTTACCCGTTAACTCTGGCCACGTAGACAAACGTGGGTTGCTGACATAATAATTTTTTCCACGTGAACGAGCCCGCATCAGCCTCGTTCACGACAAAACAAGGAATTAAACCCCTAATTAATACTATTCAACACAACTAATTGAACCCCTAGTGATTACACTTAACAAAACAGATTTGTCCACATGCCCAGAATTAACAGGTAAGTTAACGGCGTTACGAGAATGGAGTGGCCAACTCCCTAAATGTGACTTTGGGTATTTTTGCCACCACTTTTAAACTTTGGGTACACGAGGGGTTCTTTGACCAAACTTTGGATATTTTTGTCGTCATAACCCTTTTTTATAAGAAAAGGATTATCACGGCAAAAGTATCAATACTTTGACTAATACAGTTGGCAAAGTTCAAAATGAGTGGCGAAAGTAATTAAGGCAACAGATATTTCCGTTCACTTTTTTTACGGACGTTGATCAATTTTTTCTTTAGCATAATAAGGGCCGGCCCTGAGCTCGTCGTTTTTAGTCGGGGCCCTAGGCTATGTAGAATTTTGGTGCCTTAAAGTATTTAAAAATTCAATTTTGTTTATATTTAATTAAGTATACAACAATATATCTAATAAAATTTGGGCCCTTAAGTTTTCGGGGCCCAAGGCGCCCGCCTTGCTCGCGTATAGCCAGTGTCGGCCCTATACTATTAAATCATACTTAAGATATACATTCATATTGTCATCCAACTATATAGCATCTTTTCTTATTGAAATTTGACTAAAAAATTAAGACGAACAGTTGACTCTTGGTATTTCTGTTGCTAATTTTTTTCACGAACCTTATTGCCTCAATTGGCTAGAACTTAAGTACTTATGCCACAATTATATCTAATAAAAACTAATAAATAAAGCAACGAAACCGGCGATCACCGGTCACACCTTGTATCCGTTACTACCTTCTATTTTTCTCACCACTGTGTCTCTGTAACTCTCTCTGTATATCTATCTATATATCATGTAATACAGAGCCAAACACAATCTCAGACGAAACCCTAGCGATCGAAATTCAGCAATTCCTCTCATCCATGGCGGTTTTCGTGGCGGAGGAGACCATCCACGTGGAAGACAATCCCTTCGCCTCCTCCAAACCGAGGTCCTGCCTGTGCTTCCCCTGCTTCGGCGGCGACCGGCGATCCTCCGCCGTCGGATCGGAGTGGTGGGAGCGGATCAGAGGCGACCGGTGGTGGGACCGGGGGTTCAAGGCGTTCCGGAAGATCCGCGAGTGGTCGGAGATCGTCGCCGGGCCCAAGTGGAAGACCTTCATTCGCCGCCTGAACCGGAACCGGAGCGGGCAGGGCTCGGGCAGCGCCGCCGGGCAGGGGAAATTCCAGTACGACCCCCTCAGCTACTCCCTGAACTTCGACGAGGGCGCGGGGCACAACGGTAATTTGGACGCCGAGGAGGGGTTCGAGCTCTACCGCGGCTTCTCCACGCGATACGCCGCCGTTTCGGAGCAGCCGGCGATCGCCGAGGCTCTCGGTGACGTGGCGGCGCACGCTTCGTGACTGTTGGCTACTTTGCGCCGGCGGCGGAAACGGCTGAAAGTGTGCGCTGGGTGTGAGCTGGCCGTGAGTGACGTGGCGGTGTCCGCTTTGGCTGGTTATCTATCGTGCGCGGCGAGGGCTAATTTGCGCTGGCGGTGGGAAACGGCTAAAGTGTGCGCTGTGTGTGAGCTGGCCGTAAGTGACGTCGTTAACGGCGCTTCTTTAATCATAGAGTTTTTTTTTTTTTTTTAATATAGGTTGAAAAAATTATATGATATATATATTTTAAATGTAATTGTAATAATGTGGATGTGGTGCAAAAGGAAAAGCATTATTATTAGAAGGGAAAAAAGTTTTGTTTACTCAATTGTATATGTAGATTGGTTGTAATGTCGTTTTGTTGATATACAAAGTGCATAAAAGCTAATTTGTGATTGGGAAAACCTTTAAATGTTATTGATGTTGATACTAATTCGGGTCCGGATTCAATATGGTTCGATACAATGTAATTGAGTTCATATCGACTTCGAATGGATCTAAATTCAACCGTATCGGATACAATTTAATATTAATCGTATTTTCAAATAATGGCTGAATATAATAAGAAGAACACAACAATACATAATAAAAGCTTAATTATGCATGATTAAAGAACAAAATTTTAGAATGTAATAAAAAATATATATATATTTTAGGGTTAATGACGGCGAAAATACCCAAAGTTTGGTCAAAGAACCTCTCTTGTACCCAAAGTTTAAAAGTGGTGGTAAAAATACCCAAAGTCGCATTTGGGGAGCTGACCACTCCATTCTCGTAACGCCGTTAACTTACCCGTTAACTCTGGCCACGTGGGCAAACGTTGATTGTTGACATAACATTTTTTGCCAAATGGATGAGCCCAAATAAGTCTTGTTTACGACAAAACAACAAATTAAACCCCTAACTAATACTATTTAATACAACTAATTGAACCCCTAATGATTACACTTAACAAAAAAAAATTGTCCATGTGGCCTTGGTTAACGAGTAAGTTAACGGCATTACGAGAATTAAGTGGTCAGCTCCTCAAATATGACTTTGGATATTTTTTCCATCACTTTTAAACTTTGGGTACACGAGGGGTTCTTTGACCAAACTTTGGGTATTTTTGCTGTCATTAACCCTATATTTTATGCATTTATTATTTAATATATGTTGTGATGTGTTTTGTATTTGTTCTTTATGAATTACATCGTTCTCTCAATAATATATGTATTATTGGTAATAGTTAAAATCTTACATTACATAATTATATTAATTGAATAAATGAGTCTAAACAAATAATTTTGTTACTAATACTAACGGTAATACTTAAATGGATTAAACAAGTCACGATTAACGCGTTTAATAAACGAGAAGTGTCTGCATCTACATATAATTAGCAAAAATATTGATTATGATACGCCACAAACATAATACATAACACATTATTGTCACCCTTTACCTTTTTTATTTTTATTTTTTTTATTTCAAGAAATCACGAAATTCATATCATTGTATTAGTTGCTTAAAAAAATTAGTTAGACAATATTAGAAGCTCACTTGTTTGATTTGTATTAATTGAAGACTACTTAGAGTAGAATTTTCACGAATTAATATTTTTAAGATTAATTATTATCGATTAATAATTTAGCAAAGCTAAAGTCTCAAGTCTCAACTAACAAAAGTATTTTTCAATCAGTATTATTACTATATATATTTTTTAAATCTGATGAATTATCATCGGTTGATGTTTAGAGCAAGTTACTTGCATCTCATTACTTTGAAACAACTTCCTAATTTTGTCCTTTTCGCAAAAATATAAACTAAAATTGCAACCTTCTTCATAGATAGAGAGTAATGATAGAAAGAAAGAAAAATAATATTGTTAAGCAACAATAAATTAATAATTAAGATGAATGTGACAGCTCCCTAATACTCATCTTCCCCTCTCTTTTTTTTTTTTGGCTTTAAGATATTAAATAAATGAATTAAAGGAATGGAACAGCCGGAGCCCGGAGGGAGCTCCCGGCGGTATTTTCCGTCATTGCAGCCGTGGCTGCAAGTTTTCGTGGCTTGTGTAATCGACCGCCCGATCGTGCAGCACAGCCAGCTTTGGCGTGACTGTGAGCTATTTTCAATTTAGTTATTTCTTAAACAAAAGCCGAACGCAAGTTTTCTTGCCGCTGCCAACCCCTTGGCGCCACAGCAGCGGCCATCCATGGCAACCGTGCCATTGGAATCTCCCTCAGTAAGAATTGTTTAATCGTTGTTAACTTCAAAATTTACTAAGATTTTCCTTAATAACGCGACTTATTAAGCAAGCAATAGTTCTATACTTCTACATCCATCGAATCACGATTTTTCCGGCTGTTTTCGGACTTCACGTGGAGCAACACGTCACCGGTGATCCACGGGAAGCCCAAGAACCCGGCATTGGTAACTCGGGTGGTACATGACGTGGTACCACTCCGAAGCCATGGAAATCATATACCTCGTTTCGTACCATGAGGTACCGCTGAAATCCCGGCGTGTCTCTAAAATCTCGGCATTTCACCAAAATCTCGGCAAATATCCGAAATCTCGCCTCAAGTAATTTTCCCAAATTCAGAAATTTCTAGTTTAAAACCGGGTTTCTTTCTTTTGAAATACCGCAAAACGGGTCGAACCCGGAAATTCCATACGGGTATGATCAACAATGTCAAAAAAATCTAAAATTTACAGATGTAGAAGATCCAAACTTCACTGTCAAGATTACTGATTTTCTATGTATATTTTCTGGCCATCCAAACGGTACCCAACACTCTCTGCAACATCCTCGAGCTCGAAGCACTCGTCGCCGCTCTCCGCGGGCCGAGGCGGCGACGGAGGAGTGGATCCGGTGCTCTCTTCCTCATCGGCTAAAGCTTATCCACTTAACACAGGGAGCAAAAAATGGCGGCAAACTTGCCTTGCATCGCAAGCAATGTTTTCTGCCACGAGACCGCGACTCGGAATGCAGTTATGGAGAATCATATCAGAGAAGGTTCTTTCAATGGAGTTTTCCTGGCTTACTCTTGCATGGTCAATGAAGGGGTGTCTCTGGATATCTCCACCTTCCTTCTTGATCCATGCTTGCTCGAGAAGCTTTGACCTGCGAAGAGGGGCTGAAATCCATGGCCGAGCTTTGAAGTCTGGGATGGGAAGAAACAGGTCTCTGAACAACAATTTCATGGGGTTTTATTCTAAATGTGGGAAGCTCGATCGAGCTCGGCGTGTGTTCGATAAAATGCCGCACCGAGATGTTATCAGTTGGAACACAATGATTTCGTGCTACGCGCGGTCGGGAATGCCCGAGAAAGCCGTGGATCTGTTTCGGGAAATGCTGGCCGGCCCGGTCTTGGCGGACGAGATAACCATGATAAGCCTGCTCTCGGCTTGTTCGAAGCTGAAGAGCTTGGAGACGGGTGAAATGTTGTGTCGTTTTGTTGAGGAAAACGGGATGAAAATCGATGGGAATTTGTTGAACTGCTTGGTGAAAATGTACGTCGAGTGCGGGGCGATGGAGAGAGCGGAAGAGCTCGCTGCGGGGCGCGGGGTTGATGAAGGCGATGTCGTGCTATGGACTACTTTGGCTGGCGGGTATGTCAAGGCGAAGAAGATCGATGCTGCTCGGCTCGTGTTTGATTGCATTCCGGAGAAGAGCTTGATCTCATGGATGACTATGATCTAGGGTTATTTTCAGGGCGGTTTCTATCGTCGGAGTCTCGAGCTGTTCGTCCAGATGCGCTGTGAAAACATGATGCCGGACCAAGTTCTTGCAGTGACGGTGCTTTCTGCTTGTTCACAAGCGGAAGATTGGGGATTCGGAAGATCAATTCACGGGCTAGTTGCGAAGACCGGGATGGCTGTGGATACGCTCCTCGGGAACTCTCTCATAAACTTGTACGCGAAATTCCAAGAGCCGAGTGACGCTCGATCGGTATTTAAGCTGTTGGGTAGCAAGAGCGTCGCCACGTGGAACTCCATGTTGGATGGAATCTGCCGGAGCGGAGAGATCGACGAGGCAATGTCTTTCTTTGACCAGATTCCCGACTGATAACTCTATGAAAATAGAGTTATTACACGGTTTTTACGGAATTAATAATTAAAACCCGAACGAAAGATCGATATAAAATTGAAAATATTGTCCAATTAGGCTAAAATTGTAAGTGCTTGAACAAAATTGTGTAACATTGGAATAAACACATAAATTGATTTACATTGACAAAAAGAGCCAAGTTTATGTGTTTATTTCATGTTTTCTCACATTTTTGGTTTGATGTTGTATCTTGGACCACTTTTCTTCTCTAATTTTTGTTGTTCTAGTATGAACTAAATTCCTAAAGTTGGGTAAATGATGAACTAAGGGTTTGATGAATTATTGAATGTGATGGATTTTGTGTTTTCTTAGTTCTTGGTTGAGTGCTTAATTTTGTCATAATTCTATTTCTTGTGTCAAATTAATAGAATTTCAGATTTGATCTCTATTGGAAAATATGAATTGAATTAGAAATGCAACCTTGATACATGTTTAATCTTGTGAATTCGTTCTTAAGATTGAGATGAGTATATGAATATATGAATCTCCTTGTAGGTTTGTGGAATTGGATCTTAATTTTAACCGGTAAAATAGTCTTATCATAGGAATATGAATGATTAGTTTACAATCGGTTTTTAAGCAAAAGTTCGGAAGAACCAATGTTATCGTCGTTTCCCAGAATCACTAAGAAAATGCAATAGCATTCCTGTCACATTCAGTAATTCGGAAAACCCGAAGTAATTCATGAGCCCAACCGTTTTCTCTCATCGATTATCAATTTGCTTGTTTCCTCTGTTCCATTTAGCTTTAGTTAACAGTTTGAATACCATTTTATCTTACAATTTGAATGAATCTTGATTTTTATGGATTTTCTCATGTTATCTCATTTTTTATAACTCGCAAGAAATACGTAATTTGACTTAGTCTCCATGGGATCGATCCTTGTGCTTTGCACATTGTATTACTTGTCGACACGTGCACTTGCGTAATCTTGCATACACATTTTGCATACACATTTTGCAACCAACAAGTTTTTGGCAAAGACATCGTTTCTTGGAACACCATGGTCAACTTCCTGGCCAAATCGCATCGGTACAGCGAAATGTTCGAGCTTTTTCGGGTGATGCAGAGTTCTCCGGTGAAACCCGACGAACTCACTCTGGTCAGTGTGTTATCTTCCTGTGCGGCCGTCGGAGCTCTGAGCAACGGCATGTGGGTCCACGCCTACGTCGAGAAGAACAACATCATGATAGACAGCATTTTGGGAACTGCTCTCCTTGACATGTACGGTAAGTGCGGGAGCGTTGAAAAGGCCCGCGAACTATTCGCAAAGCTAACTGAAAAAAACGCGTTCGTATGGACCGCCATGATTGCAGCGCACGCCATGTAAGGGCAAGCCGGGAAATCCATGGACGTTTTCTTGGAGATGGAAGAAGCGGGAGTAAAGCCGGACCGTGTCACCTTCATAACCCTGCTGTCTGCCTGTAGCCACGGACATTTAATCGACAAAGGACTGGAGTTTTTCGAAAAGATGAGCAGCCTTTACCACACGACGCCTGATATACGCCATTACGGCTGCATCGTTGACCTTCTAGGCCGAGCAGGGCACATAGACAAGGCGCTAATGTTCGTCGAGCTCATGCCGGTTCAACCCGACGTCTCCATTTGAACAGTCTGCTCTCCGCCTGCGTAAGCCACGGCGACTTCAAGTTGGCCGAGCTCGTATTCCAACGGGTCGTCGAGTTAGACCCGTCGTGCGACTCGGCTTACATCCTTCTCTCGAACGCCTACACAAAAGCCGGTCGAGCAGACGATCTGAGCCGAACGAGGAAGAAGCTGTTTGAGCTGGGGATAAGGAAGGAACCGGGGCGTAGTCTGATCGAGAAAGACGGGACTCCGTACGAGTTCACAGCCTCGGATTTCTCGAACCCCGGGTCGGTGGAAATCTACGGGTTGCTGGAGGAGTTGAAGGGGGACTTGGAGGAGCTCGGGGTTGAAGATTCCACGGCTCATCACAGCGAGAGATTGGCCGTTGCTTTTGGCTTGATAAGCAAGATTCCGATCAGGGTTGTGGATGTGTGGGGATTGCCACGTCAGCATGAAGAGGATTTCGGAGGTGTACGATGAAGAGATTGTGATCAGGGACAACTACAGATTCCACTGGTTTGTCAACGGAAGTTGCTCCTGTCAAGATCGCTGGTGAAAAGTCAACGCACTTTTGTCTTATAGCACCAAACACAAGGGAACAAGGGAACAAATGAAACCGAAACCCGAGTTTTTAACCGAAAAATTGAATTATATTGATACTATACCGAATACTGAATTTAAACGGTAAAGTTAAATGTATCAAAGTACAACTGAATATCTATAATGATATTTCGATTGCAGTAATGAAACTATAAACTAAATTTACCGCATGTAACTTGAATTTAATACGTAAATTTACGTTTTACGGTGCACGATATTTGATATCAACTTTAATAATAATAAAAATAATCATAGCTTTTATAATTGAACTTAGATAACTTAATAATTTTGATTATATAATATTTTTGTATGGTCTTGTTAAATCACGTTACACCGTCAGGGGAACGAGATTTTTTTTTTTCTTTCCTATAGGTAGAATGTTAACAAAGGTTGAACGAAGGCTTTATTGCCGCTGCGGCGGCAGCCACCCGTGGCACGGATTTACCGAGCCGTTTGACTCCTTTAGTAATAGTGATTTAATTGGTGCCACGTGTCTACACGTAACACGTCGATAATTCAGTCAACCTAAAAGAAAAATATAATATAAAAAGAGACATTCATATATACTGATTTTCCTTAATAAGGTGACCTATTCCGCAAGCAATAATTCTATACTTCTACATCCATTGAAGCGCGACTTTTCTGGCTGTTTTCAGACTTTACTTCGAGCAACACGTCACTGTTGATCCACGGGAAGCTCAAGAACTCGTTGTTTTTAGTCCGGTAACTTGGGTGGTAGGCAACATGGTACCACGCCGATGCCAACTCTCGACGGAATTGCGCCTCGCAGTCGCTCTCGAACCACCCTCTCGCCTCGCCTTGAAGGCGCTTCACCGCGAACAAAACCCGGTCCTTCATGTCCCCGTACCGCCGGCTGTCACGCTTCAAATACGCCTCTCGAATCCGGAAGTTTCCGGTGAGAACTTCATCTTCAGTCACTGCTCCATAGCGCCTCATGATCACTGTCATCTTCTCTGTGTACATCTCCTTGTGGGTCTCCGCAAGAGGTATAAATCCCGTAAATCCGTCAACTTCGAGGTCATGGTCGTAGTATTCCCCAGCAGGTCTGGAATCCTCTGGGACGGGCGACGCTAGAGCGGCGCGGTATAGTTTTCCGAGAGCGCTTTCGGAAACGTACGTGGGTTTGTCGAAGCGCTCCATGAAATCCGGAAACTCCCGCGGTTTTAAAATGCGAGGCAGTTCAGCGGGAGCCCCGGTCTTAGCGAAGTCGACGGCCATGGAGTGGAGGGTGGCCAAGTGGAGGCATTTCTCGCTCAAGGCCTTCTCGGGTTCGCGGTCGGCGTGGACTAAGTGTGCGGTCGAGATTCCTCCTAAGGTGTCATTGACGAGGTAATCAACGAAGAACTTTTGGATTTCCTGCAAATCCAAACGGGTCAAGCTATAGAACACAATATAGTGTATCTCTGTTTAAAAATTATATATATATATATATATACACACACTCAAAAGGATGAAACAGAGACAAATAACCAGGCTTTTTGACTTTTTTGGACAATCCCGATTTTCCGGGCTTTGGAAAACCTTAACCCATCCAATTTCGAAAAACGCTCGGTTGATTTAAAGCCGGCAGCCGAGCTGAGATGGAGCTGACCGGGCCAGGACCTGGTTTTTTTTTTCCTGGTTCTCGGTGTTTTGACGCAAAAGCCTGGTTTTGGGATTAAACCGGGCAATGACTTCGTGCCTAAAATTTGTACCCCTAACTATATATACGTATATTATTACCTCTATGGTGACGTCGTGATCCATGATTCGGGGTCTCCGTCCGAAATAGTCCATCGGCTCGACAGTTTTCGGAGGAATGAGACTGCTATCCCAACTTACAAAGTACAAATCACCATCAAGGTCGCCACCGGAGCATTCATTCGGATGAGGCCTGACAAAAATATAAAAATCTTAAACAATCACGAACATACGTTTCTCCGTATTTGATTCTTTTTATTTTGTTTACGTATATAGACACAAGTAAAACAAATACCTTTCTCCTTTTTGAGGAAAGACGAGGCAATCCACGAGGCCCGCCTCCTTCAAGCGCACGTCATAGACTGCCTCAAGGACTCTGACATCTCCCGGATGAAGACAAGGGTTCTTTGTGATGACCACTTTCCCAACCAACACTGAGGTTTTTCCGTCCAACTTCCGGAAGAAACCCTGATTTTCGGAATCCGCCAGCTCCGCTTTCGTCATCTTTATCCGCACAAACACCTGACCGTATTCCAAAATCCCGGTCTCATCCAAGCAGCCGAGCAAAACCCGACCCCTCGGGACAAAAACCCGGCACCGACCCGTCAGATCAGACAATTGGCTCTCGTAATGCGATTGAAGCATCATCGAGAGGTATGGCTCGGATCTCGGCTCGTATCCCTGATGCAGCATTTTTAGAATAACGTTGGAAGAGTCGAGCCCAGTTATGTTCTCCAAGAAATTTATCGCCGCCTTTCGTTCGTTTCTCATTTTCCCGAGTATCCGCAATTGCTCGTTCTCCAATGCAAGGAACGCTTCGTCCTTCACTCCTAGTGTCGATAAGAGTGTGACGATCTCTCGGTTCAGATAGCACGGCATGGGATCGCTACATTTCGTGACGTTGAGCATTCGGTTTTCTGAGTCGAACTTTAGCATGCTTCCTCGTAGGGCTAGCTTCCAGAAAGAGTCTCGGTCGGAATCTCGGTCGACGGCGATCACGCCTTTGTATCCGCCGTATCGGATTTGGAACGCTGAAGGAGTTGATTTCAACCCGAGTTTTTGCGCAACTTTCTTGGCAAAAGGTAGAGAGATTTTTCCTATACCGTCCGAGAAGCAATAGCTGATTCCTGAAAGTCGAAAGTGGTGTTTAGAATTCACCGGTTTCAGACCCGTGACGAGATCCACAACTCGGGATTGTAACATGGTCGTCTAACTAATCTACAATAATTAAATTGCGGACACGAACACGAACAACATAAATAATAAATAACAAAAAACACGCCAACAGTACCATCGGTGGTGACCTCTACATCGGGAATAATCTCGACGTCTCGCGCCGGAACGATTAGGGTTTGCTTAGAAGAGCTGAAGAGTTGACCCATCCTCGCTGCGCATTTCGAAACACTTCGAATCTTTTTGAAGCACCCCATCCATTGTCTGATATCTTCGGCTTTTAGATTCTCACTAGAAGCAAACATCCAAACAGCGTTTGACCGGAGTTGACTCGCCGAGAACGCCAGAAACTCGTACCTTTTAGTTCCGATCGTGATTCCATCTCGAAGAATCGCCAATATCCGGTGATAAATCGGGGTTCTATAAGGTTTCGCAAACATGTTGTTTTCGATATCGACGGAAATCACAACCGGATGAAGCTTACCCCAATCTTCGTCTACGAACGTTACTCTCAAGAAATCGGAAGCGTGAGAAGCGAAATTTTTCACGACATAATTGCAGGTTTCTTCATCGGGACCCAAGCAATAGATCTTCGTCGGTGTGATTAATGCTCTGTGACAACTCATTATGTTGCCATCAATCAATCTTTTCTCTACCAATCGACGAGATTTAGCGTTGCCTTCAACGAGACGTGCGTTAGTCTCAACAAACGATAGAGGATCGAAACAAGTAGAGTCTAGCTTGTGCAGTTTCTGAAGAATGACATTCACGGTATCGGAATTCAAACTACCGAGAAGCTCAAAGAGATCGGAATCTACTGAGATGAGAGGAATCTTCTGGGTATGAACAAGCGAATTAAGCTGGAAAAGGATCTCGTACGGTAATTTGGAGTTCGGCAGACACTTCACAAGAGGGACGATGTCGGAAACCGAACACAACTCGTTCGTGTCCTCTAACATAAGACCCTCTTTGCCTTCTCGGTAAAACGGGAAACTCTCAAACGCGTCCGAATCTAAAAAGCCGTCCGGTAATTCCCAACAAAGCGACGTCGAGTGTCCGATCGATTTCGACTCGGAGAAATCCGTGGTTCGAACCCAAACGAAGTCAAAATCTTCCTTGCATATGTGATACCGGTCCGACGGGAACCTCGACGATATCTTCGGCCCCGAAAACCGCTTGTAGATCTTCGGCCCGTACTTTAGCTGCAGAGGGTAGTACCAATCTTTTTAGATTAACATGAAAACAAATTCTCAGCTTCCATCAACAAATCCTCAACTAAATCTTAAAAACACGGTCATACACCTCGTTTCGGTTCATCAGATACCGCCAAAATCCCGGTATCTCGCTAAAATATCAGTATTTCACCAAAATGTCAGCATAATATCCAAAATCTCACCTCAAGTAAATTTCCTAAATTTGGAAATTGGTGACGAAATTTTATTACCAGTTTCCTGTTACCGTGAACCGGGTCCGTTTTCACAAATCGGAACTGGGAAACAGGTCCAGTTTTCACGAGTTGTGGAACCGGGAACCGGGTCCGGTTTTTACGAATATGAACCCGGAAACAGGTCCGTTTCACAAATCGGAACAGGAGAACAGGCCCCGTTTCTCGCGGCTCGGAACCGGGAAACAGGTCTAGTTTTCACGAGTTGTGGAACCGGAACCGGGTCCGGTTTTTACGACTATGAACCACCAGGAAACAGGTCCATTTCACAAATCGGAACCGGGGAACAGGCCCCGTTTATCGCGACTCGAAACCGGGAAACAGGTCTAGTTTTCACAAGTGGGGGAACCGAAAACCGGGAACGCGGGCCCGGTTTCTCACGACTCGGAACCTGGAAATTCCAATATTTACAGATTGACAGAGATCAAAATTTCGATTTAAAGATCATACCTTGAGAAGCTGGGCATAAATTTTCTCGCCATCCAAACAGTACCCAACGGTCTCCGCAACATCCTCGAACCCCACTTCCACCTTGAAGCACTCCTCGCCGACCCACACCCAGAACTCCACGCGCCTCCTCTCCGGCATCAGCCACACGCGCACGCCCTCCCACGACTGCGCCACGCGCAGGCAGTCCTCGCCCACCAGCGCGCCGGCGTGCAGGACGGCGTCGTCGAGCCGCAGCCGCGCGTCGGCGGGGCGCGTCACCACGTCGTCGCGGTTCTCCGCGAGGGCGAGGCGGCGGCGGAAGAAGACGAACCCGGCGGCCGAGGCGGCGAGGGCGAGCGCCTCGGCCTTGACGGCCAGGGAGGCGAACTGCACGCGCGCGAAGCTGCGCGGCTTCCAGTTGCGGCGGAGCGTGGGGATTTCGACGGCGAAGACGGAGTCCGGTCCGAGCCTGGACTCGAGGAAGGTCTGGAGGTCGGAGGCCGTGACGGTTTGGGGGAGGTTCGTGATCCGAACGGTGGGTATCTCCGTGACCGCCATTGTTGAGCTCAAAGCTTGAGAGTGGAGTGAGAGAGAGAGAGAACTACGCCATTAGTAGCTTCCTTTACGAGAAAAACTAGTACAATTCCCTATAAGAAATATTTACAAATGAGTCCTTAGCTTGGATGAATGTTCACCTCGTCCTTTTCCGGAGAAAATTTTGCACTTATCATCGATTTAACTAGAGGTGAAAATTTTGTAACCGTTTTCCGGTTTTGTCCCAGTTTCGGTGACGGTACCGGAATGATTTTTAAAAAAATCCAGGAAATTCAGCTTAAAACCGGGAACCGGTACTTCTCGGTTCTCGGTTTTCGGAACCGGGTACTAGAACCAGTACCTAAAAAATATTTCTTGGTTTCTAGTACCGGTTCCGGTTTTAAACTACATGTCATTTTTAAGTTTTTAGTACGTCGTTTAAAGTGTAATATATATTTTTATTTTCGTTTTTTATACTATGTGTAGTTTTTAATTACTAATTTTTTTAAAACTACATGTCACTTTTAAGTCAAACACTTTTAGAACCGAGAAATTTTAGAATTGGAACAGTAACCGGAACCGGGAATTTAGAACTCATGAACCCTTACCAGAACCGGTACCCAAAAAAAATCCCGGTTTTTCGGAACAGGGACAAAAAAAAGTTAATTTCCCGGTTTCCGATTCCGGTTTCACCCCTAGATTTAAGTTAAAAGGTATACTTACGGTGAAAGTACCCAAATGTTATATATTACTTAAAAGGATCATCAACTTAAACTCCGTGATCTTTAAGGCTAGATTACGTATTTTAAGTAGACCTGAAATCCATTTTGAAATATAAATTTTTTAAAGTTCGTTTGATATGTTTCATCGTTGAAATTGTTCTTACTAATATTTTAAGCAAAATTGATTATATAATATTATATATATATATATATATATATATATATATTTAAACGTGGATCTTACTAAAATTTGATATGATATAAATTTTTAGGATCACATAGAATTTAATGTTTTTATAATATAATACATTGATGTCTATTCATTTAGTATCTTAAAACTTTGTATCAAGCAATCAAACTATAAGCCGGAAATTTTTCAACCCCGGCATCGGCCATCATCTTTCGCAAACCCTCTGCTCGGTCCCACCGCTGTGCCGAGGCACTGATGTTCGACAACACGATGTACCGACCCGAGTGGTTTCGCTGCAAATCAATTAGCTTAAACCCTATATTGTGCCCGAGCTCAGCGACATCGTTAGTCTTGCAAGCCCCCAAGAGAGCCCCGAGCACCGACGCGTCCGGTTCTACCGGCATTCTCTTCACAAACTCCACTGCGTCTAGTACGAGCCCAGCACGCCCAAGTATGTCGACGACGCAACCATAATGCTCCATCACCGGAACAATGCCGAACTCCGCTGTCATCGCCGTGAAAAGCTCGGCACCGAATTCGACGAGCTTGCCCCGAGCGCATGCCGAAAGGATCGCCACGAATGTCACCTCGTTCGGCTTCAATCCTTCGACTCTCATCGCATCGAACAATTCCAAAGCCTTTCGCTCTTCGCCGTTGGAGCCGAAAGCCGAGACCATCGCGTTCCAAGCACAGATCTTCCTCAAAGGCATTTCGTTGAAAATGGTAGAACAAGTTCTGGTTAGCCCGCTCTTCCCGTAGAGATCGATCAGTGCAGTCCCTACGAAAGCCGTCACGAGCGGCTCGGTCCTGATGACCTGGCAGTGCACTTCTTTTCCAACCGCGAGCCCGCCCCGACCGGTCAAGCCCGCGCAGCAGCCGAGCACGCCGACGTATGTCGCCTCGTTTGGCCTCACCGAGCGACACACCATCGTCCTGAACGCGCTTAAGCCCTCACCAAACCGCCCGTTCGAGCACAACCCGTTGACAACAGTCGTCCACGTCACCACATCACGCTCCGTCATGTCCTCCAACAGCCTCATAGCCGTCGCGGCATCTCCGTTGCGGCAGAGCGCGTCGAGCATCGCGTTGCACGCCACGACGCACCTCCCGGGCATTTCCTCGAACACCAAGCACGCGTCGCGCAGCTCGCCTCGCTCTGCGTAGAGCCGCACCAGCGAGGTGCCCACGAAGGGGTCGGCGACGACGCCGCGCCTCGCGGCCTGCGCGTGGACCGGCGGGCCACGCGCGGGACGCGCGTGGGCGAGGGCTTTGAGGAGGGAGGCGAAGGTGTGGGCGTTGGGAGGAGCTCCGAGGGCGAGCATTTGGGCGAAGAGGGTAAAGGGGTGGTTTTGGGAGAAACCCAGGTGAGCTCTGATGAGGGCGTTGAAGAGGAGGGTGTTCTTCCACTCCGCCGTGCATCGGAGGTGGTTTCCGGTGACGATGACGGCGTGGATTTGCTGGACTTGGGTTCGGTGGGCGAGGAATCTTTGGAGGAGTTGAAGCAGAGATTCGGGCGAATGTGGCATCAGATTAAGATTCAGGATGAGTTTGAGTTCACTGGAATTACAGATATCTCCGTCACCGCCGCCATTGTTGGTGATCGATGAAAGCTCGAGATCGAGAAAATAGCGCGCGCGCGTTTAGAGCTTCATGTCGTTCAAAATTGTTGTCGTTTTTCTCGAAGCCTTGTGTGCTGTTTGGATGTCGTTTCTTGTTGTATTTAACATTTTAGGGTTTATTACGGCAAAAATACCCAAAGTTTGGTCAAAGAACCCCTCGTGTACCCAAAGTTTAAAAGTGGTGGCAAAAATACTCAAAGTCGCATTTAGGGAGTTGACCACTCCATTCTCGTAACGCCGTTAACTTACCGGTTAACTCTGGCCACGTGGACAAATTAGTTTCGTTAAGTGTAATCATTATGGGTTCAATTAGTTGTATTAAATAGTGTTAAGTAGGGGTTTAATTCGTTGTTTTGTCGTAAACGAGGCTGATTTGGGCTCATCCATGTGGCAAAATATATTATGTGAGCAACTCACGTTTGTCCGCGTGGCCATAGTTAACGGCGTTACGAGAATGGACTGGTCAACTCCCCAAATGCGACTTTGGGTATTTTTGCCACCACTTTTAAACTTTGGGTACACGAGGGGTTCTTTGACCAAACTTTGGGTATTTTTGCCGTTATTAACCCTAACATTTTATGTTCCATACATTTCTAATAAATTTTTCTGTTCTCTTTTATAAATACCTAATTTTGTATTGATTCTGTAAAACCCAGTCTTTTTTAAGAACAGAGTTCTCAGTATTTATTATTTTGCTTTCCATCAAAATTTTATCAATTTTTTCCATTGATTAAATAGAATTTTGGATGGGTTGTTAATAAAATTCTCTATCTTTGAGAAGTGACATGTATCAAAACTTATGTAACGACACAATTCGGTTAAAATTTATTGAGTTGGGCGGAATTTTAAGAAGAAGAAAAGCAATGAGCATTGAAAACTTTGAATGTATAAATAGTGAAGTTGCTATTGATTCATTAAGGCTATGAAAAAAATAAGTTTATACAAGAAGAAAAAAATATCGAGTTAATGAAGTTGCTATTGATTCATTAAAAATGTTGTCCTTTACTTTTCATTGTCTTATACTCTGATTCGGTCGTTTCTTATTTTATTGTCGTTTTTCTTTTCAGATTTTTTTTTAATGATATGCAGAATGTTAGAGTTGAAGTTAAAATGAGACAAGATTTAAAAAATAAGCAAATAAGTTCAAAGTCGTATTTTAAAAACACTACATAATGAGTTAATTAATATAATTTTTCTTTATTTTTAGATGATTTTATAACTACTTATGCAATGTTATATTATATTTATAGTGACTTCATGGTTATATATATTATTATTATTTTTATATTGAATCATAATTTATAATTATATACCAATTGGGACCTATATACTTCTAAAAAAATATTAATAACAATTACGTAAAAGGTTGCAACTATGGAAAAAATGAACAAGATAAATGTATATAATTAAAAAATATATTATTAATAATTTTGATTGAATAATATTTTTGCACGATCTCGACTTGAGTTGTATTAAATTATTACTCAACAAAATAATAAATTTTAAACCTCAACGATATTAGTTTCTAAAAAATCTAATATACACATTAGATATATATAATACCATGCAAAAGTTTATCACTCTCTCTATAAGAATTTTAGAGAGAATTTTTTTATCGTGATAATAAAGATACACATTTTATATCATGATATAAGAAAAATGTTTACATTTTATATCGTGATAATATTATATTTTTACATTAATTTTTTTATTAATGATGACATGTAGTGTCACCGGAGCCATGATGATGAAGAGAGTCCGAGCCCAAATGACCATGTTACCCCTGACGTGTACAGCTAGATTCTAAAGTCAATAATAAGCTCATCACTCGATCATTCATTCATTCTCAGAGAGAGAGAGAAAGACACAGAAACTCTTCTGATCTTCAGTCTGTTGATCAAGATTTGTTCTTTGCTTTCTCGGTTTGTGTCTGAGGAGGGAGAGAGAGAGAGAGAGTCTTCTGATCTTTAAGTCTGTTGATCAAGATTTGTTCTTTGCTTTCTGGGTTTGTGTCTGAAGGATATATATATATATATATATATATAGAGAGAGAGAGAGAGAGAGAGAGAAAGTCTTCTGATCTTTAAGTCTGTTGATCAAGATTTGTTCTTTGCTTTCTGGGTTTGTGTTAGAGAGAGAGAGAAAGTCTTCTGATCTTTAAGTCTGTTGATCAAGATTTGTTCTTTGCTTTCTGGGTTTGTGTCTGAAGGATATATATATATATATATATATATATATATAGAGAGAGAGAGAGAGAGAGAGAGAGAGAGAATGGCAATGATGTATGGAGACAACGCAGAAGTGCAAGGCGTGTGAGAAGACGGTGTATCTGGTTGATCAGCTCACCACAGACAGCAAGGTCTATCACAAGGCTTGCTTCAGATGTTACCACTGTAAACGAACTCTAAAGGTATATATATATATCTATACATATATACATATATATATAGATGTAATCATAGTTTGTTGTTCCTTCTAGTTATAGAGCTCGTTCCCGGTTTAATCCGGTAAAACGCTGGTTTAATACCGGTTTGTTAGGGAGGAGTTTTTAAATTTCCAAAACGACATGACAGGGAGGAAATATCGATAAATCTTCGGTTTCGGATCCTGGTTTCGGATATATAGTTCGTTCCCTGTTTAATCCATTGAATACTGGTTCTTTTACCGGTCCCGTTACGAGGAGGAGTTCTTGATCCTTGAATTTCCAAAAACCATGATAGGGAGGGAGAAAAAAAAGAAGACAAATCCCTGTTTCCGGTTCGGGTTTCAGCTTTATAGTTTGTTCCCTGTTTAATCCCTTGAACACCGATTTTTTACCGGGGCGGTACCAGGATGATTTCTAGAATTTCCAATAACGTGACAGGGAGAAAAAATTGACAGATCCCTAGTTTCAGTTATATAGTTCGCGCGTTTAATCCAGTGAACACCATTTTTTTACCAGTCTCATTACCGGAAAGAGTTTTTGAATTTCCAGAAAACCGTGACAGGGAGAAAATATCGACATATCCCCGGTTTCCTATATTCGTTTCAGTTATATATGGAGTTTGTATCAGCTTAAGGACATTCACATCATTATATATTATATTTAGAAGAGAACAAGTGCAAGCTTGGGAACAAGAGGTTGAGATTTACTTGAAATTGACATCAATTAAACAAAAACCTCTTGCGGTTTTGCAGCTGAGCGATTATTCGTCGTATAGTTTGCGAAAATTGTCGGTGATATTAGGTTATTTTTGGTGATTATATGGTAATGAACCATACCTGAATGTGTTGATTTCAATTTTAGGTAAATGTAGCTAGAGTTTGGGACCTCTAATTTTGTGTTTCCTATATTTTTTCCTTTGAAGTTGATGTCTTTTAATCGAACAATAAAACTTGTCTTATTCACAAAATTATTTTCCGGGATTGACGGATTATCACCTCTATAAAATTGGTGGTTTTTTCAAAGAAAGGACACAATGACAGAAGATAAGAAAAGTTGTATCTCTCGAATTTATAAAGTTTTACGTGTTTAGTGTTTAATTTAGAGTTTGAATTTATATAACAATATAAAGAAATTGGATAATTTGAAAAGCAGTGCATTGTTAATTGGATAATTTGAAAGCAGTATATTCTAATCAAGCTATTTTGGAGTCCCGTGAAAAACGAAACTTTCACATGTGAATTATATGGTAAACATAAAAAATGAAGTACGTTTTAAATTCAGGCAATTACAACTTTCCAAGTTTTGTTATCAAATTCAAATTTCAATGAAAAAGAGGTTCTATGTTGATATGAGATGTTCTATGTTGTTTCGAAAATATTCCTCTCATGCGCGTTTCTGATTCTGTTGCAGGCTGCTTCTATGAAACATATGTTATAGCAACGGCGCGAGAAGAAACACAGAAATAGGGTAAGGAATGATGTATGTATCTCTTTCCGCCATTCTCTATTTGGAAACTTATAGTAGAGAGGTTGCGGTTTTCTTCCGAATAAGCGAAAAACACGGCTTTTTCAATTGATTTGAAGCTCTGCTATTCTCGTCTTTCTTTTCTTAATTGAGCATGTTGCGATATTGATTTTTGATCGTGCCCATGAATACTATGAATATGCTGCGTTCAACAATGTGAATTCTTATAGCAATAAAAAAACAATGTGAATACTGTCTTGAACATTCGTTATTTTCGCCTCTATAACTTCATATTAGACTGAAAATTTCTGCCCGAAATCCGGGAATCAGAGCCAGTTTGAGGAAGAATAAAAAAGCGTTCCCGTCCGGTTTCCGATTACGAGTTTTATTTTAGTATTGTTTCATGATTATTGAACGTTTTAACTATGTTAATTATGTGAAAAATATACCGTTTTCGGTTATGTAACAAGCTTAAAAATCGGTGTAAAAATAAAATACATCCAGAAACCGTGCATGCTTGGGTTCGTCCTGGTCCTAGGCTAGTTCCGGGCTCTAAAACAATTGGGCCTTTCTTGAAATCTAGACCGGGCCCAATTTAGGAAAGCCTTGAAAATTGGGACCGAGACAAGACAAGGCCAAAACACTAATATCCCGTCCCGGTTTCGCCCCCTAGGTTGTAGATTGTCTCGGTTTTGCCCCTAGGTTGGCTGTGCACAGATCGTTCCCATGTGAAACCAGATTATGTGATTAGGCAAAGCTAATAAGAGCTAATTAATCATTAAATTAAATAAATGAGAGGAATATGTTGACGATGACCCATTGTATGTTCTGATTGTTGCTTCTATTGCAATTTAATTTTAATTTAATAATCAGAGTGAATGTGGGCATGAATTTCTAGGCTATTTATGAGGTATATTATTATTAATAAAATTGAAAAATGCATGCTGATTGTGACCGGCACCATATGGTACTAGTGAATAATAATAATATGACCTTATTTTAAGAATCAGAATTATTATTCAAATATTCAATAGGGACCATGACCATGCCATTGTGTTGCTGCTGAATTAATTAATTATTAATAAATTCACCAAATGCCCAAAAATTATTTAAGGTTTAAGGGAATTGCTCATAGTTTCAAACAATTATTTTATACCCACAAATAAATTTTTTTGGACCATTTTAACCTTAATATTAATCATATTTTTTAATTTTCGTTTATAATTATTTATTATATATTTTAATATCAAAATTAATTTCAAATTATAATTATAATTACGGTTGACAATTCTATCCTATTATTACAATTTCATCTTATTAATTATCAAATCAAATCCAAATGTATAAGATCCAATTACTCATTCTTTCAAAAAAAAAATCCAATTACTCATTCATTGCATGAAATCATGTAGTGTACACGTGAAACATTTAGTTCCGACGCAAGTACAAAAAAGTTTGACTTTCAAGGTAGCATAATATTTGTTTTAAAATTGCAATCAAAATTTTTAGTCGATTTTTTTTTTCTTTTTCTTGTGGGTAATGAATATTGAGTTTATGTCATCCTAAAAGTCAATTTTTTAGATACACGCACTTTTTTATAAAATAAAAGTTTAGCACTTCTACTTCTAAAGCTTGGGCCGAATTGGGGCTTTATCAAGTCCACTGGGCCTCCACGATCTCTTGTCTTCACACTAAATATATATCTTTATATATAAATAAACTCTCTCTCTTCTATTCTCTTTTCTTAGAGAGCCCTTCAAAAATTCGCTCCGATTTCAAATCAGAATTGTCTGCTTCTGAACACACCCTCTTGCTCTCATCACTCGCCTTCTCTCTCTATCTCTCTTGAAGAAGAAGAATTTTGGAACTTTCCCGTTTCTTCGAATGAAATACAAAGTACTGGAGTTAAAGAAATAAAGGAGTCTATTTATAGGAAACTAAACCCTAGTAAACAAACTCCTAATAATGAGCAACAAATAATCTAAATAATAGGTCAGCTAAAGAAAACGTTGCTGACTATTTGACTCAGCCCTTGATTGTCAAGCTTATCAACTCACACTTGTCACTAATCACAGCATGTATTTGCTCTTTATACATCCAAAATAATGAAATTGTGCAGTATATTACATCTCTAATTTTATGGGATTTCAGTTTCAACAATTTTTTAATTTTTTTAGAATTGGAATCATTAATTGCTTCAGAGTAGTCTTATAATCGAACACGTTGATCTTGTTCGGTATTTAACTGACAAAAACACAATCGAGTAACTAAGTTATACGTTGTGCACATAATGACGGGTAATTTTTAAAAAATATAGGGGTATTACTTGCCAAAAATCAATGTTTTTTTTTTTGAAAACAAAAAAATCAATGTTAATGGGCATAATTGCCCTTCACTCTTGTCAGAACTCCAAGGAACGCTTGAAATGTTTTCTTCTACGTTAAAATGAAAGATCTATTTTATATGAAAGCTCTATTTGATAAACATAGATTTGATGAATCGACCTTGATTGTTGTGAGGTCCATCGATCCACTCCTGATTATTATTCTTCGACTTATTAGGGCACCAATTAGCATAATGCCCTTGTCCTCCGCACGCAAAGCACGTGACACCACTTGGCTTGCACGGTCCTGGGTGCCTTTTCCCGAACTTGAAGCAATGTGGGAAACTCCACATTTCTGTTGAAATTTTGACGGTTCCCTTGATGCTTTTTAAACGAGGCATCATTTCCTGACTCCATTTTCCTTTTTGAGCTTTGGCCACCGATCGAGATGCCTCTGTCCCTATTGTAATTAGGGTTTCTTCTTTGACCCGAATCCCCGGGTTTTCCTTGCACCTTGGCCTTATGAGCTTCGAAGGCTCTCAGGCGTTCCTGTTTAGTCTGAACCAGGTGGTATTCAGCACGAAGGACTCGATCAACGCAATCTCCAACAGTAGTTGGTGGAGATCCCCCGCTATCCACCTGAAGTGCTATCTCGCCACGGAACATGTTCATCATTCGTCGGACTCTTTCGCGCTCTGTAGGCACCAAATCCGGGCATGATCGTGTGAGTTTATCAAATTTGCGTACCTCCTCTGAAACGCTTAAGTTCCCTTGCTTTATGTTGTTAAACTCATCGACTAGAGCCTTCATAGCTGCAAGGTTATAAAACTTTGCATTGAATTCTTGCACGAAGTCTCCCCACGTTATGAGTTCCACGTTCCTTTTTCGCTTAACGGTATCCCAACAGTATCTGGCTTCCAATTTAAGTACAAAGGAGGTGCAAAGGATCCTTTCCCGGTCTGAAAGTCCTATGAAGTCATAAATGACTTGGATATCAGACAACCACTCTTCTGCCACCAGAGGATCAACGGACCCTCAAAATTCAGGAGCCCGCATTCGACGGAACCTCTCGTACAAAGGTTCATTATGCATTTGGGCACGTTGACGAGGATCAACTTGCTCTTTTTCTTGTCCTTCTTCGCGTACTTCTTGTTCTTCCGTCGATTCATCTGTTTCTCTATTTTTGTTCCTCTGCCCTTCGTTTCGGGCATTTAGTTGCTCTGTAAGCTCTCGAATTTGCGCGGCCTACTCATTTATCCGACGTTGAAGGCCCGCTACAACATTGTCTAGGATATTATCATTCACCTGCTCTCGGTCACGGCCAAGACTACGAGTACGACCTCGAAATGATCTAGAAGTAAACATTTAAAATATGCAAACCAGAAAACAAGTTGCGCAAACACGTATTTCACACCACACAAAAACACGAAATCACACTTTATTATTGTTGTGCGGTAGGAGTATTTTTACGTACCTTACTCTTTACGCTTCCTTACTAACACGGGCGACGGCTCGTTCGGGTACATAACACCTGATATTTAATTTTTTTTTAAATATCAGTTTCTAAGATTCAAATGAAGTTCTACTTATGTACTCTTTCTAGCAACTCAAGAGTCGATCTTAATTCAATCTGCTTAGATAATATTGATAACGGGATAATAAGTGATAATTTTGGCACCCTTGTGCTTAATTTATTGTGAATTTAAGAGTATATGTCTTGTGTTTTATTATGTTTTGTCTTAGTTTCTTGTCTAGTTTTTATTGGTTGAAGAAATTAAGCTCTTGAATATTGTGTGTCTAAAATAGTGAGTTAGGGGCAAAATAGTAAGAAATGGTGATTAAACTTTGTTGTTTGGCTGATTATTTCATGGACCACATCTTGTGAGTCACTTTCCACATGTCATCACTAGATTGTTGGACCACATTCCTCCATTTTGGGAAGGCCATGTCACCTAGGGCAACATCCTTTTGGGGAGATGGGAGCCAAGAAAGGAAGAAGGAGCCACCACAAAAGAGAAAAAAAGGGAAAAAAATACAGAGAAAGAAAAAACGCAGAAAACAGAGGAGAAAACGGAGCTTTGGAGAAGAACGGAACTCATTGCCGGTGATCGTTTCAAGGAAGTCGTTTCGCCAGACTGCCGTAGCGATCGCCGTAGCAAAGTCTGGGAGCGAAAAATCAGATTTGGAAAGGAGCTTGAAGTGACGATTTGAGCCCCTTTTCTTCATCAACTCTTCATCAAAATCAATAGTCCATTTTCTCACCTTGTGAACATGTTTATGTTATTCATTATAATGTTGGATTGCATTTCATCTTGTGAGAACATGAGCTAATTTCTTAGCTAGGATTATTGATGGAACTTTAATTTCAAATGTCATCATAATTGTGATTAGTTATTGCTATGCTTATTTCAATCTTTTTATCCTTGTGCGATAAACATTACTCTCTATTCTAGGGAAGAACCATCTCTTGATTAGAGTGTTTAGGCTTAGATTAATGACCGAAAGGATTAATTTAGCTTGAATACCGCTTGGATTTTATGAGATTCTAGTATAGGAATATATGTGAATCTTATATAGCTTAGATCAAATATTGTGGAAAATTGGATTTGCACGAATAGATGGTATAGGAATATATCTATTGATTCGAGCAAATCGTTAGTAGTAGGCGCTCGGAAGAGGTTTGCTCATAAGTCAAAAAGCTGAAAGTTGATATTCGTCATAGCAATAGCTGTAGCAGTCACATAATATTTCATTTAGACATTGGAATTGAAGGGAAATCGATAATCCTAGTTGCTCGATTAATTTAAAAATCAATCTCTGTTTTTCCTCGTAATCTCGTTGGTTGTTCATGCTTAGTTTACGTTATCTTGCATTGATACAAAACCAAAAACCCAATTTTATCAATTTTATAAAAACTGAATTTTTGAGAAATTAATTGTCACTAACTTAGTCCTCGTGGAGACGATACTCTATTTATCACTTTATTACTTGAAGCGACTCGTATACTTGCGAGATTTTACGCAACAAGTTTTTGGCGCCGTTGCCGGGGATTAATTTTAGTGAAAATTTATTTTAATAAAAATCAGTTTTTATTTCTTGCAATTTGTGTTAACTTGTTTTCTTTGATTACTAAACTTTCTCAGGTTATTATCTTGGTGATCATAGAACACAAGTACAGTTCTTGGATTTCTTGGACGCGGGGCTCTAAACGGGTCCCGCTATCTTATGGAAGAAGACCTCGATACGGAACTACTTTACGATCCGGAAATCGAACGCACTGTACGTGCCATTCGGAGAGAGAGAAGAGGGCTAGCCGAAGTTGCGGACATGGCCGACAATGAAAGAAACAACGCTGCCCCCGACATGGAAGCGATGCTCGGAGACCGGAATCGGGCCATTAGTGACTATATGGCACCGACTCTTGGAGATTTGGAGTCAAGCATCATATTGCCAACCGTTCAAGCGGCACACTTCGAATTGAAGCCTATTATGTTCCAAATGCTAGCAACAATGGGACAATTTAGCGGGATGGCCACGGAAGATCCTTATACTCATCTTCGATCATTTATGGAAGTGTGCGCATCTTTCCAAACGAACGGGGTACCGGCTGAAGCTTTGAGACTCCGACTCTTTTCTTACTCTCTACGGGATGCCGCGAAGACATGGCTACAATCTCTTGAACCCAACTCCATATCGACTTGGCACGAGCTAGCCGAGAAGTTCATCATGCGATACCATCCACCAACCTTGGACAACAAACTTCTCGCGGAAATTAATTTGTTTCGGCAACAACCTGACGACACGATGTACGAGGCGTGGCAAGGATTTAAGGCGCTGCTCCGTCGATGCCCGAACTACGGCTTGCCTTATTGGAGACAAATCCAAACGTTCTACCAAGGCTTGAACGCGCAAAACCGGGTGATTTTGGATGCTTCCGCTGGAGGCTCTATCATGTCAAAGTCGTCGGCCGAGGCCATGGACATCATACAGAGAAACGTCAATAATAGTTGCAACTTCCCTACTACGAGAGTTGCTACGGGCGCTAGAGTAGCGGAGGTGCAAGGCGTAGATCAAATGGCATCGTTCCTCGCGTCAATGACGGAAGTCTTCAAAAACGAACTAGGAAAAGTGAGTAAAAGCGCACAAGTTGAGAAGCCAGCAGAGGTTCAGTGCATTATTTGCGGTGATGGCCACTATTTTGAGCATTGCCCTTCGAATCCCGAAGCGGTGTGCTATGTCGGAAACCAAAAAATACCGTTCAACCCTTATTCAAACACCTACAATCCGGGTTGGAAACAACACCCGAATTTCTCGTGGTCGAACCAAGGTACGGGGCACACGAACTCCAATAATCGCTACAACCAACAAGCACCCCCTGGTTTTCAGCAATCTGCTCAACAGGGTTTGTCACAGCAACTGCCGCAGCAATACCTGGAGCAACAAAACTCTGCTCAGCCCAGTTCGTCACAGCAACAACTACATCAGCAAACGCAAGCACCGAATCATTCTTTAGAGCAATTATTGAAGTCGTTTATGGCTGAAACGAAGGCTTCAATCAAGAACTTGGAGACGCAAGTAGGTCAAATAGCCGCAACTCAAAATAGCCGACCACAAGGTGGACTCCCAAGCAACACGGAAGACCCTCGAAATGGAAAGGAGCACTGTAAGGCTATTGTGCTAAGAAATGGCAAAGAGTTTGAATGGCCGGAGGAAAAAGAAAAGCGGTTAGCTAAGGAAGCCACCGAAAAGCAAACCCACCAGCTTATTGAAGAACCTATTAAGGAAACAACTCCAAAGCTTAATGTAGAGCTTACAGAGCCCTCTTCAATCCAAGAGCAGCGCGAAAGCGAAGCGACAAACGACACGTCAAGCAAGGGAAAATCAGTGGTGGAACAAGAATTGGATACGGGGAAGCAAACTAAGAACCTTGAACGAATTGAAAACCGACCAGCCCTTCCATTTCCACAGAGGTTCCAGAAACAGCAGCAAGAGAAGAAGTTTGAGAAGTTTCTAGAGATGCTCAAACAACTTCATATCAATATACCCTTGGTAGAAGCCTTAGAACAAATGCCGAATTACGTTAAATTCTTGAAGGATATCTTGACAAAGAAACGAAGACTTGGGGAGTTCGAAACAGTGGCGCTCACAAAGGTTTCAAGTGCTATTTATCAAGGAAAGATCCCGCCGAAACTCAAAGATCCGGGAAGCTTCACGATACCGTGCTCGATTGGTGGCAAGGACGTTGGGCGTGCACTTTGTGACTTGGGAGCGAGCATAAACCTTATGCCGATGTCTATTTTCAAGAGATTAGGAATCGGTGAGGCAAGACCAACAACATTGACGTTGCAACTAGCGGATCGATCAATCGCTCACCCGGAAGGAAAAATCGAAGATGTTTTGGTTCGGGTGGACAAATTTATTTTTCCGGCGGATTTTATTATCCTTGATTTTGAAGCCGACAGAGAAGTTCCGATGATACTTGGACGCCCGTTTCTAGCAACCGGGAGGGCTCTAATCGACGTCGAAAAGGGTGAGCTCACGATGCGAGTAAATGAGGAAAAAATTACGTTTAACGTACTTAATGCCATGAAATTCCCCGATGAGATCGAAGATTGTTCTTCAATTGGTATTATCGACTCTATTATGGAGGAAAGTTTTCGAAAGCAAGCTTGCCGAGACGAATTTGGAGTTATGTCACTCGAGGAGCTTGAAGAAATGAGTGACGAGGATGAAGCCCAAATCGCTTGGGTGGAATCGAAGCCTCAATATAGCAAGTTTTCACGGAACTTTGAGTCGCTAGAAATGGGAGAACGAACTGGACAGCCCTCGAAGCCGTCTATTGTTGAGCCGCCGGCACTCGAATTGAAGCAATTGCCATCTCATTTGAAGTATGTTTACTTGGGGAACGAGGAGACTTTACCTGTCATTATCTCATCTTCGTTGGGATTCAACAAAGAAAACAAGCTACTCGACGTGTTGAAACGGCACAAGAAAGCAATCGGATGGACCATGGCGGATATTACGGGAATCAGCCCTTCGATTTGTATGCACAAAATCTTGTTGGAGGACTGTTGTAGCAACTCTGTTGAGCAGCAGAGGTGCCTTAATCCCGTCATGAAAGAGGTCGTGAAGAAAGAAATTATCAAGTGGCTCGATGCCGGAATCATCTATCCCATCTCGGACAGCTCGTGGGTCAGCCCCGTGCAATGTGTCCCGAAGAAAGGTGGAGTAACCGTGATAACCAACGAGAAGAATGAATTAATTCCAACAAGAATGGTCACCGGTTGGCGGGTATGTATGGATTATCGGAAGCTCAACAAAGTGACTCGGAAAGATCACTACCCGCTGCCGTTTATTGATCAAATGCTCGACAGATTAGCCGGAAAGGAATACTATTGCTTCCTCGATGGGTACTCGGGGTACAATCAAATTTCGATCGCACCGGAGGACCAAGAAAAGACCACTTTCACATGCCCATACGGTACGTTCGCCTTCCGAAGAATGCCTTTTGGATTATGCAACGCCCCGGCGACTTTCCAACGATGTATGATGTCGATATTCTCGGACATGGTGGAAGATTCACTTGAGGTGTTCATGGACGACTTCTCGGTTATTGGAGAATCATTTGAAAGTTGTTTGGAAAATCTTGAGAAGGTGCTAGAAAGATGTGAAAAAACAAATTTAGTGCTTAATTGGGAAAAATGCCAATTCATGGTGCAAGAGGGAATCGTTTTGGGACATCGGATTTCAAACAAGGGCATAGAGGTGGACCGTGCAAAAGTGGAGGTGATCGAGAAACTACCACCGCCAACTACGGTGAAAGGGATTCGAAGTTTTTTGGGTCACGCGGGATTCTATCGAAGATTTATTAGAGATTTTTCAAAGATCTCTAAACCCCTTTGTTCTTTGCTCGAGTTGAATCGGAAATTCGAGTTTACGAAGGAGTGTGAGGAAGCGTTTGTCGCCTTAAAGGCAGCCCTTGTTACAGCCCCCATAGTTATAGCACCGGATTGGACCCGACCCTTCGAATTGATGTGCGACGCTAGCGATTATGCGGTTGGAGCCGTGCTTGGCCAACGAAAAGAGAAGATATTCCACTCCATTTACTATGCGAGCAAGACTCTCATCGATGCTCAATTGAATTACACGACTACCGAGAAAGAGCTCTTAGCGGTGGTCTTTGCCTTTGACAAATTTCGAGCGTATCTCGTTGGAACCAAAGTGGTTGTATACACCGACCACTCAGCAATCAAGTATCTCATCTCCAAGAAAGAAGCCAAACCGCGGCTTATTCGATGGGTGCTACTCCTTCAAGAATTCGATTTGGAAATCCGAGATAAAAAAGGCACGGAGAATCAAGTGGCTGATCATCTATCACGCCTTGAAGAAGGAGGTGATCCAAAATTTAGCGATGAAATCCGCGACTCATTCCCCGATGAAAAGTTGTTTGCTGTACAGACTGCCGTAGAGCCCTGGTATGCTGATTTCGTGAATTATTTGGTGAGCGGGTTAACTCCACCCGATGTTAAGGGCCAGCCCTTAAAGAAATTCTTCCATGATGTGAAAAACTACTACTGGGATGAGCCATATCTGTACAAGCAGTGCGCTGATCAAATATTGCGCCGTTGTGTTCCGGATGAAGAAATAGGCGATATTCTCGAACAATGTCACGCAGCCCCGTACGGAGGACATTTTGGCGGGCTAAGGACAGCGGCAAAAGTGCTACAATCTGGGTATTTTTGGCCTTCTCTGTTCAAGGATGCTCAAGCTTTTGTCAAGAGATGTGATCGGTGCCAAAGAGTCGGCAACATATCTCAAAGACACGAGATGCCACTTAACAACATTCTCGAAGTCGAATTATTTGACGTTTGGGGGATTGACTTCATGGGACCATTTCCGCCATCGTACGGTCAAGAGTATATCTTAGTCGCGGTCGACTATGTATCCAAATGGGTGGAAGCGGCAGCCTTTCCGACAAATGATTCAAAAGTGGTCGTCAAATTCTTGCAACGGAATATCTTCACTCGTTTTGGGACTCCTCGGGCTATCATTAGCGACGAAGGGACTCACTTCACAAGCAAGCAATTTGAAGGAATATTGGCAAAATACGGAATTCGCCACAAGCTCGCCATGGCATATCACCCGCAAACGAATGGACAAGTTGAACTCTCCAATAGAGAAATTAAATCCATCCTCGAAAAGGTGGTGAATCCGAATAGGAAAGATTGGTCTCTACGGCTAGATGACGCCTTATGGGCATATCGGACAGCTTTCAAGACTCCTCTCGGAATGTCGCCGTATCGATTGGTCTACGGAAAAGCGTGTCATCTACCGTTAGAATTGGAGCATAAGGCGTATTGGGCCACCAGGAAGCTCAACATGGATCTACAAGCCGCGGGCGAGCATCGGATGTTACAATTGCTAGAGTTGGAAGAAACACGGCTGTTTTCATACGAGAATGCTAAGCTCTACAAAGAAAAAACAAAGCGATGGCATGATCGTAAGATCCAACACCGGGAATTTGAAGTTGGACAACAAGTTTTGTTGTTCAATTCAAGATTGAAATTGTTCCCCGGAAAATTGAAATCAAGGTGGTCCGGGCCATTTGAGATAATTCAAGTGTTTCCCTACGGTACCGTCGAGCTCCGGAATGAAGAAACGGGACAAAAATTCAAGGTCAATGGCCAACGGGTGAAGCACTATTTGGGCAAGGAAGTGGACCGAAACAAAGTCACGATGACTCTTGGTGACCCGTGAGAAGCGATGAACGTCGGGCCGTCGACGTTAAAACAAGCGCTTGGAGGGAGGCAACCCTCAGTTTAATTTTTAGTTTTGTTTCTATTATTATTCATGCCACAAGATCCCGGACAGTATAATGAAGAAAACAGGGGTCGCCACAGTATTGCTATGACAATTAAGACTTCAGGATCGAAAGAGCTTCGAGTTTTGCGTGTGACTGAGCGTATTTAAGTATTGTGGGTCCCATTCCTCCCAAAAATTCGGAAAGGACAATTGTGGCTGATTTTATTTGAATGTAAATGGGCCCAAAAGTAAAAGAATTACAAAGAAAAGGGCCCATTTGATTTAATTATATCAGCCACAAACAAAAACTCACGTGGGACCCACAACACTCTTTTCCTCTCTTCACTTCACTGAGCATCGACGAACAGCCTTCGTCTTCCCCTCTGAGCCAAGAAATTTCACAGACAAAGCCCTAAATCTCCACAGCCATTTCCCATCGCAGCGAAGCTTCATCGCCCTCAATCTCCGTCGCGAATCCTCTGTCTCTCCGCCAGTTCTCAGAGTTGCTCGCTGAAAAAAAAAAAAAAAAAAAAAAAGCCCTAACCTTCGGTCGTTAGAATCGTGCGCAACAGCTCCTCATTCTCACTCGTCAATCTCGAGCAACTCAGGTTCGTACATGCGGGAATTGGAGATCTTTGGTTGTTGGAATTGCTCGGATACATACGGGAATTGCTAGATTATGGCCCGTACTAAGGCATCAGCTCGCCGCACAGCTCGCGATATACAGTGCGCCGACTCGTCGGAGCAGCGAGATGGCTCTCAGATTCCGCCCGCTCCCATCAACGAGGTTGCTCCCGAGGCAACCTTGAGATGTCGACAAGTCGACAAGCGGCGATTTATATTAGAAAGAGGAATGGTTTTAAGCAAGAGTGGAACGTGCAAGTACGCGGCCGAGATTAATGCGATGATAAGCGCGCTTAAATGGGAGAAGCTATGCAATTTTTCCGAAGCTCACAATCCCGTGGTGGTTCGGGAATTCTACAAGAACCTTAATAACTCAACTCAACAAAACGTTTTGGTTCGAGGAGTTCAAATTCCAATAGACGAAGGAAGCATAAACCGTTTCTTTGGGATCACGGCCACCGACGACATCCTTGATGCCGTTCCTTCCGAGGAATCTTTCCAAGCATCGGTCGGGAAGTATTTCGAAGAAGGAACCATATGGGAGGAGGAAGAAAGCGCATTGCCGACAGAAAAGTTAAAGCCGATAGCCCGTCTTTGGTACAGTTTCTTTCGGACCGATTTGTCTCCGACCATGCACAATACAACCATCGACGTGCAGCAGTTCAACTTATTAGCATCGGTGCTTGACGGAAAGAAAATCAGTGTCGGCAAAGTGGTCCGGGAGGCATTAATGGGCTGCCAATCGAAGACCTCCGACCGCCTTGTTTTTCCGTGCTTAATCACGAACTTATGTCGCGAGCATGGAATAGAGGTTGACGACAAGAAGGAGAAAGTCATAGTCGACAACCCGAGAAAAAGAAACACGGTGTTGCGCATCCTTACTAAAAAGCGAAAATCGACAAACTCCGGAAATCCGTTGGAGCTGGCCGTGCTGCGCTTAATTGAAGAAAATCGCCAACAAAGGGAGGAGTCTGACAAATTCAAGAGCCTTGTGAATGATTATTTTCAGTATCAAGGAGCCGTGAACGACGGGTTCCGAAAAGCTCTTTCGGAACTATGCAAGAAGCCGCTTGACGATGTGCCATACTTTGGGCAAAAACAAGAAGAAAGTAACGCGAATTCCTCAGAGAAAAGTGACGAATCCGAAGGCTCCGAACAGCTTGAAGAATCTCCCCCAAAGACAAGGAGAGCCCAAAAACGACAGTCATCGGCACCGGCAACTCGAAGGGGCAGCCAACGACGCACTTAGACCTCAAACAACACGACAACAGGGAGCATCTTGAACCATATTTTATTCTGTTTTGTTTTTATGTTTTTTTTTTTTTTTTCTGTCCTTGTTATTTAGTTTAGTGTCTTAGATTTCGTTAGTATTTTTGTTGCCCAAAAACAATGAGGACATTGTTCCTTTCAAAGTTTGGGGGTATTTTAGGTAAACTTGTGAGTTTAGATTAGTATTGAGTCTTTGTTAGTTTATTTTGTGTCTTTATTTTGAGGTTGTAGTTATCTTAAAAACATTAGCGAGATTGGGGCTCTAGGATGAAGATTTATTAATAATAATACCACATATATACATGTTAGTCGGCTCGCCTTCCAAATGTGAATTTTTTTTTGAATCTTAGAAATCTTTTGAGTGTTAATAATGTAATTAGGGGTAGAAATAGTGCGTTGTTCCAAGAATGGTGTGACTTAACCGAAAACGCTTTGTGACCCGAAAAGATAACTAGGCATCTTGAGAGAGTTTAAGTTTCTAGAATTGCGTAATGGTCTTCCTTGAGGCGAAATCCCATGACAAACATGAAAACAGAAGAAATGATTTAGGCGTTCAATTTTCATCTTTCCAAACATTAAAAATACATTCCCATATCCACCATGACGAACCGAAAAAAAAAAAAAAAAAAACCCATCACTCATCATCATTCACCATCCTTACATCATAAACCCGTTTCACAATACCTTTGCGCCTTGATCTCTCTAGGAGTGAGGGGTGAAGACAGGACAAATACAAGAGTGTGAACGATAAGTTTGGGGGAAAAGGGGGTGAAAAAGTGAGAGTGCAAGTTAAAAAAAAAAAAAAAAAAAAAAAAAAGAGAAAAAAAAAGAAAGAAAGGGAAAGTGATAAAATAAGTCCATATTAGAGAGTTTGCCATTGACATGTTGTGCAAAGTCAAATCATAAACGGGAAAATAAAAGTTTGTTGCTGCCCTGAGTGCTAAAAAAAAAAAAAAAAAAAAATCTTGATTCCCGTAAGCTTTAGTCAATGGAAAAACTAAGAAATTATTTTGGGCTTGATAAGAAAAAAAAAATAGGGAAATTCTTGGGAATCTTAGAGAGTGAAAAGCGCAAAGGTGTGGAAAACCAATTCAAAATCTTTCATTAACCTCTCACCGTAGCCAAAAAAACCAAAAATTCCAGCCCTAAAAAGTCCTTTTGATCTTGTGTTGATTGTTTGTCTACATTAGTGGAGAGGAAGCCATTGCGTCAACATATGAAAACATATTTAAGCTTGAGGACCGAGACCTTATTTGATTGAGGAAATCGGGTGTTTAGGGAGATGTTTGCATTCATTTGAGGGGCAGCGTATGAACCACTACCTCTAAGCACAGAATTTGCACGAGAAGAATTTCTTTGATTCAAAATTTTTTTGCACATGATGAAGGTGTGTTGACTTGCATTGAACAAAACACAAATTAATCAATCTCTGAGAGCAATCCCTTTCTTGTAATGAATAAGTTAATTGCAACCTCACTTTGAATTGTAGTTTTTCTTTTTGTTAGCTTTTACGTAGTGTGTTTTAGTGTCTAGGATAGTTTTTGTTTTTGTTGGGCATCGCTCGAGGACGAGCAATGACTTAAGTTTGGGGGTGTGATAACGGGATAATAAGTGATAATTTTGGCACCCTTGTGCTTAATTTATTGTGAATTTAAGAGTATATGTCTTGTGTTTTATTATGTTTTGTCTTAGTTTCTTGTCTAGTTTTTATTGGTTGAAGAAATTAAGCTCTTGAATATTGTGTGTCTAAAATAGTGAGTTAGGGGCAAAATAGTAAGAAATGGTGATTAAACTTTGTTGTTTGGCTGATTATTTCATGGACCACATCTTGTGAGTCACTTTCCACATGTCATCACTAGATTGTTGGACCACATTCCTCCATTTTGGGAAGGCCATGTCACCTAGGGCAACATCCTTTTGGGGAGATGGGAGCCAAGAAAGGAAGAAGGAGCCACCACAAAAGAGAAAAAAAGGGAAAAAATACAGAGAAAGAAAAAACGCAGAAAACAGAGGAGAAAACGGAGCTTTGGAGAAGAACGGAACTCATTGCCGGTGATCGTTTCAAGGAAGTCGTTTCGCCAGACTGCCGTAGCGATCGCCGTAGCAAAGTCTGGGAGCGAAAAATCAGATTTGGAAAGGAGCTTGAAGTGACGATTTGAGCCCCTTTTCTTCATCAACTCTTCATCAAAATCAATAGTCCATTTTCTCACCTTGTGAACATGTTTATGTTATTCATTATAATGTTGGATTGCATTTCATCTTGTGAGAACATGAGCTAATTTCTTAGCTAGGATTATTGATGGAACTTTAATTTCAAATGTCATCATAATTGTGATTAGTTATTGCTATGCTTATTTCAATCTTTTTATCCTTGTGCGATAAACATTACTCTCTATTCTAGGGAAGAACCATCTCTTGATTAGAGTGTTTAGGCTTAGATTAATGACCGAAAGGATTAATTTAGCTTGAATACCGCTTGGATTTTATGAGATTCTAGTATAGGAATATATGTGAATCTTATATAGCTTAGATCAAATATTGTGGAAAATTGGATTTGCACGAATAGATGGTATAGGAATATATCTATTGATTCGAGCAAATCGTTAGTAGTAGGCGCTCGGAAGAGGTTTGCTCATAAGTCAAAAAGCTGAAAGTTGATATTCGTCATAGCAATAGCTGTAGCAGTCACATAATATTTCATTTAGACATTGGAATTGAAGGGAAATCGATAATCCTAGTTGCTCGATTAATTTAAAAATCAATCTCTGTTTTTCCTCGTAATCTCGTTGGTTGTTCATGCTTAGTTTACGTTATCTTGCATTGATACAAAACCAAAAACCCAATTTTATCAATTTTATAAAAACTGAATTTTTGAGAAATTAATTGTCACTAACTTAGTCCTCGTGGAGACGATACTCTATTTATCACTTTATTACTTGAAGCAACTCGTATACTTGCGAGATTTTACGCAACAAATATCTTAATCGGGATACATACTATCAACATGCACAAACTGTACTGCAGTCATATTACAAGACACACATAATGCTCTTTCAATATTTAGCACTAACTAAGAAATTGTGGTTATAAGATTTAATATTACTAGCACAGAACTACGTTAACTTGTACAATTGTTTGTAAAAATGAATAAATATATATTAAATAATCACTAGGTAAATATCAGTATAGAAAATCTTTTAATATGAAATTTATATTATGATAGATGGATATATCCATATACATGTGTTAGGCTAATTACACAACTATTATAATGCATAATAAATATCACTCTTTTATTTCAAATATGAATACGACTTGTGAACATATAGGAACATAGTTCTCTATTACCCACTGCATATCATAACTCTATACATTTATATATATATATATATATATATATATATATAATATGCATATGGCTAAGGTGCGCATGATATAAGTATTTAAATCATATAGGTTATAGTATGCAGCCCTTGCTTATATACAAAAAAAAAAAAAAAAAAAACTCATCGTCTAGATGCACATCTATATAATTCATGTGTGTATATATATATATATATATATATATATATATATATGTATGTATGTATATATAAAAATAGGTCATGCAAAATGTTTAATTAGAAGATGAAAAAAAAAAACTGCAATTATGCTTATTAAAGATTATAGAACTAGGGAACCTAAAGTCTTTCATATAGCTATATACTTGGAATATGAAAAAAAAAAAAAAAACTCTTTTAAGCAATTCATCAAGCTCTTGGGGGACTCTTTAAATTTTCTATACATTTGATGATCAATGATCATGTAGATAAAAAAATTTCCCAAGAGTGATTCCAAAATCAGATTCATGTTCTTTATTAAAAACAACAACTACATATCTTACCCTATTAAGAAATCGAATCAAAATTTATTTAACTACAAGTTAATTAGCACACCCACTAATATTCAAACCAATAGATGTACATACAAAGAAAACTCAACTAAAATAGTGACAACACTATCAAGAATGCTCTAAAAATTCTACAGCTTCTTAGAGAGAATCTATTAACAAAAACTGAAGAAGAAAAACTACCTCAAAGACCACGATATGATGAGCTTTGAATATGATGAGGTTTTATTTGCACTTTTTGAACAAATGGAAAAGAAAGAAAAAAAAATCTCAAATGTGCAATTAAAAAAATTGGTAAAAAAATGTGGTAATTAAAGAGGAGGTCCATCAAATGAAGGTATTATAAATCTTCATTTGCGTTTTTAATACGTTTATTTAAGCTATATTAATTATCAGCATAAATAATTAAAAATTATTATTCATAGAGGTATTCTTACGGAAGAAGAGTTTACCGGAGACGAAGTGGATCGAGCCTTATTTTCCATGGGACCCCGAAAAGCTCCGGGCCCCGATGGCTTTCACGCCCTCTTTTTCCAAAAAAAAAAATCGGAAAACGGTGTGACCAAAAGTGCGGAAAGAATGTGTTGATATCCTTAATGGGAAGTCTAGCGCAAGTGCATGGAACGCCACAAACTTGATCCTCATCCCGAAAGTCAATAACCCGAGGTTTGTTAAAGATTTCCGGCCCATAAGCCTTTGTAACGTTCTTCTAAAGATCGTCACTAAGGTAGTGGCAAACCGGATCAAGGGTGCTCTCGCCTCCGTAATCTCCGAGGCCCAAAGCGCCTTCGTTCCCGGAAGACTCATCACGGATAACGCGGCGATTGCATTTGAGCTCCTCCACTAGCTCAAGACGAAAGCCAATGGTAAAAAGGGAGCTCTAGCCTTAAAACTCGACATGAGCAAGGCTTATGACCGTGTCGAGTGGGGATTCGTGCTTGCTATGCTAAAGAAAATGGGGTTTGGGGAGAGAGTACTCGTGGTGATTCGGGATTGCATTTCGACGCCGGTCTTCTCCATTGTTATCAATGGAAGAGTGGGAGATTCGTTCACGTCGTCGAGGGGTCTTCAGCAAGGATGTCCGCTCTCGCCTTATCTCTTTCTAGTGTGCGCGGAAGGCTTCTCCGCCCTCATTCGTGGACAAGAGCGCTTGGGGCTCCTTTGCGGATTTAGATGTAAGCCCGCTGCCCCTTCGGTTTCACATCTCCTTTTTGCGGACGATTGCATCATTTTTTGTGTGGCGAAGGACGATTGTTGTCATGCAATCAACTCCATCCTCATTGCCTATGAGAAGGGGTCGGGTCAAAGGGTAAACATGGACAAATCGGTGTTGTGTTGCTCAAGCAACATCCCGGAAACGTTGGCGGCTCACTTCTCCAATCTTCTCCACATGCCCGTTGCGAAGGAGCTTGAATCTTACCTTGGTCAACCGACTCATATCGGGAGAAATAAAATGGCGCTCTTTAGCACGATCACGAAAAGGGTCCACAAACTCCTTCGGGATTGGAAGGCAAAGATGTTCTCGGCGGGGGGCCGCGAAGTCCTAGTGAAAGCGGTTATCCAAGCAATACCGACGTATGCCATGAGTCTATTTCGGCTTCCTACCACCATCATCAATGAACTCCACCGTCTCATCGCCCGGTTTTGGTGGGGGGAACGGAGGACAAGAGGAAATTTCATTGGAAGAGGTGGGAAATTCTTGCTAAGCCCAAGTCGGAGGGTGGGCTCGGCTTCAAAGACCTCGGCGATTTTAACGGGCTCTAGTGGCACGACTCACATGGCGCATAATTCAACACCCCGAGTGCTTGATGGCGAGAGTGGTAAAAGCGAAGTACTTCCCGCATACGTCGATTCTTGAGGTAATTTGCAAACCCCATTTCTCTTTTCTTGGAAAGAGTCTTTGTTGGGGCCGGGACTTGATCCGAAGGGGGCTACGATGGCAAATCGGAGAAGGAAACATTAGGGCCTTTGCGCAACCTTGGATCCCGAGGGCGGGGGCATTCGCGACGGTAACTAAGGAACCGAACGATGGATACCCGTGGAGAGTAGCCGATTTTATATCCAACGGGACATGGAACTATAATCTTGTCACGTCCATGATGACTACTTTTGATGCCGACGCAATCTTGCGAATCCCGTTGGGGGATCCGGAGTATAAAGACCGGTGAGTGTGGCATTTTGAGGATGATGAAAACTACTCGGTCCGTTCCGGATATCGCATTGCAAGAACCGAGGTGCGCGGAGGACCGTCATGCTCGACTACCGAGGAACCGCGATGGTGGAAGAAACTTTGGGGATTGAAAATCCCGCCAAAAGTTAAGCACCTTGTTTGGAGAGCTTGGTTTGAGGCTCTCCCCACGCATGGAGCGCTCCGTGGACGATGTATTGATTGTCTCCCTTTTTGTAGTTTTTGCGGAGCTTTGCCGGAGAACGCTCTCCACGCGGTTTGGGGTTGTGAGAGGGCCCAAGCGATGTGGGAGCGCTCATCCTTACATAGATGGGTGGAAAAGACCGGTGATGTTCCTTTCCGTGAGCTATGCCTTCGAGCATTGGAGGGGTTGTCGGTAGCCGACTTGAAACTTTTTTGCGGGCTTATTTGGGCTGCGTGGACGGACCGGAACCTCCGAATGTTTGAACACCTTACTAAATCGGCCGATGCTTGGGTCGAGGAAGTTGGGTGTTGGTTTGCGAGCTTCAAGAAATGCACTCGGAACTCGAACTCGAACTCGACCGAGCTAACAAGAGCGACGGACAAAAAAAGATGGGTGAGGGCCGAACATGGAGGGCTCAAACTCAATGTCGACGCGGCATGGGATGAACGTACGGGACGCGCGGCTATTGGTGGGGTTGTGCGGGACTTTCATGGACATGTCGTGGGTGTGGTTGCCGAGCTTCTCGAGCACGTGGACTCGGCGTTGACGGCCGAATGCAAAGCAATCCTCCATGGGTTGCTTTTTGTGCAAGCACGGGGATGGCATGTCTCCGAGGTCGAGTCCGATTGCCTTAGGGCGATTAAGCTCGTTAATGGGGAAACCTCAATGGTATCCAAGGGCCAATTATTGAGAGTATTGGCGGACTAGCTAGATCGGTTGTCTCGGCCGGGGGATGTCGTTGGGCCCCTAGATGTTGTAACGAGACGACCAATTGTATCGCTAAAACACGCCTTTCCGGTTTATCTTCGAACTTTTGGGCGCTCGAATGCCCCGAATGGCTTGTAAGCTTTGTAATTAGGGATGTTTCTCCCTCTTATTAATGAATGCAATGTTTACTGTAAAAAGAAAAGACAACGAAAGAGCGACATGTTTAGGATTTATCTCACTGAAGATCCTCTCTTCTGGCACAGCCCCTAGATGCCCGACACGTGTCAAGCTTGAGGGCATCACGGTAATTGGCCAAGAAGTACTTGTAAGAAGAAGAAAAAAATTAATTTAATTAGTTCTCTTTTCATTTGACTGTTATGCAAACATATTATATATATATATATATATTATTTTGAGCCTATGTTTTCTTTGTGTTTTTTAATGCCAATTTAGTTTAGCTTCGACTTCAATTAATGAAATTTCAGAATTTTATTTATAATAAAAAAAATATAAGAGAAATTAAGCCAATCTCGTCTATAAGTTCCAAGTCAACAGTGGGTGCCAAAGTCATTTGATGGACCGAGTCGCTATATGGCAGTGAAGTCAAAGTCATTGTCGTGAAGAAGTCATGAGTTTCTACCAGATATTTATCAAAGCAATTTTGATTGGCTTCTTAGATTCTCGTGTTAACAAGACTAAGACCAGCTCGGTTGGTTGATTGTTCGAGCCAAATCATACCACAAACCAAAAACACTTGCTTCACTGTCATGGAGCGTTTGGGTCGCAGTTTGAGCGTACTTATCGTCTTTTGTCTCGTCCCCGCTCTGTCGGGTCTCGCCCGAAACGAGACGGACAAACTCGCCCTGCTCGAGCTCAAGGCAAAAGTCCAGGACGGCCCGCTCGGCCTCCTCAGTTCTTGGAACGAGTCGGCCCATTTCTGCGCGTGGCCAGGCATCACGTGCAGCCGGCGCCACCGCCAGCACGTCGGGAAAATAGACGTCCACTCGTGGGGCCTCGCGGGACAGCTGTCCCCTTACGTGGGGAACCTGAGCTTCCTCCGAAAGCTCAACCTCGATAACAACAGCTTTGTCTCGGAGATTCCGCCGGAGATCGGCCGGTTGTTCCGGCTGCGATCGCTGTATCTCGGGAACAACAGCTTTTCCGGAGAGATTCCGGCGAACATCTCGCGCTGCGTAAGTCTCCAGCGTCTCTCTCTGCTCGGTAATGGTCTTGTAGGGGAGATTCCAAAGGAGATAGGCTCGATGGTGGAGCTTCTGGAGCTCGAGCTTAGCGATAACGATCTCGTCGGAGAGATTCCGGGTTCCATCGGGAATCTGAGCTCTCTTCAGCGCCTTGTATTGTGGGGTAATAAACTCGGAGGAAGCATTCCGAGGGAGATAGGCACGTTGGGGGAGCTTCTGGGGCTTGACATTAGCGTGAACAATCTGGGAGGAAGCATTCCACACAGCCTTGGCCTCATGAAAATCTTGACGTTTCTTGCGCTATGGGACAACAATTTAACAGGTAAATTCGCTAACTCATCGGTGAATCAGTAAATTCAAAACAATCGGTAAACCCGTAAAAATAGGTAATTTGAAACATTGACAAATACATATTCCCTTTCAGAAGTACCTAATAATAGCAAGGGATAATAACAACATAAGTACCAAAAATTATCTAACCGAGAACGGCATATTCACAAAATAATTGGAATATATGGTGCGCAAAAAACTCTAATTTTTTATATAAAAAAAATGGTGAGTGTATTGAAAACAAAAAAAAAAAACCTTAATTTCAATACTTATATCACATATATATCAAATGATCAACCAATTGAGCTAGTTTTATTACCGAAGATAAGGTTAATAAAACCAGAAACAATTTTAAGCAATAAAATAGTAATTCAAGAATATTGTAAATAAAAGGATAATATTATAAGAGAGTATAAGAGAAGATATTGTATTCGTATATGTTTCATATTTACAAGAGTCTCTATTTATAGACTAACTACAAATTACATTAACCATAAATAAGAGAGTTACACGACTCATAAAGCCAAAAGAGTTACACACCACAAAAAAGTTAAACTGAAGTGTCATTCAATTTCTTCATAACAAAGAACATATTATTGGCACATGGATTTCATCGAGATTCGGGCAAAATCACTCCTCCCGACCAAATTCTATTATTTTTTAATTATTATCATAATATTAACCTTTAGAGTTTTATTTAAGCTCAGATAATATATTTTTGAATTTTAGTCTATATATTATGTTATTTGAATTTTACTTTTTTTGTAAAAAAAAAAAACCTTAGCCGGCCCAGTTTAAGGCTGAAAAATCGTCAAAAGTCCGGTTTACCAGTCCGGTTTGACCCCTAGATTCTTTTATATCACTACAATGGAGCACTTTTTATTAGCAGGTACCATCCCTCCATCTCTCTTCAACATCTCTACAATGGAGGACATTTCTGTGGCCAACAACAAGCTCCAAGGAAGTCTTCCTCCATTCTTGGGTAACACGTTTCCCAATCTCCGGAACTTCTTCTTCAACCAAAACAACTTTTCCGGGCCGATTCCGGTTTCGATATCCAACGCCTCAAACCTCGTAGTCTTCCAAATCAATAACAACAGCTTCACCGGGAAAGTACCAAGCTTCGCTAGATCCTCGAATCTGAAGACGCTCGGGCTCAGCTACAACAAGCTCGGTTATGCCAAGACCGATGATTTGAAATTTGTACACGATCTTATCAACTGTACTAAACTACAGAATTTGGTATTTTCGGGAAACAATCTTGGAGGGACGATCCCCGAGAGTTTGACAAACATGACGAACCTCGTGAGGATTGCATTTGCCGATAATCGGATCAGCGGCAACATTCCTTCCGGAATCGGAAACCTTGTGAACGTAAAGCTATTATTATTGCACGGGAACCAGTTAACCGGTTCTATACCAAGCTCGATCGGGAGATTGAGGTACTCACACATAATTCTTCTGTCCCAAAACGAACTCTCGGGCTCGATTCCCTCCATGATGTCGAACATAACGTTGTTAAGTACATTATCTTTATCTCAGAATAACTTGCAAGGAAAGGTACCACGAAGTCTCGGAGATTGCGTCAATCTGGAAATTTTGAACCTAGCAGAGAACAATCTTAGTGGATCTATACCATCTGAAGTCATGAAACTGAAATCCCTTTCGATTACATTGGATCTGTCCAAGAACGAATTCACGGGTCCGATTCCGAGTGAAGTGGGAGAGTTGGCGAGTCTCGGGCAGTTGGATATTTCGGAAAACAAGCTATCGGATGAAATTCCGAAAACATTCGGCTTGTGCAGAAGTATGGAGTATTTGAATCTGCAGGGTAACTTCTTAACTGGGTCGATTCCCGAAGAATTGAAGTCTTTGCGAGGAGCTCAAGTAATCGACTTTTCTAGGAACAATTTGTCTGGAAAAATCCCCGTTTACTTTGCGGATGTTACAGCATTAGCTTATTTGAATTTGTCTTTCAACGACTTCGAAGGCGAATTGCTTCAACACGGAATCTTCAAGAACGCAAGCAAATTCTCGGTCGCGGGGAACACGATACTTTGCGGTGGCTTGCCGGAGCTAAACTTAGGCAAATGCACTTCCAATTTGTTGAATAAAAATAAAAAATTATCCACAAAATCAAAGTCCCTTATCATTGTGGCTTGTGCAATTGCAACAGTAGTTGTCACATTGTTCATTGTGACGGTTTATTTTCGTGCGAGGAAAAGAAATAGACCAATAAACAACGAATTATCCCCCGGGATTTCGTTGCCGAGGGTTTCGTACGGAGATCTTTCTAAGGCAACCGATGGCTTTTCTTCGACGAATTTAATCGGAGTTGGAAGCTTCGGATCCGTCTTCAGAGGAACTTTGAACCGTGACGACGAGCTTGTCGCGGTGAAAGTCTTGAACCTTCAAGTCTCTCATGCATTGAAGAGTTTCATAGCTGAATGTGAATCACTGAGAGTCATAAAGCACAGAAATCTCGTAAAGCTTGTAACTGTGTGCTCGAGCGTTGACTTCCGAGGGAACGATTTCAAGGCCTTGGTTTACGAGTTCATGGCGAACGGGAGCCTCGAGGAGTGGCTGCACGGACGGTCCGACAGCCTTAATCTCGTGCAGCGAGTCAGCATTGCCGTTGACGTAGCGTTCGCTTTAGACTATTTGCACAACCAATGCTCCGAATCGATTGCACATTGAGATATAAGGCCATGTAACGTTCTTTTGGATGAAAGTATGACCGGTCGTGTGGGAGATTTTGGATTGGCCAAGCTGGTTAGAAGCGCTCTCTCTTGTTCTTCCGATCAGATCAGCTCCGTCGGCATCAGAGGTACTATCGGCTACGTTGCCCCGGGTAAGTTTTTCATTATTTCTCAATGTTTTTTTTTTGTACAATATCTTTGTGTATCTAATTGGTCTTAGATCTGAATTAGCCACTTACACGTTACAACATATCTTTTGTTCTTTTATAGGTAAACTTTTCCGTGCATTTCTCATTTTATACTTTGGTGTTTCCAAACTTTTATGTCTTAAAGCATGAAATCGTCATTTAAGTCTCCCTATATATATAGAAACTAGGAATTTTGTGTACATTTCTCCATAAATATATAATCCAACAACTTGATCTAATCACATAATTAACCTTCATCTATCTCTAATGTTTCATATGAACTACAGAATATGCAACGGGGAGTGAAGTTTCAACATTAGGAGACATTTACAGCTTCGGAATCCTTCTGCTCGAAATGTTCACCGCGAAAAGGCCGACGGATAGAATCTTCAAAGACAACTTCACCTTGAACACCTTCGCGTCCGCGGCTCTGCCTGATAACGTTGGCGAAATCGTCGACGCTAGGCTCCTTGAAAACGACACTCGCGGCGGCAAGTATATGGTCTCGATAATTGAAATAGGGGTTGCTTGCTCTCTAAGAAATCCAGGAGATAGAATGAACATCGGCTACGCTGCTGTTGAGCTGCGCCGGATTAGGGACGCACTTACCACGCGCTAATCGATTTGAAAAATCGAAATTTAGAACTGCTACGATATTAATCAAGGTAATCTTTTTGAAAAGTATAAGAGATAGAAGGATATAGAGAAACTTTTAACGATTGTACTTCCAAGACTAAACAGAAGTGTATTGGAATCCACTTTGAAGTTTTAAATATAATTTGTTAAAGTTCAATTGATATGTTTCAAGGTTAAAATTGTTCTTTTTAATATTTTGAGTAAAATTGATCAAATACATCAATTGAGTGAATTGACAACTTAAAATTGATCGAAATTGTTCTTATTAATTTTTATGATCACATAGATTTTTTTTTTTTTTAAATATAATTACAAATTAAATAAATGATAGTATTTTACGGGCATGCCGCATGCCGACGGGCAAGTCTGGAAAAAAAAAAAGGGCATGCCGCATGATAGTATTTAGATAATATTTTTATATAGGTTCAAAATTACTTATTTATCACCATAATACATAAATAATTAAAAATATCACACTAATAATAAGACATAATATTGATAGGTTATAGTTGTATTTATATAAAAATAAGAGATATAATTGTAATTTATAGAAAATATAAATATAATATTACAATTAAAATAAAACATCATATTGATAGGTTATAGTTGTTCACGGGCATGCCGTAACTTTTAAAAAATGGGCAAACCGAAGGCATTCTGGGGCATTTAAAACATTCTCTAAATTATATTTGATAAATTAATAATCTCTATAGTATAATAAAAAAATTGGTCACAACAACAGTAATTTCCCTTCAAATAAATTATCATTTTAATAAACAATTAATTTTAATTGCAGTATGAATACCTAATGTTTTATTTTATGGCAAAACCCAATTTATATGCGGTTAAAATTCTGGTTTTTTGTTTTTTAATTAAATTTTTGTCTACTTTTTCAATTGATTCGACATAATTTTGTATGGGTCGTTAATAAAACTATATATCTCTCGGAAGTGACATGTGTCTAAAACTTAGCGGCACATCAAAACTTTTGTTGAAGTAATTGAAAAAGTGGACGGAATTTTGGAGATACAAAATAGTAAACAATAAGAACTTCTACTGTAATAAATAGTGAATATTAAAAACTTTGGTCATGAAAAAAAAAATTATGCACCACAAATTAAAAAATTTAGGTACTTATGCATCTTAACCCATTAAAAATGTTGTCGTTTCATTTTCACTGAATTATAGCTCTAATTCGGTCGTTTCTTTTTCACTGTCGTTTCTAACGAGTTTGTTTCTTGAATTCGGTCAAAATTTGGTATTTTTAGAAGCTGGAAAATATAAATTTTTGTCCTTTTTTTTTATACATATTTCGACCTTACTCGCACAGATAAATTAATTTTTAAGAGAATTTTACGACAAAATTTCTTTAAGTTTTGCCATAAACATATTGTTTCTCAAAACTACAAATCTCACAAAATCATACCATCTGTGAACAACCGATTCGATCACCGGTCTGGAAACCGGCAGTGACCGGGGTTGGTATGTGTACATCTGCGTCCGAACAGCTCGGAAACCGGCCGTTTTTGGACCAAAGCCAAATCTTAGACACTGAAAAGCTATCGCCCTTTTGCCTCCGGCCGATTCTCCTCCCCTGATCAGCTCCGCCATGATCGTCCCCGGTATTAGGCTCAGGTGCTCCGACGCTTTCGCAGCACAATGTCACTTGCAAATCGGACTCGACGACGACATACTGGCACGACCCCATCGAGTAACACCTCCGAGCGTCCACGTTACACCGGCTAGTCTCTCCGCTGCCGGCGCCATTTGAGATACCGAGCTTCCCGAGCCTTACGGTGAAAACGCGGCTGCTCGGATTCGACTCCCTAATAGCTAGGAAAATGGTACTAAAGTGAATGCCAAAAAACATAATGTTTGTAGAGGCGCACGTTATTTATAAAGTAGTGTTTTGGAGCGGCATAATCGTTTGTTTATCACGAGTTAAGTACCTAATGTTACGATTCGTGTGACATTAAAGTTCGTATTAGTGCTCAAATTAATGGATATTTGAAACACATTTATTAAACATTGAGTACTTAATCCATGAAAACCGATTTCCGTTATCATAACGGAATTTATATTATCGTAACCGAGTTAGGGTTTTAACTTGAGTACCTATTATCTGATCCCCGTCGCCGTCGCTCTCTTTTTCCTCCGTCGGTGCGTCGAAGAGGTCGGCGAGAAGGAGGGTCCGCCGGCAGAGAGGGCACGTGGAGTTGGCCAAGAGCCAAGTGTCGATGCAGTGCGCATGGAACGCGTGGCCACACCCTGGGAGAAGCCGGAGCGTGTCCCGGCCAGCGAACTCGCAGAGGCAGATGGCGCAGTCGAAAGGCTGCAGCTTCGCGCCAACGACGTCTTCGTACCGGAAAACAGGCAGCACGTCGATCACAGACTGCTCTACGCCAGAGTCGTGGAGGCGGAAGAGCTGCCGGAGCTGCCTCTGGAGCGCGTGGGAGTCGGAGAGGGAGTTCTCTTGCGATGAGGACGGCCGTTTGGCGAGGAGTCTCACGAGCAAGTGGACGGTTCCGACGAGGAAGAAGATCACGGCGAGAAGGACTATGATTAAGAGAAGGATTGGGCTGATCTTGCTCAGAGATGAAGGGGTTGATGATGGAGATTCTGTGTGGACAAAGATTCTGAAGCTAGTCATGTTTGTCCTGATCAAACTTGCTGGGTTCTGAGATTCATGAAATGTGATGAAAATGGGAATTTCGGGAAAGATTTTGTGAAGTGATTTTCAGAAACTTGTGATGATTGGATTTGATTTTGAATTGTAGAGGAAAAGAAAGAGAAAATGTTTGACAATGACAAGTGAACCTCTCAAGTTGATATGAGGATGTGACGCCGTCGAGTCATCAAGTTGATCGATGAAGTTTCATGTAACGAGAGTATTTCTCATGTAATACCCTAAGAACGAACCATTATAATTCTCCGTCAATATTTATTTTTGATTTTTCTCTATTTTGTTTTTATCTATATCGACGTAGAAAATTACGAAAAAGAGGAGAAGACTTTGTATGATCAATAAAAAGTTGAAAGAGAAGAGATAATAAGAAACGAAAAATAAATTATGGCATTCTTTAATTAACTCTATAAAGTCAATTAAGAAAAACAAAGATAATTATTTAACCCTCAGAAATTAATATAACATTAAAAAAAACAATATATCGACTGTGAGATTACGAAATGGGCCGAGCCAAGAAAACGGATTCGGATAACAAAATCCAACAAAGCTATTACTTCTTGTAAGACCTTATAAGTGGTTCTTGTGATTTTGTTTCCCACAAAGGAAAATTGTAAAATAATGTAAGAAGAATATGGGGTATATATTGAGTGTTTGTGAGGTCCACCATGACCTATCACCACTTACATGTTCCTTCTTCAAAATGATCACCTTTTAATCATTACTCTTCTATTCATATTCTCATAATTAGTCAAAATTTTCCACCACTAAACCTAATTAGAAAAGATAATTAAACATGCTTTAGGGTTATAATTTTTAGTTTGAGATACAAATCCGTTTTTTAGCCTTCGGGGTTAATCAAACTTAGCGGTTATTTATTTTTCATACTCTATTTTTCTCCTCCGTCGCGACATTTCACTCGATCACATTAGATTTCTACTCCGTCATTGCGTTTCCGCGTGAATTTTTTGTCCCGGAAAGTAATGAAGATTTGGCACAATCAGGCAAGGGACAAAAATTGGTTGACACTTGACAGTCTCATCATTATCATGCAATGGGGTATCTCTCTGAACCATCTTCACCCATACAACACTGCTTAGGGATTTATAGAAATCTCAAATGGTGGGTCACCATTTTTTTTTATTTTTTATTTTTTCTTGTAGGGATTTTTTCTTGGGTTTTTTTGTCCTTATAGGTACAAATTTTATATGTTCATGATTATTCCCACTTACTCATGTGATTATAGCTAATCATTAAGGAAAATAATGTATGATTCGGGAATACCGAGCACTATTTACGTTTTTGGAGCGCTTCGAGAAGCGTCCGTACAAGGTCTAACTTCTAAGCTCGACGGCTAGTTTTTGACCAAACATTACATTGTGTTTTCCGTATTTTCTTATCGTTTGGACCAGATTTAATTATATACTGGCAGTATATTTCACTTTAATCCTCCCTAACATGAGTATTAAAGATATTTTTTTATAGCATTAAGAATATACGCCGCGAAAAAGAAAAAACAAAAGGTAAAATACGTTGATTTTCACCTAGCTCACGGAAAATATATGTGTGTGTATATATATATATATAACGAGAGTATCATCTATGTTGATAATAATCCATTAATGTAACTAGTTCTTAGTTCTTACAACACTTGCTGATATTTTTTACAAGAAAATAATTTGATATGATTTAGTCTACAAACACTATTTTGAAAATGAAACAATTCTCTAATGCATACTTTTTCTGCTACTATGAAGAAGAGGGGCTTAAACGAAATGTTATATTGCTAAATAGCCCCTACATTGTTCATCAAGTTACAGATCGGCATGCCCAGCAATGTCATCTTCACTTTGATCACTTTCTCCATCAGTTGTGTGTTCATCGTCGTCGCTTTCCGCTGCTGTCGCCAAATTCGCAATGTCCTCCTTCTTAGCGTATCGCTCGCAATACTCTATAAAAACATATCAAGTAAGTAGGATGGATAAGTGCGTTTTTTCTCGAGTAATTAGCGGTCGTCGTCTTTTGAATTTCTTTTGTATCAATTTGCATCCTGAACCATTATATAAGGTCCGTACGACGGACTATGTTATAGATTAAGGAAAAAATCATCGTTTTGCTCACAACTCTGCGCAACAGAGTGACGAAATTACAATTTTGTCCTTAAATTTTCACAGAACGAGTCGAGCTGTCTTCCCAAAACTTGACGGTTTATCCTAAACATCTGCAGTTCATTCAAATTGATGGGCAAAATCGTCATTTACGTAATAACTGATGAATTTTTAAAGCTATGCCCCGAGAAGTCAGGGTAGACATAGTGACGAAACGACGATTTTGTCCTTAAAATATAACGGAACCCGTCTGGAGGTACATGGTTAAAGAAAGTAAAGGTCGTATATATCTGAGACAACGTGACAAGTTCAAGGAGGTAAACCGATTGTTACAAAAATTTATTTGCTTCCATTATGAAGCAAAAGAACACGAATCCTAGAAATATATTATTGAAAATTTAAAACACTAATTTCAATATATATATATCTATATTATATATTAATCATATAACTTTTACCTTTTACTTTCTGATCATATAGCTCCCGGTCCTTCATCATAAGCGATGCAGCATCACCGTTGAGAGGGTCCAACGGATTGGGATAAAGCAACAATTGCGGAAGGAAAACTTCAAAGATATTAAAAAGATCTGTAACAAAATCAAAAATTACCATGATGAATTTGTAAAAAAATTGAAAGCAAAAGTGAAATAAGGAGAAAGATTCTTCTCAATTTGTCAAAATAATGTGCTTATATCTACTTAAATCCTTCACTGGGATGGGAAAAATACCAAACATTGGACTCCATGATTGATTAATAACATCTAAGCAGATGGAACCGGATCTGCAATGATCGGTGAGCATAGTCAGTGATTGACGTAACATAAGATTTATAATCATCGAAACATACTTCGATCAGATTTCTATAGATTGACAAGAAACTATATCATAAACTTAACATTTCTAATATCGAAGATGTACAAATCTTTGTTTCTGAAAATTGCAAGATTCTTACAGCTCATCGACATTCGGGTGGAAAATCTTGTTCGCAAACCCGAGGGAAGGCGACTTGTAGGGGTAAGCATCAGGAAGCTCAACGTGTATTTTCCAAATTCCACCTTCATAGGGGCCTATAAGATCGACCGAAACGCTTAACTTCCCACAAACTCTTCTCGTATGTCATATCAATATCATAGACAAATATAGAGGAAAAAACATTACTCTCTTTCGGGCCATGAAACACGACATTGAACTCGCTGAGGCCTTCGTTTATCATCTCCACTTTGTAGTCACTCATCATCCTAAAACCACCGCAACATCGATAGAAACGATTATTATACGCGTATATGAACAAAATATGTGTAAATAATAAACCAGATACATGATATATAAGCATAGACAAGCATATATGCAGTCACTCTCACTCCTAATCCTTGCTTATACATGTATATATATGTATTTACAAACACAAAAAGTACCGATTCGAAGCTACTATTAACAGCAACAATGCAGATCCAAAACTCAATCAATCAAAATCAATAAATCGATGAAAGCGAAACATACAGCTTCATCACATCCATGTCTCTCCTCTTACTCGGAGAAGACATTTTGCTCCAACAAAAAAAAAAAACCTGCAAAAGAAAAAAAAAATCAAGAAACCGAACTCAATTCCATTTCCTTCTCATCAAACCATTCAAAAACCGAAAGATTGAATTGAATCCGCGAGTTGCATGATCTCTCCCTCTTTACTCGCAACTTCTTCGTCGATCCGAACAAAATCAAGCGAAAAGTTGCTCTTCCGATCGAAGGATTCGAATATGAGTTGAGAAAAACTGGATTACTTACAGATACGAGAGGTTGCAGGAGATTGGAGGAGAGGAAATGGCGAAGATGAAGAAGATAGAGGAAACCGAAAGCAGAAGAAATCCAGAGAGAGGAGAGAGAGAGAGAGATGGAGATGTGAATGTCTTGATGAGCACGTGTCAACGTGCTAACTTTGCGCTTCTCTCATTACTAATTACCAGTTAATTCGTGGTGATTAATTAGCCGTAATTTAGATTAGGGAGGTTGATTTTTTTAGTGTATTTTCTTCTAAGAAGTAGCGGTGTTGATACGGTATCTCGGAATTTGGAATTACGAACACGTGACGTGGCATTGCACGTTACCATGTCTTTGTCATGTACTCCCGTTTATGTTGCTACGCATTCGTAATGTTATCCAAATACGTTTCGGAAGGTTATTTGAGTGTATTTTACTAGAGAGAGAGGACCATGTGACGTGGCATTACAAATGCATGACATGGAATTACGAATATGTGATGCGGCATTACACGTTACCGTGTTTTATCATGTTTGTGTTGCTACACATTCGTAATGTTATCCAAATACATTTCAGAAGTTATTTGAGTGTATTTTAGTAGAGAGAGAGGGCCATGTGACGTGGCATTACAAATGCCTGACATGGAATTACGAATACGTGATGCGGCATTACACGTTACCGTGTTTTATCATGTTTGTGTTGCTACACATTCGTAACGTTATCCCAATACGTTTAAGAAGGACCACGCGACGTGGCATAACTCGATTTCCATGCCATATTACATTTAAGAGTGTATTATTACGTCATTAAACATTCATACGGAACCTTTAAATTACTTTTCCATCAAGTTTTGAGTATATGCATATAAGTGTTAACTTAAGTAAATAATTATTAAATTATAAGAATATATTGCCGGATAAGCGGAAATTAGCAATGCCAAATTTATATATTGCTTGGTAATATATATAAATTGTAAGAATTCTTATTCTTATATTATAATTTGACAAATTAATGTTCCTTGCATTTCAAGTTTAAACATAATGCCAGAAAACATAATTGACCAAAAGTTATAATTTGTATGATTACATGCGTAGTAGTTCTTAAATCACCCGATATAAAAGGTAAGAGTAAAACGGGGAATCGGAATGATAATTTGGAATATCTTAGTCGTGTCAAGGTTTTTCGGGATTTCCAATTCCGGTCCTGATATTGGTTATGTGAAGATTGATATTTTGGTCATTAATATTTGATGCAAAGCAATTATCGGAGATCGCACACGCCTATTTCGAGAACCTCGTTGTCAAGTGTTGGCCTTAATTAATTAGCACTGCTTATTTATATACGTTACTATTCATTTATATTTTTTTAGTGTTAGTTATAACTCATAAGTTCCTAGGTTAATTATTAGTTTATATTTTCTAGGGCTATTTTATATTTCCAAAGTTTACTTAGCTTATTTCCCCATGCAAAACCCTCTATATTTATTATAATGCAAAATCGAGTTCTCATATCTGTATAATATATACATATATATACATAATATATATCATTACTCCATGATCCACAAACAAAAATACATACGCCCTTCCACAACAAATTTCAAACGACATTATAAAACTACGCCATTGTAATTTGTACACAGCTACAAACAATGAAATAATAATAAAATATTAAGAAGATCATAGAAGAAATGAAACTCTACGAGTCATCATCGTCGTATAGTCTGAGAAGAGCTTGAAGAACGCAAAGCTGCATTCTCAAACCGGCAATGTACTGAGCAGTCTCGGCCAGAAGCTGACGTGGCATCAGTCTCTCGCCGCCGGGGACGATCCTCTGCAGCCTCCGGAGCTTGCCACGTGTCGCCCTCGGCCTCCGCCGCCTCTTCAGAACGACACCTCCGTTGCCCAAAACGCGAGAGAAGCCCATCTCCAAACCGATAATGCACAGCACAGCACGACCCCAAGATGGGGGCTTTAAAAGGAGTAATTTTACATTAATACCCCTTGAATTATTTATATTTGTGCACTTTGTTCTCCGATTCTTAGTTGTCGTGACGAATATATTTAAATTTTCAACAAAATAACATGATATGCTATCCCTGCACTTTAGAAATGACGAATTATATTATTTTTTACGTAACACGTGACTTATTTAGTCTATTAATTCACAACAGTCTCGTGATTTTAGTATAGTAAATTTAATTTGATTAAATACTTTAAGTTTTATTTTATCTTTATTTAGGATCAACATGTTGAATTAATACAAGATAAATTGATTCAATAATATAATAGATATATTAGTCCTCCCGTTATTAATTTATCAAAGTTATACTTTACATTATAATGATATCATTTGGTCTCGAGTAAATAAAATGCTCTGTCTAAATTAACTTTTTGTTGCCCTTTAATGCATAAGGGGTAAAGTGAAACTTTTAAAAAATTCGATAGATACTGCTGGTCAAAATAAAAGTTGACGGGGCAAAATACGCTAACACGCAAAGCTTGAGGGTACTATTATAAATTACTTGAGATTTGAGAAAGAGAACGATGGGCCCATTTTGGGGATTGAAGCTTGTGGAGCAAATCGCGCCGTACGAGTGGGCTGGGCCCAAGTTGGGGCCCAAACCGCTCTCGCTCGATGGGGACCACGAGGACACGTGGCGGATAGCCGGTGGTTGATGACGATATGCCACTAATTTTGAAGGAAACTTGTTTTGAGCTTTAAATGGGAATAAGATTTGGCTTCCACGTCATGGCTACTCTCGAAGATAGAATTTAGTATCATTCATGTGGTATAAGCAAGGTTTCAAATTTCGCGAAATTCGAACGACATTCCGACCGATTTTTGTTTTTTGCAGATATGCGAAACAAAATTCCTGTCGTTTCGCTGTTTTTTTACCAAATTTTAAATTTTTCGCATGGGCACGTAGGTGGAATATCGTTTGTCGTTTTTAAGAGAAAAAAATCGCGAAAAATGGTTGGAATTTCGCAAAAAATCATAGTTTTGGTTAGATTTCGGCAAAAATACCAATTAAACTTTCAGCAAAAATAATTATACTCACACAAGAGCACCACACCCCGCCCGGCCGGACGGACGGCGGCAGCGCGCGCGCGGTGTAAGTTGTAACATTTGTGTGAGTCCTCCATCATCCACAAAATCCTATGACCCAAAGGGCTCAAGCCCTTGTCCCTAATATTTGGTATATAAACATCACCAAACTCTTGTCATCTATCAATGTGGGACTTTTTGTTATTCAACTAATATCACACATTCACACTTAACATACACATACACTTCACCTAATAATTTAACTTAATATTACACACTTCAAATAATATTATACACTTAACATACATATTAACTTCACCTAGCATACATATACACTTAATATACATATTCATTTAATATTATACACTTCAACTAATATTAAATTTGTTAACATACATATAAAATTAACATGCATATTCACTTAATATTGCACACTTAATTAACATACATATTCACTTCACATAATAATTTGACTTAATATTATACACTTAAACTAATAAAGTGACTTAATATTATACATTTCACCTACATATTTAAGTTACAAATGTGTTTTGCTGTATACAATTATGTCTTGTATTTATTAAATATGTAGTTTTTAACCTATATAAATATCTTGCTTAAATACTCAAATATTTTTTACAAAATATCCATGCGAAAAGTGCGGTAAATGCGGTATGTCCATGCGAAAAGTGCGGTAAATGCGGTATGCGGCATGCCCTTTTTTTCCCTTTTGCCCATCGACATACCCATCGGCAAGCGATATATCCGTAAAACAGAAAATGCGAAACGAAAACGGCAAGCGGTATTTTAAACCTTGGGTATAAGTACTAAAGTTTATTGACCTAATGTTGAAAAGGTTATATCCATTATAATGTAGAATACTCAGACAATCGTTGCTCGAATCCGTTTTCAAGCCCGATTTGTCGTGAAGTTCCGCAAAACGATATAAAATTAACTTAATTGTTTCGAGGATTTGTGATAAAATGATCCGATGAGCTCAATTATATGTTTTGGATTAAAAAATTATCATAATTTACAAGTGAAGCTTCTCTCGTTCTCCGTCATTCGTGGTGAATCAACATCTACTTTCGTGATTTTCTTTCTAAAATTAGATTTTCACATAAAACACTTGTGTCGTTTTCTTTAATTCGATAAAATTGTAATTTCTTGTGAAAAGTAACATGTATTCTTTATTAGCTTCTTCCAAAACTTCTACTTTAAATTGACTAATACAAAATTGGTAAAATCGATTAAGATATATATATATATATATATATATATATATACATATATATATATATATATATATATATATATATATACATACAGGGGCGGACCCAGAAATTCAGGTCGGGGGTGACAAACTATATTATATTAAAATAATTTTTAGTTAGACAGTAAAGAAAAAACACTATTAAATAACACATTTTAATTGATTAAGTGATCATTTTGATTTAAATAACTCTCTTATACCATTAAAAAAAAAACCTCTTATTATTAAATTTTTAATTACTTTTTATTTCTCAAAATATATTAAGTTGCAAGATATGTAATGTAATGTATATACCTTGGTATATATATATATATATACTTTTATCCAATCTTCATCACAACTTATAATATTAATTTTATTTATGATGTTAAAACATTCATTTAGTACATGCTGAATATTATTTACGTTTTTTTTTTTTAATTTTCAATTACAGATGTGTGAAATAAAGTTATAGTAATTCATCATATAGAACATATTAATTTGTATGATAGTAAGAATAATTGGATAGGATAATTTTATGAAATATTATGTAAACAATGTGAAAAAATAATTGTTAAAAGTGCTTATTAGCATAATACTCGTTTAAGGTTAAACTTTTTAAAAAAATACTCAAAATTTGATTAATCCATTATCTACTCATTCTAAACTTAATCTTCCCACTTTACCCTTCCAACTTAATTTCCCTTTCTCACTTTCTGCACACCGACCTCCTCTCGTGATGGAAGAATCTCTGGCGATGGCAGTCGCCACTCCGGTGACCAGACATCGACGCCATGGAAGCAATGATGAGGAAGCTCCTGGACGATCGATTCGCACAGATGGCTGAGAAAATCGCTCGACAAAGAACGAAGCCAAATAGTCCCAAAATTGCAGCCAGAAGAAGACAGCCAAACAGCCCCTCAAGATCGAGCAAAGAGGGAGGAGAACCAGCCCTAGGGTCGCGCGACGGCACCGATCGCCGGAGAACTGAGTCGCATCACCACGGCGATCGGAACCCTAGGTCAGAGGCGGAAGAAAACGGCTCGGACACCGGATCTGGAGATTCGCAAGCCTGGGGCAGAATTGAAGTCTGAGTTTGTTTCGCAGCCATAGAAGAGAAGCACGAGAAGATCGCCAACCAGATCGGTGAGCCAAACAGCCCCAATATTGCACGTCAGTGGAAGATCAGAGAAACCTTAGGGTCGCGCAACCACGCCGAACGCCGGCGATCGGAACGCCGAACTCCAGTTACAATACAAGAGTGTAACTTTTGTTACAAGAGTGTAACTTTTGTTACAAGTGTGTAACTTCTGTTACAATAGTGTAACTTCGGTTACGAGAATTGTTTTAATACTTCCAAATTACGTCCAATAAAGAAAAAACATTAAATTATTATTTTAAGAAATATATTGAAATTTGATTCCATAATAAATACACTTTTAATATCGTTTTGTTTTATCGCTAAAAGAGTGAAAACACACCGTTTCTCTGACTTACAAACTTGCACCATTTCTTATGTAGAATCTCTTAATATGTAACATAAGTGTAATTATATATGACTAGAATTACGAAATTGTAACTTTATATACAAAGTGTAACTCCAGTTACATAAGTGTAACTGGAGTAGAGTCCGAACATGTACGTCGCTCCCGACACCGACATGATAAGCATCGACGCGAAGAACGTGAGCCACCGGCCGAGAAGCACGTGCCGGGCGAACGCTCGGAGGCCGGCCCCGCCTCCGCCTGCGTAGACAGCTTCGACCATGTTCGATACAAAAGATTCTAACTTCACAACGTAACAAATGAAGGACAGAGCTTTCTCATTTTCTTAGGATTTAGAGTTTTTCTATGTATCTATATACGTGTGTGTGTGTATATATATATTTACATATAGAGAGAGTTAATAATTTATATGAATTTGTATAGCTGTATGAGTTATGTGGTGGTCATGGTATGATTGGAATGTATGTTTGACAAGGAATAATTGATTCATGCCTAATGCTCAAAATGGTTCATTTCTGATGTTACAACCTCCTTGTGTATTAATTGCTTGACTATACAATGTAAATTTATCATACAATGTGTATTAATAGCACGGGTCCGAGGGATAGGGACAGCGAGAGAATCATGGAATCTGTAACTTCGGTTACAAAACTTTAATTCCAATTAAATTAGTGTAACCACATTTACATTAGTGTAAATCTAATGATTGTGGTCATAGTATTACATAATTGTAGTCATACTATTACATAACCATATATGACTAGAATTACGAAAGTGTAACTCCTATTAGAAAAGTGAAACACCGGTTACACTTATGTAACTAGAGTTACAAAAGTGTAACTTCAGTTACAAAAATTATTTTAATACGTCCAAGTTAACTCCCAAAGCACTAAATTATTATTTGAACAAATATATTGAAATTGTAACTTTGGTTACAAAAGTGTAACTACAGTTACATAAGTGTAACTTCAGTTACGATAATGTAACTTCTGTTACGATAATGTAACTTCGGTTACAAAAGTGTAACTTCGGTTACAAAAATTATATTCCAATTAAATTAGTGTAAGCACATTTACATTAGTGTAAGTCTAATGATTGTTGTCATAGTATTACATAATTGTGGTCATACTATTACATAATTGTACGTCACTATTTTTTGACAATATTTCAATTTAAATTTTATTTTGTAACTCAAATTATGTGAAATTATTGCTACATACCTTTAGATTTAGACTGGATTAATAACCGGTGTTACAAAAGTGTAACACCGGTTACACTTATGTAACTTGAGTTACAAAAGTGTAACTTCAGTTACAAAAATTATTTTAATACTTCCAAATTAACTCCCAAAGCACTAAATTATTATTTGAACAAATATATTGAAATTGTAACTCCAGTTACATAAGTGTAACTTTAGTTACGATAATGTAACTTCGGTTACGATAATGTAACTTCGGTTACAAAACTTTAATTCCAATTAAATTAGTGTAACCACATTTACATTAGTGTAACTCTAATGATTATGGTCATTATAATTGTGGTCATACTATTACATAACCATATATGACTAGAATTATGAAAGTGTAACTCCTATTACAAAAGTGTAGCACCAGTTACGCTTATGTAACTTGAGTTACAAAAGTGTAACTTCAGTTACAAAAATTATTTTAATACTTCCAAATTAACTCCCAAAGCACTAAATTATTAGTTGAACAAATATATTGAAATTGTAACTCCAGTTACAAAAGTGTAACTCCAGTTACGATAATGTAACTCCAGTTACGATAATGTAACTTTGGTTACGATAATGTAACTTTGGTTACAAGAATTTAATTCCAATTAAATTAGTGTAACTTCAGTTACGATAATGTAACTTTGGTTACCATAATGTAACTTTGGTTACGATAATGTAACTTCGGTTACAAAAATTTAATTCCAATTAAATTAGTGTAACTTCAGTTACGATAATGTAACTTTAGTTACCATAATGTAACTTTGGTTACGATAATGTAACTTCGGTTACAAAAATTTAATTCCAATTAAATTAGTGTAACTTCAGTTACGATAATGTAACTTTGGTTACCATAATGTAACTTTGGTTACGATAATGTAACTTCGGTTACAAAAATTTAATTCCAATTAAATTAGTGTAACTTCAGTTACGATAATGTAACTTTGGTTACCATAATGTAACTTTGGTTACGATAATGTAACTTCGGTTACAAAAATTTAATTCCAATTAAATTAGTGTAACTTCAGTTACGATAATGTAACTTTAGTTACCATAATGTAACTTTGGTTACGATAATGTAACTTCGGTTACAAAAAATTAATTCCAATTAAATTAGTGTAACTTCAGTTACGATAATGTAACTTTGGAATCTCTTATGTACAATCTCTTACTATGTAACATAAGTGTAATTATATATGACTAGAATTACGAAATTGTAACTCCAATTACAAAAGTGTAACCCCAGTTACAAAAGTGTAACTCCAGTTACACAAGTGTAACTCCAGTTACATAAGTGTAACTTCGGTTACAAAAATTGTTTTAATACTTCCAAAATAATTCCAATAAAGAAAAACCACTAAATTATTTTTTTAAGAAATATATTGAAATTTGATTCCATAATAAATACACTTTTAATATCGTTTTGTTTTATCGCTAAAAGAGCAAAAACACATTGTTTCTCTGACTTACAAACTTGCATCATTTCTTATGTAGAATCTCTTAATATGTAACATAAATGTAGTTATATACGACTAGAATTACGATATTGTAGCTCCAGTTACAAAAGTGTAACTCCAGTTACATAAGGGTAACTTCACTTACACAATTGTAACTCGAGTTACAAAAGTTTAACTCCAGTTACATAAGTGTAACTTCGGTTTGAAAAGTGTAACTTCGGTTACAAAAATTTAATAATTCAATATATTTCTTAAAATAATAATTTAGTATTTTTCTTTATTGGAATTAATTTGGAAGTATGAAAATAATATTTGTAACTGAACTTACACTTTAGTAACCGAAGTTATACTTTTGTAACGGCAGATATACTTTTGTAACGACATATACACTTTTATAATCACATTTACAAATGTGACAACAAAGGTCCCGAAAAAAAAACAAAAGGAGTATAGGACCAAGACCAACAAAAGAAGGAGTATATGACTAAGCCTGGACTTACACTTTTGTAACGAGTGATCTATAAATCGGAGAAAAAAAAAACCGTTAACCAAATCAAGCTATTTTCACAAGATTATTGATAGCACAACCCTTAATGCTTCGTATATCATTAGCCTACACAATACAAATGATAAATAAGGTTCAAAGCTTTTACTCTCTAGGCAAAAAAATCAAGCAGTTGGTACTCGCAAATCGGAAGATTAATAAGGGGATACACCATTTATCGTCGTTCGAGATCTGCCGGTATTCCGACGAGGAGTCCCATTGGGATCGCGGAAATGATGTATACAGATCGTACGGTGACCCGCTGGAGGTTTGATTTGGCGATGTGCTGAAACTTGACCACGACTTGCTCTAGCGGAACCGAAACCAAGTTATTTAGAATCCAAGTTATAAAAATGATTTCCATGTGATTCTGTAAATAAAATAACAGTAAATTATTGTAAAACAAAACAAATCAAATAAAAATGCACGTTGCTTGCTTATTGTCGATCCTCTCTTCCTATAATTCAATCTCTCTCCAATGGAAGACCATCATCTTTAACAAAAATCTTAAATTGGGAAAATCAGATTAGAATAAGCTTGTCCATAACAATGCAATGCTGATATCGATTGCTTGTGTTTGACCAACACCTACACTGCTCTATAGCTAAATCGGCTAAGTTCTAGTCATCATCACTCGAGCAACATCAATCTTCTCCACCGATTTCAATGAAGCTTTCATCGTGAACCAAAACTGACCTTTTCGTTGAGGGCGCAACGAGACTGCACGGAAGACTTGGGCATCGAACTTGTTAGACTTGAAGACGCTGAGGCCTTCCTTGAGCTTGGTGCCGTTCTCTTTGACCAGCGTGCCTCGCGACTGAGCCCTCTTCGCGGAAGCCATGGCCAGACGGATCAGCAGACGGTCAAAGCGATGTCAAAATCGGATTTGGGGGCGAAATTGAGCTCCAGAATTAGGGTTCAAGCGAATCTCCCCGAATCGCTGACGGAAGGGAAAAGGGTCTTTCAAGGTCGTTTCGAGCTTCGCCGAAGAAGAATGGTGAAGAAGAATGGAGATCACAGTCGACGAAGGCTTGGCGAAGGAGAAGATGGTTTCGAGCTCTGTCGAAGAAGGAAGGATGGTTTCGAGCTCTGTCGAAGAAGGAAGAATGGTTTCGAGCTCTGTTCGCCGACGAAGATGGTTTCGAAGCTCTGTTCGACGACGAAGGCAGGAGAACGAAGATGGTTTCGATATATTAAGGGTATAATTGTCCAAATAACATCAAATGAGGGTTTCTTTTATTATAGTAAACTTTTGAGGGTTTTTTAAAAAAGTTCCACTCAAATTGAGTATTTTGCTAAAAAGCCCTTGTTAAAATTAAAACACAGAGTATATAATAGTAAAACGAGAGATAATAGGTTATGGTGGGTCCTACTATTAGTGTATTTTAATTTTTCTTTTTGATTTGACAATAAAAATTATAAAGGAAACAGAACGAAAGGGCAAATAAGAGAATGTGGACCCCACGTATTTCAAAAAGTGCATATTCTCTCTTTGACTATTAAGTTCACTGTAAACAAAAATACAGAGAACGTCAAGCTCTCTGAATAGAATTTTTTCCTCCCATGGCCTATCCACCTATACATACATAGAAGAAAATTTGAGTTGGGGGTGACACGAGCCACTCCCATATAAGGCTGGGTCCGCCCCTGTATACATACCCCACGAAAGAACTCGTGACAAAAATTGTCACCCGTAATTATTTAACTATAATATTTTTCTCTTTGAATACATAGAAGAATAAAAATAATTCAAGAGAAATATTTCAAGGATGAATATTATAAATGTCGAATTATGGTGACCAAAACCGTGGTCCTTCCTACACAAGAATAAAATCACATATTACATATTGATTTTGATCATCTTTCACTTAAAATATGCAAAAACCAAACAGTTGTTGGTGTCTACTTTGATTGCCAAGGGTTGTCTCCGTAGTAATACGCCGTGCCGACCATGAGCGCCACGGTGGCGCCTTGGACGACCACGCGAGCTCTCATCAGCTTCTGCCCCAACTGAGAGTTGCCTCGCCGGAAGCTTATCAGCCCGGCGGTCAGAACTCCGGCGGTCAAAAGCGCCCCTGGAAATGAGATCATCAATGTTAACTTGATAAACCAACTTATTCGTATTTTGAGTTCATCTTCCTAGGGAAATTTCAGGACGTGCATCGTACAAGATTCCCGGGCTTATCCCGAATGAGATATCGTTTTAGAAAATTACTTAAATTCAGTTAGCTTAGAATCAAAGACCTAACTTCTTAACAACCCTCAAGGTTTTTCCTATACATAATAAGCAGTCCCGGCATTTCCTTCGAGAGAATATTGGACGCTCTCAAAAGTCGAAAGATGCTAAGCAAGACAAGATAAGACTGAGCATAAACCCTCGACAGCCACAGTGACAAGCGCCTATAGGAGGTGAACGAATTCAAAACACTAAGGCCCAAACAAAAACTAAAAATACCCCTAATAAAAAAATATTGACCGAAAGACCCCTAATGACATCAACAAAGGAGAAGACATAAAAGGACTAAAGACGCAAGACTAAACGACCGTCTCGCCCTTCTTCCGATGGCAAGTGATCACGATTCACGGCTCTATCACAGGAACAGTACCGAGCATTACCAGAAACGAGGTTAAACGCACACAAAAAGCTAATTCACCATTCACAAGAAACCGGAAGAAAATCACACAATCCAATATAAAAAAACGAATTAATCCCACTAGTCTCTCACCCTAATCAATCAGTAATCTCTTAGACTCGATTGATCTCCGGGTGCTATAAGATTTCTTGACTAGTTCCGGGGGATTTTTATTCAGTTTACGGAGCTCATAAATCCTCTCTCGAAGACGTTAAAAATTCAGAAATTTGGGATTTACATTCTCTCAATCTTAATAAGGCTCTTCCCTTTGGCATACATTGAGCTAAACAAAGGGGATATGTGCGGCATAAGTACCCCCAAGGAACTTTCACCGCAACTTTTCGGTTCTGGGAATATGCCATCACATTCATCGTAAATATCTCTAAACCAAGCTTAACGCACTAAAGATTAATGGCTTAAGCCTAGAAATCGTGGCATAAGTGAACCTAATTTCACAAAATCGTCATTGTTTAGCCTGATTCTGCGATGAGTTTCCATTGATCGTTGAAGATAATCAATTCAACCACAACGACGATGATCAATGCATAAACTCAATCCAAACCTTACTGTAGAACAGCGATCGAATAACAGGGCAATGCTTACCGAGTGGGACGTAAGGGTTTCGAACGCGTTTCTTCTCCTCGAAGAAATCCTCGAAATCGGACTCAGCAGAACTCATCTTCTCCGACGAGATCATACACAAATGGTTCGTTTATTCTCTCTCTGCTAATTCCACAACACAACAGAGAGAGAGAGCATAGAAATCGGATCCGGATCCGGATCGGGACGGGTCTTGCCGGGTCGGATTACTTGATTGCCCTTATTTGTACGGTGTACGGTAGAACTTTTATAAATTAATAGTCGCGATTAAATAATATTTTTTTCCGGTCCCGACTCAGGTCTAACTAGCTAAATTAATAATTCGCTAAATTTAAAAGATAATAATTTTTTTAGAAAGTATATAGGTCCCAAGTTATATATAAATTAATAATTCAATATAAAAAAATTACATAAATAATTATAAAATCACTATAAGTAAAATATAACATAAATTACTATGAAATCACATTAAATAAAAAAGATAAGATTACATCACTAATCATGTAATCTTCTTAAAATATGATTCTATAGTAATTTGAGTACAACAATTATTATTATAGTTTTAATTATCACTATTATAAGAAGCTATTGTTATTCTTCTTTAATGTCATTGGGCTCTTTAATATTTCTGACATTGATATTCTAATAAAATCTTTTTAAATCATAATAGTCTCTCTTGATATTTTTTAATATTAATACTTTAATATACTCGATATAAATTGAAATAATGTTTTGTTAGTAAAGATGTTTATATAATTATAGCTGATTAATATTTTTTTCTTTATTAATATATAAATTAATAAATTATTAATTTATATGTTAATTAATAATCCGATATGATAATATTTTGTTGCCGGTCCCAACAGTATTAATTTATAGAGGCTCTACTGTATTTCTATTTTTACTGTAATTATAAATGCTCTCGTTAAATTTTACTTTGGGCTCATCTTGCCCCTGCCCCGCAATTGACAGACGGAGGTGGCCCGAGTCTGCGCTCAGGACATGCGGGTGGGCAGGCATGCTCGGGTTTGGTTTTTTGAACCTTTGACGGTCAGACTTGGACTATAACATACATACAGTAGAACCTTTATAAATTAATACTGTTTGGACCGGCAAAAAATATTATTTTATCGGATTATTAATTAACATATAAATTAACAATATATTAATTTATACATTAATGAATAAAAATTTATTAATCAGCTATAATTATATAAACATCTTTACTAAAAAAATATTTCAATTTACTATATCGAGAACATTAAAGTATCAATATTAAGAATATTAAGAGAGACTATTATAATTTAAAAAGATTTTATTAGAGTACCATTGTAAGAAATATTAAAGAGTCCAATGATATTAAACAGATAACAATAGCTTCTTAGAGTAGTGATAATTAAATATATAATATTACTATAGAATCATATATTAAGAAGACTACATGATTAGTGATGTAATGTTATCTTTTTATTTAATGTGATTTCATAGTTATTTATGTTATATTTTATTTAAAGGTGATTTTATAATTATTTATGTAATTTTTTATATTGAATTATTAATTTATATATCAATTGGGAACTATATACTTTCTAAAAAAAATTATTATCTTATAAATTTAGCTAGTTAGGCCCGAGTCGGGACCGGACAAAAATATTATTTAATCGCGACTATTAATTTATCGAGTATTAATTTATAGAGGTTATACTGTAATTGTAATAATTGTAAGCTCGAAATACACACATAACTGCGCGTGAAACGCTGTAAAGTATGTAACTTCGTTAGTGCGTATTTAGATTCTTTACGCAGTTAAAAAGTACTCAAATTTAATTAAATAATAACTCCGATTTAAAATAAAAATTATTAAAGAACTGTTCACTTTTTATTAAAAATGCTGATGCAAAAAAAAAAAACATAATTTTATTTTCATTATTTAGATAGATACCCGTTTTTATTTAACATATTTTATAAAAATCAGATAAAGCTATTGTTTACTGCATTAAGTACTCAGTAATCGTCCGAAAAAGGTTGATTAATCCTTAATTATTAATTAAATAAGAAGCTCGATATACACATGTTATTAACTTAATGTTTTGTAGATACAAACAATCACGACTCGTGACGACCTTCCCTTCCGTTGAAAACAGCAACAACACAGACATCGTACGACGCTTTAACTGGTTTTGTCCAATTCTCTTGGAAGTTTGATCATTCATACATACACACACATATAGATACATGGGCGCGGAATCGTGGGTCAAAGCGTTGACCCCATTCGCGGCCATGGTGGCCGTGGAGTCTCTGGATGTGGGAATGACCACACTCAGCAAAGCCGCCATGTCCGGAGGGATGAGCCACTTCGTCTTCGTTCTCTACTCCAACGCCATCGCCACCATCCTTCTCCTCCCATTTCTCTTCCTCCAAAGGTATATACACATATATATATATATATATATATATATATATATACATTGATCATGTAAATATATGTCTCAGATTTGTTTCTGATTGATTCACAGGAAGAACAGACCACCGATCAGTTTCTCTCTCCTCTGCAAATTCTTCTTCCTCAGCTTTGCTGGGTAATTTTTTTTATGAGTCAAGATCGAGTCTTTTTCGTTCATTGGGTCCAAGAAGCTTTAGAGGATTAATGGGTATTTTTTTATTTAATTTATTTTGAATATAAATTTGCAGGATAACTATGATGCAGAACTGTGTATTTACTGGTGTGAGTTATAGCTCTCCAACGCTTGCTTCTGCTATGAGCAACCTTGTTCCGGCTTTCACTTTCGTTCTTGCTGTTTTCTTCAGGTTTCATTTCTGTATTTAGTGTCGTTATTTAATTAAGTAATTTTCGGAGTATTGAATTGAGTTTGTTGCTTGATTATGCCGTTTTAATTATTTAATTTCGTTTAGCTCGGTTGATTATGTTGTAGAGGTTTATTTTAGTCGGGCATAGACAATAATTAATCACGAAGTTTGATCTGTTTCGAAAGAGGGAGATCGGACACAGTGGAGATTAGGCAAAGCTCCTTCCGAGATCGATTTTGGGTCGTATCATGTAGCAACATATCAGGGGCACTAGATCATTTGTGTTGAATTTGAGTAAGAACATGAATTATTATAGTGCTTTATTCAATTAAGTGTCATGAATTGATTAATTAGAATGGAGAAACTGGATTTGGGAAGCTCGAAAAGCCAGATCAAAATCTTGGGCACTCTAGTTTCGATCTCGGGGGCACTTGTGGTCACCATTTACAAGGGACCCACGATTCTAGTTCCGTCGTTTCAACCCAATGATCCGGAGGTTCTGACGGAAACGGCTAGTAATTGGGTCATCGGAGGCGCTTTTCTCACTGTTGCCTGTTTATGTCTCGCCATATGGAACACTGCTCAGGTGAAAAATGCGAACTCATAAACACTGCTAAGCTTGTCTCTAAGATTTTGTACATGTCTATATAGTATTAAACTATTAATGAGAATATTTTCGAATATAGTTAAGTCACCAATTATCGGGTATCATTGATGGAAGGGCAAAACAGTCATTTAAGAGTTTTATTTATGCTCGTCGGTTTTTACTGTTTTATTCAGTAATTAAAGGATAGTGAATTCCCGTTGGCTTGTTTTGTGTGCGGATCGTAATTAAAATAAGCTATATAAGATTAAATACTTGTAAGTAAACATAGAATTTGTCTACCGTTTTGGACTCGTTTCGTCATTTTCGTTCGTTCGGGATTTTTGAGGGCAACAGAATTAATTTTGGTTCCATTTCATTTGAAGGCAGCAATTCTTAAGGATTTCCCATCACAGATGACAATACTCTGGTTCTATTACTTCTTTGGAACACTTCAATGCACACTTCTTACCTTGGCCGTGGAGCGAGATCCGAGAGCGTGGAATTTAACGGCTAGTATCGAAATCATATCTGTTCTCTACTCGGTAAGCAAAGTGAAAATTTGCAACTTTTCGGTTGAAATTTTGGAAAACAGTTTTAATCTGCGAAAGCGATTTTGCAGGCTGTTTTCGGGAGCGTGGTAACGTATTCTGTGCTGACATGGTGCATTTATAAGAAAGGGCCGGTGTTTGTGGTAATGTTCAAGCCTCTCGGGATTGCTATTGCGGCTTTCATGAGCACCGTCTTTCTCGGGGACACACTTTACATCGGAAGGTGATAAACTCTCTCGTGTTTCACACTGAAAACCAGATCATCGGAAACCGAAAAAGCCGGAATTTCTGTCTTTAGAAGAAAATAAAGGCATAAAAACTTGTACACCCAACCCCAGTGACCAGTTTTTAAGAGTTTTTCACGGTTTTTAGGGTTCTTAAAGCTCACTTATTCGTTATTTTGGACAAGCTTTTTTTGTTCTCTCTTAAAATAATCTTCATAAAAACCGTTCTACACTGGTTTACATCAAAACCAGTCCGAATTACTAGTTTCTATCACAGAAAAACTGTTTTTTTTTTTTTTTTCAGTTTTGAAAACACCAGATATCCAGCTCCTCCACACTTGAAAAGTAAAAATAACCGGAACGGAAAAAACCAGTTTTATAAAGTCAAATCGACGGTATTTGTTTGACTTTCTTGTGTTCTCTGCAGTATCATCGGAGCAATATTTATAATCATAGGCTTCTACGGAGTGATATGGGCACAGTCGGAAGAGAACAAGGCAGTTGATGACGTGGCACAACCGTCTTCACCGAAGGCTCCTCTCTTAGAGAGCCACACACATTTGTTAACCTTCGGATGATGATTCGTGTCTCATATCATGTTCGTACCGTTAATGTTAGTTTAACTACCATTAACGGGTAAATATCGGACAGACTTACCCACTGCCCACTGCTATGCCGGTGACACGTGGGAATCAAACTAGTGTTAAGTCAACCTTGGACAAAATTAAGTCAATACTGCTGTTTTCATAAGATAGAGAATTTTTTTCGCAAAAAGATGTTCGATCTACCATTTTTAATCTCGTTTTCGGATCTATTGCAGTCAATTTAGAGCTCGTCGTAGTTCAATATGTTCCCTGTTTTGTTGCCGTTTACGGAATTTTGTTACCCTTTTGTCGCTCTCCTCGATGATATTTTCTGTCGTTTACAAAAATTATTGTCGTTTGTCTTAAGTTTCTCCGTTTTGCTTGGAAATATGGCATAAAGATGTAACTTTTTGTACCTTCGTTTTACAATTTGACCCATATGAGTAAATATTAACTATAGCAATCAGCAAACAAAAATAACTGAATATTGAAAATTTCAAAAGCAAGCCTTGTTTGGACACGGGATTTCTTTCTTCCAAAAACCGACACTAATATTTCGACAAATACAAAAATTTGAGGACCGCCTCTCAATTTTACGACACCATTTCATAACGAGAAAATGGTAATCTCTAAATATACCTGTTTGAACTTGGAAGGAATTCTCATCACCAATTGCTCTCATAGAACCCTAGCTCAGTAAATATAAGAATAGCTAGTGAATCCTCCACAATCTGGCGTTTCCGGTTTCACGAGATTGATTAAAAAAGAGGCGTTTGATCCGAATTCTATGTCTTCAGATCATCGGACATCGCTGACGGAATGCAATGTGTCGATAGAATATCAAGTGTAGCAGCTTTTGCTGTCTTTGTTCGGAGGACAACAATCTGCACAAGGATTGAAATTCAATGTCATAATGCGATAAAAGAAAAAAAGAAAACATTTACAGTATTTCATATTGTTAATTCCCGAGGTACCAATCTCGTCACGAGTCTAGAACCGAAGAAACCCCTTTCTCTATATCTCTACCTAAAACTCTCTAGAGAGGTACATTCGTAGCTCTTTGATTATCAAATACTACGTTTTAAGGGTCGATAATAATTAGTAAAAATGTCAATTAATTAAGCATATTTAAAGCATAACGCTAGGTATTAAGATGGGAAACCTGTTGATATTCCAAATCAAATTTCATATATTCATCATCGCAGCTCTCCACCATGCTCGCCAAGCTCTTCAGATTCTTCACGGGCTTCCCATTAAAAGCCAAAATCTTTAAAAAAACAAAACAACAAAATCAAATTCATATAGCATTCTTTCAGCAAATGAGAGCAACTAAATATTGTTGACAAAATGTTTACTTAGAAACCCTAACCCTAATCCTAACCTGGGTGTTCACAATCTCTTCGTATCCAATGTTAATATCGGCCACAAGCACCTATAACAGAATCAGCCAATAAATGTTAAATTGAAAATATATATATATATATATATATATGAAATATATATAAACCGACGAGGAAGCGAACCTGGGAAACCACAACAAGCTGTTCATCCGGTGATTGTGGCAAAGAATGCAACAATTTATCCAATAGCTTTACGGGAGCTTCATATTCGTAGTCTTTTCCATACTGCAAAAAATTTCAAAAAGAGATAAGAGTCAAATTTACAAAACCCGTTTGAGCATTTGGTTAAATCGATAAACTGTACAGTTAAAACCCGTTTCAAAACCTGTTAATAAATAAGCTTGTCTTGATACTAATGTCATAAAAATAACACGATAAAAATGTATTTTATCATCTATAGGTTTTTAAGCGAATCACAAACCTCAGAGCGTAGATAGGGCACAGAAACTGCTGAGAAAACAAACCCAGCAATGATATAATACGATGGAGGCTTTCCCTTATTATGTGCTGGAATTAGCCGTTTGTGGGTCACGAGTTTGATATCAAAATTGAGAATCTTAAAATCGCGCAAAACCCTAACATCAGCCTTATCTCCGGTGTATTTCTGGGAGATAAGGTAACTAAATCCGATACGTTCTCCGTGTCGAAAAGGAACTGAAAAGATATACAAGAAAGAGATTCAAAGTTAAAAAACCAAGACATAGCAGACGAGAGTAGAAGCCGTTTTAATTTCTACTTTTGACGGGTTTAGTCCACTTAAACTGAAAAAGCGTCTAATAAATAAATAAAAAAATTATCAAATTTAATCGTACCTGTCCCGTCATTGGCAATATCAATGCCATCAAAGCTGAGAATTACATCAGATGGCTTAAGAACTTGTGATTCTGGAGCCGTCGGATCAACTCTTCTGATACGAACGCCCTTCTGGTCGGGTTTCATCCCCATGGACATGCGCAGATCAGGATTCTCCATTTTCTGCCACTCAACGCCAAGAATTGGAAATCCTGAAATCAAAATGTTACAATATGCAATCTTCAAAGTTCATTAACAAGTGATAGTCTACCCAGTAATAGAGAACTGCTGAAATTTAAAGAACATTTTTTTATGATTTATTACGCACGAAGGACACATAAAAGACTACTAACTAAAGACTTAATTTAGATAAAACAAGCCTGCATAAACATTACAATATTATATAATGAATTAAGAAGTAATAAACTAAATATATCCAAGGAATTAGAAACATATTTCAACAAAGCTACCTGTATATGCATTGTTCTTCTCATAATCGTGTATGAAGTGTGTTATGACTGGTGTCGGTATGACATAACCAATATTCTCCACATCTTCGTGTTTAAGGGACTGAAATGCAATACCCACACAGTTACCCTTGTCGTTGAATGCGGGCCCACCAGAATTCCCGGAATTTATAGCAGCGTCTATCTGCAGAGGTTATAAACAACTGCCACATTAACTTTAAGAGCATAGCAAACGAAAAATACTTGCAATAAATAGTAAGCTCAGCTCACATTTTACAACCTGCAAACCTAGGAGTTCGGTGGAGCCATGGGCATACGATAGAATCTCTATTCGGGAAACAACTCCGCTTGTAACGGAAATTGTATCACCGCCAATAGGGTAACCTACAACGGTCACAGCATCTTGAAGAGCAGGTAATTGCCCGAATTCCAGAGGCAATACGCCTTGCCAAAACTCATCATCTTCGACCGTAAGCATCGCTACATCAATTGAGTTGCATGTAGAAATATAGGAAGTTAGGGATTATGGCGTAAATAGCGTTAATATTTCAGTAATTATAGCCAATTAGTAATTTTCCTTAGGTATACGTAGTTAGAGCTAAGTATTGATATTTATTATCGGTTGTGTATAAGCTGTAACTCATTATTCATAAACAATATTCAGCAATCATCATACGAAAAAATAATACACAGTCGGTACAAATAAAAAGCCGGATATCACTTGTGCTTCGCTGATTACAGTTTTACAAGATCTGTTATATCAGTCTTAGTTAGAGCTATACCCACTCTCTCGGCTCAAAATCGAGACTAAAACCCTACAATTCAACCACTTCTCTTCCCCATTTCTACAAGACTATAACTACTCAATACATATAATCCTTCAACACTTACGTAAAGCAAAAATGATTCCACAATTAGCTCGCTAAATGAGACTCGATAAAACGGACTCGTAAAGCCATGTGAAAACGAACATCACTTGAGAACCACACTTGTGCTAAATGTCAAAGCTCTCAACTTGTGCAGTAATTATCATTGAATCGACCAACGAAGGCACAATACCGCGCTAATTGAGCTCGAGAATACAAACTCTCGGGTCACAATCAGAACTAAAAACCCTACAATCCAATTGCTTCCACAACTACTCAATACTAAACAATGGCGGCACAAATACCACGCCAATTGGAGCTCGAAAAATACCATCTCTCTCGGTTCGAAATACCCTACAGTTCTAGCGCTTCTCTTCCCCATTTCCACTACTCAATACCTATAACCTTCAACACTCAAAGGCCACAACAACAAGCAAACCAATAATAATAATAAACGGCATAAAGAAGCGAACTTCGACACTAACCGATATCGCACTCGGTCCCGATGGCGAGCACGGTGGCGAGGTACTTGGTGTCGGAGCCGCGCTTCTTGAGCTTCACCTGCGTGTGGTGCTCCACGGAGTGCGCATTCGTCAAGACCCTCCGGCCTCCGATCACGAACCCGCTGCTGCTGGAGCTGTACTGCCGCTTCCGCTGCCACGGCAGCGAGAAGTTCGGCTCCGTGTGCACGCAGAACACCTTCACCACCGCGTCCATCGCCGGGGCGGCCCTCGACGGCGCCGAGAATTCCCCTCCCACGCCGTTCTCCACCGGCCGCGGGACACGCCGCGACGCAACGCCGCTCTTCTCCGCATTGCTCTCCGAGGCCTTGAGCTTCTTCGGGCGGCCCCGGCGGCGGTGCTGCTCGGTTTCGGCGACGGCGACGGTGGAATCGACGGCGTCGTTGAAGTCGATTCCGCCGGAGACGGAGGCGATGGCGGGAGGGGAGTCCAGGGTTTCGGCGGTGGGGGTTTTGGGCTGGCGACCTCGCTTGCGCTTGGTTTGCACCATTGTTGGGTCTGGTTTTCTAGGGTTTGATGAGTGGAGATTGGGAAATGGAAAGGAATCGGAAATGGCGAATGAAGAAGAAGATCTTATATACTCTTACTTTTTTGGACATGAAAACTACGCTATTTTTGTTCTTTTGGTATTTACGTTTGCATCCCTAAACTTTTAATGTGAGTCAAGATGCTCTCTCCAATTCTATTAATTAGCATTATAGTCCACTTCTACGTGAACAAATGATACTAGAAGTCTTTGGTTTTCTATTTTTGTCTTATATAGTTTTTAATTTGTAAAGTAATTATATTACACTTTTGATTTTGTATTTTTATTCTTAACGTGCCAATTTTATTTATAAAATCTTTTCAAATTTAAAATTTTAGATATTTATCTCATATATAAATACTAAAACAGTAAAATTTGTGCTTAATTTATTAAACTTAATTCAAAATTCATTATAAAAAAATAAAAATAAAAACTTTTTTTTTTATATTTTATCTCTGTATATATTATAAACTCTTATAATTTTTGTCTTTGATTTTAATTTTTTTTTCTTATTATGTCGATTTCATATTAATACTTTATATATATATATATATATTTGGATAAAACGACATATTTGTTGCTTTTGAACGACTATATGAGATTGTTGATGGATGTATGATAAAAAATGTGATTCCTTGATGAATAATATATCAACTAAAAAGTTTCACAATAAACAGCAATTCAAACGACAAGAAATATTTTCGAATTTTGTGCGCTGAAAGTCATACTTATGCCAAACACTCGTTATAAAAACGACAAGTAGTTTAGTGAATGTATATTCTGAAAATACTATAAGTACAAGTGACAAGTCGTTTAATATCTAAAAAAAATTATGTCATTTTTAAATCAGACCTGGCTTTAGGCATTTGATTCGTATACAACGACATAATTGCTGTCCGAGAAATGCCATGTCGTACTTGGATGTCTTTTCTAGATATTAACCTTTATTTCACATATTAATATTATTATTATTATTATTATTATTATTATTATCACAGGATTAAATGCACAGGTTTCAACTTTGTAGTGCTTGTTATCTCATTGCATTGAATTAATATATTTTTTTTTTGTCTTTTACGCATTTGACGAGAGAAAAAAAAATCGACATGAATTCGAATTTTTGAGCAGTATAGTCAAATATTTTGTTGTGTTGATATGTCGTGACATTGTGCGCAGTGGCAGAGCTACATGTGCACCAGTGAGTACATGTGCAAATTAAAAAATATATATATATTAGATATGATTAGACTCTTCTCATTTTCTCTCCCTTCTTGACTTGATAAATCTATTATACTATCTTTCGAAAAGTAATATTATCTATTTATATGTCTAATAGTCGCTTTAATATAGTTGTTTATGATTTTTGTTTGTTTACGTATCTGAAAAAGATCGGTTGAAATATGCTATGTGCTTCGCCTGAAATGAATGTCTGGCTACGCCACTGATTGTGCGCCAAGGTTTATAGGTCTCTTTTCATCAATTAATTACGGAACGAAATTAGTATACCAAATTATGTGATGATTGTGGAGTAAGGAAGAACTAATGAGACGAAGTCTCACAAAATCGACGAAAAGCCCTCAAACAAGTCACGTGTTGCGTACACGTTAACTTTTCCGTCATTAGTGCTAATTACTCGCAATAAAGAGTGAATGGTTAAACGTAGAGGTGAAACTCGCGATCATACTGTGGACGTCGCGATCGTCGCGACGAGGACGGCGTGAATCGCGATGCGTCGCGAACAAAGGGTCGTAATCGCGACCAGTCGCGACGTGAGGCGTTAATCGCGACCAGGAACCCATGATCCGCGTGAAAAGCTCTCGGCCAATCACAAGCCGACACGTCACTGATCCGAGGGGGTGGAAAAATTGTGTTTGTTTTGGGCGTAAATCCCAAAAAAATTACCCGAATTTTGTTACCCAACCACAATTCCTACCCACTTTACTCGAATTTCAACCCAAAAATTTCAAATTTAAAATTTTTTTCACCCACTTTCCCCTCACAATTATTCACCCACTTCACCCACCACAATAATTATTCACCCACCCCACTCTCTCCTCAAACCCTATAAATACCACCTCTTCCTCCCTCATTTCTTCACCAACAATCTTTCAACTCTCTCTCAAATTCTCTCAACTCTCTAAGTTTTTTCCACTCTCAAGCTCCAAAGTTCCAAAGTTCCAATTTTCTAAATTTCTAAAGTTCTATCATTATGTCTCGAAGAAGCGGCGGTAGTTCCGGGGGTCGGAGGACGGCTAGGAATATGCAACCCCAATTTCTACTCGGGGGAACATCGCAGCCTACGCCTGACGACTACATTCCCGTTATGCTACCCGAAGAAATATTTCCCTCCCCTCCCAATCCAAATTATCCCGACGATACAGTACCGTCTCTAAGACGTAGTCTAGTCCGGGCGTCGGCCCACCACCAAGCCAATCCCGAACGTGTGTCCCGAGAATTGGTCGACGCGGTGGCTCAATCTAGGGGGGTAAATAACGATCCTTTTTTCAATCTCATGTTTGAACGGCACGCCGATTACGAATCTCAAAGTCCCGAAGGTCCCGATCCCGACGAAACTCAACGTCCCGAAGGTCCCGATCCCGACGAAACTCAACGTCCCGCCGATGCCGATCCTGACGACTTTGAAACGCCGCCCTCGGTCTATGGTTCAAATGTTGGGGTTTACAACCGCGGTTCTCCTCTACCTTACAATCAAGATAGCGGTGAAGCCTCTGTTGCCCGTCCTCGACGTGCTCGCCGTCCTTCTACCGGGTAATAACCTTTAATCCTATTAATTATTTCATTAATTATTAATTTTTATTAATTAATAATTTAGTACTTAGTAATAAATAATAATTAAAAATTAATAAGTAATAAATAATCATTAATAATTAATAATTAATAATTAATTTTTAATAATTAATAATTATTAAATAATAATCACTTGAAAGTCTTAGTATGCTATGTGGTTGCGGTTCCGACTGATCTTCCACATCAGAAACGATTTTCTTGAGATTTAATAATCATTTAATCATATTATCTTAATTAATTAATTTCGTTTAATTTTTTTACCCAATATAGTTTAATTATTTTAGTTTAATTAATTAATTTGTCACGTCTCTTGAAAGTCTTAGTATGCTCTGTGGTTGCGGTTCCGACTGATCTTCCACATCAGAAACGATTTTCTTGAGAATTTTGAAGTTAACGGGATTAAAAATGGTAATTTATATGTGTGGTGATTATTATAAAGTTCTTAATGGAATACGGTGTCTTAGAAAGATTGGTTTTTAAATAAGGTTTGCTTTGCAATCTCCTCCAAGCTAGCCTGGGAACCTCGGGGAGTTCTGTCTAGAAAAGCTTGGGCCTAAAGCGAGATCATATCATCCTTTCCAGTCGATCTGGCAGTGGAACCTCGGGGAGTTCCGTCAAAAAGAGCTTGATAATGATTTCCACACATAGAAAATACCATTTTTAATTTCGTTAACTCTTTTAATTAACTATATAAAATTTAATTAAATTAATATGATTAATATTAAGATTTAATAAATGTAATATTTTTTGTAACATTTAATTTATTAGTAATCCGATGTAATATTCCTTTGTTTTAACAACGCAACTCCTTCGGCCTTGGCGTGGGGACGACCAAACACGGCCCCAGTGTGGCAATTTTTCCACGAAGATCGGCGGTTGGAGAATGGCGAACGCATTAAACTCGCCACGTGCAAAAAATGCGGCAAAGTACTAGACGTGATGGGTGACCTCGGAACCGGCTACTTGAAAAGACACGCAAGAGCATGCTTCCCGACCGGGGAGCTTGAAGAGGTAAACACAGCACAGGTAAGTGCCCTTTCTGCACTTAATTAATAAAGTTTTATAATTAAATTCGGGTAAAAAGTTAAAAAAAAAAAACATTTCAAAAAAACAAGGACTTTTGCCGCAAAAATAGCCAAGAAAATCGCGAGTAGCCACGACTGCCGGCGTCGCGACTCGTCGCGACAGGAACAGTCGCGATTTTTGGCGATTCCGTCACGACGAGTCGCGACGTCGCCAATCGCAGCTCTAGTTAAACGTAAATGTGCTGAAATTGCAAGCTGTAACATCTATTCTGTTAAATAGCTTTTAGATTTGCTAGTACACTTAAAATTAAATTTGTGAGTCCATTTCTTTAGTTTAGTAATGACAACCGAACCATTAATATACCATTAAAGATTTATTTTCATATAGTTTACTTTAATAAATAAAAAAATCATCAGAGTTTTTATTTTTATTTTTATACATTCATCAGAGTTAATCAATGCATGAAATATGACACAATTATTGTAAATGTTTGGGTTAATGACGGTAAAAATACCCAAAGTTTAGTCAAAGAACCCCTCGTGTACCCAAAGTTTTAAAATAGTGGCAAAAATACCCAAAGTCGCGTTTCGGGAGTTGACCGCTCCATTCTCGTAACGTCGTTAACTTACCCGTTAACTCTGACCACGTGGACAAATATGTTTTGTTAAGTGTAATCATTAGGGGTTCAATTAGTTGAATTAAATAGTATTAATTAGGGTTTAGTTCGTTATTTTGTCGTAAACGAGGCTGGTGTGGGCTCGTCCACATGGCAAAAATTGTTAAGTCAGCAACCCACGTTTGTCCACGTGGCCAGAGTTAACGGGTAAGTTAACGGCGTTAAGAGAATGGAGTGGTCAACTCCCCAAATACGGCTTTGGGTATTTTTGCCACCACTTTTAAACTTTGGGTACACGAGGGGTTCTTTGATCAATCTTTGGGTATTTTTGCCGTCATTAACCCTGAATATTATTGCGATTCATGTCAATTAAAATCCTAAGGCAAACGACATATTGAAAGTTTCTTAGAAACCAAAATATTAAATTTAAAGACATTGTTTAAGTGAAAAAACAATTTGATTGTGCTTCAAATATCTCACTTAATAGAGAAAATCATATAAATTTAATATTTGGACTAAGCCATCCTTGTTTCGCGTGTATTAAATTTGAAAACAGACTTGTAATTTATTATCTCGACATTGTTGAATGATAATAATTTAGTTCGATCTTTTATTTGTTTTTCAAACCGAATGTAATTATTAAATATTGAGCAAAAAATGTAAAGCATAACTTTTATTGCATAAATTTAAATTAAGGCACATTGGATAGTTTTATAATATTTTGGAAAGAATCAATCTTAGCATGCAAGTAAAATACGAGAAAAGCATGGAAAGAATAATTGTTTTTCCATAAGCATTATCTACCACACAAACAAACAAAAAAATCATTAGAATGACCAAAATAAATTAATAGCTGTCATGATGCATCAACAACCATAACTTTAAGCAAACAACAAATTAGTATTCCCTAACTTTATATATTGTTTTTTTAATACAAAAATTGTTCAATTTTGGAGTCTTGGTATCCGAAAATCGCCACGAGATCAAACTTTATAAGTATACATTGAGGGATTTAACTTGGTCGGGTTAGCTCGGTGTTAGGGGGGTTCGATGAGTTTTTGGTCGAGTTCGGCTCTGGTTGATAGGGTTTTGTAGTAGATTATCGTGGATCAGGTGAACATGCGATGTGTCACCCTCGAGTTCATGCTAGGCGGGTCGTTTTCTGGTTGAAAAAAAGTCCGGCAACTCTCCAAAAAAAAGGGTAAAACACGACTTTCCTTCTTTTCAACACACTTATTAAACGCATTTCTTAACATAATTCGCTACTTTTCAGAATTATTTTGAGTTCTTTGCTTAAGAATCACTTATATCTTCAACCAAACATCCTTAATTAAATTATGCATTACTATAGCAGACCTATATATCTATATATGTATAATTATATCTTATCTCATTTTCTTATAATAAGTAGACATCTAAGTTTTTGTTAGCTCACCTAAGTAGTAAGTACTCACTTTTCTTTTTGTTATTCAACCAAGGATAACAACTTCTTATTAATTAAACTTTGGTATATAAAATAATTTTATTGAGGTTTTATTATATTAATTTCTTAGTGTAAAGGAACATATTAGGATATGATACATTGTGGCATGGTCCCAAAAGAACAACAACTTAAAAGCCTTTAGGTTTGGTTTCAAACATTTGATCACAATTTTTCTAAAAGAAAGAAAATGAATGAACAAAAGCCATAAATATCAAAGGAAAAATGTACACAAATTAATAAAAATAGTGCATAGTGGTCCTTATAGTCTTCATGCATTAAAGCAGTTGGCGAGACTCAATATTATTCTCATTTCCACTTCACTTTGTTTTAGCAAATAAAAATTATTAAATGGACTTTTGGAGGATTTTTCTTTTCAATTATTCATAATACGTGTATATATATCATTAGGAATCGAAATCGAAATTGATTTTTTTTAATACAAATAATACTAAAAACGAGGGTGAATCTCGGACTAATCCGATCTCGAGACTCCGTTCTCATATTTGAACCTAACGCCACAAATTTCAAACCAAAACAAGACCGGGGCCGCCAAAACATTATTAAACAATTTTTTTATATATATATTCAATTATATAGCTTTGTGAAGGAGACTCCAAGAATATATCAATGCCATTGTTATCTTTGTAAGTGGATGTGACATTTCTTAGGACTTTTATTGCTTTCAAATATCAATACTATGTAGTATACATTTAATTATTACTTTTACTAACTAATGCAAATTATTTTGTCGTTTGATGCTCGTACAAAAATAGTAACATATTTTGGTTAATATAGTTGTATTAGTATATATTGAACACTAAATAATAATAAAATTTAATAGTTTGATCTATACCTCTATATAGTAGTAATTAATAATTAAAAAAAAAAAGAAATTTCACGAGATAGCGCCGCCCAAATAATTGTTACTTACTATACTAAAGTAACCCTTTAATTATAGGACTCATAAATATAATTTTTATTTGCCATTATTTTTCTAAAATTTAAGTTTATATATACATGAATATATAATTATAATTATAATAAGTTTAGGTTTGTTATAAAAATTAAACCAATTCATACGGCATCTCATCCATTTATTGACCACGATATAATATAAATATAAATGAATTTTTCCACCGTATCAAATGGTTTACAATTCATCCAAACTCCAATTTTGTATCTGTCAGAATTAAATACGACAACTTGATGGTTTTAATTGATGTCACAGGCCAACTCAATTTCTCTATTTATCTATAATAAATATAAAAATAAATAAATAACTTCCATCATTTGTGTATTTTAGTATATAATAATATAAACCTTAATTTATTTTTATTATATGAATGCTTCTTAAACTTTTATAAATTTGATATACATACACACGTGACCTTTTTTTTTCCTGTCAATTTAGTTATTTTTTCCTCTTTTTAATTTGTGAATTTTCATCCTAACTAACAAAATTAGACTTATTAGTTATTAGTTGCTTGCAAGCCACAAAGTATTAATTTCTTTCATTTTCTAACTTGTTATAAATGCCAAAAATTACATCTAGAGAGACAAAGTACACCAAAATGAAAAATTCAGGGGCATCAATAACAATGAAAAATTAAAAATTAAAGGGTAAAAAAGGGAAAATGACGGCATAAAGTTGATATTAAGTTCTCATTCTTTTTTTTAGGTGCCGAAAGTTGTCAAACTCTTATTTTCTGTCTTCGTCACATTTTCGCCCTGAATCACATCATGTGTCACGTTTTTAAACCCATTAGATATACCATTTTCAGTTAAAAAATTAAATTGAGTTATCAATGATAAAAACGTGACACATGGCGCGGTTCTGGACGAAAATATGATGAAATAAATAAAATAAGAGCTTGGCAATTTTTACCCAAAAAAAAAATGAGATTAATGTCAATTTTTTGAAGACTTTCCGTACTTATGCCGTTATATTCCCTAAAAAATAACAAAAAGTTATACATATATATATATATATATATATATATATATGTATGAAGAATAGGTGCACATTTCCGTCGCCAAACTGCACCGCGACTCGTCGCGGTGGATTCCGGCGCGTCGCGACGCGTCGCGACTCCGAGCTTCCGGTCGCGACGAGTCGCGACTCCCCCGTTCTCTCTCTCCCTCCCGCGCTCTCTCTCTCTCCGTCTCACACAACACTCTCTCCCGCTCTCTCGCGACTCGCCGCGACGCCACACGCCGCGACGCGTCGCGACGCCATCATCTCGCGGCGTCGGCGACCGAGTCGCGACGTGCCGCGGCGGTCGAATGTGCACCTAAGATATATGTAATGTATATTGTATATATATATATACATATAAAGAATAGGTATAGATTGAAGAGAGTAAGAATCATGTGACTCAACCAAAACCCATAAACACTCTCTCTCTCTCTCTCTCAAACAACTTCTTCTTCTTCTTCTTGCTTTTTCTTCAAGCTTCCATTTCCATGGCGTCCAGTGCTTCCCGCTTCATCAAGTGCGTCACCGTCGGCGACGGCGCCGTCGGCAAGACCTGCATGCTCATCTGCTACACCAGCAACAAGTTCCCCACCGTCCGCCTCCTCCTCTCTCTCCAAGATTCTCCGCTTCACTCGTGCTCTACACAGAATCTTGCTCACTCGGTTGACTTTTTCAGGACTATATTCCGACGGTCTTCGACAATTTCAGCGCCAATGTCGTCGTCGAAGGCACCACCGTCAACCTAGGCCTCTGGGACACGGCTGGTTAGCTCTCTTCCATTTCAAGACTCCTCCGATTGTTCGTGTTCCTTTGATTGTCAAGAACTGTGTTGAACCATGCCTTGAAGCCTTTGAATTTTCGGTTTGAGAAGAAAATGTTGCCGAATTTATGGTGTGCTTTGTTCGCAGGGCAAGAGGATTACAACAGGTTGAGGCCGTTGAGCTACCGAGGGGCCGACGTGTTCGTCTTGGCCTTCTCGCTGGTCAGCCGCGCGAGCTACGAGAACGTGTTGAAGAAGGTGCGTCGATTTGGAACTAGGGTTTTCGTTTAGGCGCGGAGGGTGTTGTTTTTGTTTTCCTTGTATTGGCTTTGTTATTGTTCACTTTGCTGATTGAGAAACACTCTTGTATATTGGTCAGTGGATCCCCGAGCTTCAGCACTTCGCTCCCGGAGTCCCGGTGGTACTCGTCGGAACGAAATTGGGTGAGTTGAAAAAGCTTTGATCAACGCAAACTACATTTTTATAAGAAAACAACAGACTTATGAGATGAGCTTAACGATAGCGTGAGAATGTTTTACGGTTACAAACCCGGTTTAAGACGGGATTTCGTTGTTGTGTCTAACCTTCAATATAGACCCTTGAATAAACGGCAGGTTCTTTAGCTGAATTTAAGCACTAATCTTCCGTTGAAGCATGCTTATCATGGTGCTGTTCTTCATATTTACAAGTAATTTAGTAACAAAAAAATATTCATTTAATATCGTCGATGACTCGATGTTGCATATACTTATATTTTCTGTTTTCTATTCCCATTAGATCTTCGAGAGGATAAACACTATTTGTCTGATCATCCAGGAATGGTACCCGTGACTTCGGCTCAGGTATGATTGGCAGTCAAAATTTGCTTTGCTCGTGATGTTGTATCGTATACTTTCTTATATGTGTTTTCTTTCTTTGGACAATTTAGGGTGAGGAGCTGCGGAAACAGATCGGTGCTTCCTATTACATAGAATGCAGCTCAAAAACTCAACAGGTAATATATGAATACACGATCGGTGCTTCATCGTGTGTATGTTTGGTTAATCTTAATATTAATGAAAATTGTTTTGCAATTCACTTGCATCGGTTTGATGAATTTTCTTAAAACCAATTAACCCAAACAATTTTCTAAAACTATCTCCAAACCATCGTGCAGAACCAACTAAATTAACAAAAACTGAAAAGACATACCTACCCTATCCCGGACATAAAAAGTCGAATATAATAAGGTTTTTAACTTGAAAAACCTTATAAATCTCGGACATGAAATTTTTCTATAGTTTGTGTATTGGAGTTTGGTCTTGCAGAAGAAATATAACTCTTCCATCTCCATCTTTCTATTATTTTGGGATGTCCTGTTTTGTGCAGCCTTCAAGTGTATCGAGGTGCTTACGCTTATACCCTTCTGAACGTAATTGCAGAATGTGAAAGGCGTTTTTGACGCCGCGATTAAGGTTGTAATCAAGCCTCCTCAGAAGCAAAAAGAGAAGAAGAAAAAGAAGTCTCGAGGATGCCTAGTGTACTTTCTCTCTCCCTCCCTCTCTCTCTCTATATATATACACACACATATATATATATGTCTATCCCAAAGATTTCTTACAGTCAAAAGACATAATAAAATGTCTCCTTGTGTCAAAACTAAAATGGAAGACTTAGCATTATTGAAATTATAGCTTATTCACTAATATATAAAGCAGCGTAGTTGAATTTTTTATATATTATTAAAAGTAGCGATAAAATACCGTAAGTCGTGAAAATTGCATTGTTGATTGGTTCTGCCTGTTAACGCTAAACCATTTACACGTGTGTGCCTCACGTTTTGAGATTTCCTCAGCTGTTTTGACATGGCGTAAATGACATAACTTCAATGGAGTCTACCTTTCGAAAATGCAAATTTCATGACTGGGGGTATTTATTGAGCGCACGAAAGCTTGAGAATGTGCCGGGTTGTATACAATCCCGTAATATTATATGATGTTGTTTTACATGTGTAAATTGCAGGAACGTACTTTGTGGAAGGAAATTGGTATGTCTAAAGTAAGAAGAAAACTATGAAGTGGCTCGTTCATAGGCTCTCAATCTTCAAGGCAGTTATTACTTACCATACTTCTCATGCCAACAGTACGACCACCTTTTAGATCTCCTTTTATTTTTTTATTTTTTTTCCGAAGATTAATACATTTTGGCGAAAATAGTGTGTTATAAATGCTAACTCTTGAATATATTGGCTCACTGTAAAGAGTTGGAATTTTAGAGGAAACTAATTTCTATCTTTGGTTGAATAACGCCTTGAATGAAACACGTTTTAGTGCTATTCCGAGTAGTGAAAGCCACTAGGGAGTAGGGACGGCCGTGCACACGTAGTCCCCGCGGTGGACTACGTGGGCACAGGGCAAAACCCGCCCGCCTTGAGTCTGAGGACGGACAATCTGTCTGTCCTCGAATGTTGTCGTAAAACATAACTTCGTAGGTCGAAATGTCGGTTATTATCAAGCCCCTAATAGAGTGTGAAGAGTCGTTTTCTTGACGTAGAAGAGTTTCACGAATAGATTTCGTGTTTGAATGTTTACAAAAACACAAATGAGACAAAAGGACAAAACAGCTATTTTCATTGGTAAAAATGTCGAGCTCGTGGTGAAAAAGAAGCATAAATTGGTGTATCATAAATTAAGCAAAATATATATATATATATATATATATATATTTGTATTTTGTATTATGTCACCTTTTTTTTTCACCAAACAAGCATAATTGGTGTATCATATGCACAGAAAACAAATAGAAAAAGCCAAAATGAACGTATCTTTTTCTAAAATTGAATTATTGCACTACGAGTTCTTTTTTGTTGCAAAAATAGTCTCAAAATGAAAAAAATAAATAAATAAATCGGGTTTGCTCTCTATATTACAATTTTAGTGCAGAAGGGAAATAAAATGGTGAGGGTTTTTATATTAAAATAAATTATTTATATTAACGGTCCTGTCCCGATTAATAACCGGTGGAACAGCGATTACTAGTTTTGGATAAATTGGCTTTTACAAAACCTCGATAACGGGATCGGGAGGAGCTTTTGAAGCTCCCGCAATGGGCCGGGAAAAAAATCGGAACTGCGAATCCCGGGCTCATCCCTACTTGTATAATGGCTATAGTGGCAACGACATGTCATCACATGAGAAGAGAAAGAAAAAGAAGATATTGTTCCAAAAACGACACCATAAAATCCAGAATAATAGAGTACATTGGAAACTCACTAAAATTAAGAAGCAATAATTAATAAATTATAAGCACATATTTTCTAAAATTCCAACGACATGTATTATTCAGAATCCATAAATTTATCCCAAAAAGAGCTGTTTCTTTTAAGCAGTGTCGGAAACGAAAGGTCATCACAAACCGTTGACCATCCTCTTCATCTCGGCGGATCTTCGCGGGTCGGGTTCGTCGATCGCTCTCTCGGTGAGTACGTGCTTGATTCGGCACATCGACTTCCTCACCTGATAAAATTGTTCCAATACAAGGAAGTAATATGATAAATTAACATGTTAAAGTTATTGTGCCGATTAAGATCATGTACAAACGGTATTGTTCCGGAAACAAATAAAAACATTTCGATAATCTAATTACTAACGTAACCTACATGTAGAGAAACCAAATATATTTGAGATTTTCACTATCCAACAGTAATATTTTAGAATCGGAGTCGAGTTGAAAGGATAATAATAAAATTTAATTCCAACCAAGAGTCAAGTTGACGGATTTTGTGGGCGGGAAAAGTTTCGTTGTTATCATTCTGTGGATTTATATATAGTGCACGAATTGCCAGCTTCGTAAATAACTCGTATAGTAACTTGGCAATTCAACAAAGTAAAAAGTACCTTGGGAATTCGCTCGGGGTTAGGAAAGCGAAGGTTTTGTGCATTTAGCATTTGCCGTTGCGTCATCAACATGTTCTTCTCCTTTAACAAGACATACCATAGCTTTTGAAGGTCATCCCAAGACTTCAAGCGCAATTCCGAGGCTTTCCAACTTCGACCTAAGAGAGGCAAATCAGCTCCATAAATACATAAATACTTAATTCAATCGATAAGAAAGCCGGGGTTTTAAACTAGATCAAGTTAACTTTCAAGATGCAAATGAAAAGACGCCAATACACCGTTGCAGCTTCGAAAACGAGGAATCGTTATCTGAAATCAATTTTCTAGCCCCAAAGGTTATAATCTTAGTAGTTTCAAGCAAGCTCAAAACTTGGGTCTCGTTCTTCAATTCTCAACCGGAATTCCGGTTTTCCGTTGATCGCGATTCACAGGTCAACGTGATTTCATAATTATGTTGTCTAACCTAATTCGACAGAAAAACGAGTATAGGACGGAAAATGTACCATAGACGACGGGCTTCTCATCTTCCGCGGTTCTCTCGACCTCGAAGAACTCCTCAAGAGGATTGTACGCTGTCCTAACCGACGACGACGCAGCTACCGAAGCAGCGGAAACCTCCGACTTGGCCGCGGAGAGCAAAGTTCTTCCGAAGTACCTCGATAGAAACATCACTCCGATCAGACCCCGCTGCACATTGAGCAATAGAAAATCATCAATACACTTGCAGAGCTCCAAAAATCCAGATATGGAGTCTCCGACAAAGATTTTCAGGAAATTATCACTATCACAGTCACAAACTCGAAAACTGAGCTTGTGATTATCAGATATTTCATTTCTGAACTTGCGAAAAACGAAAAGGAGAAGCAATTTTCAACGGAAAACGAAACCAGTCTCACATTCACAGCGATGTAATCTTACGGAGTTCCTTCGCTGCAGAATTGGAATCGAAATCGGAGAGAAAGCTTGGAAGCTTCAATGGCGGCGAGCTTGAGCCTCTTGACGGAACACAGGAGAGAGAGAAAGAGGTTGGGCTTTATTGGGCCGATCTGATGGGCCGTTCTTGACTATCAAATGGGCTCGTATTTTTGTATTTTTTATTTTATTCATAATAACGAAATAAAATGTTGATATATATATATATGGTTAATAGCGGCATATTTATTTATTGTTCATTTTTTTCTGATATGATTTTTTTTATGGTCAAAATTACAAATTTTCACTCTTTTTTTTTGGTTCGCACTGAAAATTTCGTCCACTTTGTCTTCTCACTCGGGAGTGAGACGCGGGTAAGACATAACGAGACATCTAAAATTTTATTAAATCAACTAGAAAAAAAAAAAGTTTAGAGAAAAGAAAAGTAATGAACATAAATCGCGAATGTTTTGAGAACTCCATTCCGTTACTCTAAAGTTAACTATATCTTTGCTTATGACACGAGAAAACATGTGAGAATTACTTACTCCGAAAATAAATTATCCCGGATATTAAAATCATCCATTTAATGAAAATCTCATAACAATAAGTCACACAATAACCTCTTAAATAAGGCTTACACTTAAAAAAAAAACATATTTATAAATATAGATTGATTATTGTTAGCTTTTATGTTTTCCTAGTGTTATTCATTTAGGCTTGCTTTTGGGCTCATAGTTAAGCCTGAGTTTAGTATTGGGCTTGTGGGGGCTCTCACATATAAAATAAAAATACCAGAAGTTTATTTTTTTGGTATAAATTTGGCACATAGTGTTGGTGGAAATATTGAGACAAATATGTCACGCTTAATTTCTTTCCTTGAAAAATGGTAAGACATTCTAGCAGCAGCTATTATTCACAATTTATGAATGACCAAATTGCATTCAAATCCATAACAGAATTCTGACAATAGTAAATTATATATATATATATATGAGACAAATTCCTTTTCCTTCTGGTCCCTAACTTAGTTTTAGTGATGATTTTTGTTGTGATGTCTCATAGGATGTAAAAGAGACATGACCCTTACACAATTGGAGGTTTCTCGTCTTTTTGCTTGATGTAAATATATCATATAATTGTTGTGATCGGGTAATACTGCGAATATATTATGTAACGTTAATCAATAGCGTCACTTGAAAAAGAAAAAAAAAATAACAGCCTCATGTGATAGCGTGAGATACACACAGAACTGTAGATTGGGTTCTATTTTTTTTTTCTTTCTAAAAAATTATATTATTGGCTTGAATCTCTCCTTTTTAAAAGGTAATATTAATACAAATTAAATAATAATTGTTAAAATTAATTGAAATTAAATTAAATTATAGATACAGAACTGGAACTTCAATTCCTATTTGTATAAATGAATTTGGTTTATGGGATTCCATATTTAGAGCATTATCTACTTGTTTATAACATATAATGATTGATTAATTAAGTCATTAGCTACATGCTTATATTGAATGATTGATGTGAAATTGACATGGTACCCAACCACTAAGTAACAAGTTGTGACCAAACAAGCCATTTGTGTTTGGATGAAAAATAGCAAGTAAAATGTAAAAGTAAGTGTATGAGTGAAGTATCAAAACAAAAACACCCAACCAACCATATATCTCTCCCATAATTCCATGACACACACAAAAATACCTAAAAAGGCTATAGAATTTGCTAATTTGTGGTCCCTAACTTGCATGGATGATATAGCTCATTGAATTTGGGTATCCCTCAAATAAATGAAAACAACACCCATGTTCACTCCTTTGTTTTTTTTGCCATTCATCCATATTTTTCATATATATATATATATATATATATATATATATATATATATATATATTCTCCCTATATAATGTATACATAATGTTTAAAAATACCCATCTCAACAAGCAATCATTTTTGTTCAATTACTTCCATAATTCTTCTATATATTTTTGCCATAGTGACACCTTTTGTTACTTATTTATAAACTTCAATTAATTATGTTAGGTGATTCAAACATATCTTTAAAGAACTCTCACCAATATGATTTTGACATGCCAATATTGGCACATAAAAGTTGATAAAGAAATCTACAAGCTTCAAAGATGTGGACAAAATCATGCTCCTTCCTTATAATATTCCCATTATTCAATTGATTTAATGTCATGGTTATTAGTTTCTCTCTCTTCTATGTTTCAAAATATTGACAAAGATGTTCATGCACCAATCAATGTGTCCAACTAATCTTTCAATATGGAATAATTGGGGCTATCATGTGGGTGCAAGAAAATTTAGGCACATCATGAGAATTATTATACTTTTTAAAATGGAAATTTGGTCAAAGAAAGTTTGAGTTAATCTTTTGATTGCTTTTAAAAGAGTACAACACATGTATTTGCACAATTATAATATATTGATTTTGAATAAATACTAATCTCCATGATGTTATCTAGATAGTGTCGATTTATCACCTAATACCATGGTTTGATTATTACTATTATTATTCTTATGTCATCACATGAAGATCTTGCTCATAATCAACCTTAAACTGAATGACTTGTAAACACTATTTGTTATGTTCTATAAATCAAGGCATGAAAAAAAAATTAATCTTCATATAATTATATCCTTAACTAGAATGATCATATTTGTTTTGCAGAATTAAATTATTTAGACATTTACACCTAAATATTTGTAAATATATGATATAATAAATCACATATTAAAAAGAAATCCAAACCTAAGATTGAAAAAAGTTGGCCACACATCCATTATTGTTTCACATTAATGTTCATCAAATCAGACAATCTACCTCCACATCATAGGTTTATATTTATTGCAACCAATTCTAGCTATGCCAAAAATAACTAAAAGAGTAATTCACATTTGAAGCTCCCTATTCTTAATATATTTTATGTATTTTGCTAGTCCATGTAGTGTGGTAAAAATGTAATTTTTATATATTGAAATTTCAATTTTTAAAATATTCATTGAATGTTGATCCGACGTTCTAGATTGATTTGCCAGCATTATTAATAGCGTTTAGAAATTAAAAATAAAATCAATACATTATAAACAATCGAATAAAATGATGAATCTGACTTCGGTTTTTTTTTTTTTCCTCTTCTAAAACCGGTATTGACTACATGTTAACACTAATAACAGAACGAAGTAGAAGCCACGAGGGACCATGACCCGTATTCCGTTTTGATTTCTCTTAAGTGAAGTCTTAAAAACTTAGGCCTTAGCCCAAAAAGACATGAACCATAAATAAGACATAATAATTAGCCTTCATTAAAGAGTAATACGTGTTCATTAACTTTTTTTTTTCTTTTTAAACTCCTAATTCCTCCTTTTCATAGATATTAGTGTTAGTCGTCCAATCCCAGCTAACCGGTCTAGACCGATAGAGACTGGATAACAAAAATTTTATCTGCGGAATAATTAACATTATCTAATTACGTGAACGCGTAGAATAAACTTTGTCCTATATGGGCTGAACCTAAAATTGTGTCCCATACCACAATTCCCATTATTTTATCTGGTTTACGAAATCTAATGATTAATTAACTGGTCTTGATATTGTTTTTCGATTTTATCAAACAAATAATTAATTCAATCTTAACATGATTTCGATTTAGGGTTTGAGCACATAGATAATTATCTAACCAATAAATAAACGTGTAGCTTAATTGCGTTGTTCCCGCTGCGTTCTCTGATTCTGAAACAACTTCCTGCGATTTATAGTCTGCGATTTATAGTCTGCTGATTTCTCCAAAAGTCTTCCGATGTATGCTCCGGAGTTAGACCGCCAGGATGTGTGGGCTCTAGGGATGATCACGAAATCCTTAAGCTCTGACCGGGATCGAATTCTCTCTCTGGCACTGATATAAAAAACGCAGAGAGAGAGAGGTAGGAGAAATCGAAATTTCTGAGTTTGTGATTTCTGAAGATGTTATTTCTGATTTCAGGTCTAGCCTATTTATAGGCTTAAACTAAATATTAACCAACTGGAGATATTCACTCATTATATTTATAAGATAATGAATAATATCAAATTTTATTAAATCTTTTCAAGAAAGATTTAAATCTAAAGATAAGATAACAGATCTTTTCTGGAATCAAATCTTCCAAGATTTATATCTCCCTATTTTCGAATTAATATAGAACAAATATATATTATTTTAATTTCGAACATAACATTAAATTCGATTTAGGGTTTAAATCAAATCAAATATAAATCTTTTTAATTATAATTAATTATTAATAAATTTTAATAATTAAATCTAATAATTAATATTTATTAATTAAATACTCCAGATATTAAATCTAGTATTTAATTTATCATGAAATTCACAGCCCCTAAATGGACCCTAACTCGGGTTTCCCAGGATTACCGTTTTGGCCATTACTTTCTCTCCGTACATCAGAATGATACGATTCAAAAAGATAAATTCTTAGAATTTAATTTTCCACAATACTTTGATTGTCAAGGGGTCAAATTCTAATTTATCAATTTTCACTTCCCGGACTGTCCAAAACTTTGGTACTTTTGCCACTTAAGATAAATAGTCATTTCGTGATCTAAGTCTCAAATCTAGTCTAATTGGATCCACCCCATATTCAACAAATGAATATTTAATGCGGCTTCACTCTTATGGAGTTACAAAGGGGACTAATGGACATATTATTCAAGCTTAGGTGAAATGAAGATGTTTCACCAAACTTCGGTTACATTCCACTATAGCCCGAAGTTGAATACACTCTTGAATAATAATATTAATATAATCTTGACACAGGAGTCCATCGATGCAATCCGATTCTGGTTATCTCGGTTTTTGTAATTAATATGATTCTTATCAAAGGGTACTAGTTGCCGTACTGCCCTTTTGATGACACCATCTTTATTCCATGAATCTTACAGACTACTCACTCATTGGTTTATTAATTCAATGAGTTGAACATGAGTACTTGTTTGTTTCCCACGAAACATAATAATGAAATCATAAACTTGTTATCCATATATGCATTCATGCAACATATCCCGGTCAACCTTCTGATCCCAAAATGAAAGTGATTGAGAATACCAATGTATTCCGTAACGATCAAATCAAAGACCATGTGAGTTGAACCGTATAAGTTCATGATGCTCAAGACATCAACCGATTCCATCTGATCATCTTTGCAACTTAATCTTACTTTCATCAGTGATGGTCTTACTTGATGATTTCGGGTGTTAAGCAGTCCATCCAGTATGGAGACGCTTCAATACCTAGTGACTCTCAAAGATGCAGGACCAACACCTGATCCGATAAAATATCATCACTTATAGTGATTTGAATTCACTAATGGTTTTTACCAAGTAGAAGTTCCCACTTTCTAATCTAACCATGGATACCTTTAAGTTCTTAACTTATGCAAGTTAAACCTCCTCACACACAGACTCTGTGCGATGAGGTTGCATAATTGTAAGACGTTTATAGAACTTTGGGACGAAACATTTATTTTACAATATCTTATGATAAGATTATATAAGGTTATCATTAATAAGTTGTGTATCTTTAAACGGAAAGACAACTATAATCTCAGTGAAATGGGAGTAACATCTGAACAGAGGGCATATTAAAAATACGTACACCAATTAGTTTTGTGTTAAAGGCTTAGGCAAGCAACTTTGAATTAATATATGTATTTAAAATAATGATTTTATATGGGATTGCTGTTTGTTACTTTGTTTTTTATCTACACATTTTGAGCCATAAAATAAGGGAATAAGTACATGAAATTGAAAGTAAGCAACCATGAATTTTATCACCAACCGCAACAAAACCATGTGGCTACACCTTTTCAAGTCCTTTCACTACCCATATACTTTGAGCATTTATTAATTTTTGTTGAATTTTCGTGTACATTTATGTCACGGTCACCCAAACACATGCATACAATATGTTAGAAATCATTTTAAACTAGGGTTAATTGTGGCAATAATGCACAACCTTTGGTCAATAGGGGTTTTTGGTCCCCAACCTTTCAAAGTGTGGAAAAAAATACACAACGTTTGTTGACCGTTAAATATGTTGGTCCTTCCGTTAGGGGGTGTTAACTTATGCTGATGTGGCACCGTTAAATGTCACATGGACTGCCAACTTGTAATATTACATCAGATTTTAAATTAAAACTTTAAATTTAATAAATAATTTTTATTCTCTCCTAAAAATCTAGCAGACTCTTCGTCGAACGTGACTAAAATTTTGAAAAACGACCGATTATTAAACACGATTAAAATTTGCAAGATTACATATCGACGGTTTATTAGAAACGACAAAGAGTCGTTAAATTTTTAAGGGGAAATGAAAATTATTTATTTATTTTATTTTTTAAATCATAATTAAAATCTGATGTAATATATTACACCTTGGCAGTCTATTTGGCATTTAACGGTGCCACATCAGCATAAGTTAACACCCCTAACGGAAGGACCAACATATTTTACGGTCAACAAACGTTGTGTATTTTTGCCCACACTTTCAAAGGTTTGGGACCAAAAAACCCTGTTGACCAAAGGTTGAGCATTATTGCCGCAATTAACCCTTTAAACTAATAATTGAATTTTTGAGTTCCAATGTAGAATATTTCATCCCAATATGTTTATTATAGATGATACCAATTGCATTATTTAAAATAAAGCAGTCACCTTATATATATATTTATAAATATATAATACCAATTGTGTTTAAAATAAAGTAATCACCTTTTGTATAAAGAGGGAGCAAAACTTTTTTTATTTTTATTAATGTAATGGAAATTCGACTTAAGATTAAAATGGACAATATCATAAAAAAAATAGATATTTCTTTATCTCATAACTCATTTTTTCGACTGTGATTAATTTGAGAGCCTCAAATGTGTGTTTCTTATGCTCGGAAAATATCATTTTCTTCTCTAATCTCATATTGCACAATATTATTCTCGTTAATAAAGCTCTAAATTCGATTTCTTCTTGAACCTCTAAGAGCTCAAAACCGGCTCTAAAAAATATCATATTGAATCGACTTGTACCTTTTCTAAAGACTTTTTTTTTTCATCAAAAAGGGATTTTTTTTTTCATCACATACATTCTCATAATAGGAGAATTGAAAAGTTGATTAGGGCATTGAATTTCTTTGTGTTTGGGAAGCAAGAAAATGAGTGAGAAAAGGTTGAGAAAAAAGGCAAGAAGAAGAAAGAGGAATCCAGTTGGATAGCAAGCAAGGCAAGGCAGTGATTTAACTGGAATTTTGGGTATGAGGATTTGTCGGCTGTCCTTTTTTATTTATTTATTTTTACTTTTTTCTTGTATATTTAGAAAATGAATATTCTTCTATTATTTTTTAATTTTATCTTTTTCATATATCTTTCCTCTTTTGTGGGCGCTCTCTAATCAAATATTCATTTGTGATCACATTTATAAACTACCCAAATTACCCTCATAACGAAAAGTAAAAGAAGTGTTTTTTTTTGACGAAAAAGTAAAAGAAGTGTTAAATCACTGCCATAGTACCAAATATTATTTAGTGCATCTTTTGCATACTAAAAGTTTTATATTTATTTTTTATTTTTTATTTTTGTAAATATTTTGTTAAAATATTATATTAACTATATACGAGTTACTGTGGATATAAGATAATTTTGATCCTTGCAAAAAAATAAATTAACGAAGAGTTTTTAGTGTGAAGTTTAAGTTTATTTGAGCCTTCGAAACTATCTTGTTCTAAAAAAAAAATTATACAAAAAGGTGGGCGTAGAACCCGCAAAAATAGAAAATAAAGCAAGAACTAGTATGACAAGGCGGGCGAGACAACTTCTTAGGGCTGCCAGACTTGACCATGGTCCATGGGCAACGACCGTATCTGTGTTAGTAAGGATTATTCGTAGTGTGACATGATCTTGTCGTATTTTTATGCACTATTTTTCTTGCCTTATCTTTTCTCTCTATCTCAGATATACAACATCTTCTAAAGACGTACACACATTAGGCACATTAACCTTGTGTGTCGAGGTAGTTCTTTGAGTTCGTCTCCCAAGAGGGTCTACCGCGTAAGGTCCGATAATAAATTTGTGAAATTTTATCTAAGACAATACCATAATATATCGAACAAAAATAAGCTAAATAATACAATTATTACCTTCACCAATTCTCTAATTTAAAATTAGAAATACTAAACGAATAATCCTTAAGTCGTTTTTATTGAGTAATGAAATTGATATTTTTCTTCGTTAACTATTGTATCACACGACGTAATTAATAAAAAATAATCCTTGTCTAAACTCTAAACAATGAGAAACAAGCATATATTCATTAAATGATGCTATTAATTAACAAAGAAAATTGAAATTAGCGTGAATTTGAGATAGCAACTAAAAGATTAATATCATCCAAAAATTAATTAGTGGCATTAATAATAATAATAATAATAAAGTATTGTTTTTAGAAAGAAGGGCATTAATGTCATTTTGGGAGAAGAAAGCGTATGGGTGTGGATGAACTTTCTTTTCTTTAGTTTTGTAAAAAGACATTTTTAGGTACGCCTTTCTATGGATGTTGGAATCCGCGATTTAGATACTGCCAACACACCTCTAAACGCCGTCGTTTAATCAAGAGTACTAGATTAATGTAATAGTAACGCAAAGGATTATTTATTTATTATTATTATTTTATAATAATAAAGTAGTCAAAAGGAAATGAAAGACCACCGAAATTAAAAATAGAGAATGTTTTATCATAAAATAATTCAGTCACATTATTATATTATTTATTATTTAAGTAAAGTAAGAGGAGCTATGCCTATGAGTAAGTAACTAACATTCTCCGAATTTACACTTTGTCCTTCAACTTTAATCTATGGCACAAATGTCCCTTATACTTTTTAAAGTAGTGTAATATCTCCATTTATATTAAAAAAAAATAGAGGGTCATATTAACTTATACAGAGTTTATTGCTTATTCGAAGATATTTTATCAATTGTTTTTTTTTAAATATATGCAAAAAGTACTCACATGTTACGACAAATTTGACTTGTATTTTTAAATTCATATTTTGTTGACCTAACTTTGTTTAGCCTAGTGGTAAACCCACTACAAGATTTCACGAGAGGTCTTGAGCTTTCGATCCTAACGAGACACAAAAATTGTGTATGTATGTAAGTGCAACCAATAATGCTAGTTGTTCTTACATAATATAACTTGTAATGCGAGCAGTGGCGGAACCAGGATTCGGAGACAGGGGGTTCAAATATTTTTCATTAATTTTACATAATAAATACAATGTCAAAATATAAAATTAAATATTTCCAAAATGAACCTAATTCAAGTTATATTGTAAATTTGGAGAAAATTAGATTAGGGCTTTGAGTGGGGTGGTTGGGCTTTAATTTAGGGGAGTTTATGTACATAAGTTTAAAATATTTTGGTACTATTAATGCAATTTTTAAAATCTTGAGGGTGGTTCCACACCAACTTATCACATACATCCGCCCATGAATGCGAGTACATGTATCTTGACAAATAGTGTCACACCAATAAAGAAAAACATATTTTGCGTAGTAGCTAATATTATTCTATTTTTCTTAAGCATACAAATTACAAAGTAATAATTTAAGGGTGGTATTTCTGCAAAGAGTTAAAATTCAAAGACAAAAGTATACTAGAATGCAAAGTCCGAGAGTCATTGCATGCAATTGCACCACGAGCAACAAGTGTTCGTACATAATTATTTTTGTACAGCTAATAAACGAATTATTTAATATAACGTTTCACACACTTTATTTACAACTGCATCAAAAATTAAATATGTGAAGAATAATTATATTAAATATTAAATACGCCAAATAGCGATATAAATAATTAACATTTTAATTTTTTAGATAAACCTATTTTCTTTCGCAGTAAAAGTTTTAGAAGTTATTAACAATGAAAATACGAGTACCCTTGTCATTCAAAAATAAAATGCAACATTCGTCGTATTTAAATTTTTTTATCGTCAAATGAGAATAAATTTTAAAATACATTATTCATCCCGTTAGCTATTTTTATCGTTAAAAAATAAGAATATGTATTAAAGTGCAACATACGTCGTAACTATATATTTTCACCGCCATTAATTAATTATTTTTAATATCTCTAAAGTTTCATTCACTTATTAAAATTTTGCTAGTATCATAAAATACAAAATAATAATTTTTAAGTTTCAAAGAATAACTCGGATCCGATATTTTTTATTTGCTAAACTAATAAAAAATAACAAAATACAAAAAATGTGTTTATACTTTATAATATATCATTACATATCAAATTAAAATAGAAAAGTATTTATCTTATTATTAATTAATGAATTAATCCAAGAAATAATATAAGTGGCGATGGAGATAATATGTGATTTCAGGTTAGAGAGAGAAACACTGAAACACACACCCCAGACCAGTACACTCTCTCCACCATTTCTAGAGAGAGAAACCTCTCTCTCTCTCTCTGGTTCTCTCTCTCTCTCTCTTTGTGTTGTTTCTCTTTCTGGGTTGGTTTGGGGTTTAGTGGGGTATACACGCACTGAATGGTTTGAGCTCGCTCGCTCGCTCACTCACTCGCCACTTCACTTTGCTCGCGAAAAGGTACTTTCTTCTCTCGACCCTTTTCGCTTCTTCGTCTTCCCCACCTCAGGATTCGGGATCTGAGTGATTCGCCACCCTCCATTCACGCCGCTTCGCTGTTTTCCTTCAGAGCTCGGACAGAGTTGCAGAGCTTTAATGGCGGGAGGAGCCGCGCCGAAGGCGGAGGAGCCGCAGCCGCATCCGCCGAAGGATCAGCTTCCCGGAATCTCTTACTGCATTACCAGCCCACCGCCATGGCGTCAGTGCTTTTCTCCTTCGTTTATTATATATATATATATATTTGGATTTTTCTTAGCTTTATTGGTTTGATTCTTCTGGATCCTTTGAGCTTGTGGGTATATCTTGTGCGTTGATTTTTGATTCTTTCATGGCTTTTTTGTTGGAAGATAACACTTTTGCAAAAAGATATTCGAGCAAAGATTAAAAAAGATTATCAGATTATGTTTGTGTGTATGAATTGTATACTCAGAAAAGGACGTGAAACCCGTATGATTATGATAAAAAAATTTTGAAATAATTAGTTGTGTTCATGATTGACTTGTTGATGTAAGATTTGGTTATTATTAATACTGATTAGTTATTATTCGTAATAGTTTAGGAGCATCGTAGTTTGGTCTTTTATGGTTAGTTATTGCTAATCGAGTTGACTCCGAGTTGACTTCGTTTCTATGCTAATCCGTTCGTCATTCGGAAACAAATTTTCTCTTGTAATGTTGTAATTTCGCCTTTTATTTAATCTTGCATCTTTGAAGCTACTGTGGCAACTGTTATTACTTGTACCGACCTTTTCCAAATGGGGTTTACGGATTATAATATATATTGTAGTGTGGACTTTTGATTCTTCCTCTACGTTTCTGTATCTGCACGGACGTTACTAAAATGGGGTTTATGAATTTATAATACTTTTTTACTTACTAACATAGCCTACTTGTGTTCGATGCAGCCGAGGCCATTCTCCTTGGGTTCCAGCATTACCTAGTGATGCTCGGGACCACGGTTCTGATTCCCACCGCTCTCGTTCCTCACATGGGAGGTGGAAACGTGAGGCCCCGTTAAATTTTATTCAAGGAATTGTGTTCTTTGAAAAATAAATATTTTAGTAACGGTTCCTAGTGTTTGCAATATAATAGGAGGAGAAAGCTAAGGTGATTCAGACCCTGCTCTTTGTTGCTGGCATCAACACATTGCTTCAGTCGTTGTTTGGGACACGTTTGCCCGCCGTTATCGGAGCATCATATACCTTTGTTCCCACCACAATCTCGATTATCCTTGCCGGGAGATTCAATGATGCCGCGAGCCCGGAAGAGGTTTTATGCCCTAAAATTAATGAATCAAGCTCGTTGTGATTAATATTTGATGTAGCGTGAAATATATTATTTGTGGTACTAGACTGTTCTCGGTCACCCTGTTCGTCAAAACGTGGTGACTAGTCGACACTTGCCTTAAGTCAAAACATCTTGTAGTATATTTGTGTGATAGTTATTTCCAGTTCGTACAGTAAATATGTCTATTGTTTCAGAAATTCAAGAGCACAATGCGAGCGATTCAGGGTTCCCTCATCGTTGCCTCAACTCTTCAGATTGTGTTGGGCTTCAGTGGACTTTGGCGCAATGTTGCTCGGTAATGCTTACGCAGTTTCTCTTTTCACTTTCATAGTTAACCTTGAAAAGAAAAAGAAAAAAAAAAGCTCTTGTTAATACTTCCAGATAGGCTGAAAAGTTGTGAATTGACACTTCTTTCTCAGGTTTCTAAGTCCACTTTCTGCTACTCCTTTGGTAGCTTTGGCCGGTTTTGGGCTCTACGAATTAGGGTTTCCCGGGGTATGTGCTCTTTTGCTGCAGTGCTCATTCCCATCGTTGACCGAGTTTTGATTGACGGTTCTCTGATAATACTTCTGTTTGATGTTTAGGTGGCTAAATGTGTGGAGATTGGACTTCCACAGCTTGTTATTGTAGTGTTTATCTCTCAGGCGAGTCTCACGCTTATTGTTTCTTTCTACTATGCTGAATACAATCTCATTCTTTTAGCTCTCGCCTCTCGTATATAGGGGTGAAGTTTTTATTGGAAACCTGTTTCGACAATGGGAACTCGCAAAATTCAATTATTATTAGTTTTATTTTTCCCGTTTAAATGTAATTTTAGTTGAGCTCTTAGGGCTATATAATGACAGGGACATGTTATCTTGATATGGAGTATGAACAATAGATAATTGGACATGTTATTTTGATTTGAATTTTATTTTTATTTGGACCAGAAAAAAGTTTTAAGATATAAAAACCGGTACCCATTTTTAGTTTTCAAAAAGCAAAATAATCAGTGCTGATTTTGATAACGTCGAAAAACCGGGTTTGTGGTATCACTTTACAGTAGAACCTTGATAAAATAATACTTTTGTATGGTCCCGACTCTAACATGACTAAATTTTCCATCGATAAAGTAATAAAATCTTCTGGTCCCAACAATATTACTTTATAGAGTTTTTACTGTATTTGTGTTTCTGTAATGCTAAGAAAAATTTTGTTGATGATTTTTAAAACAGTATTTGCCCCACCTTTTCCACTCCGGGAAAGATGTGTTTGGCCGGTTTGCTGTGATATTCTCGGTGGTGATTGTGTGGATATATGCCCATCTACTTACTGTGGGTGGCGCATACAATGACTCACGCCAAGACACACAAAACAGCTGTCGCACAGACCGAGCAGGAATTATTAATGCTGCTCCATGGTAAGCATGGATTATTTTCTATCGCAGATGCCGTTACTTTACAGAGATTCAGTACAAAGGAAAATTGCTTGATGTCTTTTTCATGGATTCTCTAATTTTTTTAGAAAGTGGCAGATAGAACAAAGAGAACTTGATCAAGAATGGTTCCGGTATATCAGAATAATATTTTACAATCATGTTTCAACAGAGAAGAATTAACAGAGTTCCTCGAATAAGATATTACAATCGTGTATCTACGGGAATATAAACGTCCGATTTATATACATTCTTAGGAATTCTCCAGACGACACGTTCTTACAATAGTTTGGGTTTTGCAGGATTAGGGTTCCTTACCCATTTCAATGGGGCGCACCTGCTTTCGATGCTGGTGAAGCCTTTGCCATGATGATGACGTCCTTCGTTGCTCTTGTTGAGGTCCGTTTGAATGTTTACTACTAGGATTTACGCAAAAATAAGTAGAAAAAAGAACAAGCATTGAATCAATTTGCAATATTGTTTATACTCTTCACTTCTTATTTATTTGAATATTTTTTGTGTTATAATACAGCTAGATTCATAATCTATTTGTTTTTTTTATCACGAGTTAAGTACCAAATGTTATGATTTAAGTAGTCCATTAGTGTTCAAATTGGGTATCTGAGAGATACTTTAATTATAACATTGGGCACTCAACCCACGATAAATGAAAAACGGGAATATGTCGCCCCAAAACACTACTTTATGAGTATTTATGCTGCATATGTCCCTTAAATTATTATACATAAACCGATTATTTATGTCTTTGTTCTGTCAGAAAGCTCAATCAACTATCAGTTTTTATATTTTATCATACTCGTGGTTTGACCCATTTTTTTGTACGAACAGGCTACTGGTACGTTTCTTGCGGTTGCGAGGTATTCGAGTGCAACACACTTGCCATCTTCTATTCTCAGTCGTGGTATCGGTTGGCAGGTACAAGAAAAAATTAGAAATAAAAAGCTTCTCCTTTATCTTCTCTTATGTATTTAACTTGACTGATATTTGATATCATTGTTTACTTACGGCGATATTTTTACCTACAGGGGGTCGGCATTCTGATTTCTGGGCTGTTCGGAACTGTGAATGGATCCTCGGTATCAGTGTAAGAGAGTTGATTAGGAAGCGTTTAATCCGTTTGACTTTCTTTGATGACTATAAGAAACTTAAAGTCAACCTTGACCTGACAACTTTTCCCTTTATTCACGGGCAGTGAGAATGCCGGTCTTCTGGCCTTGACACGTGTTGGCAGCAGAAGGGTGGTTCAAATATCAGCTGGATTCATGATATTCTTCTCCGTTCTCGGTATCCAGTTTGAAACACAAATTTCTCTTTCTTTTTACTAAGCATTACTTGTATTTTTTATTATTTTTCTTGACTTACATAAATGATGCAGATTATCACTTTTATTTTAATCACTACAGGGAAGTTTGGAGCTGTGTTTGCTTCAATTCCAGCACCCATTATCGCTGCTCTATATTGTCTTTTCTTCGCTTATGTCGGTAAGCCTTTATAAGGTGCCATTAAGTGATAAGACCCGAGCCAATAATCGAACCAATACAAGACACTTTATTGATGATCGGTATTCGATACTCCGGTTTCTTATTCGCCATTCGAGAGTTAGACCGAGAAACTCTAATGATGTTCAATACAAATTTTCCTCTTCTCTAACATTGCGACTAATTAAATACCCGTAATAAAATAGATAGGATTAGTGGCAAATATATGAGGTTCTAACATAAAGCTGTTAGGTCTTATAGGAGTAAGGGAAAAGGTAAAAATAAGATTTAGGTTAAGTAAGAAATTTTCGGTAATGTTCGTAATAAGGGTAATAAGCCATAGTTCGGGTTTTCCGATGCAGAAAACCGGAAATTGATGAAAAGCTTAGAAAGTATTCATCGGTAAAAACAGCCTACCTATTGAACCGACACCAGTTATTGTTCGGTTTATTGATGTTTATAATAAAGTGCCATATGCTCATCAATTTAGGTAATTTCTGATTCTTCTGATTTACTTGTGTCACTAAATGTTTGACTTTGCTCTCTTGTTTTCAGGTTCCGGTGGTCTAAGCTTTCTCCAGTTCTGCAACCTCAACAGTTTCCGAACAAAGTTCATTCTCGGTTTTTCGATCTTCGTTGGCCTGTCGGTGCCACAGTACTTCAATGAATACACGGCCATTAAAGGCTACGGCCCGGTTCACTCTCATGGAAGATGGGTAAGTCTATGGTCTTAACATGTTCAAAAAAATAACTAAACATAATTAGATGCAATTGTGCGGAAATAAATTAATATATGATCGATTACATAACCTCGACCCATCGTTTTCTTCCAACTTACTCTTGGATTATTGGTAAATGATAAATGAGAACTCTTTATTTATAAGCAAAACCCCAATCTCTATTTCGAAAGTTTGACCGGTATAACTCTCTCAATGATGTTCAATAGACAATTCCAATAAGGGACAACGGATAACTTTCTGATCTCATTTGTGAATAATTGGAGCACCTCATAGTAATCTGTATGAATTTACAATAATAAGTAACTCTAATTCTATATAATTAGCTATAATTACAATGTCCAATCACATATAGATCAAATTAATTAGGGATATATAATCCGAGTTAGGTCAAATTAATTTACAATTTCTGTAATGCTTGGCAGTTCAACGACATCATCAACGTCCCTCTACAATCCGAGGCCTTCGTAGCGGGCTGCGTCGCCTATTTCCTCGACAACACGTTGCATAAAAAGGACGGGTCGATCAGGAAAGACAGAGGCAAGCACTGGTGGGACAAGTTCAGGTCGTTCAAGACCGACACGAGGAGCGAAGAGTTCTACTCCCTCCCGTTCAACCTGAACAAGTATTTCCCGTCCGTCTGATCGTCGGTAATCTCGGAGAGAATGGCTTTATTATCAAGTGCTGATTGGTAAAAAAAATTCCGGCTATAACACTTTCCGATATGTAACACCGTAAAAGAAAGTACGAAAAAAGAGACGGCTTGTATGATGCTAAGTTTTAGTACATTTATTCCATTATATTCCTTGCTGTAAATCCAACTAAGGGAAGTGAATTTGAAGTAACAATGAAGTTTGCTTTGCCTTGTTTTTTGCTCTTATATTAGTGTTTTTATTAAGGAACTTACAGAAAAATTGTTTGCATTATAATTTGAAATTTCTAGCCGCGCATCTTATGAAAATAATTAGACGTTTATTTGCCCGGGATCCTGATCTCGTACCGAGAGTTGTTTCTCAATTTTCGAACTACATTCTCTCTCAAGCCAGTCTATGTCCTAGAGAGAGACTAAACTATTTTACCCCTATCGCGTAAATAGTAAGCAACGTAAGATATCGTCGAAATTAAATGTTCGGGTTCTTTCTTTTCTAAGTCTTACTAAAAGATGGCATCCGTGACATCGTCTTTTTGCGGTTTTCATATCGATCTTGTCCTAACGATGTCATGTGTTTTTTAGCCTCTTCTAATTGTCAATTAATTTTGAAATAGGACTGCATAATGACACCCTCTATGGATGAACTTTTCAAATCATCCCATCATTTTCCGCATAATTTTGAGGTTGATTTTGCCTTCAAAATAATAATTATACACGATTCATCTCTTGAATTTAGGACGTCATAACTCAATTTGTAAAATTGATAGAAACTGTTATCCTAGGTGATTTATTAAAGAGAAGTTATAATAAATAAGCCACATTCATATGCTTATATTGTATTTTAGCAAACTTAAGATATTTATTTGCAAAATAGCCAAATGACTATTTTGTCGGTGGCTAATGCCTAATATGGTTATAATGGTTAATATGACTATTTTTATGATAGTTAATATGGTTAATTGACTATTTTACAAATATTAACTAAACATTGATTATTTTGCTAATTTTAAACTATCAAGTTGGCTATTTAGTTTAAGCTCGCTTTATTAAAAAACCTATAACCCTTATTAATCTTTTTACTAGAATTGAAAAATTAACAAAACATACGAATCAATGTGCAACGGCCCAACCCGTTGGTTAATGTTAATCCTTAACCCGTTAGGTAACACATAAAATTGGACCATAGATCAATTATGTAAAACCTAGTTACAAATATGCTTTAATGCAGTTTTTTTTTTAATTGTTTGGCAAAGAGACTGCATGGCGTTTTTTTTTTTTTTAGTAATATTGGTCAAGACTACATGTACTCACATTACAAGATATATTGTCATGGTAAGAACAACATGCACTATAGGCCGCAAACACTATCGACCAAGATTACATATATACGTAATTTTTACTGTCTCCAGGGATTAAATCTAAGAATTCACAATTTGGATAGTATTTACTATTTACTCGTACTCATGGAGAGTTGATGTGTGGAAGGAAAGAAGTTGACTTGTAGTGTAGTACGATCGAGGTAATGAAACTAGCTCGATCGTCTCGTCTCACATTGCATGCATAGTGAGCTAAGCTATATTAGTGTATGATGTGATGATACGCAACCATCCCCTTTTCTTCTGGACCCTTTTGATGTGTATCTCACATCAATATTCACATGCTCTATATCCTTCATCTTTTCAGTTTTCAACTTTATATATATATATATACATACAGTCACACACTACATAAAGTTTTATATGTCCATATTAATGGAAAATCGCAACTTCCAGTTACCTGGTATGTTGGTGAGTACCTGGTTTATCGATGGACTTTTTTTGAAAAGAAAAGAAAAGGTATGCCAACCGCTAAAGTTACCGAGTAATGTTTTACGGGTAAATCGCAGTTGACGGGTTTTTCCGAATATTTTAGTTACAATTATAATATTGTTATATAATATAAGTTGTAGCTACAATCTTCTTTGTATAAATTAGGACTAATAATAATAGAATGTGATTCACTTCTATTATTTTCTCTTTGGTCGTACATTTTTTTTCCTCATTTTTTTTTTCGTAAGAAATAGATAAATCACAACTGCACAAAAGTTATGAACAAGTCAAAATTAAAGAGATATCAAGGGCATCCCTCTTTAACACGAGACTATCGGATCAATAATTCTATTATATACGGATATATATATATATATATATATATATCTGTGTGTGTGTAGTGTATGAGTCACTTAGATTCGTGTGGGATGGTCAAATGGCAGAAAGTAGAGCCTAACAACTCAACACCACTATTTGGCTGGGCCTATGCCTATTCTCTTTTTGTTTAATCATTTGTTTTACCCATTTTATGTGAAAAATTGTTACTAAAGCCTCATAATTATATATGTTGATGCATTATATCTTCTAAATTTTTATTTTGGCAGTCAATGACCTTCTGCTATACTTTCTAAAAAGTAAAACATCTACCTCCATGCAATAAAAATGATGGACAATACTGACTGTGTACAAAACATGACTTATTCGAAAATATTTGGTTAATAATTAACAAACGAGATAGAGTATTAGAATACAAGCTATTGTGAAGTAATCGCTGAGCATAGTTATTCAGAAGCGATTAAAATGAAAGCCCTTCAAAATTGAAGAAAAATAATTACCCTCGAACAAAGCATGTGTTCCGCATAAGTAATTTCCTTTTCTTTTATTTTTAACGTATAGGTGGTGATCCGGCGACGTGCTATTCTTTGAAGTATAAAGGGCATTGCTGTCAAAAATTAAAATTCAAATAGCAAAGTGAACTAACCTTCAAAGTTAAGGGGCATTCCCTCCGATTTCAAATGATACAAGCACTAGTTCATGTTCTTGAACTTTGTATAAGTAGACCACTATGCTTAATTAGTACCATTTTGACCACAAAATATATTTCCTTCATGCCACTTTTCTTCATTACCTTCCCTTCTCTTATTTATTTGTCTAAATTGCAATGATTGACAAGTGTTAAGTTGAGATCCAATAATTCAAATGAGTTGGAATTTATAAACTAATAACCATAATATATATATAGATGATCATAAACAAATGTTAGGATAAGTCATGTTTTGGCTTATGTGAGGACATAATATGGACATGAAATGGTGAGAGGAACACAAACCAAACTTCCTAACAAAAATCCCCAAAACATCATGTATGCTGTTTGGTGGGTATTTACCTGAATACAATTATAGAGCCCATAAACCATAATATGCCAAATGAAGTATTAATTTAAGGAAATCAATAAAAACAAAATAAGAAAATAGTAATTTAGAGATGATTGCCCTTACAACTATGCCTTATAAATTTATTTTTATTTTTTTATAAACTTTTACCATAAAATTGTACACTTTAGCAACGAAAAAAAATAAATAAATCATATCATTACGAAATCGTCTGTTTTGTCAAATTTAAAAACTTGAAATATATATATATATATTTTTTAATTTAGGGAGTCAAAGATAAGTTTTTTTTTTTTTTTTTTTTTTAACGAAAATGACACTATTGACCAAGATAATAATGTACTCTTGCATAATTTGATACATTCGAAATCTAAACTTCTCATTTATCGTAATACCCATTTTACATTTTTTTTTCTTTCTCATCTGTTTTCTTTCTAAATTTGTCATTCTAATATTTTTTTTTTCTCTAATCGTCGGCAAATAGTCTATTTCCACAAATTAAGCAGTCACGTGCGATGTAAATAATATTAGTACCATTTTGAGCATTTTTATCTCAAAAGACTAATATCTGCATTGCCTGATACATCAAATTTGACGGACACAGAAAAATTACTATAATTTACAAATTTGAAAGAGAGAAACTACAAAGCAAGAATTTAGGGAGTAAAAAATAAATATTGAGATCTAAACAGTTAAGAAAATTATACATTAGTAGGACCCCAATAATAAAATAAAATTTTGTGTGTGAACCAAGGTTTAAAATGTCGCTTACCAATGTCGTTTCACATTTTCCGTTTTACGGATATATCGCTTGCCGATGGGTATGCCGATGGGTAAATCGTAAAAAAGGGCATGCCGCATGTACCACACTTTTTTCATGGACATACCGCATGCCGATGAGATTTTTGACGTATATTTTGTAAAAAATATTTGAGTATTTAAGCAAGATATTTATATAGGTTCAAAACTATATATTTAATAAATATACGACATAATTGTATACAACAAAATACATTTGTAACTTAATATATGTAGGTTAAATGTGTAATATTAAGTCACTTTATTAAATGAAGTGTATAATATTAAGTCAAATTATTATGTGAAGTGAATATGTATGTTAAGTGTGTAATATTAAGTGAATATGCATGTTAATTGTATATGTGTGTTAACAAATTTAATACTAGTTGAAGTGTATAATATTAAATGAATATGTATATTAAGTGTATATGTATGTTAGGTGAAGTTAATATGTATGTTAAGTGTATAATATTAGTTGAAGTGTATAATATTAAGTCTAATTATTAGGTGAAGTGTATGTTTATTATGTTAAGTGTGAATCTGTGATATTAGTTGAATATCAAAAAGTCTCACATTGATGACAAGAGTTTGGTGATGTTTCCGTAAAAAAAAAAAAAAAAAAAAAAGTTTGGTGATAAACATATACCAAAAATTTGGGACAATGGCTTGGGCCCTTTGGGTCATAGGATTTTGTGGATGAGAGATGACTCACACAAATGTTCCACCACCACGTGCGCCGCCGCCGTCCGTCCGTGACGTGGCGAGGCGAGGCGGGGTGGGGTGCTCTTGTGCAAGTATAATTATTTTTGCCGAAAGTTTAATTGATATTTTTGTCGAAATCCACCAAAAATATGATTTCTAGCGAAATTCAAACTATTTTTCGCAATTTTTACTCACAAAAACGAAAAACAAAATTCCACCCACGTGCCTCTGCGAATTTTGCGAAAAATAGTAAAAAACCAGCGAAACGAAAGGGTTTTCGTTTCGCACATCCTCGAAAAATAAAAATCGGTCGACATTTTCATGGAAAATCGCAAAATTTGAGGCCTTGGTGTGAACTGTGAAAGAAACAAAAACCAGCTCTGAACAAAAATCCCCATGGACACACCCTTGGCTGTTTGGTGAAGGACTCAAGGTCTAGTTTGGCCCTTAAATGTTTAGCAGTTTAGGCAATAACAAGTGGACCCCAAAACTGTTGCATATTCCCATTTTCCACCCAATTAAATTCTTGAAAATGAAAACAAGCTCAATTGCACCCACTAGTTTCATACTTTCATTAGTTCATATACATATATATATATATGTACTTATATATATAGACAACTATAAATATTTTTTTGGAAGTTGAAGATTTTGCATTTAATTATTGCATATGGCTCTCAGGCTCTGCAGATTCTGTGCCCAAATTATTATCTTAATCAATTATATATGTAACACCCATGTTTCCAGAAAAAGAAGAGACGTGCAATTATTTATTTAAAGGGTGAGATTTAATTTAATTGATTTTAGCCAATAATCAATATTATTAGGGAAACTTTATAAAATGACCTTCAAAACACCACAAATTTTTTTATCACACCTCAAGTTTTCATAATTCTAAAATCAACATTTTTAAATTTTATGTACCAAAATACCCTTTCAAAATATACATATTGTGTCCTGAAAAATGGACATATTGCCTCCTGAAAAATGGACAAGTCGCGTCCGGAAAAATGGACACAACTAAGGGTATTTTGGTACATAAAATTTAAAAAGGTTGATTTTAGAATTATGAAAACTTGAGGTGTAATAAAAAGATTTGTGGTGTTTTGAAGGTTTTTATGAAGTTCCCTATTATTATACCTAATATTTCACATGCCCTGCATATTCATTATATTAAATTAATTAAGAAATGCTTTTCAAGATTTGGGCTTGTCAGATGAGTGTTATGTCAGAGATAAAAAGTACAGATTTTAGCATTTATTATTTTGATTTCTTTCTCTTAATTAGTAACACCAAACCCTAGAGGATCCCATTTAGTAGGTACAATTTCAAGCAACAACGTAAGTTATATATTTATATATTTTGCTTACTTAACTGATAAGCTATCGTTGATCTTTAACTTAGTGTAATTTGAACATTAAATTAAATGAAGAAAAAGTAAGAAATGCGTGATATTTTAAGTGATTCGATCCGAGGGTTTAGTTTAAAATATGACTATTATATATCGTGCAAGTGTTTGTTAGCGTCCTAATGACGAAGTAATTATTCAAAAAAAAAAAAAAAACCCATTTTTTCCTTCTTTTTCACTAATATAATCAAAACCGTAATTGAGTTGGTAGATTTTAAGCTTTCATGTCCAGATAAATATATTTATCAAAGAATTGGTAATATAGCTTACTCAAATATTACATGGTAGAGAATATAAAATTGCTTTGTTGTTGGTAGTGATTAATATAATAATAATATAAAGCACCATTAATAGATTTTTCATACCTTAATATGCAAGTAAACTCAAAGTTAATGAGACCCGTGTCAGAAGTTTTCATGGCCCTAAATGATAGCTCATGCATGTTTTATTTAGGGTTAATGACGGCTAAAATACTCAAAGTTTGGTAAAAAAACTCCTCGTGTACTCAAAGTTTAAAAGTGGTGGCAAAAATACTTAAAGTTGCATTTGGAGAGTTGACCACTTCATTCTCGTAACGCCGTTAACTTACCCGTTAACTCTGGCCACGTGGACAAACGTGAGTTGCTGACATAACAATTTTTTCCACGTGGAAGAGCCCACATCATCCTCGTTTATGACAAAACAACGAATTAAACCCCTAATTAATACTATGTAATACAACTAATTGAACCCATAATGATTATATTTACCAAAATAGATTTGTTCACGTAGCTAGAGTTAACAGATAAGTTAACGGCGTTACGAGAATGGATTGATCAACTCCCCAAACATGATTTTGGATATTTTTGCCACCATTTTTAAACTTTGGGTACACGAGGGGTTCTTTGACCAAATTTAGGTATTTTTGCCGTCATTAACCCTTTTATTTATTATATTTATATTAATTTATCTCTGTAGATAAATGTGAAACAAATTTAATTCAAGTGAGAATTTTTCCAGATAGGTAGATATATCGAAATTCCCAATGCTGTGCAGGGTTTTGCTCATCTTTCACACCACTAAATTTGATGCTTTATTTAATTTAATTTAATTTAATTTAATTTAATTTTTTGAATACTTCATATTATAGTTTCTCGAGATATTGATTTCTACACTTTTGCACGTGAAATGTGACCTAGTATCGTTTTGTAAATTAAAATAATATCCACACGCATGTGACGTTATTTTTTCTTACTGTGTCGCAGCATGATTAAAAGGTAATGCAATGTTTATTTTTGTTATGTATTATTTAAATTGCATGCTCAAATAATTTTGTCCATATTTCTTAGTGAGTAGTGACCTTTTCTTGATTCCATTAGAGAAGTTTTCTTCAATTTCGAGATGAGTCAAACCTTTGACGTTTATAATTAGAGAAGTTCTATAAGAATGACTAGAAGGTTAAGCATGTCATTATATATATATATTATATACGTTGGATTATCTTCCAAAACACCCTAAACAAACTTGCATGCACATGAAGACAAAAAATAAAAGGGTTAATCGGGGCATAAGTCCTCAATCTTAGGCCAACTGGGGCGGCAACTCCATTTAATAGCAATATAAGTTCCAAAAGTTAAATTCCGTTTATTTTTTACTAACGGTTGTTAACCAACTTTGACGTGGCGAGCTTCTCTTCCACGTGGGTAAGATGTTATCATCCACATAAGTGCTCATATATTTAAGTATCTTTTTTACGAAATAAATACTTAATTTGTTTTAGGGAAAATTACGACAAAAATACCCAACATTTGGTCAACGAAGTGCCTCCCGTGTACCCAGCCTTTAAAGCTGGCGGCAAAAATACCCAACGTACGTTGACCGTGACTTTGGCATGAAAACGTTAATTTTTTCGTTAACATCCGCCATGTGGATGTTAATTTTTCCGTTAACATCCACATGGCAGATGTTAACGGAAAAATTAACATTTTCATGTTAACGGAAAAATTAACATTTTCATGCCAAAGTCACGGTCAACGCACGTTGGGTATTTTTGCCGCCAGTTTTAAAGGCTGGGTACACGGGAGGCACGTTGATCAAAGGTTGAGTATTTTTGCCGCAATTTTTTCTTTGTTTTATTTATGCAGTTTTTGTTGGTACTTGTTTTTTTTTTATTATTATTATTACTATTACACACCCGCGTTTTCAAGCGTCGAGTTATCGTATTACAATTTGAATAGAGTATGAAATTAATAACAAATATGTTCAACACTGTGAGTTTAAGCCTGACTTGGCTCAACCCCTAGCAGATGTTTCCCTAGCAGAGATTTCCCCACCAGAGCGAGCAGAGAAGAGCCCGAGCAGAGATCTTCCTAGCAGGAAGTTCCCCACCAGAGATGTTCCTACCAGAGATGCTCCTACTAGACATACCCCTAGCAGAGATGGGGGGAGCAGAAGTGGCTCCCTAGCAGACGAGCCCCGAGCAAGAATGCCCCGAGCAGAAACACACCCTAGCAGCCCTGCTAAGGACACCCGACCAGAAGTCATCGAAACCCATTCTAGAAGGTGCCAAACTTGAGGAGCAAGTTTGGAGATTTGATTTGATTTGGTTTCCTGATTCTGTTAGGATTCGATGTAAATGTAAAAGATTCGATTGAGTTTATTTTAGGAAGTTTAGCTAGGGTTTCGTTTTTTTGGTCTCCTATACATACTAGTGTTAGTGTTTATTTTTGTAACTCCACTATTGCAATTTTGCATTCGATTAATTAGAGAAGTCTTTCTCCCAAATTTCTTCATTCCTTCTTTCTTTTTCCTTGCTCTACGTTTTGTTCTTTGGCAGATCCATTCCCATTGGGAACCAACAATTAGTATCAGAGCTGAGGTGCCAAAGAAGATGTCGTCACCAAGCGAGTCCACCAGAGGAGAGCTCACGACGGCGACGAAGATCGGATCAAAGGAAGGGAATGTGACGCTCCATTACCCGATGCTCACGAAGAGCAATTACTCGGTGTGGGCGTTGAAGATGCGAGTGAATTTGCAGGCGCAAAGAGTCTGGGAGGCTGTGGAAGGCAGCGATGTCGAAGGGCGCAAGGAGAGGATGACACTTGCCGCCATCTACCAAGGAGTTCCGGAAGATGTCCTTCTCATGATCGCCGAGAAGGAATCCGCAAAGGAGGCGTGGTCAACACTTCGAACCATGTACATGGGCGCAGATCGCGTCAAGGAAGCAAAGGTCCAGACCTTGAAGAGTGAGTTCGAGGTTATGAGGATGAGGAAGAGCGAATAAATTGATTTCGCTATGCGGCTCACGTCCATTGTGACCGGCATACGCTCGCTGGGAGACAAGGTGGAGGAGACCACCGTCGTCAAGAAGTTTCTCCGAGCAGTGCCTCACAAGTACATGCAGATCGTGACATCGATTGAGCAGTTCGGCGACCTCAAGACCATGACGGTCAAGGAAGTTGTTGGTTGCCTCAAAGCCCACGAGGAGAGACTTCGGGGTTACGGTGACAGAGAAGAGGAGAAGCACCTCCTGCTCACGCATGAAGAGTGGACGGCCAGACAGAAGAAAAACGGGGGAGCATAGTTTTCTTCTAGCTCCTTTGGTCGGAGTAACTACAGTGGAGACAGCCGATGACGTGGTAGAGGTCGTGGACGAGGGCGAGGTCGTGACACGCGAGGTCGCGGCAGTGGTGCACCCCGTCAGGAAAGCACGACCAGGAGAGACAAGAGCACAATGAAGTGCTATAATTGTCAGAAGCTTGGGCACTTTGCTTCAGAGTGCCGCAGTAGGAACAAAGGCGAGGAAGCGAATCTGACGAGATTCCATGAAGACCAGCCATCATTGATGTTTGCCGAACAGGAGGTGAGCCTGGAAGGACAAGAAGACGAGGAGACGATCCTCGTAGGCGAGGGAGAGCAGACCTGCCCGAAGAGCAGGGAGCAGCCCTGGCCGGAGAGCAGAGAGCAGACCTGCTCGGAATCCGACCAGAGAGCAGAGAGCAGAGACCAAACACTAGATAACAGAGAGCAGACCTGCTCAGAGATGGTGTTTTTGATCGAGGACAAGGTTATTGCGAACCTCCTCGTTGACGGAGAGCAAAAAGTCTTTACCGATGTCTGGTACCTAGACAATGGTGCACGCAACCACATGACAGGAGACCGAGCTAAGTTTGAAGAGCTCGATGAGAAGATCACGGGGAGCGTGAAATTCGGCGATGGCTCGATCGTCGAAATTAGAGGCAGAGGGTCCATCCTGTTCGTGTGCAAGAACGGGGACCAACGCCTCATGACCAAGGTGTACTACATCCCAAAGCTGAAGAGTAACATCAGCAGCCTCGAACAGATGACAGAGATCGGCAACCAGTGGTGATGTCTGGCCCCTATCTGAAGATGTGGAACAGAAGTGGCAACTGTTGACGTGGTTTCCCACCTCAATCAGTCAAGTGTGACTTGTGAGTGTATGATATTTTTGAATGAAACAATTTAGTGGAATTCGATCTCTCACGTTGCAAGCTCACGATTTACTCACGATATATATATAAGTATATAAGCGATATAAATGAGATGAGGGGTTTTTTATAGAGGTTCGTCCCAAAGCGGTAGTTGACTACTTCCTCTGTTAGTTTATTGCGACAATGGACATAGACAGATAGCTACAGGCAGCTAAATCACGTCTGAGAGCGAAAGGAAATGGGGAGGAAAAGAAAGAACACAATAAGATCTCAAAATGACAAGAATGCCGGGTAGAAACTCTTCAGAGTATTCACTCGAGGTTGTAAGTGCGCATGTCTGTTGATCCGAGCTTGAGCTTGGCATTTATAGACTTCAATTCTTCCCGTTGAACTTCCAGAAATCGAGGGGTCTTCGCTCCGTACTGACCGGGTTGAATGGACGATCTGGCTACACGTGTCCCACGACTTCGTTCTGGTCGTCGTGTTTGAATTATGCCCGTTGGAGACTTGACCTCGTGCTCCTGGTCTTCCGTGTGAATTTGAAATGGGATGCCGGGTAGAGAATATGACGACTCTACCCTCGTCTTTCTGGGCTGCTACCGAGTGGATTTGGGCTTTAGTACTCATTGGGCCGAGTAGCCTATGTCCATTGGTTCTTGGTCTGACTGAGAATCTCTTTGGGCTTCTTCAAATGGGCTTTTACGAATACCAGTTTATTTCTTTAAAGCCTTTTGTCATGGTTTGTAAATTTAATTAATTCACAACCTTAGCACTATATGTCACATTAAATAATGACGAATTTGTACATCAACAGTTAGCCCCCTACTATAAAAAATACGAAGTAAATTTTATAGTATTTACTCGATGAAATCATGTAAAATTCGTGCCGGATAGGATTAATTAAATTTGTGACTTTTGCCGCAAATCTGCATAATCCGAGCAGGATTTTGGATAATTTCGAGATCAGATGGACGGATAGGGTCTTGAAGTTGTAACCGTCGCTTCGAATTTTGGGCGGGAACAGTTACAACACGTGTCCCATTTTGCGGAGTTCGAAGGGAATAAACTCTTCACATTCTCCTGACACAGCTGTCGTGCTGACGTGTCGCCGGATAGCTCGCTGATCTCAACCGTAGGATGAGGTTTGTTGCGTTTTTTGAGGAAACCCTAACCGTAGGATCAGCGACAATTTTCGAGTATAAATACTCGAGTGATTCGCATTAAATGGGCACGTCTCTTCAGCTTCAGCCCGTCGCACGTTGTTCGAAGGTAACCTCTTTCTCTTTCCTCTATATATACTCTATGTGGTATTCGAATATCGTTTCCGAATTTTTAGAGAGAGAAAAACTTTGAACTTTTAGAGAGAGAAGCTCTGCATTCGCCATCGCCGAAGGTGTCATCCGATTTTTCTTCGTGTTTTTAGAGATCCAGGTTCTTCATTCTTCATCTGTCCTTTTGCTCTTCCGTCGTGAGTATTTTGAATAGTTTTTTTTTTTCTGGTTTTATAGAGGGTTTCGAATTCTTTTTCTAGGTGGTTTTCTGGGTTTCGTGCTCGTCTATATTATCTTCGGTTTTTTCTAGGATATTTTAGGTAGAATGGGTCCTAAGAAGACGGTCTCGAAATGGCAAACGGAGTTTCTGACTACAGATTCTCCTAAGTCAGTTCTGAAACCTAAGGATCTGGTTAGGATCCGGGTAGAATATAAGATTCCCCAATCGATAGAGCTTAGATTGCCGGGTCCGGATGAACATGCCGACGAGCAGAACTCGGACGGTTGGATCTGTGTATACCAGAGATTTTTTGAGTCCGGGGGGCTTAGATTTCCTATTCCCGAGCTCATCCTAAGGTACCTTAGTTACCTAGGGGTTTCTATCGGGCAACTTAGCCCGAATTCTATCCGGATCTTGATGGCCTTGCTTGTCCGATCCCACGAATGTTTGCATTCACTTACAATCTGGGACTTGTTGACGGGCTTGGTCATCAAGGCCAATGGTCAGGCCAAGGGTAGGTTTTTCCTATCCGTCAAGGAAGGGGAGATCATAACCGGTCTTCCCAAGAAGGAGAGTGCTTGGACCCACAAGTATTTCTTCTTCATGGCCGGTCAGGAAACGCTCGGTTCTTGGCTGGGCTATAGGAATGAATGGGTCCACGAGATAGGTAAGGTTCTGGGTTGGGTTTTCTAATTTTTTCTATTCGGCTGTTTTTGTATGTTTCCTAATTTTTTGTCTTCATCTTATGCAGTCGAGGACCCTGAGAAGCCTAAGTCTCGTCCGATTACAGAGGAGTGGAAGGCTTTGAAGAGGAAGTTGTTTCCTAACGGTCCGGAGCTGTGGTCGAACTTTACGAAGGAGAGGTTCGAAGCTGCCGGGCTTTGGGTTGAGCCTGACGAGGAAGAACTTCCGGGTATAAATCCTAAATCTGTCTCTTTGGCTTTGTTTTGTATTTGTCTATTTTATTTTTTTCTAAGTGCGGATTTTTGACGTGTAGAGGATATGGACGCTCTTCGCCCGAAGGGTCAGAGTCTTCGTCAGAGGCGGAGACAGGAGGGTCAGACCGGAGGTTCGGCCTCTGCTGGAGCTGCTCGTCAGGAGACGAGCAGACGGGTTGAGGAGAGGGGGCCTGGCGCATCTGCGCCGGCCAAAGCTGCTCGTCAGGAGACGAGTAGGAGGAATGAGGAGACTCCTGCTCGGGAGCCTCTTGCTGAGGTCGCCTCTGGGGCGATCAAGAAGAAGGATGTCGTCGAACTTTCCGACGACGGGGAGAGCACCCCGGAGGTCACGCCTTTGGCGAGGCCTTCGGAAAGGGAGGTTGCCCCTTCTTCTGCTCCTGCTCGTCCTTTCAAGGGCGTGGCTCGTCCTTCTCAGGACGGAACTGCCCCGAGGACGGGCTCAGAGGTGGCCGCGAAGAGGCCGCACGAAGGAGGGGACTCTGGGGTCCAGAAGAAGGCGAAGGGGGATCCGGCCCCGAAGGAGGTAGTGAGGAGGGACTCGGTCCCGAAAGGAGGCGCGAGGGCCTCGGAGAAGGGTAAGGGGGTTGCTCGGGAGAGCGAACGCCCGAAGGAGGCCTCCCGAGGTGAGGTGAGGGAGACGGGGTTGGCTCCCCCAGTGGTCGAAGGGCAGCCTAGGGAGAAGCTGGTCTCCCGGAAGGCGGGGTGCACTTGGATGGGGGACAAGGGTCTCCACAAGGCACCCAAGGTGGCGGCCGGTCTTCTCCGGCAGATTACTAATGGTGGGGTCGGCAGGGTCCCCAGGAGCATCGCGGAGAAGAGGCCGTACAAGGATATGGCTGCGGCTACAACTCTGGTAAGTTCGTCGGTTTTAGGTTTGGGTGTTTATTTTATTCCTAAATTTTTTCTAACTTTGGTTTTTGGACGTGCAGCTCGTCGCCTCCATCAACGACATGGTCCTCGATTATGAGGACCAATTGTATGAGGCTAAAGAGGGCGCGCAAGCCTCCGAGCAGCTTGCGCTGAAGGAGAGGGAGTTGGCAGATGCCGTGCAGGGCATCCGGGAAAAGGCGGACCAGATCATTGTGATGGGCAAAAAGGTCGCCGCCTGTGATGCTCGGATCAAGGGGCTCGGGAATACGGTTGTCGATCTCCGGGAGAAGCTGTCAAACGCTACCCGGACGGTTGAGGAGGCTCAAGGCGCGAACGAGGCGGCCGCCAGGCAGATGCTGGCATCTGACGCGGCCAAGGGACGGGCAGAAGAGCTGGCCAAGAGGAAGGAGGAGGAGGCCTTGGCCTTGAAGGAGGACGTGCAGCGCCTTGCTGCCGAGCTGGCTGAAGCTCGGCAACGATCCGCTGATCGCGAAGCCGAGAAGAAGGTAGTCCGTGCCCGATATCGCCGAAAGGTGGAGGAGAGGGACGCGCTAATCGCGTGGTATAAAGGTACGGCCGCTGACAATAGCTGCTTGGATCAAGCCGAAGGTTGCCTCGAGCTGATCCAAGACATCATTGACGGCAACGTCCAAGATTTCGAGGCTGAGAAGGAGGTCCTAGAAAGCAACGCTGCTCGCTACCAAGCTCTCTTGGATGCTGTTCCGGCACCGCCGATAGGGTCTCCGGCTCTGTCTCCAGATGCCGGGCTGACCGACGTTCCTTTTGTAGATCTGAGCCTTCGGTCCGAGCAATCATCCGCCAAGGAGTCCGCTTCCGAAGATCCCGCCATTGAGCCCATTGTCGAAGATCCCGTGGCCGGAGTGACTGTCGTCGATGAGCCCACCTTGCCCGCCATTGCTGACACCGAGGAGGTGATCCTCGAGGAGCCGACCCTGAACGAGCCCGTTGCTGCCGAGGAGACCGTCGCCCTTGAAGAGCCGATCCTGGACGGGCCCGCCGTTGCCGAGGAGACTGCCGAGCATGGAGCCCAAGCCGGCGAAGGAGAAGGAGAAGAGAAGGAGGAGGAGGAGGACCGAGAGGTCGTGGGGGTACCCGAGGTCGACACATAGAGTGTCCCCCATTTTTTTTTTGTTTTTCGATTAATAAGGCCACAGGCCAAAACAATTTCTATGGGCAAGTCTACGGCGACTTGAACCCTTTTTTTGTAAGGTTTTGGATATGCCCGCGGTTAGGGCTTTTGCTATTTTCTATTCTATATCATGCTCGTCATTTCCTTGCTATACTTTATTTTCCTGTGTTTCTAAGTTAATTTTCTGATCGTACTTTTCTATATATGCTTTTCTATCTGAGGTTCCGAATGTCCTATCGTATGCTAGGATAAATAACAAAAGATTGAAGGTTTGAAATCTGCTAAGTATAAAAAATGCACGGGTACCTTTTGTTGTTGTGCTCCTTTGACACTTCTCGTCTAGTCTGTTCTGTCCGTCCATCACAATATTTCGCAGGTCGTGCTTTCTGAAAAACACACTTGTAAAAGCCAGACGTATGTTGTTACATATTTTTTCAAGAGGGTTAGGCTTGTTGCCTTAAGGGACGGGTTGGATGCCCGTTTAGGTTTGTTACCCGGATAGGCTTGTTGCCCTATATGACGGGTTAGTTACCCGGGTAGGCTTGTTGCCTCATGCAATGGGTTTGTTACCCGGGTAGGTTTGTTACCTTATGTGGGGGTTTGTTACCCGGATAGGTTTGTTACCTTCTGTGATAGGTCTGTTACCCGGGTAGGTTTGTTACCTTAGGTGATGGGTCTGTTACCCGGGTAGGCCTGTCGCCTTGATGGGGGTTTTGGGACATTTTTCCTTTTAGGCTGGTTCTATTGAGTCTTGCGATTCATGGTTCTCGGGCCTATTTGGTTTTGGGTTTGGATTGAGACTGCGCCCATCGTTTAGGATGGGCTGCCTACGTACCCCAAATTTGGGGATCAAGCCATTACGTAGTTCAGGGGAGACCGGGTAGGTCGGGTTAGGCATAGTATTTCCTTAAGTGCATGGCATTCCAGCCGCGGAGGACTCTCGTTCCGTCCGGAGTGGCTAGCCGGTATACTCCAGGTTTTACTACTTCGGTGACGATGTAAGGTCCTTCCCAGTTAGCCCCGAGCTTGCCCGCATTCAGCTCGGCGGTGTTCTGGAAAACTTTTCTGAGGACCAACTCTCCCACTATGAATTTTCGACGTTTGACCTTTGAATTATAGTACCTAGCTATCGAGTTTTGATAGTTGGCAATTCTTATCAAAGCTTGTTCTCGTCTTTCGTCGATGTAGTCGAGCTGGTCTTCCCTCATTTCGTCGTTGAGTTCTGCGTCCAAAGGGGCGAGTTCCCTTCGAAGGCTGGGTGTCTCTATCTCTGCTGGTATTACGGCTTCAGTGCCGTGTACCATTGAGAAAGGGGTTTCCCCTGTGGCCCTACGCGGGGTAGTTCTGTAGGACCAAAGGACTCCTATGAGCTCGTCTGCCCATCGTCCCTTTTTGGTGTCTAGGCGTCTTTTGATTCCGTCCACTATTACCCGGTTAGCTACTTCGGCTTGACCATTGCCTTGAGGATATCTCGGAGTGGACGTGTTCAAGGATATTTTCCAGTTTATGCAGAAGTTTTGGAATCTCGTTGAAATGAATTGTGGTCCATTATCAGCTATTATCTCTTTTGGGAGGCCGAATCTACTGATGATGTTTTTCCATAGGAAATTTTCTACATCAACATCTTTAATGTTTGCGTACGATTCTGCTTCCACCCATTTTGAGAAGTAGTCGGTCACGACGAGTAGAAACCTTTTCCCGGCCGGGGCCAGGGGGAACGGTCCTACTATGTCCATGGACCATTTCATGAATGGGTACGGGACTGAGACTGATGAGAGTTCTTCTGCTGGTCTATGTATGGACGGGGAGTGTCTTTGGCATTTGTCGCACCTTTTGGCGTAGTTTTCACTGTCCGCCAACATGGTGGCCCAGAAAAAGCCTTGCCTTTTTGCTTTGTTTGCTAAAGATCTTCCTCCCGAATGGTTGCCGCATTCTCCTGAATGGATTTCGTGAAGTACTATTTGTGCTTCGGTCTTTCCTAGGCACCTTAGGTAGGGTCCGGTATAGCTACGTTTGTACAATTTTTCCCCGATCATGCAAAATCTAGCGCTTTGGATTCTTAGTTTCCTAGCTTTTTGCTTGTCTCGAGGTTTGGCTCCGGTTAGGATATAGTTAATGATTGGGGTCCTCCAATCATTCTCTTCCATTTGGATGTTGCAAACTTCGCGGGTTACGCTGGGTTCGTCTATCGTTTCGACCGGGATTATCCTTTTGACCTCGGGGTCCGAAGTCGAAGCCAACCCGGCCAATGCGTCTGCCGACGCGTTCTCACTCCTCGGTATTTGGACTATTTCGACGTGTTTGAATTGTTGTATTAAGCCTTTTACTACCGAGAGGTATTTTCCCATCCTGTCATCTCGAGTAGCATACTCGCCACTGATCTGACTGGTAACTAGTTTTGAGTCGGAGTGGGCCCTTACCTTCCGGGCTCCCACGGCTTTTGCTAGTTTGAGGCCGGCGATGAGGGCCTCATATTCGGTCTCGTTGTTTGTCGCGTGGAATTTCAATCGAAATGACTGTTCCAACACTTCTCCCGTGGGGGATATCAAACGAATTCCGATCCCGGATCCGCCTTGGTTTGACGCGCCGTCGACTTCGAGTTTCCATTCTCCGTCCTCGTGGCCCTCTTTTGAACCGTCGGCTGGTAATTCGATGAGAAAGTCAGCCAATACTTGTGATTTCGCACAGGTTCGGATCTTGTATTCTATGTCGAATTCGCTTAGTTCGACGGCCCATTTCGTGAGCCTTCCCGATTGATTCGGGCTGTGGAGGATAATTCTCAAAGGTTGGGTCGTCATTACCATGATGGTATGGGACTGAAAGTAGGGCCGAAGCTTCCTCGCTGCGGTTATCATTGCCAGCGCGAGTTTTTCTATTGCCGGGTATCTGGTTTCAGCGTCTTCTAAAGATTTACTGATGTAGAAGATCGGCTTTTGTTCTCCGCGGTCCTCTCTCACGATTACTCCACTCACCGCCGATGGTGAGACAGCCAGGTATAAAAACAATGGCTCTCCCAAGATTGGTCTAGTGAGTATTGGTGGGGTGGAGAGGTACTTTTTCAGCTTTTGGAAGGCCTCTTCGCACTCTTCGGTCCATTCGAACTTTTTATTACCTTTCAAAAGTTTGTAGAAGGGTAAACATTTGTCCGTGGCTCTTGATATGAACCGGTTAAGAGCGGCGATTCTCCCAGTCAGCCTTTGTGTCTCTCGAACAGTCCTTGGGGAGGGCATGTTCTGGAGGGCATTTATCTGGTCGGGATTGGCTTCTATACCTCGCTGTGTGACCAGATAACCTAGGAATTTTCCTGAAGTTACCCCGAAGGTGCATTTCGTCGGGTTGAGCTTCATTTGATACTTTCGTAATATGTTGAAGCAGTCTTCTAGGTGGGTCACGTGATCCGTTGCTTGGGAGGATTTTACCAGCATATCATCGATGTAGACTTCCATAGTTTTACCGAGTTGTTCGGCGAACATTTCGTTGACCAATCTTTGATATGTGGCTCCGGCGTTTTTTAGTCCGAAGGGCATAACTTTGTAACAGTATATTCCTCTATCGGTTATGAATGCCGTTTTTTCCTGGTCCTCGGGGTGCATTAGGATCTGATTGTATCCCGAGAATGCGTCCATGAATGACAGTAGTTCGTGCCCACATGTTGCTTCGACCAGACGGTCGATATGGGGCATCGGGAAACTGTCTTTTGGACAAGCTTTGTTCAGGTCGGTAAAGTCGATGCAAACTCTAGCCTTCCCGTTCTTCTTCTTCACGACCACTGTGTTTGCTAACCAGTCCGGGTATTTTACTTCCCTGATGGATCCGGTTTGCAGCAGTTTTGTGACTTCTTCGTTTACGGCTTGGGCCCTGTCCGGGCCTAGCTTTCGCCTTTTTTGTTTCATCGGCTTGTAGCTCGGGTCTACATTTAGGCGATGGGTTGTGATGCTTGGGTCTATGCCGGGCATATCCTTGTGAGACCAAGCAAAACAATCCCGATTTTTGGTCAGAAATTTGAGGAGATCTTTTCTGACGTTATTGTCTAGTCCTTTCCCGATTCCTACCCGGTGGTCCGGGTTGTCGGGGTCGATCTGGACTTGGACCGTCATTTCCAGGTTAGGTCCGTCCGTATCGGTGGTCCTTTCCTGTCCGTCATCCTCTTTTTCTCCTACCGCCATTAATTGCTATGTGGTAGTTCGCTCTTGTCCGGCCTTGGTGGCCTGGATGTTCCGGAACGCGCTCATGTAGCAAATTCTGGATTGTTTTTGATTTCCCTTGATTTCAACGATTTTTCCCGCCCTATTCGGGAAGCGTATTAGTTGATGGTAGGTTGACGGTACGGCCTTCATCATGTGCAGCCAAGGTCTTCCTAATATCATGTTGTAAACTGACGGGCAGTCCAACACTAGGAAGTTTTTGGTCTTCCCGACCCCTGCTGCTGCGATGGACAGTCGCACCGTGCCAATGGCATTGATGGTTCCTCCATCGAAGCCGGTTAGCGGGGTGGCTTCTCTGTTGATCTCTGTTTCTTCTACTCCCAGCTTCAGCAATGGCTCCAGGAAGATCACGTCGACTGAGCTCCCGTTATCGATTAGGATCCTGTCCATCGTGTACGAGGCGACTAGGAGTGTGACGACCAACGCATCGTCGTGCGGACCAATCAGTGTGGCCGCTTCACTGTCTTTGAATGAGATCTCGAAGTCTGGCTCTTGCCTCGGTACGACTACCGGTCCGGCTTTGAGCCTCCTCTGATGGGCCTTGATGGAGTTTACCGAGTTACCATGCAGTTGGGAACCTCCCACGATAGTGTAGATTCTACCGATGGGCTCGGGGATGTCGCTGAGCTGCTCTCCGGAATTTTCCGTTTCTTCGTATGTTTGCTCGTCTGATTCCTCGAGCATGTGTACTCGTCCTCTTTTGCTAGGCTGTATGCTCTCGCGCGGCGTCCTGTGTTGCTCTTCTCTCTTCTGGCCGGTTTGGTGTTGGTTTTGGGGAGGGCTTTGCTCGACCGGCTGCCCACCTTTTAGCTCATTGCCGAAGTTTATTTCCCCCAACTCTCCATTGATGTACTTTTCCGCTAGGCGAGCACGGAGTACCATACAATTCTTCGTATGATGTCCGAATACCTTGTGGAAGTTACACCACGCTTTCGGGTCGTGCTTTGGGAAACCTTCGTGGCTGTATGGTGGGAAGTCTCTCGAGCTGACCAGGACTTCTCCAGGAGTTTCTTCTGCCTCGATCTGTTCTTCGAACTCCGTGGTTTCCGAATTTACGTTGAAAACGTACGGGCTCCGCGGGTTCGGTCCGTTGTTGGCCCTCGGATTCTGGGTTTGGAATGGGTGCTTCTGGACTGGAGGGGGGTTCCTTTGCCCCCTGAACGGGACGCTGTGATTCCCGGCCCTGGGTGGCGGCTGTTGCCCGGGTGGCCCGGTATTCCGCTGGTGGACGGGTAGAGACCCGTGTCTCCTTCGCATGGCTTCGAGCTCTTCGTCATGCCTGATCCAGTTGGATGATCTGTGGATTACGTCTTCGATGGAGTCGTAACGATTCACGACGATGTCCGTTTTGAATTTCGAGTCGTACCATAATCCGGCCGTGAGAGCGGCTATGGCGGTCTCGTCACTGATCCCGTTTATTTTGACCATGGTCTTTTTGAACCTGGTCATGAAAGCTCTGAGGGGCTCTCCTCTCTCTTGCTGTAAAGCATAGAGGTTCGCCGCCGTGATCTCAGTTTCCATAAACATGGAAAAGTGTTTGAGAAAAAGGGTCGTTAGCTGTCCGAAGTTGTCTATGGAACGCGGTTCAAGTTTCGAGAACCATTCCATCGCCGGGCCGACCAAATTCTCAGAGAAGTATTGGCAGCGCCCGGCGTCCAATTCGTGCGTTTCCAGATGGGCTCGCCCCATCGCAATCCTGAAGGACCTCAAATGTACTTTGGGATCGGTTGTCCCATCGTACTTAGGCACATATACTCGTCCGCCTTCCCTGAGTATGACGTTAGTTATGACGGGCTTGAAGGGTGTCCTTTCTGCCTCCTCCACTAGACGTTCTATCTCTGGGGCAGCGGTAGTGGCGCTGTGTACGCGGGAGCGCACGTGAATGAGCTTCTCATTCATTTCGGCCATTGAGCGTTTGAGTTCCTCCAATTCTGTGCGTTGGGGAGCTTGTTCGGGACGCACAGCATGGAGGGGTTCCTGTCCGTACACCGGGCTGGGATACCTCGGGTACGTGACCGGGTGGCCGTTGAGGGCCTGGCTGATGTTACGGCTTTGCTCGTACCCCGATTGTCGGTTTTGGGGTCCCGGGCGTTGGTGACTGCTCGAAGCAACATTCCCCGCATTAGACGGGTAGAAGCCCGTCAGGGGGGTAAAAAGAGGTGTTCCTGTTTCAGGAGGCGGGGGAGGCGTCGCGGGCCTAGGGCCGCTGGGTAGTCGGGGCTGGTTTTGCCTTGGCGCTTGCGGATTGTCCACATCGGCAAAGTCGAAGTGGACAGCGTCGAGCCCGGTCCGGCCTTGACTCCCAGAGCTTTGTCCCGGATTAGTCCGGTTAGCGTTTTGGCGACGCTCATTTCGGGCTTGGTTGGCTTCCAGAGATTCGAGTCGCTGGCGCAATTCTCGATTCTCTGCAGCGCTGGCCTCTAGCTGAGACTGTAGGTTGCTTGATTCCGTGTTTGGATCTGGGTTGTTCACCTCAGACCCGTTCATGATTGCGACTTCGTTGTTGCTCATGTTCGCGGAGTGCTTTGAGCTTTTAGGAGTTAGCGAGATCAATTTCCCACAGACGGCGCCAAACTGTTGACGTGGTTTCCCACCTCAATCAGTCAAGTGTGACTTGTGAGTGTATGATATTTTTGAATGAAACAATTTAGTGGAATTCGATCTCTCACGTTGCAAGCTCACGATTTACTCACGATATATATATAAGTATATAAGCGATATAAATGAGATGAGGGGTTTTTTATAGAGGTTCGTCCCAAAGCGGTAGTTGACTACTTCCTCTGTTAGTTTATTGCGACAATGGACATAGACAGATAGCTACAGGCAGCTAAATCACGTCTGAGAGCGAAAGGAAATGGGGAGGAAAAGAAAGAACACAATAAGATCTCAAAATGACAAGAATGCCGGGTAGAAACTCTTCAGAGTATTCACTCGAGGTTGTAAGTGCGCATGTCTGTTGATCCGAGCTTGAGCTTGGCATTTATAGACTTCAATTCTTCCCGTTGAACTTCCAGAAATCGAGGGGTCTTCGCTCCGTACTGACCGGGTTGAATGGACGATCTGGCTACACGTGTCCCACGACTTCGTTCTGGTCGTCGTGTTTGAATTATGCCCGTTGGAGACTTGACCTCGTGCTCCTGGTCTTCCGTGTGAATTTGAAATGGGATGCCGGGTAGAGAATATGACGACTCTACCCTCGTCTTTCTGGGCTGCTACCGAGTGGATTTGGGCTTTAGTACTCATTGGGCCGAGTAGCCTATGTCCATTGGTTCTTGGTCTGACTGAGAATCTCTTTGGGCTTCTTCAAATGGGCTTTTACGAATACCAGTTTATTTCTTTAAAACCTTTTGTCATGGTTTGTAAATTTAATTAATTCACAACCTTAGCACTATATGTCACATTAAATAATGACGAATTTGTACATCAACAGCAACCTGCTGATGAAGGTGAAGAGAATGCCGAACAGGTTGTACAAGATTCTCCTGGAGACCGGCCAGCCCGTCTGCTTAATGGCTTCTCTAGCATACCCGGCCTGGTTGTGGCATGCGAGACTTGGGCACGTAAACTTCTACGCGCTCAAGATGATGGGCGAGAAGGAGATGGCCTTTGGGGTTCCCAAAATTGAACACCCCAACCAGCTATGCGAATGCTGCATGATCGCGAAACAGGCTCGAGTGCCATTCCCGATCAAGGCCAAGTTCCGAGCATAGCGACTGCGCCAACTGGTGCATGCGGACCTCTGTGGTCCAATCACCCCAGCAACTCTAGCCGGAAGTAAGTATTTCCTACTACTTGTTGACGACTACAGTCGCTGGATGTGGATATACACGCTCAAGGAGAAGAGTGGAGCCTTTGGAGTCTTCAAGAAATTCAAGAAGCTCGTGGAGAATGGGTCCGAACACAAGATGAAGGTCTTGAGAACAGACTGAGGTGGAGAGTTCACATCCCAGCAGTTCGGAGAGTTCTGCGATGAGGAAGGAGTCGAGCGCCACCTGACCGCACCATACACGCCCCAGCAGAACGGTGTGGTCGAGAGACTAAACCGGACAGTGATGGACACAGCAAGGAGTTTGCTGAAGAGCATGCAAGTCCCAGCAAGGTTTTGGGGAGAAGCAGTTAGACACGCGGTCTATTTGCTTAACCGTTTGCCAACGAAGTCGCTAGGAGATCGTACTCCCTACCAGGCGTGGTTTGGGAAGAAGCCCCACTTAGAGCACTTGAGAGTGTTTGGGTGCACCGCACATATGAAGACTGTGGGTCCCCATCTCAAGAAGCTCGACGACAGGAGTCAGCCGATGGTGTACCTTGGTGTTGAAGACGGAAGCAAGGCACACATACTCTTTGACCCCGGACGCGGCAAGATCCAGGTGAACAGAGATGCCGTGTTCGAAGAAGAGAATAAGTGGGATTGGCGTGATGAGAACGGAGACCCCGAGCATAACTCAGTTGAGTTCGTAGTCGAAGAAGAAGAGGGCGTAGTCGAGCAGGAAGGTGCCCCCACCAGCTCATTCAGCTCGGGCACCCCCTCCAGCTCGGGTGCCCCTACCAGCTCTGGTACCCCCACCAGCTCAGGTACCCCTACCAGCTTTGGTACTTCTACCAGAGATTCCTGCCCGGGTACACCCAGGACACCCAGCTCGAGCAGACTGAGCTCGTCCAGCTCAGGAGATTCCTCAATCAAGGATGGCCCAAGGGGATTTCGTCCCCTAGCAGAAGTCTACGAAGAATCTCAGGAAGTAGAGATGAACTAAGAAGAGTTGTCCTTGTTGTGCGCCGATGAGCCAGCCAGCTACCAAGAGGCAGCAAGCGAGCAGGAATGGCAGGAGGCAATGAACAAGGAACTGGAGTCTATCGAGAAGAACAAGACTTGGGAGCTCACCGACCTGCCCAAAGGTCAGAAGCCCATTGGCTTGAAATGGGTCTACAAGCTCAAGAAGGACACTGAGGAAATGTCCTAAAGCACAAGGCAAGGCTAGTAGCCAAAGGCTACGTGCAGAGGCAAGGAGTCGACTTCGAGGAAGTCTTTGCTCCCGTGGTGAGACTAGACACGATCAGACTCATCCTAGCCCTAGCAGCTAATCGAGGTTGGGAGATTCACCACATGGATGTCAAATCGGCATTCTTAAATGGTGACCTCGAGGAAGAAGTCTACGTCAGTCAACCTGAAGGTTTTGGCGTCAAAGGCAAGAAGAAGAAGGTGTACAAGCTCTCCAAGGCTCTATACGGGCTACGTCAAGCTCCAAGGGCGTGGAACATACGCCTCGACAAGAGTTTGAAGAGTCTTGGATTCAGAAAGTGCTCCAGGGAGCAGGCAGTGTACACCAGGAGCAGCAGAGAAGAAGTCCTGGTCGTCGGAGTCTATGTGGACGACCTGATAGTCACTGGATCCAGCGCAGGAGGCGTAGAAGGATTCAAGAAGCAAATGATGGCCGAGTTCGAGATGAGTGATCTTGGACTACTTTCTTACTACCTCGGCATCGAGGTAGAGCAGAAGAAGGACTGCATCACGCTCAAGCAGTCGGCCTATGCAAAGAAGATCCTCAAGCAGTTCGAGATGGCGGATTGCAACCCGAGCAAGTACCCAATAGAGGCGAAGCTGCAGCTCGGGAAGGATGCTGAAGGAGGAGAAGTGGATCCCACAGAGTACAGACGTGTGATCGGGTGTCTGAGGTATCTCACCCACACCCGACCAGACATTTCTCACGCAGTTGGGATAGTCAGTCGTTATATGGAGAAGCCCACAAGCGCACACCAGCAGGCCGTGAAGCATATTTTACGCTACGTGAAGGGAACGACGGACTACGAGATCCAATATAGAAGAGGCAGGGGAGCAGAAGAGCTAGTCGGCTTCACTGACAGTGATCTGGCCGGTGACATTGATGATAGGAAGAGTACCGGAAGGATGGCATTCTACCTCAACGGGAACCTCATCACCTGGCAATCTCAGAAGCAGAAGACTGTAGCTCTATCCTCATGTGAAGCGGAGTTCATGGCAGCAACCGCAGCAGCGTGTCAAGCTATGTGGTTGAAGGGGATTCTGAGTGAAGTGACTGGAGACGAGCAGAAGCCAGTAACACTCTACGTGGACAACAAGTCCGCAATAGCGCCGATGAAGAACCCAGTGTTTCATGGTCGGAGCAAACACATAGACACTCGGTATCATTATATTCGCGAGTGTGTGGAGAAGCAGAAGATCATCGTGGAGTTTGTCAGCACAAAGGAGCAGCGAGCAGACATACTCACCAAGGCTCTAGCAAGAGTTAAGTTCGCAGAGATGAGAGAGCTGCTCGGGGTGAAGAACCTCGACCCAAATCAAGCTTACGGGGGAGAATGTGAGTTTAAGCCTGACTTGACTCAACCCCTAGCAGAGGTTTCCCTAGCAGAGATTTCCCCACCAGAGCGAGCAGAGAAGAGCCCGAGCAGAGATCTTCCTAGCAGGACCACCAGAGATGTTCCTACCAGAGATGTATCAGACATACCCCTAGCAGAGATGGGGGGGGGGGGGTGGGGGGAGCAGAAGTGGCTCCCTAGCAGACGAGCCCCGAGCAGGAATGCCCCGAGCAGAAACACACCCTAGCAGCCCTGCTAGGGACACCCGACCAGAAGTCATCGAAACCCATTCTAGAAGGTGCCAAACTTGAGGAGCAAGTTTGGAGATTTGATTTGATTTGGTTTCCTGATTCTGTTAGGATTCGATGTAAATGTAAAATATTTAATTGAGTTTATTTTAGGAAGTTTAGCTAGGGTTTCGTTTTTTTGGTCTCCTATAAATACTAGTGTTAGTGTTTATTTTTGTAACTCCATTATTGCAATTTTGCCTTCGATTAATCAGAGAAGTCTTTCTCCCAAATTTCTTCATTCCTTCTTTCTTTTTCCTTGCTCTACGTTTTGTTCTTTGGCAGATCCATTCCCATTTGGGAACCACCAAACACTAGTCTCTTAAATATAAATCTCTCGGAATATCAATTTATTAGATTCATGTTCATTGCACTAGGATCATTACGTACTAACTCAAATAACATGCAAATTTTAATCATGTGCAACAGAATATTTACAGTCAAGACTTTGCATTATTATTAGTACGTAATGTCATCACAAGATACTACCTAACGGTCCTAACCAATTATAAATAATAAAATAAAAACAGTAACGTCTATGAGTATATAAATTATTATTGAAAAAAAAGGTTGACTAATTTACATATACATTCTTTATTTATACCTATTTTTGGGCATAAATATGAAATCGCCCATGCTTTTATAGAAGAAGAAAAAAAAAATTACATTTATTGTAAATAACGATGTCTAACAATTTGAATAATATCATTTCCATATTTTTTTTCTTTAATTTATAACTATTTTTCTGACCTTTTTGTTAGAGGAAGTGTTATGGGAATTTATTTTAAACCCTAATAATGGATGAATGATAATTAGATGTAAAAAATTTGTGATAACTGTTAAGGTCGGGTTTGGTCAAATCCATCCTCAACACAACTCGTGTCGTTTTGTCCATAAACGACATGAGGGGAGGCGAGGAAGTTCGTCACCCGAGGGAGATTATCCTCGAGGAGGAACATCCCCGAGGAAGAATACCCCCGAGGAGATTCATCCACGAGGAGACGCAGCCACGCGAGAGCAAGTTGCGATGAAGCATCCCATCACACCCGACGAGGAATTTCATCATGATGACGGTGCAGGGCCGAATGACCATTGACGAGACGTGCATTTAATGAGGCCGACCTACTCACTCGATGAGAACACCAGCGACCAGGCTTGCAGAGCCGAATGACGGCTGACGGGACGCGCATTTAATGAGGCGCACCTACCCATAACGGCAGCCTGCTCGGAAGTGACATAAAGCAAGGATTAACCATGCTGCCCTCAAATCACGTCAGAGAGTGAATGATTAAAGAGAAAAAAGGCGGGAAAGATGCGAGGGGAAGGCATTGTAAACTCTATAAAAGGCAAGATAAGCCTCATTTGTAAGGGTTGGGGAAAAATAGAGAAGAAGGGCCCGAAAAGAGAGAGAGAAGTCTTATAATAGAAAGGGCTAAGGAAATAGAGAGAATTTGTGTTCGTGATCCTTCATCTGTCCAGCTATTCAACGGAAGAAAACCGAGCTCATTTTCGGAAAATATAATAAAACAGAGATATTCATCATTTATTGTTATTTATTTGTTATTTGGTGATTGTCTTTGTGACTGGAAAAGGGTGGTGAAAATCGCCCTCTACAATAACTATATAATAAAATGTAGTTAGGGTCTAGGGATGTATATAATATAGGGAAAATTACGGCAAATATACCCAACCTTTGGTCAAACTTCCTCCCGTGTACCCAACCTTTAAAATTGGCGGCAAAAGTACCCAACCAGCGTTGACTGTGACTTTGGCTAAAAAACATTAACTTTTGCCGTTAGCATAGTACACGTGTACATGCCACATAAGCCACCCGAAATTTATTACTATCATTTTTAACTGAATTAATGGTTAAACTAACTGAATTAATCTATCTATCAGATTAATCAACAAATTAATCAGCAAATAATCTACCAAAACACACACATGAACTAATCAAATTTCATACATATTAAACAACATTGAAAAAATATGTCATTGCAACGGACGCGTGTACTATGCTAACGGCAAAAGTTAACGTTTTTTAGCCAAAGACACAGTCAACGCTGGTTGGGTACTTTGCCGCCAATTTTAAAGGTTAGGTTGGGTATATTTGCCGTAATTATCCCTATAATATATACATATATTATTATTATACATATATACAGTGGGACCATTCAAATAGTCGTACTCGTACCATTAATATTTCTACCAAGGCAGGAAAATCTTTATCATATTTAAAGGATTGGGACCCATTTTTTTCACGTCAAACTTAATACTATTTATTATTTAGGAACCAATAAGCATGGATATATATACCTTCCCACCCATCAGTTCACTATATATATATATATATATATATATATAATTATATATTCACATCATTTCTCATTAATATTATTATAAATATATATATTTGTATCTGTATACGTAAAAATAAAATACGTGTACATGGCTACTTGTGGGACGCTCAAATCATGCAAATTTATAAAGGCGTGTAATGCTAAACTACGTGTATATTATAGTTGGTGTACTCTTACTAAGATTTTTATTTATGATGTATATATATATTAGCATTATCTAAAGGTGTTAATTGTTAAATATATGTATATATAAGATATACGTGGAGTCTTTTTTTTTGTGTGACGAGTGTTCAAAGTTCAAACATTCATTTAATGCCATTGAAAAAAATGGAAAAGATGCCCCTGACGAATTAAATAGGGGACTCATAAATAAAATGTAGTTTTAAATTATTTGTTTTATTATAAAGTCGGTTGATGATACCATTGACTATTCTTATTATCAACCTTTGAATCTTATTGTTGGTCGAGGTCTTTCTCTTAAATAATATATATATAGTAAATATTATTGATCATCATTATATTCTTTTATAGCATGAGAAATAAAATATTGATCTTCAATTGCTTCTGAGATTGCACTAGGGGTTAAAAAATATCGTGCAAGGCTTGCAAGATAATATTCTTTTTCCATTGTGCAAATTTTCGTTACGGTAGATAATTTTCCTTTTTCCGTCGTACAAATTTTCACGACGGTATATAATTTTCTTTTTCCGCCGTGTTCTCAGAATTGTTATGTCTGAAAACGAATCTATAACATGATAACTACATCCAACCTTAAGTTTTACTACATTAAAAAGGATCTTGTAGTTTCTTATTTTCGTTTAACAAAATATGCTTTGTACATACCATGCATGATTTTTTTATACATGAACCTCTATTCATAATCGAAATCATATAGTTTCATTCCTTTAGCTTATCGGCAGAAATTTTGACACGAAATCGCGTCTTTTAAACCAAGACTATCGATGCAAGCCATGACACCTTCTTCTTATTTTTTAGAATGTTGGAAATAATTGCAGTTAAATAAAATTGAGATAGCGTCGAGTCGGTCGAAATGTCGAATACTCGAGACGAACGCTCTATCCAATTACCGGAATTAGGTTCCGACGTTAAAACGTTACGTAAAACGGTTATATTGATTATGACCGTTATGAATATTGAATTCAATTTATTACGTTTCGGATTAATTGCAATTTATTATTAGCCGTTATAGAATTGATTAGAAATCAATTCAATGTTTTCATCCTGCTACTATAAAATGACGGTGACCTCGACCCATTTCGACACACCAATTGCAAAATCTATTTCCGAAAACCTCTCTAGATACGAGTTTGCTTCCCGGTTTTTCACTCTGCAAACTCAATTTTTCATGCTTCCCATTGTTTTATGTCGTGAGTCTTTCGGTAACGGAGTTCAAGAAGGTTCAGTTCGCCGGTGGACTTCGAAGTGCCACGAAGTTCTCGGTCATCCCGTTATATCCTGGGAAGCTATCGCCTAACGAACCTCAAGCACGTAGAGGAGGCGAATCAAGCTTTAAGGAGAGCGTCCAACGCGTCTCGGGAATTGCTTACTGTTTTTCTGTTTTACAGGATCAAGAACACATGATCGGATAAAAGCTACAAGCCGATGTTCGTCAAATCCAAGAATTCTTCCGATAAGTATCATCGAATTTATTCGCTACTGTTTTTACTATTATTTTTGTTTCTCATATATCATCATATATAAAAAATATACACACCATAGAATACCGACGAAAAATATTTAACAGAAATTAACATGAACTTACAAAAAAAAAGAGTGGAATATTTGAGACCACGGTCGAGAAAATCAACATGAACTTACAAAAAACAAGCATGAGACATCGCTTCGCCCCGCCTAAGATTTTGTTTTTGAGCCAAATGCGTCGTATAGTCCCTCAAAATGGTTCTATTATTTTTTGGCATATTAAATCCCATATAATTAGTAGAAGTCATATGATATAGTATGGATAGTGGAATATATACAACCGGTTAGTGATCGGTATACAAATAAAATCTTATAATTTATGAGTCGGTATCGGTATCGGTATCAACCATATGGTTCATGGCATTTGGCTACAAAACGTTGTTCATGTGGAGATAAAGAGAGATAATATTCTTCTTATTCTTAGGACAAAGAAAATGAACGTTGGAATCGAATTGGGTCAACATTGGATATGAAACGTCAATTCATGCAAATAAATATAATTATACAAAGGAGAAACACATTCATATTCATAAAATTCATATTGTTTCTCTCTTTTTTTGAACTTTCCTTTTTTTGTAACATTGCGTGGATCATCAAAAAGTTCCTTACATAAATACCCATTTCCCAGAAGAAAATAAAGTGCCCTGAAAAATAAATTAAAAATATTTTATATTATAGTGATGAACAGAATGATAAAAGGTGATGGTCAAAATAAGAGGTTCACGCGCGACACGCACTCATTGCTTGTCTTGTTGGTTGGGTTGGGATTCTAATGTTAGACATTCAAAAGACTGTTGTTTTGTGTTGTGTTCTTGCGACCAAAAACTATTTTTTATTTACTTTTTTTTTTCTTCTCATCAAATAGTAAAAGAAAAAATATATATATATATATGAAATTACCCTTTCTTCCATGCATATTACTTATAAATTATAGTTGCGAACGTAGTCAAATCAAGAGTTTCTTTCGAATTTGACCACTTTAAGAAAAATATTCGGAATCAAAATTTAATTTAAATTTGTATACTAAAAGAATTAATTTAGACCGTTAGATATAACATTTTGTATTTCGAAACACTATTTACATAATTTTATAATATATGCATAGATTATTTATACAAAATATCGTTGAATTTAGTTATATTTAAATAATACACCAAATATATAGTTTCAAAAAACCGATTACAATAATAATATTGGAAATGCAGTGAGCCGATAATCATTTTTATTTTGATCGATTAAATTCAAAAACGGAAATTTCAGTTCCCGGTTTTGTTGTTTTAATGTCGAAATTCCGATTTCAGATGATTCTATAAAGGATCGGACACTATGGATTTTTGCAGTCCATATTCGCATGATTACATATAGTCATATCATATACTATATCTCTCATATACATATATATAAATATTATGATAAACAACATTTGTAGTTCTGATTTTGTTTATAATATTACAGTGTCACTACTCTCCAAGCGCATGCGATAATAATAATCATACGTCAAATTGAATAATTACAAAAAAACATTTCAAATTTAAATTCTATAACTTTTTGTGGACCTTTATTTTGTGGTCCATTTGCAATTTATTTTAGTACCATCGGAGTTAATTTTCCCAATAAATTTCATAATTGAAATTCAAATTTGGTCGGCTTATTTATTATGAAGCCTGGAGCCTCAGGTTTTAGATGAGTATATTTACATTAATACGGTGATATATAAGTATTAAACAATATCATATAATTAATAAACGTACATATACATGCATTATATAGGTATAGAATTCATGTATATTTATAATGGTGGAATATTGAGAGGTTGAATATTTTGTGACAAAAAGAATTGTATGTGACAAATGATGCGAAAACATTGACAAAAATATTATATGATTATAAACATTTAATTCTAATATTGCACATGTCACACCGAGGGCCATGTATTATTCCAAAAGTCATAGGATAGAATTGATAATTAATTTTATAATTTTCTATTTCTAATATATAAAACTAATATTATATAATGTACATCCACACCGAAAATAAATTAAATCGTTCACACACTAAAATAAAGAAAGAAAAAAAAAATGAAAATGAGTGGGAAAATTAAAAGTTTTATAAATTATGTTTATTTTGTTAATAATATATATATATATACATAATACATACATATATATATGGATATGTATAATGTATGTATATACATAGAGCATGGGAGATTAGGGTTTTTTTTTTTTTTTTTTTTTGAGGGAGATTAGTAGTTAAGTCACGTAAATAATATTGTAACGGTTAGGAACAACCCATTTTATCTTTCTGCCAAATATATTGACTAATTCACATTAATACTCCAATTTTACATTTGAGTATAGTTTGCCCTCTAAATTTCAATTCTTAACAATAATATCTTTAAGTTAAAAATTTAGCACACTTTTCTCGTGCATAAGAAACAACAAGTGTGAGCTTTTTATAGAGCATGTTACTTATTCATATGTATTTTATCAATTAATTACTATATGAGGATCAATATGATAGAACATATAATAATTTTTAATCAATAAATGAATTGAGTTATTTCAGAACTATTAAGATTAAAATCTTGAGACGAAGTAACTAAATACTATTGAGGTTAAAAAATAAAATAAAAACATAGAAATTATAAAGTATTAAAAGAAAAAAAAAATGAATACTTAAGATAATTTTTTAATATTACTTAAAACCATAACTTCTTTTCCGACAATTTTACGTTCGTTTTTGTATAGTATTAAAAAATTGTTGAAAATACATTAAAACAAATTATAATGTTTTTCACTAAGATATAATATGCTAAATTGCTACCTTCAAATTATAAAAAGTTGAAAAGAGATACTAGACCAACCAATAAAATGCAAGGGTGTTAGTGACAATTACTCAAATAATTTTTATTTTATTTTATTTTATTTTAATTTATTTTATATTATATTATATATTTGGTTTTTTGAAGGATGAGAAGATGACGTGGCAAAGAAGACATAAAAGCCATGAGTATAGGCAGCATTTAATCAGAGACTTACGGTAGACCAAAAGTATGTAACGTATCCGACCCGTTTCCATAAATAACATGCAGTGGCATTATCGTAATATTTCCCACTAACCCTAAATAAAACAAAAATAGAAACTATCTTCGTGTTCCACCAACTAGCCAATCCGAGCTTGCCACGTCACGGTCTCTTCTTGGATTACAACTCACAAGTCACAACCAACTTTACCTTATATGCAAGGTAAAGAAATGATTACCTTGTTAACTATAAAATATCTCATACTTAAAATGGGTGAGGAAAATTGATTTTTGTTTGTTACAACTTACATACTTATAAGCATCGGGGCCGTCGGCCGGCCGGTTGCGGCATGCCGTTGGGCTCGGAGTGACGAGTAATGGTGTAAATATGGTGTGCAAAAAATCAGAGTTTGTATTCCTCTCAAAAATAAGAAATAGAATTGAGATTCTAATATCATAATTTAAAGTAAGTTTTTTTTTTTTTTTAAATTTAAAAGCAATTTTACTTGATTCGTTTATTCAATAAAAGCTATTTAACTTTAGTTGTCAAATTTAAAATTCCGATCCATGTCAATTTATGTATAAAACAATACTAAAAAAAGAAGTTGAATCGATACTCCAAGAATAAGAAAAAAACCGCAAACGGAACTTAACAACGTACATTTGTTTTGGATCCAGAATTTTCATATCTATTTTTTTTTTCTTAAACATAGTATATTATATTTTTATATCGTAAATCAAAATTAGTAAATCATAATACCGAATATATTTAAAATCATAAAATATTCGAATTTTACAAAATTAGTACTAGAATTTCGAGTTCTTTTACACTATACTTAAAAGAGCTAATTAATCAATTAATTAGTGGTAAGCAAGTCTCCAACCACTTAAAATATCGAGATAAATAAACGTTGATAGGTAAGGGCAAAACCGTATTTAAAAGAATATTATTATAAATCTTGTATATATATATATATAAGAAATCCAAAGAGGTAAGAAACGAGAGGAAAGAAGCACTGCTATAAAACCTCCATCGCCATAACCAGACACCTCTCTCTCTCTCTCTCTCTCTCTCTCTCTCTCTCTCCTCTTCATCTTCGTCTTCTTCGTCTGTAGAGAGAGAAAGCCAGCAATGGGGAACTGCCAAGCCGTCGACACGGCGACGCTCGTCATCCAGTACCCGAGCGGCAAGTCGGAGAAGCTCTTCTGGCCGGTCAGCGCCGCCGAGGTCATGAAGACCAACCCCGGCCACTACGTCGCTCTCCTCATCTCCACCACTCTCTGCCCCCAGAAATCCGCCGTCCACGCCGATCCTCCGCCGAATCTCGCCGCCGGCGCCGAGAAGAGCAGCTCGGTGCGGCTGACGCGGATAAAGCTGCTCCGGGCGACGGACACGCTCGTCCTCGGCCAGGTCTACCGCCTCATCACGGCGCAAGGTTCGTCTCGCTCCGAATCGAGCTTCTTCCTCCATTTTTGATCCTTCCGAGCTCGAAATTAACGGATTTTTTGGCTGAATCTGGGGATTCGCAGAGGTGATGAAGGGATTGTGGGCGAAAAAGCAAGCCAAACAGAAGAGAAGCCAATCTTCGGAAGGAGGGATTAGGGTTGAGATTGCAGGATCTGAGGAGAACAACAAGGTGAGATATCAGTTTCGTAATTTATGAAAATTAATTAATTTTTATTTTTTTATTTCCTAAATCGGCATTAATTTTGTCATAATAATTACCCCTTCTGGATTAATTAAACAATAATATTTAAAAAATAATGATTAATTTAAACTGGGATTAATAATTAATTCTCATGTGGTGTGCCTAATTTATTAATCAGTAATTATGAAATGACTGACTTAATTAATAAGTTGCTCAGTAGTTAATGAAACTCATTATCATACACGTAACGCGCATGATATAAAGGAACATCATAAGATACGTACGTGATATATTGTTCTTATTTTTAATTTTTTTTTTATCAGTATAAATTTAATAATTTTTAATAATTAAGTTTTGGATTCTTGTTAAAATACTAGCTCGAATACTCAATTTACGATTTTTGATTAGTCTTATTCGGTTATATCTTATTATTAGGTAGTGAAACACGAGAGACACCGAGCGGGGGCGAGGACGGGAACGTCTTCCACGTCATCGGCGAACGCCTCCGCCGCGGCGGCCAAGTCGAGGACATGGCAACCCTCGCTAAACAGCATCTCGGAAGCCTCGAGCTAATTGCGATTAAAGATTATATGCTGAAAATGCCAAATCCAAACGAATTGGAAACGTTTTGGGCAGAGAAAATGTGCCTCATGAGCTTCCAAAGAAGAAAAGGAAAAAGAATCGGTACATTTGCCGGAAAGAAGCAGATTGAATTAGGGTTTGAGATGATCATGGTCTGTGCATAGTAATTATATGATGAATATGAATGTGCCAACTTAATTACTAATTAATTAGTAAAGTCAAATGTGTATGTACTTGAATGTATTACATATTCAACTTTCCACATCATAGTGACTTGAATTGTATATTATCTTTTTGTTTTCGTTTGATCCGGAGCAAAGTTTCAGGTCGACGATTCCGAGTAATATCGATGATCCGATTTCACGAGTTCACCGACACGGTTTTTTCATTGCTGACTGATATGTTTGTAATCGTAACTCGTAAGTACAATATACTGGATACAATATTATCGGGTTTTTTCTCCGATATATAATATTTGTGACGAATTTACCGATCAAATTTGTGGGGGTTTTTTTTATTCCTTCCCGGTTATCGGTTGGACTAAACCTTCGACATATCATATAATTGTAACAGTAATAATTGATTTTACTATTATTGGTAATCATCGGTGAAACTCTAAACTCCGGTAACTCGAGCGTTTATCTGGAGTAGTTAGATATGAATTTAATTGTATAATTATTTTTATTCCCATAGTATTTAATTTAGTTAATACAAATTGTAGTTAATGTCACATAACTCAACCATACTTTGTTGTCCTTTGATAGCACCAGGAGACAATATATTAAATTAAACTATATATTAAAAAGAGCATATAATATACCAGAAAAGCATAGGTAAATACTAAATGTATAGTACAATAATTCAACAATAAGCATTTATTATATCATTATTATTATAAAAAAAATCAACTTCGATCAGGTGTACAACCAAGACTCACAAACAGACACCACCAACTTAGCCATCCCTAATTATTATTATTATTATTATTATTATTAATGAAAAAAATTAGACTAGCAGTCAACACCAAGCTTAAAACTAATATATAATAGCCATGATTTATCATATTATTTCATTTTAGCAATTAAATGAGCATAAATACTTGTCAAGTTCATGAATATCAGATTTCGGACTTCCTTACTCATGCATCCGGCATTTCGGATCCTTGATTTGGAAACCAGGGACCCGAATTTCGATTATAATTTTCTTAAATATATATTATTTATATTTTTAAGGAACAAATAATTATCCTTTTTCCTAATGGAACACGAAATTTTGAGTTTCGATTTATCGGTTACCGACTCAGTCCTCCCAAAGTTACAAGGGTCCGTTACTTCAAATATTATTTAACCACTTAGAAAGTCAAGGATATTTCTTATAACTCATACGGCGATCATATTATTAGGGCAACACTTTAGACCAAAAAGTAAGAAAATAAAATGAATTTAGATATAAATAATTATGCATGCACGAGTCATGATGGGAATAATTGGAATGTGACACTGACACCAAATAAAGTGCCACAAAGATCTAATAATTTTGTGAATAAATACATTTGATTAGCAGGAAAAGGGTCTCAATATTACCTGTAAATAATCAATCATTATAAAGATTGATATGTATGAACTATATACACTCTCAAAAGTGTGTCCTTTTCTCTTAGTGCGTTTCCGAAACTTCTCACACCCGTGCCATCTTTTTGGCCTTTATTCCTCACCCCAAGAGCCACAATACAAGAAACAACTATACATGCCATTTTTTCTTTATAATTGTGTCCTCATGCTCGATCGAGTCGATGATTGTGTTTTTCCAGGTCAACACGAGTCTCTCTGTCGTGATTTGTTCTAATAAAGTCACGCGATAAGTCTTTGGCTTTATTGTATCGTTTTTTTTTATCGAATTAACGATTGTGTGTGTTTTTTTTTAACAGGCCAACACGTACGAGTCTCTTTATTGTGATTTGCCCTAACAAGGTTGATCGAATTGATGAAGGTTGATCAAATTGAGTGTTTGGCTTTATGTATCTTCGCTTGATCGAATTGATGATTGTGTTTCGTTTACTGACCAACACGAGTCTATCTATCGTGATTTGTCCTAATAAAGTCATTTAAAGTACTTTGTTTTATTGTATCGTCGTCCGATCAAATCGAGAAGAATTGTGTTTCTTACAAGCCACTTTATAATAGCCTTTAATATATAGTTATATTCAGAAATGAAAAAAAAAAAAAATTAAGTATTACGAGAAATTAAGAAAATTATCACTCTTATTTACTAGCATCTAGTGTTGAAAGCCAAGTGAAGGTTGTGGTTTGTTGGTTTGACACAGGACATCGTTTTGAAGAGCTTTGACCGTATTGTCGAAGGAACAGTCTTTTGTGTATTGTTGATTGAATAAAGTATCTGGTATAAATTGGCTCTATGTCGCTCTTACAGATGAACTACGTACCGAAAATAAGATGCAATCATTCAATCTTTGACATTCTCATGTCCGCATGCATGGTCTCATATAACTGTGTCGTCTTATACCGGAAAAAGCGGAATTACACAGTTTTCGCGCGTCGAAGGAGACTATTACCACATTTACATACAGATAGATACACGTGTTTGTGTATGTATTAATTTGTGAAAATCGTTCATGCTTTCGGCATATCGCTATTTGCTCCACTAAAGGATCGAGCTTTTTTGTGAATAAGACAATCACAACCAGCTCACAAGAGAGAGAGAGAGCTCTTTCTTTTTCTTACACAAGATTGAAAGTTGTCTGAATTAATTCGTTTTTGGGGGCTTAAGATTCCGAGAGATCGCACAAAATGTTGAATCTTGTGGGTCATCAAGTGTTGGCCATTGATGAACAAGCTCATAGCATCACGTAAGGCTTGTCTCTGTTGTGCACCAAAATCACTTCAAAGGCTTGTCAAAAAGACACCATTTTTACCTTTCTGTCTATATTTGCATGGCTTTTTTGTAAGTTTCTTGTGCTCTATCATCACCTTAATTTCAAGTTTCAAAATTATTGGCCTTCAAAGAACAAAAAAAATAAAAATTCTTAGTTAACTTGTGCTAGTGTTTTGTTAGTATGTTTCGGTAAGACTTGCAGAAGGAGCCCGAACCCGAGAACGGGCTCGGAAATTAGGAAGTGCAAGACTAATTTTGGAATTTTATGTCTCGTGTTAGATTTATTCTATTTATGCCGTTTTTTAAGTGTGTTTCGGTTTATGTTTTCTCTAAATTAGGCTTGAATTTATCGTTTTGACGTGACTATAAGTGAATAATACTAGCTTTGAGGGAGAGAGAGGTGTCAAATTCGAGTAACACGGGGGTTCCTGTTACGAGATCAGAATCCCGGGCTGTATTTGATGTGCAAAATGTATATATTTTTATGCTGAAATATTTAACATGAAATCACCAATAGTCATTGCATGAACAACTTCCATCTTTGAAAGTGTGGAAGCGAGACCGGTCTCTGACGACGAGTTCTCTCTTGTAAACCAGCGATATCGCTTTCAAAGCCGAATGACAATCTTCACACGTCCTTAGGTTCTTCACTACCCGAATCACGGCCCCGGGCTCGGTGCTCATCAGCCCGTATGTGACGGCCAGTTTCTCGCTATGTAAACCGATTGCTTGCTCTTTATCTTCCTCGCTCAAGTCGAACAAGACTTGTTTCGTGCTTAAAACATAGCCCCCGAGGCTAGCCCGTCTCAAAACTTTGGTCAACTCTTCACGAATTTCAACAATCCAAGGGTGTAATTGATCATCGACGCGAAACTCATTGATCTCTCCGTCGACTTCAATCCAACTGCAGCCACGAGTCAAACGACTCCTTTTCCCGTAGATTTGCTCTCTTAATTCCGCCGCTCTCTCCCACTTTCCCATTGAAGAGTTCAAACTCGAGAGAAGAGCTTTTCCTTCGGTTTGGTCAAAGTCAACGAGGTCTAATCGCCCGACGTGCTTCGCAATCTCTTCTCCGAGCTTAACATTGCGGTGGATTCTGCATGAACTGAGCAACGCCCTCCATATAATGATGTCAGGATTCATCGGCATAGTCTTGGAAACTTCAAACGCCTTTTCCACAAACCCAGCACGTCCAAGTAAATCAATGTAGCACCCGAAATGTTCAATCTTGGGACGGATTCCCCACAAACTTTCCATGTTGAGAAAGATCGAAGAGCCCTCGTCTACTAAACCGGAATGACTACACCCGTTCAATATTCCCAGAATAGTAACGTCGTTCGGCAAAACGTTTTCCACCAACATCTGAGAGAAAACTTGCAGAGCTTCTTTACCTTGCCCGTGAACAGACAAACCAGAGATCATGCTCGTATAACTAAAAACATTAGGCCTGGGAGTTTGACTGAAGATTCGTTTTGCTTGGTCTATTCTTCCACATTTCGAATACATATCTATCAGAGCAGCGGCGATGCTATTACTTAACTCGATCCGGTTCATTTCTACATAGTTATGAACCAAAACACCTTGTTCCAACGCCCCGATATTTGCACAGCAAGACAAAACCGAAACGATTGCAGCCTCGTTCAGCGTAATCTTGCCGTTTTTGCCCGACACATAATCACGAAAACAACTCAGCCCTTCAATATACCTCCCGCACCCGACGAATCCCGATATCATAACCGCCCATGAAACCTCGTTCCTAACGGGCATTTCCTCAAACACTAGACAAGCTTCATCGATCTCGCCGCTTCTAAAATACCCGCGCAAGAGAGCGGTCCACGCATACACGTCTCTGTCAGACATTTCATCGAACAATGCCCGGGCATCTCCCGTCTTACCGAAAACGCCATACATGCTCACAATCGCATTGCCCACGAACAAATCGGACCCGAACCCGAATTTCACCACCAAGCCATGAACGCTCGCGCCACATCCATCCGAATTCAGATTCGAACACGAAGTCACAACGAAGGTGAAAGTATACTGATCAGGCAAAGCCCTACAATGGTGACCCAAAACCATCATTTCCTTGAAGAGAAGAAGAGGGTGTCGAGAATCTCCAAGCTTCGAGTAAGCCCTGATCATGAGATTCCAAACCAGAGTCGGAGGCGAAGAAGAAGAAGAAGAAGAAGAAGAAGGGTAAGATTCGAAGAGCTTTCTCGCGGAGTTGAGGTCTTGTGCAGAGAGGTAACAGTTGACGAGCGAGGTGGTCAACGAGGCGTGAGACGAGAGCTCGAGAGTGACGACTCTGGCATGGAGTCGCTTGAGCTTGGGGAGCGATGGCCGGAGCTTCAGAGCTTGGAAAAGCGACTGTGGGATTGGGTGCGACAATGGGTTTCTTGGGTTCGGATCGGCAATGGCGGATCGAGCAGAGAATGAGCGAAGGAATCGCTCTTTGATTCTGGAGAAGTTGCTTCCTTTCATAGTTTCATATCATGCAATTGCATGCAACACCAGAGAGAGTTACTGCCAAAATACCGGATTCGGGTCCGGATTTCTCCATCGGGCAAAGTTTTGAATCCGGAAAAATCTGGAACCGGAAATCTGAACCGGTTTATTTTGTTTTAGATTTGAATTAATTAGAAGTATTTGCGATAAAAATAATTAAAATTTATTTTGAATTTGTCGTTTTTTCTCCGTCCGTTAATGTCATGTAATATGTTTTAAACGGTCTCGTGACTCGCATCAACTCGAAACCTCTTTGAGAGCTCGGAGAATTGCTTGAGCTAGACTCGCACCATATCCGTGTGATTTCGATAACGGGTCAAGCTGGCCCGCGGACATTTTTGGTTGACGTTGTCCAAGTGCAAACGAGAACATGAGGCACACGTTCGAGGCTGAACGAGAACGTGATGGACGCGTGTGTACGAATACGCGCGATGGTGGGTTGTGTCTCGTCCCGTCTGGGACGCAATCATTGTTTTATTAATTAAAAATTCATTACCATGCCACCAGTAGAGCTGCAACTCGCTACCGATTGGTGCAGCTCGCGACCAATCGCGACGCATTTGGGAAGTTCGCGATTAATCGCGATTCGGCCTCGAAAATAGCGATTCGGCGCGATTAGGTGTGGGCGTCGCGATCCGTGGGAGGCTGATTCGTGGGAGGGGTGTGGACCAATAACAGGACGACACGTTGGCTTTCTCGCGAATCGCGAACCATCGCGACGCAGCTCCTCGCGACGCATCGCGACGAAGCTCCTCGCGATTTTGGCGATTCTGCTCGCGACCCGTCCCGACGTCGCAGGTTGCAGCACTAGCCACCAGTCCACATGTCGCCTGCCCGTTGCCTCACCTTTCGCCACATCTCATCACCACACCAGCTTATCCAATTGCCTCGCATCGCGTGTGCGCCTGGATGCCTCGATTTCGTCGCGTGTGGACCTGGACTCCAACATTTGTCACGCGTGTGGACGCCTCCTCCATTTGTGTCCGCTACACGCGCCCTCCATTTGTGTCCATGTAGTAGACGCGTGCAAATGCACGCGTCTCTGCTGGGCAACTTGAATAACGGGTCATCGGACCTATTGAGTTTTAGCCCATCGAGCTAAACTTGCCGCGTATACTGATTTATAAACAACAAAATTGTAGACTAAAAAATATTTTGCTCCATGTTTTTGTCATCAAAGAATGCGATTTTTGCTGCTTTAGCTTGTATAATACATCAGTGAGTCAGTGACATTCCTGGAAAGAATGAAATCTTAATATGAAAAAGATGATGATAGTTTTTTCTTTTTATTTAGGGTTTCTACCATAATGTATAATTATATCTATATATCTAGTATAGAGATAGCATTTAACAGACAAGAACAAGTAAATCCACAGACAAAACAGCTTTCTTTTCCTCAAAACATACAAAAAAAATCAGATTGGTTCGGAGTTTCTGTTCAAAAGCTCAAGCTTGTACTTTTATTGTGTAACATATTAAAAAAAAAAAAACTATATAACAAGCACACTTTTCTCAGGTAATGTTCTATAAATCACAAGAAGCCTCAATCAAGAATTTAAAAAAATAAATACATATGGTATATATTATGGACTAATCACACAGTTTATTTGAAGGGAAAGCAAGAAGATGAGTGAAACTCAAAGGAGAGGAGAGAGGCCTGTTTTACACTGCTATAGAGTTCTCGGTCAATGCCGGTTTGACTTCTTCGTGCTTGTCGAATTGGCTGAAGTTTCCTTTGACTTTGAAGATTTGACTGTGGTGGTGCTTGCAGTAGAGGCGCTGCTCGTGGGCCACGAAGCTCGACGGGCTGATGATGCACCCGCCGTGGGTGCACCGGAAGCAGATCTTGTGGTACGGTGTGCCATCGACCGCCACCTTAAAAAAAAAGCCTTGTTTTAGCGGCTCGTTTGATTAATGCTTATGAGTTTCTAGCTATCTCGCTTTTATCCTTTGAAGCGGTAAATGCAGTAAAAAGAAATCATTTTTGCCTCTATCGAAAATTCGATAAATGATTTTTTGTTCTCTAAAAAGGGTATTCGATTTTCCTTTACAATAAATCCGAAACGTAGTATTCGGTTTATGATTAGTAGTAAAATAGTACATCTTATGTATCTCTTATGTATAAAAATTCTTTTGAAGATCAACGGAATATACATATCTAATTCATTCATAAAAACCTATTAATTCTTCTACCAAAAATCTTACTTTTTCGATCGGGTAAACCGTTTTCTTGCAAGATATGCATTTTTCTTGAGTACCGGCAAAAAGGCGTGAAACTCTGGTGCTCTGAACCTGCGTAATTCCTCGAAATCAGTAAAAAAATTATATATATATATATAAACTTATCAGATGTTGAATGTTTGAACCTGATCAGTTGATCTGTCTCTAACGGTTTTTGGAGTCCCTAAAACAAAAAGTATTCCAAAATTAGGAGATATGAACAAGTGAATATGTCAGTAATGCGATGATGGTTGGATAAATGTTTCACCTTCGAAACTTTTATCCAAACTTCCAGTCCGCTTGAACAGCTGATCGAAGTGAGGCTTGCAATACGGAACGCCTTCGAACGACGAATAATCGCTCAGCTGCAAAACCGCAAGAGGTTTTTGTTTAATTGATGTCAATTTTTCTCTTCCAAATATTATTTATAATCATTTGAATGTCCTAAAGCTGATATTCATTGCTTCTTTTCCATATTTCTACGATAACTAGTTGATTAATTCTCAATGAGGCCTAACATATATGTTGTTATACAAACTCCACATATAACTGAAACCAAGATAGGAAACCGGGGATATGTCAATTTTTTCTCCCTGTCACGGTTTTCTGGAAATTAAAAAACTCCTTCCGGTAATGGGACCGGTAAAAAGCCAGTGTAGTGTTCACTGGATTAAATACGGAGCGAGCTATATAACTGAAATCGGGACCAGAAACTGGGGATTTGATAATTTTTTCTCCCAGTACTGGCAACGGTCAAAAATCGGTGTTCACGGGATTAAACAGGGAACAAACTATATAGCTGAAACCCGAACCGGAAACAGGGATCTGTATTTCTTTTTTCTTTTCTTTTTTTCCCTCCCTATCACGGTTTTTGAAAATTCAAGAATCAAGAACTCCTCCTGGTAACAGGACCGGTAAAAAAACCTGTGTTCGATGGATTTAACGGGGAACGAACTATATAACTGAAACCAGGTCCCGAAACCGAGGATTTGTCGATATTTCCTCCCTGTCGCGTCGTTTTGGAAATTCAAAAGCTCCTCCCGGTAACGGACCAGTATTAAACCAGCGTTTACCGGGAACGAGATATATAACTAGATGGAACAAAACAAACTATGAGTATATATATATATATGTGTATATATATATATATATATATGTATACCTTTAGAGTGCGTTTACAGTGGTGACATCTGAAGCAAGCTTTGTGATAAACCTTGCTGTCTGTGGTGAGCTGATCAACCAGATACACCGTCTTCTCACACGCCTTGCATTTCTGCGTTGTCCCTCCATATGTTGCCGCCATTCTCTCTCTCTCTCTCTCCCTCCTCAGACACAAACCCAGAAAGCAAAGAACAAATCTTGATCAACAGACTGAAGATCAGAAGACTTTCTGTGTCTTTCTCTCTCTCTCTCTCTCTGAGAATGAATGAATGATCGAGTGATGACCTTATTATTGACTTTAGAATCTAGCTGTACACGTCAGGGGTAACATGGTCATTTGGGCTCATCATCATCATGGCTCCGGCGACAACGAAGCTCTCGGATAATTACCGGGATACCCTCGAGAGTGACACGTGTCGGACATCTAGGGGCTGTGCCAGTAGAGAGGATCTTCAGTGAGATAGATCCTAAACATGTCGCTGTTTGGTTGTCCCTTTGAAACTTTAATATTGCATTTATTTTACGTATTAAAAATTTATATATATATATATATTAATTGTATGAACTATGAAGCATAATTTTTCATTATTTATGTTGATAATTAATATAGCTTAAATAAATGTATTAAAAACACAAAAGACGATTTATAATACCTTTATTTGATGGACCTCCTCTTTTACTACCACATTTCTTTATCAAATTTTTTAATTGCAATTCATTTGAGCATTTTTTTTTCTTTCTTTTTCCATTTGTTCCAAAAGTGCAAATAAAACCTTATCATATTCATATGTAAGGAACATAATTTTGAATTATTATGTTCATAATTATTCAAGCTTAAATCTCTTGAAGATAATAAATTGCAATCCATAAATTATAATACCTTATTGTAATTCATAATTTGCTCCTCCATAAGTTCACAAAGTGCAAATAAAAAGCTACTAAATGAGAACAAAAAATATCCAATTTCCTTTCCAATAATAACCCTCAAGGCAACTTCACATCACATACTTTAATTACCATCAAATAGAAGAACAACATGAGAAAAAACCAAAAAAAATAAAAAATACATTGTCATTTATTTTGTATTGGTTTCCAAATTATACAAGCAATTTGTGATATTACACTAAAAAAATATGTCAAAATTCATACATAATTGCTTCCACTTTCAACTTTGTCATTTCAAAATATTCAACCTTAATTTAGGTATAAGTGCATTAAGCGCTCCTATTGCGCAAGTGGGTTTAGTAACAAACAAACAAATAAATAAATATGAATTAAGTGGGGCACACAATTTAGTCACTTTTTTTTATTTTATTTTTTAATTTTCACTATTATTATAAAGGACAGGAAATGATATATTTTGTATTTTAGTTCAACCCCTTTTTGGCTTCAAATATATCCATAAAGCAAATTTGTAGCTCACAAAGACAAAGGTCAATTATTCCCCAAATTCAAATAAATTTGGCTGCTTCCATATTCAAATAACGTATACAATTACCCTTTACTTTATGCAGTTTTTTTCTTCTAATTCCTTCCTTTATATATGAAAAATAGATATTTCATATAAAGATTTTGAAATCTATTCTCTCACAAATTCTATGTTTATCAAATAGAGCTTTCATATAAAATAGATCTTTCATATTAACGTAGAAGAAAAAATTTCAAGCATGACTTTTGGCAAGTAACGCCCCTATATTTTTGAAAAATTACACATCAATCATCGTGTGCACATTAATATAACTTACCTTAGTTTCGTTATTGCGTTTTTCGTCAATTAAATACCGAATAAGATCAACGGATTCGATAATAAGACTACTCTAAACCAATCAATGATTCAAATTCTCCAACAACAACAAAAAAAAATGTTAAAACGAAAGTCCCATGAAAGTAGAGATATAATATAACGCGCAATTTTCATTATTTTGTATGTATAGTATAAAGAGCAATTAGTGACAAGAACTAAAATTCAGGTAGCAAACTGTACAAACATATAAAGTTGAGGGGTATAAGTATAACTACCCTTCTTTCTGATAATCATCAACTTTCCAAGTGTTACGAGACCTAATACTTTGTTCTTAATGAGTAACTTTTATCAAATTGAGGACTTTCCAAGTCTACAAACCGACCCTTTGAACCGAAAGCTGAAATAGATCTAACCCAATAACACATTGTATGAAATAATTAATAATAAATTAATTAATTCAACAACACAATGGCATGGTCATGGTGCCAATTGAACATTTGAATAATCACTGAATTTTAAAATAAGGTCATATTATTATTCACTAATAAATACCATATGGTGCCACTCACAATCTGCATGCATTTTTCCATTTTTATTAATAATAATAATATACCTCATAAATAGCCTAGAAATTCATGCCCACATTCACTCTGATTATTAAATTAAAATTAAATTGCAATAGAAGCAACAACCAGAACAAACAATGGGTCATCGTCAACATATTCCTCTCATTAATTTAATTAAATGATTAATTAGCTTTTATTAGCTTTGCCTGATCACGTAATCTGGTTTCACATGGGAACGATCTGTGCACAGCCAATTTTTTGGTTATCCCTTCCACCAAAAGATTGTCAAACTAAAACCTAGGGGCGAAAACGAGACAATCTACATCGAAACCGAGACGGGATATTAGTGTTTGGGCCTTGTCTTGTCTTGGTTTGGTCCCATTTTTCAAGGCTTTCGGAATTTGGGCCCGGTCTAGGTTTCAAGAAAGGCCCAATTTTTTAGAGCCCGGAACTAGCCTAGGACCAGGCCGGACCCAAGCCAGCACGGTTTCTGGATGTATTTTATTTTACACCGATTTTTAAGCTTGTTACATAACCGAAAACAGTATAGATTGAATTTCACATGATTAACATAGTTAAAACGTTCAATAATACATGAAACAAGACTAAAATAAAACTCCCTAATCAGAAACTGGGGCGGGACCGCTTTTTTATTCTTCCTCAGACTGGTTCTGGTTCCCGGCTTCGGGACTAAAGCCAATTTAGCATTCAAAATAGGAAGTTATAGAGGCGAAAATAAGGAATGTTCAAGACAGCATTCACGTTGTTGAACGCAGCATATTCAAAGCATTCACGGGCAAGATAAAAAATCAATATTGCAAAATACTTTATTTAAGAAACACAAGACCAGAACAGCAGACCTTAAAAAACAATTGAAAAAGCCGTGTTTTTCGCTTATTCGGAGGAAAAACGCAGCCTCTCTACTATAAGTTTCCAAATAGAGAACTGCCGAAAAGAGATACATACACCATTCCTTACCCTATTTCTGCGTTTCTTCTCGTGCCATTGCTCTAACATATATTTCATAGAAGCAGCCTGAGACGGAATCAGAAAAGCGCATGAGCGGAATATTTTCAAAACAACGCAGAACATCTCATGTGAAGTAAATAACAGCTTCTTTTTTCTGAAATTTGAATCTGATAACAAAACATGGAAAGCTGTAATTGTCTGAATAAAAAACGTGCTTCATTTTTTATGTTTACATATCATTCTCATGTGAAAGTTTCGCTTTTCACGGGATTCTAAAATAGCTTGATGAGAACATATTGCTTCCAAATTATCCAATTTAAATATACTGTTACATAAATTCCAACTCTAAATTAAACAGTAAACAGTTAAACTTCATAAATTTGAGAGATACAGCTTTTCCTATCTTCTGTTATTGTCCTTTCTTTGAAAAAGCTACCAATTTTCTTGAGGCAATAATCCATCAATCCCGGAAAATAAATTTGTAAAAAAGAAAAGTTTTATTGTTCGATTAAAATACACCAACTTCAAAGAAAAATATAGAAAACACAAATTAGAAGTCACAAGCTCTAGGATATGTGTACCTAAAATTAAAATCAGCACACTCAGGTGTGGGTCATTACCATATAATCACCAAAAACAAGCCTATTATCACTGACGTTTCAGCGAATTCTATGCTTAATTAAATCGAACGATGATGGAAAATCAGCATTACCTGCGGCAACAACTACGGTAAGCACATTCCCGACCTTCTTAACAAGTTTCACGCTCTTCTTATGCGACTTGAATCGCTTCAGGGCCGGATCTTCCGCCAAGAGCTGCAAGCAACTTAGCCGTTACGCATAGTGCAAAACTACGACAAAGACGATAATTTGATAATTCAAGTTCATAGCAAAGGCAAAGCAAGACGCGAGATGAAATCTAAATTTCGGAACTACAGAAACCATTCGAGTTCCAGGATTCAACGAGACAATACCACCAGCCAATTTCTGCTATGTCTGGATAACGAATGCTAGAAAACACGATAGGTAACCGAACAAATTTCTCGAGCAAGCAGTGAGATTACAAGCAATACTAGCTGGAAATGGATCAAATCAACTTGATAAATACTAATTGCGAGTATGATCAAGCCAAACACCAATCTATACATAGAAATCCAATAGAGAGACTTACGGCTTGCTCTCGTGGCCCAGGTGCGATGTGGAACTGGCGACGGGAGTGAGCAAACGCATCGTCGCGCGAGCCCTAATTGCCGAAAAGGTGAGCGAGAGAGATGAGAGACGAGAAGGAGATGGAGATGGAGATGGAGATGGAGATGGAGATGGAGAGAGAAGCACCTGAAAGTGAGCGGCGATCGTGGTTCGGTTGAGGAAGAAAGCCATGGATGAGTCTGAGAGATCGACACCAAGAAGACGAAGCCCTTCTTCTGAGTTCACCCTCCCTTTTTCAGGGACACTTTCCATGTCGTTTGCAAATTTACGTGTCGTTTGAATCCAAAGGTCGTTTTGATTCGACGGACGCTTCGTTTATGTCGTTTGAATCTACATTTAGTTTTACATCTTTGGAGTTACGTGTCGTTTTTTTTTTCTCTGCATGTTTAATTGTCGTTTGGAGTCTACATGAGTCGTATAGCGTCTACAACTCGTTTGAAGTCCACTTGTCGTTGTCAATTGACATGTCGTTTTGTTTCAAGTTTACTGTCATTGAAGCCTGAATCCTTGACCATTTTTTTTTTTTTATGTAAAAATAATATTTGTATATAATATTATGTTAGTATAATAATAAAAATGAAACTTTAAAGTTTAAAGTCTAATACGTTTACATGTATAAATAAATAACCCTTATCAAGATATACAGGTTTACATGTATAAACTATATAATATATATATATATATATATATATATGTATATATATGTATGTATCATGTATGAGCTTCAAATTTCGTAGTTTTTTATTTCCAAAAATGGAGTACGAGGTCACATGTCACAAGAATCGCTTTCCTTGCACGTTTTGCCCTGTAATGCATAAAACCGAACATCGAAGGGATGAGTCTCGCTCGCTTCGTTATTTTTACTCAAGATTCATTAGGCCCGTGTCACGTTTTGCGTTGTTCTTGAACCCTCTAGTGACTGCGTACAAAAGTTTCCTAAATCCTTCAGAAATCCCGTCACCTTCGATATAAGCAGGCACGAGATTGTTATCAACGGAATAAAGCGACGCATTTGGCTTCCGAGGAACATATCGTGGAGCGCTCGTGTCCTTCGCATTCAAGCTCGTTAACTTAAAGCTAGCAAAGAGAACGCATCCGAGAAAAGCAGCGGAACTAAATCCTTTGACCACGAAATATTGGGCGAACCAACTTTCCCAAACCTTGCCACGATGAGTGCCTAGGTTCCGTTTCAATTGGACAGATGGCGGGTTGGCGTTGGTTCCACTATTACCCTTGTCTGATATCGACGAGCTTTGCTTGACGACGGTACCCAGATGCTGAGAAGGGTTCACACGAGAGACAGAGTCATCGAGATCTCGGCGTTCCGAGAGGAGAGAGTTGGTCATTGATCTGTGGCTAATAGCGGACATAGTTTGTGGAACTCCTATGCTTTTCTTAATAACGGGAATTCTCTTTTCACCGTTGAAAAAGTTCTCCTGCAAAAAGTTATACGTGTTTATAAATATCTTAGTCGGGGAATCAAACAGTTAGTATCAGCGGCTGATCATAAAACTCTTACCAAAGTTGGCGAACAGTCTTTCGTATCCGGAAATAGGTTGAGGACGGAATCCTTTAGCCACGTTTCCTGGTTAAATTGAGAACCGTCTCTCATAAATAAGGTGGCGAAAAGCAACATTTGAGCAAATATTTAACAATTTATATAAATTAATTATTTTATTTCCACAAAGAAAACTCGACACTTGTGGTTTTTTTTAGACAGGCTCAACTATATCTGATACAAACACGACATACCAAGGATCGGTTTCCGCCAAAAGCATCTTTTGTGTTTCCCATGACCGAATTACGTGCAAGGGCATTTGAAGTTAATTCCACATGTTTGAGTTTTTCAACCACCTCACTCTTATTACCCTGAAAAGTAAGATATTATTACCCATCAAATTAAAATGGAGACGGAATATCAAATAAAATTGAAGTTATATGTGTAAATATGTATATAAACACATACTTGACCAAGAAGAAACGCGCAAAAAGCTTCTTCCAATCTCAAATCACCGCCTTCCGATGCAATCAGAGACTCACAAATGGTTTTTGCTTTGCCAATCTGCAGATAAAAGGAAATTAAACATATATTTTACTCAAAAGTGTTAATTAAAATCAGCTAAAATATGCTGCTTCCGATGCAAAAAGAACTTACCAACTCTTTTTCTTGCTCGAGAACCCAAGGGCGATATGAGCTATTAACACCATATAGAAACAATTATAGTCAATTACACCTCGTTGATTTTGTGATTCGAACGATTTCTTATTCTTCCGTGTAACTGCCAAATCAGCCCAAGGAAGAAGATCGATAATTTCTGATGCAGTTAACTTCCTAAGCGCTTGCGTCAGAAAGTACAGCCAATCTTCGACTTGACACGATGCTTCGACATCGAGTCCTTGTCTGAGCAATTCACGCAAAGCTAATATCGCTCCTTGTCTTCGTTCGGTATTTTCAGGCGAGTTAGGAAATCCTAATAATTCCAATGTACAAGCTGGCGCAAGCTCTTCAAGAGATTCTTCTATCTAAACCGATTAAAAAAGTACCATTTATTAATGCTGCGTTCTCTGACAGAATAAATTTAAGGACTTAATACTAGTAAAACTCGTATTTTAACTCGTAAATTAAAGGGCTTAATAACTCTCTTTCTCTTTACTTAATTAACGGCGTCATTCTAAGACTTTTCTACTTATGTGTCGGCTCTTCGACCATATACCTGATACAGCAATGTCAGTTCCTCGAAGGACTTTTTACTCCTTAGAAGACCCCGAGCACGAGCAAGAGCTTCGAATCCTTCGGATACTTTGTTCTTCTCGAAGCCAATCTTTGCAGTTGTACACTTCAAAAAAGCACCTATGATAAGAAACAGAAGCATAACAATAACAAAACTAGAAACAGTGGACAATTTTAACCTCCCTGCTTTAACGTCTTGCCTCGGCAAGAGCCATCGAGAGAAGCAAATCGTGAACGTACGGTTTAGAATCTGGATGCTGAAGAGCGAGACGACCGATTTCAAGCACAAGCTTTACTTCGCCAACCTGGATCAGGAAAAACAACACCATAACACCGATGTTCTAAATTCAACAAACTAAGAATCATTACCTCTTGAAGAAGACAAAGTGCGCCGGTCAACCAAGCCCACGGTACTTGAAGAGAAGATTTAGGTGGAATCTTTTCCTTCACGTTACCAGCATATTCTGGCTCGAAAAGAAGTTTATCTCTGACATCCTTCAAGAGATCCTGCGACAAAAAAAATGGTTAATGAACCGGGAATGAACAAAACATTCACAATGAAAACGTAAAGCGGGGAATTACAGGCAGAGTAAGGCCGATACCTGACGAGATACGACGACATCCATGCTGTAACCTTCTTCGATTTCAGCATTCTTTAAAACCATCACAGACTTGACAATCTCATCCTTCTCAGCTGGATCAGCAACCCCGATAAGCTACGGGAAGTAATCATTTAAAAGTGAGTTACCGAACCGAACCAACGAAATCATATATCTTGTAGACTAAGTTACATTCAAAACTTGAGAGCGGATTTTCGCCCGCTTATACGGCCCGTCATAAAACATGTAGCGATTTCAGACTCTCCGACTCCATAAAATGGCGATAAACCAACACACGTACAGCTCGGGAGATGCTCACCGCAGTGACATCCGAAACTCGGGAAATGGGATCGCATATTTTATGGCGATCCCATCAAGATCAAATAGCTTTTTATAGATCACGAAAGAGCAAACAAGAATTCGATACCAAAAGGCAAAACTGATATCCCGGAGTTTCTTAGCGAGGCTACTTGATACCGAAACTCGGGAAATTCAACCGAAACAAGCGTTCATTCGCTCTCCGATTCTTTACAACTTACAAGCAAAACTATACGCAAAACAATAATTCGACAGTGAATAATCGAATCATTCTGCGCGGCTAAAGCTCAATGAAATCGCAATGCAGACACTGAATTACACAAGGAACAGGCTCAACAAATTGTACCTGAAAGCAAGAAACAGGAATATCCAAAGTGGCGCGAACCGGCGAATTCTGAACAATGCGAGTATCGACGGTGCTCAATCTCCACCTTCCGTTGAAGCCGCCGCCGCCGCCGCGAGCGTTACCGCAGAGCCGCCCGAAATCGGACCAAACGAAAGCCGTAGAGCCGCCAATCTCTCTCTGTGGAAGTTGGGGACGAAGTAGCCGCCATTGCCAAAGCTACCGCCGATCCGGCACAGCCAGCAGCTCAAGGGAATTCCTGGCACCGCCTGAGCCAGCGCCATTGCCGGATTCCGCCGCGAAAACCCTAGCGAGCGAGAGAGGGAGAGAGCGAGCTTCACTGATACATCATTTCGAAGAGGTTCACGAGGAGAATCGGATGCAGAGGTTGAGTGTTGAAGAAGGATCGTCAGAGAAACTCCATTGATGAAGATGGAGATCTCTCTCTCTCTGGTCGGAGTGAGAGTGACTGAAAAGAAAAAGTGATAAGTGTGGCGAATCTGCAATTTTATGATTTTCAAGGGACGTTCATGTAAATAACCAAGTAATTAAATAATTGGGTTAATCCCGGCAAAAGTATCAATACTTTAAAAAAAAAACGGACCACTAAGTTAGTTCTATTTTTTTCAGGATAAAGTCCCTATTCTTTGGTTTTGTATCCATATTGGTACCTCCGTCAAAATTTTCGTCCTCCGCCGTTACCAAAAAAATCCTTATTTCCGGGGAAAATCAGCCATTAGAAAGTTAAACAATCAAAGACAATAGTAGGATATGTAATTATTCGGGAGTACAATTGCTTTTTTAAGCACCGAAAACGTCATAGTCCATGCTTTGCAACTTTCACGGAAGTGAAATTAGGAGACAAAACCAAAGAATTTGAGTAAAAAAAAATTACAATGCAAAAGTAAAATTTTGACGTGGAATAAATAATAGTGGAGACGAAAATTTTGACATAGGTACTAATAAAGATACAAAATCAAAGAATTAAAACTTTGTCCAAGAAAAAAAAAATTGAAACCTATGATCTATTTTTTAAAAGTATTAGTTTTTTTTTTTCGGAATTAATCCTAAATAATTTGTGTCCTTTCTTTCTTCTAATTGGTAAGCAATAACATTTTTGGTGATGAGTATAGATTTATTTGATCAAAATTCAAGTACTTTCATCGCGATTATTTAATCAAAATCAAAGGGAGTTAAATGATAAAAAGTGACTTTTTGGAGTCGAAGCGTTACTTTTCAGAAGTACGGACTTGAGTCTTGACTATTTATATGCAAATCCGAGCGCTCTTTTTTAAAATCCAATTCTCTCTCCCTCTAGAATTTCGAGCTCTGCAACAATGGCGTCACGCAGTTCGACCCGGAGTTCTTCGAGCTCTGCGTACTCTGAGATTATGGCAGCGGAGATCGACATCGTGATCCCGACGAGCCAAAATCTGGACTTCCTGGAAGAGTGGCGGCGGTACCTTGAGCCGTACCTCCTCATCATCGTCCAGGACGGTGATCCTTCGAAGGTCATCAATGTCCCCGAGGGCTTCGACTACGAGCTCTACAACCGCGACGACGTCAACAGGATTCTCGGGCCCAAGGCCTCCTGCATTTCCTTCAACGAGGACTCGGCTTGCCGCTGCTTCGGCTACATGGTCTCCAAGAAGAAGTACATCTACACCGTCGGCGTCGATTGCTTTGTAAGATTCATCCATTTCTCTATCAATCTTTCTTTTGCGGTCAATCAGATCTATGATTTCTTGGTGTCGAGAATTCAATATTATTTATGCTTTCTTGGTGTCAAGAATTCAATATTTGAATGCGTTACGAGTTTCCTGCAATCTTGTTAGTCATCATGGAGCTTTCTTGATTCTACAGGTTACCACTACACAGTCTGGGGAAGATATCGACCCGCTTGAGCAGCACATCAAGAACCTCTTGAGCTCCTCAAAACCACTTTACTTTAACTCCGCCCTCGACTATCCTTACTATAAAGGCCCAGAGCTCGCCACTGCCATCTCCCACGGCCTCTGGCTCGACATCCCCGACAACGATGCTACGACGCAGCTCGTCAACACTATCAATCAGAACGTCTCCATGTAATTGCGTGTTTTTGCTGGCTAGCAATTTTTTTTGGTCCGTTTTCTCATTCTTGATATTGTTTTGCAGGAATGTCCCTTTCATTATCAGCGTGCCGAAAGGGGCTCAGTTCATTATGCGTAGCAAAAATCTGGCATTCAACCGTGAACTCATCGGCCCAGCAATGTACATCTGTCTTATGGGCAATATAATTGGCCCGCATGATGACATGTGGGCAGGGTGCTGTGTGAAGGTACAATATAATTTATTTTGAAGATCACTCTTTTCTCTTTGAAATGTGTTTCTACCAAGCTTTAGTCTATGAAAACTTCTTTGACCATGGAAGTATGCGTTTGATATTTCTAAGTTCTCACTAGGTTTTAAGTGTACCAACCCTGACCCACTTGTATTGAATCCACACCTTTTTGTATTCCATCAGATCGTTGACTTTGTTGCTTATTCGTTGATCCGGGTGCTGAACAATTCCATCGGATCTGTATGCTTAATATAAAGATTAAGTGAAGCATGGTTGCTAATACAAAATGGTTTGACGAATTTTACAGGTCATCTGTGACCACCTGGGATATGGAGTGAAGAATGGTCCCCCCTACATTTGGTGCTACGCCGACTATCCAAAGGAGACTTCCAGGGACACTGGACACCACATGTTCTTGCAAGAAAAGGTGATCCCGTTCTTTGATGCCGTCAAATTTCCCGAGGACTGCACCACTGCGCAGAAGTGCTTCATTGAGCTCTCCAAGCAAGTGAAGGAGAGTCTCGGAGAATTTGACCCGTACTTTGTGAAGGTGGCTGATGCCATGGTGACGTGGATCGAGGCTTGGGATGAGCTCAACCCCGCCGAGGGAAGCGCTGCAAATTTGGAGGGGGATGATGCTGCATCATCGGTGCAAAACGAGGCTTGTGATGAGCTCAACCCCGCCGAGGGAAGCGCGGGGGATGATGCTGCATCATCGGTGCAAAACGAGGTTTGTGATGAGCTCAACCCCGCCGAGGGAAGCGCTGCAAATTTGGAGGGGGATGATGCTGCATCATCGGTGCAAAACGAGGCTTGTGATGAGCTCAACCCCGCCGAGGGAAGCGCTGCAAATTTGAAGGACGACGTGGCTGCTCAATTGCGTTCATGGGCTGCGGTTGTTGCCATCGCCGTAGTGGCATGTTTTGTATACTTCAAGAACAAGAAGTAAAAGAGCAGATTTCCCTGTTTTCAATTTTCGATATACATCAATACTCGTATTTTTCTTGAAGTTGTATATGTTGGGATGTACAAGTGCCTTTATAATACAAGTAATATCTCTGACGTGAAAGGAAATATCGGTCAATATTTTTGTAACTTTTTACGGCTAAAAAGAATTTACTCTACAATATACCGGCATAGTTGTATATAGAATTTTATGTGAATGTGAATGTGATTAAAATATTTTATACATCATCTTCCATTTATATTGTTAGATAGTTATAATTTCAATGTTTTGCAGTCTTACCGGCTCATAATCCATTGGCATTATAAGTTTGAAAATGAGTAGTAATCAATAATCTTATATAGTTTATAAGTTTCATTTATGATTTCTTGATAGGTTGGTTAGAGTTGTTATTTAATTCAAATATGTGTAGAATTTGTTTAGTGTATGTTTGATGAGATGTGTTTGGGGTATGTTTAATTGAACTTTGAGTTACACTGATGCATATTTTTTTATATTATTTTTTGTAATATAAAATTAAATTTTAATTATTCAGACCCGACAGCCCAAATCAATAGTGCAAAATACACCATTTATACCACTTTAATACTTAAGGTTAAAGGTGTATTTTAGTTTTTATAAATATAGGTGTATGTTTGAAAGAAAATAAAAAAATCAAAAGTTCCCTACCATTAGTGAAATGATATGCTCAATAATTTTGTTTGGTAAAAATTAAATTCAAAATAGCCATTCTTTTTATGTGTTATTTGAGGAAAAATACCTAAAAGTTTTGAATCCGCTACATTTTAATACTTAATGTTAAAATTATATAGTTTAATAATTAATTCTACATTTTTGTACCACTTTATCACATAACATTAAAGTTTAGTGACAAATATGTATTTTATGTATGAATTAATAGTAATACGCTACAAAATTGACCGACGTCCGTAAAAATATTAGATCGCTTTGTTGACTTTATTCGTCGCTATTTTATTTTTTACTCTAACTCTCATCATTCCTTTAGGTCAAAGTTTGAATACTTTTATCGCGATTATCCGTTTCTTATATGATCACTAAAAAAACAAAAGGTGTAAAATGATATAAACTGACTATTTACATGCAAAGCCGAGCGCTCTCTTTTCAACTTCAATTCCTATTTTCTCTCTAGATCTCTCCCTTTCTCTCTCTCTCTCTAGAATTCCGAGCTGTGCAACAATGGCGACGCCGATTCTGGCGGAGGAGCTCGACATCGTGATCCCGGCGATCCGGAACCTTGACTTCCTCGAGATGTGGCGGGCGTTCCTTGAGCCGTACCACCTCATCATCGTCCAGGACGGTGATCCTTCGAAGGTCATCAATGTCCCCGAGGGCTTCGACTACGAGCTCTACAACCGCGACGACGTCAACAGGATTCTCGGGCCCAAGGCCTCCTGCATTTCCTTCAACGAGGACTCGGCTTGCCGCTGCTTCGGCTACATGGTCTCCAAGAAGAAGTACATCTACACCATCGACGACGATTGCTTTGTGAGTATGTCCGGATCTATGCTTTCTTGGTGTCGAGAATGCGAGATTCTGAATGCGTTGGGAGTTTCGTGATTCCGCAGGTTGCGAATGACCCGTCTGGGAAACAGATCAACGCGCTTGAGCAGCACATCAAGAACCTCTCGAGCCCCTCGACTCCTTTTTTCTTCATCAACACTTTCGACAATCCCTACAGGGAAGGCGCGGACTTCTCCTTCGAAAACTGGATCAGCCTCCGCATGGGCGTCGCCACTGCCGTCTCACAGGGCCTCTGGCTCGACGTCCCCGACTACAATGCTCCGACGCAGCTCCCTAAGGGAAAACGCGGGTGCGAGCGAATAATGCCAAGAAAATTGCGTAGGTGTTTCGGTTTCTGATTTTTAGTTGTTTTGCAGGTACGTCAACATGATTCTCGCCGTCCCGAAGGGGACTCTGTTCCCTATGCATGGCGTGAATCTCGCATTCAACCGTGAGCTCATCGGCCCGGCAATGTACTTCGGTCTTACGGGCGATGGCCAGCCAGTTGGCCCGTACAAAGACATATGGGTGGGCTGGTGTGTGAAGGTTTCAATCTTTCCTTAATTTTCTTTCGAAAATCGAATTCGTTTCTCCGTCGTGATTTCGGCGAATTTTACAGGTCATCTGTGACCATCTGGGATATGGAGTGAAGGTTGGTAACCCCTACATTTGGCACAGCGAGGCCAACAACCCGTTTGCGAACTCGAAGAAGGAAGATGTTATGTGCCCCGGATCTTGCCCTCGTCTGCGGCGGAGATGCTCGCCGGAATCGTGGCTGTCCCCTTCCCTTGGCCGTGGTACCTGCAAGCTCCCCCCAACAATGGAGGAATCCGAGCTCAGCTCGTCAGAAGACAACAGCACCTTCTGGCAAGACGAGGCGCTCCCGTTCTTCAACACCGCCACGCTCCCCGAGGACTGCACCACCGTGCGCAAGTGCTACATTGAGCTCTCCAAGCAAGTGAAGGAGAAGCTCGGCAAGGTCGACCCTTACTTCGTGAAGGTGGCCGATGCCATGGTGACGTGGATCGAGGCTTGGGATGAGCTCAACCCCGCAAAGTTGGAGGGCGACGTGGCTGCATCGTCGGTGATGCAAATGCATTCATGGGCTGCGGTTGTTGCGGTCGCCGTCGTGGCATGTTTTGTATACTTCAAGAGGTAAAACCTGTTTTCAATTTTCGATATACATCAAATACTTGTATATCTAATAAAAATGTTTACATAAGTAATCAATTTTTCAAAAACTAATGTTATCAATTCTTTTGGGTATTGCGACTTCCAGTGTATGCATCATTTTTAAGTTATAATTTTGTATTAACTAAGTTGTTTGATTTGACGGTTTTTAAGTGATAAAATGCATTGTATATCGAAAATCTATGGTTCATCATATAATGATTAATTTGTGTAATCACAATCTATATTACTGATTAAGTCTGTTTTATTTTATTATATTATATTATATTATATTAGGCTTGTTTAAACATGCCTTTGACTTGTAGTAGTGCTTTGTTAATTGTTACTGCAAAACAATTTTAAATGTCGATTATTAAAAAATAATTAATCTACTTAGCTTTATCGGTACCGCGCGTTGATAATAGTATCATGTTACGATATTCACCTGCAGCGAAAATGAAATGGAGAATGTCCGTCAAGGTCTTTTACGCCACTATTTGGCGTGGACTGGTGGTCCGGCTCACACTATTTGGGTAGCCGTATCATCGTTTTTCAGGGACACTTTCCATGTCGTTTGCAAATTTACGTGTCGTTTGAATCCAAAGGTCGTTTTGATTCGACGGACGCTTCGTTTATGTCGTTTGACTCTACATTTAGTTTTACATCTTTGGAGTTACGTGTTGTTTTTTTTTTCTCTGCATGTTTAATTGTCGTTTGGAATCTACATAAGTCGTAATAGAATGTCTACAAGTCGTTTGTAAGTCCACGTGTCGTTGTCAATTGACATGTCGTTTTGTTTCAAGTTTACATGTTATTGGAGCCTAAATCCGTGACCATTTTTTTTTTTATGTAAAAATAATATTTGTATATAATATTATGTTAGTATAATAATAAAAATGAAGCTTTAAAGTCAAATACGTGAATAACAACTGTTTTCATGAATAAATATTGAAGGAAAGAACTAATATTGAAGCTTTAAAGTTAAATAATAATTCTCTTCATGAATGAATAACTCTATTACATGTGTTCAGTTATGAAGATATACTGGTTTACATGTAAAAAATATATAAGTTTCCCTATAGGGAAACTTGAAAAAATGACCCCCAAAAAGCAAGTTATACCCGTTTTGTTCCCCGATTTCATGTATCTGAAAAATTATTCCTCAAACTGTCTCTGAATTTTTTTATTCCCAAAATACCCTTTTTTACCACATTTTTTTACTCAAGACATTTTTTTCTTCGTAAAGTTAGATAGTTTTCTACGTAAAGTTAGATAGTTTTCCTCTTCAAGTTAGACACTTTGTCAACTTAGTGTAAAGAAGTCTAATTTTATTCTCCTTCATAAAAACGTAAATTTTAGTGTCGGATAGTTTTACACATAAAGTTAGATAGTTTTCTCTTTGGGGTTAGACAGTTTTTTCAAGTTAGATAGTTTTACATATAAAGTTAGATAGTTTTCTCTTGGAAGTTAGACAGTTTATTTTAAGTTAGATAGTTTTCTACGTAAAGTTAGATAGTTTTCCTCTTCAAGTTAGACACTTTGTCAACTTAGTGTAAAGAAGTCTAATTTTATTCTCCTTCATAAAAACGTAAATTTTAGTGTCGGATAGTTTTACACATAAAGTTAGATAGTTTTCTCTTTGCGGTTAGACAGTTTTTTCAAGTTAGATTTAACAAATAAAGTTAGATAGTTTTCTCTTGGAAGTTAGACAGTTTATTTCAAGTTAGATAGTTTTCTACGTAAAGTTAGATAGTTTTCCTCTTCAAGTTAGACACTTTGTCAACTTAGTGTAAAGAAGTCTAATTTTATTCTCCTTCATAAAAACGTAAATTTTAGTGACGGATAGTTTTACACATAAAGTTAGATAGTTTTCTCTTTGGGGTTAGACAGTTTTTTCAAATTAGATAGTTTTTCACATAAAGTTAGATAGTTTTCTCTTGGAAGTTAGACAGTTTATTTTAAGTTAGATAGTTTTCTACGTAAAGTTAGATAGTTTTCCTCTTCAAGTTAGACACTTTGACAACTTAGTGTAAAGAAGTCTAATTTTATTCTCCTTCATAAAAACGTAAATTTTAGTGTCGGATAGTTTTACACATAAAGTTAGATAGTTTTCTCTTTGGGGTTAGACAGTTTTTTCAAGTTAGATAGTTTTACACATAAAGTTAGATAGTTTTCTCTTGGAAGTTAGACAGTTTATTTTAAGTTAGATAGTTTTCTACCTAAAGTTAGATAGTTTTCCTCGTCAAGTTAGACACTTTGACAACTTAGTGTAAAGAAGTCTAATTTTATATTTTAGTGGTTTTAAAAAAGCAAAATTACCATTTAAAATATTCTAACGACGTGTAAATATTTTAAGATTTTTTCCCCCTAATTTACATAATCCAAATAAGGCTAACTATATTGCTTCTACCCTCTTAAAAGTTATGTCAAATGGCATTAACAAATGCAAATAATAAACGAGAAGATTGGCATCAAAAGAAATATTTTAAGAAAATATAATATTCTTCACTTTGTATAATAACTATATCAACTCACTATTTACATTTTTGTCTTTATGCTATCCTCTTCATCAAGCTTTAATAAAGTTTTAAGTTGTTGACTAACTAGAAATGAATAAATGAAAACATATACACATTATATTACAGAGCTAACAACAAGAGGAAAACTATCTAACTTTACCCAGAAAACTATCTAACTTCAAACAAACTGTCTACCCCGAAAGAGAAAACACTCAAACTTGGTATAGAAAACTGTCCACCCGTCAAAACTGTCTACCTTAATAGGAAAAACTGTCAAACTTTATGTAAAAAACTGTCTAAAGGGTATTTTGGGCAAGAACATGGCAAAATACAAGTTCGGGAATAGTTTTTCAGAAACATTAAATCGGGGAACAAAACGGGAATAACTTGCTTTTTGGGGGTTATTTTTTCAAGTTTCCCTATATATATATATATGTATGTATCATGTATGAGCTTCAAAAATTTCGTGGTTTTTATTTCCAAAATGGAGTCCGAGGTCACATCTCACAAGAATCGCTTTCCTTGCACGTTTTGTCCTGTAATAAATAAAATCGACCATCGGATTAGCTACGATTTTTTCGGTTTACTTTTCAACCATAGATAAGGAAAAAAAAACTACCTTGTTCTTTCGCCGCAACTCCATGATCTCATTCAAAGGCGGACGGCCTAAAATACACGTAATATCACGAATAAGACTATCTGAACTAGTATCCTTGAAATACAGAGCTTGTACGAACGAAAAACGCTCAAACTAAAAGCCGATAGAGCAAAATCAAGAGGAAAAAATAAAAGTCACCTGTGATTTGAAGACGGTATTTTGCCCAAATCGCGTATACGGAATCGACGACTTTCCCGATCTGCAGACAAGAAACTCACTTCTTAGCTTACTCAAGAAAACGACACATAATAATCCGGAAGTAAACGACTCTCACCGGTTCATATTTGGTAACGGCATAAACCCATCCAAGCCCAACTTGTTCATATAGTTTTCTGAAAGCCTGCAAAAATTTGTTTTTTGTTTTTTTTTTTCCAGTGATTTTAATCATCCTTTTTCTCTTAAATACATAATAAGCAAAGAACGATTCTTTTGTCGAAGAAACTCACTTCAACGTCGGTGACCACGGTCCCGTCGGCGAGAATCGCATGAATTCTTCCCATAGCCTAAACAAACAAATCAAGCCATGTCACTAGAAATTAAAAAAAAAAAAGTGAGATTTCAAAATACTATATCTATATCTATATATATAGAGATATATAGATAGATATATGAGCTCACAGTTTGAAAGTCAAGCCCTTGATTCTCCTCTGGGGAGTAATCTTGTGAGCAAATGTCAACAAACTTGATTGTCTTATACTCTTTGTTTCTCTCTCTAAGCATGTTCACCTGATAAATAATCATAAATAAGAAATGAACATATTCATTTCAATATCAATTTTACAGATATTTGCGGCATATGTCCTCACATTTGTCACTACTTTTTCTTTCTGCGGCATAAATCTCTATATTATTATTCTGTCATTGTACCCTTTAAGTACCGCTATTACGCTTCCCCAACACTTAGCCACGTCACTCCCACCATTTGGGTATATACGCCGCAAATATTTCTTACCTCGCGCATGCAAAGTGGGCAATCTCCATCGTAGAGCATCTTGATTCTCCAGTCTTCTTGTGATGAAGATTTCTCGTTTTCTTTCTTGGGAATCACTGTTTCGCTACTGATCGCTCGGATTCCGAATTTCACTCCTTAAAAAAATAAAAAATTAAAAGAATGATAAAATTTGAAAGGGAAACAGAGGAAAAAGCTTACGAGGTGATGAAGATGGGTTCATCAATGGAAGATGGGAATTCGGTGTGAGTGTGAGAGAGCTGTTTCCGAAAGAGAGGAGAAGGGTATAATGGTCTTTTCGGGTTCTTCTGCAACAAGCAGAGGCGGAAGCTAGCCCTCTCAGTCTCAACGCCATTGATGAATCGATGATGATGATGATGATGAGTGTTGAAGATGGAAGAGTCAGATTTATTTGATGAATTGTCGTTTGACACGTGGCACGATGGGGTTCATAGAAAGTTTGGCCTGAGTTATTGGATGTGAATGTGTTTGCGTGTCAGACAGAACACTGCCCCTTTTTCGACTGAAAACGACAATGAAACAAAACATGTCGTTCCTTGTTTTGTTAATAATATATTGATTTTTGAAAATGTATTATTGATATGAGAAATACACTTCAAATTCGGTATTTAGAGTACTTACCGGTTAGGATTCAAAACCGATAAATAACGTTTTTTTAAGTGGTACTCGTGTAAAACTAATAAATACTGATTTTACTATTCTCAATACGGGTTACCAAATAATTCGCTTTCTTATAGAAACAGTAAAAATGCCGATTATGAAATACCAAAGAAACGAGGCCGATAAATCTCAAAATACCAGTATCCCGTCCCGGTTTCATTCCTACGAGATGCTACATTCTCATGGATGCAACTAAATGTCACTTATTTCAAATTTATAGAACAAAGTAAAAATATTCCTAGACCTTTTCATAAGGTAAGCTTATCCATAATTATTTAAATAAAAAAAAAAATTCAGAACAATACAAGAGTGAGAAACGGAACCATTTCCTAAAATTTATTCAACAAATCTTCATTCAACATTATGATCCATATCTGCCTCATGTTTAAGCATAAAACATAAACCGAAACCGGCTTTTGTAATAACGAGAAACACTACATAACGATATTTACAGCGATCTTAACTCGAAGTGAAAGATCGCCAAAAGCGCTAGAAACGAACTAACGAAATTGTATTTACACCTTTCCGGAACCTGCACGCGAAAACGTCAAAAAAATCGGGCAGCACTCCTAAACTACTCGCAACAAACAAAATGTATTTTTTTTTCTTCTTTTTTTTCTGGTTGTTTTAACTGTTCCTCTCTCACACGCCGTGAACTAGAAGCTTCTGGATCTTCCTAACATGGCTTCTCTTGTTCATCATTATGAAGAACCACTTGAGCACGCTTGCGAGCTTCTTCCATCGTCTCAAAGCCTTGCTAGGCGTTGAACTCGAAATCATGAATGTGTCCATTACATTTTGAAGCTCCGCCGAAGATCCCAAGGAAAAATTGTCCGAATGAAGATCCGCGTCGTTGAGAAAATGAAGATGACCCTCTTCGCTTAGGGTTTGCGAGATTATCGGCCCGGAATCGCATATCAGAGAATTCGAGGCTTGGGCCGGGAAATTATGCGCGTGGTCGTATCTAAGTTCCATGGCGTCCATGTTATGCAAGGCGAACTCATCCATGATACCGGTTTGTCCTAGGGCATAAATCGACGACATGATATCAGGGGGCGAAGCTATCGAGTAAGGAGCAAGGAACTTGCTTCCGGAAGAAATTTCTGTGTTCGGTGAGTTTCTTGGAGAGTAAGGCACATTCGTGAAGGGCGGGGAACCGCCTGTAAGAGAGGCTTCGTCGTCGACGGGAACGACGTCTGCCCAGTTTTCAAAGGCGGATAGTAAAATATTGTGGGCCTCAACCTGAAGAACACGTGTGAGGTCAATTATTAGCTGTATATAGTGTTGAAATCTCTGACAGATTGATTAGCTTTTTATTCTGAATTATATTCTGAGGAATTGGCAGTAATGCCCCTAAATTATCTATGTTTGTGCCTTTTGACCCGGAATTTCAATTTTTGGCAGCAATGCCCCCCATAAACTTTCAAAAAGTAGCACAACGCCCTCTACGCGTTAAAAGATAATGGAAAATATTAACTTGTGCGCAACCCGTGTTGATATTTTCTGCTATATTGTACGTGCAAGGGGCAAATGGCAATCTGCTACTTTCTGAAAGTTTAGGGAGCATTTCTCCAAAAACTAAAGTTCAAGGGGCATCGATTTCAACCCTGTTTTAGAAAAAAAATAATATTATAGACTTGGTAACGAAGAAAACAAGGTGAGTTTAGAGAGAGAAGTAAGTACCTTTTCAGTTTCCGATAACTTATCTGCGGAGACATAATGGCCATCCGAAAGTAGACCCATCACCTGTCCGACAACGTTGAAGACTACCCCAGTTTTTGGCTGCGAATCCGGGGGGCAATATAGGAAGGTTCTTTTTTCAAGTACGCATTTCCGAGCATGTTCAACGGTGATTTCCCACATCTTAGCCGACATTCCCGGGCCAAGAATCTATATAATAACAGATGAACATATTCTTAATTTAAATGGTGTAAAATGAAATGGAGAATTATTTGAGTAACGAGTTTAGGAATTACGTTTCGGAGTCTTGGAGGATCTATGAAGAGTAACGTGAGAAAGTCCTTAACGGTGTTGACGTGTTCCTGGCTCAAACGCTTGTGGAACGCTCCATCTTTTCCGATCTTTTCCAATCGCCAAACGTCATCGGTTAGAGAAGGAGGATGGTGCTTCTTGTATACTGATGCGCATAATTACCGTGAAAAAACCGTTATTAAACAAATTTAATAGTTAAAGGGGTGAAATGACATGCAAAACAGTATGAACTCAAAAGAAAAAAAAAATAGCAGCTTAAGAAAAGACATAGGTTAGGTCCTGATACCATGTCAGTTTTGTGATTACAATTTCTGATATCATATGCCAATAATAAATTTACATGTTTTACTAATCGAATTGGCTGTTATTAACCAATTAAAGTAACAATTAAATACAATTGCTATTACTAATACTAAAAAAACAGTACTTACATTCTCCACGATGATCTCTGACGATGAACGAGTCCGTCTTTGCTTCTCTTATTTGGATCCCATCAAAGCTATCCAAGACTCTCGCCCCAAGCCTAAACCGGCGGCTTCTCGTCCAGCTAGAATTATCGGTAAACGATATTTCACCAACAAGACCCACACCTTCCTTAAGATTCAAGACGGGTTCTCCTGTAATTAGGGGCTTTTTTCCTTCTCTCTCTCTCACAATGTTATTTCTAAACTCTTCAACCGTCCAATTGTCCGCCTCGTCGGCATCGAAGTCGCCCTCAAGAACAACTACCTCAATTTTGGCTAAGGATTCAGGCCCCGATATTACGATTTGCCCGGTGGAACAGTCGACTAAAGCTATTTGAATACTGGGAAGTTCTTCTCCTTCGATCCGAGCGCCAGTGAATACAGGAAGCGAGGGATTACTCACAAACCGCAGCTTCAAGCTCCTTATCGAAGATGGTGTCTCGTTCATGCAACTCCTGAAACATAAAGAAAAGATAATCTAATTATCAGACAAAAAAGATAAGCGGGTTTACACAAAACCACACTCTAGTGTCTGCGGAGTATCTTCTTATCTTACTGTTTCATAGTGTTCAAATGCTTTTTCAGGGCCAATTCAACTTCTTCTTTGACCTGGACCGAAAATCACAAGAAAGTATTGGCAGTAATCAGTAAATCTCCAAAATGTCTATATAATGAACTATTTCACAGCTTCAAGGTTAGTATTCCTTGCTTGTTCTAATGATTGCTTTTGAATTCTAGAGATTACGAGTTCAAAAGTATATTGCATCGATATAGACAAAAAACTTACAACTCGGCGAATCAAAGGCTCCAAAAGGCGTTGGAGTTGATGCATCGTCACCGCATCCATAACAACCCTGAAACATTTACGAAGAAAACCAATTAGATACAAGCTTAAAATACACAATATTCCATTTAACAAGGCTCAAAATGCTTGTATGTATACATTTTCTTTGGACATTGAATTTTCACACTTCTTTCTCATTCTTCAATTATACAAAAGACTTGTTTCTCGGCCGCGAGGTTGAGTGGTTGAACTGGTAGGATTTCGATCTGAATCTCAAAAACAAAAATATAGCGGTTCGCTCCCTGTGTAGGAGGTACGTCCACTATAATCTCTATCCGAATTCGATCACAACTCTCTTGCTCGCTCGCTCGCTCTCTCTATCTCATTTGTGCTAAAACACTCACAATGGCGACTACAAACACAATCCATAAATGCGAAAATCTCGGTGTAACACCAATAACACGTGAAATACTTAAAATACCCTTTCCTTCGCAACTCAACATGAACTCGTATCCTCGCGGTGCACGGTTCGAGCCCCACGACACACAAGAATCGGTCCTAATAATGCACCACACATTGATCTTCTCACTAAGATTTTCCCCTAAATTCATGAACACCAAACTCAATCCTCCATGGAAAAAGCTCAAACACACGCTAAATTACATGATAGAATCAACAAAATCACAGCAGATTATCACGAAAAGAAAGATGGAATCTCACTTCTTGAAGGCAGGGAGCTTGCGCCGCTTGTCGTCCTGGCTGGTGGAGCCTTCGGAGGAAGGAGCCGGAGCGTCCTCCGAGTGTCTCTTCTGCGACATTTTCGAGGTCCAAAACCAGAGAAACGGAGACGATGATGATGATGATGATGATGGACAGAGAGAGAGAGAGAATATGTTACATGACCAGAGAGAGAGAGAGACGATGAGGAATGGAAGACGTTCGGTCTCTCTCATGCGAAGCTGTGTGTATATATGTGTGTGTGGAAGAAATGGAAGGGCAATAAATTGCAAGGCGACAATAATGGACGATCTTGAAAGCTATGGCTGTAGCTTTCATCCATTATCGGAGTTTGGCTCTGTCTGCGATGCTTCTCGCCTCTGAAACTTCCCTCTCTCTCTCTCTCCTCTGTAAAGCTTGGAAATCGAAGAAGAAAGGAATTTGGGAAGAACCCAACAAAGGGTACTGGTGAAGAAGAAGAGGGGTTTGGAGAATTCAGGATTGGTGATGTTGCTGTTGCAGACTCGCAGTGAAGAGGATGGGAGAGAGAGAGTGGCTGTGGGCTCCACCTAAAGCGCGTGGAAATAGTAAAACTGGCGGGTCCCACGTTTACGTGGAGTCGTAATGTTTTATTCTGGGGAATATATATTTTTATATATATATTTGATAATAAAATGTTCTATTCTACCCTTGATTGTTTTGTGTTTCTCACCACCACCACTCACCCATTGGAAATTTGGAAGTAATATATTTGGGTATTTTTGGATCACATGCAACATGTTTTTAAGTTGCAGTAAATGATATTTACTATCATTTATTCACCAGTTGAATCCAAAGTTCCACACGCCGATCCCGACGCTATTTCGCTCCCTCTTAGAGCTGCACACCACGCGTCGCCACTCGCGATTCGACGCGTCGCGACGTGTACAGGAGGAATCGCGATGCGTCGCGATTTTGCGGCAAAAGTCGCGATTCATCGCGATTCTGGGCACGCGTCGCGACGCGTGGGAGGGTGATCCGAACTTTCGATCCGACGGCCAGGATCGTGCCACGTCATCGATCCGTGTGATGTGTTTGTTTGTGGCAATAATAACACGTTTTTCACCCGAAATTTATTACCCAACCACAATTTTTACCTATTTTATTCGAATTCAACCCTAAAATTTCAAATTTTTATTTTTTTTACCCACTATTATTCACTCACCACAATAATTATTCACCCACCCCACCCTCTCCTCAAACCCTATAAATACCACCTCTTCCTCCCTCATTTCCTCACCAACAATCTTCCATCTCTCTCTCAAATTCTCTCAAGTTCTCAAGTTCTCAAATTCTCTCAAGTTCCAAAGTTCCAAAGTTCTAAAGTTCCAAAGTTCCAATTTTCTAAATTCCTAAAGTTCTATCATTATGTCTCGAAGAAGCGGCGGTAGTTCCGGGGGTCGAAGGGCGGCCAGGAATTTGCAACCCCAATTTCTCGAAGAAGCGGCGGTAGTTAAGCGCTTTCCTCCTCACCGAACTAGAGGCCTCGGAGCGGATCACGGAGGAAGAATGGGAAATGGCCCAGAAATTCACCCAATTCCTTAAACCTTTTTACGCTGTTACTTTAAATTTTTCAAACCAAAAACAACCTTCCTTGAATCATGGTCTTTCGGGTCTTTACGAAATTACAAACACTTTTTCGGAATTCGCAAATGACCCTGTTATTTCGCCCATGATTGAGGGAATGGTTGCAAAATTCAAAAGTTATTGGGATCCACCCCCTTTTTCGTATTGTTTCGGTGCTATCTTGGATCCCCGTATTATGTTTACGTTCGGGCCTTTGATGTCAGCAATCGGGACAAACTTAGGGGTGGATTACACTGATTATATTAAGGTTGTTAATGAAGCTTTTTATGAACTTTACAGTGAATACGACCGGCGGTTCCCACAGTTCAACGTGGAGGCGGAGCAAAGGGCAGTTATGGAAATCCCAACCAAGACCGGCCTAGCATTTGTCCGGAGACTGAAGCAAAGACTGGATCGCGGAGAAGCATCGGGATCCGGTACGCCACCGGCACGAGCGGAGGAAACGGACGGTGCCCCGCAAGAACTGAAGCGGTACTACGGCCTGCGGATCGACGAGGACTCCGTCGAGTTCGATGTGATTGGATGGTGGAAGAATCAACGGGAAAGATTCCCGATATTGGCGAGAATGGCGAGGGATATACTGTCCATCCCCATTTCCAGCGTTGCTTCGGAGAGCGCGTTCAGCTCGGCTCAGCATATAATCGACGACCGGAGGGCGTCAACAACTCCCACACACCTCGAGCAAGCGGTGGTGTTGAACGATTGGATGTTCCGCAACCCCACCATCGCCCAACGGACCGAGCCAACCGACCTAGAGCTTATGACGCAAAGGTTTAACGACTGGTTCCCCGAGTGACGCAATGTAAACGCCAATATGATGTGCTCTCTCCTCTCTTGGTTTTATGTCCCTAAGGAGGGTTTTACGAGAGAGGTTTTAGTGAGGCATCTTGTAATATTTACACTGAATATTTACAACTTCTTCCACCATATTGTAATATTCACAATGAATAATACAACTTTTTTTTTAATATCTTGTTTTATCATATTTACTTATTTGTTTTAGAATTTTAATAATTATTAATATGGTACACGTACATACTTATTAACATATATTACAACTTAAAAATTAACTTATAATTTAAAATTAATAATATGTTACACAATAATAACATTCTAAAATATTAATTTTGAAATAAATAAAGTTTAAATAATAAGTTTACATAATTTAATACTTAAATTCGGATAAAAACTAATAAAATTAAACATTGGAAACAAAAAATAACTTTTGCCGCAGCCCTTTTTTTGGTCCTTCCTCGCTAAATCGCGACCACGTCGCGACGCATCGCGACCAGGCACGCCACGACGCATCGCGACCGGCCAACTCGCGATTTTGGCGACTTTAGTCGCGATCGGTCGCGATTGGCTCGTGTGCAGCTCTACTCCCTCTATTTAACGAGCATGTCGTATGCCGACGGAAAAGTCGAGAAAGGGCATACCGCATGTCGCAAATGCCGCATAAATTTCACGAGCATGTCGCATGCCGACGGAAATATTGATGGAAAAGTCGGAATATGATTTTGAATATTTTGATAATTTTTTATATAGGTTCAAAATTACTTATTTATTACCGTAAAACATAAATAAATAATTAAAAATCACACTAATTATAAGATATAGTATTGAATTGATAAGTTATAGTTGGATTTATATAAAAATAAAAATTATCTTTGTAGCTTATAGAAAATATAAATATAAGGTTACAATTAGGTAATAGTTGTTCACGGGCATGTTGCATGCCGAAGCCATACCGACTATTGCAACTCCAAAAAAACGGGCATGCCGAAGGCATGCTGGAGAATTTAAAACCATGGTTGAATCCATGATCACCAACATTTAGCTAAACAGTGAAATTTGAGACTTGGTTAAGTTATATTCTACTCATGTTGGGGCTGGTTCCGAGGAGAGACCGAGTTGGCTTCCCGCTTCTAATAAAGCAGAAAATTCTAAATATAAGGCCCTTAAATAATCTTAAAATTATTTTTACTTTTTTAAAAAATATATATGATAGAGAAATTCAACTACAGTATATAGATTTGATTAGTGCTTTGCCTCTAAACATTACACGCGTCAATTTTGGATATCGTTTATGCAAATGTCTTTTTTATTTTCGCATTGAAATTTAATTTGGCGATTTCGAAAAAAGGCCCTTAAAATTATTCTTTGCATAACGCCTCAACAAATTTAGGACCAGCTTTGGGCTGCGTACTCTACTTCACTATTATTAGGACTGTAACCGGAGCGGATATCAGGTTTTTTTGGACTATTCGGTATCCGGATAGTCCAAAATCACTATCTGTATCCGGATCTGGAAATTCGAATATCTGAAATATGGATACCTTTTTTTCAAAACCCGTTTTAATATCCGAATCCGGTTCTGAAATCCGTATCCGATTAAAAAAACGTACATCGTATCAACCACCAAAAAACCGTACAAACCAAAATTATTTAAATAATAATGATTAATAATAAAATCGGATACTAGATACCGAATATCCGAATTTTTAAAAAGTACTATCCGGTATCCGAATCCGGATATCTAGATCCGAAATCCAGATACAGATTCGGATTTTAACCCGAATTCCGAATTTTATTTACACCCCTAATTATAGTAGTTGTAGTTGCCGTGACTTCTCTCTCGAGGGGTATAATATTTTCCTTATGCAAAATTAGCAGAAACATGTTGAGTAGGGAGCATAAATTGCTTATATCAAAATTAATACACATTCATATAACAATGAAACACTCGAATTGAAGAATGTCTTAGAAATTATTACATGAATTTGTACCAAACAGAATATATATAGTGCAATGATATATGATGTTGAAACTTGAAATGTAATAAATATGTCGAAAGGACAATAATCACTACAATATATATCGTAACTTAATCATCTTGTAGTTTGGTTGATTATCTATGGTTTATAGTAAAATGATAATTATATTTTGCAAAGTGTAAAGACTATCATATTGATTTTAAATTATATACTAGTATATAAATTACGGCAAAAATACTCAACATTTGGTCAACCTGCCTCCCGTGTACTCAACCTTTAAAACTGGCGGCAAAAATACCCAACGTGCGTTGACCGTGACTTTGGCATAAAACCTTTAAATTTTCCGTTAACATTCGCAATGTGGCCGTTAGCGGCAAAAATACCCAAACTTTTTTTTTTGAATTTTTTTTTTGAATTTTTTTAATATACATATTATATTATCAAGTTATGACCAAAATATACATATTATATTATCATAATTTGAGGATATATGCGCTAAGAGTTTCACACATATATATACATATTATATAATATTTCTTTGAGTGTCATGCTATATATTTAGCTTAGTCCCCAAAATATCTTACGATCAAAGGTGTCGTTTTAGGATATTTAAAAAAAAAAAGCCCGGATACAGACCTGTCCGGGTCCGGAAAAAAAAAATCTCGGACAGATCCGGATCTGGGTTATTTTTTTTTAGTTAAAAGTGCTTTTATTTATTGTTTAGTCCCTAATATCGTTTTATCTGGGCCGTTGATCTTGATCATCCAACGGCCCAGAATTAAAGGGCTTTAATTTTTTTTAAATAAATATCCGGATCCGGACATGTCCAAATATTTATTTATCCGGATCCGTGTTTTTCCGAACTCGGATATGTCCGGGTTTTGTAATTATTAGTTTTTAAATCCGTATTAAATATCTAATAGATATTTTGGAGACTAATTAAGCTAGTCAAATGTAATAAAAACGATATGATTAAGTTTTTGTTTAAAGTTTGACTGTCAACCTTAAATCAACTATGTATTCATGATTAGGTTTAGTTAATTGATGCTTTGACTAACTTTTGTGTTATTCTATGTATTTGGAATTCAAGTTTTTATCACTAATCAAGTAAAGAAAAAAACATATAAATTAAAAAAAAATAAAAAAAAAGTTTGGGTATTTTTGCCGCTAAGGGGCACATTGCGAATGTTAACGGAAAAATTAATTGTTTTATGCCAAAGTCACGGTCAACACACGTTGGGTATTTTTGCCGCCAGTTTTAAAGGTTGGGTACACGGGAGGCAGGTTGACCAAAGGTTGGGTATTTTTGCCGTAATTTTCCCTACTATCTACATGACTATATATACATAGAGAGAAAAGAATATACTATTTTAATAAATAAGATAGATGAGATTTATATGGTAATTTTCATAGATTAAGTCTTTGTTTTGAATTTTTTATGAAGGACAAGCGAATCAACAAATGTGTAGTTAACAAATTCCGTCACTTTGAGATCGGGCCTCGACGGCCACCGAACTCTGGTCACCTACGAGCTTCAAACACCTCTAAGGATGTACGGTACAATCGTCGAAACTCGTCATTCAATCTTGTTTTACATTAAAGTATACTATTTATTCTTTCTTCTTATTATTTTTTTATCTCACTATTATCATTTAAACTATTTCCTTAATAAAAGACAAGTCGCTAATTAAGTAGTAGAGTACTTGAGTTTATACCTTTGAAGTCCACGATTTATGTCACCGTGACACTACCAACTTAAAAATAAATAAATAAATAAAACATTAGTCATGCATTTTTACCATACTTAATAATTCATTGTTATTGTGAGAATAAACATAATTACTAGACCACATTGAGAGTATAATTATTTAATATTCGATTGACTCGAACAGCCAATTACTATGAAGCAACAATCATTACCATATGATTAATTAGCAATTTATAAAGTATAAATTAATCCAAACAAAATCACAAATATATTTCTCTATAAGTTCCCAAAGGCTAAAGCACATACCTTTACGTCAAGAGAGCCAAGGAAACAATATTAAAAAAGGACGAATATGGGAATATATATTTACATATAAATAAGGCACACGGTAAGAATGCGATAATGTTGAAATTACAAGAAATCGCCATTAATTTCAAATTATTTTATTAAAATATGAGCTTAAAATCGTTGAAAGTGGAGCGCATAAAGTTTAATGAACGTAAATATATAATGCGACAAAAGTTATATTTTGTAGATTCGTTAGGAAATAAGCACGCACTTTCTTTCAAAAGGAGGACTATTATCTTCACCAAAGTCGACACTACTTATCATACTTTTTTTTTTCTTTCTAAAAGCTACCACTTTTATTTTCTTTATCAAAAGACCAATATATTCTACTCGTTAGCATAATAAATAATTACAATCGGGCGTTATATATATATATGAATTGAGCTAAACATCTTGTAGTGTCATTAGTGGCGGAGCCAGGATTTCAATTTAGGTGGTGTCTTGTAATTTTTTTTTTCAAAATCATACAATTAAGGGTTAATTGCGGACCCAAATTTTGGTCAAATGCTCTGTTGTGTACCCAACCTCCGTAAATGGCGGCAAAAGTACCCAAACTCGGCATTTGGGAGTTGACCGAGAAAATTTGTCCATGTGGCTATTAGCCTTTGCCACATGGCATGTCACATGGCACTTGGCCGCCACGTGGCAGGCCACGTAGTTATTACTTTTTAAAATATTTTTAATAAAAAAAATTATCTTTATTTTTTTAATTTTTTTTACTTTTTTAATTTATTTTGTTTTCCAATAATAACAAATAATGAATATTGAAATTTAAATTTAAATATTCAATATTGGTTATAATTATTTATTTATTTATAAAAAAGTGGGTAGAACGAAATAAAAATCACCGTTCACGGTTCACTTGAACTCCGTTTACGATCCAATTCACGCGTCAAATAAAATTGTTTAATATGTTTAGTAATAACCAATAAACACATACATATTGTTTAAAGAGTCAAGACATAATTAAATACACACCACTTATTAAAAAAAATAAAAATTAGTAGTCATATTTATAGTTAACAAAAAAATATTTTATTTGTTTGCATGATATTTTTTTGTATGTTTGCATTTTATAATAATAATAATTGTTTAATATGTTTCTATATATATTATTCTTTTTTTTTAAAATTGTCATTAAATAATCATTTGATTATTATTGGTAATTATTATTAAACATAGTAAGAAATTTTGTTCCACCCGTGAACCGGATCGGAGGCGGAGCTTGAGTGAACCGTGAACGGTGATTTTTTTTTTCTTTATTTATTTCGTTTGACCCACTTTTTTAAAAAGAATAATTATATTTAATAATAATAACGAATAATGAATATTTAAAATTAAATATTTTTTATTGGTTATTATTGAAAAATAATTTAATTTTTTTTAAAAATTAAAAAGTTCTTAAAAATTAAAAATATTTTTTTATAAAAATTATTTAAAAAGTAATAATTATGTGGCATGCCACGTGGCGGCCAAGTGCTATGTGGCATGCCACGTGGCAAAGGCTAATAGCCACATGGACAAATTTCCTCGGTCAACTCCCAAATGCCGAGGTTGGGTACTTTTGCCGCCATTTACGGAGGTTGGGTACATGAGAGAGAATTTGACCAAAGTTTGGGTCTTTTCGCCGCAATTAACCCTACAATTAACAACAATCAATAGTAACATTGTAATATATATATATATATATATATATATATATATAAATATATATATATATAGGCAAATAGATAACGACTTACCCCTTAATAAAAAAGACGTCATGTTTTCATTTTCGAAAGTATTGCATTATAAATTTATCGTTGGTAGAAATAGAAATATCCAATCGACTGGTATTCAATAAAAAAATAATTTATCTATAGTTTTATGTATAATAGTATATCCAATAGGGGTGCAACCGGGTAGGGTACCCTGTTTTTTCGAGGTACCCGATACCCGGAACCGGAATCCGGGTATCTGAAATTTGTACCCGGAACCGGTACCCTGAAATCCGGGTACCCTGTTTCCGGGTACCCTGTTTCCGGGTATCTGTATTTTGATACCCGGTACCGGTACCCGATACCCGATTTTGAGAACCGGATCCGGGTACCCAGTTTTACCTTGTACCCTGTTTTTTTTAAATAAATAAATAAATATATATATATTATTTAAAATTAAAAACATACATTCATCTTAAAAAAAGCTGCATAAAAAAATAATCCCGCACATCAAGCATAAAAGAAAAAACAGTCCAAAATGCATAAAAAAAATAGTCCGCATCAAGTATAACATAGTCCCGCGAAAAAAAAAAAGAAAAGAAAAAAGAAACATAGTCTCCGGCATCAGAGGGAGGCGGGATTTTGATGAAGTCGGCGAGATGGGAGGGAGGCTGGATGAAATGAAGTCGAGCCCTAGTGCAAAGAAGTAACCCTACAAATTAAATTACCATAAAAATAAAAGACAAAATTAAAACAGGGTAATAAACCGGGTACCGGGTACCCGGTTTTTTTAATTTTACTACCCGGTACCCGGAACCGGTTTCAAAATCGGTTCCGGGTACCCGGAACCGGAATTCGGTTCCGGTTATTAAATCCGGATACCAATCCGGTTCCGGATAATTACCCGGTTTCCGGGTATTATTTGCACCCCTAATATCCATATAATAAATAGTGAATTAATATTTTTAATAATATAATAGGCGAGTATAAAAATGTATCTATATATTTTTTTAACTGAAAAGAAACAAACAAACAAAAAAGCTTAAAGAAAGAAAAATAAATAAAATATATGACTAGTCTGAGACTCGAACACAGGTCCTCTCTCTTAAAAAGAGAGACTTTGGAAAAACACTTTTTCCAGCTGGGCTGAATGCTCTTTGACTTCATTGTATGGACTCATCAAATATTATAATGATATAATATTTTTTTTGTTTTGCTCAAACACTATTATTTTAATATTTTTCACGTTTTCAGGTGGTGCCCGGACGTACACTAGGCCCCACATAGCTCCGCCCCACGCTCGCACATAATTTAGTAACATATTGTTACTTTAGATATATATACATATCTTAGTACGTAACACATATACTATAAACTTATGTTTTATTCAATTCAATAATTAATCTCTATTAAATTCAATTTCAAATATCACAATCTTTGTTTTGATCATCACATGTCTTTTAAATTATTGCTCTATAGCTTATGATCCTATCTATCCTTTCGTTGATTACATTACTCACATAGTAATCTCCTCTTAAATTTATCACTCACATTATTTAATATTAAAATAACCATTTCAATACCAAAATTTTTGAACCAACTGGTACAAAGAAACGTTAACTATATATACCTAATATACACAATGTTATTTTGTGTAACTTAAACAAATCCTATAATTTTTTTTTTTTAAAAAGCTAATTATAATTTGAAAATAAAATCAAATGATCACATACTCATAATGAAATCAAATGAAAAGTACCATAACTTTCGGTTTAATCTGCTTAGTAGAACAATTTTCCGTTTACAAGTTACATATTTCAGAAAAAAGTACTATATATTTTAGCTAGGGTAAAATGCGGCTAAAGTATCTAATGTTTACATTTTTTGCGATTATGTACCTAAAGTTTTTTTTTGGTGGCTAATGTACCCAAACTTTATAACGTTAGCGGCTAAAGTTCACTCCGATAAATTTCGATTAACACCGTTAAGTATTTCTAAATTGGCTGCCACGTGGCACATAAACACGTCACCTCATTCTCGCTGCCACGTGGCTTGGCTCCTCCATTCTCGATCTGCCACGTGTCAAGTCAACAATATTTCAAAAATTTTGAAGGCATTCTCGCTGCCACGTGGCTTGGCTCCTCCATTCTCGATCTGCCACGTGTCAAGTCAACAATATTTCAAAAATTTTGAAGGCTGGTGGGATTCGAACCCAAGACCTGCCAGCCCACAATCACACCCACGACCTCCAAGCCTTTATTACACATTGCCTTTTACACGTACATATAAATATTTATATAAAGCCATGTATAAAAACTGTAAAATGTAGTGGTTGCTAGGATAGCCTAGTGGTAATTCCACACCACCTCCAAAGTGGAGGTCGTGGGTTCGATCCCCACTGCAGCAAAGCTGCCTTCAAAAAAAAAAAAAAACTGTAAAATGTAACATATTTTTTAATGGACAAGTAAAACATGTTAAAGTAACATTTAATTATTTATAAAATATAATAAGTAAAAGTGTAATAATATAAAATACTTGTTACATTTTATAAATATAATTAAATGTTTAAAAGGTTATTAGTTCTCAAATATTTATCGTTAGGCGTTTTGAAGTAAATTACAAAGCTACCAGTTATTCTAATTGAAATCAGTAATATAAAAATAAAAATTTACCAATTACCGGTTTAAGATTAATAAATATTGGTTTTTACTGGTAATGATTATATTTATTTACCTGTTTAGGTAAAAAAAAAGAAGATGAATTTTACAAAACGGAGTATTTGCTAGTCCGGAGTTCACAAAATTGACAAGCAAACGACACACAGAAAAAATGGGTCTCGAAAAGAGTACAAATCACCAAAAGTAAATTGATTTTCGACTAATATATTAAGTTATTAACAATAATATTGTTACAGATTAGGGTTCATAATAGATTTTCTTTCAAAGGCGACCCTGATCGGTTTCATGGCCGGCGCTGCTGTGATCGTGTCCCTGCAACAGCTAAAAGGGTTGCTGGGAATAGTCAATTTCACTAGCAAAATGCAATTACCTCCTGTTTTATCTTCTGTTTTCAACACAAGAGATGAGGTATATATACATATAACATATATATATATAATTTACTTCATGCATATATTTTAATGTACGAGTGTGACTTTTATCGCCTAGTGAGTGATCAGTGGTTTTTATAAACCATAAAAATTATCAAAAATATCTAATATAATTTACTGATTTACTCCCCCCCCACACACACACACATATGTCCTTTTCGATTTATTGTAGTGGTCGTGGCAAACCATTGCAATGGGCTTTGGCTTCTTACTATTTCTATTGGCAACCAGATACATCGTAAGTATTTTTTTTTGAAAGCAAATTGAGTTCATTCAATCAAGAAAGTTGGGGAGAAAAATCCCTTAACACCGTTGCTACAAGCCACTCCGGGCAAAAAGGACACATAAGGTCCGAATCAAGAGAAAAGAGACGTCTCTTGGCCAAAGCATTGGCCACCTCGTTACATTCCCGTGGAACCCATGTCCACTCTCCGGTCCCGCCTAGCTCTCGGCTGAGCTCCCGCACCTCCGCAATAATCGGGCCTTGCAAGCCCAACGAGTCTCGTGCCTTGGTGAAGTGGGAGGCCCGCAAGCAATCCGTCTCAACATGCTCGATCCTCCACCCCTGTTCGCGAGCAAAGAGAAGCCCCCGTCGCATCGCAATGCACTCTCCGGTGAGAGCCGAGTCGACATGGTCGACCAAGGAAGCCAGGACTCCCATGACCCGACCGAGGTGGTCTCGAACAACCGCTCCCACCGCTGCCCGTCCTGTCTCCCTGTCCCAAGCCGCATCTACGTTGAGCTTGAGGCTCCCTGCAACCGGCCTGGACCAAGACCTTGGTACCTCCTCCCTCGGCGAGCGGTGATTCTCCGTCGTGTGCGCACACCGCTTGAAACTTGTGAACCATCCGTCGACTTCTTCCACCCAAGCCTCTGGGGCCCGTACGCGGTGCTCGAATAGGCGAAGGTTGCGATCGGACCACGTCGCCCAAATTAGCCCGCAAAAGAGCTCGAAGTTCGGATTGGAAAGACTCTCGAGCGCCCGGTAGCACAACTCCTGAAACGGAATCTCCCCCGTCTTTTCCACCCACCGGTGGATCGTCGATGATGCCCAAATGGCCTTGGCCCTCTCACACCCCCAGACGGCATGTGAGGCATCCTCCGGGAGTGCCCCGCAAAAATTGCAAAAGGGTAGAATGTCTACCCCTCGGATTCGAAGTGCCCCGTTGGTCGGAAGAGCTTCCGACCACGCGCGCCATACCATGTGCTTCACCTTCGCGGGGATCACCGTACCCCACAAAGCTTTCCACCAATTTGGCTCCCCCCTTCCCGAGCCCGAGGGTAGATACATCGTAAGTATATATACATATAACATATATATTCGGACGTACGTGACCTCTGATATGTTGCATGCATGCATGCAGAGCCTGAAAAAGGCAAAACTTTTCTGGGTTTCAGCCGTGGCGCCACTAGCATCGGTTGCTCTATCGACGCTTGTCGTCTTCCTCGTGAGATCGAGATTCTCCAAATTTTCAATAGTGAGATCAGCTGAAACATATTCTAAACCCTCCATAAAAAAAATATTCTATACCTGCCCTAAATATATCAGAAGTATCTTCTATTTTTTGTGGAAAATAATATTGTTCGTTATATTATATTGTAATGGCCTCCGCGGTGTTGGTGACACTACTCTTTCTAATGCCACTTTTCTATTACACTCCGAACGTCATCTTGGCGGCGATTATCATCACTGCCGTGATCGGATTGATCGATTTCCAGTCTGCTTTCCAGTTGTGGAAAGTCGACAGGCTTGATTTCTTGGCCTGCATGTTCTCATTCTTCGGCGTTCTTTTCATTTCTGTCCCACTAGGTCTCGCCATGGCCGTAAGTTCGTCTTGTATGTTCCTTAGGTGGAATGAAATACAAATTACCTCTTATACAAATACTCAATCACCATTTTTTACATTATAAGACAAAATAACCGTTTTTTTAATAATGTTTAATCAGGTCGGAGTTTCAGTTTTCAAGATTCTTCTTCATGTATTCCGGCCAAACACAGTGGCTCTAGGGATTATCCAAGGTACACAGATATTCCAAAACCTAAGCAGATACAAAAAGGCCTTTAAGAGTTCCTTCCTTTCTCATACTTGCCATTGAATCACCCATCTACTTTGCAAATTCAACCTACCTCTTAGAAAGGTCTCTCTTTTTATTTTTATTTTTTATGTATAGTTCCATATTTTAAATTTGAAATATGATCGATTGTTCAAGCATCTGATTTTTCCGGTCTGTTTTACATGCAGGATATCGAGATGGATCCGCGAAGAAGAAGAGCGGATCGCATCTAACAACGAAACCGCACTCAAATGCGTCATCTTGGACTTATCAGGTACATAATTACGCGAGAATATAACACATTGATATTGTTAGAGGATGTGACCTGAATCCGTTTCTTTGATCGGACCTGTTTATACATTATTGGATCTTGATAGCAACGAAAGGATCGGCTCCGATTATATATCTTAGTTTCTGGATCTACTATTGTTACGCACTTAATAAGTATTTTTGTTGTCGGACTATATAGACTATAGCATATATTCTCGTACTCCATCCTCAGCTATTGTAACCTTTCAAAAACCCTAGTGATTGCTCTTCGAATATACGTACAATATAGAAAATCTATAATTAAGGGCCGGATTGATCATAGACTTTTTATTTTTATTTTTTTGAAGTTATTAATTTATCGAGTGAAAATATAGTGATGCTGGTCACATTCAGTACTAAAACAAAAACAAAAATAATCGAAATTATTAATTTATCAAATTTTACTTTAACGAGATTAGATTCTAATGATATATTTCGTCACAATCATCTCAGCTGTTACGACGATTGACACCAGTGGCATCAACATGTTATCCGAGCTCAGAAACATGTTAGACAAAAGTTCCGTTCAGGTAATAAATCAAACCCTAATAACAATTTTCATAATATTACATGCACGTAAGAGCTAACACGTACGTGTGGTTATTCAAATACGAATGCTTAGCTTGTGTTGGCGAATCCCGTGGGTACTTCTGATCTATAGATATTTTTGTGATCACTATTTTTTTATCATTATTAGCCACTATTTTTTTCCTTATTTAACTATTGCTTTGGTATTTTCCAAAATAGTACCATAGCAGAAATGTATTTTTCATTAAATTCAAAGGGCAAATAAAAGTAAGAAAATGGATAAAATTATCAGATAGTGCATCGAAGTAGCTCAGAACATGCTAAAAGGTGTAGTTGTTTGATTATATATATCATCAATTATTCATAATTAAATTTATAGGTGTATTTCTTTTCCATATATATATATATATATATATATATATGGAAACTTGAAAAAATAACCCCCAAAATACAAGTTCTAGCCGTTTTGTTCCCCGATTTAATGTATATGAAAAATTATTCCCCAAATTGTCTCTTACTTTTTTTATTCCCAAAATACCATTTTTACCACCAACTGTCTAAGTTCAAGAGGAAAACTGTCAAACTTTACCCAGAAAACTATCTAACTTAAAACAAACTGTCTACCCCGAAAGAGAATAAATCTAACTTTATGTATAAAACTATCCGACACTAAAATTTACGTTTTCATGACGGGGGATAAAACTAATCTTCTTGACACTAAGTTGTCAAGGTGTCTAACTTTAAGATGAAAACTATCTAATTTTACGAGGAAAACTGTCTACACAAAGTTGCAATATTTTGTGAAACCAACAAACTGTCTAACTTGAAGAGGAAAACTGTCAAACTTAAAACAATCTGTCTACCCCGAAAGAGAAAACAGCTAACTTTATGTATAAAACTATGCGACACTAAAATTTACGTTTTGATGACAAGGGATAAAACTAACCTTCTTGACACTAAGTTGTCAAAGTGTCTAACTTTAAGATGAAAACTATCTAACTTTACGAGGAAAACTGTCTACACAAAGTTGCAATATTTTGTGAAACTAACCAACTGTCTAACTTCAAGAGGAAAACTGTCAAACTTTACCCAGAAAACTATCTAACTTAAAACAAACTGTCTACCCCAAAAGAGAAAACAATCTAACTTTATGTATAAAACTATCCGACACTAAAATTTACGTTTTGATGATGGGGGATAAAACTAACCTTCTTGACACTAAGTTGTTAAAGCGTCTAACTTCAAGATGAAAACTATCTAACTTTACGAGGAAAACTGTCTACACAAAGTTGCAATATTTTGTGAAACTAACCAACTGTCTAACTTCAAGAGGAAAACTGTCAAACTTTACCCAGAAAACTATCTAATTTAAAACAAACTGTCTACCCCAAAAGAGAAAACAATCTAACTTTATGTATAAAACTATCCGACACTAAAATTTACGTTTTGATGACGGGGGATAAAACTAACCTTCTTGACATTAAGTTGTCAAAGTGTCTAACTTTAAGATGAAAACTATCTAACTTTAAGAGGAAAACTGCCTACACAAAGTTGCAATATTTTGTGAAACTAACCAACTGTCTAACTTCAAGAGGAAAACTGTCAAACTTTACCCAGAAAACTATCTAACTTAAAACAAACTGTCTACCCCAAAAGAGAAAACAATCTAACTTTATGTATAAAACTATCCGACACTAAAATTTACGTTTTGATGATGGGGGATAAAACTAACCTTCTTGACACTAAGTTGTCAAAGTGTCTAACTTCAAGATGAAAACTATCTAACTTTACGAGGAAAACTGTTTACACAAAGTTGCAATATTTTGTGAAACTAACCAACTGTCTAACTTCAAGAGGAAAACTGTCAAACTTTACCCAGACTGTCTACCCCGAAAGAGAAAACCATCAAACTTTATGTGAAAAACTATCCAACATAGAAATTAACGTTTTGATGAAGCTAATAAAATTACCTTTTTTTTTACCATAAATCCCTTAAGTGTCAACATTAATGGTGTAAACTATCTAAGCTAATCTGAAAAACTGTCTACATTTCCTTGCAATTTTTTCCAACAGGAAAAAAATATCTAACCGGAGGAAAAAAATAATCTAACCGTAGCTTAAAAACTGTCCACCAGATCCTGATATTTTTTTTTAAACGGAAAATGTGTCTACCTAGATGAGCAAAACAATTAAACTTGTTATAGAAAACTGTCCACCCCTCAAAACTCTCTACCTTGATAGGAAAAACTGTCAAATTTTATGTAAAAAACTGTCTAAAAGGGTATTTTGGGCAAAAACATGGCAAAATACAAGTTTGGAAATAGTTTTTCAGAAACATTAAATCGGGGAACAAAACGGGTAGAAATTGCATTTTGGAAGTCATTTTTTCAAGTTTCCCTGTATATATCATACACCCACTTTCTGAGTTTATCCGAAGCTTCCACTATATGATTTCAGTTCTGTCCTTTTCCTTTTTGTTTTTTTAATGGTCATTTACTCGGTTAAAATATCGATAAAATATATATTAGTCTTGGATAATACTAATAAGAGAATATTGATAGTAATCCTAACAAATAGTCTATTACATAGTTTTCCCATAGCTTAATTGCTCAAAATAAAAATGCGATGTTATTCACGATGAGGCAGAAAAATACTTAAAACAAATATATGCAATTATAATTATGGTGCTCCAATTTTGTTGAAATATTAGAATAAGAATGGCATTCATTATTATTGTATTCTATCGTAGACTATTTATAATTAGCAACTAATATAAATCTTTCAAGTTTCAACTAATGTATACATATAAAAAAAAAACATCATTTTTGACTTCATTCTTTTTTCTCTTTTTTTTTTTTTGAATTATTTTTAAAACAAAAAATATTAGGATCACTTCGTAAATAAAAGAAAAAGAAAAAATGATTAATTAATAAAACAGTTACAAACTCAAGAGTAGCTTATCAAAGGATGCCAATAAATAACGCGTTATAGAAGTGAATTTTTTTAGTAGTCTCACCTAAATAATCTTAGTCTCTCCACCGATTCCCTCGCCGGCCGCAAGGCAAAACAACCACGAAGTTTGCTTCTCATCTATCTATGGCGTTTCTTCTTTCCAGTGATGGCGGTAGTTTTATTTCCACAGGTGATTGTGTAAATGAAAAACGGTGCTCACGTTTTAAAATGTGTCTTTTTGCAGCTATCGGAGGTACTGTTTTTGGGCTCATAACGTGTTCTACCGGTGTCAAACAATACTCTATACAATGCTTTCTATATATAGCCTTTTGTCAAATTTTAAGGGAGATTGCTTTCTTAGAATCTCAATTAAATAAAGGTAATCTCACCAAATGCCCAAAAAGCACCAAAAGTTTAAGAGAATTGCCCATAGTATGTAAAAATTGATTTATGCCCATTGATCAAATATTTTAGACCAAATTAACCCTGATTATTAATTTTTATATTAAATCTATTAATATTAATTCCTATATTTATGATTGACCATTTTCCCATAGTTATTACTATACCTCATTTATTTACATTTTCAATTTTTTTTCCCTCATTAATTCTATCTCTTTCTCTCCCGCACGATCTCTCTCTTACAAATGACCAAATCCTTCTACTTCTTCCCATTCCCAAAGCCTCCGCGTCTCGCCACCGCCTTCGCTGTCTACCGCCACCGCGAAGCCTCACCGGAAGCCGCAAGACGACGACGAAACGTACATATCAGCTCCGGGCAGAACGTGGATCTGATGGCTCTCTGCTCGGAGGGAAAGGTTGAAGAGGCTTTGAGCTTCGTGAGCCTGGGCGTTTCGACTGATCGCAAGGTATTTCGTGCTCTTTTGGATTATTCCAAGTCGTTATAGATCGGAAAGCGAGTTCATGAGTTCGTGAAGCGTTCTAGTTTTGATTTTGTTTGTGAATTTGGCAAGAGTTTGATCGGAATGTATGGAGATTGTGGAAGCTTGAAAGATGCGCGTAAGATGTTCGATAGAATGTCTATCAAATGCTCGAGTTCGTGGCGTTCTGTGATCGAAGCGTATGTGAAGAACATGAAAGGCGACGAGGGATTAGTATTGTTCGAGGAGATGAAAAAGACGGGGCTGCGTCCCGATGCAAAGATCGTCTTGACCGTCTTTTTCTCTCTTTCTTTAGGTTTTTTTTTTTTATATATAATATGGAAAGACGTTCGCCGGAAACGAGTCTTTAAAAACAATGCAATTCGGTAAATATAGTTACCAAATTGCAGTTTTGTAATTACAGTTATAGTTTCGAATTTCATTTATACAATTTTTTAACCTCTAATTACAATTTCGTAACTGTAATTACGAGGACACTATTCATCACAATGTCATATTTATAGTTCCAGAATCGTATATATAATTACGAAATGATATTTTTCGTAACTAATGATATTTTTGTAACTTCTATTTTCGTTACTATAATGATATTTTCGTATATACAGCTTTGTAATTACACGTACAGTTTTGAATTTCATTTATACAATTTTTAACCTATAATTACAATTTTGTAGTTGTATTTACGAGAACATCATTCATTACAATGTCATATTTATAGTTACAAAATCGTATATATAATTACTAAATGACTTTTTCGTAACTATAATGATATTTTTGTAATTACTATTACAATGTCGTAACTATAATCGTATATATAATTAAGAAATCATATTTATAGTTACAGAATAGTATATATAATTACTAAATGATTTTTTCGTAACTATAATGATATTTTTGTAACTACTATTACAATTGTACTCCAATTGTAATTTAACTAAATTTTTATATGTAATTAAAATTATTGTTTTATAATTAAAATTATATTTTCTTAATTTATAAAAACATTTTTGTAACTAAAATTACGTAATTAATAGAATTATATTCATGTAATTACAAATTCTTTTACGTAATTCTCAATTACAGTTTCGTAATTACAATTACACTTTAATGGTAATTTTACTGAAATTTTATACGTAAATAGAATTATTGTTTGAGGTGAGCAAGGAAAGAATCGAATGAATTAGTTTGAGGTGAATAAGGAGAGAATTGTGTGAACAGAAAAAGTTTGAAGCGTCAAACTAGATGGTGTATTTGTCCTTCTAAAAAATACGAATTTATTTAGTATTTTTATACAATATAATTGCTAGAAAAGAATAGAGATGGCTAATGGAGGGATTTTTAGTCGATATAAGTTGTTTCCAGCTATAAAAAAAAAAGCGCATAATTGATTATTCAAATACATTTTTAATAGGAGATTAATTAATATACGGTTAAGGGTTTTTTTTTATGGATTAATTGACTAATTCTATTATGCTACAATTAAGGAATAGTAATTATAAATAAATCGATATTTTTCCTATTTAAATTAGAGGTGTCAAGTGGGCCGGGTCGGCCCAGGCCCACCCGCCCCGACTCGTAAAAAAAGCGGGTTCACCCCGCCCCGCCCCGTTTTTTTGTGGGCCGGGCTAGACTCGCCCCTATCAAAAGGGTCAGGCTGGGTTATGCTTTTCTAGGCCCGCCCCAAACCCGCCCCGCCCCGTTCAAAAGCCCGCCCCGCCCCGCCCCGAAGCCCACATAAGCCCGCCCCGTGGCCAACTCGCCCCGCCCCGTTTAAAAAAGCCCACATAAACCATATTTTTACTTGTTTTACTGTTAGTTTTTTTGGTATTGGTCGCTTTCAAATGTCATTGTCATTTTTTGGTGCCGTAATAAATCAAGTAATCCACCATATCGTCAATTTTTATCCTTTTTTCTTTTACAACATTGACAATGTTTACTAATAATTCAGTCGTTTTGTTTTTGATATCGTTTGTAATTGTTATGTATTATTTGATAACTCTATTTCTATTTTATGGCAGTGACTGTGAGGCTCATAAATGATTTATAAAAAATTATGATAAAAATATTATAATTAATATTATAAAAATAAAAAATTACTCTAAATATTTTATTGTTACAGAAATTAACAATTATCTTTGTATTACATGATTTATTAATTTATTTTGTACATATATTCTACTAAATGTAGCTCTTAAATTTTTTAATTAATTTTTTAAATTTATTAATCAAAATTCTATAATCGATTATTCTCTAGTTTTAATTTTAGTTTGAGAATGAATTAATCAATTACGACATTGCGTGATTTCATGTATAAAACATAATTTCTTAATTCACTAGTTTCACCTTTACAATTTATAATTACTGGCCACGTTCATAAATCATTATTCTAATTTTATACTCAATAATTAATTTCAAAATCATTCATTATCATTTTATTATTCAATTAGCACTATCATATTCACTATTTAACATCTAAATCTTGAAATTCACGAATCAATTCAACGTTCATTAATTTTAAACTATCAAGTTGTAATTCGCTAATCAATTTCATAACTTACTAATCAATTTCATTATTCACAAGGTATAGACCTTCGGTTTGACGATTCACTAATCTATTTTGTATTAACATATTCATTTAGATTTTATAATTGATTAGTTTCAAGTTTCAACTTTAGAATTTATAATTATTAGTTACGTTCATTATTCACTATTCTAATTTTATTATTCACTAATTAATTTCAAAATCGCGTATTCTCATTTTATTGTTCACTTTCACTTTCATGTTCACTATTCAATCTTTACATCTTGAAATTCATGAATCAATTCAACATTCATTCATGCTATACTTTCAAGTTATAATTTGTTATTCATTCATTCATGTATTTACTCTCCGTAAAAATCCAACCCGTTTTGGTTTATGAAAAGCCCACCAAATTCGACCCGTAGAAGCCCACTAAACTCGACTCGTAAAAGCCCACTAAATCGACTCGTAAAAAGCCCGCCCCGCCTCGCCCCGCGACATTGTGGGTTCGGGTTCATGGGCCGGGGTGGGCCTTGATGCCTTTTCCAAAACCCGCCCCGCCCCGCCCCGCACATTGAACGGGGCGGGTCGAGCCCGCCCCGTTTAACATGCGGGCTTAACGGGTTGTGGGCCGGGTTGGCCCACCCCGGCCCACTTGACACCTCTAATTTAAATCGATTAGTAATAAATTAAATGTTGGAAATTATTAATTAAATAATTATCTACACAATTAAAATAAGAAGGGTATAATTGTCCACAAATCAATTAATTGGTGATTTTAATTACCAAAAATAGGTTTGGACATTTTTTTGAAACCTTGAGTCACAAATGGGCATTTGGCTCATTTACCCAATTATGTCATTTTAACTAAAAGAATAACTTACATAATCCGGGAAAGAGAAGATTAAATTTATTTCAAGCTACAATAGATCCATGCTTCATTTGTTTCCAAAATCTGCTGTATTTTAATACTTCCATTGGTGTCGGTCAGTGTTGTGACAATTTCGGCTTTACATTTTTGCCGTCTTCCTTCAGGACAATGAACCACAACAATGGCCTATAATATAGACTAGATACGGCTGGCCATGGGGTTTGATATCGGATCTGCACGTGCTGCATTCTCATGAGTACAGGTGAAAGTCACGGCGTCGCGACCGGTCGCGATGGAATCGCCGAAAATCGCCAACCCTCCCGTCGCGATGCGTCGTGGTGCCGAGGGTCGCGATCCTCGCGACGTTGAGCGAGAGAGAGAGAGAAAGAGCGACTGTGAGTGAGACAGAGAGAGAGGGAGAGGGAGAGAGCGGGATCGTGACGACTGAGGAAAATCGCGATTCGTCGCGAAGTTGAGCCCTGAATCGCGACGAGTCGCGAAGAACCTGCAGGCGTCGCGAACGCCGCGATGGCGAATTTCCCGTCGTGAGCCCCAGCTCTACTCATGAGAATCTATGCGCGCGCTTTACAGAGACATGTCGCATATCACACTATTTTTCAGATTTGACAAGTTATTTAAAATTTCTAATCGTTTTCATGACATAACTATAAAATTGAATTGATAGTTACACAATTTTATAGCTAGTTAATTTGAATGATCTGTTTTGTGAGCTATCATTGGTATTCTTTATTAATACTTTTTTTTTTCTTTCCATTTTGCCATTTAAAAGTATTAGAATTGATATTTATATTACTAATATTTGTAATACTGAAATTACAGAGACAGAGAGAAAGAGAATCTACATGAATTTGGCGTCGGAGTCGGTATCGGAGGCCGACGAGAACGACGAGACCAGGGCCGATCTCGGAGAGAGAGAGAGAGAGATTCACGCCATTGTAGAGCTTGATCTCGGAGGGAGAGAGAGAGAGATTGATTCACGCCATTGTAGAGCGCTTGATCTCGGAGAGAGAGAGCTTACAGCTGTTGGGCTGGGCTGCATTTTATTGGGCTCAATGTTTTAGTTTTCAAACTCTTTTAATAAACTCTTTATTAGTCTGGTTATTTTTTTATCACTTGATTTTATCTATTTAAAAAACTTAAGAAAGCAGCTAATTATTAGAGATTATTAGCTTTGTTTTAATAAAATCAAAACAAAAGCATTGAAGTAGCCAATAAATATTATCTTTTTGTATAAGCAAGAGTAAAAAATGCTTGGATATAAACCCTTATTTTTACCTGAATAAACAAAAGAAATTAATTAGTATGATTTGCATATATTGAGAGGAAAAAAACAACATTTATTAATTTGGAATAAACGATGAGATGAAAGGTTTCATAAAATGTAACCATCTCTATTATTGTGAACATTCATATTTAGAAAAGAAAAAAAGAAGAAAAAAAACGTTACACAATTTTATAGCTAGTTAATTTGAATTGATCTGTTTTGTGAGCTATCATTGGTATTCTTTATTAATACCTTTTTTTTTTTTTTTTTCTTTCCATTTTGCCATTTAAAAGTATTGGAATTGATATTTATATTACTAATATTTGTGATACCTCGATGAGTACTTTTTCCTTTAACTCATTTATCTAAATGTGCGGCTTTGTATTATTTGGTTAATTAAATGAACAAATTATTTTTCCACGGTAGGATAAATTAAGGAAAGAATGTTCAGGAACAAATGCTAATTATCAATGATTATCGTAAACAAATTAAAGAATAATATCACAGCGATATGATATTATATTTATAATTGAAAAGACAATTTCAAAGATATTCACGCATAAATTATACTTACCATAAACAAATTAAAAAGAATATCATATAGCGATATGATATTATCTTTGAAATTAAAAGTTGAAGCATAAATAAATATAGTTATACTTGGAACACAAGCACGCAATATTCATCCTCTTCCCCATAATTCTCAGTATCGAAATACTACGAATGTTATGGGTCTATCTCAGTTTCGAATCAAGGTACGTAAAGGTTGATTTTGATTTATTTATTTTTTATTAAAAATAATCGGAAGCTAGCTAGTTCTTTTTTCCTCATTCGTTATTATATACACTTTTAGGGTTCTTTTTTCATTCGTTATGATGTATATTTAGGGTTTCTTATGAAGTTGAATTGTATATATATTTAGGGTTCCTGGTTTTTGTGTATATATATCACCTTTATATTTCTCTCCTTTCAAATACAGGGAATCAATATTACTGTCATGGACTTCCTTGGTAATGATTTGTCGAAGGAGATATTCATCCGCGTCTCGGACTGTCGGCAAGTGGCCCGATGTGCCAGCGTGTGCAAGCGCTGGTCCTCTTTGATTGGCAACGCCGACTTCGTCCGGTCATTCACATCTCGCCCCCACAACCTCGACGATGCTGACATCCCCGCTGGGGGCACTGTTATTGCAGAGGTCCAATTGCATCACGAACTTCGGCTAGGAATTCTGCAACGTTATCGGGGAGGCTCGTGCATATGGAGACCGAGATTGCCTGAGTTTCTTGCCGTTTGACAATGCGGTCATCAGGGCTTACTGCGACGACTTGCTGCTCGGCTCTCGGCCAAACAATGAATATGGCGGTCAGTTCTCATTCTGCATTTGCAATCCGACGACCAAGGAGTACCGATGCGACATTCCCGAGCCTCCACAGCCTCCCGGATCCGGACACACGTCCTTCATGTTGTTTGTAAAATGTGCGCTCACGTGCCGTGACAACCAAGGAAGCCACTCGTATCACGTGACACTATTTTTCTTAACAACTCACAGCTCCTATAATGGTCAAAGGCTTAGTGTGATGGATTTCTCCCTTGAAACTGGACGATGGAGCTCTCCAGTCCCGATTCAGGAGCGGCCTTGTATAGATATGGAGTTTCTTATAGGTTTTTGTTGGGATTTATGCCCACAAAGGAGACATGAAGGACCTTTTAGCAAATAAAATAGTTTATTAATAAAGTACTCGATGTAATAATACGATTATGTTCTTTTGCTGAGAATTAAATAAAGATTAATTATTCATTCTTATTTATTTAAGTTTGTGTTTATGCATATATGTCTACGCCCTGAAACTATCATCAACGAAAGAAGAGTTAAGTACAGACTTAATAAGATATCTCTTCTTGATAAGTTTAAAATCAACAGTTCGCAATCTTAGGATCGATGGGGCAATCGTATCCGATTAATGATTGTTTGAATAAACTACTGATATCGGATCTTGTGATATTCGGAGTTGTGACTCTAAGAGTTTATTCTTGATGTCTTAATGAAGACAATGAACTAGACCTGTGACACTTTGAAGTTCGAGGTAAAACCGTTTCATTACTCGAAGCTTTGAAATCACAAACGAGGGGTATTTTCGTAATTACCTAAATCCTGAAGTGGGCACATAATTTCTCGTGACACTTTGTGACACTTGACTAGTCAATGGGCAAGATCCAAATGATGGATCAAAGACCCGACGGTTGGTGTCACAATACTGTCTCGTTGAACTATGTGATTCACAGATATGGAATTTGTGTTATAAGAATGCTACAACATTAGTATCACATCGTGCTTTGTTCTTTGAAGTGTGAATGAACAAACCGGGCCCGGTACTCAGTGAATAATATATTCTCTGAATAAAACATGTGACCTGTTGTGACATCTCACTTTATGTTTTTCTCATTCACAAATAACAAAGGAGTTGATGAAATAATAACTAAGGGGTAAAACGGTAATTTTACATTCCTCTTAGTTGCTGATACACACAAAGGGTAATATCGTAAAATACACCGTGGACCGTGTGAAGAATAGTTGTATCACATCAAACGGAAATAAGAACGCATATGAACTTAGAGATTGTCAGTATTGGTCCTTTAGTGGAATCGATCAATATTAAGAATTAAAAGTTCGGGAAAAGTTTGTGAACTTTTGTGTCCGGACTTTATTCTAAAGCTTCGTTCATGTGGGTCCATGAGGTCTCAATGTTAGACTTTCGGACGAGATTTTGATGAACATAATAAGTGTTAAAAATATGTAAAGTTGATTTATTGAAATCTTACCTTAAGTTCAATTATTGAATTGAAATATTTTTAAGTACAAAATTAGTTTGATAATTTCTCTTACGTATAAATTGTGATTTATACAGTGGTAATTATTTTCTCATGACTAAATAAATAAATAGTTATTTTATTTTAATCATCTTTATTAAATATAGCGATTTGTATAATTATATTGATAATTATACAAGTATGCGATTTTAATATAATTAAAGGTGGAGAAAATTAATTCATTAATTCTCATTGGTCAATCTAATAAAATTAGGATTAATGATGTGTCATATTATCCTCTTTTGGATTGATTCATGCGAATCGGAAGAGAAAAAAGAAATAGGAATATTTCAACTTAATTCATGATTTTATCTATAAGGAAAATATCATGTGGAATTAATTTGAATAATTTTTGCTTTTATTCAAACCTCATGCGCATAAGTGGTGGTGGAATCAAATATTTGATTTGATTTAATTAAAGATAGATGACTATATATAGATGATATATTGATCACGTTAAAACGAACCCTAGCCACAAAAACCTTATGCGCATGCCCTTTTAAAAGGCCATCAGAGAAGAAAAATTTTCTCACTCTTCAATTCGCATACAGTGACCATCGCAGCTTTGAGAGAAAATATTGAGGTTGAGGCAGAAGTTGTTCTTGTTTTTCTTCTCTCTTGTTCATAAAGAGCCCACTCTCTTCATCTCAAAATATCTGAAAGCCATAACATCGAATCCATCGTGGTTGTTTGATTGAAGACGGAGGGACGACTCGCGAAGATCGACGACGAAAACCGTGAATAAATTCCGGATTTGTAAGTGTTCTTAATCCTATAACTGTTATATAATTTTCCGGGAATTTATCCATTCGTTGTTTACGTAATAAATTTATTTTGTATGCATGATAATCGTTTTTAACGTTATGGTTATTTTAATATGTCGAAAATCTGTTTTCATATTAAAAAGAAATTTTGAAATTCCGCCGTAACTCGTTACGTTCATTATTTATATTAAAAAGTTTAATATCGATCCTACAGTTTTCACTTCTCATTGTTATCCGATTCGCTTGTATCTTGCAACCAAGGTTCAACTTACCGAACTTACCGATAAATCGGTTACCGTTTTCGACGGATTAATCGATAGCTTACCGATTAACCGACAGAAAACCTATAATAATGTAGCTTACCGATTACCGATACTTTTCAATGATTATCGACGGATTATCGATACTTTTCGACGGAAAACTTATAAAATATTTTTATAATATCATACCTCAAATTCAAAACATATGTAGATACATAAAGTCATACACACACATATAATTCCATAAAAAAAGCTCAAATCTAAAACACTAATAACTAGTCTAACAAGTCTCAACTATCAAATACATAGTCTAATATAGTAATATCTCAAACTAAAACACAAGTCTCAAACACATTACCTAAAAAATCACGAAAGATAAACTTCAAACACTTTCGCCGTAATTATGACGAAAATAGAAATACCTTCAAATCTGCAAATAAACTACACCAAAAAATCATATTAATATTTCAAAATATATTTAATAAAGGAAAACACCCAAAAAAATGAGTAGATTACCTCACAAAACACAAAAGATAAACTTGGAACACTTTCGCCGCAATTATAATAAAAACCAAACTACCGTCAAATCTGCAAATAAACTACACCAAAAAATCACATTAATATTGCAAAAAATATTTAATAAAGGAAAACACCCAAAAAATGAGTAGATTACCTCACAAAACACGAAAGATAAACTTGCAATACTTTAGCCGCAAAAAGACCCCAAAAAATGAATAGATTACTTCACAAATCACAAAAAGTAAACTTTGAATACTTTTACCACAATTATTAAGAAATCCAAATTATAGTTAAATCTGCCTAAAAATTGACTGAAGTGCAAGACCAGTATTTCAATAATTTATTAATGAAATATAAACATAATTTTTTTGATTAAATAGCTATAAAACTTACAAAATATGAATTTATATACTTTTTACATAAAAAAAACCTAAAAAATATTGTAATCTTGATTTTTTCAATTCAAGACCTCAAAAAACCACCACAAATTCATATTTCTTACTAAATACTAGGGCTAAAACCGGGTCCAAAACCCGGTCTTTTTTTTAAACCCGGAACCCGGACCCGGATTTTCGGGTTTCCACTTTTCAAACCCGAAACTGGTTTTTAAAATAGAAAAACCGGAAATCCGGGTTCGGGTTATTACCCGGTTTTAAAATTAAAACCCGGTTTTTAACCCGGAAATTAAGAAAAAAAAAAACAGAAACAAACAATTTTAATTAAAATGGAAACGAACAACTTTTGATTTTTAGAATGAAAGAGAGAGATGATTAAAATGAATGTCGTTTTGAAAAACTTTTGACATAACAAATGGTGATAATGTCGTTTTTATTTTTCATTTTTTATCAGACTACTAATTTTAAAAATTATAAATATAAATTAAATATTTAATTAAAAAAACCGGGTTTTAGTAACCTACTAACCGGGTTCCGGGTTTTATAACTCAAACCCCGGAACCCGGAACCCGGAACCGGTTTATTCCGGTTGCGGGTTTTGAAAAATTCGGTTTCGGTTTAACCCGGTTTTAATTCGGTTTCGGTTTTTTAAAATTGGATTCGGTCCGGTTTCGGTTTAAAACCCGCATTTTCGGGTTTTATGCACAGCCCTACTAAATACAATCTTTTAAAGCCTATACTAACCATAAATCATCAAACAAATCTATACTTTTACCAAAGTTAAAAATTCAAAACTTTGTATACTTTTGCCTAACAAGCATAAAAATCCGAATTTCCTCTCAATCTAACAAAATAATTACAAACTAAGTCATGGAAACAAATTTTCATCAATATATATTCATAAGAATGCAAAAAAAAAAAAAACTCAAAATCATAAAAGTACCACTCTTTATCCATTTCTAAACATAACTCATATGAACAACTAACTCTTTGTTTTTGTAACTCATGCAAATCATCTCAAAATCGTGAAAATCAGTAAATATCAAAGAAAAATTGCAAGAATCATACGGATCTATGATTATAACTCCTAAATCTACCAAAAAGTTCAAAAAAAATTCGAAGAAATTCGTTGAAAAATGCCTAAATGAAAACTATACAAACTTTTGCCTCCTACCGATTAATCACTGAAAATCAGAGAATTGACCGAAAAGTACCTAAATTTTACACTAAGAAAAACGAAAATCGCTTGGAAAAGTACTTATCGGTTATCGAGCTTATCGCCGAAAAGTGTATAAAACGATAACTGTTATAGGCGATAACTTATCGGTAAACACCGGTAAGACCGAAATCGTCGATTATCGGCGATTATCGACGAAAAGTCGAACCTTGCTTACAACGACGGTTTAGTCTATTGGAAAGTCTGGGATGGCATATTCCGCTGTTGTCAATGGGTCGCCGTATTTGATCCATTAGCTCCTACTTTGCCGGACGGCCGCAAGTACTACAGGCTCATTCCTCGGCCGATTGAGGCAGGCATCCACGAAAGAATATCTGTTTGCCTAGGGGCATATAGAGGGAGGCTCCGGGCGTCCTACATTGCGGAGGATATGGTGTTGAGAGTTTGAGAGCTGATCTGGAGCAGCGAACGCCGTGACGATGGCGCTTCTTGTCATTGGTCGATGGTTCATAAGTCAACTCTCGAGATGCCAACTGAATGTCAGCCACTGGCGTTGCATCCCGAGGATGGCAACGTTATTGTCTTGCAGATTGGCAATCGCACTGTTGTGCGGTACGACATGTCGTGTCAAACGAGCCAGACTGTTGGACGACTTCCTGTAATGATCCCGGGTTTCGACTTCTTGGGTGCCTACCCATTGTGCTCAGCTTGGCCAACACCGGTTCCATCGGCGGACGCATGCAAACCTGCGCCCTTAGTTTAAATTTAGAAAAGAAAAAAAAATTGTATTTTATTTAAAAGTTTATTATGAATTTTAAGTTTCTACTTTATTTAAAAGTTCCTCACGAATTTTTTGTTTGTACTTTGTATAAAATATTGTCATGAATTTTATGTTAAAAGTAAATTTTTGACTCTTTCGATCTTGCTCGACTTTGTCTAAGGTTCCTTAAGTTGTCCGACATCGTTTTGCCACTACTTTTTCTTCATTGAACAACATACATTTGAGATTGTAAGTATTAAAATTTTGTCAATTCACATCATTAGTTTTCAAATGCATGCAAACGGTAAACTTATTGCAAGTTTAATTTACGAGTATATTGTCAACGCAACAATTACACCGTTTGTACGATTTTTTTAAAACTGCAGCCGATGAGTAATCCTCAAGGATTTTGGTAACAAGTATATGTGTAAAAAAACCAACTAATATAAAGTAAAAATTATGCCTATATATATGTATGTTAATGTATCAAATGTTTGAATTTTTATTTTATGTACTCAAGTTTTTTTTTTTTTTTTTTTTTTGATGTACCTAAGGTGCATTTCGTTACTTAGTTTGGTTCACTCCCTCCATTTTCTACTTTGACTGTTACATTTTGCCACATTGGTTCTCACGTCTATTTCATCGATTTTAAATCATAATAAATTAGCTAAAAATAACTTTTACTAAAATCGGACCTAACCCGAACGACAATGTATCGAGTCTCGGGCCAAAATTTTCACCCCCTAATTTTTCTTTCTATATAACACATTTTAGCTATTAAAAATAAGTCAAAGTACCTTAATTTTATGATTAACAAAATTATTGAAAGACACTTCTTAATTTTATGATCGATATATATGTTACATATCAGTCATATGCTCTTATTTTAGCCACTTGTGTAAATCAATATCATGTGATTTGAAATTAAAATATAAAAAACAGGGCTATTTTCCCAATTGCCGTTTCGCATTCCACTTCTCGGTTCCGAATATAGCTTAAAATTGAGATTTTAAACAAAAAACAAAGAAGCGGTCTTTGTCGTTTGTGATTTCGAGAACCGGAACCACGAATGGTATCAAGATACCTACAACAAGTAAATATCGGTTTATAGTTTTATTATTTAATTTTCGTTACCTTTGCCGGTTCAAATCTTGACCATGTAGGCAGGTTTGATTAATTTGACTCTTTCTTGCCTAATAGTTTTTTTTTTTTAAAAGAATTTGGCCTGAGAGAATTCCAGTGAAACATCAAGAAAATCCAATTAGAACACTCTTGTTCAACTATGGATCACAAAAAGTAGAGCAATACAAGAGTGAATCTTGATATGTCACAAGTTGCATATACCCAACAAATACTAGGAAAAATAATGTATTCCTTTGAATATGATTTGAATGTAATTTGTTTTAATAATTTTATTGAGTAGCAAGGAAGAGGAGAAGTGACCAACACATACCATCTCGTTATACCATTTGAAGAGTGTTTGACCTTGTGTTACGAGCCAAGATCGAGTCTCGAAAATCAAGAAAACACACACACGATGGACACTTTTCACCAAGCTTCACAAAAATTAATCTCTCCTCTTTGAGCGACTAAGTCTTGTGATTGGTTCTCGGCTACTTTTCTTATTGACTTAAGCTCTCTTCTATAGAGCACGGGATTACAATCTATTTTCCTGTTTTTGAAGTTACTGTTGTGACAAAGAGAATTGAGTAGTGCCAAAGAGAAAATGAAAATTCGTCAACTCGGTGAATCCCGCGAGCCGAATTGTTGAATTGCTAGCGGAATCCGTATATGAATCTGGTCACTTCGATTTTGAAAACCTGTTCAACATACTGAAATGGGCAAAAGAAGATTTTGGGGGCATAACTTTGGGCAATTGAGGGATCAAAAACACGACCCATTTGGGCATATTCTTAATACTTACGATAAAAAGAAAAGAAAAGAGAGAGAAGGAACATAAAGAAAGCACGTAATACGGGCGATTTATAATAACAAACGAGGCAAAAACACAGCTTTGTAAGAAGACAAAGGCGGTACTCCTTTTTAGTAATAATTATATATATAGATATAGATATATAACATTGCCTCTTTTGATGATCACTGCACAAGTGTTACCGAGTCATTTACTAATTAATCTTCTGCGAGAAGTAAAACTCGGGAGCCTGTGGCTCGATGGCGAACTTCTTGCAGAACGGCACCCACTTAATCGTGTAGAGCTCGCCGAAGTCGGTGTCATCTGAGGCCTTGGAGGTGACGGTGAAGTTGGTCTCGAGGCCGGCGAGCATCTTCAGGAAGCCCTGGAAGACGGCGAAGAGGTGCGCGGAGACGCCACCGATCACCCAGAACTGCTCGTTACGCCACAGCTCCTCGATCGTCACGCCGCTCCACCACAGCTCGAGCACACTCGTCGCGATAATCGACATAAAGAGGCACAGGAACAGCAGGCTCGCCAAGTTCGAAAGCTGTAGAATTATGGATTCGGGTTGAGTATTTGAACTAGTATTTTTGCCGCAAAATATTTGTGTAATTTAATATGATATATTACATAGTTAGCAATAGATATCTAACTTTAAATGAATATATCACACCGTTAATTTTGTAAAATCTTAGGCTATATTGGGACAAAGATGTAATATATAAATTTTTGTATGTTTAGTCATGGGGAATGCCGGCTGAAGAAGATCTCCACCGACCCCAGCGCCCACCGCAAAACCTGGTGAAGCCTGTCCGACAAGTTGATCGGGGCCGACCCCTTGAAGGCCGACCTCAGGGGCATGCAGTACACTGATCGCCACCCACGGCACTGCATCTTGAACCGACAAGTTTCTAATTTATATACTTACTGTCGATCTCTCTGAGGTTGAATATGGCGGTGGCGAGCTCTTCGCGCTTTGCGTCTCGGTAGAGCTCCGAGGGGTCTTTCATTGGCTTCTTCGATGGGCAACAGCAAGAGCAACAACTGCACCATGAGCACGACGATGAAGGTTTCGGTAAACTCGGCATGGAGGCTGGGCTGTATCCGTAGAGCGCTTGCCTGTTGAACACACAACCCGTGCCGACATAGACCGGTCCTTGAATCCCGTCGAGGCCTCTCATTTTGACCTGTGATCACAAAATACCCTGTTTTTAGAGCAAAAGCCTTATTTGTAGAGCATTTGGTATTCAGTATCGGTTTTTTTTGTAGCTTGTAAGACAAGCAAGTGAAATTTTGACTAGAGGTTCCAGCGAGAACAGTTCTAACTGTTGAAATCGGTAGTCTAATATCCGGTATTCGAATAGTTCGAGCTTACATCGAAGAAAACTGTGTTGCGATTGGCGTAACGATCGCTCCGATCGATCCCGTCAAACCTCTGGGGGAACTGCACGTAGCACAGACCGGGGCCCAACTGAGGGTCCATTAAGAAACACATGGCCTCGCGCACGGCCTTGCTGTTGTTGATGTAATGATCGCAATCGAGGTTGAGTATGAACGGAGCGTTCGTGAGGATCGCCGATACTCTGACCTGTACAAACCCCGGAAACCCTTCGGTCATAAGCTCAAACCTTTCCACACAGAAGAGTCCGAAACCTTAAAGAGTGTTGCAAAAGCAATACCAGAGCGTTCTCGGCCCCGGCTTTCTTGTGATGAGGATATCCCGGCCGCTTCTCTCTGGAGACGTAGACAAGGCGAGGAAGCTCGTTTCCTTCAATGTCGTGGGCACCGGTACTTCCCAGAAAAACCTGAAGGAAGAAATCCGAACAGAAAAATCCGTCAAGCTTTGCACTTTGGTCAACTTTGTTCTTGAAGAAGTATTTAAGTGAACAGATTCGTAACCTGAATCATGCCGGGATGATCGCGCGAGGTGTTACCGGGCCAAGGAGTTCCGTCTTGCATAGTCCAGCCATCCTCGGGTGTTTTCTGAGCTTTCGCCACCAAAGCGTTGATGCGCACTTTGAACTCTTCGTAATCTCTCTGCGAAAACCCGGGAAAAATAAAACAGTTGCATAAGATTTTGTTTGAAGCTCAATTTTTTTAGGAAACTCGATGCTGACACGATATGATTCCGTTTTAACTGTCAATACGAAACCGGGTCCGCGTTAGTTTCTCTTACTTTCATTGCCCGGCGCTCCTTGACAAAAGAAGGCTGAATCTTGTCCTTCAAGTAATCTATCTTCTGCGAGAAGAATGTTATATATCATGCTAATAATATATTGCGCTATATATAAATTAATTTATCAATAAAATTATCTTATACTATGCATCACTATTAGTTTATAGATGGGATATTGAAGTGTAATACGTACTTGTACGAGGTATATACCCATTCCCCGACAATACTCTAACTTTCTCAGAAGTTCAGAACCCTAACTTCAGAACTTCCAATCTATGAAACCCAGTTCGAGAAATCCGAGATAACGATTACGATACCAAACAGAGCAAAAGAGAAGGACAAGAGACCTGGATTTCCATCGACGATCTTGAGCGCCCGACCTCGCCGTAGACGGAGGTGACTCGTCCGGCGACCGGAGCAGATTTCCGGCGATCAAATCTCCGTCGGAAACCAATGCCGAAGCCATGGTCAGACCTAAATGCACAACAGGAAGAGGAAGAAGTAAAGAGCTGCAAGTGGCGATCGGGTGTGGGCTTTCGCGACTCGTCGCGACGTTTTCTAAGGAATCGCGACTCGTCGCGATTTGGTGGCAAAAGTCGCGATTCGTCGCGACGTGGGGCTGGAATCGCGACTCGTCAGATGATGATCCGTGTGAAGCAATCGACGGCCTACATCGTGCCACGTCAGCGATCCGCGTGATGTGTTAGTTTTGTGGCGTAAATAAATCACTTTTCACTCGAAATTTATTACCCAACCACAATTCCTACCCATTTTACTCGAATTTCAACCCTAAAATTTCAAATCTCAAAATTTTTTCACCCACTATCTCCTCATAATTATTCACCCACTTCACCCACCATAATAATTATTCAACCACCCCACTCTCTCCTCAAACCCTATAAATATCACGTCTTTCACCCTCATTTCCTCACACCAATCTTCTATTCTTCTCTCTAATTCTCTCAATTTTCTAAGCTTCCAAGTTCTAGAGTTCTCAAGTCCTAAAGTTCCAAAGTTCTAAAGTTTTATTTTTTAGTCATTATGTCTCGAAGAAGCGGTGGTAGTTCCGGGGGTCGAAGGACGGCTATGAATTTGCAACCCCAATTTCAACAAGGGGGAACATCGCAACCTACGCCCGACGACTACATTCCCGTTATGCTACCCCAACAAATATTTCCCTCCTCTCCAAATCCAAATTATCCCGATGATACAGTTCGGTCTCTTAGACCTAGTTTAACCCGGGCGGTGGGCATGCACAACGCCAATCCCGATCTTGTGCCCCGAGAATTGGTCGACGCGGTAGCTCAATCTAGGGAGGGAAATAACGATCCTTTTTTCAATCTCATGTTTCAACAACACGACCACGACGCCGACGCTGACGACGACGAAACTCAACGTCCCGATGATGCCAAGGACGACTTTCCGACGCCGCCCTCGGTCCATGGTTCAAATGTTGCCTCGTACCACCGCGGTTCTCCTCTACCTTCCAATCAAGATAGCGGTGAAGCCTCTGTTGCCCGTCCTCGACGTGTTCGACGTCCTTCAACCGGGTAATAAACCTTTAGTCATTTATCTATGTATAACTATTAGTCATTTTTCTATTTTATTAATTATTAATAATTAATAATTAATCATTAATAATTAATAATCAATAATTAATAAGCTAGTAATAAATTAATAACTAAGTAATAAATTAATCGCTAAATAATCATTGGTTAATTAAATAAGTTAAAAAAATTAAAAATTGTATTTTTTATGTGTGGTGATAATTATAAAGTTTTTAAGGATTACGGTGTTTTAGAAAGACTGGTTTTTAAATAAGGTTTGCTTTGCAATCTCCTCCAAGCTAGCCTGAGAACCTCGGGGAGTTCTGTCTAGAAAAGCTTGGGCCTAAAGCGAGATCATAGCATCCTTTCCAGTCGATCTGGCCGTGGAACCTCGGGGAGTTCCGTCTAAAAGAGCTTGATAATTATTTCCACACATAAAAAATACCATTTTTAATTTCGTTAACTTTTTTATTTAACTATATGAAATTTAATTTAATTAATATGATTAATATTAAAATTTAATAATTGTAATATTCTTTGTAATACTTACATTAATATTAAACTCTTGTAATATTCCTTTGTTTTAATAGAGAAAATCCTTCGGGCTTGGCGTGGGGAAGACCAAACACTTCCAAGGTGTGGAACTTTTTTCACGAACATGGAACCGGTTACCTAAAGCGACACGCAAGGTCATGCTTCCCAACCGGGGAGACTGATGAGGTAAACACAGCACATGTAAGTACTCTTTCCGCTGTTAATTTACGGAAATAGACCCTCGAATGGATTATTTCTACGGGCGTACCGCTAAGTTTTATCGAAAATCCTGCTCACACTAGATATATGCAAAGGATTAATCCCTCGTACCAACAGTTTTCCCGTACGACGTATACTAGCGACATGGAGTCCGCATATGCTATGCAAAAAAAAACTATTTGGTAGATTTTTTCAAAATGTCTAGCATAAACGTTGCTTTTACCACCGACTTGTGGAGCGGTCCGAGTCTAAACGATTATTTGAGTCTGACCGCTCATTACGTAGACGATGATTGGACTCCTTGTCAAAAACTTTTAAATCTAGCACTATTCGAGGGTCGCCATACCGGCAAAAATATTTCCGATAAATTAATAGAATTATTTAATGATTGGGGTTTACAAAATCGTGTAATTTCTATTACCTTAGACAATGCCGCAAACAATAATGCCGCCATTACTATCTTGGAAACTATTTTGCCCGCTTCTCCATGTCGTAATATTTTACATCAACGGTGTGGTTGTCACATAATCAATTTAATTGCACGAACGGGCGAAAATGTTATTTCAAGACATGTTGAAAAAATACGCGGCATTGTTGATTGGATCCGGCATTCTCAAACCACTAGTAGGTGGAGACGATTTTGTAAAGACCATAACCATAGAGCTAACAAGTTTGGATTAGACAATAACACACGATGGAACTCAACTTATCTAATGATTTCAGTTGTGTGTAGACAGAGGCTACCGTTGGACCACTTCCTCCACATGGAACTTGAGCCGCAGGCGCGGATCACGGCGGCAGAATGGGAAACTGCGGAAAAATTCACCCACTTCCTCAAACCCTTTTATGCTGTTACTTTAAATTTTTCTAACAAAAAAAGACCATCTTTAAATCATGGTCTTTCGGGTCTATACCAAATTACGTGTGCTTTTCAAGAATTCGAAAATGACCCTATTATTTCTCCCCTTATTCCGGGAATGGTTGAAAAATTTAAAACTTATTGGGATCCACCCCCGTTTTCGTTTTGCTTCGGTGCTATACTAGATCCTCGAATAATGTTTACCTTCGGGCCATTGATGTTAGCAGTCGGGGAAAACATAGGGGTGGATTACACGGATTATGTTAAGGTTGTTAATGAAGCGTTTTATGAATTGTACAGTGAATACGACCGGCGGTTCCCACAGTTCAACATCCACGCGGAGCAGCATGCATTGATGGAAAGCCCAACCAAAACCGGACTAGCGTTTAGCCGGAGACTCAATCAACGCTTAGATCGCGGGGATGCATCGGGATCCGGTACGCCACCGGCACGGGCGGAAGACACGGAAGGCGCACCGGACGAAGTGAAGCGGTATTACGGCCTTCGGATCGACGATGAATCAGCGGAGTTTGATGTGATCGCGTGGCGGAAGAATCAACGAGATAGATTCCCGATATTGGTGAGAATGGCGAGGGATATACTGTCCATCCCCATTTCAAGCGTTGCTTCGGAGGGCGCATTCAGTACGGCTCAGAATATCATCGATGACCGGAGGGCGTCAATTACCAACACACACCTCGAGCAAGTAGTGGTGTTGAATGATTAGATGTTCCGTAACCCCGTCATCGCCCAACGGAACGAACCAACCGATCTGGAGATAATGACTGCAAAGTTTAACGCCTTATTCCCCGAGTAATGCAAAGTAACCGCCAATGATGTGCTCTTTGCTCTATTGGTTTTATGTCCCTAAGGAGGGTTTTACAAGAGAGGTTTTAGTGAGGCATCTTGTAATATTTACACTGAATATTTACAGCTTTCTTCCACCTTATTATAATATTCACAATGAATAATACAACTTTTTTTTTAATATCTCGTCTTATCATATTTATTTATATGTTAATTAAATTTGTTAAAATTATTAATATGTTACAAACTAATATTTATTAACATATGTTACAAATTAAAAATTAACAATATAAATCAAGATTATTAATATGTTACAAAATAATAAATTATAACATACTTAAATATTACTTTTGAAAAAAATAATTTGTAAATAATAATTTTAGATAATTAACATACTTAAATATAATTTTGAAATAATTAATAAAGTTTGATAATTAAATTCAGGTAAAAAGTAATAAAACTAAACATTTCAAGAAAACAGGTACATATGCCGCAAACACCGCCCAACGAGTCGCGACAAATTGCGAGCCATCGCGAGCTGCACCCAGCGCGACGCGTCGCAACGTGAACAGTCACGATTTTTGGCGATCAGGTCGCGACTCGTCGTTTGGTCGTGACTTGCAGCTCTAAAGACATCGATCAAACTCGACGCAGAATGGGAAGTCGACACGTGGAAACCATGTGGATTTTGCGACTTAATTTTATTATTCTTTTCATTTTTTAATTAGCGACTTAATTTTAAGTTAATAACTTTAGAATTTCGTTAATAACTCTTGACGGCGAAATGACTCAATCTTGACGGCGAATTTTAACGTTTAATAACTCTATAATTTCATTAATAACTCTTGACGGCGAAATGACTCAATCTTGAGAAGCCGTTAAGTGTGTGATATATATATATATATATATATATATATATATATATAAATATAAGGGCTCTATAGCAAACTCGCCAAATTGAAACTTGTCTTTTGCAAAATAGCCAACATTTGGTTAATATTTAGAAATCGCCAATTAACCATATTAAACATTATAAAAAGACTTTATTACCCTTATTTATTAAAAATAGAAAAAGATATTTAAATTACAAACGTTTATTGCTAATAATTATCAGCTTAATTGCCTTACATATTACACGTTTAAAAATTATTGACTATTGCTATTATTATGGAAAGATTCAGTCAATAATTATCATCTATAACCAACGTTTTTATTCAATTATTTTCAGCTTATTAATCTTAATAATACACGTCTACAATCAATAACAGATTGCTAAACTATCAAATCCACGTTTTTAGGGCTTAATTTTGAATTTTAATAGTTGAAATTAATATAAAGATAGACGTTTAAATTGTTAATATACTAATATAAACTAACATAATTAGTGGTTTGACTAATGGTTTAAATTTTCCTAATCAAGAGCCTAAAAACTAGCATCCGCGTTTAACAGCAACACTAAAGTTCTTGAAAATTCATTTTTCAAAACAGTACATCTTTTTTTATTTAACATCTGCTATATTATGGTTGGTAATACATGTTATTCAAATAATTTGAATAACAAAATAATACCTTGATTAAATTAAACGTGAATTAACACGAATTAACAAATATAAATTAATGAATTAACAAAAATTAATGTGAATTTATGTGAGTTAAATAAGAATCATTTTCGATATTCAAAAATAAACATAAATAAACCATATTAACACGAATTAACAAACATGTACGGTAAATAAAACAAGAATTATTTGCAAAATCCAAAAAATAACAAGAAGTAACAAACATTAATACAAATTAATAAACATAAATAACTTAAATTAACACGAATCTGTGACGTCATTTTTCTCGTCCCGAGATTCGCGCTTCGCAACGTTCTTAGATTCCACGTCGTTCTCACATTGCTCCGTCCCTGACTGTTCTTTCTCGCCACCCAAACACGCCTTCTTCATGTCTTCTACTTCACCGTTGTGATGCGGTAAAGCTCGATCATGATCTCGCCGACGAACAAGATCAATGGTGCTCCGTTGATTGCGTTCGGAGCCTGCCAGTCTGTGGTCGCCGGCGAATGCGATCAGTGGTGTTTCGTTGATGGCATTCGGAGGTTGCCGGTCTGCACCTCGCCGGCGAATGCGATCATGGTGCTTCGTTGATGGCGTTCAGCACTTGCCAGTCTGCATCACACTGGCGAATGAGATCGGTGGTGCTTCGTTGATGATGTTCGGAGGTTGCCAGTCTGCGCCTCGTCGCGAACACGACCAGTGGTGTTCCGTTGATGGCGTTCGGCGCTTGCCGGTCTGCATCTCGTGGGCGAATGCGATTGGTGGTGCTTCGTTGATGGCGTTCGGAGTTGCCAGTCTGTTCCTCGTTGGTGAAAGCGATCGGTGGTGTTCGATGAAGATGACTTCTGTTCAGCTTCATTCTTTAGAGCTCCATTCCAAAGAGAGAGAGGAACGTGAGGAGGAAATGAGAGAAAAAAGTTTGAATAAGTATTAAATTATGATTTAATTTCTATTAATGTGGACAATTAATATTTTGTTTAAAAAAATTGATAATTAAAGGAAATGCAGAAGGGTAATTTTGGATTTGAATTTGTATTTAAAATGCCACATCATCAAAAATGGCTATTTCGCAAAAACAATTCAAAAGTTGGCTATAATGCAATATCAATGTTTGTTATTGGCTATTAGGTGCAATTTCTCTATATATAATATATATCATATACGAAGAAAGAAAAAAAAACACGAGAGAGCTAACCATCAGCAATGGCCGAGAGAGCTCGGAGCTCAACCAAGATCTACAGATCAACAATGGCGTCCGAAAGAACTGAGAGAACTCAACAAAGATCAACAATGGGGTCTGAAAGAACCGTTTTCATGGTTCATTCGTACGTTTTCCAACACGTTCAAGCTCATCTCGAGCTTGCCGATCAGTTCGCTTGCCGTGGCTTTCAGGTTTATGTTCTCATCGCCGCAAGTTTCAAAACTTCCCTCTCGAGCCTCCCACCGACTCCATTTCTGGAAAAAGTAGTTGTCCTCTTTCTCCCCGTCCCGGTCGCCCTGCCAACTGCAAACCGCGTAAACGTCCATCAGATTACGCAGATAATGGACCTCTCCATCACCACGGTCCAAGATATTTTTCGTATCTATAAGCCGAAGCTGGTGATCTTCAGCTTCGCGCCATGGGTCCCGAATGCTCTAAAGGAGGTTATGCCTCGAGCGATAGCGATCCACTATCATCTTTCTGCATCTCCAGCAAGTGTGGCTTATACCCTTTCATCGGACCAGAAGAATGTTGCCTCCGCAGACGATCTATTGACACCTCCGCCAACTTTCCCGCCGTCGTCGATCGTCACATTATCTCCTTACGAGACAGCGAGCCACCTCATCCCACGCAACTTACATACGCGTGTCACCAGGGGCGGAGCGGGGGCGGCCGCCCCCACTTGGTCCGGGCTCGTTCATTTTTATTTGGGTAAATGAGCCAAATGCCCATTTGTGACTCAAGGTTTCGAAAAAATGCCAATTTCTATTTATGGTAATCCAAACAACCCATTAATTAAAATATGGACCAATATACCCTTTTAATTAATTAATTAATATTTAGCATTTCAATTATGTTTAAAATTAATTAATAATTCGAATTAAATAATAAATTCAAAATAATTTTTTTCCTTAAATGTAGCTAAATAGAATAACTAATTAATCTTAATCATTCCTTAATTATTTTTAAATTTTTCTCCCTATTAATAAGTATTCTAACGAATATCAAACTGTATATATAAACCAATATCAAATTGTAAATTTATTTACCAAAATTGTATATGTATATACCAATACTTAATGCGGGGAGTGCTTGTGCAAATCGTAAATATCAACACGAATTTAGTATATGTATATACCAATATAAAACTGTAAATTTAATTACCAAAATTGTATATGTATATACCAATACTTAATACGGGGACATTTTGTACAAATCGTAAATATCAATATGAATTTAGTATATGTATATACCATTATCAAACTGTAAATATAATTATCAAAATTGTATATGTATATACCAAATCTTAATACGGGGACTGCTTGTGTGAATCGTAAATATCAGCATGAATTTGGTATATGTATATACCAATATCAAACTGTAAATATATTTACGAAATTTTATTAACGTACGATGGAGCGCTCGGCAACAACATCGCCATAGTCAGAGCGGGACATCATGGCGCCGGTTCCGGTGAGCTGGTCGGCGGTGCGGACACTATTGAGGAGCGCGAGCTGGAGCTTGTGAACGACATCCTTGACGGAGATCGGAGGTGGTTTTGGGTCGTGACTCTTGTCGGTTGTTGTCGTCCAACCTCCTCGGCCGCCTCGCCCACGGTCGTCGCGCTCTCCGCCCGAATCCGGCGATGGTGGTCGAGAGAGGGCAGACGATAATGAATCAGTGAGAGAGAGAGAGATTGATTTAAAATCAAATAAATATGGGAATAATTCCACCTTAATTTTAGGAAAATCAAATTTCAAAATTAACCTAAATAATTAATAATTAATTAACGACATTAAAAAAAATATAATTAATATCAAGGTTATAATGGTCCAAAATTTATTAAAAATGGGCATAAATGAATTAATTGAAACTATGGGTATTTCTCTTAAACCTTGAATGAATTTTGGGCATTTCATGGGTTTTTCTTTTTTATTTTAATGTAATCATACTATTATATAAGTTTATATATAAATAATAAACATAGCATTTGTGGACTAAATGTCACTATAGTGTAGTGGTATCTTGTTGCTCCTCCAAGTTATAGCCCCGGGTTCGATTCCCAATCTTTACATATTTTTAATTTTTTTAAGCAACAGTTTTTATGATTACAATTTTTTTTTGAATAATAGTAATTTCAATGTCTCGTTTTATTTAAAAAATTACGAGAATTCTAATCATATAGATATCCTAATGAATTATTTTCATAAATCAAAAGTTGGGTTAATGACGGCAAAAATACTCAAAGTTTGGTCAAAGAACCCCTCGTGTACCCAAAGTTTAAAAGTGGTGGCAAAAATACCCAAAGTCACATTTGAACAGTTGACCACTTAATTCTCGTAATGCCGTTAACTTACTCGTTAACCCTGGCCACATGGACAATTTTTTTTGTTAAGTGTAATCATTAGGGGTTCAATTAGTTGTATTAAATAGTATTAGTTAGGGGTTTAATTTGTTGTTTTGTCGTAAACAAGACTTATTTGGGCTCATCCATTTGGCAAAAATTGTTATGTCAACAACCAACGTTTGCCCGCGTGGCCAGAGTTAACGGGTAAGTTAACAGCGTTACGAGAATGGAGTGGTCAACTCCCCAAATGCGACTTTGGTATTTTTACCACCACTTTTAAACTTTGGGTACACGAGGGGTTCTTTGACCAAACTTTGATTATTTTTTCCGTCATTAACCCATCAAAAGTTCATAAAAAATAGTTGTAATGCAATGTATAATAGTAGTTTCGATGTCTCGCTTTATTTTGAAATTTATGAGAATTCTAATTATATAGAGGTCCTAATGAATTATTTTCATAAATAAAAAATTCATAAAAAAGTAGTTGTAATGCAATGTATAATAGTAGTTTCAATGTCTCGTTTTATATTGAAATTTATAATCTATTAATTTTCGCCCCCTCTTAGTTAAAGTTCTGGCTCCGCCCCTGCATGTCATCAACTGCATCAAGAGCAGTATTGCGATTATGTTCGCGTCGCTACGCGAAATAGAAGCCCCGTATCTTGATTTCATCAAACGGGCGCACGGGCGCCCCGTGTTGTGCGTTTGTCGCGAAATAGAAGCCCCGTATCTTGATTTCATCAAACGGGCGCACGGGCGCCCCGTGTTGTGCGTTTGTCCGCCATTGCCTGATATGGAAAATGTAACTCTAGAAGACCGAGCGATAAAGGACTACCTTTCAACGCTTCGTAGACTGCCAATTCATCCGCCAATCTTGACATAATCCTCTCCGCATAGTTGCCCATAATATGAAATTATTTCAAAATGTCGTTTATGTCAGCGCGCGGCTCTTGGAGATATTAACTGTGGTTTTGTAATTGAAGTCGGCCAATTTTTGAACCTATAATAAAATGAAGTTATACAAGGATATTAAAGGAACAAATAATACATGTTAAAAGAGAAGAAAAACAATAACTTTGTGTGCGCTATCAAGTATCAAGATAGATACACACATCATCTTAGATATGTATGTTGAGTTGTTTGGGTTCGGATTGTTATTTATATACTAGTAATGTTATTGTTTTCTTTGTATTTGTTCCATGTTGTACTTTCTAAATACACAAATGTGTATTATCAATCTTCATTCATTTATATTGCTCCATGTGGGACTTTTCCACAAAGCCAAAGCCAAATAGTTAATCATGTGTAATTGTGTATTATCAAATTGTGTACTATCTTTGCTTTTGATCTTATTTTTATATTCTTATGTTTAAGCATGACATGGTGTTATTTTCATTTGTTTGAGTATGACATGATTTTATTTAAGTATTTACATAGATGAGGGTGAGACTATATTTTATTTACATATGTAAATTTAATAAATATATTCTTAAAAATATTTTATTCATTTTTCGTCGATAATCCTCGATCAGTGTTGATAATTCATCGATAATTCTCGATAAGTGTCGGTAACGATATGCTACCATTTTAATAATTCTCCGTCGATAATCTTCGAAAATCCGTCGATAAATCTCAAAAACAACAATCGATTTATAGGCAAAAACAACATTTTGCCCTACCGGATAAATGAAACTACATAAAAAATAAAGCAAAAAACTAAAAACTATAACAAACAGACTCAAAATTTAACAAGAGTTAATACCTGAAAAAACAAGTATCTAGAATTCATAAGTTTCATTTTCATCAAGACATCAACTACAAAACTTCATTATTATTATTTTTTACTACAAATAAATAAATAAAATAATTCATTATTGGGAACTTTCTGATGAACTAAAGAATCTCTGATGATGATACACGTATTCCTATATAACTCGTGAACTGCCTCAGGGTTAAATATGTAAATTCTCTTTTGGTCATGTCAGAGCAACCATAGGCCGCAGTAGCCGGCGACGCTACACGATCTGAGCCTGCAAGTCATGGAGTCAACTCCGCAGTCTTCGTCGGCCGTACACCGGTGGTCGCCACGAGCATCGGGGACGTGGCACGCGCTCTGAGCTCGTTGAGTTCCGGAAGCCAATGTCGTAGCGGGACACACTTGCAACGACATCGCGCTTACCCGAGGTGACTGCTCTTTTTTCTGTAAATAGAACTCTTTCATGTCAAAGCTAGTCTACGGATTTAAGATGAGTTTTTAGCATAAATGACCCTTTTGATACACATTATATATATACAGATAATTTTTTTAAATTACCCCTATAACCCTGTCATACAAGTTGTTATTAATTTTGCCACTTTTTGATTTATTAGATAATTTTGAAATTAATTAAGGACAAAAACATCATTTCTCATGATTGATTCAGATTTAAAATAATTTATTGTTGTTACTTCAAAAATTAGAATTTAATTAAAAATAATTATCATGATAACACACTATTATGTTGCGATAATTTATTATTGGGATATTTAGGACAATAACACCCGAAAGTTAGGTGAAAGTGATGGCATATTTTACTATTTCTTTGTCGCGGCGTATATTATTGGGTACTTATGATTTACACTTCTGAAAATCCGCCACTTTCACCTTAATTATAAAAAATATGGTTTTTATTTGAAATGCAATTTGAGTCAAAAGCTCTGATAGATATCTGTCTCATGAATTAGTCAACGAAGTACCTTAACAAAACTCCAGTTGGTCGGGATGTAAGCCTCCGGAAGCCTATCATGCCAAGCGCTCAGCACCGGGAGAGGGTGACCCTCGGTCGTAAATACGTAATTCCGGTCAACGAGAAATGAGTCGTCAAACAGAAGATACAGATACTTGCACCTGTGGAATACATAGTCGTTGATAACCAAAAATGTGAGAAAATATTAAATCTTTGTGATCGTATTATTTTTCGAAAATGCTTACGTTTCAGCGAGGAAGAAACTATGTTGATGATCTTCCAACTCCATGGTTGTCACATCTCGGATGCTGGCGAACCCGCCCTCGACTTTGGTGTATAAGTTCAAGGAATTTATTATCGATTCTCCGACCTCGATGTACCATGGATCTGAATTACATATTTGTATATCAGACAATGGTTTCGAATCAATGAGTTTAATTCTATATATAACATGCTAGGTAGACTTATATAAACAATACCCTTTCTGTTAAAAGCATTGGAATTACAGATGCTATATGCATATATACCCGAAAGTTATAATGTGACATAAAAATTAGGATAGCTAAAAGGTATGAGTGGAACTTTGATCCCAGTTTCTCGGTTTTGAATACTATTTCTGGGTTTAAAACACGGTATTTTATCTTTTAAAACCGAGACCAATTATAACCAGACAGATATCAACAAACTCAAGATTGACTCCTCGTAAATACCATTTTTTTTCTTAAAAAACAACAAAGGAATTTTCAATTTTGGAAGTTAAGAAAACCGGGACCAGTAGGCCTTCTGATACTGATTCCCGTTCTCGGTTTCGGTATCGCCCCTACTAAAGGTAACAAACCAGACCTTTGGTAGCTTGATATAAGTAGAACGTGGACTCCGCGAATTCAGGACGCAGCGGATAATATTTCTCAGTGGGATGCAAAATTTGATGGTCTAATAAATACCTGCATTATAAAAATAAAATATTTATGTAATTTTGAAAAACGCAATAAGATGTAAAAGAAATAAAGACAAAATACCTCTCAGGTAGAACTCCAAATTTCTTCCAAACGTAGAAAAATTCGCGGTGCGATGAATTTGCCGCAGCAATATCTCCAACAAGAACCTGAGGACCAAATTGTAAATATCAGATTTCCTGAACTTTCAAGTTACTAAATAGGGCAAAGTGTTAATCTACTTGCCTGTAAACCCGGCCAAAAGGCTTGAAGGCTTGTAAGCTGCCAGTAAGTTGCTTTTCCTGTTCTCATATCAGCTTCATGGTACCTAATTTACCGTAATATGCTTTTCAAAATGTATTGAGTATCAAATAAAAAAAATTAAACAAATTGTAATTTTTGGTTAGTAGTTTAAAAATATTCAACAATGTACCATGGACCGTGTCGAAAATATTTCTGCACAGCCACATAAGAAGCATGAAACATTCTCCAGAGCTCGTCCTTTCCGAAGATAATGTGAGCTTTGAAAAGGTACTCGTAAAACGAATCGACCCCTACAAAGATGTGTCAACATCATGCTCATATGCGCACGTCGCCCCCAAAAATCTATAATTTATTAACATCAATAAGATGTAAATGATAGAAACAAAAAGGAATTTACCAGCACCGATACCGGATGAAAATTCAATCCATTCCCCAGTAACAACATCCAGTGTCGTTCCGAATAAATTCAACGAACTCCTCATACTCCAAAGCCTACGAAGAGCACGTAAAGCGACTGACTCATATCTCGGATCACCGGTCAACCGAGACAAAGCTCCCATTTCAAGAATTAAAGAACCTGATTCAAAAAGTCAAACATAATGGCTCACGAGGGAATAACTTGCGATGACATCATCTTTATGTTATAAGAGATATGCTTCTTACCGCACCCTGAAGTGCTTGTTTCGGTAGTCTCGTCTTCCATGACGCCATACTGTCCACAGAATTTTGCATTGATGCAGAGTGTCATATATCCTTCTTACAAACAAAACTAGAAATGAGTTTCATATGCTTGAAAATTGAGAAATGTGTTTCATAAGAGTAAAATAACAAGAAAATTCCTCAAAGAAATGACAAGAAAAAAAAAATCGATGACCTTTTCTTTACACCACTAATTTTTTTAGCGTGAAAGTTTTACACCAGAAGAAAGTTTTTGAGATAAAAAAAAAAAACGCGCAACTTTTCTTAAACAACCCAAACCGGTTTTTAAAACAGGTTCTGGTGCCGGCTACCAGGTTTTTTACTTATTTTATTTATTTATTAGGTTTTTAGATTTTTCTTAAGGTTTTTTCTAATCATTTTTGTTATTGTTATAATTATTTTAAAACTGGTTACCCTGACGATTTTACACAGAGACATGTATACAAACCATCGGAAATTCCGTTATGGGAACCAATTACTAGTTTCACCCATTTTTTCTTACGTTAAAGAAGTTATATATAAGAAGTAAGAGCAATATTTGAATCTATACCGAAAACAAGGTTCATAATTACCTTCAAGTTAATCCATGCGTAGGGCAATCCTGTTGGTGTGTCAAAAGCCGGTAGGAAGCGTTTCCCGAGATCTTCAGCCAAAGCAAGAAGCTGATTCTTATAAATCCCTTGAACTAACCTGCTTGTGGAATCAGTTGCAAGTATATGAGCAGATACAAGTCCTCCAAGTACTCTTATGTTGCACTACACATACAAATATGTGGCAAAAAAAGGACTATTAAATACATCAAATTTTATTATTTGCATAACTAAAGATTTATCCTTGCATCAACATCCTTTGCTCAGGTACCTCGAAAAGATTTATCCTTGCATCGACATCGAAATTCAGATTGCCCGACAGCCAAAGTACCGCCCTTTCAAATTCCGTGTTGTTTCCCAAAATAACAAGACTGTCACAGAAAAGAAATTTGAAATTAGATTGAAATAGAACAAAACATGTTAAAATGCCTCAGTAATTCTGCACGATTTTGCACCACCGTAAGCAAATACACATCTAATATACTAAAGATAATTTGATCCGACGGTTTAGAGCATTTGATCGTATCGCGTCGTACCTTGACAAAGACTCAATCAGCGAAAGTGCAGATCCGTTATAATCCCGTGGTAGGTATTCAAGCTGAAAGCAATAAGATGTACAATTATTCCTCTGCCTATATAATCATCACTCCAAATGAGAACGAACGAGAGTAATATCAACAAACACCTTCAGATTTCCGAGCTCGCTTAGAGAATCCGTGAAACTTTTTGTGAGTGGTTTAAGTTCATCGTGCTGGAGCCAATACATAATCGCAATATCACCTCACTGGTATACTACTCTGATCGACAATAGATCATTAGACATGAAAACTAACCGGAAAGGCGTGGGTCATGTAGTTGTCGTATGCGTGGTAAAACCTGAAACGCAACAAAATCGGGCAAGTTACGGTGATACCCTTGAGGGTTCAAATAGAGATAAATATGCAAAATCAAGAACTATGGGACAAAGTTTTCAATAAATTTTGTACTTAAGGTTTTACCGAATTAAAATTTTATCAAGTTAAACACAATTCTTAGCCTCGCGTGTATATGAGGTACAAAGCTAAAACTTCAAAATGCAGGATTTTGTTAAAACAAATTGACGGAAGGGCTACGTACGGGGCGATATAGTCATTAAGCAAAGTGCGGGGCTAACATACAAACTCAAGAGCTTCGAGTCACATTTTTCAAAAACAAAATATCCAATTAATCCGTGGCACCGGGAAGCTACGAAACGGACCAGTCTGGGCCACGAAAACCGATTCCGGACACGAATTCTAGCGAATTTCAAGTATATGCACTCGCCAATTCTACAATTCCTCTCTCCCTAACGTGAATCACAAGGATCAAACTCGTCAATCTGCTCTTCTTCGATTGAGTTCAGCTCATACCATAATCAAGCCACGATTTTTCCTAATTTTCCAAATTGTATAAGTAGAACCTAATTAACCACTATAAAAGCTATATATATATATATATATGTGTGTGTGTGTGTGTGTGTGTGTATAAACTGAATCGGAGAGAAGTCGAGTAAAGATGGTGAATTGCGTTACATTTTGCGAACTTTCTCTCTCATTCGCTTCTTCTTGGCTGTCCGGTGGGAATCGGCGACGGAGCTCGAGCGTTCGAGCATCGACGCAGAGATCATCAGAGTGAGTAGAAGCCATGCTGAACCAGATTTCTTCGCGATCATGCTTCAGAGGAGAGAGAAAGAGAGAGAGTGAGAGAGGAGAGAGAGAAATGGCGACGATGAAGTGAAAAATTACCAAATTGACCTTGTCCCACGAAGATGGGCCTACTACTAGGCCCATTTAGATTTTATCCATTATAAGGATGTACTACTTATAGGCCCACTAATTATTTTATTTTTGTTTCTATTAAAATATATGGCTCTATTTTACGAGTTTATTGATAGTACGTAACGGGTTTACTGATAGATTTTTCGTAAGATTAATTTACGGATGAGTCTTTATACATATATATGTTATACTTATACTCAGCTTCTTCATAATTGGATTTATATATATATATATATATATATATATATATTCTTATGAATCTATATATACTATCTTTGGAGCATTTTATGAAACCTAATTTTCATATTATAACAATTTTATAATATTATTTGTCCCTTGCATACGAACTAGTTGCCATATTATAACAATAATGTAATAATAGGGTAAATGAAGGAAATGCCCATTTGTAACATAACGTTTCAAAAAAAATGCCCATTTTCATTTTTGGTAAAAAAAAAACACCAACAAAATAAAATGTAGACCAATATACCCTTGTGATTTTTGGCATGATTTTTTAATGACGTGTAAAATAAAGGCGTGTTGTATATTTAATTAATTAAAATTAAATAAAATATTGAGTAAACACTCGTTAGATTTGAAAAAAAAAAACTGTTTCTATCCTAAAAAGTAGCAAAAAAATATCTGAATCTATTTATCCATCTATAATTAATATTCAAATAAAAATCCCTACTATTCAGCATTTTTAACAATTAGTAACTGAATCTAATTCAAAATTTATTCGAATATAATTAGTATAAATAGTATTAATTCGTAATTTAAGTTACCAATTCTAAATAGTATTATTTGAAGTTAAGTTACGAATTGTAATTGTAATTTAACTTACAAAATTATACTAGCAAATCAATATATCTGTAAATGTAATTTAAGTTACAAATTTATAATACTAAATGACTATGCCTGTATTCGTAATTATATTTACTTAACTATATTTACGATTCTGTATTATTTCGTAAATATATTTACGATAAATTATTTTTATGTAACTATAATTATGATTCTATATTTACGATTCTGTATTTTTACGTAACTATATTTACTAATCATCGTCCCATGTACAGAAATTAAAGACTTAAATAATTTACAAATATCATTTACAAAGATTGACGAAACTGTAAATAAAATTACGAAAAACTGACGATTAAAACAGTAAAAATATTTACAAAAATCATCTCAAACCATTTACATACCATTTACAACTCCAAAGCCGTGTAAAACAATTTACAAAAATCATTTACAAACGAAATGAAATTACATAAGTTGTAAACAATGTCAAACTGTAAATGACCCAAGCGACGTGATGAGCGCACATTGGAACTTGTTGACGCCATTGAAGGATTTGTTGATTTCATTACCTAAAGTCATACACAATAATAATTATGAATTAACATTGAGAATTCAAACTCAAGATTCCATGAACTGTAAGCACAAAGTAACTGTTACAAATTAACTGAAAGCATAAGCACAACATTCATTACCTAAATTTCGTAAGTTAAATTACCAAAATTTCGGTAATATAAATTACCAAACACACACTGCAATAATGAAAACACATATGGATTTGAAATAATATTTTTCCCTCTAACATTATAAACTGAAGTTATATGTGCAATGATATGAAAAAGGAACAATTATAAACAGCATATGTCTCCATATTAGGTTGAAAAAACGTTAGGGCCAATATTTTTTAGCAACTAAATCTCGTAATATAAATTACCACGATTTTGGTAATTATAATTTCGAAATTATAATCAGAATTAAACTTACCATTGGTATAACTTAAATTTCGGTAATTATAAATACGGATAATGTAAGATCAATGTCAAATTTAAGGAAAATTCGAATCAGAGATTTGCCCTCAACATGATTCAAAATTAGAAACAAAATACCTTAAGATTGGTAATTATAAATACGGGTTCAAAATATATCAATCAATTTTTTCCCTAAACATGATCGATATCAACATATTCAAAAATAAGAAACAGATTCAAAGGAATCGCTTAATCCTATACTTCCACAAGGGTTAAAGACTAATTAAACCCATATGCATAGGAATTAAACCACTTAACAAAGGAATTTGAACTTACCGGAGGCAATGGAGAAAGCGACTGCGAGCGACCAACAAATAAGGCAACTGCGAGCAACGGGAGGGCGACGAAAGCTCTGTAACGGCGCGAGGCGAGACTCTCGAGGCTGCGGAGGCCGACGTCGGCATTGATGGCGAACGACGTAGAAGCCAAGGCGCGCAAGGGAGAGGCCCACGTTGGCCGTGGTAGTGGCTGGCGGCGAGATGTGGTGGGCAAGTTTTAGGGTTTGAAGAAGGAGAAGAGAGAGGGGATGGATCGGGAGGATAAGAATGAGGAGGATAAAAATGGATAGAACTGATTTCAAATTTTTATTTCTAAAAAAAATAATTAAGAAAATTATAATTACCGTAATTATAGGAAACAAATTCGAAAAAAAATCAATAAATAATAAAAACGAAAATTAAAATTAATAATTGATAATAGGGGTAATTTAGTCAAAACTGATTAATTAATGGGTACAAAACAGTTTTATGAAACTATAGGCATTTCTTTTAAACATTTGGTGTTATTTGGGCATTTTGTGGGTTTATTATATATATTAATGTGTTTCTAAATGAAGAAAGAGGAATAAATCTATACTATTTTATTTTGTTTACACTCCACGGATATAAGCAAGAGAAATTACCGAAACCGTAATGCGGGGCAAACCCACAATACGAAGCGGGGCGGATAATTACACTTTGAAGTAAAATAAGTTACAAAAATATTGGGCCCGTTTGGCACAGCTTAATTTTTACAAAAATTATTTTAATTAGTTTTAGTTTAAAATACAAAATGTTTTGAAAAAAACTGACAGGTGTTTAGTAAATTGTTTACGAAACAGTTGTTGTTGGTAATAAAAACTAATTTAGCGTTTGGTAAATAAATTATTTAGGCTAAAAATACTAAAATAGACTAAAACCATATTTTTGTTTAAAAAAAAAAAAAAAGCTACGAATTCTAGCTTTTACGATTCATGTACAAAAATTTAAAATCGATTTTGGGTTTTAAAAAAAAAAAGTTTGCAAAACTCCTGAAAAGCGGTTTAGTTTATTTTAAAAATAAAAACAAGGATAGATAAACTGTGCCAAACGCACCCATTATAACATTAATATTTTTATAACGTGGGACGTATAATGTCCCAAACAACAAACAGAGATACCCTAATAATATATTAAAACCTTATAATAATATGAATTCATAATATAAATATACACTCCAAGGATATATAATAGGACATACTTCACCAAAAATAGCATTGCACTTGCATGTGGATCGATAAAATCGGGAGAAAAATATCGACCCCGAAGACAACCATGCAAAAAATACCAAAAAAGTCATACCAAAGACTAAAACTCAATAATTAATAAAAGGGTTAATTTTTCAGTGACTTAGATTAGTAATATTTTTTTCATAATTAAAGTTCTCATTTTTTTTTCCTTCTTCTAAAATTCCAATTATTGTTCCGTCAATACTATTAAAAATGTTTAACACGTGTCTAAGACTTAAAAAATCACATCAAAAAATTTAGAGAGAATCAAAATAATGAAACATTGAGAACTTGATAAAAAAAGAAAAGTTTATGCCGCTATAAAAATTATAATATTAAATACGTACACCTATCTATATATATATGTCTAATTAACAAACAAACAAACCCTAAAATCTCTCTCATCCCTACAAAACTCTCTCACTCCCATTTCTCCTCGTAACCGTTGTCTCCTTCTCATTCCCTTATTCCCTCGCAGACGAAGAAACCAAGCCCTCCAAACAACCTTCCCCTCTCGCCCCGTTCCGTTCCGTCCCGTCTTGAACATGAAATCGTCTCTCCTCGCCTTCGTTCTCTTCGCGGTCGCCCTGACGGTCGACGCGAAGCTCTCCGTCGACTACTACGCGAAAACGTGCCCGGACTTTGAGAAGATGGTGCGCGAGGTGGTGACGCAGAAGCAGACGGCGAGCCCGACCACGGCGGCGGGGACGCTGCGTCTCTTCTTCCACGACTGCATGGTCGAGGGCTGCGACGCGTCCGTGCTCGTCGCCTCCAACCACGTCAACCCCCACGCCGAGCGCGATGCCGACTCCAACCTCTCCCTCCCCGGCGACGCCTTCGACCTCGTCGTGCGGGCCAAGACCGCGCTCGAGCTATCGTGTCCGGGCATCGTCTCCTGCGCCGACGTCCTCGCGCTGGCCACGAGGGACCTAATCACCATGGTTGGTGGTCCCTTCTACAAGGTGACGAAATTTGTCTCGAAAGAATTTTTATCGACAGAATTTTGCCTTTGCAAATTACGAGAAAGATATTAAAAGGGTGAAAAAAATTAATTTTACGTAAAAATATTTACATAAATTAATTAAGCTAAAATTCACCCAAAATTTATATTATTTTATCTTTCAATATGTACCCTTTTAATTTTTGTATTTTACTATTAATTATGCTTATTAATGATCATAAAATTATAGACATGTTTCACGTAGCTTATGTTAGTCCAAATCCAAATAAAATATAACTTCGACTATTTAAATAATAATTGAGACCTCAAAAAATTATTATATCATCAACGTTATCAATTTGCGTTTTAACAAATTTGTCCCGAGTGGACAAAACAAAATAAAATTTTATCGAGTTATTAATTTAGCGAGACTATCTTGTAGAAAGTTTCATAAACCTTATACAACATTGCGACAGGTTCGGTTAGGACGAAAGGACAGCTTCGTGTCCACGGCGTCGCACGTGGGAGACAACCTCCCGCGCACGAACCATACGATGGACGAGCTGATCAAGATCTTCACCGGCAAGGGCTTCACCGTCCAAGAAATGGTGGCGCTCTCCGGCGGCCACACCATCGGGTTCTCGCACTGCAAGGAGTTCGCCGACCGAATCTTCCACTACAGCAAAACAAATCCCACCGACCCTGACATCCACCCGAAATTCGCTGCCGCCCTCAAGCGCATGTGTGCCAACTACACCAAGGACTCCACAATGTCGGCCTTCAACGACGTCATGACTCCCGGGAAGTTCGACAATATGTACTATCAGAATCTCCAGAGAGGCTTGGCGCTTCTCAAGTCCGACAGCGCCCTGTCCAAGGACCCGAGGACGAAGGCGGCCGTGGACCTCTACGCGGCGAACCAGAAGCAGTTCTTCGACGACTTCGCGCACGCGATGGAGAAGCTCAGCGTGCTCGGCGTCAAGACCGGCCGCCAGGGCGAGGTGCGGCGACGCTGCGACGCCTTCAACAATATCCGGACTTGAAGCAGCTCGGCTCCGATCGCGGGGCGAGAAAAGGATAACGTTGACGTCGTTTGTGTAGGGCATGTCGTATGATCATGAGAGGAAGTGTTGGGATTTGTTTTTGTTTGTGCATTCATGTCGTTTTTCCTTTGTGGTTGTATGGTGATTTTCACGTATAGACACAAAAACGTTGTAATTCATTAATGGTGTTTCTGTTCTTGGTTTGAACTTTGAAGAATAACTAACGAAGATCTAGATATAGTCATGAGAGAAAAACGACAACGTTTTGGAAACGACATATAGTAGAGAATCCACGTAAAGTTGATTACATGGTTTATTATTGGGTACGTGATTGTGCATGCATGGAAAAAAATGAAATTCAATTGTTGTATATTATTGTTAATTGTTTTTATATTAACTAATAATACTTTTGTTTTATCTATAAAAAACGACAATGTATTTATAATGCTGTGTATTTATGTTTTATCTACGCACTATAATTTCACGTCTTTTTAATTACTACTAGTGGACAGAGCGCGGTGGCGAGTAATATCTCGTTTAAATTTAAATATAAGTTTTGAATAAATTAATTTAAAAAATTATGTGTTGTAATCGGAAAAAATTAGTTCAAAGCGAACTCAACAATAGTTTATTTATCCAAGTAATTTTATTGTCAAATTTTTATTAAATATGAGTAGATATATTATAAATAAAAAATGCATAATTAAAATGTTATTTACAAAATAACTGGCAATTTAAGAACAGAAGTGTTTGTCCCAATTTAATAAAGTAAAATATTGAACGGGTTGTATATGTTTACTAAAATAATATGTATAGGTGAAGAATAAAAATTAAACAAAATAAAAATGATAAATTTCAAGAATGCATCGTAGTTTTGTGTAGTTAGCTCTTTGCTTTCTATTAAGAAAAATATCAATACTACATAGTTTGAGTAATTAATTGAAAATGTTTTATCTACATATATATACAAAAAAAATAAAATATACGAATAGACAATTATAATGCAAATATGTATAATAATAATAAAAATACTTATAATGAGATTTAATTTTCTAGTAAAATATCATCGCATCTTCAATAAAATGGTCAATAAAAATACTCCTATGCATTCTATTAATAACATAATCGCTTCTCAAATTGTAAGAGCACGGAAGTACCCTGGTCATAAGCTTCGAATCCATAAAGCTCGTCAACATAAATTCATTCGCTTCTTCGACGCTTTTTATAGGCACAACAAAAACACATGCTCAGGGACAATGTCATTTTTACCATGTTGTCTTTAGTCTTTTTCACGTTGTTCTTCAGACTACTTGTAACTGAGATATTTGTGTCATCATTTGGTTGGAAACCTCTTCAAAGTTGAACACGTCGGAACTTGAATCACGCATGTGATGCGCTTTCCTAATAGTATTTCGAGCACTCTTAAACGTCTTAGAGTCTGCGCGCAAGAATACCCAGGATAAGACAAGCCTTTATGAGCAAAGTGACAAAGACGATGAACACTTTGTTCAGAAAGCAAGAACACGATCTGGAAAAGAAGAAAGTTTTTTTTGTTGTGTGATTTGTAAATCAATCTCGGTATATATACTGTGAGTAAACTCTCAGTATTTATAGAGCTCAATAACGGTTACATTTGGAAGGTAGCGACCCTTCGGTTTGTCAGTTATTGACTCAAACTCCAACGGCAAGTAACTACCCTCAATGACTAGAAACTATCACTCGTCGCTTATCGACTTTGATGAAGTTCATACTCGATGAAATTCCATGTCAACCTCGTCGATGTATCTTCGAGGATGTATCGTCGCACTCGACGATAGACGATACATCTTCGAGGAAGTATCGTCGCACTCGACGATCGACGATACATCTTTGAGGAAGTATCGTCGCACTCGACGATCGACGATACATCTTCGAGGAAGTATCGTCGCACTCGACGATCGACGATACATCTTCGAGGAAGTATCGTCGCACTCGATAATCGATGATACATCTTCGATACGATTATTGATTCCACACTCTCCTCAAAATCTTTATTAGAACATTATTGGAAACACATATTCCAACAATCCCCCACTGTTCTAATAAGGATAAATTTCCCAGATTATAAAATAAAGGATATTAAGACAGTTAGGTATCTTTCGATTTGAACCTGACCTTAGTAAAACAATCACAAAATTTTATCGAAATCCCAGGTAGCTAGGCTTTGAACTTGTTATTTCTTGTGATAAAACCGGTGAAGGTCTACACACATCCTTTAAAAGTTCTTCGCTTTCACCTCTCGCTTAGCACCGTTAATGGCCATGTGCTCTTCCTGTCTAGTGAATTTTTCATGAGATAAACTCCAAATCTCACTTTAAGACGGCACCATCTTTAAATTCACGTAGGTGAAGTTCTTACAGTATCTCTATCACTTTACAGATACATGTACACATTACTGAACTTCATTAAGAGTTATAAAAACTCAACCCTCAGAATGCGACAGCCAACATTTGATAAAATGTTGCACTCATCCAATTCAATGACTTGTTGTTACCCATTGAATATAAGGTTAAAGATTTTCTAACATTATATTGGGTTGCTATCATTGACTAGAACCCTTATTCAAGGAGTTTTAATCCCATACCTCTCGAGGTGGATCTTACTAAATCTCTGGCTAGTGGTTTAGTAAATGGATCGGCTAAGTTATAGCTCGTCCTCACAAATGACAGAGAAATGATCCCATCTTTGATCAATTTTCTCACATAATCATGTCTCAGACTTATGTGTCTAGACTTCCCATTATACACTTCGTTGTATGCTCGTGCTAAAGTGGCTTGGCTATCACAATGTATCGATACTTTTGATATATTTTCTCGAGCCAACGGAGCTTCTAAGAGAATATCCCTCAACCATTCAGCCTCTTGACCTACGGAGGCAAGAGCCACAAACTCAGACTCCATGGTCGAATGGGTAATACACGTTTGTTTCTTGCTCTTCCAAGAAATTGCCCCTCCGGCAAGTGTGAAAACCCAACCTGTCGTCGACTTATTGTCGCCGACAATCGATATCCAACTTGAGTCAGTATATCCTTCAAGAATAGCTGGAAAACGACCGTATTGGAGGCCAAGGTTCTTAGTTTTCAACAAAAAACCAAATATCCTACCGATTGCCTTCCAATGTTCATTGCTTGGATTGCTAGTAAATCTGCTCATTTTACTAACCGCAAAAGCTATGTCGGGTCTTGTACATTGCATCAAGTACATAAGACATCCGACGGCGCTCGCGTATTCCAATTGAACTACGGCTCTTCCACTATTTTTCTCAAGTTTGACACTTGGATCAAACGGGTGTTCACCTTTTTGAACTTCAAATGTTTGAACTTGTCTAACACTTTCTCGACATAGTGTAATTGACTAAGTTCATAACCTCCACTGGTTCGCTTAACCTTGATCCCAAGAATCGTGTCAACTTGTCCAAGATCTTTCATCTTGAACGTGGAAGATAAAAACCTCTTTGTTTCTGAAATTCCATTCATCTCGTTGCTAATGATCAACATATCATCAACGTAAAGACAAAGAAATATCACGGTTTTGCCACGCACTTTCGTGTACAAACATTTGTCACAAACATTGTGAACAAATCCATTTGCAAGAATGACCGAGTCAAACTTTTGATGCCACTGCTTAGGAGCTTGTTTCAAACCATATAATGATTTGACAAGCCTGCACACCTTTTGTTCATTTCCAGGAAGCACATAACCCTCAGGTTGGTCCATGTAAATCTCCTCGTCGAGATCTCCATTCAAGAATGCTGTCTTGACATCCATTTGATGAACAAAAATATTGTGCAAGGAGGCTAACGCAAACAGTATTCTTACTGTCGTAGTCCTTGCTACCGGTGCATAGGTATCAAAGTAATCAATACCTTCCTTTTGTCGAAATCTCTTCGCTACTAATCTAGCCTTGTAAGTGTTCAAAGTACCATCGCTGTAATACTTCTTCTTGAACACCCACTTACATCCAATGGGTCTCGACCCTTTGGGAAAATCTACGAGCTCCCAAGTGTGGTTTGAGATAATAGAGTCCATCTCATCTCGAATAGCATCTTTCCAGAAAGCTGAGTCTCGAGAAGCCACTGCTTCTTTATAAGTCCTCGGATCATCTTCCACGAGAAGAATGATCGGGATCTTTCGAACGAAGTTCTCTCTATCTCATTCGACAATATAAAAAGAGATAAGTTGAGAGTCGATTTCATTCGGACCTCGATCATTCGCTTTCCGAATTCTTTTGCTTATCCGTCGCTCATGAACGTGAGGAATTGTATTGCGAAGTTCGTCGCAATTTCTTTCTTCCCGTTCGTCGAGACATGCGATGAGCGCTCATCGCAATGTTCGTCGATGATTCTCGGAAAAAGTTCATCGGGATGTTCATCTAGATTGTCATCGTCGACCCTCGATGAACTTTCATCGCGACGATCGAAGTCGATCCTCGAGGTACCTTCCTCGCGACGTTCCTCGTCAAACCTCGATGAACCGTCCTCGCGACAATCTTCATCGAACTTCGAGGAACCTTCCTCGCGTTGTTCCTCGCGAGTGGGTATCTCAGAACCTTTATCCGACGTGATAAGGTTCTCGAAGAATTCCACCTCTCGTGACTCCACTATGACATTGGACTCTAAATCGAGAAGTCTAAATGCCTTGCTGTTTGTCGCATAACCAACAAAAACACTCTTGATTCCGCGAGGACCCAACTTGGTCCTTTTCGGATCCATATTTTTGTAATAGGCGACGCACCCCCACACTCTAAAATAACTAATATTCGGTGTACGTCCTTTCCAAAGTTCGTACGGTGAAATACCGGTGTTCTTCAAAGGAATTCTATTCCAAATGTGACATGCACACAGTAGTGCTTCACCCCACAAATTAAAATGTAGCTTTGAATGCATTAACATAGAATTTATCATCTCTTGATAAGTTCTATTTTTGCGTTCAGGTAATTCGTTTTGTTGTGGTGTTCGAGGTGCTGAACACTCGTAGATAATGCCGTTTTCGTCGCAAAACACATTAAAAGTATTGGGAAAATACTCTCCGCCCCTATCAATTCTAAGGACTTTGATCTTAATTCCCAATTGATTTTCCACTTCAGCTTTGTAAATCTTAAAAGCATTGAAAGCTTTGTCTTTATGCTTTAAAAGATAAACGCATGTAAACCTCGAGCAATCATCGATGAAGGTAATAAAGTATCTATTACCTCCTCGAGTTTTCATTCCGTTAAATTCACATAAATCGGAATGCACAAGATCTAGCAACTTTGTATTTCTTTCTACACTATGAAAAGGTTTCTTAATCATTTTTTATTTAACACAAATCTCACATTTTTTAAAATCTTCAATTTTGCAAGATATTAAACCAGATTTAATTAACATTTTCATGGTACTTTTGCCGATATGTGCTAATCTATTATGCCATAAAGATACCGAACAAGAGAAATACGCAGAAGAAGATACTTTATTAATATTGTTGTCAACGGTACACAGTTTGACCATCCCATCGGCCGAATAACCTTTTCCGACAAACATCCCATTACGGGTCAAGATTAACTTGCCCGACTCATACACGGACTTAATTCCTGGCTTACACAGAAGGTCCCCGCTGACTAGGTTCCTAGACATATCGGGCACGTGGAGCACGTTGACCAACGTCACTTTCTTCCCAGAGGTGAAGTTGAGTTCAACGGTTCTAGTTCCGATGATCTTCGAGCGCCCTTCATTTCCCATCTGAACTTCTTGTCCACCATTGACTTAAGAGTAGGTCTTGAAGGCAGCCCTGTCGTAGGAGACATGAACGGTGGCACAAGTATCGTACCACCATCCTTGAACCTTGCCGCGAACAACATTGATCTCGCTCACAGTAGCGACAATGTTTTCGTCGGCCTTGACATCGTTCGCTTCGGGATTCTGGGCCTTTCGCACCCTGCAGTCCCTCGCGAAATGTCCAGGTTTGCCGCACACGTAGCAGCCTCCAGACTTTGGTCCCTTCGAAGCACCCGAGGATTTGAATTTCTGGTCCTTCTTTGGACCGAAGAAATTCTTCCTCGCATCGTGCCTTTTGCCCTTCGCGCTCACCGCGTTAGCCTGGGAACTCCCGAAGTTGTCAGATTTCTCCCTCTCCTTCGATTCCTCCTCGATTCGAAGGTGTTATCGGATCTTTTCCAGAGATAAATCCTCGGAGTTGTGAGATAAATCTTTGAGGAAGTATTGTCGCACTCGACGATACATCTTCGAGGAAGTATCATCGCACTCGACGATCGACGATACATCTTCGAGGAAGTATCGTCGCACTCGACGATCGACGATACATCTTCGATAAGATTATTGATTCCACACTCTCCTCAAAATCTTTATTAGAACATTATTGGAAACACATATTCCAACACATTTCATAACAATATGTATAATCAATTGAGAAACATTAAAATTTTAAAAGACATATGTAAACAAAATGTAAGACCAAAAACATTTTTTCACAGTGTATATAATATACTCAAAGACCAAGCAGTATATGTAATATATTTCAATCAAAATTTACAAAATTGCTACGTTAATAATTTACATTGAGATCAAATGGCTAATCTTCAAATGTTGATTCAGTATATGTAATATATTTCAATCACAATTTATAAAATTGCCATGTTAATTATTTACATTAAGATCAAATGTCGATTCTTCATATTAATCTTGATATTTAAATCTTCTTGCTTCGATCTTCCTTTTCTAGTCTCCCTGTAAAAGCACTTACATCAATATATGTAAATATTTATCATTCCCAATAGAAAGGGTTACTAAATCATCAATGATTAACCTGGACATTTTCACACTGCTCGAAGGTTTAAGTTTCTGAATGCAAACTCGTCGTGTTCTAACCAAAGCCGTGCGTTGTAGTCCGTCGAGAAATGATGGTGATTACGAAAGGTAGCTGGCTAAGCCTAAGAACAGAGGGTGAAGATTAGATGGGTTGGCTAGGAGCAAGTGAAGGGCTGGCAACATGAGAAAATGAGAGATAGAAAGCAAATTCATACATATGTAACAGACTTCTCCGTGGACAAAAAAAATATATTAATTGATACATGACTAACACGATATTAATTTGATTCTCATTAAATGATAGCACTCAGAAGAGAAATCAGAAAGACAGTTGAATTATTAATGCAAGTAAATCCTTACCAAGAATGAACCGATACCAACCAAGAAGCCTAAAAGATTATGCATGCAAATTAAGACCAAGAAGTTCAACAATCTCACGCAATAAAACAACAAATTATAGGATCATCTCTTGCAAGACTAAAAATAATAACAACTCATAAGTTCGATCGATAAAATCAGTCTAAATATAACTGTCTTAGTTCATAAAATCAATTAAAAAGTGTCAGAAAAATACACATTTTCAAATAGGAGGATGATCAAATTAATAAAATCAGAATAAATTCAACACTCTTAGCTCATAAAATCAATTAAAAATGACAGAGAAAAACTCACATACGCAACGACGATGAAAGTTTCAAAAGGAAAATAAACACAAACAAAGCTCATACTTACACTTGCACAAAATAGTTCCAGAGAGAATAGAAACAAAGAACTTACATTCTCTGGTCGAACCTTCATAGCCAGCGTGAAGCAATAATCGCCAAACAGAAATCCCGCCAGTATTTTCCTTCCATTTTACACCAAAAAATCGTAAAGGAAACACATATGAACAAAGTTGAATAACAAAATAAAATGAGGAATTATTTGAGATTAACTTAGAATACCAAAACCGCAAAGATCTCTGCACTTCAAGTACTCTATAAGAGCTGATGTAGAATTAATTCTAGGCTTAAACCATATACTATTATTAAATAAGACTTAAAGAAAAAGGTTCTAGAACTATTAATTAAACTCAATGTGGAGGATGTTTGTTCTCAAATTACGGATCTGCGAAGAACACGAATAACACCAAAGAAATCGAACAGAAAATTGAAGAACACGAACTTTTGAGAGAAGAAATTTCTCTATTGATAATCGAAGGAAAAAATACAAGAAAATAAAACTCGAACTCTAATGGACTCAACACTTTACAAAGTGTACAATGCTAGCAGAATCGCACAAAGGCGAAAACCATAGCTAACAGAATCGCACTAAATCGGGAAACTACCCTAAATAATCTCGTCAAATCTTTGACTCGATCTTTGCTTGCTCCTCAAGCTACGCGCTTTCCTTGCTGGGTAGTTGCTGAATTTCCCTTTCCTGCTCGGACAGCTTCTCTGCCCCCGAGCTGGCCTGTTCGTCTGCCCCTGGCCGGGCTTGCCTTCTATCTGGACGTTATGCTCGTGTTCACCCGAGATGGGCTGATCACTCTTGTTCGTCCTTGTTTCTGGTCGGTACTCGGGCTGACTTCCTCTGTGTGACGGACTGAGTCAAGCTTAAACTCACAGAGGAGATAAGGAACTACAGTGATGATCAAAAGCAAAAGAGACCGACATTACCTCAAGAATCCTAATGCTTCAAGTTGTTAAATTATTGAAATAGAGAATTTTGTTTTACCTTTCAATTTGAAACCTTGAAATCGGTACATGCTTCCAATTCCAAGTAAACTTGGAAATCAGCTACTCCATGAAACCCACTCTTAGCGTCGTTGCTTTCGAGCTACAACAAATTGAGAAGAAACCATAAAATGTGGTTAGTGAAGAACGGACGAAGCCGAAAACAACCAACATAGAAAGAGCGAGGCAGTAACCAGCCCGGAAAGGAGAAGAGCGACCGAGACGACGTTTCGGCGGCTAGACAACTTCAGCGATTATAATTGATGTGCAAGCGAGACAACCCCGACGACACTTTCCATTGAACGGAACACTTCTAGTTCAGTAGCTCGACATCTGCATTGCACAACAACAGCCAATTAGTGATTAGAATTGAGGAATCAAAAATCGTTTGTTGTTGCATATATACCTGGTTGAACTCAAGAACATTGGACTTGACGCAAATTCGATCTCCCTTGTTGCAGCGGAGAAGGGGCCATGGCCGGGAATGAGATCTCGTCGAGAAGAAACAAACTCCGTGCTCATGGCAAACTTGCATCGGAAGTCACTGGTAAGATTTAAGCTCTTGCCCAGAGCTTCAAACAACACTGGAGAAAGAGATTCAAGTTGTGATACCTAGCTGTATATTTGATGAGTGACCGCGCGAAATGAAAACGGAGAGATAACAAAATCGCACGCATGAGGAACGGTTGAGAAATAGACCACAATTACTCCAAAAAGAAAAAAGAGAGGACCTTTGGGAAGACTCTTCGTATACACACTTGGAAACAAAACGTACATTAATGGTTCGTCATGTATAATTAAGAGAAAATGCTTACTATAAATAATTTTTATATTTCATTCATGCGCACCTCATGTTAAGAAAAAAAATGTACTAAAAAAATTGAAAATTGTGAAAAATCTATAATTTGCGGATTCTCAAATCCCTGCTTTTCTAGATAGTCACTTAATAGTTGGAAGATTTTGCTTTTATATATATATATATATATATATATATATATAGATTAGAGATTAATTAGTGTATTTTGTCAATGTAAACTCGACTCTGAATTATTAGGAAGCTCTAAGTAAATATAATCTCAATGATGGCCGCATTTTGCTGAGATTAAAAAGATCGTTTTTATTTTTAAAATAAACTAAATTGCTTTTCCGGTCTTTGGTAAAACTATTTTTACAAAAAACTTCAAAAACGATTTTAGATTTTACAAAATATATTTTTAAAAAGTATAGTTTATTTTTAATGCCCATTGACATTTCTAATTTTAGTTTTAAAATATATCAAAATGCTAGGTGGAAATGTCACGTGGACATCGGGTGATGTAGCAATACCACATGGACATTTGACTGTCATGTGGGATGTTTGACTAACTACCGTCCGTTTTACATGATGAGAACACATCTTTTAGTACTTTTTACTGCTATTGAATGAATTTGACGCTATAGTGCCCCAGTTTACATAAGATTGAGGACTTATCCCGTGATTAACCTTATTTATTTAACCAAATGCAAAATCTAATTTTATTAACAGCAACAACTGTTTTATAAATAGTTTATTACCAAACACCTGTCAGTTTTTTTTTAGTTTTTTTTTTTTTTTTTTTTTGAAAAAAATGAATCTTAAGCATTTAAAAAAAAAAAAAAAAGTTATGCCAAACAATGCCATCGTTAGAAGTTTTTGTAAAGAAAAAAAAATGTTAGGCTTGTAATCTCGACTCTAGGTATATTTTTAAAATAAGCGCCCGTACTACACCTACACCTACATCTAATTAATATTGATAGTTTTTATTCTGTTTTGAGGGTGAACATTTTACAAGATTGCCGAAGGAAAATCCAGTGAATGGTTCAATCATTCCATTACGTGATTGCACTTTTCAGTCTGATCCACGATGTACTACAATGTCGTTGACTCATTCCATGTCGAACTCATAATCAACTTTTTCGCTTGTCTCTTCGAGACAATTTACATTGTTTTGCACCTCAGTTTTGCTAAAAAAAAAAAAAACTCAAGGGTATTAATATTCTATAACACGTCGTTATGTACATTTGTAATTAAAAGTTTCTAATATCAAAATTATTTCTCAGATGTCAACTTTGTGGTTTATTGTTGTGATGTGTATTGAGGTATTTTGCCTTATTTACTTTCTCTCTGTCATGATGATCACTGAAACTTATCATATTAACATAGTAAGTACATATAATCTTTAGTTACTTTTCTATGAGAATTACTCATATTCATAATTTATCATTCGTGATATTACAGATTCTAGATATCGTGAAGCTGATCTCAGAAATCCTCCAACTTATAATCTACTACAAGTACAGAAAGATTAAGCCAGTGAACGACGTAGTCAAGGGACAGAACGGAGCGGATCCAGTTTCTTTGGACTATCCGGATAGTCACAAATCACTATCCGAATCCAGATCCAAAAATATTAAAACCCCGTTTTAGTATCCGAATCTAGTTTTCGAATCCGGGTCCCGATTTTTATCCAAATCCGTTTTTTTAATTAAAAAAAAAACATAAAACGTACATTGTCTCTAGTGGGTAAATAAGGTCTAAGGTCAAACTATTATGAAAGTGAAATGTGAACTCTAAAACCCTAAAATATTAAAGGAAAAAAATTACAAATAAAAAAACTTGTTTTAAAAACCGGATATCCGGATTTTAAATAATAAAACTCGGTATCCGAATCCGGATGACGGATTTTAAAATCAGATACGGATTTTTATCTGGTTTCCGGGTTATATTTGCAGGCCTCATATATATAACATTAGTTTGTATTTAGGTTTAAAAGTAATGTTGTAATTAATATTTAGTTTGCTTATATGTAACAATTTATCCTGTGATAATCAATAGAAACCGTGAGGTATTCGTGGTATCGTGTTTCTATCTCTTCTTCCCCTTTCTCATTTTCTCAAATTTTCAATTTGGTATCAACCCTTAAGAGGACCTCCATCAATGGCGTCACCTCCGTCCTTGCAGCTTCACCCGACAATTCCAACGAGCCTCACCATTCCTTCCATCGAATTGGATTGCTCCAACTACACCCAGGGCCGGCCCAAAGATCGTGAGGGCCCTAGGCGAAATAAAATTTTGGGGCCCTCGACAAAATAATTAACGATAAAAAAAAAGGGTTCTTTAGAGTAATAGCCAAACTTAAACTTGTGTTTAGCAAAATAGCCAAACTTTGGTTAATTTTGTAAACTAGCCAATTAGCCACTTAAACAAAACTTCAATTACATTATTGCCCTCATGTTTTAATAAAATTAAAAAAATAGTTTATTTTCATTAATTGAAAATATTACTATTAATTGAAATAGCTATTAATATGGTAACAACCAAAATCAAACCCTTTTTTTTTGTATAATTCAAATTTTAAATTCAAAACATTCATATAATTTTCGGATTTATTTTTTTCAAAAAATATCAACAAATTAAATACGCGAATTAACGTAAATCAACAACGAATTAACGTAAATCAACATCGAATCAACGTAAATTAACAACAAATCAACGTAAATTAACACGAATTAACATAAATCAACAACGAATCAACGTAAATTAACAATAAAAAATACTATTCATATTAAAATTTAAATACAATAATCAAATATTTTAAATACAAAAAATAATCTCTCTCCCGTACGACCGCCGAAACGTCGCCGTCGATCGTCGTGGCCTCGGTGTTTCCGAGCGAGTGCTCCGATGGAGGAGCTTCTTCGCGCGCGATGGGGGCAGTGGAATCTCGTGAGCTCACGAGCTCAGATGGAGGGACGACGACAGTGAGGGGTGCAACGAGCCCATCGATGGCGCCGGAGTTTGCCGGGGGTGCGCAGCGGTGGTGGGCTGCGTCCTACCTCCAGATTTGAAGCTTCAGAAACCGACAACAATGGCGGCTTAGCGATGACGTTAGAGCAGAGATAAATCTTTCGGGACCAACCCTTTCAACGCTCGCCGGAGATCGCACTGCACCGGGGCTCGTATCGACGGGACGAACACGATTGGTGGTGCTCCGGTCTGCGACTCGCCGACCAACACGATCGCCGACCAACACGATGGCGTTCAGAGGTTGCCGGTCTGCGCCTCGCCGACGAACACGATCGGTGGTGCTCCGTTGATGGCGTTCGGAGTTGCTGGTCTGCGCCTCGCCGACGAACACGATCGGTGGTGCTCCATTGATGGCGTTCGGAGGTTGTCGGTCTGCGCCCCGCCGACAGAAACGATCAGTGGTGCTCCGTTGATGACGTCCGGAGGTTGTCGGTCTGCGCCTCGCCGGTGAACGCGATCGGTGATGTTCGATGAGGATGATTTCTATTCAGCGTCATTCTTTGAAGCTCCATTCCAAAAACACGAACGTGGGGAGAATATAAGAGGAGAGATAAATATTTGAATAGGTATTAAATTAGAATTTAATACCTATTAATGTGGACAATTAATAATATATTTTTTAATTGATTATTAAAGAAAATTCATAAGGGTAATTTCGGAATTGAATTTTTTATTAATTATGCCACCTCATGTTAATTGACTAGTTTACAAAATTAACCAAAGTTTGGCTATTTTGCTAATCCTGTGTTTCAATTTGGCTATTTGGAGCAATTTCTCTAAAAAAAATTGTAGATATGAATAAAAATATACTTGTATTATCAAATGTTTCAAATGTTAAATAAATAAAAATGTCTTGATCACTTAAACATGGCATGCCTGGCACTTTTGATGCAAAACTACTAATCAAATCACTATAATCAAGCTTCTCGGTCATCTTGTTTTCAATGGATAATGTTGCTAAACCGCTCAACCTTTCTTGAGACATACTTGATCGAAGATAAGACTTGATCAATTTTAGCTTTGAGAAGCTTCTTTCTGCATGGGCAACTATGACTGGTATGATTAACATAATTTTGTAAGCAATCCAAGCATTCGGGTAACAACAATCTAGTTCTTTTATGTAGTTCAAAATATCAATGGATTTGCTTATCTCTTCTGGAGCAGTCTGACTTAACATTTCCAATACCTTGAAGAGTTCGTTTTTGTCGAGATCTAAAATATGATTATGCTCCATTGATGCCGTAAGATTGGTGAAAAAACTCATCAAACCATCTTTATCTGCTGCTTTCAGTTTCTTCATATCAAGTAAGAGCCCAAATTGTTTCTCAAAAGTACGAAATTGTTCAAACCTAAATGAAAGAAAAAAAAATACTCATCACATCAAATCATGAAATATTATAAATATATAAAATAAAAAAAATTAGACAAAGGTATGGTTCTAACCTGATTTCGAATGAAGAAATAGCTTTATCAATAATGTAGAGAAAATAGTTAGCTTCCTTCACCAGTTTGCGAGACAGCTTCATTACCAGTGTCATCAAATTGTTTTTTTTTTCTTTCTATGTACTCTTCGTTTCTCTGAAAACACTGGTTCTATTTCCATTTCGTCGGCTATCTCTTTAGCGCTCAACATAGCTTCAACAAAACATGTCTCCCTGTACATTTTAAGATATACCAGTAGTCTTTCAAGTTCCTTCATAGCCACATCAATTTGCATATACTTATTTTGGAGAATTTCGCTAGCGTTGTTAATAGCAAACAACAAATCACGCCAAATTACTAATCCCAACAAGAACTCAAAATTCTGAATATTGTACACTGCTAGGGTCTCAGCTTCACTTTTTGTCTTGGCATCCTCATTACCATTTGCCAAACATTTTAAAGCTTCTTTTATCTGTGAAACTTGATATCTCACTACTTTGACGCTATCAATACGGCTTTCTGAACTTGTTTCTGACAACAGATTGACAGTGAATTTTTTTACATGATCACTGAAGACTTTCCATCTCTTTGTAGAAGCTGAGAATAGCGTGTATATCCGTTGTAAGACACCAAAAAATGACACTGCCTTGGGACAACAATTAGCCATGTCACAAAGTATCAAATTGAGAGAATGAAAAGCACAAGAGAATAGAATGCTCTCGGATTCTTTTCAAGCACTCGACTTTGCACGCCTTTGTGTTTTCCTTTCATGCTAGCTCCATTATCGTATCCTTGTCCTCTTATGTCATCAAAATCCAGACCGAGAGTTTCCAAAACACGAAGAAGTTCTTTGAAAAGTCCAAGCCCTGAAGTATCATTCACCTTTATAAATTCCAAAAAGAACTCTTCAATCACGATTGGATTTCTAGAAATATTCAGGCACCTCACCACTAAAGACATCTGTTCTTCATTACTTACATCTTGTGTACAATCAAGTATAACTGAATAATATTTTGCTTCTTTGATTGTGGAAATAATTGACTTATTCACCTCCCATGCCATCAGGTGGATTAATTCATTCTGAATCTTGTGACTCAAATAATGATGATTAATATATTTTTTTTTAGATACGTCGAACATGTTCCTGCATTGCGGGGTCAAACTCTGCAAGTAATTCTATAAGCTGTAAAAATAGTCCATTATTTTCCTCATATATTTTTTCCTTATCTCCACGGAATGCCAAATTATTTCTACCAAGTCTTTTTACAACAGCGAGTATCCTCTGTAGAACTTGTTTCCAGTGCTCCTTTTCTTTGTTGACATGTTCTTGTACACTAGAATCAATGGTTGACACTAATTGCTTCAATCTTTTTTCCAATTCTAACCACTTAGCTACAGAACTAATATGTAACTTATTTTTTTTCGTGGCCGTAAAGTCGAGAGAAAATATTGTGCCAATCATTTAACCCTTCATAAACTAATTGGCCTAGAAGATGAGGATTGTTTATAAATAACTTGCAACAAAAACAAAATACCTTATTCTTCAAACTTGAATATATCAGCCACTTCCTATCTTGTTTCTTCTGATTCGGTAAAACTCGAGAATAATGATCTGAAGAAAAACACCGATCAGATGCATCCTTCGGAAATATTGTTTGGACGCTTCTTCTAGGGCCTCTTTCAGCAAGAAAATCTATAAGATTCTAATTCACCGGATTCTAATTTGCCGGATCGTCTATCTCCAAACAAAAGCCACTTGTATCTTCATCATTCTCCGTATCATTTTCCTTCTCCTCATGCTCCTCATTTACGTTCAAATTCGCATTCATATTCTCAACTTGTCCGACCTCTTCATTCTCGACTCCAATTTGAGCTTCACTTTCATCTATAACCACCTCTTTATGAAAATACTTATTAAGAGAACCGATTTGAGCTTTCTCTGAAGCCTCTTTTTTCGATTTATCTTTTCGTTTTTTCGCTCCTGACTTGTATTTTCTTGTCAAACTCATTATACTAAATCCTAAAAAAATAAACATAGAAAAATTAAAATTTGATCGGTAGCACTTTAAATTAATAGTAACTCTTCCTTCACAGCGGAACACTTGAATAATCGATTCTTTATAATAAAATATTATTATTCATTCATCACTCACCTCCATTGCAAATTGAAATATAATATTCGTTTGCTTTTGATTCTGATTGTATTTGTTGAAGACTTGTGCTGACTTGCTAAACCCTTGTTGTAGTAGACAATAAAAAAAAATAATCAATATATCAATTAAAAATTCTAGAAAGAATTTGTGTGAGGCAACTGATTGTATAAAACAATAAAAAAATACCTTTATGGGATGAAACGAGCAGGAAGAAGAAGCAAGTCTAGTGTGCGTTTGTTTACATTAAGATTAAGACATCTAAATCTGAATGCAGATATGAATGATAAGATGTGACATCTGAATCTGAATGAATAAATTTTAAGTGTGTTTGTTTTTTAAGATCTGAATGCAGATCTGAATACATTTTTCTTGTAAAAATTAAATTTAACTATGCATCTTTATATAAACGGTAATTTTTAATGATAATAATTTAAATTTAAAATAGTTTATTTAATAATATTCAATTATTTTATTTTTCATAAAAATTCCATTAAAAATATTTTTTAATAACATATAAATATAATAAAATTTTAAAACTTTATTTGAATATAATAAAATTCCATTAAAACTTTATAATGATTATTTAATTTATTATATTAATAAATTTGGAAATATGTAAATTTAAACGTAAAATATATATATATCCATTAAAAAATGTAATATATATAAACTAATTGATATATTTGATAACTTTTGATTACAAATTCTTAATATTTTTTTTACTTTAATATATTTTTTAAACGTAATATATTTTATTTAAATTAATAAATTTGGAAATATGTAAATTTAAATGTAAATACATATATATCCATTCAAAAAACTTAAATATATATATATATAAACTAATTGATATATTTGGTAACTTTTAATTACAAATTCCTAATATTTTTTTTATTTTAATATTTTTAATATATTTTCTATATATTTTCGAAACTATTTTTTTTTAAAAGCGTCAAAACTATATCTTCCCACCTATCATTGGATTCATCTCGTCGTAAGATTTCCAACGATATATCATATGAGTCAATCCGATGCTCGGTTTAAGAGTTATGAAGTTTTAAAGTTTTAAGGAGGAGAGAGAAAAATAAATTTGGAGAGAGAATATGAGGAGAGAAATAAACGTGAAATGCCAAAATATAGCTCTTAATGGATAAGACTTGAGTGTAGATCTGACCGAATAAGTGGATAATCAGACTCATTAAGATGTTTAGTAAGAAAAAAAAACAAATGCACTTAATGACTCTAAATCTGACCCATAAAGATTAAGAGGTTCATTAAGTGCAAACAAACACAGCCTAAGAGTCGCAGAGTGGCAGAGCAGAGAAACGAGGAAGGAATACGAATAACGAGGAAGGCAGGGTTTTAAATTTTTTTATTTTTTTACTGATAGAAAAAAAAAATTTGGGGACCCCAAATCCAGGACTCTTAGGCCTCCCAAAAGGGCCAGGCCTGACTACACCTACCACCCCGGTATAATTAAAAGAACGCGTCGCGGCGGTAGGTGTAGTTGGAGCGATCCAATTTGACGGGGATAAGCGCCCGTACTACACCTACACCTAATTAATATTGATATATTTATTTTGTTTTGTAGGCAAACATTTTATAAGATCGCCGAGCGAAAATCCAATGAAGCGTTCCATCATTCCATTACATGATTGCACTCCGAACACGTGATGCACTACAATGTCGTCGAGTCATTCCATGTCGGACTCATAATCAACTTTTTCGCTTGTTTCTTTGAGACAATTTACATTGTATTGCACCTCATGTTTGACAAAAAAAAAATCAAGAGTATGAGTATAACGCGTCGTAAGTACATTTGTAATTAAAAGTTTCTAATATTAATATTATTTCGCAAATGCCAACTTTTTGGTTTATTATTGTGATGTGTTTCGAGGTAAGCCTCATATACTTTCTCTCTGTCATGATCGCTGAAACTTATCATATTAATATGGTAAGTACATATAAAGATACTTTTTCTATGAAGAATTACTCATATTCATAATTTATCATTCGTGATATTACAAATTCTAGATTTCGTGAAGCTGATCTCAGGAATCCTCCGACTTATAATCTACTACAAGTACAAAAAGATTAATCTACTACTATACAACTTACATATTTCCTTCTTGTTTCTGTGAATAAAGTTAATCGACTATTCAATTTCTGTTAAAAAAATGTTAGTGAAATCAAGTCGTAATTTCCGTAAAATTTATTTTTATTTTAGTCTCTTTATTTTTATTTAATTATTTTGAGTCTTTCTTCTATTTTTTTTTTTTTTAAGAAACTACACGAAATTTGGCGGAATTTTGTCATATAAAATCGTTCAATATACATATGACCAAAAACAAAAACTTGCTTCACAAGTGCTCTTCTTTCCTTTTTAGTCCAAATAGCTAAAGTGATTTTGAACTAAGAGCTTTTACAGTGAGGTAACAACGGGCACGGTACTTCATTTGACTCTTTTCTCTTCTGATCACCCGTTTTCTTGATGCATTGCCGGCAGATTTTACCGTGCGTGTATATAAGGCAGTTCAGGTCGAATTTCAGTTCGTCGGGAATGCGGTTGTTGAGGTGAAGATAAGCTTTCTTCCTCTCTGCAACGCTCGGAAGCCAACCTAAGGATTTCGCAATCTCAAACACCTGCGAAGAACATAAAAGGTATCATCACAATGAGATCACGTTAAACTAACAATTCAACTTCAATGAAATCATGGGAGTTTTGACGATTTTTCCTCCCGGTCCCAGCGAAATTCAAAAAACCTCTCCCGGTCCTCGTATCGGTTTTCTAGAAACTGTTTTTTTGTTTGTTTTGGAAACCAGTATTTAATTGGTTTTAAACCGAGACTAAAGATACCGGTTAAATACTGGTTTTAACTGTGATATCCAAAATTAAATACATATTAGTATAATAAAATATTATATATATATATATATAAAAAAATCGTTCTTGGTCGTGATTTATGAAAACGATTTCACAAGAACTCCTCGGCTCTAAAGCGGTAAAAAGATGTGACTGGTAATAAAACATTTAAAACTTCAACCCTGACTCACGTGTGTGTCAACGGGGAAATCGTCCCGCTGAAGTTGGAACATCAAAACGCAAGCGACCTGCCATTCAAAATAAATCAGTAAGCTTATGAATATTTATTACCAGATAACGGTGAGACTGAGACACATTCTCCCTAAGGGTTATTACCGTTTTAGGACCGATTCCTTTGAAGTGCGACAGTTCGGCCTTGACCTCGTCGGTGGAGAAATCCCGCAGGTACTCCAAGCAAAGCTTGCCTTGTCTCTCAAGTAAACAACTCAACGTGTTCTTTATACACCTTGCTTTGGTTGGGGCCAATCCTCCACACCTTATGGCACTCTCTATGGACTTTGAATCAGCATCTGAAACCTTTTAAAGAAATAATTGTGGCATAAGTACCCAATATTAGGCCAAACTTAGGCAGTGTGGGTCAAATAATATTTTCCAACGGTAAAAGTACCCAAGAGTTAAGGAATTCAAGTTCACTTCAAAGTTGAAACAATACATCAGAAACCATGACCGGTAATTAGCACCTAGCTAGAATTACCGACTAAATCGCATGTTTATGATACTCGAAATCTCAGAAAAACTGCCATTGCAATCCGTAATTTCATTAATAAGATCAATTTAGACCACTAATCATAAATTATATGACTTGAACTCCCAAAGTAAACTGATTCAACACAACAAACAATCAACTTTCACTTTAATTACTCTCTACTTTAGCTAGTTCAAAACTTAACAAAAGCTCATAATATTCTTCTAAATATAACCCATAAATTTAGCAACAAAATACTCCAAAAAAAAAAAAAAAACTACCATGGATTAAGCTTCAAATCATCATCAATGCAATGCCAAGAAACCCCATTGAATTCATAGATTATGAGTTTAAGACATACACTTTGCCAAGTGGGAAAAGCAGACTTGAGTGACGAAAATGCCCTCTGAGAATTGGCCTCCGTGGTGTTCTGCGACAGCACAGTCCGGATCAAACCGTCCAGAACGGCCTCTTCCGGGTCGCCGCCGCCCAAAGGTTCGGACTTTGGGTCGTCATTCGGGTCATCTCCGCCGGGTTGGACTCGACGATACTTCGCAAACTCTTTGGGGAAGCCGTGGAAAGCCAAGAGCTCGTCCCTCACGGCCTCGCATTGGGTCGGGCTCGGCCACGGGTGATCCGGGTACGGGTCGGGTTCGGCGAGCGTGGTGGGTCTTTTGAGCTCTTGCGTTGGAAGCTCGATCTGGGTCTTCCTCTTCCGTGATTTCGACATTGATGAGCTCTCTTGCGAAGCTTGCAAGGTGTTTGGTTTGGTTTTTGTTCGACATTGATGGGCGATAAACGACGTGTCGTGCGGTTACAGTCGATTTTTAAGGAGACACGTCGTTTATCAGCTGGAGGGCATAAAACGACAATGTTTTGCTCATTTTTAGCATTTGATGGACAAACGACAATAAATGGCTCCACATTTTCATCCTGCAAAAGATATAAATTAAAAGAAAAACAAAAGAATTCGTATTGAAAAATATTCTTACACGTCTTTCGTTTTATATTATATATATATATATTTTTATTCTTAAATTTTTTACGACTTTAGTCTTTACGTTATTTGTTTTTATACGTAACGCAAGTTGATGTTAATTTAACGAAAATTATACTTTTGACACGATAGTCTAGGGAAGTCTAATATGAACAAAAATACAAATCATAAGCTAAATATGGATAAAAATACAAAAAATAAACACAATTCATTTTAAAATATGTTTTAAATCTTGTATATTTTTTTTTTATTTAGGCATCATATAAAAGGTACCAAATGAAAAATTTAAAATTCTTTAAAAATTTACCGGAGAGACTAGATGGAGACAAGATACAAATATAATAGTATGATGTTATTATTTTACAAACTGAAAACCAGGTGTAGAGGGGGATTTTCACCACCCTTTTCCAATCACAAAGACAATCATCAAATAATAAATAAATAACAACAACTGATGAATATCTCTGTTTTATTATAGTTTCCGAAATGAGCTCGGTTTTCTTCCGTTAAATAGCTGGACAGATGAAGGATCATGGGCTTCAGATATCTCTGTTTCTTCGACCTTTTCTATTACAAGATCTCTTGTTCTTTTTCTTTGTTGAGTCTTTTTTCTCTCTTTTTGTTCGAACCACCAACCCCTTACAAATGAGGCTTATCTTGCCTTTTATAGAGTTTACAATGCCTTCCTCCTCTATCTTTCCCGCCTTTTTCCTCTTTAATCATCATTCTCTGACGTGATTTGAGGGCAGCAGGGTTTATCCTTACTTTATGTCACCTCCGAGCATGCTGCGGTTATGGGTAGGTGCGCCGCATTAAATGCGCATCTCGTCAGCCGTCATTCGGCTCTGCAGGCCTTCGTCGCTGACGCTCTCATCGAGTGAGTAGGTCGGTTTCATTAAATGCACGTCTCTTCGGCTGTCATCGGGCTCTGCATGATCATCATGACGAAATTCCTCGTCGAACGTGATGGGACGCTTCATCGCAACCTGCTTGCTCGCGTGGCTGCGTCTCCTCGCGGATGAACCTCTTCGGGGGTATTCTTCCTCGGGGATGACCCTCCTCGGGGATAACCCCCTTTCGCTGGTGAACTTCCTCGCCTCCCTCATGTCGTTTATGGACAAAACGACACGAGTTGTGTTGAGGGTGGATTTGACCAAATCCGACCTCAGGTAAAAACTCTAATATAAAATAAGTGATGACTAATAATATTTGTCCATTTTTGTAATAAATAAAAATAAGGTCGTAGAAGCAATTAGACCAAAATTCGAATTAAAATATTTTATGCAGCATGTTGCTGATAATACTTTTTGACCAAGCATTTTGGATATTCTCTATTGCTTGTTTAAATTACTCTTTCACTCTCTATCACTTGGATGATAAATTGTATATATATTTATTGTAAAACTAAAAAATAAAAAATAAAAAAGAAGAAACATAGAGAAGCATTAATAAATGAAATGATAGAGCTAATCTTATCCTTCACTATATACTCAGGTGGCTCTAAAAAGCTACCAACTTTAATGAAAATCATCTACTTTTGTCAAGTTTGACAAAAAAGATTCAAGTTATTTAACTAATTTTCCTCAATCTTTTGCATAACAAAGTGAAAAGGATGAGAACTTAAAGGGCAAAAGTGAACTTGTCATTTGTGCATGACTTGCCCCGCCATTTATATAAAGTAGCAAATAAACTCTACTAAGAAAACAAAACGACAAGCTTTCAAAAAAAGAAAACAAAACGACAATCTATTATTCTAGAGCAGCAATATCTTTATCAATTTGGTATGGTTATAAGCTATAATAATCCACTTCAATTTGTCATATATAAACGCTACATAAGTAAGTAACTAGTTTTAGAGATCACTGCAAACCCAATTGACCCGTATATCCATTGACGATACGATACGAGTACATCGATGAAATTTTTGTAAGATTTTAAAAAATTGATACTGATTGTTCCGATTTAATTTTATGTGTAGATTGCAAAACCGGTTGATACATCGATGAAATTTTCATAATAAAATAAATACTACTGAATATTTAATAATAATATCATATATTTGAAGAAAAAAAAAATCGAACTTATTGAAATGGAGTTTTAGAAAGGTTTGATAACTCATGTAGTAGTTGATATGAAAAAGTTGAAAGAAAATATGAAATTTCTTGAATAAGATGAAATTTGACGGCTAAAAGACTTAAGAAAAAAATCCTTATATCAAAATAGAGACCACAAACCTCGCGAACTTATGACAAAAAAGAATTATCGCCGGTATAGAGGCATTTAAACCTTGATTAGGATTACTATTACTCGAGGCCATAAAAGGTCAGCAACGTGCATAACCGTTCCGCATTTTCCGGGTGCAGCGCAGACAACCCGCACCCACACAGGCACTGGCAGTTCTTGCCCGAGCAGAAGATGGGCATAAGTACCCGCACCACCACACAAGGCACGGGCCGCGGCCTTGATTAATTAGGATGCCAAATTTCATAAAGTCCATAAAATCCTTTAGCCCTCCAAATATTCTTCATGGCAACAGTTGTAATTAAAGTATACCAGACAAAGACAAAGCTTAAATTATTGGAGTTTTTGAATTAATTTATATTATATATGTAGTCTTTAATAACAGGTAAGCAAATGAAAACATGTACAAGGCAATGGATCTTAGCCATAAACCACACATAGGAAAATACATGTTATCTTCTTAGAAACTACCAAACGTTTTTTTTTTTTACAAATGACCCCTTCAAATATGTTAACAACATCAATATGCCCCCCCTTTCTTTTACTTGAAGAATAAAGATTACACCTTTCTTATTTTCTTCACAAGAATAGTAATTTACAGTTTACATATCTAACAACAAAGCAAAACCCACAAAAATTCAGGACTCAGAACTGGAATCCCCAACAAAAAAACCGAGATACACCATTAAAGATTACAACTTTTGCCGACAATAATTTACAAATTCTATCGATCTAATGAGATTAATCCCAAAACCCCATCAACAATAAGACACAAATTTAACGGAACTCCCAAAATCAAAGCATATTATCAAGTTCAAAACGTGGTAGAGTTCGCACCGTGCAAGTTCCTCACGGCCCCGACTCGGTACCGGGATGCGCCGGCCCCGCCGACGCCGGGCTCCGACTCGACCACCGACCGCCACGTGCCGTCCTCGTCCTCGTCGGCGCCGCGGCCCTTCATCATCACCAGGATCCGGCGCGCCTTCTCCCTTGCGCGGTCGCTGCCCGTCTCCTCCACCGCCCTCAGCACCTCCACCGCCCTCGCGTCCCTTGCTAGCCCCCGGAAACGCATGTTCCCGTGGCTGAGCGCGAATAAAGCTGCTACGCAGTTCTCGCGCGTCGACTCCGAGTCTGTCCCCTCTTTCCTCCGCAGCATTCCGACGAAGCACTCCACTGCGTTTCCGTCGAGCATCGCCGATCGCCCCTCCGGACAGACGGCCAAGTTGCACAGAATCAGCAGGACCCGGCTCGCCGACGAGCCCGCCTGCGACAGCGCGAGCAGAGTCGGGACGGCGCCGAGCTTCACGAGCTTTGCCCTGTTGCTCTGTACCAATGTCAGGTGATACAACGCCAAGGCTGAGTCGTGGCGCGTCCGCTCGCTCTCGGACCGAACGAGGGCGTGCAGGAGAGGCTGCAGCGCGCCGAGGACGCCAATCGCCATCTTGTTCTCGTCGTCGAGCGCCAGGCTGAATATCGCCCCGGCGCAGTGCTCCTGCGCCTCGCTCGATCCCGATTTCAGGACGTCGATCAGGTACGGGACGAACCCAGACCGGACGATCGCCACCTTGTTCGGCTTCTCCAGCGAGAGGTTGACCAGAGACGCGATCGCGTTCGTCTGCACGACGGCGTACCGCGAGCCGATCAGCGGCTTCAGCGAGTGCAGGAGCCGCTGCGTGCAGAGGAGGACCCGGGTCTCCTCCCGGGTTCGGGTGAGCTTCCGCAGAGCGATCACGGCCTCTTCTTGCTCGGAGACGACGTGGCTCTTCATCTTCTTCGTGAGCTCGTCTTCCTCTGCCGACGCCGGAGCAAGCAATTCGAGCTCGGCGATCTCCGACGACGACGAAGAGGAGTAATTGTGGTTGTACGAGAGAGGGCGAGTCGCGAAGGGGAGAGGAGTGGTCGGATTCTCCGAGGTCAAGACCACGGACTCCTCCGACGAGCTCGAGTAGAACTGGCTATGGATTCCGTCGTGGTGGTTGATCCGCGGGCCCAGCTCCGTGTCGGCGTGGGAGAACGTCACCGGCGGCTGATCCGGGAGATTCCGGATCAGCTCCCTCTCGGAAACCCTAAGCCCGCGATTCTCCTCCGCCATGGCCGACCTCACGAGCTTCTCCACGGCGGCGCGGCCCGGCGGGAGCGGGCGGGCCACGGCGGCGGAGTCGCACCACGCGGCGATCGTCGACGCGATGGCCTTGTTGGTGATGATGGCGGAGAAGTCGGGCCTGTCGTCGGCGAGCTTGGGAGCGAAGCCCAGGTCGCGGCAGACCTCGGCGGAGACGCGCTCGAAGGTCTGGCCGGAGGCGACGACGACCGGGTCCGCCATGAGCGAGCCGTGGACGGGGCAGAGGAAGTCCCTGGGAGGGGGCTCTCTGGCGGCGCTGCTGGGATTGGGGTTGGCCTCCATTTTCGAGCCTGAAGAACGGAACGAGATCTTCCACTTGTGCTTCCCGTTGCCACCCATCGCCGGGCTTCTTCGGATCACAGAAGCATGGGAATTCGGATCAATGGAGGTCGGTGAAGCAAAGGGTTGTTTGTCTGGTTTCGGAATTTTGGAAGAGAGAGAGCTGAATTGACTCACAGTTTCTAGGGTTGAGATCGATTGAAGAAGAAGAAGAAGAAGAAGAAGAAGACACAGAGGAGAGAGAGAGAGAGAGAGAGTCAAAGACTCTTCTTGGTCCACTTTGGATATAAAAATATCTGAAAATTTATTTTTATTTTCATACCCGCAATCGGAAAATAACCGGATTAGAGATCCCGCATTTTCCTCTGATATTTCGAGGCGTCATTAATTGAAATAAAAACTATTCTTAATAAGCAAAACATATTGGACAGTAATATAAGACTTTTATCTTCTAATGTCTACTAAAAGAAAATTCATCTCCAAATCATTTGAAAATGAACGCGTTTTATTTTCCATTTTGTATAATTTTTTAGAGAAAAAAAAATGGAATAAGTAGCTTTGACTGAGAAAATAGGGCCATTATTTTTAATAATGAGTAAAATTTAAGCCAATAATATTATGGGTTAATAACGGCAAAAATATCTAAAATTTGGTCAAAGAACCTATCGTGTACTCAAAGTTTAAAAGTGGTGATAAAAATACCCAAAGTCGCATTTGGGGAGTTGACCACTCCATTCTCGTAACGCCGTTAACTTACCCGTTAACTCTGCCCACGCGGACAAACGTGAGTTGCTGACATAACAATTTTTGCCACGTGGACGAGCCCACATCAGCCTCGTTTATGAAAAAATAACGAATTAAACCCCTAATTAATACTTTAATAAAAATAATTGAACCCCTAATGATTACACTTAACAAAACAGATTTGTCCACGTGGCCATAGTTAACGGATAAGTTAACGGTGTTACGAGAATGGAGTGGTCAACTCCCCAAATGTGACTTTGGATATTTTTGCCATCAATTTTAAACTTTGGATACACGAGGGGTTCTTTGACCAAATTTTGGGTATTTTCGCCGTCATTAATTCTAATATTAATATGTGCAATGCATATCTTCTGACCAATGAAGAACACTTTGACATTTTAGGAAGAATGTGTAATAAAAGCTAATCATTAATAATGTAATAAGCACTTTTGGCTTTTAATATGACCCTCTTCTAATTAGAATTTGTTGTTTTAAGCAATTCAACACTAAATTAGGCATATGATTAATAATAAATTAATCATATGCTGATAGTTAAATTATAAACGACCGAACTCTTCCTTAATAAAAATCTCAGTGTTTTCAATGTAAAGAGACTTGAAAGTTGAAACTAGGACTGTAACTAAAACCCGGAACCCGGTTTCAAATCCGCATCCGTATCCGATTTTAACATCCGAATCCGGAATCTGGATAAGGGTATCCGGATCCGGATTTAAAACTAGATACGGATATGAGTTTTGTTATTTAAAAATTCAGATATCCGTATCCGGTTTAAAACTCGGTTTATTTTTTTTATTTTTATTTTTTAATTCATTTTCTAGGGTTACTCACTCTCCTTTCTTCGACAGTAGACATTTCATTTTCATTTTCTAGGGTTACTCTTATTCAGCCGCCTCCAAGTCCTCGTCCGTCGGTTACTCTTACTCTTATTCATTTTATAGGGTTACTCTCTTTTCTAGGGTTTCATTTTCATTTGTTAAAAATTCCGGATATCCGGATAATATCCGAATCCGAATTTCAAAACCGGATACGGATAATTAAACAGAGTTTTGAAAATAGGTATCTGGGTTTCCGGATCCGGATACGGGTAGTGATTTTCGGATACCCAGAAAACAGGATCCGGATACGGGTAGTTCAAAAAAACCGGATACCCGCTCCGGTTACAGCCCTTGAAACGAATTCGTTAGCTCGTGATCTTAAAAAAAAAAAACGATAATTAAATCAGAAACGACTCAACTCTTCAAAACAACGTACCATTTGATTGATGGAAAATAGATGATTGGTAACTACTTATAAGACAAAAATTTCTGTGAGGAGCCTTTGTACTGAGTGCTTCTGGCGCGTCTATCAATATCGCTGATAGCAATGCCTTTCTCTTTCTCTAGCTACGTCGTAAATTAACTAAAATATGTTCTCAAATTTCCTTATTTGATGTTCGATTTAACGAGAAAGAATATCCAAACTTGAAATGTATTAGCTTTATCATAACCAAAACATTTGCACATTCTACATGTTATACATATAGAAACTTTAAATTTTTCTCAGTTACAAAATCACCGAACCCCGAAGCACGTAGTCTGCGGCGCTGCCTTTAAGGGCGGCTCCTTTTTCCTCTTCACGCATTTAGTAATCTCGGTTATTCGGAAACAAACGATCTCACCAAATCCCTTACTAGTTAATATATGTAGATATATAGAACAAAAATATTTAAAAAATTCAAAAAAAAAAAAATATATGTATGTAAAGGCAATATCAATCTGTTTGACACCTTTATCAACCTTTTAGTTGCAAAAAAATAATTAAATGAAACTAAGTTGGCGTGATATCGACATATACAATAGGGTCCCATTTTGTTTTGGCAGGACTTAATTATTGGCTTAATCCAACCAAATCTAGTTCTACTTTATAGATATAGATGCTAAATAATTAAGATTAATTATAGGTCTTAAATCTTGCTAGAAAATGACCACGTTTTTAAGCTAAAAATCATACGGAGGTCATAACCGCGATTTGAGACTTGCGATGAGCGCAATGTTATTTTTACTTTTACAATTAGATATGTGCACTGCCGACCTTGTGCTAAGGCGAGTAAGGCGGTGGCCTTAGGCCTTTTTTTTTTTTTTTTTGCGTTTTTTAACACTTCGTCAAAAGGCCAAAATATGATTTTAAGGGCCTAAATGTTAACCTAGACAAGGCTTACGGTTTACTTCGCCTCGGGCCCTTCGGTCCACAATGCTGGCACTGGATATGCTTATTATTTTCAATGACCGTTTTTAAAGTAAATAACCGATCGATTGTTACGTTTAGACAAAATGATTAATAACAGTAAAAGTAATAATAATTGACAGAGATGCCCCTTGACTTTTGCATGCAGCTACTGAACTTTAATTTTTGGTAGTAATGTTTCATGTATATTTTTTTTTTAATTGGGTGACAACTATTGGCCAAGATTACATGTACTCACATTACAAGATATTTGTCACGGTAAGAACAACCAGCACTATTGGCCGCAGGCACTGTCGGCCAAGATTACATATATTACGCAATTTATGTGTCTCAAGGGATTGAACCCAAGACCTCATGAAGAGTCTTATTGTAGTGGATTTGCCACTAAACCAAGCAAGTTTGGTTTCATGTACTTTCTTGAAGTGGCACATTGTGTTAAAAACCGATAAAAAAAAATTAAACTGTTAGCAACTTATGACTTAGCAAGATAATTTTTGTCGATTTATTACCGACTGAGATCAATATGCATGATTCAGAGACTATTGTAAAGCAATCAACGAGTCGCAAACAAATTAAAAGACTTGATCATTTGTAAAGCTAAGGGTCGTTTTATTATAAGTAATATATATCTATCAAGAATTAAGCTCGTCGTCGTTGAAATATGTATCATATATTATAGTAACATTTATGTAGGTATTATTCCTAAGTCCAAACTATAGAAACATATGAATAATATTTTTAACATTAATGTCCCAAATAGTGTGACGTTCGAAGCTTATGAATGTACTTTTATAATATACGGGAATTCTTGAACGAGTCTTTTCTCTAAATTTCCGTGAGTTATAAAGTACGAGTATGTACATGCCAACTGTCATCTATTAAATAATGCTCGCAACTGCAAGAATAATTATGCACATATACATATATATATATATATTATATACTATATATTTGTCATGATGGAATTTGAAGGACCGGTCAAAGTCTCTCCAGCAAAGCAAAGCTTGAATCATTTTCAAGATCTTTATATTTTATATTATTATGGGAAGCAAACAAAGATCTGTTTTTCTAGTTAGCTTGAATTTCATTTACATATATATTTTGTAAATAATAGCTATACTTTGTTGATTGAGTTTAAAACGTTTTTATTTTTTATTTTTTGTGTATCTGAATTGATTGAGTATAAGACATTATATAATTAAGAACTAAGTCCAAATAAAACACATAACATAACTCGTTCATCGATCTCATAGTAGATAGTAATGAGCTCTATTATTATATCATTAGTTGTTTAATTAGCACTTAAATTTACAGCTAGCTCTTTACTACCTAATTCCACGTCTTTTTTAGGGAATATTGTTGTGGGGGGTATTTTCGGAACGATAATTTTGATATCAATAATTAATCGATGACTTTAGCTAAATTATTAAATGATAAAATGCAGGTTTTACATATAGTTGAAGTGAGCCAAGTGTCACGTGCTTAGAGTTTTCCCCTAACTCGCAAGCCCCCGCGCGGCACTTAGCTTCACTCCCCCGAGTTACTAAGTCAGCCTTTCCCCGAATCCCCTAGGCAAAGCCTTTGAAGAACACTCAAACTCACACAAGACAAAGAGAGATTAGTTTAGAGAGAGAACTTTAGTGAGAGAACTTTAGAATTGGATTTCTTGGATGATTTACAAGTGAATGAGCCACACCTATTTATAGGCTCCATGGTTTACAATCAATGGCTAAGATTAAACTAATCTAATGGCTAAGATTAACCCTCTAGACTTTTCCACACTATTCTACTTAGTCTAGAAACTAAGACATATAACTAGGACTTCCTAGAATGCTCTAGAACACTCTCCATCCTTTAGGACTCCATTACTTTCTAAACTACTCTAGGGAACTCTAGAATACTCCACACCATTCTCCATCCTTCAAGAATAATGTAGGTTCTTCTAGAGAATTCCGGAGTCTTCCCCTGTAAACCTCCATGAAGTGCGGCTTTTTGAATGGAGAACGCGCGGGACGTGACATCCTCCCTGATGCAAAGAAATAAGTTATTTCTCATGCATGCGTACTGAATTCATTCCTTGATTTATGGATTAGAATCATCTTAATTTATTTTGCAATATTACATATTAATATTATTTATTTGATTTGTTATCACGTATTAATATCTTTCTTGAGATATTATAGGAAATAGGTTAGTATTTTGTGGCTTTAGCATTTCTTATAAATTGTAATCCAAATCATCAAGGAAAACAGATTATGAATGATAAGAAAATCGAACTTTTGTTCAAGAGTGTATTATCCGTTTTTCCTATAATCCGAGTCTACATCAGTTGGTATCAGAGCCATTCGATCTTGCGCGATGGCGCCGAAGAGACGATCCGCTCGCGATGCATCTTCAGACGAGGTGATTAGACGTAACGAATACGCTGGATTGCGTCTAAAAGTGGAGGCCCTAAAATGCTCCGTTGAAGCGCTTCTTCAACAGCGACCCGAAGCTCGACTGGCCCCTTTTGACGAATCCGACACCAAAGACGTCCACGACAACCTTGTCGCCGGAAATTTTGGTAGACACGTCCACGCGATGCGCTCGCATGACGAAGCTCTGGAAAATTGGCGTTGGGAGTCGGCGTTCCAGGTGGTTATCCCGGAGTACGACGAAACGGCGTACGATGAGGCGGAACACGACGAGGCCGTGTTCGACGAATCAGTGTACGGCGAAACGGAGTACGACGAGCCCATGTTTGACGAGGCGGAGTACAGCGAGGCCGTGTATGATGAATCCGTGTACGGTGACGTGGAGTATGATTCTCCCGTGTTTGACGAGGCGGAGTACGCCGAGGCCGTGTACGATGAATCCGAGAACAGCGAGGCCGTACGCGACACCACTATGTACGATGACGTAGAAGACGATGAAGAGATTGGCGATAATGATGCGAGCGTGTCTCTCGTTGTTTGCGAGCCATGTTCAGACCCAACGGAGAAGGTTGACGTTGATATTGTGTCGGGCAAGATCACAGAGACAGTCGCACCAAACAAGTCATGCGAAATCCGACAGATCATGGTTTTCTTTGCCTTACTCGGCGATGAGATCAAAAAGCCTGAGGTGGTTTCCATATTATTTCCTAGTGATATATTGATGCACATCTTTTTTCGGCGACGACTATGGCGCCGATACGAGCGCGGAGATGCCACCGAGGTCGTATGTACGGAAAGACGGTCAAAATTCGAGGACGAATTTTCTTTCGCGTGGAGAGAATGATGCAAAGAAATAAGTTATTTCTCATGCATGCGTACTGAATTCATTCCTTGATTTATGGATTAGAATCATCTTAATTTATTTTGCAATATTACATATTAATATTATTTATTTGATTTGTTATCACGTATTAATATCTTTCTTGAGATATTATAGGAAATAGGTTAGTATTTTGTGGCTTTAGCATTTCTTATAAATTGTAATCCAAATCATCAAGGAAAACAGATTATGAATGATAAGAAAATCGAACTTTTGTTCAAGAGTGTATCATCCGTTTTTCCTATAATCCGAGTCTACATCACTCCCCCACCTATTCGAGCAACGCCCTCGTTGCTCCTTGCTCGTAGCACTCCACTTGATCCTTGAACTGCACTAAGTCATTGGCGTTTTCCCAACTTGCTTCCGACTTGGGTGCCCCCTTCCACTTGATCAAGTACTCCTTGTAGCTTGGAACGCCCCTCCTCCGAGTGATACGATCTGCAAGGATCTCCCTGAGTTCCTTCTCGCAAGGTTTTTCCGTTTTCTCCTTCCCGTTCCTTGCCTCGGAACGCGGCCGTTTCTTTATCTTCTTCGCTGCTTTGTAGTCGCGCTCCATGTCCATCTTGTTGTCCACCTCTTGAGTACGCGGAGGCTCTTTTGGGACTTCCGGGGACTTCTCCTCTTTGAACTTCGCCAATACTTTGCCACACTCCTTTGGCTTCGTATTCTCCTTGCGTCGTTCTTCCCCATATTCCCTCAAAGCGGCAAATCTCGTCGCCTCCTCCTTCCTTGGCCCTTTGCGTACTTGCATTGCGGATAAGGGTATTGGTCCGGTCCTTGTCTTCCTCGACACCGGAACCGTGCATGGAAATTAATCGTCCAATATCATAAGTGAATCGGCATAAGGCATGAGACAAGCTTTTACCTCATCCTGCCAATCCAACCCGAGCACAACATCGTAGTCGTCCATCGTGATGACCGTGTATTGCACTTCACCCTTCCACTTGCCAACGTCCGTCTTGGCCGTGGTCACCCCTTCAATCGCCAAAGCCTCTGAGTTCACCGCCTTGACAGCTCCCTTGACCTTCTTCACCGAAAGGCCTAGCTTCCTCGCGATGTCGGCTTTGATGAAGTTGTTGGTAGCGCCAGAATCCACTAGAGCCTTAAATTGCTTCCCCGCAACGTTTGCTCCCACGTACATGGATCCCCTCTTCGTGCGTGTGCCTCCGACGTCCGTCTCGAGGGCACCAAGAAGCCGCAGCGATCCCATCCTCGCATGCTCTTCTTCCTCCGCCTTTTCTTCGCTACTCTCCACTAGTGCAGCAAGCTTGGTCCGGCTTGGGCACTTCCGAACTATGTGTGGTCCGTCACAAAGGAAACACTTAATGGATCTAGGTTTCGGAGACTCACCCTTTTTCCATCTTTCGCCTTGTGACTTCCCCGCATCCTTGTTCCCTTGAGTGATAGGCTTGCTACCTTCATCCGTGTCCTCCTCGTCGAGAACTATCCTTGATTCGTCCTTCCTCCCATAATCCTCCAAGCCGTCCGCGGCAGCAATTGCAGCCGATAGCGTCATCACTCCACGCCTCCGCAACTCTTGCTTAGCCCACGGTTGAAGTCCATCCATGAATGAGAGAAAAGAGTCCTTCTCCGGATATTCGGGTAGCTCCAACAACAACTCTTGAAACACTCGGATGTACTCCTGTATCGATGCATTGTGTCGAAGGTGACGGAGCTTGCACCATGACTCCTCTTGAGTGTTACTTGGGTAGAATTGCGCCTTGATCTCGCGTCGAAAATCTTCCCAAGTGTCGATCGTGCACGAGCCCCGCTCCTTCTCGACACGCTTCCTTTTCCACCACACCAATGCGGTGTCCTTCAAGAAAAGAGGCACCGTCCGCAACTTCAATTCCTCGTCCGTCATGTTGAGAGCTTCGAAATACAACTCCATGCCGAGCAAGAAGTTGTCCAACTCCCGGCCATTCCGCTCTCCACCATATTGCTTCGGCTTGTGCACTTCTACACTTGCCGATGTGTGGGCAGCTCCCCCGGCCACCGCCTTCTTGCAGAATGCCCAATCTTCCTTCACTTTCTCCATCTCCCCCTTGAGAACGCTCACGTCTTCTTGAATGGAAAGAAGAAGCTCGTGAATGGCAGAAAGTGAAGTGTTTACCTTGTTCTCGAGCTCCTTCCCCGCGAGCTCCAAGACACCACCCCAATCACGATCGACGGCCTCGACTTTCTCCCGCAAGTCTTCTATAGCCTCGTCGTGGTTCACCAAGGTATCCTCCAACCTGCCCTGTCGATCTTGTAACGAGCTCACCACGTCTCGTGAAGACGACCTCTTGGACTTTGTTGGATTCCGGTTCTCCTCACGCCTCACATCTCCAACGTTGGCAACATCCACCACCATTGACGAATCTCCCGCCATGTCTTCTAGTCTTCGGTCTTCAACACCACGCTTCCCTTCGACTCGGCTCTGATACCAACTGTCACGTGCTTAGAGTTTTCCCCTAACTCGCAAGCCCCCGCGCGGCACTTAGCTTCACTCCCCCGAGTTACTAAGTCAGCCTTTCCCCGAATCCCCTAGGCAAAGCCTTTGAAGAACACTCAAACTCACACAAGACAAAGAGAGATTAGTTTAGAGAGAGAACTTTAGTGAGAGAACTTTAGAATTGGATTTCTTGGATGATTTACAAGTGAATGAGCCACACCTATTTATAGGCTCCATGGTTTACAATCAATGGCTAAGATTAAACTAATCTAATGGCTAAGATTAACCCTCTAGACTTTTCCACACTATTCTACTTAGTCTAGAAACTAAGACATATAACTAGGACTTCCTAGAATGCTCTAGAACACTCTCCATCCTTTAGGACTCCATTACTTTCTAAACTACTCTAGGGAACTCTAGAATACTCCACACCATTCTCCATCCTTCAAGAATAATGTAGGTTCTTCTAGAGAATTCCGGAGTCTTCCCCTGTAAACCTCCATGAAGTGCGGCTTTTTGAATGGAGAACGCGCGGGACGTGACACAAGTCTATCAAAAATAGGTCACTGTCTCAGTGATCGCATATTTTAATCAAGATTAGTAAAAATATTGTTGCAATATATTAATTTGAGTTATTTGCGATAAAAAATATTTAATATTATTCATTTTATAATACTTAGGTATCTAAATTCTCTTTTTTGACAGAGAAAAATGTCTATCGTTATATATTTATTTATTTATTTATTTTTGTTGCAACTTAATGCTAAATGTTCATAACATCATTTTGTTGTGTGTCGAGTCATGTGGATAATTTTTTTGAAAAAAAAAATTACAGTAAAAATACTTATGTTATTCGTTATGGATTTGGTCGATTACTTTGCTCATATTAAACAAGAAAAGAAATTGTCAAATGTATATTATATAATATTGTGACATAATATAATTGGCGTAACAAATAGAGGAGACTAAATATATAGTGACTCTGCGAGCATATATGCCATAATATTCACAAACAAAACATAAAAACGATAAGTTTTATTCTATAATTTAATCTAGGTACAGAGAATATTACATACTATGTATATACATGATATATGTATATTAATATATATATATATATATATATTTATACAGTACATGGTTACTAATAATACTATACTATAAAACAAGTTTAGCATGACATGTTTGTACGTGCAGAATAAAACAAGAGTGCACTAAAAATACTTTAAAAATTAATTAATTTTTTTAGAAAAAATACATATGATGTGAATTTTATTTAACACCATCTAGATTTAGCGGCTAGCTTAAAGATATAATTATAATAGAATGTATATAAAAGACATTAGAACTCGAGTTCGAGTCACCAGGAATGAGTGAAATATATATATATATATATATATATATATATATAAAATAGATAAGGTATATAAAATAACACTCCTGATTCTAAAATTTTGAATTGTAATTGATTGAATATGCTAAATTTACATCGATACTTGTAACGCCCCGCATTTTCGGCTCCGTTACTTTTTCCATAATACACAACTAAGTCCCTGTTTATAAAAGTATTTTAACGAGAAAAATACATAAGAAATAAAATCCTTAAATATTAGTAAATATTTTCTCGTTATAAAACGTATAAACTTTATACAACAAGTATTCGGGACTAAGCTCCGTTTGAAAACAAATTTTCAGAGCTCTTTGATTTTATAATCGTAAAAATAAATTTGCCGAATAGCACAAGACCGATTCTTCCACCGTATGCAACCGTATATGCCGCATCGCTGATTCCGCTCACTCCACAAGTTGTCGACTTTCACCTGATTCTGCAAACAACTATACGAGTGAGCTAACGCTCAGTACGTAAAAGCTTTTATTACTCACAAACTAATATAAAATAATAATCACGCCATAATGCATATCGTGCAGTCCCATGCAATAATATTTTATAACTTTTGAAAAATATCATATAAATATAATATTGGGCCCTGCACCGTACCAGCGCGCTTTTACGCCTATAAAGCTTACGGGGGACCGGGGGCGCGACCCTAACTAAGTCAGCCCGCGGCGAAACATCTCCCGACGTACCATTCGGAGACTACCCGTCTCGATACAGTCGGCGGCTCGTGTACAATGTACCCTTCAGAGACTAATCGTCTCAGGACAGCAACACGATGAGACTAACCATGTCGGTACGGCGCAATTTTATAAAAGTGTCATATATATTATATCATTATAGATATTATGTATAAATGTTCGTGCTTCTTCAATATGCTCAAATCGCATATGCAAAGTTTACCTTTAAAAAGGTAAATTTCAACAATACAACCATTCAAACACGTCGCATAATCGACGTACACGTTTTAAAGATCAATTGCAAAGTTATAACATGACTCTGTGAGCATATATACCATGATATTTAAAAACAAAACATAAAACCGACATGTTTTTTTCTATAATTAATCTAGGTGCAGAGAATATTACATACTATATATATATATATATTATTATATTAACATAACATATATATATATATATAGTAGATACAGGGCCAACCCAACCATTTTTGGGACCTTGGGTGAATAGTTAATTTGGAGCCCACAATACGGTATTGCATGAGCTAATATGATATTATCAAAATATGCAATGACGAAGACCGAGTAGATCCTACAATAAACTGCATTTTACAATTAGACTGTTGATAAACAATCTATCAACAATTTAGTTGTAAGATGAAAGATAAGTTCTTCATCATTAACTTTATAATCACCCGGTATTGTAGGAGTTATGTAGTAATTTATGAACATGTATGACTCGTTTGTTCTTGTACGTTAGTTTTGCAATGATGTATTATAAAAATCCTGGCCGCGCCGCAGGGTGCTTTTAATTAACGCTCGCCGGAAAGTCATTCTGATGGCAGATTACACAACTTACAGCTCGTGAATTTCTTCTTCCGTCTCCGGGCAAATGGCGAAGCGCGTCACATCTTCCGTCGCAGGTTCACGGAATGCAAGTCCACGGAATGCAGGTTGTTAGTAGGCTTGGAGATGGCGAGCGTCTCACCCTCTAACGATGCTAAAGCAGTTTCTCCACCGGACCCTTGAAAGTCTCATAACTCATTGCGGATGAGAGAATACAACGTATTGAATTCCTGTACATGCCGATGAGGGATTGGTTGAGCCGTGTGTTGATAGTTTGGTCTTGATCCAGTCGTCGAAACTTCCTTTGATGACGGAGGCGAGCTCAAGAAATTGGGAGACTCGCCTCTGAATGGATTCTAGGAGCGGGGTCCAATGGTGGCAGATCCCGTGAGAGGAGGGTGAGATCGGACCGGGCCGGAGGATCCCGTGGCCGTCAGGCTATGGGATTACGCTGCATCGGAACTCAGTTAGGGTTTGCATGATCCTAGTCTCGAGTGTCGCTAATCTGCTTTCCATTGTCAGACCCTCTTCTTGAAAGTTGGAACGATTCTCTTCTTTTTGGCTTTCAAGAACAGACAGTTCAAGTCAGGGCCGACCTAACCATTTTCGGGACCTTGGACGAATAGTTAATTTGGGGCATACAATACGGCCTTTTACAATTAAAGTGTTGATAAATAATCTATTTACACTTTAGTTGTATGATGCAAGATAAGTTCTTCATTATTTTAACTTTATAATCACCCGATATTGCAGGAGCTATGCAGTAATTTATGACTCGTTTGTGCTAGTATGTTAGCTCTGCAATAATGTATTATAAAAACTAAAAAATTGTCTCAGGCTTCATATTTTTAACATTTGAAGATTTGCTACTGCACTAAGTAACCAATCACGGTTAATTAAATATATGTATTAATAAGCTATTCTAAAATGGTCCTTATTTTAAATCAGGGCCTTGGGCGACCGTCCAACTCTCCCATAGGTTGAGCGGGGCCCTGAGTAGGCTACTAATATTATACTATAAAAAAAAAAAAATTGCATGACATGCTTGTACGTACGTGCAGAATAAAACAACAAGACTACACTAAAAATATTTTACAGAAAATATGATGGGAATATGTTTAATATTATCTAGATATAGTGGGTAGCTTAAAGATATAATTAAAATAAGGGATATAAAATTATCAAAAAGTTATTTTAAATAGCACGCTTTATTCTTAAAATTTCAATTGTGTTGATTAAATATGCAAAATGGTGAATTTTGTATTTTTAATTGTTTTTGTTTCGTGCATATTCATTAATTTAAGTTCTTTTACACATGTACAACTTAAATTGATACTCATCAATTTTTTTCACATTATGAGACTTTTCTTGTTAATTTTTTTTTTAAGTTATATGACGCATACACGTATAAATGACTTAATGTTAAAGAGACGCGTGGGATAAAACTAATAAAAAAGCGCAAATGTCAGGATATTAGGTATTTGCTAAGCGCAATTAAAAGTTTAGGAATATATCGTACTGTTTTGAGTAACTGTAAGTACTTTTATTGCAATTATCTTAAAAAAAATGTAATACGTGTAATTAATTCTGGCAAAACTTTTGGGCTCTAAACACGGACCTAGCCCGCGTATAGCCCGGGCCGGCTGTAGCAAGAACTGACAACATACCATACTATATTATCTTCATGCTTCAAAAATAAAAGATGATTTTCCGACGCCCAAAGCGCTTTCGTTCCGGGTAGACTTATTACGGATAATGCCGTTATCGCTTTTGAGCTCCTTCATTCTTTAAAGCGGAAGACGAATCGAAAGAAAGTGAGCTTGGCTCTCAAGCTTGATATGAGCAAAGCTTATGATAGAGTTGAGTGGGGTTTCATTGGCGCGATGATCAAAAGATTGGGCTTCGGGCCGAGAGTTGTAGAAGTGGTCCGAGATTGCATTTCCACTCCGGTCTTTTCCGTGGTCATTAATGGGAGGACCGGAAGGGCCTTTACCCCGAAGAGGGGCCTTCGGCAAAGATGCCCGATTTCGCCATACCTTTTCTTAGTGTGTGCGGAAGGGCTCTCCGCACTCATCCGCGGTCAAGAAAGGCTTGGCCTTCTCCGGGGCTTTGTGTGCCGGCCCGGGGCCCCCGCGGTTATGCACCTCCTCTTCGCGGACGATAGTATCGTCTTTTGCGAGGCCAATGACGCTTGTTGCAATGTCATTTCTTCCATCCTAGCGACCTACGAAAAAGGTTCGGGACAAATGGTTAATTTAGGCAAGTCCATGTTGTGTTGTTCGAGCAATGCTAGAGAGGAGACGGTGGCCCATTATGCTAACATTCTCAACATGCCCGTTGTGGAGAAGCTTGAATCTTACCTCAGTCTCCCGACTCACGGGGGGAGACGGAAAGTGGAAACCTTTAGCAACCTTTCAAGCCGAGTTAACAAGCGCCTTCGGAGTTGGAAAAGTAACATGTTCTCGGCGGGTGGACGAGAGGTTCTTGTAAAAGCGGTGATTCAAGCTATCCCGACGTACATTATGAGCTTATTCTGCATTCCGTCTACCACCATTGATGAATTCCATAGCCTCATTGCCCGCTTTTGGTGGGGAGGTACAGAAGACAAGCGCAAGATCCATTGGAAACGATGGGAGCTTATCGCCAAGCCGAAAGCGGAGGGGGGGCTCGGTTTCAAGGATCTCGGCGACTTTAATCGTGCCCTTGCGGGCCGACTCACTTGGCGTATAATCAAACACCCGAAGTGCTTGATGGCTAGAGTTCTTAAGGCGAAGTACTTCCCGGACTCTTCGGTGCTCGAATTTGAAAGTAAGGGCCAATTTTCGTTTCTTTGCAAAAGTTTTTGTTGGGGTCGGGATTTGGTCCGACGTGGTATTAGGTGGCAATTCAGAAATGGGAATATAAGAGTTTTCTCGCAACCTTGGATTCCGAGAGTGGGGGCTTTCGCCGTGGTGACCGAAGAACCCGATGATGGGTTTCCGTGGAGAGTTGCCGATCTCGTCAAGGAAGGAAGATGAGATAGAGATTTGGTCCGGAATATGATGAACCCGTTCGATGCCGAAGAAATTATGAAAATACCTCTAGGTCAAGAAGATCATCCCGACCGATTGGTATGGCACTACGAGGAGGACAGACACTATACGGTCCGATCGGGCTATCGGCTCGCTAGATCGGTCACCCGTGTTGGACCATCGTGCTCGGATTCCCAAGATCCACGGTGGTGGAATAAGATGTGGGGGCTTCAAATTCCACCAAAAGTCAAACACCTATTATGGAGAACGTGGTTCGATGCCCTTCCTACCTTTAGCTCGCTCCGAGCTAGAGGTGTAGATTGCTTGCCTTTTTGCAAGTTTTGTGGGGCACTACCGGAGGACGGCCTCCACGCGATTTGGGGGTGCGAAAGAGCACAAGAAATTTGGCAAAGCTCAACGCTACATCGGTGGGTCGAGAAGACGGGGGCGATCCCCATGAGAGATCTTTTCCTACGGGCGATGGATAGTCTCTCAGTGGAAAATTTGGAGCTTTTTTGTGGCATCGTTTGGGCGTCTTGGACGGACCGGAACCTAAGACTCTTTGAGAACTTATCCAAACGCCCAGACATTTGGATTGAAGAGATTGCGGGTTGGTTTGCAAGCTTTAAAGAAGGCGCGCGAAGCTTGGATTTGTGTCCAGTTCTTGATAAGCCGGCGAAGCAAGTTTCGTGGACCGGGGTGGAGGACGGAGGTCTCACCCTTAACGTTGATGCGGCTTGGATTGAGGATCACGGGAATGCATCGGTGGGCGGAGTCGTGAGGAATCACCGGGGTACGGTGGTAGGAGTAATGGCCGCGATAATTGGTGATGTCGAGTCGGCTCTAACGGCGGAATGCACGGCCATTATTCATGGATTACAATTCGCTCGTAACCGGGGATGGAGAATCTCGAGAGTGGAATTCGATTGCCTTCGTGCAATCCAACTCATTAAAGGCCGAAAAGTTGAAAGCCTACAAGGGCCGCTCATTGAGAGTATCGAAGCTCTTGCAAAGGAGGTGGCGCCGTCCGGCGTCTTTAAATGGATTCCTAGGCATTGTAATGAGGTAGCTAATGCTTTAGCTAAATCCCGCATTCCTGAGGGAACCGCGGATTTTTGGTCTTGTAATTGAACGTTTGTAACGAGAGATTTAAGTCTCCGTTAAGTTCTCCTTAAAAAAAAAAAGAAGTAAAAGATGATTTGTTATTAAACCATGACGCTAAAATAATGATAGAAGACCTCATTATGCTCTTTTCATGATTCTAAGAACTTTTTTCTCCGTCTATTTTCTTTGACTTTTCGTTCGAAAGAAATTAATTGTTGCTACATTATAAGTTATAACTCATAAATAGGGATGGTCTTTTATTGCCGTTTTTTCGATACTGGTTAAATACGAGGATTTTTGTTGAATAAACCAAGAACAAGGAATTCCCGATCTCGGTATTTTATTTTGTTCATTTACAAGCGATATTTTGTAATCCTTGTTTACTGTTGTAGATGTTTATTTTATTTCTAAAATGAATTTTCAATCTATCAATTTGAACTTAACATGAAAAATATATTGACAAATCAATTGAAATTTAAAAAAAAAATAGTAACATGGAAAACTTTGGCCGTAAAAAAATAATAATTATATCATCACAAAGAAAAAAAAAACACTTAAAATAACAAAATTATACTCACTTATAAATTATTTAAAAATGAATATCCCAAATATTCGGATTTACGCGTCTTAATCTTAATCCAAACAAACTCTTCGAACTTAGCCATTTTAAAAAAGAAACACTCTTTTATTTTCTTCTTCTAGAAGATCATAAATTCGGAATATCCGTATCAAATATTCATAATATTATTGGGAATAAATTGGTCAACAAGCTTGCACTTGATTAACACATGTAATTGGTCCTCTCTAGGAAAAAAACACGTATCCTTTGAACAAATTCAACAAATTCCATAATATTAGGGTTACAACTTTCGTTCCGAATTTCATGCAGAGTGGTCATGCTTGCTACGTAAAATACACGAAGTGATATTATATATTCTGTTACATTCAAAGGAGATATAATATAAGCAGTAATTATTATAACCACGTAAATGCGTCGTTTTACTCAGTCTCTTTTCAACTTACCACTAACTTCGCAAACCCTAATCTATAAAAACCATGAGATCGTAATCTCCACTCCTTAATCGCTCTCTCCTCCGAGGAAGGAACCCGCCGGTCTCTCGATCGGAACCCGAGCTCCACACATGCTCATACGGCTCCACAAAGCCACGACCGTTCCGTTCCGGGATCTCTTCGTATTCCTCGTTGCCGTTGGGCACATCACGCCAAAGGAGAGGCACAAATCGTTGAGCTCGTGAATGACGCTCAAGGGTAGCGCGAGCCAGGCCTGCGCAGCGTGCAAGTACCAGCGGCGGCGTTGCACGTCGGAGTGCCCCTTGGCGCCCTACTTCCCGCCCGACCAGCCGAAGGTGTTCCAGAACGCGCACAGGCTGTTCGGCGTGAGCAACATCCTGAAGATCCTGAAGAAGATAGGGCCGGAGCAGAGGGCGACAGCGATGTGGTCGATAATCTACGAGGCGAACCAGCGGGCGCGGGACCCAGTGCGCGGCTGCCTCGGATTGATATGCCAACTTCGCAACGAGATCTGGCAGGAAGAACAGGTAAGATATTGGCTCAAATGTCGTATCTATATCGAGAATTGTATATGTCATTGGTCCGATGCACATGCACCTATTGAGTAGAATTAAGAATATTATAGGGTTAATAGTGTTAAGTATCAAATATTTTTATATTTATAGCGGAATAAACTCAATTTTTTTATGGTCAAATTTATCGATGTTCACCAAAATTTTGTCTATTTTTCAATTGCTTTAACAAAATTTTAGATGTGTCGTCCAAATTATATTTATATTTTACTATTCGAAGGATGGAAACTACTTATGTAGTATCTAACGATTACACTTTATAAGTGTTTTCAATAATCGAGTAAAAGTAAAATTCGTCTAATCACCCGATGTTTTAAAATGAAATAATTTTACAAGAAATGATAATTTTGTAAAATTAATACTTAACCTCTTCATAATTATTATTTGAACAATCAAAAGTTTTGTGTTGATTCCATTTTTTGAAATGCAAAAACAAACTCACGTATAAAATAAAATGCAGGAGTTTCTCGCACTGCAAGCCCAGCTCGAGCTCTACCGGCAGCAGCAGCAGCAGAACGGTGCCGTCTCGCAGGGGCTGGAGCTCGTCATGGCACCGCCTAATGGCCACGTCAGTGCTCCAGTGCCCTTGACTCAGCAGGAGGTTTGCTTCAACGTCGATGGGCGTGGGACCGTAGTCGGTGCTAACCCCGCGTGGATGCAGTATCCCTGCGGCGGGGTTGACGGTGGCGACGGCATGGCAATGATTCAGCAGCCGTGTCTGGTGTCGGGGCCACCAGCGCCACTGGATGTTCAGCAGGAGGTTGCGCAGGACTACGACGAGATGCCTTTCTTCGACACCATGGACGATAGGCAATCTTATGTTGACTCTAAGGAGGCTTACGACTCAAGGTACGAATAATGTTGTATTCATGCTCGTTCTTTATCTGTTTAAGACTTAACGGCGCATGAAATACCAGATCCGATCGGTTAAATAATTTTCTTGATTTAATTATTCATAATCCCTAATGATTAAACTAATACAGAAATAATAATTAAAATAATAAATCGCATTTATTAACCCAGTGCATAAGGCCCATTACCTCAATCAATGACTTCGTTGCGGACCCTGAGGCCTAAATTGAGTGGCCTCGGGGCTAGAGAATCAGGAATATTCTTTCGAACTCCTCGTTCCGAAGCGTGAGCTTCGTTGACAGAAACTAGTCGATGCCTACACCTTTCTGACCATGGAGTACGTTTGGTTTAGCTTAAATAGTCATGTTTCTGTTTAAAACTAAACTATTTTTTCAGATGTTTGGTAAAATTATATTTACAAAAAACACAAAAGCGATTTTTTTATTTTTGTATATGAGTCGTAAGAACTAGGATTCGTAGCTTTTGGTTTTTTCTAAAACGAAAATACGGTTTTAGTCTATTTTAGTATTTTTAGCCTAAATAAATTATTTAACCAAACGCTAAATCAATTTTTGTTACTGGCAACAACTGTTATATAAACATTTTACCAAACACTGTCACTTAAAAAAAAAATTCTTAAACTAAAACTAAATTAAAATATTTTTTAAAAAAATAAGTTGTGTCAAACGGGCTCATATTGAAAATTATACACTTTGATTTTATTTTCATGCGTATTGCTCTCTCTTCATATACATACATGCACACAAATTTTTTTGACAATGTTACGAAATTTACGCGCGCAGCTCGGAAGAGTCTGCCCTGAAAGAGACGAACCAGCCATCCATTGATATCTTCGTCGATAACGATCTGAGGGACGCCGCTGCGGGCTTGAGACTCACCAGTGTCAACTGATGTGTGTTTCCCTTTTCCCTTCCTTTTTTCTTTAGTTTTAATTTCATTTTTTTGTTTTGTGTTTTGTTTTCATTTTCATTTTAATTTTGGAGAATAAAGTTCCACAGTTTTGACCCCGTTTACTTATTAATTCATTCTTTGTAAATAAGATATTAAGCTATAGTCACTTAGGTATGCAACCTTGTTTTCAAAAGTATTTTAAAATCTTTCTTTATTTTAACATTTTGTTAATTTGAGTTTTAGAAAGAAAAGCGAAACTGATGTGTTTTGGTTTGGTTTTGGTGAATTCTAGTCTTATATAAGTAAATTTTAATTAAATAATTATCTATGTAAATAAGGAGAAACAAAAGAGGGACAAAAAGAAAATTGTAAATATAGTTTACGTGATTATGCGGATTACGAATCAAGATGCTAAAACAAACGTGGAAAAAGTAAAGTGACACTCTAACGTAGTTCGCGAATATCCTTATGAACAACCTACTATGCGGGGGCCCTCACTCAAATTATTAAATACCAATAAATGTTTATAAGACACAATTATAATTATATGTAAAATAGCATAAACAAATGACTCTCCTTTAAGATATAGCTGGTAGAACAACTTGGTCTTGAATATGGTGATGAGTGATGACAATCCGACTATGACTTCTTTGTAGACGGCCATCACTCTTGTGAGTCTCGGTCGTTGCAAGATCCCCTTGCGAAGTCGACTAGGCGTGGGTCCCTCAGCCTCGTTTTGCAAACGCCGTCGACACCTCCTCCCGAGGATTTAAGTTATCGTTGAAACTGATAACGTAGAATGGGTGCAGCTAGGTTATACTCTTGAAGGGACGACTTGACACTAATCTTCATAGCCTTGTTCTTGAAAGAACAACAAACTTGGTCTAGGGGATTGACATGAAAACCAACAAGCTTGATTTTTAGGAGACTTGTGAAGAACAGTCCAATTGAGCACTCTCTCTCTTTTCTCTGAATTTTGGCTTGAAGAACTAAAGAATGCGGCAGCCTTTGATATGTATTTAATAAGTCAAATAGGTCAAATTCGTAGCTCTCATTTTCCTTGAAAATAACAACTAACTCGCAAGATTTTAAGAATAATAAATATAAGAATAAATCATTAATCTTGTGAATAAAATCCAGAGAAAATATAGCCTATGAAATTCGTTCATATCTGTTGAAGAAAAACGTGTAAACTTTTTATGAAAAACGCAACAGATTGAGATAATTTTAATTGCATGATGTAGTTGTAGTTATAGCTACACCTGTCGCTCAAAAAATAGTTTTCAAAGAAATAAATAATAAGAAAAAAGAAATAGTATTAGCTTCTTTTTGTTTTTTCTTACAAAATTAGAAAATAGTTTTGCATGATGTTTTACTTTGAGCTACAATAGTATTGCTTTACTTCCAATATAATCTTCATGGACTAGTAATACATCAAGACTTTGTTTTATAGATAACTTTAAAAGTTAATTAGTTATTATCATTAGTCAATGGATTCGCTAATTTTGGTACACATTGTTTCGTGCTATACACGACTTTCCTCTTCCATAAGCGAAGATTATATAAATAAACTCATATATGATACAGAAGATCTCATTTATTTTCAAGTTTATACATGATATACATATAAGACAACCTAATGGATACAATTTGAATAATCAAGGTAAAAAATGGCAAAAAATTTCTATGCTTGTGCTCAGTATAGGGCAACTATATGAATAATAAAAAAAATAATGTACAAGCTTTATATTTATTCATGAAATTATCAATTATTTCAAATTTTTTAACATTTCCTATGTATAAGCAAAATCTTGAGGGCTCATAAGACCCTTGTGTTGTATGAGCCACAGAGAGGACATTTGTGGTAACGCCAGTGATATGAAACCTCTCCTCTCTTCCCACAGTCACCGCAAAGTATGGCCTGCGAATCCGTTTTAGCGAAATTATCAGTACTCTCGCAAAGGCGGTGCACGGAAACGTAAGAATGTCGGAGTTCATAGTTTTTCAAACCTGAGTTTGGCCCGCGTATTCTTCCGGAATTTGCTCTTCCGCCAAGAGAGCGTCTAACATCTTAAAGTACACCTGCATATCCCCGAGAGACTTGCCGCAAATTGGGCAGGTGTACTTCGTGCAAGTGTAAGCCTGGAAGGGAGCAGATGATTAGGGATTAAAAGCTTCGCCAAAAAAAAAAAAAAAGGGAAAAACCCTAGTGAGGAAACGGTCGGTTTTTAAAAAGGTTACCTCGAAGCATAGCGAATGCATCATATGGCCACAATGCTGAAGCGATTTCACCGGCAAAGTTGAGGTGAAAAGGTCTTCGTGGCAGATCGGGCAGTTGTCCATGAAGCTCTTCTCTCGGCAGATGTGCACGAACAGCGTTCTTGCCATGCAGGCGTTGCAGTTCATGCAGTGGAAGTAGTCGATCCCCAGGCCCTTCCCGAGCCGGCACAAGTTGCAGTATGGACAATGGTAGATCACCCTGTTGAGGGTATAAAAAACAACAGCTTCATTATCTTAGTACACCACAAGAAACACGCAAATTAGCGGCTTAGAGTAATTGAAAGTTTCAGTCGCGATTAGATAAAACGGGTACTGGTTAAATTAGAGATGCTTAGACTATCGTTTATCTCAAGAAGTAGGTATTTTATATTGATTGCTCGGTTTAATACATAAGATAATATTATTTACTTCGCCATAGGGTCACAATAATGGGCCCGTTATTGACACAACTTAATTTAAATAAATAAAAAATGTTTTTGGCTGCAATTTAAGAGAAAGACTGTTTTTTTTTTTTTTTAAATTGACAGATGTCTTGGTAATTGTTTATAAAACAATTGTTGCTAGTAATAAAAATTAATTTAGCGTTTGGTAAAAATTTATTTAGGCTAAAAATACTAAAATAAACTAAAACCGTATTTTTTTTATTTTAAAAAAAAATCAAGAACTACGAATCCTAGCTTTTATGATTCATGTACAAAAATCTAAAATCGCTTGTGTCTAGGACGGAGTCACTTGACACAAGTGACTCGTGATTTTGGCTCTATGAAAAGTAAAGTATGAGCGAAAGAAAAGAGAAGATTGTCTTACTGTTCGTCGTCGAAGATCTTGCAGATCCGACAACAGTATCTCGCCATGCAGAATTTATCGCAGGAAGGCGTCAAGCAGATCGGCCCGATGGGTTGGATTCGCAAGCACTTCATGCACATCATTTCGGTGACGGAATTTCTGCGTACGAAAGGATTGAAAATGGTGTAATGAAAGAAATATTTGAGGATCAATAGGAATTCAAAGACATGGGCGGATTCCCTAAGTTTTAAATTTTGTTCAAATTTAACCTAAATTTTACTTTTCTCCATTATTTAGTCCCATGAAATTTGTATCCAGGGTCCGCCGAGTTCGGAGATTCTTCGCTTATTTACTTGGCTTTTTACCTGTCTAAAGTGTGGTCAGTTATCTCATCATGGCACTTTAAGCAAGTGAAGAGTTGATTGCAGCATGGAGCGACGAGCTTGCAATTTCGCTTGTAGTGTTTGCACCCGAAAGTCTGCTTGAGAGGATCCCGAAAGGACGCCGTTTGACCGGGAAACTCGTGCTCGTTACTAGAGGCAGTCGTCGGATGAGAGTGATGCCGGGCGATCCACCGGCTGAAATCGAAAAATAATAAACCATGTAATTATGTAATTTTTTTAAGAGAAGAACATATATAGGAAAAATGAAGCCTCACCTCACTAGTAAATTTTGAATGATGCAAGATTTTTTCTGAGAATCCAGCGAAGAATCCCGCGAAACCCTTCGGATTGCGGCCTCTAGATCTTCTTGGGTCATCTTCAGAAGAAGCTTGTAGTGCTCGGAGTTCTGGACGGCCTCGCAAAAGGCTCGCGGTTTGATCGGACATGCGAAGTTTTGGATCTCGGTGACTCGCTTCTTGTCATCGGTAATGTGCGTCGTTTTACACTCCGAATCGAGATCAGGATAATCCGTTAGTTTGAGTACATCCGAGCAATGCTCATCGTTCTCCTGAATCTCCGTGTCTTGTTTGTTGTCGCTTTGGGTCGTGATATACTCGAAGATGATCTCCAAAGGGTCGGACACCAAAGCCGGGACGACGATTGCCTCCTCCACCGCGTCGTCGGAGAGCTCGTAGCCTTCCCACCACACTCGCAACCACTCGTCGAATTTCGTGTGTCGCGTGATTTGACGCCACAACGACATCATGGTATGCTGTTCTTCTTGTGTAAGAGACCCCATAAGCCAAGGGATCATGTCTTGCAAAATATCGGCGCTTGTTCTTCCGAGGATGCTTCCGACGATTCTCTCCTGCTCTTTCGTCGAGAAGCACTCTCTGAATAACGGCCAGAGCTCTACTTCCTCGCGGTCGATGTGGTCGGTCAACAGCTTGTGCATCGATTCACACGTGTCGTAGAGGCTCATGCAGAGCTCATAGTGTATTCTCCGTTCATCGATCGTGTCCCGGTCGTCCTCGGGACCCGAGAAGCTTAGCTCAGAGAGCTTCACGAGAAGGAGTGACACGCTCTCGAAGTGTTCGACTTCGAGCTTGTGGTCCATCGTGTAGGAGTGGCTGATGTTGGCCACTTTGCCCATTTCCTCCAATGCCGGGAACGCGACCTCGTCCTCGGCATCGCTGTGGAGTTGGTAGAGGAACTGGATGAGGTGGAATCGCTTGCGGAATTCTTCGACGAACCCCGGGTTTTCAGCCAGCCGGAGAGAACCGACCACGAGGTACTCTAGATCCGCTTTCAAGGCCTTGTGGAAGAAGAAGATGAAGTCTATCGGTTTTGGGCCAACGGGAACGGAACCCGAGTTGTTTTCTCCGGTGAGAATCTTGGAGAACGGGTGGTAGGTCCTTATCGCCTCAGGGAAGTAGATGTGGAGGTTGATCACGCTGGAGTACGGCGTTTCACATCTCTTAGAAGTATGGCTATAAATCGGAGTGTGCGATGACAACGAGTTCTTGCCCTTTGAGGATACCGGCGGCGGATACGTAGCGGTGGGGTCCTTGGCCGGCTCCGACAAGAACGAGCGTCTGCTCTTGAACATCTGTTGCAAATTGCTTCCGAATTTCTCGACGGATATCTTCCCCGAGCAGCCGGCACGGAACCAAACTCGGAGGAGCGACGCCAAGCTGCCTCCGCCACCGGAGGAGTCCTCGTGCCGGATGCTGTCAAGGACGGACTGCGACTCGGCCTTGGTGAGGTGCGAGGAAAACCACGTAATGACGCACTTGAGCAGCCCCAGGGGCATCATGTGGACACTCACATAGAGGATCTGCTGCTGCATTTCTGGGTTGCAATGCCGACTGATGATGGGAAACACCTGAAAGTTTTTTTAACTTGTTTAATATTAGGTATATTTGCCGCCAAAAATTGAACACACGGGTATTAAAAGATAAATATTGTGTCCACGTGCCGTTTAAAAGTGTTCATATTTTAGTGAAGTTGGATTCTTTACCGTTCATATTTTAGTGCAATATCGTCAGTCATATTTTTGCTGCTATTGACAAGTATGAAGTCTTTCAAATGAGCTAAATTTATTTGTTTCTTCTTTAATATTGATATAAAATATGTGCCAAATCTGACATTCTTAGTTAAATAATGATATTATTAGTTTAGTCTAATTGCTATTAAAAAAATTGGTTTAATCTGATTGGTATATTTTATTAAAAAAATATATTACTGTAATCTATAGACTATACATAGCTATATTTTGATAAATTAATAAAAGATTAAACTACATATTAAATAATAATAATTCGATAATATAATAAAATTATTTGCTAAAAAAGAGTCTTTTGTTGTCGCGTTCGTGCATGTGTTGTGTACATACTTACCTCCGTTTCGTAGAAAGAGAACTGTTTACTGATCTCCAAGACGAAAGACTCGAGCTCTCTGCAGAGCTTGTCGACGAACTTGGCGGGGCTCGTGTCAATCTGCGCACTGTGGTAGAGCAGCATCTGAAGGCCCTCGATGTGCGAATCGATCGGAAATCCCTTGCTCGACGCCGACATGTACCCATGCACGAGTTGGTCCAACACCGGGCAGAACAGTTTCTCTAGTGATTTACTGAAACCAAACTATTTAATTTTTAGCCATCAAGTATCCAAATAATTTTATGTCGCGCACGACTCGGGCTAATAAAACGGATTCAGGTCACGAACTCTTTCAAATAGTACGATAATTTGTGACCCAAATTTGCTTTCTTAGCTCAACCCATCTCGTAGCTTCGTGGTGTGACGTGCTCTATTTTATATTTTGTGAGCTTCGTGGTGCGGATTTTTTGTATTTAAATTTTATTTAATTGGCATTTTATGATTAATTATAACTTAATTATCTATCTTTTATTTGTATTCACATACTCTCTCCTCCACAGTTTTTCTTCTTTATCCACGGTTTTTCTTCTCAAATTAAATTTAACGTAAATTTTTTGTTAATTTCTCTTTATCTTTGTTTGATTTATACATGTCTATATGACTGAGAATGCTGAGATCATGGTGATTTACCTGTAAAACGTGATTATGTCCGCGAGGAATTTCAGCTGGATGACGATATTGGCGAGATTCGAGAAATCTCTCGAAATTTTGGCTTGACACAACTCTCCAACAATGGCTATGAGGTCCTTCTTGATGGAGTTATGCCAAAGTTGAAGACCGTCGAGCGGATTGCGGTCAACGAGACCGTTGGCCGGCGGATTCGTTCGCCAACTTTGACCGAGATATCTCCGACATGAGTAAGATTTGAGCAGCGTTTTCATGTCTGAAACTCCTCCTTTAGCGCCACTCCTTGAATCAACAAGCCACGAAAGGACCACCTTCGTGCACATAAGGTCGAAATAGTTAGAATCCGAGTCCATCCAAGATCTTTGTACATGTTCGGATTAGCAAGAACGAATGTGAGAACCGCGTATTTGGAAATCGAATTCATAGACATCATTAATTGTGTTACGTACGTGAGAGTGAGACCATATAACTAATTTAACGACATAGAGTAAATATAAATTTATAATGGATTATTAATTTGTGAAAAAATATCTATAAATTAAGTGAAAGCGGCGGTAAAAATACCAATGTTATAAAAAAAATGTCTCACCTCTTGTAATGTGTCCTCTTGAGGAACAATAATAATGACGCAATTGGTGACATCAAATTGCTCTTGCTTTGAGAGGAAGGAGAGCATCCATGGAAACATGTCTTCCAACAACACTATGGGAACACTGCACATGAACTGCCACACCAAAGAAGCTTGCTCTCTAATGGGGATGTGTTCCAATAGCAATGGGAATATCTGCAAATTTATTCAAGAATATGTGTTGAATTTTTTATCAAGATTTTATAATAAAAAACGGATACAATTCTTCGTATCGGCAATAAAAACGGATAAATTTTTCGTATCGGCATATATATATATATATATATATATATATATATATATATTAAGAAGCGAACTCTTTCTTCGTAACAAGGTCATAAAAAAGAATTAGTAATTTCACAATATATTTTTTTACCAGAAACGGGATCTATCACAAGAATATTTTTTAGTGGGGGTGAGTATAACTCTGAAAAACAGATTGCTCAACTCTTCGAATGAAATGTGAAGTTCTTGAATATAGAAATTTGTTTTTTTTTTTTTAATTTATTATGTATATATTAAGTCATAACTAAAAGAGAGTGCTTTGCTGATGCACAACTAATCGTTTTTTTTTTTTTCAACTCCCCAATTCACTAAATAAATTAGTGATGTTAAATAAATTTGCATTGGATATACATATATATATATCATGTTTTCCATACATACATTTCTTTCAAGCTCTTACATTAATTAAGTGATTAGAAAAATCCTACCATTTAGCAAAACAAAACTAATAATAATAATTAAAAAAAAAAAACTCTTACGAAAATATAGATATACTTTTATCTGATGAAGTATATCCAATTATATGCGAATATACTTAGAAACGATTAGGTACAGAACAATTAATTTGGTCTCAAGCTAAAAGTGAATATAGCATATCAACACGGAAAAAATTAATTTAAAAAGTGATCCCATAAGCGATAAACTCTATTAAAAAAAGTGTCATTTTATGTGATTATTTATTAATTTATATACGTCCCACAAAAGTGTAATTAATTCGATAAAAAGTGTAATTAATTCGATATGATTAATGAATAATAATACCTGTTTTTCTTCTTTGAGCATGTGTTTGGAAATGAAGGTCTGGATAGTGCCTATGCAAAGCATGAGTTCCTGAAACGGTTTTCCCGAAACGTTTCGGGCGTTTTCTTCCAACATCGCATTCAATCTGAAAAAGATCGAATCGAACAGCCCGTCGATGCTCTTGTGCTCCAGCGAATAGGTGCACGCCACGTTCTTCACATGCTCATCTAGCGCCAGAAATATAACCTATAAATCGAATAATGACGATTATTTGAGATGATCATTATCAAAATATTACAAAATTAAAGTACTGAAAGTGTAAAAAAATTATTTAGGTTATCGCATAATTAATTTATATTTTCTATATCGCATGCAATGTAAATCCAAGTTATAACTAATATCAATTCAAACATAAAAATTCTAAAACATTAACTATTATTAACATGGTTTTACATAATTCAAACTTTTTATATTAATTTATTTCACGTATCGTGACAACTAAAAAGAGCAGATGAAACTCACAAATAAAAATGATTTACCTTATTAAATCATTCAATTAAAGGCATGGAATATGCAATTCAAATTAAGCAATATTTATATGTTCATGTTAGGATATAGAATTTTCACAGGTTGAATATTAAATATCATAATATAGAAGAAGAAAAAAATAACAAGCTCACATGGTCACCCACGTAACAAACACCATGCGTTAAATATAAAAATTCATATATGTACATTGATTAAAAGACAAAATGGTAATAATAATTGAAGTGATAATAATAATAATAATAATAATAATAATAATAATAATAATAATAATAATAATAATAATAATAATAATAATAATAATAATAATAATAATAATAATAATAATAAGAAGAAGAATCTCAGACAAGCCCAATTACAATGTATTATATACAATAAATCAGTAATGGAAATGATAAATTCACAAGTTGAGTGTAAAATATTAAATTCAAATAGCTCATTTTCGCTCACATAAACTATACCAAGACGAGTATATGTGTATATATACTATATAGTATAATATTATATATATACGTACCTCGTCTTCGGCGACGCAGTGGTATTTACAGGCGAGCTTGAGAAACTCGAACCGGCGGAGGAGCTCCAAGACGAAGTCGCGCGCGTGGTGGCCCCGGGCGGCCGCATCCGAGACCTTGCCCCGGAGATCGGCGACCTCGGCTCGGAACGCCTTGTGAAAGTAGACGAGCAGTAGGATTGGAGCATCGACGAGCCTGACCTCGTCGAGAGATGTAGACGACGAGGAAGACGAAGAAGAAGAAGAAGAAGAAGAAGAAGAAGAAGAAGAAGAAGAAGAAGAAGAAGAAGAAGAAGAAGAAGAAGGGACAAGGGTGTCATAATCCTCCCCCGGAACGACGTCGTCTCCGTTCATGGTCAGATAAACCGGGACGGCGTCGTTTTCTGCGGCGGTCGGAGCGAGAGAGTGACTGCATGAATGAGAGAGAAGGAGAGGGAGAGAGGGGAATCGGGTGAGGGAGGGATGAAGGGATTTAAGGGTTTGGTTTTCGGATTCAATATTACATAAAATAATCAGAACTTGTTATTATATATTACTCATTATTATTAAGATTAATAACGGCATAAGTACTCAGTATAACATTTTTTAGAGTGATTTAGACTCTTTTTTTGCGCGACCATAGCTCGGAACCTCTGATTAGTAATTATTATTTTGCTTCTTTTGAAAATTCCTTCTACTATTTTATTCGATTTAATTTTACATGTGCCGTCAAGTCTTGAACACATGTCACATCTAAAAAATTTAAATATTTTTCTTTTTTCTTTTCTGCAACTGACGGAACTATAACGAGCAGATGAAATTTAGAGATCAAGCAAACTAACGGACGTTGTGAATTTTTGCCCTAAAATGAGATTATATAAAAATCAAAACATTAGATACTTTAAGCGCTATTAGTGATTGTTATAAACTAATATGATCATTTATGACCTCAACTTCTCTTTCTTGTGTCACTCATACTTCTTCATGCTCTAATGTTCGTTTACTAATTATTAATAATATTAAGTATCGCTACCCCGAGGTGATTATATTATGTTATTCATAGGGTGATTAAGATATTATATAGTTTACAATTTACATATTTAATAAATAAATCATAGAAGAGAGATGGAGACGTTGTACCGAACACAACACCCCAATAGGAAGACATCCTTGATTTAATGTCGAGAGTGTCTTTTCCTACGTACTTTTTGTAAGCGCGTGCTAATAAATTCCCATGCAAATAATATATAATGATCAATAACGGCACAAATACTAAATGATTTTATCTTCTTAGGTAAAAATTCAGATTCTTATGTTTAGAATTTTTAATATTTATTATTTTTTTAAAAATTTGTCTACTTTTTTAACCGGTTTAAGAGAATTTTCAATGTACTTTAGACATGTGTTCAAAATTTAATATCACATTCAAAATTCTATTAGATCAACGAAAAAATGGACAGAATTTTAGAGAGAGACCATATATATGAAAAATAGTGAACATGGTGAATTTTGACTTTAAAAAGTGCGTTTATATCACCATTAACAAAAAGAAACTTATGTTGCTATGAATTTTATTTAATTCTCTTTTGTTACTTTTTTGCCTAATATTACTATTTTAATCCAATAGGCCAAACAATTATTTTTAGTAGCCTTTCAACTAAGAGAAAAGACATCCACCAACTTTTCAAATTATATGGTTTACCCTTTATATATGTTGAACTATTTACATAATAAAATATGGTAATTACAATTTACAATAATATCCTTGACAATACGCAAGAAAATATAAATAGAGAAATATGATGTTGCGTTAGCATAGATTTGTTTCGAATGAAGCTTAGTTTTACCATTTTAGGTTTTAATTGTGAATATACAAACACATAACACATATTTGTAAAGCTTCAAGGGAATTAATGATAAATGATTCTTGCATTCTCTAAACAGAAATTCTCTCTTTTATGTTTGTGTTCTTCGAGCAAATGAGCAAATGAGCAATGGTGGAACTAGAATTTTTGTATCGGGGGCTAAAAAAAATTCTTATTAAATTTTTCTAATGATATATATATATACTTGCGGGTTTTTTCGGTGTTGTATTTTATATCAATTGTTATCATAATTTTTTAGTTTATAAATGTATTATACATAATATATACACATATATGATAAATTTGGTATTGTATTATAGGGAATTGTACTTATTAAATCTCATTATTTATGAGTTGAAACTTCTATTAATTTATATTTCCCTTATAAAAAATTATTTATATATAAAAAAAAAAAGTAAAGTGGATGTAGGCAATTCACGTAGTCGCACATTCTCACTTAGTCTTGTATAATAAAGTCAAATATCAAAGGTAATATGGTAAAGTTTGAGGGTAAACCGATAAATATTAAATAGTATATTTTGTGTAATAACCTTATAATTTTGAGGGTAGAATGGTAACATCACTGTCACCTCTTTGTCTTCTCCATCTTCATCTTCCTTGAGAGATGGTTCTTCATTCTAACCAGATCCATCTTCATCTTCCTTGAGAGATGGTTCTTCATTCTAACCAGATCTCAGGCATCAATGGCGGATTCAAAGAATGAATGAAGGACTCACTCATTTATTAAATCTTTATTATCTTAATAATATAATCAGATCAACTTAATGAACTTCTCAAAGTTTTAACCATTATACTATTAATTTTTTATTATGGGTTAATGATGGCGAAAATAACCAAAGTTTGGTCAAAGAACCCCTCGTGTACTCTAAGTTTAAAAGTGGTGGTAAAAATACCCAAAGTCACATTTGGGGAGTTGACCACTCCATTCTCGTAACGTTGTTAACTTACTTGTTAACTCTGGCCACGTAGAAAAATCAGTTTTGTTAAGTGTAATCATTAGGAGTTTAATTCGTTGTTTTGTCGTAAACAAGCCTGATGTGAGCTCGTCCACGTGGCAGCAATAGTTATGCCAGCAAATCACGTTTTTCCGTGTGGCCAAAGTTAACAGGTAAGTTAACGGCGTTACGAGAATGGAGTGGTCAACTCCCCAAATGTAATTTTGGATACTTTTACCATCATTTTTAAACTTTAAGTACACGATGGGTTCTTTGATCAAACTTTGGATATTTTTGCCGTCATTAACCCTTTTTATTATATATATATGTATGTTATGTATATATATATATATATTAATTATTAACTATGAAAGGACAAGTACTAAGAAATGGCTCACTTCACGTTGTGTTTCTTAACCACTTCTGCTCTCTCTCTGTCTCTTCCTAATTATTTTCATTTAATTACTTTAATTAATATTGACTACCCATTGTTTAATTTAATTAATGATCTAATTAACTATGATTAGCAAAGTCACGAAACAGTTTAAAATCCTTTTGTCGTCACGTGGGGTTGGATCGCCCGTCAAAAATTACAATGTTGCCCTTTATATGTTGTCAGGACTTGCACGTGCGTTGGCTAGGAGAGCACGTGGTCGCCGCAAGCCTGCACACGCTCTCTTTTGACTTTATTACATGACTCAATCTTAATCTGCCACGTAATCAACCTTTTTTTATTAATGATTTCGGGCCCTTGATTTTATAATATTCTATGCCTACGAATCATTTCTATAAAAAAAAAAAACCATTATAAAAAAATCATCTTTTTTTATTTATTTATTATTTCATAATTCATCTATTACTGCATAAAAACTTTCTAAATATCATCAATACGAATTCTTATCAACAAAATATATGTTATAAAATAAAATTACTAAAATTTTCTTAATGTATCTTTTTTTTTACACCTATTTAAATAGGTTAGTGAAGAGGGGGATTTTCACCACCCTTTTCCAGTCACAAAGACAATCATCAAATAATAAATAAACAACAACAAATGATGAATATCTCTGTTTTATTATAATTTCCGAAACGAGCTCGGTTTTCTTCCGTTAAATAGCTGGACAGATGAAGGATCATGAGCATCAATTTTCTCTATTTCCTTAGCCTTTTCTATTACAAGGTTTTCCACTCCCTTTTTTCCAGCCCCTTACAATTGAGGCTCGTCTTCCCTTTTATAGAGTTTACAATGCCTTCCCTTTGCATATTTCCCGCCTTTTTTCTCTTTAATCATTACTCTCTGACGTGATTCGAGAGCGGCAGGGCTTATCCTTGCTTTACGTCAAATCCGAGCAAGCTGCAGTTATGGGTAGGTGTGCCGCATTAAATGCGCATCTCGTCAGCCGTCATTCGGCTCTGCAGGCCTTTGTCGCTGATGCTCTCATCGAGTGGGTAGGTCGGCTTCATTAAATGCACGTCTCGTCAAGGGTCATTCGACCCTGCACACAATCATCACGACAAAGTTCCTCGTCGGGTGTGATGGGACGCTTCATCGCAACTTGCTTGCTCGCGTGGCTGCATCCCCTCGCGGATGAACCTCTTCGGGGGTATTCTTCCTCGGGGATGGCCCTCCTCGGGGATAACCCCCTTCGCTGGTGGACTTCCTCGCCTCCCTCATGTCGTTTATGGACAAAACGACACGAGTTGTGTTGGGGGTGGATTTGACCAAATCCGACCTCAACAGTTAGTCCCCCATTTTATCAAGTGTATACACTTGGTAAAATAAAGTATAACTATTTAGGAGATTGGCTCTAGCCGGCCTCTTTTGGTTCCTGGTCGGTGATTACTTCTTCGGCTCCTCGCGTGGTCATATTGCTAAGCCGCTCCCTTTCCTCGCCAAGTTCCCTTTGCGCCCCCCTTGGTTGCTTCCGCTTGTTTCCTTTCGGGCTTGCTTGCCTGCTTGATCATATATATATGTTTTCTCTTTATACTATTCTCGGCTCTCTTAGCCGTATATATGATCTCGACATGTTTTGCCGGACCGGGCTTGCTCGGCACCCTTAGCCGTATATAGGATCTCGGCCTATATTGCTGGACCGGGTTTGCTCGGCACCCTTAGCCGTATATAGGATCTCGGCCTGTATTGCTGGACCGGGTTTGCTCGGCACCCTTAGCCGTATATAGGATCTCGGCCTGTATTGCCGGACCGGGTTTGCTCGGCACCCTTAGCCGTATAGATATGTATATTGTTATACATTATAATTTTTTCGAAGCTTTCATCGGTGCGCGTGTAGAAATGTAGCAATTACTTCTTCCGACGAGCCTGAGATAAGAAAAGAAAAGGCCATACGTAGCAAAAATTCGAATCAGTTCAAACAAAAATCGAGGTCATGCGATATAGAGAAAAATTGCCCCGAACAAGAGAGGGTCGGGACTTTCCCAACTGGCAAACAAGATAGGATTTATATTCATAACGAAGAGAGTGAATTAGTGAGATGGGGCTACTGGTAGAACTTTTTTAGGTGTTTCACGTTCCAACTCCGTATTACTTTTGCTCCTTCCGTGTTCTTGAGCTCGTAGACTCCCGGTCTGACGACATTGGTGACCATGTAAGGGCCTTCCCAGGCTTGCCCTAGCTTCCCGGCATTTGCTTCGGCGGTATTCTGGAACACTCGTCGGAGGACCATCTCCCCGACTTTGAACCTTCTCGGGCGCACTTTCTTGTTGTAAAAAACGCGCGATCGTGTTTTGATAGTTGGCCACGTGCGTGCTTGCTCGCTCACGCCTCTCGTCGATGTGGTCAAGCTGATGGAGGAGGCCCTGCTCGTTATTTTCTTTGCAGCTAGGGGCTAGCGTTCGACGAAGGCTCGGAATGTCATCCTCTGCTGGGATCACAGCCTCCACTCCAAAGGCCAAGGCGAAAGGCATCTCGCCGGTCGCGGAATGAGGGGTGGTCCGATAAGCCCATAGCACTCCTGGTAGCTCGTCCGCCCACAGTCCTTTCTTTTCGCCGAGCCTCCTCTTGATGTTGTCGACGATGGTTCGGTTGACCGCCTCAGCGTTCCCGTTGCCTTGGGGGTACCGCGGAGTCGATGTGTTGAGCTTTATTCTCCATCGCTTGCAGAAATCCCCGAACCTCTTCGAGATGAACTGGGACCCGTTGTCGGCAATTATCTCCCGGGGTAATCCGAAGCGAGTAATCACGTTCTTCCAAACGTAGCTCTCGACGTCGGAATCCTTGATGTTGGCGTATGCTTCCGCCTCCGTCCATTTGGTGAAGAAATCCGTGACAACGAGCATGAACCTCTTCTGTCGTGGGCCGATGGGCATAAGGCCGACGATGTCCATCGACCACTTCATGAAAGGATAAGGAACCGAGACCACTGAGAGCTCTTCGGCCGGGCAGTTGATTGCTGGAGCGTGCCGCTGACATTTTTCGCACCTCTTGGCGTGGCTGATGCAATCAGCGACAATGGTTTCCCAAAAGAAACCTTGCCGCTTAGTCTTTCTTAGCAAGGATCGCCCACCAGAATGGTTTCCGCAATCCCCACTATGGATTTCCCGCATGACGTATTCGGCCTCCTTTTTGCCAAGGCATCTCAGGTAGGGACCTGCGAAGCTTCTTCGGTAAAGTACGTTGTCGAGGAAGGTGTACCTGGAACTTTTTGACTTGATTTTTCGGGATTCTTGCGGGTCTTCGGGCAGCGTTCCTTCAAGGATGTACCTTCGGAAGGGCGTCCTCCAATCTTCTGTTTCATCGTCGTTCACAACTCCCCGCTCCCCTTCCTCGTCCTCGCTCTCTTCGATCTCGTTTATGTTAGCCCCGTCCGCATTTGCCTCCTCGGCTTCCTCTCTTCCTCTAGCTTTCTTCTGTGCTGGGCCCTCCTCTCTTCGGATACTTGGCTCCTCCACCGTTTCTACCGTGACAGACCTTAGCTCTCCGATTTCCGTCGTGGAACCTAGGCCGGCCAGCGCGTCGGCGTGGGTGTTGTCTCCTCGCGTCACCTGTGTCAGGCTAAAGTAGTCAAATTTTCTTGAGAGAGCCTCGACCACTCCTGCGTAAGCCTCCATTCGCTCGTCGTTTCTCTCGTATTCCCCGTTTACTTGCTTCACTACCAGCTGCGAATCTGAGAAAACGTGCAAGTTCTTCGCCCGGATTGCCAAGGATGATTGCATCCCGAGGATGAGCGCTTCATACTCCGACTCGTTGTTGGTGGAGCGATATGCGAGACGACAGGCCTTCTCTATCACGTCTCCCTTAGGGGAGGTGATCCTGATCCCTACTCCAGATCCTTGTGCTGTCGCGGATCCATCGACTTGTAGCTTCCAGACGCCGGCTTCGTCGCTCGGATCCACCGGATCCTTTGGCAACTCGATGAGGAAGTCTGCGAGCACTTGAGACTTGAGGCTCGTCCGAAGCTTGTATTCAATGTCGTACGCTCCCAGCTTTATAGACCACTTCGTGACCCTTCCCGACTGGCTCGGGCCGTGGATGATAGTGCGGATGGGTCTGTCGGTCATGACGACGATGGTGTGGGCTTGGAAGTGATGCTTCAGTCTTTCCGATGCGTCGTATACTGCCAGAGCAAGCTTCTCGGGTTGAGGGTATCTTGTCTCGGCGTCGAGGAGTTTTCTGCTGATGTAGGAGACTGGCCTCTGCTCCCCATCCTCCTCACGCACAAGCACTTGGCTGATCGCGTGGTTAGACACGGCGATGTATAAATATAATGGTTCCCCCGGCCTCGGTTTCGTCATAATGGGTGGTGATGACAGGTAGGATTTCAGCGTCTGGAAGGCTTCCTCGCATTTCTTGGTCCAATCGAATTTCTTGTTCTTTCTTAGTAGCTCGTAGAAAAGGAGGGTCTTGTCGGCCGATCGTGAGATAAATCGGTTCAGAGCAGCAATCCTCCCGGTCAATCTCTGAATCTCTCTTCGATTTCGGGGCGAGGGCATGCTTTTGATTGCCTCAATTTTCTCGGGGTCGGCTTCGACCCCTCGCCGAGTGACCATGTGTCCCAAGAACTTTCCCGAGGACATACCGAAGGTGCACTTGGTGGGATTTAGCTTCATCCCGTGCAGTTTAGAATCTCGAAACATTCCTCCAAGTGTTCGACGTGCGCCGCCGCCTTCAGGGACTTGACGACCATGTCGTCGATGTATACTTCCATGCTCTTTCCGATCTGCTTGTGGAACATCTTGGTCACTAATCTCTGGTAAGTCGCTCCGGCGTTCTTCAGTCCGAAGGGCATGACTTTGTAGCAGTACGTGCCCCTCTCGCTGACGAAGGCGGTCTTCTCTTCATCCTCCGGGTGCATCCTTATCTGGTGGTACCCGGAATACGCATCCATGAAGCTGAGAAGCTCGTAGCCGTGGGTGGCCTCGACGAGGCGATCTATATGCGGCATCGGGAAACTATCCTTTGGGCAAGCTCGGTTGAGGTCGGTGAAGTCCACACAAACTCGTCATTTGCCATTCTTTTTTTTAACGACGACTGTGTTAGCCAGCCATTCGGGATATTTTACCTCTCGGATGGTTCCCATCTAGAGCAGCTTATCCACCTCGTCATTGATGATCTTGTTTCTATCGGGTGCCATTTTTCTCCTCTTTTGTACGACGGGCTTGTGCCTTGGATCGGCGTTGAGGCGGTGAGATGTCACCGAAGGGTCGATCCCTGGCATATCCTCATGAGACCAAGCGAAACTCCCTTGGTTCCTCTTTAGGAAATTGATTAGTTGTGCTCTGGTATCCGGATCGAGCTCCGCGCCTATACCGACGGTCCGAGTAGGATCGGACTCGTCGATGCAAACTCGCTCCACCTTCTCGATCTGTGCTCCTCCTTTTCTTTCTTCGGCGCCCCGAGCCTCGATGTCTTCCGTGCTAAGTACCCTGGCCGTCCTATTGACGCTCTTCCCTCGCCCCTTACTCCGCCCGGAAAATCTTGGGGCGGGCGTCGCTAATTGCTATAATCCGGCCGATTCTCCCTTCTCTGTTTGCTTGATTTCCTTCTCGGCAGTCATTGACTTGTGGTGCATCATGTAGCAAATCTGGTATGCATCCCTGCTCCCTTTGAGCTCCTCGACTTCCCCCTCTCTCTTTCCCAGGAATTTTATGCTTTGGTGGTAGGTTGACGGCACGGCCCTCATGGAGTGGATCCAAGGTCTCCCCAGGATGATGTTGAAATGTGACGGGACGTTTAGCACCATGAACTTCGTCATCCGGTTGATGCTCCCCGCACGGACCGGGAGGTGGACTGTCCCCATCGAGATGGCGACGTCCCCGTTGAAACCTGATACCTTGCGGGGTCGTCCCCCTATCGCGAGTCCCTCGATGCCCATCTTCGCCAAGCATTCATAGAAAATGACGTCGACCGAGCTTCCGTTGTCAACGAGGATGCGGCAAACCTCGCACCCGTCGACGCTAAGTTCGAGGACCAGAGCGTCGTCGTGCATGTCAGCGCAATCCTCATTCTCCACGAATTCTATCCTTGCGCCTGCGGCGCCCATTTTCACGTCTTCTTGGCCGTGCTCCTTTCCCCTCCTCTGATAAGCTTTTATGTTGTTGACCGAATCCTCGCAGAGCCGTGATCCGCCCATGATCACCTCAATTCTCGTTCTTGAGGCCGGTCGGTCTTCCTCGCTATGCCTCGCCGGTGGCGGCTCGATCGCCAGGTTCCTTTTTGCCCCGTCTCGTCCGTCCCTCCCGTCGTTTGTAGGTTCTTCTTGTCGGCCCTGCCATGCCCTGTTCCCATTATTCCAAGGCATAGGAGGTTTGTACGCGAGGTCCTTGATCTCCCCTGTCGCATATCTTCTTTGGAGCTCCTTCTTTAGCATGGCGCAATCTTCAGTGGCATGGCCATTATAGTTATGGTAATCGCAGAATTTACTCATATCTTTTGGCCAAAACTTCGCCCCGAAACCTCGTCGGCCTCACGAGAAGCCCCCTCGGTTTCCAGCAGATCTTCCTTGGTCGTTGGAGAACCCTCCCTGGCTCCCCGGGTATCCTCCTCGATCATCGGGGTACCGTTCTCGGTCCCCCGAGAATCCTCCTCGATCGTCAGGGTACCATCCTCGGTCCCCCGAGAATCTTCTTCGATCGTCGGAGAATCGTCCTCGGTTTTCCGAGGATCCTCCTCGATCATCGGAGAATCGTCCTCGGTTTTCCGAGGATCCTCCTCGATCATCGGAGAATCGTCCTCGGCTTTCCGAGGATCCTCCTTGGTAGCTGTCTCTTCGATCATAGTCGCGATCTTTGTGCTCGTCAACGTGATACACTTCTTGCCTTGGAGCTTCCCGACCTCGTCGCTCACCGGGACTTCTTCGGTCTTCTTCTCCCTTCCTCGCTCGAGATGATGAGGCGTCTCCTCCGCCCCCACTTTCCCTTTTTCCATGCTGCCTTCCTTTGCTTCCACCTTCGTGGATCTTCCTTTGGGCCAAAGTCTCTTCCTCTATTTCCATAAAGAGCGTCGCCCTGTGGAGCGCGTCCTCGATCATCAGTGGGCGCATTTTTATTAACTCCTCACAGAAAGGGGCCAAATACCACAGCCCATGCTTCAGCGCCTGGATGGCGACGACGTTGTCGAGACCCTGGACTTTGACCATAACGTCTTTGAACCTTCCGATGTATTGTCGGAGGGTTTCTTCTCGTCCCTGTGAGAGGTTCCAAAGGGTCATAACGGTTGCCTCGTTCTGGACGTACATTGAATAGTGCCGCAGGAAACAAGCGACGAGCTCATCGGAGTCGCCGATGGATTCCGATGGTAGCTTAGCGAACCAGTCGCTTGCCGGGCCCTGTAAGCTCTCGACAAAGAGGTGGCACAGTATGGCCTCCAGCTTCGTCTCCTCGCCGCCTACGCGCTACGTGGCGATCCGAAATGACTTCACGTGGGTGTTTGGGTCCGAAGTTCCTTTGTACTGCGAGAGCCTGATCTTTGGCAATTCTCCTAGCTCCACGTTGCGGATTTTTGCCGAGAAAGGTGTCACCCTGGCCTCCTTGACCAACCTATCGATTTCGGGCACCGCGCTCGTGGCTTTATGCACCTGCGAAGCAACGTATCCCATTTTTGCCTCTATGCTTGAGGATATTTCCCTCATCGCTCTCTGGACCTCCTCCTGGATTGTCTCCGCTATGGTGGTTGTCAAGCCTCCCGGCGGGTTCGTCGCACTCACCGGTGTCACGCCGGTGGCATTGAAGAGATCCCTAATGATCGGCAGCGCTTGAGGCGTCAGGTTGCCTTGCTCTCCCTCAGCCGTCATTCCCACCGTTCCCCGAGCTGATGATCCCGCGATTGTACTCTCCGGGCCTTCCCTTCTTTGACTCGCCCGCTCCAGAAGGGCAGTAAGTCGTCCGTTCCGCTCTTCCTGTTCTTCCGCCTTCCTGGCCGCCTCTTCGGCCACCCGTGTTGCCTCCATTACTTTTGCGTTGGCCTCGGCCAACTGCTGCTGGAGTCTCTCTACGGCTAGGACTTCGTCCCCTTCTACGGTGATGACGTTGTCGCTCGACGACATTTCGCTCGTTCAAATTCCTGGCTGTGAGTTAGAAAGAAAACTGAGCCCCATGGTGGGCGCCAAACTGTAGAGGGGGATTTTCACCACCCTTTTCCAGTCACAAAGACAATCATCAAATAATAAATAAACAACAACAAATGATGAATATCTCTGTTTTATTATAATTTCCGAAACGAGCTTGGTTTTCTTCCGTTGAATAGCTGGACAGATGAAGGATCATGAGCATCGATTTTCTCTATTTCCTTAGCCTTTTCTATTACAAGGTTTTCCACTCCCTTTTTTCCAGCCCCTTACAACTGAGGCTCGTCTTCCCTTTTATAGAGTTTACAATGCCTTCCCTTTGCATATTTCCCGCCTTTTTTCTCTTTAATCATCACTCTCTGACGTGATTCGAGGGCGGCAGGGCTTATCCTTGCTTTACGTCAAATCCGAGCAAGCTGCCGTTATGGGTAGGTGCGCCGCATTTAATGCGCATCTCGTCAGCCGTCATTCGGCTCTGCAGGCCTTCGTCGCTGATGCTCTCATCGAGTGGGTAGGTCGGCTTCATTAAATGCACGTCTCGTCAAGGGTCATTCGACCCTGCACACAATCATCACGACGAAGTTCCTCGTCGGGTGTGATGGGACGCTTCATCGCAACTTGCTTGCTCGCGTGGCTGCATCCCCTCGCGGATGAACCTCTTCGGGGGTATTCTTCCTCGGGGATATCCCCCTTCGCTGGTGGACTTCCTCGCCTCCCTCATGTCGTTTATGGACAAAACGACACGAGTTGTGTTGGGGGTGGATTTGACCAAATCCGACCTCAACAGTTACAACGAAACTAAGCTTGTTTGGTCTAAAAGTAAATTCACTATAAGACTCTTCAAAAGATCCAAGGTTCACTTTCTTGAGACGCAAAAATTGTGTATACTCGTGAAAATATATCTTGTAATACGAGTACATGTAATCTTGGCCAATAGTGACACTCCATTAAAAAAATGTTACAATGTGTGGTAAAAGAAGGGCAATTAGTGTATTTTGTTAAATGAAATCGTCCCGGAATATATACATATATTTTTTTTATCATTAGATCACTAGAGTCGATAACTCTTTAATTTCAATCAAATTTGTGTTTAATTATCTTGTAGCGTTCAGCTCGCCTAACATAAAAGTAAATATTAAAATAAAAAACCGTATGAAAATCATGTTGTAATTATAGTTTTTGGATTAAGGAATTAATAGAGCTTTGAAGTACTTATATGTTAAATATATATATATATATATATATATAATGTGGGACTATTTGAATTACAAACAGACATAATAATTTGTCAAACAAAAGTGCCAAAAAAAATGTTTCATTCACCTTTTCTTTTTCTAATTCTAAACTCTAATTCCTTTTATAGAAAAAGAAAGTAATTAAAAAATAAGATATGTCACACAAATTAATAAATGGATTGTCCTTCCAAAGGCGTGTAATATGGAAAATGAGATTGTCAATGAAATTCATAAAATATTATGCACCCGATGACGTATGAAATATTGAATATTGAAAGTCAAAATAATTATGCGAAAGCTTTTTTCATGACATAATTATTTCAAACTTCTTGACCACTTTATAGCTATTTCATGAAGAAGAAGAAAATTAAAGTCAAAATTAACCCTTTAAATTAACAAGTGAGATCAAAATCCAAATGAATTTAATTAAAATGTGGATTTGGAGGAGGAACATGTCATGGTGCATAGAAGTGTTTAGCATGTAATATGGCTTTTATAAGTAACCTTTGGACAACACTTTCGGCCAAAATCAAAATAAATTAAAATAAAATGAAATGAAAAACTTATTAAAAACAATTCTTCTACCTCATGTATCATCCCACTCTATTGTCCTCTCTCTCTCTCTCTCTCTCTCTCTCTCTCTCTATATATATATATATATATATATATATATATTATATACACACTAATAATATAAGGGTATATAATATTATATTCAACGTAAAATGACTAAGGTCAAAATGTATTGGTGTGGAACATAGAATTGGACATTATTATTATTGTTATTTTATGCAGCTCTGCCACTTTCTTTCTTTTTTTGTTATGTCCAAAAATTGTCTGAAAGTTCATATACTACCGAATATTTAGTGAAGGCAAAACTTGGTATTGCTTGTTTAGAGGTAATTTCTGAAGTTTTATTTTTGAATTTATATTTCAAAGAGATGAAAATTGAGTGTATCACTTTATAAATTCATACGTGAATCATAAAGATGATGAGATATTGCACAAATTATCAATTCTGACTATTGTGGCTTAGAATATATGAATCGTCGAAATTTGTAAGGTCCAATTTTTTTATTTTTTATTTTTGGAGAAAATAGTGCTATTACTTTTCTCACTTTTTTTTTATATGCTTTGTATTTATCTTATTCATTAAATTATTAAAACGATTAAAAATTAAAACTAAAAACAAGCACACAACTTACTTAAGATCAAGATTATAAGTTTACTTCAGCCACATATTAGTGCAATGATCAAAAGAAACCGTAAACCGAATTTTTAACCGAAAACCGATCAAATCGATACCGATTAAACCGCAACCGCTATTAAAGCGGTTAAAACCGAATACACCGAGAAAAAAAACCGAATACCGAATTAGGTTAAAACGGGGTTTTCAGTTTTAATGTGAAAACCGCAACCGCTTACCCGGTTTTACCGCTTTAACTAAATCTAATATTATATTTATTATATTCTATCATACCTATCAACACATCAAAAAGAATTTCTTATCTAATCTCTCGGTGTAATATCGTGTAATATTAGTATTTATTATTTAGTAATCCGTTTATGTGTAATAATTTATAATATTAACATTTAGTAGTATGTTTATGTGTAATACTAGTAGTCAATTTATAGAAATGTCGATATTAATTTAAAAGCGATAAATGTGGGTAAAAAACCGATAATACCGCAACCGAACACCGAATACCGATTATACAGTAAATGCGGTTTTCATCTTTAAAAATAGGGTATTCGGTTATCATTTCTAAAATACCGAAATGCGGTATTCGGTCTATTATTTGTTAAAAACCGCACCGAATACCCACTTGTTCACCCCTAGATCACCCCAATGACTTGAAGTAACGGGCCTAGCCAACTTGGCCATCTTATCTCATCCTGGATTTGAAGTTTCAATGAGAATTTCGGCCCGATGAGAGCCGAAGTTATCGAGTGCTGAGAGTTAAAAGCAGTCGAATAATCGAGTGTTAGATGTTTGATCTCATGATTGATATTGTAGTTTTAGACGCGGAATCGATAATTATCGTCATAGTCGAACGCAATTATCGGGTATTTTGTTCCAATGTTCAAGTGTTACCAAATTTTAATGACAATGCCAGAATGCTATATATAGCTAGTTTCAATATATATAGCCAAAGGTTTTGCGAATCCATTTTCGTTTTATCTTTGCAGCCTATTATTAGTAGCTTTTCCTTTCTTTTCTGATAATGTAAAGTCGTCGGACAAATTCATTTCGCTAGTAACTTTCCAATAACGCAAAATTGCGCTTCGTCATCTCGGCATCTATATTCTCAAGTATAATAATAATAATAATAATAATAAAAAACGAATCCGTTTTTAAGAAGAAAAAAACGTAACTGTTCTGATCGACTTTGTTATGCAAATTTAGATGATTTTCCTCCCAAGCCCAAGCCCAAGCCCAGCACTTATGAAAAAGCCCACAACTGCCCAATAAGGATGTTTTCTTGCCATGCTCAATTCCAAATCCAATTCTTCAAAGTTCATTTGGTTTGTCCATTTTCTAGTTGATAGAAAACCAAAAAGAAACTGGGTTGATTTTTAGGCACTATTTTACATAAAAGAGAACTTAAACAATAAAGAGTAAATTCCAAGTTAAAATGTGACACGACCATTATGTAGTGCGAAAGTGCATAATAATCTTATCCGATATTGGCACCCCATTAAAAAAAGTGTATAGGTGCGGTTTTTTGTTTATTTGTTAAATGAACAATTGATTTAGGTTTTTTTAAAAGAAATTACAGGAGCTATTGTTTTACAGAAAATGGGTCTTGAGAGTATTCATGTGGACTACAAATTGAATATATTTGCAGCTATTTTTCGAAAGAAAAATAAATTATACAATAAATATATATTGAAATCTTTAAAATTTTGTCGTGAGCTCTATACGATGTTTAGGACATCTACATGTCAACAGACAGTCACACACCACATGAGATTAAAATGATTTATGTGATTCGGAAATTTCGTTGCTAAAATATTTAATATTATAGGCTCTCATTTATTGATTGCTATTATTTGTGACCATCTATTATTCATTACATTTTGAAAACAAAAGGAAAATAATTAATGACAATTAATGAAATTCACCCGGCAATATCGTAAATAATATTTCCACGTATGCACCCACTTATCTTAATTAATCATTATATTAGGGGACAAGTTAAATCAATCATATCGATTGCTTGTTTCTTTAGAACACTATTCTTGTGTCGTGGTTATTTTGAACTCTGACGTTCATTCATGTTGTTACGTTTTTAGTTTCTAATATAATACTAATAAATATATTAGAAATCGCTTATCGTAAATCGCTTGCAAGTTCAATTGACGATATGTCGAAGACATATACTAATGGAGTTTTTCGCAAAATGGATATTGATTGTGCTTATCTACTTTTATAGATATACCACAAAACTGATTAAATTCTAACGTTTCTTTGAATTCAATGGATGTTGATCTTTGACCAAATTAGCAATCAATCTTGAGGTGAAAAAATCACCTCCGCAGTCACGAAGTTACAATTGATGTAATCCTGTCTTTAGTTTATCTTAGAGCTCGGGTTTTTTCTGTTAAAACTATATCACATTGAAAGAGATATGTTTTTAGAGACGAGTCGGGTGGTTTTTCGTAGCGTAATGGGTTTCAATGTCAAAGCCTTTTGTATATTTTGATGGTGAAAGATGTGATCCCTATGCATGAGCTTTAGCCCTCTATTTATAGAGGCTTAATAATTCGAATAAGTCCTCATAAATGGGTTGTTACAAAGATGTGTTTGATTCCCTCATAATGGCCATAATGGCAATATTGTAATTGTGGGCATAACGTCGTCGTCAACCTCCTGGAGCGTCGTTTGCACCGGGTTGATTGCCCTATGCTCGTCTCCATCTTCGTCGTCTATTTCCTGGCCTCGTCACTAGATTGTGTCTCGTCGCTGACTTGGCCTGCTATCCCTTTCATTTGGCGATGGACTTTGTCGATGAGGCTTCATCGACACAGTCATGCCAATGCATGCTTCCTCGCTGGTGAAAGCCTTCAGTGCATATTCTTGTCACGTTCCTTTCCTTTGACTTGTTGACCTTCTTTGACTTGACTAGTTGGGCTTATGGTGTTGGACTTTTTGTAATTGAAGCCCAAAATGATGATCGACGGAGATATATTTCGTCGTACCATTATAAATTATCGTAAACGAAATAATACCTCAACAATCTTTAATCTTTGACCAACAAGGATGTTTCAGCGGATTCGATGTTTCGTTGATTGGACTTGGTTTCAAATTCGATCTTTTATAGCATTTGATATCACTACGTTGTAATTGTAATATAAAATGTGTTATTTTAGTTAAAGATCGAATTTGATAACGAAATGACCCTTAAAATAGTGCTGATTTTTACCCGCACTCATGTTAAACCTTGATGCTCGTAAACACTTATAATAAGTTATCACTATTTATTGTGATAAGAACAACTATATATCTTCATCAAATTCAAAAGCAGCTTGATTATTTTAGATTAGACATTTTGACTCAAACCTCAAATTGCAAAGAAACATCACATCTTAATGTGATACTATATGTAGTTCATTTAATATAATTTAGTGTTTTTCTAAGAATAAACAAATAAATAAATTATAGATATCTCTGATTTTTTTCAAATAATTATGGGATGGTTAATCTCGATAATCATATCTTGAATAGCAAAGCAAGCCGTTAATTCATCGATCTCATAAAAATTATATTTATTCCCGTTAAAAAGAAAAATAAAATTGAAATATCAAATTATATTTATTTCCAACAAGAAGATTTGCCAAAAAATAATAATAAGTAAATTATCACTAATATTTGATTATTTTTTTCGCGCGCGCTCTCTCTCTAAATGTATATTTATTAAACTTATTTTTTAAAATTTATAGCTAAACCTTTGCATTATTGTTATTTACTAATTTAGATGTCTATTTGGAAGGGACAATGTAACATTTCCAAGGAGGAACAAATTCAATTAAACTTGACCCCTAAAATCTCTGCACTGTCCAAGACTCCAAAATATATTACGTAAAATTATAGTCCATAATTAATTAGGTCATATATTATATTATATTATATTGTTGGCATTATATGAAGCTTGGTCATATGATAAAATATTATAAATAGTGCAGAAGCCAAACACGTAGCTCGTACTTATCGCCTTCATTACTTGTTCCGAGGAGGATACGGTCTTATCCTTTTTTCTCCCTGCTTACAAATATTATTATTATTATTATTATAATTATAGATTAGTCTGCTAAGCATATAATATATATGTTTACTTATTCTTCGTGTTTTATTTAATGTCACGTCTTACTAGCTGATATTTTAAATGGCTACATAAACATGTTACTTGCGTATTATTCTAATTCGATATTCAAATAAATATAGAATATAACAAATAATATTATTAGCATTTTATTTCGTGCTTGACAAAGTGATTCCTCCCCTCATACAAATTATAATATATATAAATATATATATATAGGGTTAATGACAGTAAAAATACCCAACGTTTTGTCAAAGAAGCTCTCGTGTACCTTAAGTTTAAAAGTGATGGTAAAAGTACTCAAAGTCACATTTGGGGCGTTGACCACTCCATTCTCGTAACGCAGTACAAATTGTCATGTCAGTTACTCATGTGTGTCAACATGGCCAGAGTTAACGGGTAAGCTAATTGCGTTACGAGAATGAGTGGTCAACGCCCTAAATGCAACTTTGAGTACTTTTTCTATCACTTTTAAACTTTGAGTACACGAAGGGTTCTTTGACCAAACTTTGGATATTTTCGCCGTCATTAACCCTATATATATATATATATATATATATATACCTATATATACAAAATGGTCGCATTTTTTCCTTCAAAAACATAATTATATTACAAGAAGTTTTGTATTTCACCCTGTGTATTTTTGGTTATTGTAATTTACATGATGTTATATATATATATATATATATATATATATATATATATATATATATAAGCTTATTGGTTTCCAAGATCTAAAATTTATTTATGTTATTTCAAAGCCTCACCAACCTCATGTTCTTAATTAGTTTATAATAAAATACAAGAAACAAAAAAATGGACAGACGGGTAAGAATAATAATTTTTTTTTAGTGGCAAATGTATCCACATCTTCTACTTCATATAGTATCTTGCATGTACCGTCCATTTAGTGCAAGTTAAAGTCATTCCGTCCACTTTCTCTTAACTACATTAACTCGGAGATTCGATGAAAAATATAATTAGATTATGAAAGAAGTTTTCAAAAAAAAAAATAATCAACAAACACATAAAAGCACAACATCACATCGCATAACGAAAGTGTGTTCTGATGCTTCGGGAGTGCATATTCACGTATTGAATCTTGTTGATAAACCCTTAGCCGACAAATAGTGCTAACATCATTATTAGGAGAGAGTGAACGAAATGAATTTAAACCGCGCTTGGGTATATGCAAGATGCAGTAAAATAGATCTTGAATTCAATTGTAACTGGAAAAAAAAAAAGTTGATTCTATACTGCCTCATTTAAAAAGAACTTTAATACATTTGCCACAATTAATCCACTCGGACATATACTTTATGATTTCTTAACAACTTTAGTCCACCAACATTTTATAGAATCAAGAAAACGTTTTCCTACGTGTCTCCAACAAATGACTCGTAAATCATGTGCACCAAGTATAATATAAGTACTAAATTGTCTGAATGGTCCTTGATAAATTGTTAATGTGCGAATGCTCCTCTAGTAAAAGAAGTATTACAGTACCATCCTCCTCATGCTTTTTTAAAGCTCTCATTAATCAATCATAATCTCTATTATTAGTTTAGACTCTAATAAGTATATAATTAAAATTCCATATATACTTAATTAAAAATATTATAATCATTAACACCTAAATAATAAAAAAAAATAAAAATTCACTCTTGAAAAATTATAAACTATGAGTTTTTGAAAATAAAGCAATTGTTATTAAGAATGTGGCCTCTAATTTTATTAAAATATTTATACTATTTAATTTGTTTACATCCTTTGTCTCTATGTCATGATGTCCTATTTCAGGACCACAACAACAAACAAACATAAACTCAGGGACCATCATGAAAAAAAATCAGTCCACAATAAAATAATAAAAAACTATATATACACACACATACACAACTCCATGTCCATTAAAAAAAAACTAAAAAAAAAAGAAGAAGAAATGGATCGGCGGTCGGGGCTGATGAAGAACAGCAAGTGGGTGGCGACGGCGGCGAGCGCGTGGATCCAGTGCGCGGTGGGCGCGTCGTACACCTTCGGCATCTACTCGGCGGCGCTCAAGTCCAGCCAGGGCTACTCCCAGTCGACCCTCGACGCCGTCTCCGTCTTCAAGGACGTCGGCGCCAACGCCGGCGTGCTCTCCGGGATGCTCTACTCGGCGGCCTCGGCTCGCCGCCGCAGCCGCCTCGCCGGGCCGTGGGTGGTGCTCGCCGCCGGCGCGGCGCAGTGCTTCGCCGGCTACCTCTGTATGTGGGCCGCCGTGGCCGGGATCATCCGGCCGCCGCCGGTGGCGGTGATGTGCCTCTTCATGTTCCTGGCGGCGCACGGCCAGACGTTCTTCAACACGGCGAACGTCGTCAGCGGCGTCGAGAATTTCCCGGGCTATAGCGGCACCATCGTTGGGATCATGAAGGTGCGTTATATATATATATATATATATATATATATTATATTATGTGTGTATTTATATTATTTGATAAATCATGTGTTTATTTTATCGATGATTTGATTTTCCGATATATAATATATCGATAATTCACCGGTGTACCGGTATTCTTTTGTTATAAATAATTTTAGAAATTAGTTGCGTCGATAATCGATATCGTATTTTACGGTACGGGTATATTCGATTTTACAGATATTTTATAAAATAGTTTGTGAAGATTAATTATTTATAAATAAATTTAAGTGAAATACATGGAGGTTAATTTTTTTATTATTAAATTTATAGTGGTTTTTTAGGGTCTTTGTGGAATTTTTAATAAAATGGTGGGGCTAATTTACTAGAATTATATGGTAGACTTAATAATGTTTAATTGCTCGATAATCAATTACGGATGTTTAATTTTACGGTTATAATTTACGAGTATACCCGCTCGGGTTTCTGGGTTGAAATTTGGTTTAATCGTATTGGTGAACTGAACAATAGTGAAAATGATTATTACCCTAATATATATATATATATATATATATATAATATGTACACACAGTGAATATGTGCATAAATCATATGTCCTTTTCTTTATTTAGTTTTCTTCATAATTTGTTTTGAATCTTTTGATACTTTGGTGAACTAGACAATAATGAATGGTAGTTGAATTAAATATTATGGTATATTTACATGTGCAAAAATAATCTATATATTTTATTTCTTTTCTTTATTATTATTTAGATTGGCTTTTGATGCTCTTGCCTCTTCTTGGTGAACCTATTAATAATGAAAATCCTTAGACTTATATTATAATTATCTATTTTTTATTTACTCATATTAAAAAGATTAATTTTTTGTTATTTACTTGCATTTTTTTTTTTATGTTAGCTATTACTTCAAGTTTAAGTACAATTCCAAATTAAGATATATTCTGCATCAACTTGTACTTTCCTTCAATAGAATAGGCCAAAATATCTTTTAAGTTTAAACTATTTGCAAAAAGGGTAATAAAAACTATAATTTGCGCTTATTTTCTATTTTCAACTACACTGGCCCTACATTTAATTTCTTTTAGCAAGTGGCCTCATCTTTATGTTGACATTTTATTATTTTTAGGGTTTATTTCAATTAACAAGCAATAGAATGATGGTATATAATATATATATATATATATATGTATATCTACTTCAAGAATAATTCCTATAGATTTAATCTAATATATTATTATTAAAGTATGTTAAGTAGAATTTAATGAAAAGGAGATGCGAATTTATGTTGCTAATATAAGTATATAACTATTGGCTCCTCCTTTTTGCGGAGTGTGTGTATTTAGCCCGTCCACTCTAAAAATAGCATAAATGGCCCCTCCACAACAATAGAGCTCGTTGCCCCTCGCTCGCTCCCGTTGTAGGAGTCTCGAGTCGACACTATGTAATGTTGTGATATCCAGATGGTTCCGGTTTTGGATTTTTTTTTCCGAATCGGGAAATCCACCCGGAATCTAGTATATTGCCCGTATTTACAGCATTAGCACTATGATAAAGGAGATATTATTTTGCTATTTCTTGAATGGATGTGACATTTATGGTATTTCTTAAAATATAGGGCCGGATATGGATATTTTTCGTAAAGAGGGACCGATGGCGGCAATAACTAAAAATGTTTGGTCAGCAATTTAGTTGGAAATGATCAATCACATCATGTGGTATTTGTTGTGCCTCAGAATGAAAGCGCAAGCACAAATTTGGACCTCATAAATGATATAACGTATTTCATGATTTTGATTTGCAAATCAAATAACAACACTAACACATTTCAAGTGTTATTCTTCGTCAATCTCAGCCTATCAAGTCCTTTTCTTCCTTTATTTTCTTCTCTTTTCCCCCTCAAAATGAAATTTATTCTCATTATTGCCCTTTGGGGATATCCAAGGGGTACCAAACTTATGATACATATGCCAAAAGAACCGTCGTTATCGAGTCTATAACTCTTGCGGGCTGCGGGCACCCGAGCTCAAAATATAATAATTAGTAAAAAAAATATTAATTTTAGAAATTATCTTAGATGATTTTACCGGACAATTTTAAAAAATAGCGTTTTGATTTTCTTAGAAGGTGAGCGTTTTTCAAATTTTCTTCAAGTAGGTTTACTTTGCTTGAACCCGGTATCTCAAAATACTCGTTCAAATACCCGTACCAACTGAGCTAGTCTTATTGACTCGTATTGATGTGATTCTTCAGGGCTTTTTGGGTCTGAGCGGCGCAATACTCGTCCAAGTACACGCCATAGTATGCAAAGGCAAACCGAGCACTTTCCTTCTGATCCTGGCCGTTTTGCCGGCCGCGGTGACGCTCCTCTTGATGCCGATGGTCCGAGTCCACGACTCGACACACCGTGACGACAAGAAGCATCTCGATGCCTTCTCCGTTGTCGCTGTCCTCACCGCAGCGTATCTCATGGCGCTCATTCTCCTCGAGGAGGCTCTCACGCTCTCAACATGGTCGCGCGCCTCCTTGTTCGCGATCCTCCTCTTCATCCTCGCCTCCCCGCTCGCCATTGCTGCCCGGGCCCACCGCGACGAGGCCAAAGCCTCGTCACCAGAGCTCGAGAGCGCGCTCTTGCTCGGAAACTCGTGTGTTGCGTCGTCGTCCGCGTCGAAGATCTCCGCTGATGAAGCGGAGGTTCTGGAAGAAGAGCCGGTTCCGGACATGAACCTCCGACAAGCCCTCGGCACGCTCAACTTCTGGCTGCTCTCGCTGGCGATGGTCTGCGGGATGGGCTCGGGCTTGTCGACGATCAACAACCTGAGCCAGGTTGGGGAGTCTCTAGGCTACAGCTCCTCGGCTATCGCGTCGTTTGTCTCGTTATGGAGCATATGGAACTTCGTCGGGCGGTTCGGTGCGGGGTATGTCTCGGACCACCTGCTTCGGATCTGGGGATTGGCGAGGCCGGCGCTGATCGCGGCCACGCTGTTCGCGATGACAGCAGGGCACACTATAGTAGCATCAGGATTCTCCGGAAACCTCTATGTCGGGTCAGTCGTGGTCGGGATCTGCTACGGGGCGCAGTGGTCGCTCATGCCGACAATCACGTCGGAGATCTTCGGGGTGAGGAACATGGGGACAATCTTCAACTCTATCGCCATTGCCTCGCCCTTGGGGTCTTACTTGTTCTCAGTCAGGTTGATCGGGTACATCTACGACGAGGAGGCGACGATGAACAAGTGTTACGGGGCCCACTGCTTCAGGCTGTCGTTTTACGTCATGGCGGCGGTCTCGTTTTTCGGGTGCTTGGTCGCGATGGCGCTCTTCTTCCGCACCCGGCGGTTCTACCGGACCGTCGTGCTCAGAAGATTGCAGGCTAATTCAAGATAGGCGTTGAATTTTAGAGTGATATAACGCGGAAATTTGTGTTTATTTATGTCTATATTTGAGTAATCTATATATATATATGTGTATATATATATATTTGTTGCATTTGTTGTAAATTTTGAATTGAGGAAATTTCTGCTTTGTTCTTGTAAAGAAGAGAGTAAATATTTTCTATATATCAAATCATATTTCGCGTTTGATTTTAAGAAGTTTCTTTTGGGAGTAAAATACATAATTTGATAATTGTATATGATTTATTATTGTTTAAGAGATTTACAAATAATAAAAAATGGCTTGATGATTTTTACATTATACATGTATCTTTTCGGTTTCCGTTTCCGGCGAACTCGTAAACGACAATTATCAGAAATATGAAACTAATATATCCGCTGAATTTTTATATTAATTTATTATCTTAATAATATAAGGTTGCAAAGTATTATCTTATCATACATAAATATCAAATATATTTAGTTATATTTATATATGCTAGAAAATCGTACCGTTGTGATAAACCTATGATTGTAAAGCTCAAAAGTCAAAAGTAATAAAGTAAAAGAAAACAATTACCAACTATTTTTAAATAGGAATTAAACTACATAACAAAAACCTTAACCCGATTTCGCAATTCTTATCAAGATTTGAGAAACGAATCCGACACCTTACTCACGCACATTTTGCCGGTGATCTTTATCAGATCGCGCGTCTCGTCGTCCATTGGAACTTGATCCTTCTTCATTCGCTCTTCTATCAAAAGCGGCATTTTCCCGGCCGCCGCGTAAGTTCTCAGAACCGCGTTGTAAATCCTGGAATTCACGTGCCCGGCATCTCGAAGAACATTCAACAATTGCTCTGACGCTTCTATGTCTGCCTCTTCCTCTACGAGCTCGAACATCCCGCTCACCAGCTTTTTGTCGGGATTCCATTTCGTCACGCTGTTCAATGCGGACTTGAAATATTCGAGCGCGGTTTCAAGTTGCTTCTCTTTCAGATACCCGAATGTAAGAAGCTCCAAGGTAGTGTACGAAGCCTTGATCTCGTTCTTCGACATACGTTCGTAAAATGCTTTCGCCGTCTCGATCTTGTCTCCGTTGATGTACGCAGCGAGAAGCAGGTTCGGGATTCTGGAATCTTTGGTTCCGGAAACCGATTCCCACTCGTTATAGAGATCTTCAGCCTCCTTCAACTCTTTCAGTTTCAGAAGAGACGATATCATACAAGTATACTCGGAATCGCTCATCTTCCGAAACAACATTTTCATTTTTCTCCAAACTCCGAGAACACCGTCTTTATCTCCGATGTTGGTTCGCAAACTGAGGAGCGAGGAGTACACAACTCGGTTTTTCTTCGACGCCAATTTCTCCATCTCTTTCAGAGTACCGGTAGCCTTTTGGGTATGCCCGTTCTTCGTGTACAAATTGGCAAGCGCGCTATATGTCACCCAATCCGGTTCTAGATTTGCCGCCTTCAGCTCAAGGAAAACTTCCTCGGCTGTTTCGACGTCGTTTTGTCGAACGCAAACGTTCAACCACAGATTGTAAGTAACGACATCCGGGGACGTGGTCTTCTTCAGTTCCTCGATCGTCTCTGTGACCTTCTCAAGTTCCCCGTTCGATATGTAGAGCGACAGCATGTGGTTGTAAGGAAGAGCATTTCTGATAGAACCGGAGCCGGTCATTTTCGCCATCAGCGCCTCGGCTTTGGACACCAAATTGTTCTTGACATAGCTGTGGAGAAGAGTCGTTTGTGTGGCGTGGTCGGCCATTGCAGCCGGTAAATCCTCGAAGAATTTCTCCGCGCTCAGGATTCCCCGGACTTTCGTGACCAAGTCGAGGTGAAGAGCGTAGTCGCCGGAGTGCAGTTTCATGTCTTTCTCCTTCGACCGCCATTCGCATATCTGAAAGTCGAATTCAGAAAATTCCATAGCTCAAAATCCATGAATCAAACAATATTATCACTTGAAATTTCGAAATTACGAGTTCAAGAACAATTTCAACAAGCTACAACCGAAGAATCAAGAGAAGAAAAGCTATTCAATGCTCAAATCTCCAAACAAAACACGATAAAAGCTCCAAACTAGAGTGATTTGTAGCCATGGAGGCTCACAACTCAGGAGACTGAACCTAACCAGAAACCAGAAGAATCAGCGAAGAAGAAGAAGAAGAGGAGAGAGAGAACCTCGAGAGCGTGCTTGTAGCGCTTGAGCTTGCGAAGCTCACGGACGGCGCGATTGAGCTCGAACTTCCCGATCGGACGGCCGTCCTCCCTCCACTTCCTGATGACCGCTTCGGCGCTGCGCTTCGTGTGCACCAGGCTCAGCAGCTTCTTCCCCAGCGACTCGCTCGCGCCTGAAGCCGCCTTCGAGCTCCTCGGAGCTTCCTCCGACGCGGCGGCGATGGCGGAGGACGAGAAGCGGCGCGCGGCGGCGCGGACTGAGCGGAGCAGCATTTTCGTGTGTCGCAACTGTAAGGAGAAGAATCGCGGGAGCAATATATACGGCTAATTACGTTTTTGCCCTTCAAATTAGAAATGTTTTATTGAACTTATGGGTTAATGACGGCAAAATACCCAAGTTTGGTAAAAAAAAAAAAAAAAACCTCGTGTAATCAAAGTTTAAAAGTAATGGAAAAAGTGCTTAAAATCGCATTTAGGGCGTTGATCAATCTATTCTCGTAACGCAGTTAACTTACCCGTTAACTCTGGCCATGTGGAAAAACGTGGGTTGCTGACATAACAATTTTTTGCCACGTCGAGAAGGATGTGGGGTCGTCCACGTGGCAAAAAATTGTTATGTCAGCAACCCACGTTTGTCCACGTGGCCAGAATTAACAGGTAAGTTAGCTGCGTTACGAGAATAGAGTGATCAACGCCCCAAATATGATTTTAGGTACTTTTGCCACCACTTTTAAACTTTAAATACACGAGGGGTTCTTTGAACAAACTTTGAGTATTTTTGCTGTCATTAACCCTAAACTTATTGTTGTGATTTAAAATAAAAAAGATATAAATGTGCAAAAAACATGGGCAATGAAAATTACCCTAATAAACTGGGTCTTGTTAATTGGGCTAAATCTAGACTAATTGGGCTTCGAAGCCCCGTTCTCTCGAAGTGTAAATGGGCCTACACAAGCCCACTATTAGATTGAGGAATAAAACGCAAGTTTCTGTAGTTGTTGAGTATTTGCAGTAGTGCCCTGAACTTAGAATAGTACGGTTTTACCTTTGAACTCTAGCTTTTGACACTCTAACCCTTACGTGTAGGGCCGGTCCTGAGTTTGTCGTTTTTAATCGGGGCTCTAAGGTAAATAAATTTTAGGGGCCTCCTAAAATATCTAAAACATATATATTTTATATTTAATTGAATATACAATAATTTATCTAATAAAATTTGAGGGTTGAGGCGCTAGCTTTGGTCGCCTAAAGAGTCGGCCCTAGCTACGTGTTATATGACATTTGAATAAGTAATTCGACTATTTCGCAATAATCTTATAATAAAGAATATTAATTGAATCGAATAATATTCTCATGCAAAATCTGATACCGGGTACGGAAAAATATGTTAAATTTTAAAAAGTATAAGGAGTATTTCACCTCATTATTAAATCTCAGGGGACAATTAACCAACTTGAAAATTAGAGGGGCATTAGTGTCAATTCCTCTTATTCCATACATACAGAGAAATCGAGCTCTGTAATTTGGATTTTGGACTTGGAAACAACAAATCCATTGAATCAAAATATATACACACAGAGATTCTTCTTCATCTTCTTCGATTGAAGAAACCTAAGAGAGAGAGAAGAGATTCACAGTGCGAGAGCGAAGATGAAGACGACGAAGGGAGGGAAGACTATGAACCCGACCGACGCCTATCGGAAGGAGATTCGGAAGAAGGAGTTGAAGAGGGTGAGTTGTTCTTCATTTCCATCAACTTCTTCTGGTTTGCAATTATGCTTCTTTTGGTGAATTTTTGTTTGGATAGTTCGTATTCCGTGCTCAATTAGGTTTTTGATTTCTGGTTTCGATTGATTTTTCGCTTCTGAGGAATTCGATGAAGCGAAAAGAGAAGCAAATCGATTTCTGAGGTTTTGGTGTTAAATTCCGAGAAAGTTAGAGAATCGCAGATGAGGAAATCTGATGTTAAGTCTGTTCTTCATTGCAATATCAACAATTAGGAGTTCAATCGTCTGGAGTATGTTAGAATTAGCGATTTCGAATCACCTCGTGAACCTTATCGCTCTCTATGTTCATCCCGCAAACAGCAAAACCCTGCAAAACCTATGTTTGCGGGCTATCATTTTGTCGTAAATTTATGTTTGGTTACCCGTTTGTAGTATTTTGCACTAGCGTCTTTGAGTAGTTTATCACGTATCGTTTTCGATGGATTCTTAACGGACTCGATTATCAATAACAGAATAAGAAGGAAAGGAAGAAGGTGAGGGAGGTGGGAATCTTGAAGAAGGATCCCGACACGCTGAAGGATCAGATTGACAAGTTGAATACGATGAGTAAGTCCGTCCGTATCTGGCTTCTTACGAATCATAAATTTATAATCGTGATCAGAATATGATGGCTTCTCGTTCATAGTTTTGTGTTTTAGAGAATTGAGAGAGAGCTTCTTTTATGAAATGATAATTTGTTTATTTTCTTTTGGTTAACTTCTCTATTGTATTTTCCTCGGAGCTGTTCTGCTCGTAAGTTTTTCCGCTTTTGTTTCTCGAGCGGAAACATAATTAAACAGTTGATCGTTTGATCAAAATAAGCTATGAACTACGGAGTAATAATCCATAAGTCTATAACTTGAAGAAACTTGATGCTTGTACTGGTAGATCTTGAACATGTTCTCTTGTGTGTGTTCTACTTGTATTTTCTTACATGCAGAACGACCCCTTTATTTCTGAAGAAAGATGAAATCATTTACAACGAATCACGAAAAGGAGACGAATATATTGTATCTGTTCATTGTGGTCCTCTTGAAGTACGGCTTTTTTACTTCGCTTTCTCTCTTCTCTGTCCCTGAGATTTTCATAAGCACTCTTTATTATGTTGCACTAACAAGTCTGATTCCGATTTTTCGAATATTTCCTTATAATGCTATGCATAACTGGTACTGCAGAAGCTGATGGCGCCCTTGACAAAGCGAGGAAGCACAAGAAACGACAGCTTGAGGACACACTCCACCTTGTTATGAAGAAGAGGAAGGTAATCGGTGAATGCATTGTTTTTATTTCCCTTTCAACTTTAGTTTGATTGAATGGCAGTAATGCCCTCTGAATTTTGCATATCAGTGCATTTTCCCCCTGCACTTTTAAGATTTTTGGCTATAGGTATAGGTCTCAGGATTTTGTATAACATATGTTTATTGCTATTCTTTACTCGGACTTGTAGGAATATGAAGAAAAAATGCGAGAGAAGGGTGAGGCTCCAGTTATGTTCAGGTGAAAACTCTCTCCAAATATGCTTTTGCCACGTGCTAATTATAATAGCTACAGTATATTATATTGTTAATAATATGGTTCCATATGTTTCTTTCTGTTCAGTCATCTCGGACCACCGAAGAGGCGAACAACAGCAGAAGAGGAAGAAAGAGCCAAAAACCTTATGCCCGAAGTAAGATGTCGACAAGTAATTTATGATAATCATATTCATAGCTCTTTATTTTTCAATCACAAGCCCCTGTTTCGTAATTATCGCAGGAGTTCTTTTAACAATTCTTTCCATAAGGCAAACAATAATTTGAATAATTAAACAAAATAGGGACAAAATGATAAATTTTCTAGTCTAGGAATATAATCCTAGAAACTATATTTACATTTTCTACACTTGTGATGCAGGATTCTGTTTACTACCACCCAACCCTGAATCCCACGGGCGCACCTCCACCTGGAAAACCTCCAATGTACAAGTCTAATATAGGTTCGTTGATTTGCATATCATATCGACACTGGTTTTTCGTTGAAAATAATTTGTTGGAAATTAGGTTTACAATGGCAAATATTACGCAAACTAGTTTCCTATGTATTCTCACATTATTTGACATTCAGGACCTAGAATTCCCTTATCGGATGCTTCAACAAGTGGCGCGTCATCATCATTCACAGAATTAGAAGACGGTACTATGCTTGTACCTCCTCCTCCGCCGCCGCCACCCCCTCCGCTTCCAGAGTCCGAAGACGGGTCCGATTTACCGGTTTCATTGCCGCTGCCTCCGCCACCTCCCTTGCCGCCCAAGCCAGCGGAAACGACTTCCTCTATGTCGTTGCCTCCACCGCCTTTACCTCCTCCCCCGCCACCACCTGGAGCACCGTCGAAAGACGAATTCACCCCTCCTCAACAATCCACGCTACTGCCTCCTCCACCAGGTACTACTGTAAGTGACAGGGAAAGAAGTCAGACTGCCCAATCTGAAGAACCATCCCCGAAGGAGTCTATGCATGTAAGTTTGTTCACCGTTTATCATCTAAATAGACAATTTTCGATTACTGTTATGACTATGCTAGGAAGTTCGTTTGTTTAGGACAAACGTTATTTTACTTGTTGTATTTGGAAATGAAGAAAGTTTGAAAGAACTATTTTTCCAATTATATCCAACGCCAACACGAAATTGATGCCCGCAATTGTATTGGAATTATATTTCTAAATAGTTATTCAGAAAGCTAATATTTTTCTCTATATTTTATTTGAAAAATGAAAACTTGATTTCCTTAATAATTTTTTCTTCAAATTTATTTCTATTTTTTTTATTCTCTTATCTCAAGGACACCTCAATAAAATTTTCTTCAATTTTTTATTTTTATTTTTTATTTTCTTATTTCAAGGACACTAATTAAGGTTAATCCTGTAGGTGGCTAATGCACTTCCTCCGCTCCCTCCGCCGCCACCTGGGATGCCTCCTATGCCAGCTGGCAATCAGTCCGATGCTGCCGCATCAGACGCTAGAAGCAATTATCCTCCGGCAGCCAACGATCTCACAAGGCTCCCACTGCCGCCGCCGCCACCGCCACCTAGGCCACAGGCTCCGAATATGCCGTCAGATATTTTGCCTCCTGGAATATCCCGTTTCCCTCCCCCACCGCCACCACCTCCGGGACTTCCCAACCATGCAGGTCCACCAGGAATGATGGTCCCCATGCTCCCCCGGCCGCCGTACGGTCCGCCACCCGGCCTACCTCCAATGATGATGAGACCGCCGCTCCCACCTGGGCCACCTCCTTCATTCCAAGATGGTGATTTTGCACAAACACAAACCCATTTTCACGTACCCCAAAAGCCGTCTTATGTTAAATCCGCAGCACCGACAGTGGTCAAGAGACCGCTAGCTCAGCACACACCGGAGCTAACGGCCATGGTAAGTTGACTCATTCGGGGCTATATTTAAATTATGTTTTGGTTATTTAACTCGGCTATTTGAATTATTTAATTATGCTTTAGGATTTGTGTAATTTTGTTTTAGGTTTTGAACCGAGTCTAGTAAGTGTAGTGAATGAATTTATAACCGCTCACGCACGAAAGGTTTTAATTATGTCTTTTCAGTTCCTATTTCAATTCTCTTATTCCTTAAATTCATTCGAAATCTCTTTATTTTATTGGAGAAAGCAAGTTTATGGGAATTTGGCATGTTGAACTAATCTCTGTTTCAGCGTAGATAAATTTACACCCCTGGTAGTTAAAATAAGTAGATTCGCTCTAGGATTCAGGTTAGCCTCCGTAGGTATTCACCCGTTTTAGCCCCTTGACGTGATCCGTTACCCTGAACAGTAACACTATAGTTTGACTCTCTTGGTCGTAAATTGACTTAAAGTCTGTTCCATGATTTGGATTCAGATTCCGGCATCTGTACGCGTAAGGAGAGAGATGACTACCCCGAAATCGAAGCCTAAGCAACCGGTCTCCACCGCCATGGCAGCCCCGAAGCCACCAGCTCCCATGGCATCCAACCCGTCATCAGCACCGAAGCCACAGAGCATCGATGACTCGTATATGCTGTTCTTGGAGGACATGAAGGTGCTCGGTGCTCTCGACAACTGAAACCGAAAGACGTTGATTCTTCGATACGGAACAAAGGGTTGATCCTAGGATATTGATCTTGAACTTGACTTCTTTGGAAACTGACAATGTATGAGAAACTGAGTTGATATGAGATAAATTAGTAATTTGGATTTCATAATGTATTTATTTCTTATCAAAATAGGAGATTGCCAGATATTGAAAAATAATTAAATTCAATAAATCCAAATTAAGGCAAATGAAGTAACCGAAGATTGATGAAACAAAAACGACATTAAATCCAAACGACATTAGTTTTGGAAAATAGTTTTTTTTTTATTCATCATATATATATATCGTCCCTTATGTAGTATACCTTCTATTTTCAAGTGTAGCCCAAATATACCCTCTGTTAATTTATTTCATTTTAAATTCTTGAAATACAGATGAAACCAAGAGTATTTTTTTTAATAATGAGGATTCTTAAAATTAAATTAATTAGAGTGTAAAAAAACAATTTTTTTTAAAGAAATTTAGGGTATATATTTGCAAAAATTTAAAAAAAATTAATAATGAGGATTCTTAAAATTAAATTAATTAGAGTGTAAAAAAACAATTTTTTTAAAAGAAGTTTAGGGTATATATTTGCAAAAATTAAAAATAACTAGCAAATTGCATTTCCTCTTATCTTTAGACCAATATTCACTATTTATGTCACTTGCGAGGTAAAACGACAACATTCCATTTTCTCTTATCTTTAGACCAATATTCACTATTTATTAAAAGAAAAAAAAAACAAAAAAACTTCGCATCTTCTATTTATCTTGTAGAACCAATTTTATTTGTTTAATTAGGTTGTCACGACTTGAATTAATAAGCAAAATATATTTTAGACGTCTTTTGCCATTACACTTCACCCACTAACATTTTCCAAAGAATTTTCCCTAAAATAACACAAAATTAATTATATAATAAAGATTTGGTGAATAATAATAAATCTTACAGGTGTAACATGTTGGTGCACAAAATAATTAAAGAACAAAATCTCGTAAAGCTTTTAAGGAATCATAGTTGTGGAGAACCACTCTTGTAGTAGAATTACACCACATAAAGCTCACACGTTAAGCTCAAAAGAATTAGTCCATTGATAGTTAACATTTAAATCATCTAATTTAACCCTTTTAAATTCACATTTTTATAAAATTATTGGCAAGCTTGAGAGAGTGTATCAAGCTCGGGAAGAAGATAGTGAATCTTATCACAATTCGATGCCGGTTAAACTCTCATACTCAACTCATTTGTTACCGTCATTCCAAATGAAAACCAAATGCCATAACGGGTTGGTTTATTTTCGTGGATTTTCAAATGTTTTGACTTTTGAGCGGAAAGAAGTCATCATTTTAGCGTTTTTTATTTTTTTTTGCATGTATGTCGTCTGACTCGAACACGAAATCATACTAGTTCAAATACTCTACCAAAAATAATCCGGTTTTATTAAGATTCAAGTATTTGATGGACATGGAGAGTGTCTTTACTTGTTATTACAAGTATGCTTGATAGTTCAACCTCTAATTCAATTGTTCAATGTATTATGTAATAAAATCTCAATAATTCTAACTAGAGAATAGACTTTTTGGTAGGAAAAATCAAGCTAGGTTCCTCACCCAAATAATGGCAATAATAGATAGAATTATTATGTCAAAAAGTCCCAAGCTTTATATTTTATATTGATACATGAAGATAAGATGATGTTTCAACATATATGTCTTCTTACCAATAAATAATTGTCATATATTATTTGTAATTGAGAATATGTATCATATATCAATTACTTATTATATTTATAATGCACGATCTTCACAATAATAAAGCTTTGGTTTTATGAATACTTGTTTTATTACTCTGATAAATATAGTCTCCTATGTCACCATATCTCTCTACTTGTAAATAGTTTTGCACGTTAATGATAGTACCTGAATCGATAATTAAAGAGAAATTCATCGAGATTTCAATAAAGTAGATGATCTATTTTCTTTCGAGAGCAAGACCAAAATTTTTCTAAGACCATTTACCTAAACTAAATAAAACAGGCAGAGCCGGCTCTGAGTTCGCGGGGGTCCTAGGCGAAATGAAATTTTTGGGCCTTCGACAAAGTAATATATTTTTATTATCACGCAAAAAAGTAAGACACTAGTAGAAGTATCAAGTAGCTAGGTCATCATGAACCGTCTCACAAACCGTTTGAAGAGCCATCGATGCCCGCTCCGTTTAATACGATTGTGTTGGGCTTTTCTAGGATGATGTCGTTTTCTAAATAAATAAAATCAAATATTTATTATAAAATTGACTCAAACTTAAAAGGAATAATAGCGGCAAAAGTGGCCAAAGTTGGGCCAAGTGTGCAAATAAGTGGCCAAAGCGATTTAATATCGGCATAAATATCCAAAGTTTACCAAACCGTAGCGTGTACAAATTCCATCAACTCCAACTTAACGTTTGTTAAGCGATTTAACACAAAATGCATACATTAACAGTCAACAGATAGATAACAAAATGCATTAAGACTGCTTGCATAACATATTAGCACAAAATACATTGACAGGCGTTGGGTTGGAGTGGATAGAATTTGTACACGCTACGGTTTGAAAAACTTTGGATACTTATGCCGATATTAAATCGCTTTGGCCACTTATTTGCACACTTGACCCAACTTTGGCCACTTTTGCCGCTAATATCCCAACTTAAAATGTGGCATTGGAAGTCTACCAGACAAAGCAAAAAGCATCCCTATAGTTAGTGCACACAATTATTTTCACATTTAGATTATTGAATCAAAATCGAATTTGACTTTCAATAGAATAATATGGAAAAGATAAATAGTTTGAAACAAAAAAAAATTAAATAAATAAAAAAAGTCTCAAACCATGTTTGACAAAGGAAAAACGACAGACATTTGAGCAAAAAACTATGATTGTCTCTGTGAAACATATCAAACCTTTAAACATGATCACCAACTTACTAATACAAGTTGTCAAGTCCTATATTCTCTAAACAAACTAACTAAAATGCTTTGCCAATTAGTGTGTGTGTGTGTATATATATATATGTATGTATATTATTTGAAACGCAATTAGAGAGTAACAGTGGATTAGCGTAATTAAAGTCCCACATGGAGAAAAGAGAGAGAGTCTGTGGTTTATAAAGATGAAGCGTTGGATTGTTGATCGCTGGGCCAAGTAGCGAGGGCCTATGACCAAGCGGGGCAATAAAGTGGTTTGAATGCGACGGATCACGGGGTGTAAATCCCGGGCATGTGCGTGTGTGATGCCAAAAGAGCAAGCCGACTAAGTCGACAGAAGTCCCATGATGATTATGGGGCTTTGCCATGAATCATCATGGCTCGAATGGAGTCTAATGGCACCCACGACGACCCGATGCAAATATTCCGGGCACTGTGGCGCCAACTGAGATTAAATTCCCAGTAGGCCCGATGAAAATTCCGAGCTATTGAATCCACCCCCGATGCAAGTATTCCGGGAATGGTAGGCTTGATGAAAATTCCGGTCATTGATGTGCTCTTTGGGCGGCAAGCCCACGATGCCCGCATACTCCCGCCCGTCGCAAACTAATACTTTTATCTTTTGTTTATTTAAACTAGTGGACTGTACCGCGCTCCGCGTGGTGGCGATAAAATATGTTAATAAATATTATTGAAAATATTTATCATTTTATTAATAATAAAAAAGTTAAATGAGTAAGGAATAAAAAAAAAGTAACAAAATAAGCAAAAAAAAAAAAAACTTTGTTTCATCTAAATATTATTTAGTACAAAAATGATGATATATATATATATATATATATATACACGTAGCACATCTATAAATACGAATTGCATGATGAAGAAGAAGAAAAAAAATAAAAAAATAACATAGAACTTGTTTTCTTACCTTAACTTTGCATCTCTTGTTTCGTATTTTATTATCTACTGACTTTCTTCTTTTTTAGCAAAAAAGAACTTTTAAGGGGAAGAAAGAAAATCAAGAGATAATGTATTATATTATTGCAAAAATCTCACTTATATTTTTCCAATTGATTTCACTCTCTAGGTACGTAATTATATGATTTCACTCTAGGTGAATAATTATAGGCTATGCCACTATGGAGATATCCAAGCTCAGAACCTCCCCATTATTTTTGTGTATATACCAACACTCATCCAAAGTTACGGTAGGATCTTTTTTTATCGTTTTTGGAATTTTGACCAAGGTAAAATAAATTCTAAAAGTTTATGGTACTATTGTCGCAAAAATCTCTATTTCAAATAAAGTTATCACTAAAATGTGTTGTTGTTGGAGACAAGTGGTAAATGCCATGTATGCTGGTGATATGTCATTTAATATTTCCAGATAACATTTGTAAGGAAAGACTGGCGTTAAAGACTTTTGCCGCAAAAAAATAGATGTTAGTGATTTATTTGCAAGAATTTAGTGACTTTGACTACTTTTGCAGCAAAAATTAAACGTCAGTGACTTATCTGCAAATAATTGATGACGTTATTGACTTTTGCCGCAAAAAATAAACGTTAGTGACTAATTTGCAAGAATTTAGGGACTTCGATGACTTTCGCGGCAAATTTCCCTTTATTTTATTTGCACGTAAGAGATTGCCGAATTTGTTGTCATGTCGCCGTCGAGTAGATTCTCTTAAATTGTGATCGACTTCATACATCCTCGTGATCCTTCACCTGAGAAAATATGTTCAAATGAAATAACTACAATATACAATCTAAAAAATTCTCGTATTTGATGAAAAACAATCAATTACATTATTTTGATAAAAAATAATAATTAGATACCTTTTCGTTTAATATGTAATTTCCCTTAGCACACCATCGCCCAGTTTTAGATCGAATGATTGCTCCGCCACAGTGAAATTCAAAAGAAGTTCCCGCCATAGATGGTGGAAGTTCAATAGTTACGTAATCAATGAAATATGGTAATGATATTTGTTTAGGTCGGATTTGGTCAAATCCATCCTCAACACAACTCGTGTCGTTTTGCCCACAAACGACATGAAATGGGGCGAGGAAGTTCAACCCCGAGGGGGATTATCCCCGATGAGGATGATCTCCGAGGAAGTTCAGCCCCGAGGGGGATTATCCCCGACGAGGATAATCTCCGAGGGAGTTCAACCCCGAGGGGGATTATCCCCGACGAGGATAATCTCCGAGGACGCTCATCACCCGAGGGAATTATCTCCGACGAGGATAATCTTCGAGGAAGCTCTACCGCGAGGGGGATTATTCCCAAGGAGGATCATCCCCGAGGAGGTTTGATCGCGAGGAAGCACAGCCACACAAAAGCAAGTTGCGAAGAAGTGTCCCGTCACACTCGACGAGGGATTTCGTCATGATGATTATGCAGAGCCCGATGACAGCCGAAGGGACGTTCATTAATGAAGCTCACCTACCCAGTCGATAAAAGGTGTCAGCGCCGGGGCTTGCAAGGCCCGATGACGGCTGAAGGGACGTGCATTTAATGAAGCTCACCTACCCAAAATGACAGTCTGCTCGGAAGCGACGTAAAGCAGAAATCCGCCATGCCTTCCATCGAATCACTCTGGGAGGCGAATGATTAAAAAGGGAAAAGGCGGGAAAAATGCTAGGGGGCATAATGTAAATTGTAAACTCTATAAAAGGGCAAGATAAGCCTCATCTGAAGGTTCGGAAAAATGGAGGAAAAATGACCCGAAAAAGAGAGAAAGAAACCTTGTAATAGAACGGAAGAAAACCGACCCGAGGCTCATAATCCTTCATCTGTCCAGCTATTCAACGGAAGAAAACCGAGCTCATTTCGGAAATTATAATAAAACAGAGATATTCATCATTTGTTGTTATTTATTTGTTGTTTGATGATTGTCTTTGTGACTGGAAAAGGGTGGTGAAAAACCCCCTCTACAGTTTGGCGCCCACCGAGGGGCTTTGTTTTCTTTCTAACTCACAGCCAGGAATTTGAAGGAGCGAGATGTCATCGAACGACAACGTCATCACCGTAGAAGGGGACGAAGTCCCAGCCATGGAAAGACTCCGGCAGCAGTTGGCCGAGGCCAACACGAAAGTGATGGAGGCAACACGGTGGCCGAAGAGGCGGCTAGGAAGGCGGAAGAACAGGAAGAGCGGAACGGACGACTTTCTGCCCTTCTGGAGCGGGCGAGTCAAAGAAGGGAAGGCCCGGAGAGCACGATCGTGGGATCATCAGCTCGGGGAGCGGGTGGAATAATGGCTGAGGGAGAGCAAGGCAACCTGACGCCTCAAGCGCCGCCGATCATTAGGGATCTTTTCAATGCCGCCGGCGTGACACCGGTGAATGCGACGAACCCGCCGGGAAGCTTGACAACCACCATAGCGGAGACGATCCAGGAGGAGGTCCAGAGAGCGATGAGGGAAATATCCTCAAGCATGGAGGCAAAAATGGGATACGTAGCCTCGCAGGTGCATAAAGCCACGAGCGCGGCGCCCGAAATCGATAGGTTGGTCAGGGAGGCCAGGGTGACACCTTTCTCGGCAAAGATCCGCAACGTGGAGCTAGGAGAATTGCCAAAGGTCAGGCTCTCGCAGTACAGAGGAGCTTCGGACCCAAACACCCACGTGAAGTCATTTCGGATCGCCACGGAGCGCATAGGCGGCGAGGAGACGAAGCTGGAGGCCATACTGTGCCACCTCTTTGTCGAAAGCTTGCAGGGCCCGGCGAGCGACTGGTTCGCTAAGCTACCATCGCAATCCATCGGCGACTCCGATGAGCTCGTCGCATGTTTCCTGCGGCACTATTCAATGTACGTCCAGAACGAGGCAACCGTTACGACCCTGTGGAACCTCTCACAGGGGCGAGAAGAAACCCTCCGACAGTACGTCGGAAGGTTCAAAGACATTATGGTCAAAATCTAGGGGCTCGATAGCGTCGTCACTATCCAGGCGCTGAAGCATGGGCTGTGGTATTTGGCCCCTTTCCGTGAGGAGTTAATAAAAATGCGCCCATTGACGGTCGAGGACGCGCTCCACAGGGCGACGCTCTTCATGGAAATAGAGGAAGAGACTTTGGCCCAGAAGAAGATCCACGAAGGTGGAAGCAAAGGAAGGCAACATGGAAAAAGGGAAAGCGGGGACGGAGGAGATGCCTCATCATCCTGAGCGAGGAAGGGAGAAGAAGACCGAAGAAATCTCGGTGAGCGACGAGGTCGAGAAGCTCCGAGGCAAGAAGTGTATCAGGTTGACGAGCACAAAGATCGCGATTATGGTCGAAGAGACCACCACCAAGGAGGGTCCTCGGAAAACCGAGGACGATTCTCCGATGATCGAGGAGGATTCTCGGGGGATCGAGGACGATTCTCCGATGATCGAGGAGGATTCTCAAGGGACCGAGGACGATTCTCCGACGATCGAGGAGGATTCTCGGGGAACCGAGGACGATTCTCCGATGATCGAGGAGGATTCTCAGGGGACCGAGGACGGTTCTCCGATGATCGAGGAGGATACCCGGGGAGCCAGGGAGGATTTTCCAACGACCAAGGAAGATTTGCTGGAAACCGAGGGGGATCCTCGGGGTCTGGAGGCCGAGGGGGCTTCTCGGGAGGCCGAGGAGGCTTCGGGGCGAAGTTTTGGCCAAAAGATATGAGCAAATTCTGCGCTTACCACAACTATAATGGCCATGCCACTGAAGATTGTGCCATGCTAAAGAAGGAGCTCCAGAGAAGATACGCGACAGGGGAGATCAAGGACCTCACATACAAACCTCCCGTGCCTTGGAATAATGGGAACAGGGCATGGCAGGGCCGACAAGAAGAACCTACGTACGACGGGAGGGACGGTCGAGACGGGGCAAATAGGAACCTGGCAATCGAGCCGCCACCGGCAAGGCGTAGCGAGGAAGACCGACCGGCCTCGAGAACGAGAATCGAGGTGATCACGGGCGGATCACGGTTCTGCGAGGATTCGGTCAACAGCATAAAAGCTTATCAGCGGAGGGGGAAAGAGCACGGCCAAGAAGACGTGAAGATGGGCGCCGCAGGCGCAAGGATAGAGTTCGTGGAGAATGAGGATTGCGCTGATGTGCACGACGACGCTCTGGTCCTCGAACTCAGCGTCGGCGGATGCGAGGTCTGCCGCATCCTCGTTGACAACGGAAGCTCGGTCGACGTCATTTTCTACGAATGCTTGACGAAGATGGGCATCGAGGGACTCGCGGTAGGGGGACGACCCCCCAAGGTATCGGGTTTCAACGGGGACGTCGCCGTCTCGATGGGGACAGTCCACCTCCCGGTCCGCGCAGGGAGCGTCAACCGGATGACGGAGTTCATGGTGCTAAACGTCCCGTCACATTTCAACATTATCCTGGGGAGACCTTGGATCCACTCCATGAGGGCCGTGCCGTCAAATTACCACCAGAGCATAAAATTCCCGGGAAAGAGAGAGGGGGAGGTCGAGGAGCTCAAAGGAAGCAGGGACGCGTACCAGATTTTCTACATGATGCACCACAAGTCGATGACTGCCGAGAAGGGAATCAAGCAAACAGAGAAGGGAGAACCGGCCAGATTATAGCAATTAGCGATGCCCGCCCCAAGATTCCCCGGGCGGATTGAGGGGCGGGGGAAGAGCGTCGATAGGACAGCCAGGGTACTTAGCACGGAAGACATCGAGGCTCGGGGCGCCGAAGAAAGAAAGGGGGGAGCACAGATCGAGGAAGTAGAGCGAGTTTGCATCGACGAATCCGATCCTACTCGGACTGTCGGTATAGGCGCAGAGCTCGATCCGGATACCAAAGCATGACTAATCAACTTCCTAAAGAGGAACCGGGGGAGTTTCGCTTGGTCTCATGAGGACATGCCAGGAATCGACCCTTCGGTGACAGCTCACCGCCTCAACACCGACCCAAGGCACAAGCCCGTCGTGCAAAAGAGGAGAAAAATGGCCCCCGATAGAAACAAGATCATCAACGACGAGGTAGATAAGCTGCTCTCGATGGGAACCATCCGAGAGGTAAAATACCCCGAATGGCTGGCTAACACAGTCGTCGTAAAGAAGAAGAATGGTAAATGGCGAGTTTGTGTGGATTACACCGACCTCAACCGAGCCTGCCCGAAGGATAGTTTCCCGATGCCGCATATAGATCGCCTCGTCGAGGCCACCCACGGCTACGAGCTTCTCAGCTTCATGGATGAGTATTCCGGGTACCACCAAATAAGGATGCACCCGGAGGATGAAGAGAAGACCGCCTTCGTCAGCGAGAGGGGCACGTACTGCTACAAGGTCATGCCCTTCGGACTAAAGAACGCCGGAGCCACCTACCAGAGACTGGTGACCAAGATGTTCCACAAGCAGATCGGAAAGAGCATGGAAGTATACATCGACGACATGGTCGTCAAATCCCTGAAGGCGGCGGCGCACATCGAGCACTTGGAGGAATGTTTTGAGATTCTAAACCTGCACGGGATGAAGCTGAATCCCACCAAGTGCACCTTCGGTATGTCCTCGGGAAAGTTCTTGGGCCACATGGTCACTCGGCGAGGGGTCGAAGCCTACCCCGAGCAAATTGAGGCAATCAAGAGCATGCCCTCGCCCCGAAACCGAAGAGAGATTCAGAGATTGACCAGAAGGATTGCTGCTCTGAACCGATTTATCTCACGATCGGCCGACAAGACCCTCCTTTTCTACGAGCTGCTAAGGAAGAACAAGAAATTCGAGTGGACCGCGAAATGCGAGGAAGCCTTCCAGGCGCTGAAGTCCTATCTGTCATCACCGCCCATTATGACGAAACCAAGGCCGGGGAACCTTTATACTTGTACATCGCCGTGTCTAACCACGCGATCAGCCAAGTGCTTGTGCGAGAGGAGGATGGGGAACAGAGGCCAGTCCCCTACATCAGCAGAAAACTCCTCGACGCCGAGACAAGATACCCTCAACCCGAGAAACTTGCTCTGGCAGTATACGACGCATCGGAAAGACTGAAGCATCACTTCCAAGTCCACACCATCGTCGTCATGACCGACAGACCCATCCGCACTATCATCCACGGCCCGAGCCAGTCGGGAAGGGTCACGAAGTGGTCTATAAAGCTAGGAGCGTACGACATTGAGTACAAGCTTCGGACGAGCCTCAAGTCTCAAGTACTCGCAGACTTCCTCATCGAGTTGCCAAAGGATCCGGTGGACCCGAGCGACGAAGCCGGCGTATGGAAGCTACAAGTCGATAGATCCGCGACAGCACAAGGATCTGGAGTGGCGATCAGGATCATCTCCCCTAGGGGAGACGTGATAGAAAAAGCCTGTCGCCTCGCCTATCGCTTCACCAACAACGAGTCGGAGTATGAAGCGCTCATCATCGGGATGCAATCATCCTTGGCAATCGGGGCGAAGAACTTGCACGCTTTCTCAGATTCGCAGCTGGTGGTGAAACAAGTAAACGGGGAATACGAGAAAAACGACGAGCGAATGGAGGCTTACGCAGGAGTGATCGAGGCTCTCTCAAGAAAATTCTACTACTTTAGCCTGACACTGGTGACGCGAGGAGACAACACTCACGCCGACGCGCTGGCAGGCCTGGGTTCTACGACTGAAATCGGAGAACTAAGGTCTGTCACGGTGGAAACGGTGGAGAAGCCAAGCATCCGGAGAGAGGAGGGCCCACCAAAGAAGAAAGCTAGAGGAAAAGAAGAAGCCGAGGAGACAAGTGCGGGCGAGGCTAACCTAAACGAGATCGAAGAGAACGAGGACGAGGAAGGGGAGCGGGGGAGTTGTGGACGACGATGAAACAGAAGATTGGAGGACGCCCTTCCGAAGGTACATCCTTGAAGGGACGCTGCCCGAAGACCTGCAAGAATCCCGAAAGATCAAGTCAAAAAGTTCCAGGTACACCGTCCTCGACAACATACTTTACCGAAGAAGCTTCGCGGGTCCCTACCTAAGATGCCTTGGCAAAAGGGAGGCCGAATACGTCATGCGGGAAATCCATAGCGGGGATTGCGGGAATCACTCTGGCGGGCGATCCCTGCTTAAAAAGACTAAGCGGCAAGGTTTCTTTTGGGAAACCATTGTCACCGATTGCATCAACCACGCCAAGAAATGCGAGAAATGTCAGCGGCACGCGCCGGCAATCAACTGCCCGGCCGAAAAACTCTCAGTGGTCTCGGTTCCTTACCCTTTCATGAAGTGGTCGATGGACATCGTCGGCCCCATGCTCATCGGCACACGACAGAAGAGGTTCATGCTCGTCGTTACGGATTTCTTCACCAAATGGACGGAGGTGGAAGCATACGGCAACATCAAGGATTCCGATGTCGAGAGTTACGTATGGAAGAACGTGATTACTCGCTTCGGATTGCCCCGGGAGATAATCGCCGATAACGGGTCCCAGTTCATCTCGAAGAGGTTCGGAGATTTCTGCAAGCGATGGAGGATAAAACTCAACACATCGAATCCGCGGTATCCCCAAGGCAACGGGAACGCCGAGGCGGTCAACCGAACCATCGTCGACAACAACAAGAGGAGGCTCGGCGAAAAGAAAGGACTGTGGGCGGACGAGCTACCAGGAGTGTTATGGGCTTATCGAACCACCCCTCATTCCGCGACCGACGAGACGCCTTTCGCCTTGGCCTTTGGAGTGGAGGCTGTGATCCCAACAGAGGTTGACATTCCGAGCCTTCGTCGAACGCTAGCCCCTAGCGGCGAAGAGGATAACGAGCAGGGTCTCCTCCATCAACTCGACCACATCGACGAGAGGCGTGAGCGAGCAAGCACGCACGTTGCCAACTATCAAAACACGATCGCGCGCTTTTATAACAAGAAAGTGCACCCGAGAAGGTTCAGGGTTGGGGAGATGGTCCTCCGACGAGTCTTCCAGAATACCGCCAAAGCAAATGCCGGGAAGCTAGGGCAGACCTGGGAAGGCCCTTACATGGTTACCAATGTCGTCAAACCAGGAGTCTATGAGCTCAAGAATGCGGAAGGAGCAAAAGTAATACGGAGTTGGAACGTGAAACACTTAAAAAAGTTCTACCAGTAGCCCCATCTCACTGATTCACTCTCTTCTTTATGAATATAAATCTTATCTTTTTTGCCAGTTGGGGAAGTCCCGACCCTCTCTTGTTCGGGGTTATTATTTTGCGTGACCTCGACTTTTGATTGAACTGATTCGAAATTTTTTGCTACGGATGACCCTTTTCTTATCTCAGGCTCATCGGAGGAAGTAACTTCTACATTTCTACACACGCACCGATGAAAGCTTCGAAGAAAATTATAGTATATAACAATATACATATATACGGCTAAGGGTGCCGAGCAAGCCCGGTCCGGCAAAACATGTCGAGATCCATATACGGCTAAGGGTGCCGAGCAAACCCGGTCCGGCTAAAGAGCCAAGAATAATATAAAGATATATATATATATATATATATATATATGATTAAGCAGGCAAGCAAGCCCGAAAGGGAGCAAGCGGAAACAACCAAGGGGGACGCAAAGGAGACTTGGATAACTAATGCCGGCTAGAACCTATCTCCGAAACAGTTATACTTTATTTTACCAAGTGTATACACTTGATAAAATGGGGGACTAACTGTTAAGGTCGGATTTGGTCAAATCCATCCTCAACACAACTCGTGTCGTTTTGCCCACAAACGACATGAAAAGGGGGCGAGGAAGTTCAACCCCGAGGGGGATTATCCCCGATGAGGATGATCTCCGAGGAAGTTCAGCCCCGAGGGGGATTATCCCCGACGAGGATAATCTCCGAGGGAGTTCAACCCCGAGGGGGATTATCCCCGACGAGGATAATCTCCGAGGAAGCTCATCACCCGAGGGAATTATCTCCGACGAGGATAATTTCCGAGGAAGCTCTACCGCGAGGGGGATTATTCCCAAGGAGGATCATCCCCGAGGAGGTTTGATCGCGAGGAAGCACAGCCACACAAAAGCAAGTTGCGAAGAAGTGTCCCGTCACACTCGACGAGGGATTTCGTCATGATGATTATGCAGAGCCCGATGACAGCCGAAGGGATGTGCATTAATGAAGCTCACCTACCCAGTCGATAAAAGGTGTCAGCACCGGGGCTTGCAAGGCCCGATGACGGCTGAAGGGACGTGCATTTAATGAAGCTCACCTACCCAAAATGACAGTCTGCTCGGAAGCGACGTAAAGCAGAAATCCGCCATGCCTTCCATCGAATCACTCTGGGAGGCGAATGATTAAAAAGGGAAAAGGTGGGAAAAATGCTAGGGGGCATAATGTAAATTGTAAACTCTATAAAAGGGCAAGATAAGCCTCATCTGAAGGTTCGGAAAAATGGAGGAAAAAGGACCCGAAAAAGAGAGAAAGAAACCTTGTAATAGAACGGAAGAAAACCGACCCGAGGCTCATGATCCTTCATCTGTCCAGCTATTCAACGGAAGAAAACCGAGCTCATTTAGGAAATTATAATAAAACAGAGATATTCATCATTTGTTGTTATTTATTTGTTGTTTGATGATTGTCTTTGTGACTGGAAAATGGTGGTGAAAAACCCCCTCTACAATATTTATAAAAATAAATAAATTCAAAAATCTAATAAAAAAGAGAATGTAAATTTATTGATTTTGCTTCAATATATCAGCTGTCAGCTGAAAACTCTTAGAAAGAAAAGGTGAATGCTTTAATATTAGTTTGTCAGATCACTTGTTATTTCTTCATTTTATAATATATAGATTGTATGTGATTTTTTTTTTTAACAAAGTAATCTGATTAAACTTAGCCATTTACTATCATTGTTTAATATTTATTGTGTTGATGCCAAAAAACATTATCATGCATTAATGATAAGCATGTGAGGGCGACTCTTTCTATATTTATATCCATAGTAATAGGGATTTTGTAATGATTTTACCATTATTTATTTAATATTATATTCTCAATTCTCCCAATATACAAGTATTTTTAACACCACTTGGTTTTATTTTGAACAGCAGCTCTAAAATAAATGGATAATCATTAATAACATGTACTTATTTGAAAATATTAGTAGAATTTGTACTTAAATAAAATATAAACCATGTTCATTAAGAACCACTATAAATGACATAAAATCTTGGACTAAGTTTATTTTTGTAGCATTAACAGTCAACATCAAACCCCCACCATTGATGTTTGATGATTTTTTTTTTTTCAAATTAAAAACCCATCTCTTTTTTTGGATCTTATGTAATGAGGTCATTGCCATTGTCATCGAACATCTTTTCTATAACTATCATCTTCTCCATCTGGTATATTATATTTTTTAGGGAATTTATTATATCCTTATGTTATTTTAAAACTTTTAGCGGGCCTGCCCGTCCCCATCCCCGTCCCCGGCATGCCTTCATTATGGGCGCGGCTAACCCATGCATGTGATGGATCAATGCTCGAGTTGCCCGTCTTGAGGAGATTAAAAAAGCGGGCGAAACCCGTTCGTCTTGATAATAAAAGTGGTATTTTGTCCTTATATTTTTAGCTTCTAGTTTTTTTTTTAATAATAAAAATGATATAACAAGAAACATTCACCCTTTTTTAGGCACGAGCCACGGGGGCATAACACCGGTACATCCCATTGACGAGCAATGTTATTTTTGCAAAACATTATAAATGTGGCACCAAAAATATTTTGATTCTTAATTTTTTTACTTTTATTATTTTTTTGTACTAAACGAATCAAATTAAACCAAACTCAAAATTCATCATTTTAAGTTTTTTTTTTTTTTCAATTGAAGTAACACTATTATTTAAAATTACATGTACTCGCATTATATGATATATTTGCATTGTAAGAACTGAAATCGGATACTAACGATGTTGGGAAGGATGCCACGACAAGTATATCAACACACAGTAAAAACGCCCAGATTACCAAACACGCGCATAAAGTAAAAGACAAGTGAACACGCGATATTTGGTAACGCAGTTCGCGAACCCCTCGTGGGAACCTACTCTGCAGGGCACTGACCCAGATTCTTTATTCCACTGGAAAACATTTACACAATGTTACACGGTCATACAAGATACTTAAATGAGTTTCACAAGGGAATAGATAAACTCCCCTTCAAGACCAGGCGCAACTGGTGATCCGACTCCAGGGAAAAAGCGTGCACTCCTCTTCGGAAACGGCCTTGGATGCTTCAACCGTCGAACAACCGGTCGTCATTCCTCGAATGAGATCGCAAGACCCTCCAGCTTCCTTTAAGCATATTTTTACATTTCCACGTGCTAGTTGATAACCACAACCAGCAAAGGTTAAATAACCGGTCAAATTGGCTTCCAAATAAGGCAATAAAGGCTCCACGATCTTGGGTGATTGAAAGGATGATTGGCAATCTTCAATCACAGCTATTCAAGGGGCTGATGCTGCAAACCACTCATTGATTATGCAGATACATAATGAAGATCGTGGTGATGACTCTGAAGATCTTGGACATTAACTCTGATGAAGATTCTGGTCATTAACTCCGCTGTTGCTTTGACACTTGTTCCGACAACTCCTTTGACGGCCTTATCCAGTCCGAATCTGGCAATCAAATCTCCAGCAATAAATGACCTCCATGAATGCGATAATATCTCCCAACAGCTAAGATATCACGACCAGCTGTGCATCTTGACTTTATTCTGATTGCCTTGATCTTCTTGATGATTGAGCCACATCTTTTGTACACGCCATATATGGAAAGTCTTCCACACCACCTGTGTTACACATAATGACAAAACCGAACACAAACTGCGGAATACAATGCAATGTTCTTACAAGAACAACTGACAATATTGATTACAATTACATACATAAGCAATTTCTGCGTCTTACAGAGATCGCACAGAAGACCTCACATGAAATCTTGTAGTGGATTTACCACTAGTCCTATCAAACTCAGTAAATATAGCATACCGTACTCTATAGTTCAAACTTGCAACTTGTTAGTGGGTCCTATTAGCGTATATATATATATATATATATATATATATATATATATATATATATAATATATTAATCTTGCTGTATCTATAAATATCAATCATCTATTCAATAATAATATTATGAGAGTAATTTCCCTATTATGATATCAGAGCAAAACAGGGTAGGTCGTGCACCTTGAACCCTAAACTGTTGAGCCCCTTTTCGCCGCCGTCACATCTCTCAACCCGTGTGTTTTTTTTTTCGACCACCTTCAGGTCTCTGCAAACCAGCGCCGCCGCGGCAATCAGATTCAGTCGCCGTAATTCATGTCTCAAGGTGCCCGACATGAGCAGTGCCACATCTTCGGAGTCCGTCGTAAATCCAATCATGCCGTCCGCTTCTGACCCCGCTTCGCATCTTATTGCAATCAACATCTCCGCCCAAGCTCCGCTGAAATTGACGGCAACAAATTATTCGGTCTGGCGCCTCCAGTTTAACTCTCTTCTCATTGGGTACGATCTCATTGGCTATGTCGATGGAACGAAACCATGCCCTCCCAAAGATCATCATCAGACCTTGGAATATGCTCTTTGGATTCGACAGGACCAACTTCTGTTGAACGCCATTATCGGGTCCATCTCTGCTGACATCGTTCCTTTCATTGCTTCTTCAAAATCATCCCGTGATGCGTGGATCATTTTAGAGAAGACGTACGCCTCTCCTTCGCGGGGTCGAATTATGCAACTTCGTGCCGCTCTCAACAAACTGCACAAAGGAGAGAAAACCATCACACAATATATGCAAGACATCAAGACGATCATCGACACTCTTGCCCTCATGTATCAATCCATAGATTTTGACGATCTTTCCATTCGGATTTTACTAGGCCTTGGACCTTCGTATATGGCTATCTCCAACGCCCTCCAAGCTCGTGAGACTCCGATAACTTTTGAGGAATTGTTTGAAAAATTACTAAATTACGAGGCACAACTGCAACTCTCAGGACCAACATCACCACAAGATTCTCCTACGACAGCTTACGCAGCTCAATTTTCAACCGGCTTTAACCGTCATCAACGGCCCAAGAATCCTCGACACCAGTATTCGTCCCCCCCGACGCAGCACAAACAGTCTTTCCGATCGACACCACATTGGTCTCCTCGACCAACCTCTACGAACAACCCTAGGTATCTTGGAAAATGTCAAGTGTGCGGAACAGTTGGTCACTCGGCTCGGCAATGTCCACTTGTTCCATCTTCCACTTGGGTTAATCTTCCACCCCCAACGCCACGTGCGCCTCGACCCTTTTCGGATTCTCATTCTCGTCCAGCTGCATTTTACTCTTCTGCTCTGCATCCAAGTGAGTGGATTGTTGACTCTGGCGCCAACAATCACATTACTTCGGATCTCGCCAATCTATCTGAACACACGCCTTACACGACATCTGACAATGTGGTCATCGGTGATGGTAAACAACTTCCCATTGATGCTATTGGTTCTTTATGTCTTCCAGGATCATCTCGTATGTTGTCTCTCAAGTCGGTTTTGCACGTACCTGATATGTCGGTGAACTTGGTCTCGGTCTATAAGTTATGTAATACTAATCCCGTGTTCGTGCAATTCTTTGATTCTTATTTTCAGGTGCTGGACCGTCTCACTGGGGAAACACTCGTAACAGGACAACATAAAAATGGTGTCTACACATGGCCGACCACAATCACACCTTCACATCCAGAATCACCATCTCAAGCTTTCCACACCACCACTCCTTCCGCCACCGAGTCCTTAGACGTTTGGCACTTTCGTCTAGGCCATCCCTCCACTAGGATTTTACAGCAATCATTGTCAGCTTTGAATATTTCATTTTCCAATCATCAGTTTCTTCAATTTTCTTGTACCTCTTGCCAAATCAATAAAAGTCACAAGTTACCTTTTACTACTTCCACTGTTACTTCATCGGCTCCTCTTGATGTCATTTTTTCAGATGTGTGGACTTCGCCGATTTACTCCATGGATGGCTATAAATATTATGTAATTTTTGTTGACCATTTCACTAAGTATGTATGGCTTTATCCTCTTCGCAAAAAATCTGATGTCGCAAACACATTTGTCACTTTCAAAAATCTTGTTGAAAAATACTTTTCCACCTCAATAAGAACATTATTTTCTGATGATTGGATACACAGTTCTACGTTCTTTTCTCTCAAGCAAGTATTAAAATGCCGCTTGCCGTTTTCGTTTCGAATTTTTCGTTTTACGGATATATCGCTTGCCGATGGGTATGTCGATGGGCAAATGGTAAAAAAAGGGCATGTCGTTTACCGGATTTACCGCATTTTTCGAATGGGCATACCGCTTGCCGATGGATATGCCGACGGATATTCTGTAAAAAATATTTCAGTATTTCCAAATTCCAACTATATTTTTATATGGTATTGAATTATTAATTTCTAAATTACCTATTTAATAAATATGACACATAACCACAAAAACATATTCAAATAATAAATATGACACCATAGAGTTTAGTACACACTCATCATAAGTTCATAAGTCATAAGTTCATAAGTCATAACACACTAATATTAAGTGTATATGTATGTTAGGTGAAGTTAATATGTATGTTAAGTGTATAATATTATTTGAAGTGTGTAATATTAAGTTAAATTATTAGGTGAAGTGTATGTGTATGTTAAGTGTGAATGTGTGATATTAGTTGAAAACAAAAAGTCCCACATTGATAGATGACAAGAGTTTGGTGATGTTTATATACCAAATATTAGGGACAAGGGCTTGGGCCCTTAGGGTCATAGGATTTTGTGGATGGGGGAGGATTCACACAAATGTTACACCGCCGCCGCCGTCCGTCCGACCGACCGGCCGGACGTGGCGTGGAGTGGAGTGGAGTGGCGGGGTCTTGTGTGAGTATAATTATTTTTGCCGAAAGTTTGATTGGTATTTTTGCCGAAATCTACCAAAAAATGCGAAATTCGAGCACCATTTCGTCGTTTTGAAGGCAAAAAACGACAAGAGATTTTCTTTCCGAATGTCGTTTGGAATTTCGCGGCATTTGGTAAAACGACAGCGAAACGGAAAGAATGTCGTTTCGGTGTTCCACTGAAAACGAAAATCGACGCGAATTTCGGTCGATTTTCCCGATATTTTACACCTTGCTCTCAAGTAATGGCATATCTCACCTTACCACTCCTCCGCACACACCTGAACACAACGGGTACTCTGAAAGAAGACATAGGCATATTGTTGAAACCGGTCTCACTTTACTCCATAACGCCTCAATTCCTTTGACCTTTTGGCCTTTTGCCTTTGCCACTGCTACATATCTCATAAATCGTATGCCTAAACGAAACCTCTCATTCTTATCATCATTCACTAAATTATTCAATCGTTCACCTAATATGTCCAAACTTCGGGTATTCGGTTGTTTGTGTTTTCCTTGGCTTCGGCCATATACGTTGTTAAGGTCGGATTTGGTCAAATCCATCCTCAACACCACTCGTGTCGTTTTGTCCATAAACGACATGAAGGAGGCGAGGAAGTTCACCAGCGAAGAGGGAGTTATCCCCGAGGAAGGACATCCCCGAGGAGGAATACCCCGAGGAGGTTCATCAGCGAGGGGACGCAGCCACGCGAGCAAGCGGGTCGCGATGAAGCGTCCCATCACGACTCGACGAGGAACTTCGTCATGATGATTATGCAGAGCCCGGTGACAGCCGAAGAGACGTGCATTTATTGAAGCCGACCTACTCACTCGATGAGAGCGTCAGCGACGGAGGCCTGCAAAGCCGAATGACGGCTGACGAGACGCGCATTTAATGCGGCGCACCTACCCATTACGGGAGCATGCTCGGAGGTGACATAAAGTGAGGATAAACCCCGCTGCCTTCAAATCACGTCAGAGAGTGATGATTAAAGAGGAAAAGGGCGGGAAGGATAGAAGGGGAAAGTATTGTAAACTCTATAAAAGGCAAGATAAGCCTCATTTTGTAGAGGTTGGTTGGTTTGTGATTCGAACAAAAGGGAGAGAAAAAAGACTCAGCAAAAGCAAGAAAAGAGATCTTGTAATAGAATTATCTGAGGCTCATGATCCTTCATCTGTCCAGCTATTTAACGGAAGAAAACCGAGCTCATTTCGGAAATCATAATAAAACAGAGATACTCATCATTTGCTGTCATTTTATTTATTATTTGATGATTGTCTTTGTGACTGGAAAAGGGTGGTGAAAAACCCCCTCTACAGTTTGGCGCCCACCGTGGGGCTTTGTTTTCTTTCTAACTCACAGCCAGGAATTTAAAGGAACGAGATGTCGACTAGCGATAACGTCATCACCGTAGAAGGGGACGCAGTCTTAGCCATGGAGAGACTCCGGGAGCAGCTGGCCGAGGCCAACGGGAGGGTGATGGAGGCAACACGGGTGGCCGAAGAGGCGGCCAAGAAGGCAGAGGAGCAGGAAGAGCGGAACGGACAACTTACTGCCCTTCTGGAGCGGGCGAGCCAAAGAAGTGAAGGTCCGGAGAGCACGATCGTGGGATCATCAGCTCGGGGAGCGGTTGGAGTAACGGCTGAGGGAGAGCAAGGCAACCTGACGCCTCAAGCGCTGTCGATCGTTAGGGATCTCTTCAATGCCGCCGGCGTGACACCGGCGAATGCGACAAACCCGCCGGGAGGCTTAACAACCACCGTAGCGAAAACAATCCAAGAGGAGGTCCAGAGAGCGATGAGGGAGATATCCTCAAGCATGGAGGCGAAGATGGGATACGTAGCCTCGCAGGTGCATAAAGCCACGAGCGCGGCGCCCGAGATCGATAGGTTGGTGAAGGAGGCCAGGGTGACGCCTTTCTCGGCAAAGATCCGCGGTGTGGAGCTAGGAGAATTGCCGAAGGTCAGGCTCTCGCAGTACAGAGGAACTTCGGACCCAAACACCCACGTGAAGTCATTTCGGATCGCCACGGAGCGCGTGGGCGGCGAGGAAACGAAGTTGGAGGCCATACTGTGCCACCTCTTTGTCGAAAGCTTGCAGGGCCCGGCGAGCGACTGGTTTGCTAAGCTACCATCGGAATCCATCGGCGACTCCGATGAACTCGTCACTTGTTTCCTGCGGCACTATTCGATGTACGTCCAGAACGAGGCAACCGTTACGACTCTGTGGAACCTTTCACAGGGGCGAGAAGAAACCCTCCGACAATACGTCGGAAGGTTCAAAGACGTCATGGTCAAAATCCAGGGGCTCGATAGCGTCGTCGCTATTCAGGCACTGAAGCATGGGCTATGGTATTTGGCTCCTTTCCGTGAGGAGTTAATAAAAATGCGCCCGTTGGCGATCGAGGATGCGCTCCACAGGGCGACGCTCTTCATGGAAATAGAAGAGGAGACTTTGGCCCAGAGGAAGATCCACGAAGGTGGAAGCTAGGGAAGGCAGCATGGAAAGAGGGAAGGTGGGGACGGAGGAGATGCCCCATCATCCCGAGCAAGGAAGGGAGAAGAAGACCGAAGAAATCCCGATGAACGACGAGGTCGGGAAGCTCCAAGGCAAGAAGTGTATCACGTTGACGAGCGCAAAGACCGCGACTATGATCGAAGAGACCGCTACCAAGGAGGATCCTCGGAGGACCGAGGACGATTTCCTGATTATCGAGGAGGATCCTCGGAAAGCCGAGGACGATTCCCCGATGATCGGGGAGGACCCTCGGAAAACCGAGGACGCTACCCCGACGATCGAGGAGGATTCTCGGGAGATCGAGAACGGTACCCCGACGATCGAGGAGGATTCTCGGGAGATCGAGAACGGTACCCCGATGATCGAGGAGGATACCCGGGGAACCAGGGAGGGTTCTCTAACGACCAAGGAAGATCTTCTGGAAACCAAGGGGGATCCTCGAGGTCTGGAGGCCGAGGGGGTTTCTCGGGAGGCCGAGGAGGTTTCGGGCCGAAATTTTGGCCAAAAGATATGAGCAAATTCTGCGATTACCATAACTACAATGGCCACGCCACTGAAGATTGTGCCATGCTGAAGAAGGAGCTCCAGAGAAGATACGCGACAGGGGACTTCGGGGACTTCGCATACAAACCTCCCGTGCCTTGGAATAATGGGAACAGGGCATGGCAAGGCCGGCAAGAAGAACCTACGAACGATGGGAAGGACGGCCGAGACGGGGCAAAAAGGAACCTGGCAATCGAGCCGCCACCGGCGAGGCATAGCGAGGAAGACCGACCGGCCTCGAGAACGAGAATCGAGGTAATCATGGGCGGATCACGATTCTGCGAGGATTCGGTCAACAGCATAAAAGCTTTCCAGCGGAGGGGGAAGGAGCACGGTCAAGAAGACGTGAAGATGGGCGCCGCAGGCGCAAGAATAGAATTTGTGGAGAATGAGGATTGCACAGACATGCACGACGATGCTCTGGTCCTCGAACTCAGCGTCGGAGGGTGTGAGGTTTGCCGCATCCTCGTCGACAACGGAAGCTCGGTCGACGTCATTTTTTATGAATGCTTGACGAAGATGGGCATCGAGGGACTCGCGATAGGAGGACGACCCCGCAAGGTGTCAGGTTTCAATGGGGATGTCGCCGTCTCGATGGGGACAGTACACCTCCCGGTCCGCGCAGGAAGCATCAACCGGATGACGGAGTTCATGGTGCTAAACGTCCCGTCGCATTTCAACATTATCCTGGGGAGTCCTTGGATCCACTCCATGAGGGCTGTGCCGTCAACCTATCACCAAAGCATAAAGTTCCCGGGAAGGAGAGAGGGGGAAGTCGAGGAGCTCAAAGGAAGCAGGGACGCATACCGGATCTGCTACATGATGCATCACAAGTTGATGACTGCCGAAAAGGGAACCAAGCAGACGGAGAAGGGAGAGCCGGCCGGATTATAGCAATTAGCGACGCCCGCCCCAAGGTTTCCCGGGCGGAGTGAAGGCCGGGGGAAGAGCGTCGGTAGCACAGCCAGGATTCTTAGCACGGAGGACGTCGAGGCTCGGGGCGCCGAAGAAAGAAAGGGAGGAGCGCAGATCGAAGGAGTGGAGCGAGTTTGCATCGACGAATCCGATCCTACTCGGACGGTCGGAATAGGCGTGGAGCTCGAACCGGATACCAAGGCACAACTAATCAATTTCCTCAAGAGGAACCGGGGGAGTTTCGCTTGGTCTCACGAGGACATGCCAGGGATCGACCCCTCGGTAACAGCTCATCGCCTCAACGCCGACCCAAGGCACAAGCCCGTCGTACAGAAAAGGAGAAAGACGGCCCCCGATAGAAACAAGATCATCAACGACGAGGTGGATAAGCTGCTCTCGATGGGAACCATCCGAGAGGTAAAATATCCCGAATGGCTGGCTAACACAGTCGTCATAAAGAAGAAGAATGGCAAATGGCGAGTTTGTGTGGACTTCACCGACCTCAACCGAGCCTGCCCGAAGGATAGTTTCCCGATGCCGCATATAGATCGCCTCGTCGAGGCCACCCACGACTACGAGCTTCTCAGCTTCATGGATGCGTATTCCGGATACCACCAGATTAGGATGCACCCGGAGGATGAAGAGAAGACCGCCTTCGTCAGTGAGAGAGGCACGTACTGCTACAAAGTCATGCCCTTCGGACTGAAGAACGCCGGAGCGACTTATCAAAGGCTGGTGACCAAGATGCTCCACAAGCAGATCGGGAAGAGCATGGAGGTGTACATTGACGACATGGTCGTCAAATCCCTGAAAGCGGCGGCGCACGTTGAGCACCTGGAAGAATGTTTCGAGATTCTAAACCTGCACGGAATGAAGCTGAATCCCACTAAGTGCACCTTTGGTATGTCCTCGGGAAGATTCTTGGGCCACATGGTCACTCGGCGAGGGGTCGAAGCCGACCCCGAGCAAATCGAGGCGATCAAGAGCATGCCCTCGCCCAGAAATCGAAGAGAGATTCAGAGACTGACCGGGAGGATTGCTGCTTTAAACCGATTTATCTCGCGATCGGCCGACAAAACCCTTCTTTTCTACGAACTATTAAGGAAGAACAAAAAGTTCGAGTGGACCGAGAAATGCGAGGAAGCCTTCCAGGCGTTGAAGTCCTACTTGTCATCGCCGCCCGTTATGACGAAACCAAGACCGGGGGAGCCATTATACTTATACATCGCTGTGTCTGATCGCGCGATCAGCCAAGTGCTTGTGCGAGAGGAAGATGGGGAGCAGAGGCCAGTCTCCTACATCAGCAGGAAACTCCTCGACGCCGAGACGAGATACCCTCAACCCGAGAAACTTGCTCTGGCAGTATACGACGCATCGGAGAGACTGAAGCATCACTTCCAAGCCCACACCATCGTTGTCATGACCGACAGACCCATCCGCACTATCATCCACGGCCCGAGCCAGTCGGGAAGGGTCACGAAGTGGTCTATAAAGCTGGGAGCGTACGACATTGAGTACAAGCTTCGGACAAGCCTCAAGTCTCAAGTGCTCGCAGACTTCCTCATCGAATTGCCAAAGGATCCGGTAGACCCGGGCGACAAAGCCGGTATCTGGAAGCTACAAGTCGATGGATCCGCTACAGCGCAAGGATCTGGGGTAGGGATCAGGATCACCTCCCCTAGGGGAGACGTGATAGAAAAAACCTGTCGTCTCGCATATCGCTCCACCAACAACGAGTCGGAGTATGAGGCACTCATCATCGAGATGCAATCATCCTTGACAATCGGGGCGAAAAACTTGCATGCTTTCTCGGATTCGCAGCTGGTGGTGAAGCAAGTGAACGGGGAATACGAGAAAAACGACGAGCGAATGGAGGCTTACGCAGGAGTGGTCGAGGCTCTATCAAGGAAATTCGACTACTTTAGCCTGACACAGGTGACGCGGGGAGACAACACTCACGCCGACGCGCTGGCAGGCCTGGGTTCTACGACTGAAATCGGAGAGCTAAGGTCCGTCACGGTAGAAACGGTGGAGAAACCGAGCATCCGGAGAGAGGAGGGCCCAGCAAAGAAGAAAGCTAGAGGAAAGGGAGAGGCCGAGGAGGCAAATGCGGGCAAGGCCAACATAAACGAGATCGGAGAAAGCGAGGACGAGGAAGGGGAGCGGGGAGTTGTGGATGACGATGAAGCAGAAGATTGGAGGACGCCCCTCCAAAGGTACATCCTTGAAGGAACGCTGCCCGAAGACCCGCAAGAATCCCGAAAGATCAAGTCAAAAAGTTCCAGGTACACCGTCCTCGACAACATACTTTACAGAAGAAGCTTCGCAGGTCCCTACCTAAGATGCCTTGGCAAAAGGGAGGCCGAATACGTCATGCGGGAAATCCATAGTGGGGATTGTGGAAATCACTCTGGCGGGCGATCCTTGCTCAGAAAGACTAAGCGGCAGGGTTTCTTTTGGGAAACCATTGTCGCTGATTGCATCAACCATGCTAAGAGGTGCGAAAAATGTCAGCGGCACGCGCCAGCAATCAACTGCCCGGCCGAAGAGGTCTCAGTGGTCTCGGTTCCTTATCCGTTCATGAAGTGGTCGATGGACATCGTCGGCCCTATGCCCGTCGGCCCACGACAGAAGAGGTTCATGCTCGTCGTCACGGATTTCTTCACCAAATGGACGGAGGCGGAAGCATACGCCAACATCAAGGACTTCGATGTCGAGAGCTACGTTTGGAAGAACGTGATTACTCGCTTCGGCTTACCCCGGGAGATAATCGCCGATAACGGGTCCCAGTTCATCTCGAAGAGGTTCGGGGATTTCTGCAAGCGGTGGAGAATAAAGCTCAACACATCGACTCCACGGTACCCCCAAGACAACGGGAACGCCGAGGCGGTCAACCGAACCATCGTCGACAACATCAAAAGGAGGCTCGGCGAAAAGAAAGGACTGTGGGCGGACGAGCTACCAGGAGTGCTATGGGCTTATCGGACCACCCCCATTCCGCGACCGGCGAGACGCCTTTCGCCTTGGCCTTCGGAGTGGAAGCTGTGATCCCAGCAGAGGTTGACATTCCAAGCCTCCGTCGAACGCTGGCCCCTAGCCGCAAAGAGGATAACGAGCAGGGTCTCCTCCATCAGCTCGACCACATCGACGAGAGGCGTGAGCAAGCAAGCACGCACGTGGCCAACTATCAGAACACGATCGCGCGTTTTTACAACAAGAAAGTGCGCCCAAGAAGATTCAGAGTCGGGGAAATGGTCCTCCGACGAGTTTTCCAGAATACAGCCGAAGCAAATGCCGGGAAGCTGGGGCAAACCTGGGAAGGCCCCTACATGGTTACCAATGTCGTCAAACCGGGAGTCTACGAGCTCAAGAATACGGAAGGAGCAAAAGTAATGCGGAGTTGGAACGTGAAACACTTGAAAAAGTTCTACCAGTAGCCCCATCTCACTGATTCATCTTCGTCATTATGAATATAAATCTTATCTTTCTGCCAGTTGGGGAAGTCCCGGCCCTCTCCTGTTCGGGGCCACTTTTTCTCTTTATCACATGACTTCTATTTTTGAACTGACTCAAATTGTTGCTACGTATAGCCCTTTATTCTTATCTCAGGCTCGTCAGAAGAAGTAATTGCTACATTTCCACACACGCATCGATGAGAGCTTCGATAACAATTATAAATATACAACGATATACGTATATTTACGGCTAAGGGTGCCGAGCAAACCCGGTCCGGCAATACAGGCCGAGATCCTATTTACGGCTAAGGGTGCCGAGCAAACCCGGTCCGACAATACAGGCCGAGATCCTATTTACGGCTAAGGGTGCCGAGCAAGCCCGGTCCAGCTAAGAGAGCCGAGAAGAATACATAAAACGAAAAGGAATATATAATATATATGTAAACAGGCAAGCAAGCCCGAAAGGAAGCAAGCAGAAACAACCTAAAGGGGGCGCAAAGGAAACTTGGCAAGAAAAGGGAGTGGCGTAACAACATGACCACGCGAGGAGCCAAAGAAGGAGTCACCGACCACAAGCCAATCGGCGCCGGCTAGTGCCAACCCCCAAGGCAGTTATACTTTATTTTACCAAGTGTATACACTTGATAAAATGGGGGACTAACTGTTAAGGTCGGATTTGGTCAAATCCATCATCAACACCACTCGTGTCATTTTGTCCATAAACGACATGAAGGAGGCGAGGAAGTTCACCAGCGAAGAGGGAGTTATCCCCGAGGAAGGACATCCCCGAGGAGGAATACCCCGAGGAGGTTCATCAGCGAGGGGACGCAGCCACGCGAGCAAGCGGGTCGCGATGAAGCGTCCCATCACGACTCGACGAGGAACTTCGTCATGATGATTATGCAGAGCCCGGTGACAGCCGAAGAGACGTGCATTTAATGAAGCCGACCTACTCACTCGATGAGAGCGTCAGCGACGGAGGCCTGCAAAGCCGAATGACGGCTGACGAGACGCGCATTTAATGCGGTGCACCTACCCATTACGGGAGCATGCTCGGAGGTGACATAAAGTGAGGATAAACCCCGCTGCCTTCAAATCACGTCAGAGAGTGATGATTAAAGAGGAAAAGGGCGGGAAGGATAGAAGGGGAAAGTATTGTAAACTCTATAAAAGGCAAGATAAGCCTCATTTTGTAGAGGTTGGTTGGTTTGTGATTCGAACAAAAGGGAGAGAAAAAAGACTCAGCAAAAGCAAGAAAAGAGATCTTGTAATAGAATTATCTGAGGCTCATGATCCTTCATCTGTCCAGCTATTTAACGGAAGAAAACCGAGCTCATTTCGGAAATCATAATAAAACAGAGATACTCATCATTTGCTGTCATTTTATTTATTATTTGATGATTGTCTTTGTGACTGGAAAAGGGTGGTGAAAAACCCCCTCTACATACGTCCCACAAATTAGAGCCAAAATCTACTGCGTGTTCCTTTCTTGGATACTCTTCCACTCAAAGTGCATTCCTCTGTTATGACATGACAACACAAAAAATATATGTCTCCCGCCACGTTCAATTTATTGAACATGAGTTTCCCTTCAAAGCACTTCCTCTCTCCAAAACCTCACCTGTGGTTCAGCCTTTGGTAGATGCTCCATTATTTTTCCCGATTCAGGTGCCCCAGCACACAAGTCCAGCACCGGAAACCGTCACGACATCAAGCAATCCTTCAGGCGCCAGTAGACCGACAAGTGCACCACTTTTAGATGCTCATTTGCATGATTCTCAATCATCGCCAGATGACTTGGTCCCGTCTTCTAGTGGCCAGGTGCAGGTGTCTTCTTCGCACCATATGATCACCCGCTCAAAGAATTCGGTGGTCAAGCCAAATCCGAAGTATGGACTCGCCACGACTGTTTTAGCAGACACAACGCCTCACTCTGTCAAACAAGCTCTTAAAAGCCCCACTTGGATTGAGGCCATGAAAACAGAATATGATGCACTAATTAGAAACTGCACTTGGACCCTTGTCCCTCCTTCTCCGACACGGAATCTTGTAGGATGTAAATGGGTTTTTCGCATAAAGCGTAATCCTGATGGTTCTATCGATCGCTATAAAGCCCGTCTCGTAGCGAAAGGCTTTCACCAACGCCCCGGGGTTGACTTCCATGAGACATTTAGTCCGGTTGTCAATCCAGTCAATGTTCGCACAGTCCTTAGCATCGCAGTTCATCGTGGTTGGCTTATCCGTCAACTCGATGTCAACAATGCCTTTCTAAATGGCACTCTCACCGAAGAAGTCTATATGGAGCAACCTCCAGGTATGCGTGATTCAACACACCCACATCATGTATGTCGCTTACAAAAAGCCATCTACGGTCTTAAACAAGCACCTCGAGCTTGGTATAATGAACTTCGTCGGTTTTTGGGCACCCTTGGTTTTATTACATCTCGTGCGGACACCTATCTCTTTGTATTATCCAGTGGTTCCGACATCATATATTTCCTCGTCTATGTAGATGATCTTATTGTCACAGGCAACAACAATTCTCTTATCGAAGATATTATACGGAAGCTTGATGCGACCTTTTCTACCAAAGACCTTGGTCCTTTGTCCTTTTTTTGTGGCATCGAAGTGATACCATCACCCACTGGTCTCATTCTTTCTCAGCAGAAATATGTCGTTGATCTTTTAAGCAAACACAACATGCTTGATTCCAAGCCGGTTTCTACTCCTCTTGCTGTTGGCACATGTCTTTCTGATCATGATCATGCTCCTCCTGTCAATGCAACCGTATATCGCCAAGTAGTTGGTGGCCTACAACACCTACGCATGACTCGTCCAGACATAACATTCGCTGTCAACAAACTTTCCCAATTCATGCACTCTCCATCTGAACTCCACTGGGGGGCTGTCAAGAGACTGATGCGATACCTTAACGGTACTCGTCATTTCGGAATTCGTCTCCTTGCTAACTCGCCACTCTCACTTCATGGATTCTCTGATGCAGATTGGGGCGGTAATGTTGATGATCGAACTTCCACCGGTGCCTATGTCCTCTTTCTTGGTGCTAATCCTATCTCATGGAATTCCACGAAACAACGCACGGTTGCTCGCTCCTCTACTGAAGCAGAATATCGCGCTATTGCTGCAGCAACTGCCGAGATTCGATGGGTTCAATCTTTGCTCCAAGACATTCATCTCTCACCGAGCAACTCCATTCCCACGGTGTATTCAGACAATCTTGGAGCTACTTACCTAAGTGCAAACCCTGTGTTCCACTCTCGCATGAAACATCTGGCTATGGATTATCACTTCGTTCGTGAGTTAGTCCAGTCTTCAGAGCTTCGAGTCGTTCATGTTTCTGCGAAAGACCAACTCGCCGACGCCTTAACTAAACCGTTGACACGACCAAGACTACTTGATATTTGTAACAAGATTGGTGTTACTGTTAGTACACCATCTTGAGGGGGCATATTAGCGTATATATATATATATACATATAATATATTAATCTTGCTGTATCTATAAATATCAATCATCTATTCAATAATAATATTATGAGAGTAATTTCCCTATTAGGTCCATCTCATTGTTTTTCTCTATTTTTCTCTCATTACGAAACATAATAAATGTGACGCCAAAAAAATTGATTCCGAATTCTTTACTTTTCATATTTTTAATATTAAACTTTAAATTAATCTAAACTCAAAATTCATCGTTTTAAGTTTTTTTTTTTTTTAACTGGAGTAAGAGTAACATTATCGGTCAAAACTGCATTTTCATGTACTCGCATTATAAAATATATTCTTAGTGTAAGAACAACTGGCAAGTGATAATATTAGCAACATAACATGCATAAACAATTTCCACATCTCACTATGATCGAACCAAAGACTACACGTGGAATCGTCCGTGAATTTACCACTAGACCAATACTGGTTTTGACTTTAGATAGGGAAATATAGCATACCCGACTTACTCTATAGCTCAAACTTGCAACTTGTGAGTAGGACCATCGTATTGTTTTTCTCTCTTTTACATAGGAGCACAATGATGACCTGTGTCTTGGACTTTGGCAATGGGTTGACCACTCAGAGAAACAAAGTGCAGTAAATGAAAGCACAAGACTCATTAAAGTTCCAAACCAACCATGAACGAACGATTCAATCCTAAATAAAGCAATCGCCTTTCTTCTTCTCAACCACCTCCCATAGCTTTCAGATGAACCATTCACCAAAAGTCAACTCCTTCTGATAGCAAATCAAACATTTTTCTTACTCTAAAAGTCAACAACCAGAGCAGAGAGAGAGAGAGAGAGAGAGAGAGAGAGAGATTATCATCGTTGAACTTGTGTATTGATTATTGAATAATAATGTCCCTTCTCGAAGAACAAATACAAAATGCCAAAATGAATATAAAAATTGGATCTTGGAGGAGACAACGTGAATTCAATATTTGAATAGAACCCAGAAAATAAAAAATCTTTTTTTTTTTTATTTTTCTTTTTGGGTTTGTAGTTTCCATATATACCCTCTTACCAATTCAATAAGTTCGAGTCTTTCCTCAGTTTCAGGATCGGAGAAGACGGGATGTTCTCCCAATAGCAGAGAGAGAGAGAGAGATCTTTTCATTTCTGTCGTTTTTGGCACTATGGCAAGATTTCTTGACACTTTGGTCCTTTGCTTCTCGCTTCTGCTGCTCTCGCAACTCTCCTCTTCGCTTCCTCTCTGCATAGACTCAAGTGGGTTTCTCTTTTTTGGCTTAATTTTTGATGAATTTCAGTGCCCATTTGCTTAGAACTTTCAATCATTATATCAGTTAATTTTTTATTTTTTTTTAATTTTAGGATTTCCAACTACTTTGAGCGAGTCTCTGAGCTTCTGTCCGTACAATGAGACTTCATGCTGCGATTCGAAAGAGGATCTTCAGTTGCAGAAGCAATTCCAAGCCATGAATGTCTCTGATTCTGGCTGTGCTTCTCTCATCAAATCAGTGCTATGCTCGGTCAGTTTATTTTTCATTTAAATAATTGAGTAATTTTCAATAGAATTTCTGTTAGAGATTTCTTCAATGTTGAAAATTTTGAAGATTGTGAATCACATATAAATCGCCACTCTTTTAATAGTATTTCGAGCACTCAAAAATGTATTAAAAGATGAAAACAAGCCGTATAAGATGAAATCGTCGAACAAAAACCCAACACGTTTTTCATTAAAATTTTGAGTTTTAACCCTTGTTTCCGAAATTTCCATGAATCGTCTGCTCGTTAATTGTAATTTTACAGGATGAGATTTTTTTTTCTTTTTCGGAAAGCCGTGTAAATATCTTCACAACTTTGTTGCCATATTCAGTCGAACCTCCATAGAGTGAAGTTTTTTGGACCGAAGAATTTTATTATATTATCGAAGTTATTAATTTATCAAGTGATTATTTAGCCATATTAGTTAGAATACCTAAAAAAAAAAAGATCACACAAAATATAAATTTATCTAGTATTCTTTAACGAGGTTCTACTGTATTTGATGTATGAAGCAACTTAACATGATTCTTCTTTGTTCTTACAGTCTTGAATTTGATGTATGAAGCAACTTGAACATAATTCTTCTTTGTTCTTACAATCCTGAATTCGATTTCGATATATGCAGAAATGCGATCCTTTCTCGGGCGAGCTCTACGTTGTTAATTCTAAAACCAAGCCGGTTCCGACGCTCTGCAACACCACAGAGAGCAATTTCTGCTCCGACCTGTGGGACACGTGTCAGAACGTCACCGTGATAAACTCTCCGTTCGCCCCGCCGTTGGTCAAATCCAACAACAGCAAGTTGACCGACGTCTGGCAATCGGAATCGGATTTCTGCAACGCCTTTGGCGGATCATCCACCGATGGATCGGTGTGTTTCTCCGGAGATGCTGTTGTTTTAAATGACACGGGAGTCCCTACCCCGCCTAGTGGGATGTGCCTCGAGAAAATCGGGAGCGAAGCTTACCTCAACATGGTTGCTCACCCCGACGGGTCAAACCGCGCTTTCTTCTCTAGTCAGGAAGGGAAGATCTGGCTGGCGACGATACCGGAGGAAGGATCGGGCGAGACTTTAGGGTTCGACAAATCCAGCCCGTTTGTGGATTTGACCGACGAAGTCCATTTTGATACCGAATTCGGGATGATGGGCATGGCGTTCCACCCGAAGTTTGCTCAAAATGGTAGATTCTTTGCATCGTTCAACTGCGATAAGGTCAAATGGGCGGGATGCAGCGGAAGATGTTCGTGTAATTCGGATGTGAATTGCGATCCTTCAAAGCTCGGTACCGATAACGGAGCTCAGCCGTGCCAGTACCAAACTGTCATAGCTGAATATACCGCGAACGGGACCGCGTCGGATCCTTCGAAGGTACTGCTCGAGATTCACCACGATATGTTCGGAGATCTTCGTTCTATCTAGAAGTTTCTTATGTTGTGGTGAATGTTTTGCAGGCGACGAGCGCTAAACCGGTGGAAGTGAGAAGAATCTTCACCATGGGACTTCCGTTCACGTCTCACCACGCTGGTCAAATACTGTTCGGGCCAAACGATGGGCACATGTACTTCATGATGGGTGACGGCGGCGGATCCGGTGGCGATCCGTACAACTTTTCGCAGAACAAGAAATCTCTGCTCGGGAAGATTATGAGGCTTGATGTCGATAATATACCGAGTAATCTTCTCAAGAGAGTCTTCGATTGAGTTGAGAAAAAACTTTGTTTTCTTATCCTCTTGTTCGGTTTCCAGGTGCATCCGAAATCGAAAAGCTTGGCCTTTGGGGAAACTACTCGGCTCCGAAGGACAACCCTTTCAGAGAAGACTCGGAATTGCAGCCCGAGATTTACGCTCTCGGGATGAGAAACCCGTGGCGGTGCAGCTTCGACTCCGAAAGGCCGTCGTACTTCATATGTGCCGATGTCGGGCAGGTTAGAACCATGCTTCAAAAAACAGCGAGTTCGGTAATTGATTTTTAAGCCTCAGTTTACAATTCTGATGTTATTCCCGACAGGACATATACGAAGAGGTTGATCTGATCACGAAGGGCGGAAACTACGGGTGGCGCGTATATGAGGGTCCATACCCTTTCTTTCCGACGCAATCGCCCGGCGGAAACACGTCCATGAAATCTATAAACGCTATTCCTCCGGTGTTGGGGTACAACCACTCGGACGTTAACAAGAAAACGGGATCGGCATCGATAACTGGGGGCTATGTCTATCGGTCTCAGACCGATCCGTGCATGTATGGAAGGTAATTTAAAGATCTGAACCAATTTGACCTTCCAAACTAGGCTTGAAAATAATTTAGACTAAAAGAAAAATACATATATCTCGTCAAATTCGACTAATCAGTAACGATTAACCGAAACCGGTTATCAAAGTGAATCAGTTATCAAGATATCATTTTGTTATTTTTTCAATAAATGATATTAAAACAGGTATTTCTTGGTTTAACCGAATGTAACTAAATTTTAAACAAATCGAACGTTAACCAAATTTATCCGATTAATTAAATTTGAAAAACGAATTTTCTTTTTTACATAATTGAATAATTGCTAATGAGATCTTTGTTTCAGTTACTTGTACGGAGACCTCTACGCAGGCGCGATGTGGGCCGGCGTTGAAACCCCGGAAAACAGCGGGAAGTACAACAGCACCAAGATCCCGTTCAGCTGCGCTGCGGATTCCCCCATCAAATGCGGGGCCGTCCCTGACAGCACCCTGCCGAGCTTGGGCTACATCTTCTCCTTCGGCGAGGACAACCAAAGAGACGTTTTCATCCTAGCCAGCTCGGGCCTCTACCGAGTCGTCCGCCCCAGTCGCTGCAACTACGTCTGCTCCAAGGAGAACGCCACTGCCGCCGTCAGCCCAAGCCCTGCCTCGTCACCAGGAAGCCACGCAGCTCGGCTGAGCTTACGCGGCAGTGTCGCGACGCTGCTAATGTCCGTGCTCTTGTTGCTCGTATCGGGAATTTTCCAAGATTGATGGAGATAATGGAGAGCCTCTTCTTGTTGTACCATAGAAATTTCTGTTGATTTTTAATGCCGTGGGATTGTTGTAACTTGCTGTACTATATAGAATAATAGAATTTTCTCTTTCTTGTGTTGTAAGTTTTCATGGAATTTACTTTCCGGTTATTTGAATTAATATCTTTGAGATAAAGAGTTCCCGGTACACGCCATACTTAAAGCTGAAAAACGCTCACCTTACAAACAAAAGAGATAGTATTTGATGCATACAAAAAATTGAAAAACGCTATAACTTTCGAACTCGGATTTCATTTTCTCAAATCTTTGTTGAGCCTTTGCTTTCGAGAAAAATAAAAAAAATTACACAAATTTCTTCGCAGTGCTCTTTTTTTTCGATAAAATAATATACGTTAAGTTAGGAAGAAGACTGTGGTTGTTATAATTTGTGACAAGATCCGTTTCTATAAACCGACCGTGTCGTAGTTTAGCGACATAAACTCTTTAGAGACAAGGGATCCGGGCCATATGAGCAAACCCTAGCCCTAGCCGCCAACCGAACTCTCTTTTACTATTGTCACTCTTTTTCGACTATAGCGAATTCATACATTCATAGTTTAAATTGAATTTTTACGTAAGATTTTGTGTCAACTACATTCGTGGTTGAATTTGTTAGAATTATAATGGTTTTTTTAAAAAATATATAACTTATTTTCTATTAGTAAAAAAGCATCAAGAGGTAGTGAAATTGAATCCAGTAGCAATTAAACGACACAAAATTTCATGAAACGATAGATTCTGATAAACGACAATCATAATCAAACGACATCTTATTTAAGAATGAAATCTACTCTCTGAGAAAACAGAGCATATAATATAAACGACATGAATCTTAAGGGTTGAACCAAATGTAAATTCTATAAGCGACATTATTCTCTATAAACCAGTATCTTGAACAAAACGACATAGTTTTGCCCATTATTGATGACAAGTGTTATAACGTGAAACGACAATATTCGAGAAGCAATTAATTAAATTATTAAAAGAAAGAGTTACCTGCTAGATAATAAAAGTAGCCGGTTGAATTAGAACTGCCTCACTAGATTCGGAGAACCGTTACCGGAGACCCGAGAATTCGTTACCGGATGATACCCGAGAATTCGTCTCGTGAATCGAGAGCATGCATGAGTTTCAAACTTTATCTACAGTTTGAAACCCTAGCTAATTCAAAACTCCCAACAAAAATATATGAATGAATGAAGTACTGAGCTCGCTTTAACTTCTAACTGATTGGAATGTGTCTGTCTCTGCGACCAAGTACACTACAACTACAAGCAACACTAACACGCCGATTTACCCAAAATACCCCTCCACTTCTCTACATATTATTATTAAATAAATAAACTCGCTAAACATTATCAGCAAAAAAATCACAGATTCATTAGGGAAACACTGTATAATATATTATCACAGATTTTGCCTTGTATAGTTTGCTTTTTTAAATATTATTTATCTTTATAATTCTGAAAATTAAATAAAAGAATATAAATAAAAAGAAGAAATAGTAAAGAAAAAGGAAAATCAAGATTTAACAGAAGCCGAAGACGAAGACCCTTTTTTTCCCTCTCTCTCTCTCTCTCTCTCCTCTGGTTCGTCTTCTCCGATTGCCAATGCAAACCCACGCCCATGATCCTCTGTGCGTAGCCCCACCGTAGCCTTCCCTGAACCCTCACTCTCTCCCTCCCTTCGCTTCGATCTCCTTCTCCTCTCCGCGGCGATGTCACGCGAACCCTCGCCGACCCCGATCCCCGAGAACGGCGACCACGCGCCGGCGACCGACCGCGACCCGGAGCCTGCGCCGGCCAGGAGCAGCCGTCCCTCCCGCGCGTGCACGCTACGCGCCGCCGCGAGGCTGCAGGCCGTGGCGCAGGCGCAGGCCGCGGCGGCGAGCGAGCAGCGCCGCGCGAGGTCGTCTTCCTCTGCTGCTGCCGCCGCCGCGAGGCGGAGGAAGAGCCAGCGGCGGGAGGGCTTCTCCGGCGACGACGAGGCGGAGGAGGACGATTTCGGCGCGGGAGCCGAGGAGGGCGGCGCTGCTGCGGAAGACGCAGCGCCCGAGCAATGCGGGAGCGTGGGGAAGATCGTGACGTCGCTGGTGGCGCCTCCGCCCCCGGCGCAGCTGCCGCGGTGGGAGCTCCGGTCGATGTGGGAGCTGGCTTCGGTGCTCAACTTCTTGCATGTGAGACTGAGCTCTGTTTGGCTTCCATTTGCAGGTTTTCTAGGGCTAAATCTAACGGAGAAAGCTTGTTCCTTCGTGCTTTTCTCTCTGCAACTTGCAGGTTTTCAGGCCATTGTTGAACATCCATGCGGAATTCTCCGCGGAGGAGTTCGAAACGGCGTTGATCACGCCCAACGACACTCTCAGTGACATCCACATTCCTCTCTTGAAGGTTGGTGCTTTCTCAGTTCAATTTGTTTCCGAAGAAGGTTTTAAAGTTCACAACTTTGCGGTTCCATTGACACTGATTTCGGTTTTCAAGTGTTGGAAATCGCAATGCAAGCTCGTTGCTTCTTACTTTCTTCGTTTTTAGCTCATCATAAGCTTTATAGGTCGTTTGAGTCTTTAGGTTTCTTGCTCTCAATTGTTGCCCGTCTCGTAAGGACGAGAATCGGACCTTGCTTTGAAGTTCCGTCAATTTTTCATTATGCTTTACCGAGTCTGTTAATCGTATATGTAGATATCTGTGACAATTTGACATGCTTTTCTTCAGGCAATCCCTCCAATTACGCGAATGGCGCTTACACGGGATACTTGGGTTACCGTTTTATGCCGAAAGCTAAGAGATTGGTGGCATTGGGTAAATGCACTTGCGTGCTTATGTTGATATAAGACGGTTATCTTGTTTTGATGATGCATAATTCTAGTTATGTGAAACTCACTTTGAATTGGCATCTTTCCACAGGTTGCTGACGGGGACCTACCAATCGTTGCTTCGCACGGGTGAGAAATCATAACGTTCAGGGTTCGTTTATCCCAAATTCTAATATCTTTTTGACTTTTTCTAATCTGTTTCTTGTGGTTCTTTCTAGAGCGGAGATTGAAACGTATAGAACACTTGATCCCGGGATGCGCGTGATCATCCTGAAAGCTCTTTGTGACATTCGTGTGGAGGTAATTGAGTGAACCCAAGTAGATGCTTTTAAGGTAGTGATATTGTTTGGTGTTACTTGCTAAATGTTGATGTTTTTGCAGCAAGAGGACATCAAGAACTATATCGACAACTCACTCAAACACGGCGTTCACCTATCAGCTTTTCGTAAAGAGCGGGTGGGCGGTGACTCACATGGAATTTCATACTGGTATGAGAAATTTTCTCGATGAGTGCTGGTTTATATACATTAAACTAAACAGAGAAATGAGTTATGTATGATTGTTTATATTCGGTTTTTCTAAATCTTATACTTAAGAGTGCCTGTGTTTGCTACGGTTCAGGTATGAAGATGATTCATTTGTTGGCCATCGTCTTTACCGGGAGATTCGGAAATATGAGCTGAAGAGAGCAAAATTGAAGGGTTCTAATGTACCCCTTAATGCGACATATCAGTGGGAAACTGTTGCTACCAATTTTGATGAATTTGAGGATGTTTCGGTGAGTTGTTAATAGCTCTGTTTCATCTTGTGTATGTGTCGAAGGGTCTCCAAGTTAGATGTAATCTGAAGATTAATTATGGGGATGACAGGACCCGAAATAGGAATCTAAGAGAAACAAGAACACTATATTAGTAAACCAAATCCCGGTCGCTAATTCTAGAGATAGACTGGGACGATTCTCCCAATGATTGTTCAATAGAAATTTCCCTAGATTTAAAATAGCCTTAATGAACGAGAATAAATTGACATAAATTATGAAAATGAAACTTTTCTATAATACCGTTCTCCTTAGTGATGAAATGAAAGCCATTAGAAGTATCGTTTTACTTCTCTCTTATTAAAAATATGTTAGTTAGAAGTTATTGGTTGGTGACAAGCTGTTTGTTCTGACAGGAGAAACTTTTCTCGAGTAAAAATAGAACCGAGGTGTCCCTTGGGAAAAAATTGAAAAATGACATGATCCCAGAGATTGAGAAGGTTCACAAGGTATCAAAACTTTCTTCTGCCTATTATCATTGTTGTTCGCATCAATGTCTCGTTTTTTCTGTTAAATGGTATTTTCTGCTGCTTAGCTGCTTTCTTTGGTGTGAAAGGTTTAGAGGTGAAACTACTGGAAAAACAAAGGACCTTTTTTACCTCCTAAAAACGATAACCAGTAAAACCACCGGTTACCGGTTTATATGTTATTTTATCTTACCTTACTTTACTATACTATTTTGATTTGGACTATCTTATTATGTTGATTTGTACTGTTTTTTTTTTTTTTTTGTGTGAATACCCTAACCATAGTATTTTAATCTGGAAATTTTATTTTGAGATTTTGTTTTGTTTTGTTTTAGTTCATAAAATTATATTTTTATCTGGTTACCAAAAAAAAAAAAAAAAGGTTTTCAAGAAAGAAAGAAAAAAAAAAATATATATATATATATATATGTTTTTTTTTAATCGGAACACCTGTTAGGGTATTAAAATATGCTCACAAAAAAGAAGAAAAAAAAAAAACAGTTACCCGGTACTGGTTTCACCATTAAAAAGGATTTCCCTTTGTTTTATTTATCGCTAACGTGATACATGTTGCGTTTGTGCAGAAGAAAGAGAAGTTGCTGAAAAAACAACACAGACAGGCTCTCCTCCTTGATAATCCTTACGCCATGGATGGGCTTGGCCCAGGGCGCTCACTACGAGATAGAAAGCCCGTCACCTATACTTTTGGTTAGACCTAAAATTTTATCGATTTGTTTTCCTCATATACAATTTGTTCATCTTTTAAGATTGATGATTGTTACTGTCAACTTTTTGATGAAGTTTACAAATATGGATACTTGAAACATGTTGCTTAGAGACATGTGACTTTAACAACTTTCGGTGCCCTTTTGTCTTTTTGTATTCGTAATCTGACTGTCTAAACGACATTGCAGATGATTATGATCGATCCATCAACGAGGCCATCAAGATAACCAAGTACGACAATCATTACTTGTCTGTGCTTTTCTCACTTTCTCTATTTTATTTTACTACTAATTTTGAGCCATTATTTATTCATCAAATCAGACAAAAACAGCCATCTCCAGAGCCGTTAAACAAAAGAGAAGGAAGTATCAAACCCGAAGCGTCGACCAATGGAAAATGGAGCACGGAACATGTTAGTTTCAGTGCTCTATCTCCCCAATCAGCCGATTCCGACGACGCCGATGAAGACAACAGATCTGATCCGTTGGAACGAAGGTGCGTTTCCTTTTTATAATCGATAGGACCTGGAATAAATAACAAAATCCGGTCTCTAATTTGAGAGTCAACGGGGGAAACTCCCCCAATTATGTTCAATGAGAAATTCCACTAATCAAACTTGACGATGAATCTTAACAGTAAGCGCCTTATATAGGCTTAGATACCCATATATTAAGCCTAGACCTATTACCTAAAATACCCCTTATGAAAGTAAATACAATTGATGACATAATAATGTAGGTTGATTCTATTTTTTCTTAATTTTCAAAGATACACTAAAAAACTTAATTTTATATGCAGCCGCCGAAGACAGAGGCCTCAACGGTATTCAGAGAATGACTTCGTAGACGCGATTTCAGAAAACGATGAAGATTTTGACAGCGATGATGATATCGTAGGGGAGGCCGTATACGATGAAGAGTACTTGAGGAAACGTAAACAAAGGAGAAAAATGTCAAGTGGCTCTGAAGAAGACGAAGAATATCATTGGGACGATGACAATGCTGAAGAGGAAGAAGAAGAGGAGGAAGAAGAAGAAGAGTCGTCTTTAAGTATGAGTGAAGATAGTGATGAGCCCCGGAAGTTTAGGAAGTTGCCTGGTCGTACAAGAAGGGAATCGAAGTTGAGATCGGTTGGTGATCTTCAGTCCGGTCTGAGACGGAGTAAGAGGGCCACCAGAAACCGGATCAATTACCAGCAATACGATGTGTCAGACTCCGAAAAAGAAAACGAAAAAGAGAACGAGAACGAAAGCGAAAGCGAAAATGGAAACGGGGAATTCTCAATGGGAACTCCGGTATCGGATGGAAACGACGATGACCCCGAAACAGAATTGGGTCAACAAGTCGAAGAAGAAGAAGGCTTGAAAAACCCGCCTCTGGAAAAGCCAAACAGCCCAGGCCAAGACGAGATCGACGGGGTCCGTCAAAGTCAGAGGCGTTTCCTTGACCTAAACGAGATTGCGCCCGGCGACCTTAACGAAGCTGCCCCTGGCTCTAGCTTCGACGACGGTCCGGACACGGTAATCAAGGACGACGATGCCAATGATTTTTGAAGCTCCCTGGATTTCGGGTAAGGAAACGGCTGAAGCCGAAGTGTATGATATAAATTTTTTTAAATTTTGTTATTGGCCCGCGGGAGAAGATATGGCCAGGTGGGTAATTTAAGCAGATTGCTGTTTTGGCGTGATCTGCAGCGAGGAAGACGAGAGTTATTTAGATTAGGTAGTCATTTTTTAGTATGTCGGGATTCAGAAAACCGAAAAAAGACGAAAAAAATGGATGGAGCTGTTTAGTTCATCAGATCAATGTACAATAACCTTCAAGCTAATATTATAACTCAGAAATTTGGCATTAGATTATGCAGTAGTCTCTATTAGATATTATATTATATATAGGTCTTTTTTAGTGTACCAGTTTCCTTCATTAGGTATTTAATTTATATTATTTTAATTCCTCTTATTATTTTAATTTTTAAGGGTTTTACTAGTTGGCAATGGCATTAGGATCTTTTGTTATTTGCAACCGTACCTTTTTAATTTAAATTACACAGGTATATCAACTTAGAATATGTTTATATTATTAAGGGTTATATTATTTCTTTAATTAGTTTATTATAGTTTTAATCTTTATGGTTTTATTTTGAAATATGTTTATTATCTATTTGAATGTGTTATTTTTTTTTTCACTCTTTGAACAAGGGCCAAAAGCTCGGAAAACCGGTCCGGGCCAAAAATAAAAGTAATTTGAAAGCCCGGTACTCAGTACCAATGCCAGAAATCATGTTTTGTTATCTATGAAACATAAGTTCTTATTTATTCAGTGAGGTTTAGATATATTGAGTTGACCGTATTGGGTCCGCCCGGTCGAACTTCCGGTTTCTGACTTGACTCAGATTTCACTGCTTTATCAGTTTTGTGCTCGGGTTGCTGCCTGTTCAGCTAGTTTTTTTGAGCTTGAAACAAGCTCGAAAGCTTCAAAGCCGGACAACGAAGTTCAGCTACCCCGTCTCTCGGTTTACTCCGGCCCTTGTCGGGTTTTTACGGCCATCTCGTCCGTAACACTTCTTGCCTTCTGCTATTCTTTGTCCTGTAAGATCTAGAGAAGAACCAAAGTCAACGGTTGACAATTATCGACGTGCTTTTCATCTAGATCTAGAGTGTTATGAACCGTTGACTTGCGCGTCTTTTCCATGTTAGGGTTGACTTCTCTTCTCTCTCTTGGGTTGACTTCCCTGTAGGGTAGACCCCATTCATCCAACTTTGAGTTAGTGTTAACTGCATACTACTCAATCAATATATATGGGGAGTAAATTGGCATGTACATATAATCTCGGTTCAACCCTAAAATAAATCATTCTAAACTAACTATGAAAAAAAATAAAAAAAAATATAATCTTGCTCGACGGAAATCCAACTAGCCTTACTAAGTTGTGGTCGCCAGTTTGTTTTAGCAAAAATCATCTTTGTGATATCTTGGGTTCAAACTCGTTACGATTAAAAAAATGCTCTTACTGAATGCGGAGATTTATCCTCTTCTCAGCTTACTGTAAATATATCATGTAATCTTAGTTAATAACGTTACTTACTAGAAATATATCACTTAGCATTGGCGAAAATTAGTGTCATATTTCTTGTAGAAGAAAGAAAATAAAGAGGTTGGTTTTGTATCACTTTTTTCATCATCGAATCGAACAAGCAGACAAATTGAATAATTCAGCATTAATTTAATCACAATAACTAATATGGTTTTCATTTCGTGCATGTCACCTTTGACTATCATTCTTGTCCCTTCAAAGTTCATGTTAATTTTATAATATTAATTGTTTTGTTTCTAATCCTAAGCAGAGATATTCACAAAGCATTTCATTGTCATTCTATTCCGATATTCACGACCAAGAAGTACTGGATGTTGTCTTATAAACTATTATGCGTATGCCGTTGAAATATCGATGGTTCAATTTTAAGAGTATGTCAGTGGGTATATCGATCGATAAATATTTAAATATGAGTTTTTTATTTACCCATTTAAACCCGAGAAAGTCGATGGTAATTTCGCTTGCATATAAACTAGTATTCTTCATTAATAAAGATCTATCTTTCTACCAAAATTAACTTAATCTCTCTCTCTCTCTCAAACGAGAGGAGATTAAGTCTTGGGAAAGATTAGCGATCTTGTTTTCGCGAATTTGATCACAACAGCTCCCGTCACGAGATATTAATCCCGGACTTAAACCGGGTCACTTCAATTTTCTACACCAAATTAAGTACAATAACTATAGCATATCCGAGTTTCCGACTTCACTCCGGGTTCTCAGCCCCCTCGCCGTCTCCTAACCGAGCCTGCTCTTCCTCGTCCTCGGCCTGTTTCTCCTTCGCCTTCTCGAGTGCTCCGACCAGCTTCGAGAGGCAGATCTTCCCGTCCTCCTCCCGCGATTTGGGCACGAGATTCTCCGCCACATCGGCCGGCGTGATCTTCACCTCTCCGATCAACCTCTTGATTTCATCGAACATCGGGTGTTCCTCGATTCCAAGGTAGTTCCTGGCGAACACCTTGAACCCTTCGAAGCTGCAGTACGAGAGCTCGATGTGCTTGTCCATCCGCCCCCGCCGGATCAACGCCGGGTCCAGCTTCTCGAGATGATTCGTCGTGAAAACGATCAGCCTCTCGTTCCCGCACGAGGACCAGATCCCGTCGATGAAGTTCAGCAAACCGGAGAGCGTCACCCTGCTACTCCCGTCGTCTTTCACCTCTTTCCTCACTTCCCTCCTCGGCATTCCACCGTTGCTTACGACGGCCTCGCCTCCCTCTTCCTCGAACCCCTTCTCCCCCTTCACCTTCTTCCTTTTCCCCGTCAAGTCCAGCGAGCAATCGATATCCTCTATCAGAATAATCGACTTGCTCGTCGTCTCGATCAGAAGCCGCCGGAGCTCCGTGTTGTCCTTCACCGCCGTGAGCTCCAAGTCATACACGTCATAGTTCAGCAAATTAGCCATCGCAGCGACGAGCGTCGACTTCCCCGTCCCGGGCGGACCGTGAAGAAGGTACCCGCGCTTCCATGCCTTCCCGGCCCGCTCGTAGAACTCCTTGTTCCTGCTGAACGCCATCAGATCCTCGAAGATCTCGAGCTTCAAATCGGGGTCCATGGCGACGGACTCGAGCCTGGCCGGGTGCTCGAAGACGACGTGCGTCCACATGCTGTTCGTCATCCGGCTCGAACCCGCGACATTCGTGTAGAGCTTCCTCTGCCTGGTCCGAGCCCTAGCCTCCTTCCCCTGCTTCATCACGAACTCCAGGTACTCCTTCGTCACGAGCTCCCTGTGCCTCCGGTGGAAAGTCAGCACGTAGAATCGCCGCCCTTGCTCGTAGTACGGCACTCGCTGCGTCGCCGGAGTCCGCCGCACGGTCCACCACATCTTGGCGCCGCGGAACTCGTCGGTGAGCTCCTGGCGATCGTCCATGCTGATGACGAGATCGGAGCCCTCCTTGTCCATGTCGGCGCGGAGGCGCTTGGCGTCGGTGGAGGCGGCGGCGCTGAGGTAGGCCTCGGCGAGGAGGTAGGCCTCGCTGCGCTTCATGCGGTCGTCGGTGGACTCGTGGATGGTGAGCTGGATGTAGGGGTTGAGGTAGTCTCGGAGGCGGAGCTTGAGGTTCTCGATGATGGAGCGAGCCTCGTAGGGGCTGTACTGGCAGATGATGGCCCAGGCGAACATGAGGGAGGCGACGGTGGAGCTCATCGAGGCCCAGGTCTCCGCCATTGGAGAGGAGACCAAGCTCTGGATCGTCTTCTTCCTGCCGAGCTTGAAGCGGTCCATGGAGGACATGAGCATAGAGAACGTTGAGAGGTCGACCTTGCGACTCATCGGAGAGAGTTTCAGACTGAAGAAGAAGAAGATGATGAAGAAGAGACTGTATATAACTATATATGTATATTTATATACATGTGTATAGATATAATATAATATATATATATAGATGTATACATGTATGTACGTAACGTATATATGTATATTTCTATAGCGGCGTAAGTACTCTATGTTGAGTGTGAAGCCTAATCTACACGGAAGCGCTACCGGGACCCGACGAAGAGCACTCAAGCTGATCGAGAGTGTAATCACGTAACTCCGATTGAGACGTTGATAATAGTTTATCGAGATTTACAAGCGGCAAATGGACGTACCTCTTACACAGAGTGTGAACCACTATAATTCTGGTGTCAATTTTTCTAATTTTGTTTCCTATTCGTTTTTTGGATTGGGGATTTATGTCAAAATTCCTGACACTTTATATTGTCATTTTCATTAGTGTAGTAAATTTATTTTTTTTAGTACGATCAATGTTCGCAATGTTCATCATTTTTGTATATTTTTATAATTTCATGGAATTGTTGTTAAAGTCCCGTGGTACGAAGACGGTTCAAAATTTAACGATATATTAAATTTCTTAAATTTTCCGAGAAAGTAATAAAAAAGTTAAAGGTCTAACAATATACCTAAAATTCTATTAAATCAATAAAAAAAAATATTAGAAAAGTTCAAAACTTAATGGTACATCTAAAATTTAATTTAATCAATCGGAAAATAGAGAGAATTTAGAGATAAACGGAATAGTGATTAGTGAGACTCGGAAATTTTGCTATGAAAATTTGAGTTTATATAATTATAACATTAAATACTTACGCCGCTATATATATATATAATGGTTTATTAGGTAAATTGTTGGACAAGCAAGTTTGGGAGTGGGTTGACGAGGAAAGTGGACAGAAACTGCATGCAGAGGACAGAAGAGACTTCTTCCTTTGTCGTTTCCTCTTTTTGTATTATATATATTGACAGCAATAGTCCCTCTAATTATCCATTTGTGCACTTCACCCTGTGAAATTCTAATTTGGTGCATTTTGCTCCTCATTACATTTTAGTTCGGTGACTTCACTGCTTGAAATTTCGTTTAAGGACACTAAAATGAGGGAAGGAACATATTATTGACATAAAATAAGGAAAAAAAATATATTATTTTTGTCACTTATCATAACATCTTGTGACGATCAAATAAATTATTTTCGCAAAAAGCCAACATATTTCTACTTTAATACGTCGCCATAAAAGCTCTCGGTTTCTCCGTCTCAAGATTCGAAGTTGCCTTTGCGTTCCACAAGAGAAAGCTAGTTCGAAACGGAGTTAATTATTTTGGGATAGTATATCTTAATATATAAAACGGATTTAATTCTTTCACTTTCACAACTGTGTATGTGGTCATGTCTTTACGAAGGAATTTCCACGCAAGAATTTCACTGACTAAATTCAATAAATGGTGTGCGGAAAAAGCTCAAAGTTTGATTTTATTTCATGCTTGTTTGGGTCCCACAATCAACCACTCCCAATTCCAAACAAATCATATTTTGTCTCACTCTATTTTCCAATTTATTAACTTTGTTCATAAAAAAATTTATAATTTATTATCTTTTAGTACATTTTTAACTTTTTAAGCTATTATCTCACTAGATGGTTTTAACTTTAAGTTTTAAACTTTATAAATCCCTATCAAAATGCCAAGAGTCTTCGATCAACCGGTACTATATATATCTTTTTCGGAAATAAAATACTTAAAGATACTTCATACTTATGAAGCACTGGCCCACGGTCCACCTTCGAAATTCACGCTACCGGCCGGTCACGAGTTCGTCGTTTTTGGTCGGGATCTTAGACTAAGAAAATTAAGTGCCCCTAAGATATTTAAAAAATATTTTTATATATTTAATTAAGTACACAATAGTACATCTAATAAAATTGAGGCTCTTAAAATTTAAAGGCCCGAGACGTCCACCCTGCTCGCCTAGAGTCAGGGCCGGCCTTACCGGTAATACTAAACACGAAACAATCCATCAGACTCGACTCGACTTCGTTGTGGTGAAGATCTTACAAAATATGCAAGAGTCCGAACTTCGCAAAGCAAAAATCCGTACGGAAAGACAAAAATACAAAGTCCGAAATATCCCGGGAAATATTCGTCCCGTTGGAAAAATATCTTCAATTGGATATAGGCTTTTGATTTGGTTTGGGCTTTGCTTGGCTTAGCAAAAGCCTCGACTCTCGACTTGTATAAGCGCGCGCGTGGAACCCACAGCGATGCTGCTACGCGCGGTGCTCCCAAACGACACGCTCTCTCCGCCGTTCCGCGTCGGCGCTGCGCTCGCCAACTCCGACCGAAGCATGTCTTCTTCTTCCTCCTCCGCGGCGGCGCCGAAGTGGGCCCAGAAGACGGTGACCCTCCCCGCGCACCCACGTGGCTGCCACCTCATCACCCCCAAGGTATGAGTCCCAACCAGCCATGGATTCATTCTTTCTTCGATTCTGATTCTCATGATGGTGTTGGTTCTTCGTTGATGGCAGATTGTGAAGGAGATTGGGAAGGACTTGTCGGGCTTCAACTGTGGCCTCGCTCATCTCTTTCGTAAGAAATTCAAACTTGGAATTTGGGTTTGTTTCGAAATCGGAACTTTGTGTTGATAATTCTGAATATCCATTGATCGAAGTCGAACAGTCTCGGATTCTGGGGTCAGAAGAAGGCATAAAAATCTGAGCTTGGAAGTCAAAATTTATGTATTAGATTTTCGAGAATTATAGGAATTAAGGTTAGGGTTTATCATGATGCGGATAAAATCGAACATAAACCGAATTTAAATTGGAAGTTTAGTAAATGGTGAAAATGGGTTTTTACCTCAATAGTGCGGCTTTGTCGGTTTTAAAAGGGCTATAACCGAAAATGCGGTTTTCAGTACTAATAGTCATGACTCATGAAAACCGAGCCGAAGTCTTGGTTGTTCACTCCTACTTACTAGTGTTTAAGAAGAACTATGTTTGGTTGGACCGACGGAACTAGGATAGAGATTCTCGGGGCTAAGTAACATCCGAGAGGCGATGAGTAAGCATAAGTAAGAGGAAAAGGTTCATGTTTGACAAAAATGAAAATGGAAGGTAGATTTTGAACACATTTTGGAAGTTCGGGCGGATATAGGTCCACGCGGTAGGAAGATGATGAAGAAAAGAATAATCTAATAGTTTAGGTTTAAAGGCTACAAAAAAATTAATCATTATTTAACTTAAATTACTTTTAGCAAGTGATGGAAATGGGCAATTTTCGGTTTCTTTTTGCTTATTTTTAACTGGTTGTGTTGCAGTGCAACACACAAGTGCTGCTCTTACCATCAACGAGAACTACGACTCCGATGTTCGGATCGATACCGAGACCTTCCTTAACAATATAGTCCCCGAGGTTTGTATTATGTTTTACTTTTGCTAATATCTGAAAGTTAATTCGATCTAAAACCCTGAGAATATATATATGATTTTAATCGAATTCTGTTCTTCAGGGAAATTCTGCACCATGGAGACATACTATGGAAGGTCGGTGCATATATATATATTCGTTTTAATTTGGATTTGTGCAAATGGTTTGGTCCATCTACGCACTAACACGAATGAAATGTCGATTTAAACGCCGAACAAGATTGTATAAATGTTTTTTATATTATTTCTTCTGATATTCTAACGACTGTCAATGAACCTTTTAAACATCTATGCTGTTAATCTCATCTTATGGTGTGTGAATTTCGCAGGCCCGGACGACATGCCGGCTCACATCAAATCGTCAATGTTTGGCAACACGTTGACGTAATTCTCCTTAAATTAATTTAATGAATATAAACAGTTTACCTCTCTGTATGTTGCTAATCATGTCTGCGCGTCTTTCTTGCTGAACAGTATTCCGATTAGCGACGGGAAGCTTAACATGGGAACTTGGCAGGTAATTCGAACCTGCATGAAAAACTCTATTATTAAATAAAAAAACAGATCAAAGTAGCTACATTTAATAATTTTACAAAATTGTAATGTATCAAGCTTTGCTTATGTGTTCAGGGGATATGGCTGTGTGAGTTCCGGGACTACCCGACTGCCCGAAAAATCGTTATTACCCTCAACGGAGTTTGAAATTCCTTGTCCAAATGTTCTGTTCCGTTCCGCTTCGGTTTTTCTTTCTTATGTTAAGATTGGTTCAAATATAACCTATGTTGATTTCTATGCTTGAAAACTACGGCAAAAGTACTCGAATTGTAACGTTTGTTGTACTTTTATATGTAAATTTAAAATTCTACGTAAAAATACTCTTTTGTAATGTTTACTAGACTTTAATACGCGGGTTAAAATTTTGCGGTAATAGTTCATCCCTCAAATACACTCTCACCACTAATGATGGTGAAGTTGTGGTATGATGGTTAAAATTGTTAGCATTTTTAAAGCTATTTTTCTTCATTTAATTGAAGTCCAACTATTTTTTTTATTATTATTTAAGTTAGAGATTTTTATCCTTTCTTCGGAATAAGATTTTAACCGATTTTTCTGTTTCAATTTGCATGAAAGAAGTTACCACAAAAAATATGAAAACTCGTGTTAATACGAGCATGAAGATTGTAGACAATAATTATAAAACAATATCCCTTGAAAAGTGGGCATGAAAAATGATCCATCACAAGAAACGACAATAAAAGGTAAACGACATCAGTACAAACGACTAATATTCCGTATTCCAAAATTGTTCATCCATGCTAAAGAGAAAAAAAGTGAAATTTAACCCGAATAATATATGAAAGATCCCGCAAGATTAGAGAAATTCCCCACGTATAGTGCCCAGGTATCGTATCGTGCTCCGACATACTCGCGCTCGCAACGGTACCTAATCACCATGGTAAGTAACAACAACAGCTATACTCTCCTCGCACGTGCACACGTGCCAAATAACCGCCAGCGTTTCAGATTTTCACCGGTCGCCACCTTCCTCCTGCCACGTGGATGCTTAACATTCACTAAAACACGAATTTCTTTTTATACAAATTAATATATATATATTTTTATCGAAAACCGCCCAGGTTTTTATCTTTTATCCATTTCTTGCAAATTATTTTTGGATAAGTGAAAAAGCGGTTGCTTTTCCGTTAAGTGAAAACTTAAACAAACACACAGAATCTCATAATCAATGAATTTATATTAATATACACTATTAAATATTTATATTAAGGATTAAATAAAAATTCTAAACTTTATAAATATATATTCCAAAAAAAAATTAAATGAAACTCGAACCCAAAATCGGTGAGTTCATGATAAACAAGAAATAAAAGTATCAAACTTTATTCATAAGTAGTCAAGATTACATGGTAGATTAATCGAGCTAGACTTCTTCCCGGCAGTACAGACATGTTCAAGATATAAGTAACCATTTTGAGATACACTCCAAATGAAAGAATTGGAGACATGGTAGCATCTGCTTATAGTTTTTTACCGGAAATATTGGAAAGACAGATCGAGTAATCGTTGTTTAGATTGCTCGGGACAAAACCTCAACATTTGAGGAAGACGATTAGTTGCAACCAAGAATCTTGAAGGTGATAGGAAGTTCTTGTGGTTTGGGAGCATCTAAGCGTTCGTGACGACGCTCAGCTTCTTCGGTTTTCAGAGCGTGCAGGCGACGGGCAGCTTCTTCGGCTTCGCGACGGACAGCTTCGGCTTCCAGAGCGTGCAGGTAATGGGCAACTTCTTCAGCTTCCAGAGTGTGCAGGCGACGGGCAGCTTCGGTCGTGACGATCAGACACATGGTTAAGTTTCACGTAACAATCCTCCCGAGCATATGGTGGAACCCTGCCAATCGCAACACCCATTTCTTTCAATACCTTATTTTATTAAATCGTTGTATAGAGCTTGGTGGATTCCACGGTCTTATTTTCATAATCGTAATTCTAAATTAAAAAATTATTCAAAGCTTTACCATTTATTTATACACTTGAAACTCTTATTTTCCTATATTTTTTCGATGTGGGACAAAAAACTCATTAGACTTTCAGCTGCATAGTCCACAAAATGTGTAGGTAAAAATGAAAGGATACACTTTTAGCGGTTTAGTTGCAAAACGTACGGCTAAAAGTTATACTTTTAGCCTCCGTTTCCAAAGTGCACTGCTGAAAGTTTGAATTTTTTTTTCTTACTTTTAAAGGCTCATTTCGTGTATGGGTCGGGAGAGGTACTTTCTGCGACTTTTGTTAAGCGGCCAAATTTAGCGGCCCAAAAACGCACTGCAAAAAGTTTTTGCCTTTTAGTGGCGCAAATGCACACTTTCAACGCCCCAAAAACGCGCCACTGAAAGTGAAATTTCTTCTAGTGACGTAACTCCGTTCAGAAAGTAAGCAATTCCGAGCAACGCAATATGGAGAATCTCTTCGACATCGGAGTGGGGCGCGCTGAGATCGCGGCGTATCGCCTGAATGCTACGATGAATGGACGCAATTTCTTCCCGCGAGGAGTTGATGGTGAAAGAATCTTTTTGTTTCTTGGCTCACATATGAATAGTGATAGAATCTCTCTCTCTTTCTATGTATATATATATAGAGAGAGAGAGACGGTTTATGGAGAGAAGATCAAACGTGTTGCTTTGAATTTATAAAATCCCTGAACTTATATATTGGCTTTATTACCTCTTCCCTGATTTAAATTATTTTGAACCCCTTCTGTAGCAACGTAGTTATCTTCGGAATAAGATTTTTTTTTCAGTTTGCATGAAAGAAGTTACCACAAAAAAAATAAAATGAAAACTCGTGTTAATACGAGCATGAAGATTGTAGACAATAAAACAAAAAACCCCTGAAAGTGGTGCAGACGTACATATTTGCTTGCATGAAGCATGCAAATCAAAGCCAATATCCTCCATATCACGTCTTCATTTATTTTGATATATATTATTAATTTGGTGATTGATTCCTTACAAATTCAAGGCTTTATTTTCGTTTGATTTGTCATACTTTTTAAGAGTAGTTATTTGGTCATTAATAAGCACGATTGTCGTTGCTTCATTTTGGGGAGGAAAGTTTTTGATGTTATGATATTTCCTTTATATGTGTAATTCCAATGTGAGAGGAGTTAGTTGATATTGAAATGAAAAAAGTCGAGTAATATACTTGCAATGCGTGTTTATCGTTTTTCCTATAGAGCGGATCTACATCAGAAAGTGAGCCTGAAAAATGATCCATCACACAAGAAATGACAATAAAAGGTAAACAACATAATTACGAACGACTATTAATATTCCGTATTCCAAAATTGTTCATCCATGCTAAAGAGAAGAAAATTGAAACTAAAGCCGGAAAATATCCGAAAGATCTTACAAGATTAGAGAAATTTGGAAAACATAAATATGTTTTGCTACATTTTTTCTCTCTTTAAATTGACTCTATGCCGCCTCAGATATAAACAATTATAGTACTTTTATCGTTAATAAAAAGATCATAACAAATATTTTCAAAATTAAAATATTAAGAATCAGAATAGTGATACTTAATTGGATATATAGGCTTTGGTTTGGTTTGGGATTTGCTTGGCTTAGCAAAAGCCTCGACTCTCGACTTGCATAAGCGCGCGCGTGGAGGCCACAACAATGTTGCTACGCGCGGTGCTCCCAAACGGCACGCTCTCTCCGCCGTTTCGCGTCGGCGCTGTGCTCGCCCAACGCCGACCGAGGCATGTGTTCTTCTTCCTCCTCCCGCGCACCCACGTGGCTGCCTTTCTCAGTTATGAATCCCAGCCAGCCATGGATTCTTCCTTTCTTTGACTCGGATTCTCATCATGGTTGATGTAGATCCGCTCTATAAAAAAACGATAAAAACGCTATTTTCAAGCAAAGCTCGACTTTTTCATTTCAATATCAACTAATTCATTACAAACCATATGCAACCCATTATATAGAGGGTTCAAACGATACAATATAGGAAACTAAACGGTACGAGGCAACAAATACCTCAAATCCCGTAACCAAATAAACTAAATGGAAAGGCAATATAAGAAATAAAGAGAAGATGCTCAAAATTAAAGAGTTGAAGATCATAAATTAAAAACGGGAAATCGCATGAAGATTGATTGTGATCCTGGTTATTTCTTGCCTTATTTGCTCGGCATCAGTGTTGGTTCTTCGTTGATGGCAGATTGGTCTGGTTGTTCGTCGCTAGTTACTAATGTTTAAGAAAGATAATGTTGGTTGGACTTGGACAGAACTGGGATACGGATTCTCCGGGCTATGAAAATTGACAAAAATGAAAATGAAAGGTAGATTTAGAACATATTTTAGAAGTTTGGGGTTCCCGCAATTAGAAGATGATGAAGTATTAGCGAGTGATGGAAATGGGTAATTTTTCGGTTTCTTTTTGCTTAATCTTTAAATCTGGTTGCATTACACAAGTGCTGCTCTTACCATCAACAAGAACTACGATGTTCTTAATTTGAATTTGTGCAAATGATTTGGTCCATTTATGCTCTAATACAAATTAAGTGTCGATTTTGAAACGTCGAACAAGATTGTGTAATTTTTTTTATTTCTTTGATCTAATTTGATTTATCGAACTCGCCTTTTTTCCTTTTTTACGCTCTAATCTTGTAAACATCTATGTCGTTAATCTCATCACGTGGAGTGTGAATTTTTCAGGCCCAGACGACATGCCGGCTCACATCAAATCCTCAATGTTCGGCAATACGCTAACGTAGTGTTCCCTGTAACGAAATTTATATGAAAAATTCTTTATGTGTGTGTGCCGTTACTTGTTTTCCTGCCCTTTTTGTTACTAAACAGGATTCCGATTAGCGACGGGAAGCTGAACATGGGAACTTGGCAGGTAATTCCAAACTGCATGTATAAAATAATCATTAAATAAAAAACGCATCAAAGTAGCTACATTTAATAATCTTACAAAATTGTAATGTATCAAGCTTTGTTTATATGTGTTCAGGGGATATGGCTGTGTGAGTTCCGGGACTACCCGACTGCCCGAAAAATCGCTATTACCCTCAACGGAGCTTGGAATTCCTCTTCCAAATGTTCTGTTTTGTTCCATTCCGTTTCGGCTTGTAGTTTTTTCTTTCTATTTTCATGTTAAGATGGTTTGATATGCTAGTATTTCTCAATGTGATGCGATGTGAATGTAAGTCGTATATATGCTCTATTACTCCTCACAAAAGGTACTTATGCATCATCAAACGAAACCTTGCTTGATTTCTATGCATGAAAATTACGGCAAAAGTACTCGAATTGTAATGTTTGTTATAAGGTAAATCACATATTCTTCTCGTCCCGCTCTTTTCCGATTTTGAGTAATTATCAGCTACGCCCTCCGAACTTGTCGTGTTGTTTCTGTTTTTTCTCTCATTTTTTTTTTAAAATAAATTTTTCTCTGAATTTGTAGAATTGTAGCAATGATCTCCCTAACCATTCCATAATCGACAATTATTCTAAAATTTAATCAATGCAAATGTTAATACATTTATGGTAGTTTCGCCTCTAAGTACTAGTGTGTCTCTTGCACGTGGCTTAAAAGTTGACGAAAAAAATAATAATTTTTAATAATTAGAGGGAAATTATTCCAACTTATAAGATTAAGTTCATAGAAAAGTTTAATATAAATAAGAGAGAAAAAATATATAATTACTCTATATAATGTGCTTCGGCCTAATTTCCGTTTTTTCGTGGAATACAATGCGGAGCAGTATTCTTTCGTGGAACTCCAAGATAGACAAAAAAGATTTCATTATTTCCGACATTCAACTCGGTCTCGCAACTCTAGGAAGTTTTCTTGAACATTGCAAGGCAAGCCGAGCTCGAAGCCGCCACAGCGGAGGGTAGAATGGTCCCTCTGACTCTAACATCCGGAACAATATTCAAGGTAAGCCTTAATTACACTTAATGAACTCGAATTGACGGAATATATAACGGTAAAAGTTACTTATAGTTCTAGCAATGTGCACTTTTTTTTTATGTCTGATTTTGTCTATTCGCTCTCGATGAAAATGCAGATTCCCGTAGGAGCGAGGTTTTTGGGGATTCCGGAATCGGAATCCGCAGAAAATCCGAGAGGTACGAAGTTACATACAAAACGAAATTTGTTAGAATTGAAAAAATCCAATGAATAGTAGTTGGTACAAGATAGCATATACCATGAATGGATATGCAATAAGGATAAAACTGTCTTTTTGTTGTGGCCAAATTTGTTGGGAATCCGAGGGTATTCTCATCACATTCCGGGAATCCTTGAATTAATAAATTTAGATAACAACGCAAATAATCAAGACTAACCCGTGAGAATAACACAATGTTATTCTCGAGAAGAAAATTGAATCAAACCCGAATAATATCTGAAAGATCCCGCGAGATTGCAGAAATTTTATACAAGGCAAGGCGAAAACGATTGTCGTTATCGAACGCGTGGAATGGCTGACTCGCCAAACTTACTTAACGAGTGCCGCGCTATCTTGGGATATGGGCTATTATTTGAAGCAATGAGAGACATTTCCGTCAAAAACTAAAATTTAAGTGACAAATTTGTCCAAAGACTAAAGTAAATAACTTCACTTTCTTGGCATTGAGATTTTGGCGTTTTCCATATTGCATTTTATTCTCTTTGGAATTGAGTGACATACCAATTTTTTTTTTTTTTGAAGGAATAGGTGCTCTTTTTGAATCCCAAATTTGATTTTCCGTATATCTAACGGCTATTATGATGCAAGTCTTGTCACATGTTTTAAAACTATAAATATAAACTAATTTATTATTAATCTATGTTTAGATATGCGTGATCTTAATATTAATTTTAAAAAATACTAAGTCTTTGTGCCGGCAAAATAAAAAATAGGAATATACCTCTAATTAACGAAGTGCAAACATCAGATCTCTATGTTACAACTATCTCTGATTCAAATATAAAAATATCGAGTTTTCACGAGACGGGTGTTCTTCGATTTCGATTTCGATTCTTATGTCATTCATACTAAATTATGATAAAATAGAATAGCTCATATACTCAATTAACCGAGTTTTCATGAGGTCAGTGTTCTTCAATTTCAATCTTCTCACGTCATTCATTTTATGTGACATAATATACTAATTCAATTACTCAACTAAATCATTCATATTTTGTGACATACTAGTAACTGAGTTTTCTTGAGGTGAGAGTTCTTCGATTTTGAACCGAGTTTTCACGAGGTTAGTGCTCTTCGGTTTTCGATTTTTTAAACCTAAACAAAAATGACAAAGAGCAATTAAACAATTTATGAAATAATCAATGAATGAATTTGATCGAAAGGATAAGTTTTCTTTGTACAAATCCCCTAAAGCTGCTTTAAATGTTAAACCTAGTATATATAATAATATACAACCAAAAAAAAAAGACGCTATCACTGCAAAACTTGTTTCTCTATCGCTCTCGCGCCCTATCTCCGATCCGCGACTTTCTCAAGATGGTCCGAGAAACGCCCAACGTTGTTCTCATCATCATCATTACCGGCACCGGCACCATCACGATCATCTCATGTTGCAGCACTGAGGCCTGACCTGTCTCTGCAACTTGTCCCACATGCACATCAGCTGCCTCGGGGACTGGTAATGAGCGGTAACGTAATCCTCGACACACCCAAACTGGCAGAAGCTCAAGCTGTGCACGTACTGCACCGGAGTCGTGCCGTTGAACTTCTCCACCCACATTCCCACGCTCACGTCTTCCATCTTGAATAGCTGCGACAAGTTTGAAAGACGTTTTACATAACAATTTACAGCAACTTTGAAACGCGAAGGAGCGGAAAAATAAGACGACATGTCTTACCCTTAATCTGTGGCTTCCGAACTCGGAGACAATGAAGTTTGCTATGTCATGGGAGAGAATATAGCCGGGTCCATTTGCGTAAGGCGGGTAATCTGATTCCGGCCATTCCTGAAACAAAACAAATTTAATTACCGAATGAGATCCCTATACTCGATTATGAGACTATTGAGTCAACGGTCTAGTTATTTAATAACATTTTAGATAAAAGTCCTACACGAATGGAGAAAAATAACTGAATTGACGAAATACCAGAAACAAGTCACCTATTGTGTAAAAAAAAATTGGTATTTTTTACCCTGGAAGGGGCAATGTGCTACTTTTTAAATGTATATGGCGTATTGCTACCAAAATCTAAAGTTCATGGGGGCACCATTGCCAATAACTAAATATTTAAATTCTAACCTCAAATGTGACGGCCCATTTGCCGGATCGCTGGGGCTTGTGATAGTAATTTATGTTTCCGATGTAAAAACTCCGGCCCCGAGGAATTTTCTTCGCTTCACCCAAAACCGCATCGACTCTCACAAAAGTGTCATCATCGCACTTCATAATGTATTTAGCAGACACGGATCGAACCTGGAGAACGACATCGCGAAATATACAAAATCAAATTTAGATTAAAAACGGCATAAGCAATTTAATGCAACATTTTTTAACAGTTTAGGTTCCAAAAACTCACCCCGAATTCACATATGGCGACGGTTTTCAACACAACAAGGTCGTAGTTATCCATGTACGGCACGACAACAATGTCACCGAAGAACTCCGCTTCTTTCTTCAGCTCGGCGTTCACTTCCTTTCTGGCATGCTGTGAATAGTTTAATCCACTGGTTAACTTAGAGATCCTTACTTTTTGCTCACCAATGATTATTAAAAAAAATGCCCACTTACAAGTGCGACAAAAAACCGAGCCACCACTTTCGACGACGTGATAAGCCTGTGTTGCATCCATGACTTTCTCACTGCCATTCGCTCCGAGAAATGATTTCCAGCAGATAGAATACCGATAAAGAGCTCAACCTCTCCTTCAGAGACAGGTGGCGCTTGCCATTTGGCTGACATTTCGAGATGTCTCTGCGGAGCAAAGCTCGGATGCGAGGACGGTAATGAAGCAGCAAATACAGCCTGGATATCAACGTCTCCGCTCACTGATAGACCAGTTGCATCCTCAAGGGTATATCCCTATTAATATTATCAGAAGTCATCAGAAAAAGTTATAAAATTTATGAAATTGACGGGTTTTAGAAATTCACCATGCGGTAAGGAAACGAGGTAACGTGCCGTCCATCAACGTTAATATGGTAACCTTCCAACCCGGCACTAATTGTTAGAACAAAAAGCTTCTCCTCGGCAAAAGGGTACGGCCAGTCGACGGTGACCTTCTTTGTTCGGCCAATCAACCGGTTTAACCACCACGTCGCCTTCGTCTCCTCTAATTGGTTGTCATTACCGCGGATCCACCGCTCACACTTCACCTGGCCGTCAACTACACAAGTTTGAAAGGATTTACTAATCATGATGAACTCAAAGAGATAAATAAAGCATGACAGTGAAAGTGTATACTAATGATGCATATGAGAGAAAATAAATATGGCAAATCACTATATAATACTAAACTCAAACTACTTTTGAATCCCTTTGACCAAATTACAAGGACCCAGCAGCAAATTTAGCAATGATAACTTCCTCAACAACCAATATAGTAACATAAAAAACCTCTGAAACTCATATACAAAACAATCAAAGATCAGAGAAACTCACCGGGCTCCTCGTCGGCCTTCGATTTCCACCCCTCGCAGCGCAGCGCCGAGCCCCACTGCTGCCGGTAACACGTGTTGAGCTCGAGCACGGGTTTGCCGCTCCAGTCACCCCGCAGCCTCGGATTGAAGTGAAGCACCCTCGGCGGATCCTCGCCTTCCACGGTCTTCAGCCCCTGCAATTCAAGCTTGAACTCCGACACCGCGACCGAATTCTCGCCCTCCCTCACCATCGAGATCTTCGGGTGGCTCTCCTCGTGCGCGGCCCGCGGCTTGCCCACCACCGTCATGTGCGACCCCAATGTCAGCCCGCAGGGGATCACCATCACCCTCCGGCCCGCCTCGAACTCCGAGCCGGAGAGGGAGACCGAATGCGGGCACGAATCGGTCCGGTTCGAGGGCTTCTCCTTCTCCGTGACGATTCGGATCTTCCCCGACTCGAGCTCCTTCCAGTAGAGCTTCCCGATGTCCCAGGCGACCTTGGAAGCTCTGTAGAGCTCGGAAGCTCCGTCCTTCTCGCCGGAGGCGAACGTGGCGCGATCGAATACCAGTCTCGACAGGATTCGGCTCCGGTGGCGCCTCGGAGCTCGGCTGGGAGTCAGCTGGCGAGAGTTCTGCGACACGTGCTCGATCGGCCGATTCGGCGCCTCTCTCTCGTCGAGGTCCACCTCGCTCTTGAGCCTGATCGGTCTGCGCAAAGCGGAGTTCTCCTGTGAGACCTCGCTCAAGCCGGTTCGGAACAAGAAGGGAATCTCCACGGTGACGAAGAGGATATACAGAATCCCGAAACCGACCAGTGTCTGAACCGATCTTCGCCTCGTCAAGGACACGAACGAGTCGAGCTTCTGCGACGATTTGCACCTCTTCATGGCCGATACACAGAAAGATCAACAATGCTTGTGAATCCGAAAACAGGGTCTTCGAGAAAATCACTGAAACTCTTTTCTGATTCCAATGCGAAGACGACGATGCAGAGAGAGTTGGGCGAACGATTTTCAAACTCTGACGCGTGAAGTCGGTGGTGATTAAGAGAGTGGTTTCTGGGAAGATCACCGAAAGAGAGAAAATTTTCTTTCGAATTTTCTCGGGAAAGTTTGGGGATTTTCTCGGTGGTGATGATGACGATGGGCGAGCTTTTATAGCAACGGAAAAATATGGGATTCAATATTGGGCCCGTTTGGCACAGCTTAATTTTTACAAAAATTGTTTTCAGTTTTAGTTTAAAAAACAAACTGTTTTTGAAAAAACCCGGCAGGTGTTTGGTAAATTTTTTATAAAACCATTGTTGCTGGTAACATAAACTGATTTAGCGTTTGGTAAAAAAAATTATTTAGGCTAAAAAGACTAAAATAGACTAAAACCGTATTTTTGTTTTTAGAAAAAACCAAAAGCTACGAATTCTAGCTTTTACAATTCATGTACAAAAATTCAAAATCGATTTTGTGTTTTTTGGAAAAACAATTTCGCCAAACACCTGAAAAACGGTTAAGTTTATTTTATAAACAAAAACAGGGCTAAATAAGCTATGCCAAACGCACCCATTATTGGTTTCGTATTATATTTTTATTATTTAATAATATATTATATAAATATAAGTATTATTCGATATAATTAATATTTATATACCAATAATTCATGAAACGGTACTTAAATATTTAAAATTTTCTTTAATATATATAATTTAATATTGATAGTAGAATCTCTGTAAATAAATATTATCGATATTAAATAATTTTATTATATTATCAAATTCATAAAACGGTACTTAAATATTTATATTATCGATAATATTTTATTTTATTTGATTAAATAAAATATTATCAAATTTTATTATACTATAAATATATAGTATTATTCGATATAATTAATATTTATATATTTCTTTAATATATATAATTTAATATTGATAGTAGAATCTCTGTAAATAAATATTATCGATATTAAATAATTTTATTATATTATCAAAATTATTAAATTATCGAGGTATAATATAATCTAGTGATGTTAGTTAGAATAGGAATCGTACAAAAATATTATTTAATCAAAGTTATTAATTTATCGAGTATTAGTTTAACGAGATTTTACTATAGTTAGTAATGTATAATAGTAAAACTAGGATATTAGTATTCATTTTATGATTTCAAACACGATTAAATACAAATAGCGTGACGTAATAAAAAAAAGATAAAAAAAAATATTTTTTTAGTATTTAAATAAAAATGGAATAATATTTGGTTATATAAATATATGCAGTTTAAAATTTATTGATTCAAATTTCAAATGTCAACATGTCAAGTTTTCTAAAAATTGTGACAAATATGCCCTACACACTACAAAGTATTTATTTTTATTTTCTTCTCCTAGTAATAGCTCTATTTTTTTTAATTCAAAATTAATTTTTATGCACCAAGGTAATGTGATGACATACCAACCATGTCATGTGTATTGTTAATTAAAGATAGTCATGCATTTTAGCTTTTTAATTCTTAAAGCACACCTTCAAACTTTATGTTGCAATAAATCATTTTTTTTAATTGATAATAGGAATTAAAATTTATTTAGATAAAATGATATGAAGGCCAAATTTATTTTTCTGATCACATGAAATTAAATTTGGGTCTTTTTTATTTAATGAGGACAAGTGGGGCCAAACTCTAGGTAGGTACCACTATAGTCTATACTTATAAGTTATAATGTAGTTATGAACATAAAAAATAAAATTACATTTAATAACATTCCCATTCAATTAGTATTAGTGTCTACATAAATTGAGGTAATTAGCAAGAATTTAATAAATTTCTTTCATTGACTTTTAACATAATGGGACTACATTTATGGAGCTTAATTAATGGTTTTATTTTTTTCTCTTTCTCTTAAATAGTGTATTTACATAGCATAGAGAGAGAGAGAAAAAAAATAATGTATGAATATTATCAACTATATTTCCGAACAAATATTTGGGTACGAATTTTATAATTTATTTGATTTGGAGTTTTGGATACATTAATTTACAAGCAACTTATAAAGTTAGGAGGATATAAGAGATTAAACATATATGTCCCTAAAATTTTGTTTTATACTTTTATCGGTATTTATTTCGCATATATATATATATATATATATATATATTTAAAAGATGTTGTATTTTCTTAAGAGCCCAATTGAATTGACTGATTTGTCAATTATTACCTATAAATAATTTTCTCAATTTGAGCTGGTTAATTACGACTATTTTATCTAAATGCATGCATTGGAAAAGAATCTATATGGAAAGATCCACTCTTTATCAAAATAAAATAAAATAAATAAAAAGAAATCCAATCACAAATTAATAGTTCATTAGTCGTAATTATGTTTTTAGTATTTGTATATTAGATGCTTTGCCTGACAACAGATTTTGTTTTACAGTCGTTTTTTTTTTTTTTTTAATCTTTTAATTTAATTACATTGAAACTCACTCCAATATATTTTTTCCTGTTTATTTTAAATGCTTACTTATTAATATCTATTTTCTTTTATCTTAAAGTAAATTCACCTCGTGGGTGTGATTGCTGAGGTAATGTTTTGGCTTACATTATAATATATAATAAAAGAAAAATAGCGGTATAAGTACCCAAAGTATTTAAAAATTTGACAAAAAGTTCTCTTTTTCTTTTTGGTGGTTAAAATTGCCAAACTCTTATTTTGTGTCTTCCGTTCATGTTTCCGCCCCGAACCACATCACGTGTCACATTTTAAAACCTATTAAATATATCATTTTCAATTAAAAAAATAAATTGATTTATCAATGATAAACAATGGTATATTTAATGGGTTAAAAAACGTGACACATGGTGCGGTTCTGGGCGAAAATATGACGGAATATACAAAATAAGAATTTGAAAACTTTTCCCACCTAAAAAAAAGGAACTTAATACTAATTTTTAAAGACTTTAAATACTTATGCTGCTATTTTTCCTTTAATAAATTATCTTGGGCTTACTTTTCAATAATAATGCTCAATATATTTACAATATTTATAAAGTGGGTGCATATGACGAAACAAAAAATGAAAAAAGAAAAACTAATCAATTTGGAAGACAAAAAAAAAATAGTATTCAAACTTATTTAATTCATATTTTAATTTTGCAAAACGACACATTAATTTCAGAGACATTGTGCAGTAATTGGCTTAGTTTATGATCAAATCATACTATTTATTAATCAAAGAAACAATGACATTTTTTACAAGTGAAAATATGAACAGTCAATACTCAATAGTTAAAACTTATTATTCTCCTCATATTTGTGAAATAAATTCAAAACAAATAAAATTCATTTGTAATTAAGAAGGCAAGGTTTTAAGTTTTATCATTTACATTAACTCGATGGATTTAAATCACATTAAATTTGAAATCACGTATATATATATATAAGGAAATTGTACGAAATACCCATTTTGTGTCAAACTTTTTAAAAAACTACCCATTGTGTGTGTAAAAAACTACCCATAATGGGTAGTTTTTTAAAAGGTTTGCACAAAATGGATATTTTTTTAATTAACCCATATATATATATATATAATTATCCATTCAAATTTATATCCTGCTGATACATAAATTCCATGTCATGGTCTTAATAATTAATTTGATTTTCGCCAATTTTCAATGAATATAATAGTAAAGTGAAGAGTATATATACAATAAAAATTTATCCAATTATATGTGCATGTTCTACTATTTATAAAAAATTAAATATGATGAATTATTGAATTATATCTTATTCTTATTTTTTGTTTTCACAATTATAAAAACCGAGCCTCATCATCCCGTTGGAACAGGGGATTCATGAAATATATATTGATATTCTATCCAATTTTAAAAGTCAAGCCGTTCTACTTTATGAAATTTAATAAAATTCTTTTAAATATAATACCATGAAAGTTTGTGACCATATATTTAATATGATTTTTTTTGGAGTGAAGCCATTTATTATTTTGCCACACAAACAACGCGCAATAACGGCTTTAAATGTTTATTCATATACTATAGTTTATATTTCTTATATCTTTATTTATAGATAGTTAGCTAAAGCTTATACAATCTTCTAGGGACAATTACAACGGAAGTACCAAAATTGTGATCAATTGAAGTGGTAAGTGTTCAAAATGAAGAGAAAAAAAATAGCAGCAAAAAATATCTAAAGTTAACAAATATGCACATTTTTTCGGCCAACATTTTTGTTAGATTCAAATGAAATAATATGCTAGATAATTGGATTAACACATAACTATATATATTTTAGGTGTCTATTAATAACAGTATGCTAAAAAATTGACCAAGTCCGTAAAAAAATTTAAACAAAAAAATATTTCACTTCATATTTATTGACTTTGAGTATTTTTATCATTATTTTTTCACTTTGAGTTCCTACGACTTAAGTACTCAAAATTCAATACTTTTGCCGCAATTATTATTATTATTATTATTATTATTATTATTATTATTATTATTATTATTATTATTATTATTATTATTATTATTATTATTATGTATGCTTCGGCACCGACTTTACAGTGACTAAAGCCAAGCTAGCATTGTGGGGTATATCATTAATTAATTAATTGTGAATATGTGATGTATATATTCCATCACACTCACAGGGAAATTTGTCTGTCACCTTTTTCACCATGAAAATAATAATTATTTGAAAATTATGAAACTTATTTAAATTTATATTATAGCTTAATCAATTCTTACTATTACGAAGAATATGAAGAACAATAATTAATAGATGATGTTGTCAAATATTTTATATATATGTTAATTGTGCAGTATAATTCTAAATACAAAATTTGTCAAGATGAAAAGATGCATAAGCTATTTTATTAAAGAGCCTAAGTATTTAAATTATAAGCGATCATTGAATATATATCTATATATATATATATATATATATAGATAAAGTGTTTGCACTTACTCAAAGTGTAAAGTCAATAATTATTAAGAGCTCAAATACTTTTTTAATGGCCAAATAGGTGTACCTCTCCTTGGGCATACATTATATTTGAAAACTATATTTACAATCAAAATAACTAAAGTTAATAACGTTATAAGTTCTTAATATTTTAATTTTTTGTCGTATAATTTTTTTGGGTCAAAGTTTCTATTGAGTATAATTTTACTTTTCTTCAAAATTCATCCACTTTTTTTCGATTCGATCTAATAAAATTTTAAATATGTCGTTAAGTTTTGAATATATGTCACTCTTATAAATTCTTGAATTTTTTTTATATTATGATAATGGCGGGACTTTAACAATAAGTAGATGAAATTTTAAAAAGAGCAAATTAATGTAAATTAAGAGTTGGACGCCACCGTAAAAATTAATATATTAAGTACTTATATTGTTGTACTATAATTAATAAGCATGCTTTTAAAATCTTTAATTATTTTAGTCCATCAAAAATTACCATTTGAATTAGAAAGTGCTATCAAAATTACCACTTGTTCTAACTTGCCAAATTTATTGACTTATATTTATTTCTTCTTCCTTTCATGCCTTATAATTTAAGACTTAACAATACATCATATATACTTACATTAAAGTATTAATAATGCTATTGCTCATCAAACAGTTCTTCCACGCCATTAAAGTAACCCCAAAAATAATTAATAGTTGACAATTCATAGGATTAAAAAATATAAACTATATCAAATAAAATGTCCATTTTCTAAGATAGCTTATACTATGTATATTTTAATTCCAAAAAAATATATTTAAATATGGCAATGAGCCAATGGTCCAAACTAATTACCATAGTTTTAAGTAAAAAAATAATTAGAATATAGATTGTGAAACAAAATATCATAAATATGAAAATACTTAATTCTCGATTCCTTGAATTTACAAGACTGATGATAGCCTCGTGATTTATTTAATTTTTTTTTTTTTTTGCGCTCGTTAATGTAAAGTTTGTTCTCGTAGACTTTGACGTTAAAAATGTAAAAAATAAACAATAAAAAAAAAGACTCTAGACAAGTTCTATGAAGTTCGCTCGAGCTTAAAGTGTAGTTTACCGAGCTATTTTAGACTCTCAAAGTCCTCTTTCCATTTACAACTTTTACACAATAAATACACCAACAAACAAGTTGTTCATAAGTTTTTAATACTGTAATAAGTAGCTATAAACAACAAATCAGAAATAGGTAAAAAAAATGCTTGACATATAAATGTATTTTATAATTGCCTCGAGAATGATTGACTTATATATAACTGTTTCACTATTTTTGTTTGACTCCAATATTTTCAAACTTAAAATTTTGGTTTAATTTTTTTAATACTTTATGATTAGGTTATCTGGCACATATTTGCTTTTGAGACCTGGAAAGCCAAATTAAAATCAAAATAATAATTAAGGCTCAAAATGGTTTGGATTAGCTGGTGCCACATGCATATCTTAATGAGAAAACCAACAAAAATAAAGGTGTATATAATATTGGACTAGATTCTCATTCTTTTCTTTTCTTCTTTACATCACACACTTGCTAATTTTTCCAATAAGAACGATTAAAAAAATAAGAAGCTCCTTACCTTAACTCAAACCATACTAAGTACATGAAAAGTTTACTTAATAGCGCCGGCATAGGGGTCGGAAATTTCGGCCGTGAGAGGTAATTATATTCAAAATAATGGATTTTGGCAACAAAAAAAAAAAAATTATGAGCAATTATCATTGTCATTAGGCATATCAAGGTGTATTTATTCTGAAATTTCGGATCCCATATATTTTTTATACATAATAAATCGAATACCAATCGCGGTCATTAGATTTAGAACAAGTCTAGGTGTGTATTACGAAATTTCGGATTTCATTTTTTAATATAGAAAAAATAAAAAAAATCCCACGATTATTAAAATAAGTCTAGGTGTACGTTCCTGAATTCCGAATTACATGCATATTAGTATGAAAAAAAAAATAGAATTTCGATTCTCTTAGTGAAGCGACCTATTATTAAATATAAATTTTAGAACATCTAAATATATATTTTTTTCTTTTCAAAATCACGTTTTCTCTCTCCTTGTTTCCAACAAAAAGTTAATTTGTGAATCTTATAAATTGATGTCATGAATGGTTGATAATAGCAAATATATTATGCAAATGGCCATCTTGGTTTCAAGCCTCCAATATTAATTTCTATTGACAAATTTGTAAACATTATTTGAAAATATGTAGAGCTACTATTTATTTCATTGAAAGTTCCAACAAAAATAAAAGAAAATCCACGTGTAATCACATAAGCTGCATTTTAACTGGAATTTGATACGTGTGTCTACATTGTGGCAATAAAAACGACGAAGTTTCAAAATTCTAATGTATGAGATCATCAAGAAAAAAAAAGTATATTCTTAAGTTCTCCATATATAATATAATTGTCGTTAGTACTGTTTCTTAATCAAACATTAATTTGGAGTTAATAGATGTTGATATGTCGTCGTTTTGTCGTTGGTTGGTGTATTTTCTTTGATTCTTTGTTAATGAAATCTTCTAATCACTACAAACGACAATTAAAGAGTATGTAACACCGTATCATGCATATATATATATATATATATATATATATATATATATATATATATATATATATTTTCAAAGGAGTCACTATGACAATGACCATTTATTAGAATAAGATGTGTGATCCGCATGATTGGACAAGGGGACGTGCTAATAAAACGTTTTTGAGACTGTAGCTATAAAATTGGAAGGTCGGAGAAGCTTAAGAGAATTGGAAGGACAAGTTCTATTTTCTTAAGATTTTAAAAATAAAAGTACTTGGAACAATTCTATGATGAGTAATCTCTAGAGAAATTTGTCGGGAAGCATAATTAAGTGAAGACAAAACTCGCTTATAAGACTCGTGTTAGCTTGAAGAGGTATCAATTCGAAAGAGCATGCGAGACGTTTGACCAAATTTACCAAATAATCGCATGATTTATGTATATCCATATATTTGTATAGGGGTGAAAATTTTGTACTCGGTTCCCGGTTCTGGTCCCGGTACTGGACCGTTTTTGGCAAAAAATCAGTTTTTTCTTTTTACTATATCCTAAAAAGGGACGTCCCGGTTCCGGTTTGAAAAACCAAAACCAAAACCAATTCAAAATCTGAAATTCCCGGTTTTCTTGTCCCGGTTCCGGTTTTATGTCGTTTTGTTATAAGTTTGTCATTTTTTTAGCATGTCATTTCTTATAAGTCGTTTACTATTAGGGTTTTAATCCATTATTTTTTTTTCCAGCCCATTATTTTAACATGTCATTTATTTTTCAGCCATTACTCGGTATTTTATTTAACATGCCATTTCTTATATGTCGTTTTGTTATAAAAAATAATTTGTTTGTACTCGGTATCTACTGTTTAGCATTTTAGACTCGGTTTTTTGCACTGAGATTTGGATTTGGCATTGTGAAGTTCACGACGTGAACTCGGATCTTGCATTTGTTTATTTTGTATTTTGCTTTTGTAGTCGGATTTGGTATTTTACATTTTGGATTTACTCGGATTTGGTAATTTGCATTTTGGATTTGGTTTTTTTCATGTTTCTATCTTGGATTTTGTCCCGGATTTGTCCCGGTTTTCGTCCTGAATTTTGGTCCTAAAAAAATTGGGATTTTAATCGGTGTCCTGGTCCCGGTCCCGGTTCTGATTTAAAACAAAAACAAGGACTTTTCATAACCAAAACCAAAACCGGGACAGAAAACTGTGTCCTGATATTTCCGGGACAGGGACAAAAAATAGTCAAATTCTTGATTCCCGATTCTGGTTTCAGCCCTATATTTGTATATCTCATGAGTATGGCGACTAATTCATAGCAAAAAGTAGTTAACGAAATAAAGACATAAAGGAGATTATTTAGTTCGATGATCCATATAAGATTTCAAATATTATAAATAATGGAAAATTGTAATGCACTAGTACGATATAACAAAGAAATTTCATTTATTAAAAAAATCTAATTTGAGAAGAAATATATTTCGTATGTCTCCATAATTCACATAAATGAATTCTTTTTCTTTTTTTTTTCTTTTTCACTTGATGCTTGAATATAGATGGAATTTCAAGAAGATTGAAACGAATATTGCATGCTATGTATATTTCTTCAATCTAGTTGAATAATTGTTTAAAATATTGACTCTCATCAAACTTGTGATATCTAAAATATCAATTACAAGACTCACTTATTTTCAAACACTATAAACAAATCAATTTGTTTAAGTTTTTTGGCTTTAGATTTAATATTGTTTAACCATTTAACCCACCCAATTTTAACCTTACTAATCAAAATGCTCTTGGTGGTGAGGTTAGATAAAGATTTAATCTTTTATTTATTTATTTATTTATTTTTCAATTTTTCAACTATTAATATTGTTGGTTTAACTTTAAATGTCAAACTTGGTCATACAAATTTAGTTAAAAGGAAGCAAAGTCTCATGCTTTTCTTGCCTCAAATTCTTTTCTCAAGCTTCATTACAAGTCAATCTTATAATTTATACAAAAATGGTTTATAAAAATATCTCTATATAATGCCTTGTTTCTTTATTTATTTGGTATAAAAAAATATGGAAGATCAAGAAAGCATGAAAAGGGGTTTGTGGACTGAAGAGGAAGATGCAAAAATACTTGAATATGTGTCGAAGTATGGAACAGGAAAATGGACTTCTGTTCCCAAGAAAGCAGGTTATTTATTCAATTAATCATTTTTTTAATTTACAAAATAAATACTATACATTATAATGAAATGTTACCATTGAAGCTAAATTTTATTGGTTTTTTTTTTATTTAATTTATTTCAGGGTTGAGAAGGTGTGGGAAAAGTTGCAGGTTGAGATGGACTAATTATCTGAGACCTGATCTCAACCATGAAAGCTTCACTTCCGAAGAAGAAGAGATGATTATCAAGCTTCATGCAGCAATAGGTAGCAGGTGATTTTCTATTATATCCTTATGAAATTAAATATATTATGCTCACTCAATGTATATATAATGTTGTTATAGAATAGCAACATTGAAGTTTTTAGATTATAGAGATTTGGTTATTCGAAGTTTTTTATTAGTTTGGTATTTAATATTTATAGTATTAGTGTCTGCTTGAATATATGTATATATTTTTTTTTTTTGCGAACATTCATATTCGTTTTTAACTAATTTTATATAAATTTTTACTCGTCCCATTCAGTTAATTTTGTTTTAATATCTGTGTAATCTTATCTGCCCGTTAAACTCATTTAACCGATTATTGTTGATAAAAGACATGTTGAATTATATGAGCCAACGTAATTCATACATACATCAAAGAATATAATTTGACACAATAATTAAATTTTAATTAGCAATTAATAACATACATAAAAATGTATCTTGTACTCCTTAATGACCCAATATGTTCTCATATTCGTGCCATATTCATCGTTATTAAATCGTGTTTCGCACGGTTAGATCCAAATTCATTTAAAATCGACCCATATCCATTTACATCGCGTCTCATATTCAAAACAAAAATAAGACTACTTATTTTGTCTTTAAGATATTATTATACCTTACTTTTTCCTTTCTTCCTTTATGCAATACTTTCTTCCTATATACTGTATTTATATTAAAACACTTGTAGCTTCGGATTATGATATATTTCTAAACCAGTTATTATGTGATGAAGTGTTAAAGCAACACTACTCATGTTGTGACATTAACTAAAACATAACATTCAATAATCAACTACAAATATAATTCTCAATGCAGATATGTTATACCTTGTAAAAAAAATTTGCAACAAAAAGTCAACCAAACTGGTATGACATTCACTCATCAATCACAAAATATAATTTCAATACTTTGATTTGATCTTTGTTCTTCCTTTTCCCTTCAAGCAATATTTCATATGACTATTTTCTCTGTGTCTCTTCTCAAAGTTCATCAATACAATTACACACTCTATGTAACTCTCGCAAGGATAACAATGACTAATAACTAATGCCAAACTTGGGGAATTTTCATCACAAAATGGAGGTATTATTACCTCATCAAACACTCATAGCTAAGGCTTAAATGGAGGTATTATTGCCAGGGACTAGTAATGCCACTCCTAAGGAATTTTAACAGTGAAACTAACCAAAATGGTACTCATCAAACACAGCAACAACAAACCTCTCAATGCTTCAAGTTTTGAGCTTTTTTCTTCCTTTCTTTGACCCGGTTTCTCTGCGCACCTTCTCGAAGGTGGTCCATGATAGCCCAGCAACTCCCCGGGAGAACCGACAACGACGTGAAGAACCACTGGAACACCAAGCTCAAGAAGAAGCTCGCCAACATGGGCATCGACCCCGTCACGCACAAGCCCTTCTCGCAGATCTTCGCCGACTACGGGAGCGTCGGGGATCTCCCCAAACCCGGGACCAGAGTCTCCTCCCTCAGCCTGAAGAGCGCCATCGCCATGAAAGCCCCGAAGACAGAGCCTGAATCCACGCAAAATGACCAAACCCTGGGCCTCCTCTCTCAGCTCCAAGCCATCAATTTCGTCAAGCACGCCTCTTCCTCAATCCCTAATTTCCAGACCGAAGGGGCGTTCCCGAATGCGGCGATTTCTCCGAGCTCCTCCTCGTCGACTTGCTCCTCCGTGGCGCGAGACCCGTCGCCGGCCATTCCCTTCGACTGGAACGAGTTTCTGCTCGAAGAAGAGTTCCTTCCGAATCCGATCGAGCATCGAGATTGCTCAGACGAAGAGGTCCGATTGGTAGGAAACGAAGAGACTTTACAGGAAGCCGAAGTACCTGGTTACGCGGATCGTGTTGAGGACGATGAAGAATCGTTCGTGGAAGCTTTGATGGCGAAGGAGAGCGAGATGATCATGGAGTTTCCTGAAATCGATTTGGGAGAGGAGTTTTTCTAGGGTTTTGGCGATTTGGGGATTTTGATGAGATTATTGGGAATAAAAAGGGGTTTATGATTTGGGCTATTTTATGTGTTATTCCAATTATGACCTCGTGGGTTTGGTTAATTAAGTAGTGATTTATTTATGGTTTAGTGAGTCATTAATTATTGTGATGATTATGATTTATGTGTTGCTTATAATAATTATTATATAAAATCTTGTGATTCAGATTAACACAAGTTTTTTCTTCAATTATAAATCAGATATGGATTTACAAACAATTGCCACATAACTACTTAATATTAAGTTAATCAACTTTCATACATCCAATTAACGATAAAAGTCATTTAAAAATGACAATTTCTTTTTTACTTTTATTAACTTTTGCCATGTGGCATCGAACAAAGCCAGAGTAACAATGCCATGCGGCATTCGCTGGGTCTCTCTCTTTATCGTTAAATAATTAGCCAAAACAATTCTCGTCGATAATTACAGAGAATATCATTTAGTTAAACACAAGGATTTGAATGCCGTTTTTGCCGAAAAATCGTTTGTCGTTATCGACGAAGTAATCGTTTACCGATGGATTAATCGTTTACCGTTTAACTAAAACATTTGATACTTGTGTCGTTAATTATTAATATATTATTATTTTTAATTTAAAAATAAGAATTAATAGTGGTATATATACTCAAATTATACTTAATTTCAATGACATAGATTTAAGTTTTATTTTTAGAAATATATATATATTCAAGTTTAATTTTTTTTACGGCGTCTTTCGATGCACTAAAATTTAAAATTATAGTAGTTTCAATTATTTCGTGAACTCATTCAATATTGGTATCACCGAGAAAAAGAAAAAGCTTTAAACGGTAAAAAAATATCTAAATTTTGTTGGGTTTTTCGATGACTTTTCTCAATCCCGAGGCGGAAAACACGGGATATCATCGAATATATTGAGATCTAGATTAATATCGAAGATTAAGAAATCGTTTCAGGAACATTACCGAACTTTGGTAAGCCAACAGTACCAAAATGCCAAACTTTTGCCGATTTTAGAGCTTGGCCGATTCCTCTTCTTGCTCCGGGAAGTAGCACGTCAATTGCCATGCCTCTATGTCGTCCACCACGTCACTGCGGGAACGTCTTGATGACCGGAAAGCACCTCAGAGGATAGGTTAGATCCCTCTCGATGGTTGGTCGGCGAACGAATGAAGAACCGGGGAAAAGCCCAAATTCGATCTCCAATAAGGGGTGGTCGAATTCTCTCTGATGGCTACGGTTTTGATTAGGTTAATTATGAGTGTTAAATGGGTATTTATAATACCTATTATCATTTAACCTAATGGGCTTTTAATTAAGCCCATTGAGCTTTAATTAGTTAATTCTTAATTAATTAATTCATTCTTAATTAATCTTCGGGCCCTGTGGGCCCGTTATCTCGTTTATGTGTTCGGGTCAATACCCGAGAACCCGGTGGATACAATTTCCGGTTCGGGCATAACCTAAAATCTTCCATTTGCACGAACGTACCGGAATTGGATATCTCCCGTGAACATTTATGCGCATACAATAATTAGAACAGATGCCGGGAATGGCTATCCTGTACATCATTCTTAACTACCTATGCCTGGTTATTCAAGGTTACAACTGAAACACTTTTTCGTTGCAAATTAGTCATCGTACTCCATTTCCTCTGGCGAGTTCGGTGTGACTCTATAGAATTCTGCAGTGTTGGCCACAGACCTTTTAGGTCTGCAAGAAGTGAGTGGTCTCTACCTAGACATCACTTCCCCCAATCTGCAAAATTATCTGAATCTTCTGGTTGATAAGTTAAATGTGAAGACCCATGTGGTTCTTCTTTCTTAACTTTAATCATATGACTGATTCCTTCGACATCTGTACTACTCTAGAAAAGACACAGACCATGGTTTGGCACATCTGCTTAAGTCGATTTCTGTTTTCAGATTCGGTTATAAGTATTGAACTACCAAAACAAAAACCCCTTTTGATTTGTCTGTGGCCACAAATTTCATATACTCATATCCTTCTGGAGGCCCTGAGTGTATTGCCCCAAGTGTATGGGGAGATGCATGTTTTTTTGAAATATCATTCCACCCTACAAGGTTTGTGACATGTCCAAAATTATTCTTTATGACTTACCCGTTACGGTAAGCGTTTGACTAAAATCAAAACATGTTACTTGCCAGGTGATGGACTCATGATAGTTCTCAAACTTTGGAATCTATCTTCATATCTCTGAGAGTCTCAGTGTCCCCTTATAAATAAGGTTTGGTTGCCATGCAAAATTCTCAGAGTGTGAGTCATTCTAGCACTGCTAGTCTGTCTTACTAGTGTCTACATGTATAAGAATATCTTATAGATATCAAGGACACTTCCTTTTTCTCTTATCTACATGTACCAATCAATTGTGAAAAATCATTTATTGTCTCTCTTGGTTTCTTCTAATGACTTTCTTTGATTGGGGAGGTTTAAGATAATCTTTTAGATATCTTAGGGACTTTATTTACTTAGTTGATAACGACATTCTTATTTAATATTGAATATTGATATGGACATGAATTGAAGAAACTTGCCTTTTATAGAAATAATATTGTGCTTGAAATTTAATGAAATAAAAATTACATAAATTTTGTTCTTTGAACTTTATCATAAAAGTAAAGTTTCTCGTGTCTCAAAAGATCGCAAACATCTATGGGTTCTTTATCCCTATAGATTCTGCATGGCGAAAATGCTTTTCTTTAGACAAAGCTTTTGTCATCGGATCCGCCACGTTTTCGTTAGTTTATACTCTTTCCATTACTACGTCCTTCCGATCTACGATGTCTCTGATCAGATGGTACTTTCTGAGTACATGCTTTGTTGTCTTGTGTGATCTCGGTTCCTTGGCTTGTGCTATAGCTCCGTTGTTGTCACAGTAGAGCTTCACAGGATCACCAATGCTAGGAACTACACCAAGATCAGAAACAAATTTCTTGATCCAGACAGCCTCTTTAGCAGCTTCCGATGTTGCTATATACTCAGACTTGGTGGTTGAATCGGCTACCGTAGCTTGTTTACTGCTGTTCGAGGTAACAGCACCACCAATTGCACAGAATACATATCCTGTTTGAGATTTAAAATCAACCTGGTCAGTTTGGAAGCCTGCATCAGAATAACCTTCAAAGATTATCTGATCAGCGCCGCTGTAAGTAAGACATCTATTTTTGATTCTATTTAAGTACTTCAAGATGTTCTTTACGGTAGTCCAATGACTGAAAACCAGGGTTTGATTGAAATATATTGGTCATGCTTAAGGCAAAAGCTACATCTGGACGAGTACATAAACATTGCATACATTATGGAACCAATATCAGAGGCGTACGGAACCTTTTTCATGCACTTGATTTCTTCAAAAGAAACTGGACTCTGCTTCTTGGTAAGATATGACTTATGAGTCATTGGAGTAAAACCTTTTCCAGATTTGTCCATGTTAAACCTTTTAACAATCTTATCAATGTATGGACTCTGACTTAGGGACAAGACTCTCTTGTTTCTGTTTCTATGAATTTTCACGCCTAAAATGTAGACGGCTTCCCCTAAGTCTTTCATTGAGAAACATTTTCTCAACCACTCCTTTACTGCTTGGAGTTCAGATGTATTGTTTCCTATTATCAATATGTCATCAACATACAAAATTAAGAATACAACTTTGCTCCCACTAGTTTTGATGTACACACATGGGTCGTCTTTGTTTTTGACAAAACCAAATTCAGTAATTGCAATTTATCAAAACAACGATTCCAACTTCGAGATGCTTGCTTGAGACCATAAATCGATCTTTTCAGTTTGCACACCTTTTCAGGATGCTTTTGGTCTACAAAACCTTCAGGTTGAGTCATGTACACATCCTCTTCCAGAACTCCATTCAGGAACGCGATTTTTACGTCCATTTGCCAGATTTCATAATCATGAAAAGCTGCAATGGTAAGCAAGATTCTTATGGACTTAAACAATGCAACATGAGAGAATGTTTCATCATAGTCAATACCATGAATCTGTCGAAAACCTTTAGCGACTAATCTTCCCTTGTAAGTTTTTATGTTGCCATCCATGTCAATTTTCTTCTTGAAAATCCATTTGCATCCTATGGGTCGTGACCCTTTGGGTGCATCAACGAGGCCCCATACCTTATTGGTGTACATGGAGTCCATTTCAGATTTCATGGCCTCAAGCCATTTATCTGAATCATCTCCTGACATTGCTTCTCTGTAGTTTTCAACTTCGTCACCATCATCTTCATGAATTGTCTCTCCTTCGATTGATACAAGGAGATTCAATTTCAGAGGAGATTGACTATCTCTGTTTGATCTACGAGATGTCAGTGTGTAATCAGGTTGCTCATTTATTCCATCTTTTATGGGTACATCGTATAGAGCGACATCTTCTAACGGTTGTTCATCAATGATATCATCATGAACTACATTGTCAAGAATGACGTCCTCTACTTGGTTTTCATTTATGATCTTATCATTTTGTGTGTAACCCGATGTTAGAGCTTCTTCTGTGTCCATCTCGAATTCATTTTGACTTTGTGGTTCTTGTTCTTCTTGTAGAACAATTTCTCTCCCACTAGACTTTCTAGAAAGGAAGTCTTCTTCTAAAAATACACCAGTTTTTGCTACAAAAATTTTGCGGCTATGTTGGTGATAAAAGTAGTACCCAAAAGTTTCTTTTGGGTACCCCACAAAGTGGCATTTGACAGATTTGGGGCTGAGATTCTCTAATGTCAACTTTTTGACATAAGCTTCACATCCCCAGATCCTCATGAATTGTAAATTCGGTTTTCTTCCTTCCCACATCTCATATGATGTCGAAGGAACCGTCTTTGATGATACACAGTTAAGTGTGGTAGCGGCTGTCATAAGTGTGTATCCCCAAAGAGATTCAAGTAAGTCCGTTTTGTTTACCATAGATCAGACCATGTCTAACAAGGTCTGATTTCTTCTATCAGATACACCATTAAGTTGTGGTGAACTTGGAGGAGTTAATGATGACACTATTCCCATGTCTCGGAGGTATGCTTTGCATTCATCGCTCAAGTATTCGCCTCATCGACCAGATCGAATTGCTTTAACTTTCTTGCTTAGTTGATTTTCAGCTTCATTCTTGAATTCTTTGAACTTTTCAAGTGATTCAGATTTATGTCTAATCAAATAGACATAACCATATCTTCTGAAGTCATTAGTAAATGTGATGATGAAGTATCTGAAACCTCGTTTAGCTGCAGTTGGCATTGGACCGCACACATCTGAATGTATGAGTACCAATAACTTCTGTTTTCTCTCATAAGTCCTTCCAAAGGACGACTTTGTCATTTTCCTAGCCAGACAAGATTCGCATGTTTGATATGATTCATAATCAAAATCTTCCAACATTCCATTTTTATGGAGTTGGGTTATGCGTTTCTCACCTATATGGCCAAGTCGACAATGCCAGAGACAAGCCAGATTGACTTAGTTCGGTTTTGCTCTTTTGTTAGCAATGCTTTAGATTTGATGATTAGAGGTATCGAGAAAGTATAACTATTTGATAAATACGCAATACCATAGCAAATACCATCCTTAAAAATTGAACAAGGCTTGTCTCCAATCTTAAAATTAAAACCTAAAACATCCAAGTCTGGAATCGAAATTATGTTCTTGGTAATAGAAGGTACAAAATGACAGTCATTTAATTCTAAACTCATCTAGCTGGAGTGTTGAGGTCAACATGCCCTTCAGCTTCTACAACAACATGTTCTCCATTTGCCACGCGCATGTTGGCCTCATCCTTTCTCAGCTTCCCACTTCTCTTCAAACTCTGCATACTGGTACAAATATGAGTACCACATGCTGTATCTAATACCCAGTCTTTTGAGGAAGTAAGGTTAATCTCTATAACATTTATACATGAGATGGAGTCTCCATTTTTCTTCATCTCTGCGAGATACAGGGGTAGTTTCTTTTCCAGTGCCCTCGTTTGTCACAGTGAAAACACTTATGCTCGAGTGTGTCCCCAACCTTAGGTTTCATGGCTTTCGCCCGCACCTTTAGGTTTTTGGGAGCCTTGCGTTTCTTTCGCTGAGCCAACTGCTTCTTTCCCTTGACTGGACCAGTTATTGCCATGACAGTCTTGGCATTTGCTTTCGGTACATTTACCTCAGTTGTCTCCAACATGTTGTGGAGCTAATGTAGACTCTTCTTTTCAGAATACATATTACAATTCAATATAAACTGATTATAAGAGTCAGGGAGAGAGTTCAACATGGTGTCAATGTAAACGTCTTCTGGGATCTTTATCTCCAATCGGGTCAGACTTTCAGACCAGACGATCATTTTCTGAACATGATCGTTTACATTTGTTCCTTCAGTCAACTTTGCTCTTATCAAGTTTTTCATGATTTTGAACCTAGCGTGTCGATCTTCCTTTTCATACATCTTCTTAAGATGTTGAATCATTTCCCAAGCATACATGTGTTCATGTTGTTCCATTAGATTCGAAGTCATGGTGGCGAGCATGAAACATGCTACTTCAGCATCGTCATCGATGTACTTCTTATAAGCATCTTTCTCTGCTCGGGTAGCAGTGGCTGGTGGTTCAGCTAGAGGTTCATCAGTGACGATGTTCTCCTTCTTTTTCGTACCTGAGCACTACTTTGAGGTGTCTCTGCCATTCGGGAAAGTTCTTCCCGGTCAAGATGTTCTCCTTCTCAAGGATTGATCTTAGTGAGTTATTAGACATTGTTCAATTTCTACAAAAATTGAAGAAATAAAATACGAATAAGCACAATATTAATTCTAGTGTTTAACATGTAAATTATAAAATAAATATTATAATAAAGATGTAGAATTAATATTATAAGGACATTTATAATATTTCGTGACATAATGAATAAAATAGTTACCCTCATCAATTTTATTAATTCGTCACTCAGAGTAAGACAACCTTTGTGCTAACATCCTATGTTATCTCTGACGGTTTAGAAAAGAAAACAATTTGCTATTTCTAACCGGTTTTAATAATTAGTGTACGATATCTAATCTTATTAGAATACACGTTTAGGCTGACCCATGCGGTGAACCGGCGGACAATGTAGGTCGTCCTCCGCGTCTAAGTGTGCTGAGTAAAAGTACTCTATTTGGTTGTAGATGCACTTAGACCGGGCACACCTAGAACGAGGGTCTCGCAGATGGAAGACTATAAACCTAATATATTATTGAAGGGTTTCTAGGTGATCCAAATTATGTCTTAAATTAAATAAGGTAACTTATTTAAATTATTTAACCTAAGACTTTGAATTTGTAATTATAAATCAAATAAATAAATATTTATTCATGATCTAAAGGATAACACTTGATCCTAGGTTTTATTAGAATAAGATAATTAAATTTTTCAATAAAAACAAATATCTTATTTATCATGATAAATATTTAACTTCTATTATTCAATCTAATACTTTACAATAAAAATAGATTAATGCATGTTACTCTTAATCTTAAAGATAAGAATAATACACAGACATAATATTTTACATAGTCTTATTTTAAATAATAACTAGACATTATAGAAATTATAATTTATAAATAAATTCGATAAAAAAACTATGAATAATAATAAATTATTAAACCGTAAAATGCAACGCAATATTAAAAACAAGTAAATCTAATTTACAAAGTTTTATTATTGATATTAGATTTTCAAATCCCCTTCTAATTTATTCTTATTTTAATTGTATTTAAAAAAATTAAAATAAACCATTTAATAATATTTAAAATAAATAAAATAAATTACGGGATCGAGATACGAGCACGGACGAGACCCGTGCTCGCATGGGCTGCCGCAACCCAAGCAGTTCGGGCAGGGCAGGTAGGCCCTGCCTGTGGGCCTGACCGGTTGGCCCAGATTGGATCTGGGCCGGGTCAGGCCCATTGACCCAGGTCAACACCTGGGTCGGGTCGGATATCATCGAATACAATGAGATCTAGATTAATATCGAAGATTAAGAAATCGTTTAAGGAATATTACCAAACTTTGGTATTTATGCCAACAATACCAAAATGCCAAACTTTTGCCTATTTTAGGGCTTGGCCAATTCCTCTTCTTGCTCGGGGGAGTAGCACGTCAATTACCGTGCCTCTATGTCGTCCACCACGTCACTGCGAAAATGTCTTGATGACCGGAAAGCACCTCGGAGGATAGCTTAGATCCCTCTCGATGCTTGGATGACGAACCAATGAAGAACTGAAGAAAAGCCAAAATTCGATCTCCAATAAGGGGAGGTCGAATTCGCTCTGATGGCTACGGTTTTGATTAGGTTAATTATGAGTGTTAAATGGGTATTTATAATACCTATTATCATTTAACCTAATGAGCTTTTAATTAAGCTTATTGAGATTTAATTAATTAATTAATCCATTCATAATTAATCTCCGGGCCCATGTGGGCCCGTTATCTCGATTATTTGTTCGAGTCAATACCCGAGAACCCGGTGGACACACTTTCTGGTTCGGGCATAACCTACACATTTAGTGATAATTAACGCCATTAAAAAAATCGGAATTAATTGAAACGGCAATAAAATATAACTTTAGTACATCAAAACTAAAATAGAATTAAGGGTAAACTGCGGCTAATGTACCCAATGTTTGATTTTTTGCGGATTATATACCCAATGTTTATTTTTGGCGGCTAATGTACCCAATGTTTGATCCGTTAGATATTTTTGGGTTTTCCGTCAGTTGACCGTTAGAGAGTTATATGTACACTTTTCGTATTTTTGACATAACTCACTCATTTTTTGTCCAAATTTTATGCACGACCTATGGTTGGAAAGATAAGAGATAGATCTACAACTTTGGTGTTTTAAGTTTTGTAAAATCAGTTTTAGAAAAATGAGAAATTTCAAATACAACGTAAAACTGGACATTAGTTTTATGCAAAATATTTCTTTAGAGCAAATTTTAATATACTTAATGACTTTTTATGATGAAACGTAAAACTAAAAAGTTGTAGATAAACTTTTTATCTTTCCAACGGGTGTTTATTTATAAATTTTGGACAAAAAATGAGTGAGTTATGCCAAAAATATAAAAGATGTGATGTGAAATAATATTTCATATTTTTGGCATAACTCACTCGTTTTTTATCGAAAATTTATAAATAAACATCCGTTGGAAAGATAAAACATTTATCTACAACTTTTTACTTTTACGTTTCATCATAAAAAGTCATTAAGTATATTAAAATTTGCTCGAAACAAATATTTTGCATTAAACTAATGTCCAGTTTTACGTTGTACTTGAAATTTCGTATTTTTTTTAAACTGATTTTACAAAACTTAAAACATTAAAGTTTTAGATCTATCTCTTATCTTTCCAACCATAGGTCGTGCATAAAATTTGGACAAAAAATGAGTGAGTTATGTCAAAAATACGAAAAGTGTACATATAACTCTCTAACGGTCAACTGATGGAAAACCCAAAAATATCTAACGGATCAAACATTGAGTACATTAGCCGCCAAAAATAAACATTGGGTACATAATCCGCAGAAAATCAAACATTGGGTACATTAGCCGCAGTTTACCCTAGAATTAACGATGAAAACGAATAAACGGAGAGAGAAAGAGAGAGAGAGAGGCGAGCTTGCAAGAAGCAACAATGGTGGCCATATCGCTGTACAGAGGAAATCTCCACAGAGTCTCCGACGTCCCTCGCCGCTTGCTTATGCCGGAGCCCCAAATCTCCCACAAAGACTTCCGAGCCGTCGTCGCTCGCCGCACCAGAGCCCTCGCTCGCCTACAATCCGCCTCCCGTAACCCTAACCCTAACCCTAGTTTGGTATCCGTGAAGAAGGAAGCAGCTCCGGAGGAGAAGGATGCCGATTCCGCCTCGCCGGAATCGGAGAAGGCCGCCGTCAATTGCGTCGGAGAACCGTCCGGTGAGAAAACCGAGGAGAAGGAATCGAAACCCGAGGTTTCTGTTGCGAAGCCGATCGAATTGGCCGTTGCGAAACGTGTAGCAGACGAGGAATGCTCTGATCCCGTTGGGAATGGCGCGAAACCTGAGGAATCGGCTAACCCTAAGTCCGAGGTATGCGAATGCGTGAATTGAAGCGTTTCTGACATTGTTGGTATCAGATGATCGTATCTTTGAGCTTTCTGGACTGAATTATGGCTGTATTTCCATGGAGCTGAGATTTTCTTGTTGTTTGGTAGTTATCGAATGAGCAACATAAGAGGAAAAGAGAAGTTGAAGAGAAGTTGCTAGTTTTGAAGGGAAAGAAGCATGGTTTGGTGCAACTGTTGAAGCAGGTAATCGCCATGTTCGAGCCTTCGAAGCTTCTTGTCTCGGAGATTTAGGATTCTTCGAATTTGGTTTCATGTTGATGTGGTTTTTCAGGTCCTTAACACAGAGGAGGAATTGAAGAGGCGGAGTAGTACACAAGGAATGGGAACTCGTCCTCCTGAAGCGAACGATTTCGTTTCGGTGACCAGACATCTCACTCCAAGGACGGGCTCAGAGCTGAATGTGAATGGCGACGGGGAAGGAGGAGAAGGCGATGCTCTTTCGAATCAGAATCTGCATTCTCGGCAGCTTTTTAGGATGAACAGCACATCGCCATCCTCCGAGTCTCCAATTCGGAGGCCACCGTATCTTCCACAGAACCCGGTATATGAACTATCCAATCACGCTACGTTTATCTCGTCTTCACGTGCTTGATTGGTTTGCTTATGTGGACCCTTTTGCCAATTCGTCAGCTTTGTACAAATGCAGCAGTTACACTATCTTAGCTAGGCATACGATGATTTCTGTTAAAATTTAAGGACAAAATCGCTAATTTTATTCAATTTTAGGGAATACAGTAGTCAACATCCATCGATTGCTATTCCACTAATGACGATTTTTCCTGTAAAATCTAAACCGAAACAGGCAGATGTTCATCGGTGTTTTAGTTCAAAGTTCGGAACAAATTAAACTGATACAAAATAGAAATTTAGACAACAAACTGGAAAGATTCGACTAGTTCGACCGATGATTACTCTGATTAATTTGAGTTCTCCTAGGGTGTGGTATATGAAATGATTAAAAGGCGTCTCTTAATCAAGTTTTGACATCGACTGTTCACAATTTTTAGGGTCTTCACCCCGTCGCACGAGCAAGCTTAGGCGCAACCGGAAGTCCATCCCGCTTTACTCCGATGGGCCACCAAGCAAATCCGGCAAATATCCCCACTGTCTCAGTCTCAGGAACAAATTACATCCAATCATCTCCGTCACCGGCCGCCTCTGGTGGCACTTCCGCTTTCAGGGATTCCCGGTTGCCAAGTCCGTGGAGTTAACGACACCGGAGTTTCACCCGTGAACTCAGTATTCGCTAATGACAGTTGCTGATAACACATTGAATGGTAATCTGTCATAGAGTTCATGTTCATTGGGGCTTGAAATTCTGTTCTAGAAAGGGGTATTATTGTCAAATGTTGAGATACCTCAATTCTCCAGTGTCGGCTCGTGCACAAGGTATTCACACGTGCGTTTGTGTAATTAATGGTGAAATGTTGTTGTCAATTACACAACAAAATGGGTCTTATATAAATTCCTCAATGACCGCTAAACCAATACCAATCTCTTTTGACTGAATTCTCTATCATCGACATTCAACTTTTGACCAATCTTTGAAAGACTGGCAGGGTACCGGGTTTTCAGTTTTTTTCCGATCATGTTCCGATTTCCGGGCTTTCTACACCAGGCTCGTCCCGATTTCAAATAACCATTTTTTTTTAAATTGGGCCGGAATTGGGCTGAAATCAATATCAAATTCGGGTTGGTTCAATTTTTGAAAACATTACTACTAACTAGTTAGCTAAAAGTAAAAAAAAAAATTATATAAATAGGACTTTTGCACCTATAATTAAATCAAATGAAAAAAATAATTTAGACTTTAAATGATGCATGCTATTTGGCTAAAATAAACGTGGACGATTAAAATTATAATAAATTAACACGTTTTTTTTTTTTTTTTTTTCAACCTTGGTCTAGCTTCCTCGATCTCGATTTTGGGCGAAACCGGATCGGAACTGTAATTTAGGTTAAAATTTTCAGCTATAGCAAGATAATAGTTTAAATCGGATCAAATTGTGTAGACAAGTGTTTGATGGGCATGGATGTTTGAATGAATTAAAGGCTATGGTGTGAGTGACCGACAATGTTCTTCACAAGGTTGGTTGAACTAGAAACAAGCTAACAAACTAGAGTGTGATCGAGTCAACGGTCAAAGAGTGACACAATGGCCCTTTCTTTGTTTTTCTTCCGTTTTTGCCGCACCTAATATACATTGATGAGATTGTTAATCAAATTCTTGTTGAATTTTATTTATTTGTCCTTTATGTTTCAAATCATTCTTTGATTCAAAATTTCTCAATTTCGAATACGTGATTCTATTTATTTAAATTTAAAATAATAATAAAAGGTGATGCACATTTGTAACGATATTATCACTTATTGTACTTCCTACCTTTTGCCATGCAAATTTATAATACTAATTAAAATTGTGTTGGTTTGATGCGTCTTATACAGTAAAGATTGTCAATGTAAAGCAAATAATAATGAAAAAAAAAACCCACAAAATCATGTTTATTTTTGTGTAAATGACTTAGTACCACATTACTCGTCGTATTTGGTTTGGTATTGCTACCGCACATGATTTCGAGAGTCACGATGATATTACTGAAGAAAGTCTTTATCAGAATATTTTTGCCTCTCATTTCGGGCAATTAGCAATAATTTTTTTGTGGACTTGAAATTTGTTTCATGTAGCTTGGCAAGGAAACTTTGAGGCATGGGTATGATCTTTTTTTTTTTTTTACATAATTTTTTTTTTTACTCTTAAAACGCCATCACACATCCTATTTATTCAATTTATATTCAAATTTAACTAAAGGACATGTGAAACGGGCAAGCACGGATTGCCCAAGCCATGATCCGAATTCCGAGCATACAAAACGTGTCCGCTAGATACAAGGAACAACCAATCCGTCAATTTTTTTTTTCTTCAATAAATGAATAGTTTATTAATTTAAATAATTTTAAAAAATAGCAAGCGGGTCCATCCCCGTCATTTTTCGCGGGCACGAGAAATTACGGGTATCCCGACGGGTAACGGGTAAAAAAAAAAAAGTGAAGTACGTAACTCACAAATAGAAACAAAAAGTCCTTCAATCCAATGGGCCCCACCACCACCTCTCTCTCTCATACCAATACAACCCCACTTCTCTTCTCTCTTCATCCTCCATTGAAGCCACCACACACAGAGACTGAAGAAGAAGAAGAAGACCCAACAGTCAACACCTTCGACTCGCCGCAGCCATGTCCACGGCGACCCGCACAGCTCTCCGGCGAGACCCCAAGCGAGCTCCGTCCTCGGATCCGCCCCCCAGAGCCGACTCGAACCCGAAGTCCGATCCGATTCCTATCGCAAAACCCTCCAAACCCTCGAGCTTCCCTACTCGGATCCTCTCCAAATCGCTGGATTCCTCCCAAACCCACAAACTCCGAAAAACCCAGAAGCCCGCCTCTCGCAAAGGCGGTGGCGGCGAGTTCGTCCCGGAGAAGGGTTTCGAGGGGCTGGAGATCGAGGCGAAGAAGGAGACACGGCTGGTTTGCTCGGTGCCGGGTCCGGGCTTCAATAGCGGAGGAGGAGGAGGAGGGGGAAGGAGGCGGTCGTTCGGCGGGAGCCGCGGGGAGCTCGCCGACGTGCTGGCGAGCAACGGCGTGAAGGTGGTGTCGGCGGATATGCCGCCATTGATGCAGATCCACGCCGTGGAGCTGGCGAGGAAGGTCCATGATAGCTTGGAGAAGTTCACTTCCAAAACGCTTGCTTCAACTCTGAAGAAGGTAACTATTAATTTGTGATTAATTGCGTTAATTATGTTGAATCTCTGGTTGTTTATCGAAGATTAATAGTGTTCAAGACTCAAGCATGATCATTGATCGCTAATTATTCCTTGATCAATCTCAGAAAGCAATTACTCTAACAAATGAAACTTTGTGATTATTAAACTCTACAGTTGTTTATTTAATAATCTCAGATGGGTATGTGTAATCATCCCTAATCACAATATTTCTATGATTAGTATCTGATTACTTGGTTGATACCAAATACTCAAATTTTTAATGACAAATCTGTTCCCAGACATTCTTTAAGATTAGGTTCACTTTTTGTTTTCTTGTTTACCAAATCAATCACGGTCTCTACAATGTTTGGAAATGTAAATCCGGATTTCCGGGCACCGGATGAATTTTCGTTATGGCTTTTCTGAAACCCGGAATCCGGATTCATGCTCCGAAAAAGGGTTCGTGCTAAGTTTTGCTAAACTATATACTATGTAAGGCTCTGTGTTTTTAACCAATTGCTCAAATTATCAGAATAAGGAAGGGTAGTTTGGTCCTTAGTTTATTTGATTGTGTCCCTACGTGTCTTTTCCTTTTTATGTATTTGTCGATGGTGTATTTGCCTAGGAAGCTAAGGTTGATTTTCGTGTATTGCTTGGTCTAGTGACTCGAGACATCTCTAATCTTTTAGGAAAACCATCGACTTTGCTTCAAAGAAAAAGCCGTTTTTTTTTTTTTCTTTTCTTCTTGTCTGATTATCGTGAGAAAGATTAAAGGGGATTTATCGCCTTGGTGAATTCCCGACCGCCTATATTGTTTCGGAAATTGTGTTCGGTTCCTATCATGGATGAGAAATTAGCTTTGTATATAGAATTTTAGTGGTGCTTCTATAGTACAGTATAGCTAGTAGCACTATTTTATGCTGAATTAAAAGCTATCTTAAAAAATTAGAAGATTCTTATGGATACACATGAAGTTGATTGGATGGTGTGTGTGCAGGAGTTCGATGGGATATATGGACCCGCGTGGCACTGCATCGTGGGGACGAGCTTCGGGTCGTTTGTAACGCATTCGGTAGGCGGGTTTCTCTACTTTTCGATGGACCAAAAGATGTATATCCTCCTTTTCAAAACTACTGTACAAAGAGCTGATTGATATTAAACTATAAAAGAAAATAAAAAAAATAACCAGTTTGAGTAGTTGTATCATATCATTATTTGCTGGTGATAGGGTTCCAAGAGTTGTCTTTGTCAATGGCCAATAGCATATTTTTAAGGGTTAATGACGGCGAAAATACTCAAAGTTTGGTCAAAGAATCTCTCGTGTACTCAAAGTTTAAAAATAATGGCAAAAATACTCAAAGTCGCATTTGGGGAGTTGACCACTCCATTCTCGTAATGCCGTTAACTTACCCATTAACTCTGGCCACTTGGACAAACGTGGGTTGCTGACATAACAATTTTTGTCACGTGGACGAGCCCACATCAGCCTCGTTTACGACAAAACAACGAATTAAACCCCTAATTAATACTATTTAATACAACTAATTGAACCCCTAATGATTACACTTAACAAAACAGATTTGTCCATGTGACCATAGTTTACGGGTAAGTTAACGGCGTTACGAGAATGGAGTGGTCAACTCTCCAAATGCGACTTTGAGTATTTTTGCCACCACTTTTAAACTTTGGGTACACGAGGGGTTATTTGACCAAACTTTGGGTATTTTCGCCGTCATTAACCCTATTTTTAATGAAGAATGTGTTTATGTTGACCAACGAAGAAGGCAAATGACCAGATTAGTAGACTTTATTCCTTGTAGTTGGAAATTGGGACTGGGAACCGGGGTTTTTTACGGCCTCGGTGACGGGATATCCGGTTCCAAACAGGATTTTTTTTTCTAAATAAACATCATAATATAATAATAATAAACGTTATATGTAATAAAAAGTTTATCCGGTATGGGGAAATAATGGAACAAAATACCGTCTTAAAATCGGAATCGGTAAAATTCTTCATCTTCTTCTTCTTCTTCCATTTCATTTATTTTTGGAATTTAAAACAAAATTTTGAGAGTGGCATAAATGCAAAGCATGAGATGCAATGATAAGGGTGAAATATGTGGTGATGTGTGGTAGGGAAAATTAAGAGATTTATTGTGTATGATGTGATGTGTCACATTTTGTTTGTTTATTTTGTGAGTGTTTCAAAGGGCATTTAGTTTCATCATGATTGAAAAACATTTTATCCTATCTATATATGAATTTATTTCTATTGGAGGAATGAAAGTATAGATGGATATAGGTTTGATATATTTCAGTGTAATATGAATTTAATTGTGTTGGAGGAATGAAAGTAATAAGATGGATATAAGTTGATATATTCTTATTAACTCTTATTTGGATTAAAAAAAGAAGAAGAAAAACAGCATCTTAAAAATACAATCATTACAAGTTTCTCAATATCCTTCTATCTCTTACACTCTTAAAAACGATAAACTTGATTAATATCGTAGCAGTTTTTTATTTTGATTTGTCAAATCGATTAGCGCGTGGTAAGTGCATCCCTAATCTGGCGCAGCTTAGCAGCGGCGTCGCCCATGCTCATTCTATCTCCCGGATTTCTTAGAGAACAAGCAACCCCTATTTCAATTATCGGGACCAAACACTTGCTCTGGCGAGTGTCGTTTTGAAGGAGCTTCGCCTCGACTATTTCGCCAACGCGATCGGGCAGAGCTGCGGATGCGAAAGTGTTCAAGGTGAAGTCGTCTTTGAAGATTCCGTCTGTCGGCCTTTTCGCGGTGAACATTTCGAGAAGAAGGATTCCGAAGCTGTAAATGTCTCCTAATGTTGAAACTTCACTTCCCGTTGCATATTCTGTAGTTCATGTGAATCATTAGATATCGAAGAAGGTTAATTATGTGATGAAATTAAGTTGTTGGATTATATATTTAAGGGATATTCTGGGAAATGTTCACAAGTTGCCAGCGGGTATGTAAGTCTGTCCAATTTCGTCTAATTTCTTTAAAAAAAATGGTTAATAAAGGAGTCACTCAAATAAAAAAATTACATTTAAAATAAAATTGTGTGGAGGTTACAAATACCCTTTCCATATATATTTTAAAAAAAAAATAAAAAAAATACAGTTCATTAGCTTTTTTGAACATATATTTGACAGAGTTATTATTTTATTGAGCCTGTGTATTTTTGGACTAAAAAAGTAAGTATACTTCTTGGCGCAATTGACTACATCATATGCTTTTTCTTTTTCTTTATATATATATATATATATTTTACAGGGAGACTTAAATGACAATTTCATGCCATAAAAGTTTGGAAACACCAAAGTATAAACATCAAACGTAATCTTGTCATTTAAGTAATATATAGAATGAGAAAGCCAGGGAAAAGTTTACCTATAATTGAACAAAAGATAAGTTTTGTTGCTAATTCAGATTTAATACCAAATTGCTACACAAACAGATTGTATAAAAGAACATTGAGAAATAACGGAAAACTTACCCGGGGCAACGTAGCCGATAGTACCTCTGATGCCGACGGAGCTTATCTGATCAGAAGAATGAGAGAGAGCGCTTCTAACCAGCTTGGCCAATCGAAAATCTCCGACACGACCGGTCATACTTTCATCCAAAAGAACGTTACTCGGCTTTATGTCGCAATGTGCAATTGATTCGGAGCATTGGTTGTGCAAATAGTCTAAAGCGCACGCCACGTCAACGGCAATGCTGACTCGCTGCACGAGATTCAGACCGTCGGATCGTCCGTGCAGCCATTCCTCGAGGCTCCCGTTCACCAAGAATTCGTACACCAAAGCCTTGAAATCGTTCCCTTGGAAGTCAATGCTCGAGCACACAGTTACAAGCTTCACAAGATTTCTGTGCTTCATGACTCTCAATGATTCACATTCAGCTACGAAACTCTTCAATGCATGAGAAGCTTGAAGGTTCAAGACTTTCACTGCGACAAGCACGTTGTTCCGGCTCAAAGTTCCTCTGAAGACGGATCCGAAGCTTCCGACTCCGATTAAATTCGTTGAAGAAAAGCCGTCGGTAGCCTTGGAAAGATCTCCGTACGAAACCCTCGGTAACGAAATCCCGGCGGATAATCCGTCGATTGTCGGTCTATTTCTTTTCCTCGTGCAAAAATAAATCGTCACAATGAACAATGTGACGACTACTGTTGCAATTGCACAAGCCACAATGATGAGAGACTTTGTTTTTGTTGATAATTTGTGATTTTTATTTAACACATTGGAAGTGCATTTTCCTAAGTTTAGCTCCGGCAAGCCACCGCAAAGCCTTGTGTTTCCCGTGACAGAGAATCTGCTTGTGTTCTTGAAAATTCCGTGTTGAAGCAGTTGACCGTCGAAGTCGTTGAATGAAAAATTCAAATAAGCCAATGCTGTAAAATCCGCAAAGTAAATGGGGATGTTTCCAGACAAATTATTCCGAGAAATGTCGATCACTCGAGCGCCTCGCAAAGACTTTAATTCTTCAGGAATCGACCCCGTTAAGAAGTTACCCTGCAGTTTCAAATACTCCATACTTCTGCACATTCCGAGCGTATTCGGAATTTCACCCGATAGCTTGTTTTCCGAAATATCCAACCGCCCGAGACTCGCCAACTCTCCCACTTCACTCGGAATTGGACCTGTAAATTCGTTCTTCGACAGGTCCAATAAAATCGAAAGGGATTGCCGTTTCATTACTTCAGATGGTATAGATCCACTAAGATTGTTCTGTGAAAGGTCCAGCTCTTCCAGATTGACGCAATCTCCAAAACTTCGTGGTATATTGCCTTGCAAGTTATTCTGAGACAAATATAAGGAACTCAACAGCGTTATGTTCGACAGCGTGGAGGGAATCGAACCCGAGAGTTCGTTTTCGAACAGCGAAAGAATGTTCGTGTTGCTCAATCTCCCGATCGAGCTTGGTATAGAACCGGTTAAATGGTTCACCTCCAATGCTAATTCATTCAAGTTGACAAGGTTTCCGATACCGTAAGGAATGTTGCCGCTGATCCGGTTCCCGCCAAATGTAATTCCTGTAAGGCTCGTCATGTTGCTCAAACTCTCGGGGATCGTCCCTCCAAGATTGTTGGATGCAATTCTCAAATCCTGTAATTTAGTACAGTTTATGAGATCGCGTAGGAAGTTCAAATCAGTGGTCTCAGCATAACCAAGCTTGTTCCCATCTAGCCAGAGCGTCTGCAGATTCGAGGATCTCGCGAAGCTTGGTACTTTCCCGGTGAAGCTGTTGGAGGTGATTTGGAAGATTTCGAGGTTTGAGGCGTTGGATATCGAAACCGGAATCGGCCCGGAAAAGCCGTTATTGTCAAAAAAGAAGTTCTGGAGATTGGGAAGCGTGTGACCCAAGAAAGGAGGAAGACTTCCTTGGAGCTTGTTGTCGGCCACAGAGAAGTACTCCATTGTAGAGACATTGAAGAGAGAGAGAGGGATACTACCTGCTCAAATTAATAATAAAAATTGTGACAAAAGAATGTGATAATGAACTTTTAACTGTTTTGGGGCCTAAAGCTGGACTGGCCCAGTTTTCAATATTTTTTTTTACTTTTATGTAAAATTCAAATTAAAAAATAAATAGTATATATTAAGCTCAAAATAGAATCCTAAACGTTAATATTTAATTAGTTTTGGTCAAAGATATTATCTTTGCTAGTCCTAGCTTAATTAGGATAATTAATCATTTTTAAAATATAATTATGAAGTTATTTGTTTATTCTTGAAATTTATGTTTCCCTCAACTTAAACTATAAGTTTCCGCATAACATTAAGAAGGTTAAGTGTTGTATTTTTCTGATGCAGCGAAAAATTATTCAAAATGATTGTCGCAACTTCTAGTGAAGTAGTTATTTTTCAGAAGGGTCTCAACTTCTAGCGAAGTAGTTATTTTTTGGTAGTTATTTTTCCGAAAGGTTGCAACTTCTAGTGAAGTAATTATTTTGAATCCCAAAAGATTGATTTCAAAAAGATACGTTGAATAGTTGTATTATTTAAGACTAACAGTCACTTTTTGAAGGATCGCGACTTCTGGTGAAGTGGTTAGTTCTTCTATAAAAACATGTATAGATTTCAAAAATCGGAACTTTGATTTTTGAATTCGCTCCCACTCTCTTTACAATATATTTCCAGAAACGTGTTCTTGCTTACGATCGGAATATCACACCGCCTTGTAATTTTCCGTCGAAAGGCTTGTCGTATCCTGAGTGCTCTTGCGTGTTGACTCTGAGGCGTTTTTGAGTGCTCGAAACACTATTAGGACAACGTATTCATGCGTGATTCAAGCCTTGACATTATTCATTTGATCCGAGTAGTCAAACTTGATAAAAATGATGGAAGAGTCGTGGCTCAGTTGGAATATGCAAGTGCTATCGGTTGTCTTATGTATTTGATGCAATGCACTAGACCCGATATAGCATTCGCTGTTAGTGAAATAAGCAGATTTACTAGGAACCCCAACAGTGAGCATTGGAATGCTATCGGGAGGATTTTTGGCTATCTTTTGAAATCCAAGAACCTCGGCCGCCAATATGGTAGGTTTCCTGCCGTACTTGAAGGATATACAAATGCTAGTTGGATATCAATCTACGACGGGATGGGTTTTTACACTTTTCGGAGGTGCAATCTCTTGGAAGAGCAAGAAACAAACGTGTATTACTCATTCGACCATGGAGTCATAGTTTGTAGCTCTTGCTTCCGCTGGTGAAAAAGCTGAGTGGTTGAGGGATCTTCTTTTAAAGGCTCCGTTGGCTAAAGACAATACATCTAAAGTGTCGATACATTGTGATAGTCAAGCTACTTTAACTAGAACATACAACGAAGTGTATAATGGGAAGTCTAGAGATATTAGTCTAAGACATGACTATGTAAGGAAATTGATCAAAGATGGAATCATTTCACTTTCATTTGTGCGTACCAGCTATAATTTAGCTAATCCTTTTACTAAACCGTTGGCCAGATATTTAGTAAAGTCCACCTCGAGAGGTATGTGATTGAAACTCCTTGAGTAAGAGTTCCAACAAAAGTAGCAACCCAATCTAACGTTAGGAAATCCTGAACTTTAGATTCAATTGGTAACAACAAATCGTTGATTTGGATGTGTGCGACATTGTATTACAATATTGGCTGTTGCATTTGAAGGGTTGAGTTTTAACAACTCTTAATGAAGTTCAGTGATGAGGACGTGTATCTGTAAAGCAATACAAATACTGTAAGAAATTCACGTATGTGAATTTTGAGATGGTGCCGTATTAAAGTGAGAGTTAGAGTTTCTCTCATAAAAAATTCACGAGACAGGAAGAGCACATGACCATCGACGGTGCTAAGCGAGAGATGTAGGCGAAGAACTACTAAAGGGTATGTGTAAGACACTACCGATCTAATCATATAGAATAACAGGTTCAAAGCCTAACTACATGAAATTCGATAAGATCTTGTATTGTGCTTACTAATTAAAGGTTCAAATCGAAAGATATATTTTTTCTATTAACACTCTTGGTTTCAATATTTATGAAATTTTGTGATTATTAGAAAAGTGGGGGATTGTTGGAATTTAATGAGTACATTAAATATCCAATATAGTGTTCATTAATGACAATTATATTGTGAAGAGTGGTATTGTGAAGAGTGGTATCTTTTGGATCAAATTTTACTTTTTCGAAGGGTTGCAACTTTTAGTGAAGTAGTTATTTTTCTGAAGGGTTGCAACTTCTAGTGAAGTAGTTATTTTTTGGTAGTTATTTTTCTGAAAGGTTGCAACTTCTAGTGAAGTAGTTATTTTTTTGGTAGTTATTTTTGTATCCCAAAAGATATGTTGAAGAGTTGTATTATTTAAGGCTAACATTCATTATCGCAACTTCTGGTGAAGTGGTTAGTTCTTCTATAAATACATGTACATATTTCAAAAATCAGAACTTTGAGTTCTGAATTTGCTCCCACTCTCTCTACAATATATATATTTCCAGAAACGTGTTCTTGCTTACGAGCGGAATATCACGCCCCGCCTTGTGATTTTTCGGCAAAAGACTTGTCGTATCTTGAGTGTTCTTGCGTGTTGACTCTAAGACATTTTTGAGTGCTCGAAACACTATTAGGAAAGCGTATTCATGCGTGATTCAAGCCTCGACGTATTCAATCTAGAAGAAATTTCTAACATATGTATCATCTTCAAACTATATATATTATGATTACAATATTCTTAACATGTTATTGAGATTTTTTTCTTCTAATTATAATGATTATATTGTTAATACTTCATAAATTAGTAAATGGATAATATAATAAGTTTTGCCGGTTCCAACATTATTAATTTATAGAGATTTTACGGTATATAATCAGGGGCTGACCCAGAATTTTAAGTTAAGGGTGACGAACTAAAAAAAATATATTATGTTACTTTTACAAGATAGTAAACTATTAGAATTTTTTTATTAAGACTCTTACTTTCAAAAGTAATTTTTTTATTAAGTAGTGAGCAAAGTAACTATAAAAAAAAAGTAACTATGTTATTATAATTTTTAAATTAAATATTCGAGCAAAAAAAAAAAAATTTAAATTAAATATCATTTTTTATTAATATTGCTTATATAAAAAGATTATTATTATGAATCAAATTAAATAGCTACTAAATTTTAAGACTAAAAAATAAAAGGTAAATAATGGTACAAAAATGACTATTATATAAGGTGAATCAGTGTATCGATAAATACCATAGATAAAGGAAGTGTAATTAAAAAAATTAATTATATAAGAAAAGAAAAATAGTGGTTCAAAAATGTGAGTGGCATGACTCGATCTCAGGGCGTAAATTGGGAAGCAAGCTTTATCCTTTGCTTTCATCCGCTGAACTGGAAACATTTTCGTTCACTTATTGGACAAAAGTAGTATAAATACATACTAAAATGGACATAAGTTATTTTTTTTAGCCGGGGGTGACATTAGCCACCCCAAACGTGCCTGGGTATATGATCATAGTGTGTGGTGTTCGTTGCACACCTTTTATCGTTTTCATTCTTTGGTTTTGGCAAAATGTATAGTTTGGGAACCAACAGGGATGATTGATTTCGCCCGAACCTCGATAAATCCATATGCCGATTACATGTTCTTGAATTACTATTTTATTGCTTAAAACTGTTCTGGGTTTTATTACTATCGCCCGATAATATAGACTAGCTTCATTATTTGATTTGATATTTGCGATATAAGTATCAAAAGCTACGATTATTTGAAGTATATTCTCATTATTTCTGTGACGCGTGGCCATTGACGGAATTCTACTAACAGAACTAATTGGGAACTACAGAGTTACCTGTGAAATTGTTGTTCTCTAACGAAAGCTGCCTCAAGCTTTTCATGAGGCCAAGGCTGTGTGGAATGCTTCCTCCGATATTGTTCCTGCTAAGGTCAAGCTCGAGAAGTTCCGCCAACGAGCCTATCTCCCTCGGAATTCTTCCTCCGAGATTATTTTCACTCAAATAAATGTTGTGAAGAGAGCTCAGATTCCCGATGGAACCCGGAATCTCTCCGACGATATTGTTGCTCCATATCGAAAGATACCTCAAGCTTTTCATGAGGCCAAGACTGTGTGGAATGCTTCCTCCGAGATTGTTCCCGCTAAGGTCAAGCTCGAGAAGCTCCACCAACGAACCTATCTCCCTCGGAATGCTTCCTCCAAGATTATTACCCCACAAATAAACGCTGCGAAGGGAGCTCAGATTCCCGATGGAACCCGGAATCTCTCCGACGAGATTGTTGCTCCATATCGAAAGATACCTCAAGCTTTTCAAGAGGCCAAGGCTGTGTGGAATGCTTCCTCCCAGATTGTTCTCGTTAAGATCGAGCTCGAGAAGCTCCCCCAATGTGCCCATCTCCCTCGGAATGCTTCCTCCGATATTATTACCCCACAAATAAAGGACTTGAAGAGAGCTCAGATTCCCGATGGAACCCGGAATCTGTCCGGCAAGATTGTTATCTTTAAGGTCAAGCCTGAGAAGCTCCGCCAACGAGCCTATCTCCCTCGGAATGCTTCCTCTGATATTATTACCCCACAAATAAAGGAATTGAAGAGAGCTCAGATTCCCGATGGAACCCGGAATCTGTCCGGCAAGATTGTTCTCGCTAAGCTCGAGCACGAGAAGCTCCGCCAACGAGCCTATCTCCCTCGGAATCTCTCCAACAACACTATTACCAAACAAACTGAAGTTCTGGAGACTTGCGCAGCGAGAAATGTTCGCCGGAATCCTGCCGGAGAAGCTGTTGTTCCTGAGAAGCAGCGATCGCAACCGGAACAACCGGCCGATCTCCGGCGGGATCTCAGAGACAAAGCTGTTGTTATCGAGGTTGAGCGTTCGGAGGAAGCTCAGGTTCCCCACGTGAGGGGACAGCTGCCCCGCGAGGCCCCAATACTGGACGTCTATTTTCCCGACGCGCTGGCGGTGGCGCCAGCTGCACGTGACGCCCGGCCACGTGCAGAAATGGGCCGACTCGTTCCAAGAACTGAGGAGGCCGAGCGGGCCATCCTGGACTTTCGCCTTGAACTCGAGCAGGGCGAGTTTGTCCGTTTCGTTTCCGAGGAAACCCGACATACCGGGGACGAGACAAAAGACGATAATTACGCTCAAACTGCGGCCCAAACGCTGCATGATTACCAGGGAGGGAAAGGATAGCTCGAGTTCTCTATTCATTTTACTTTGTTTTTAAAAGTATAAACAGACTTTCAAAGAAGAGAAGATAGACTTTTCATGTGTATGACAACATTGCTTTAATAAACATCTTAACGACATTGACTTTGACTTTAGTACTCCAAGACCCAAGTTAACGTCATACTTTTTTTTTTCTTTTCTTTTTGGTATCAGAGCCAGGTCCTTTGAGTATACTTCCTTCCAATTAGCCCCCTCAATTTTAAAATTAGCCGTCAAACTCTCAACTTTTATTTTTTTTGAGGGAAACTCTCAACTTTAAATTCTATAGCATCTACACTTTCTAGATTTTGAAAATAGTGCAAATACATTATTAAAATTTCAAAATGATGTAAATACACGCCACGTGGCCTTTTTATTTATTTATCATATTTTGCTTTTATTTTCGCCCGTTGGCCCCTCTGTCTTTTTCTACACTCATTCTTGCCACTACTACAAATTATTTATTAGACCATGTCGATTCAACCACGGATGTCAAAATTCATGGTTGAAATTCAAGTTTAGACAACGGATATCATAAACCATGGTTGAAAATCCAGTCTGCCGTTGTCCCGCCGCGGCGTACTCTCTATTTGACCACAGAAATCTTTTCCGTAGTCGACGATGTGTCGTTTACAGGTTAACATGCCGCGGCAGATATACTCATGCCGCGGCGTGATCCCTTGCGACGATGGGTAAAAAGTGTCGTTGGGTAGTGGCCGTGAATACTCAGTTAAGCCGCGGCACGTGTTGTACACAACGACACGTTCAAAACCGTTATTCATGCCCGCAGTAAAAATTTTATCCTAGCCGCGGCTTGCCTGTCAATTACGCCGTGTCACTCTATTGAATACGATTTTTAATGAACACGCCGCGGCGTGCGTTGTATTTACAGTCTTACCCGAGCTTCATCATTTTTCACTTCGCGCCGTCACAAAACCCTACCATGCCCCCCCCTCTCTCTGCGCCACCGTCGAATCGCCGCGACACGCTTCACGCCGTCATCCGCCTTCGCCGTCCACGTCCATACGCCGTCGTATTGAAATTGAGTGTGTTGTTTTAATTGGGTATTGAAATTGCGTTTTTCGAATTACGTTATATGATTACTTTTTGTATTTTGATTAGGTTTGGTTTGATTGATTGGTTATATGATTAGTTTCTTGTATTTTTATTGTTTAGTTCAACTAGTTTAGTTAGTTTAGTTAGTTTGTTTTTGATTAATGAGTTTAATTAGTTAAGTGAGTTAGTTTATATAATTGGTTTGGTTAATTAGTTTTTTTGCTTGAAATTAATATGTTATTGTGTTATCTTTTTTTTTTTTTATATAGATTTCAATGGCACCCAAGTCAAAACGCGCAAGGGGATATTTGGTGGTTAGATCCGGATCGTCAAGCCAAGTCCCGCCTCAAGTCAACGAGGATGAACCAGTACCACAAGCACCTCCAGTTCAAGTACCCACTTTCAAGACAGAAGCGGCAAAGAAATGATTTCAAGCTCTTTGCAAGCGGCAATTATGCCCGGAGCGTGGATTTGCCACCTTACCGATTACCGATATGGGTGACCTTGGCGACGCTCTCAATGAGAGTATCGAACAACGCGGTTGGCATGATTTCATGCTCCAACCTAAGTTTAAGGCGAGGAGGACATTGATCCACGAATTCTATGCCGCTCTTCCCGACGAATAAGTTGAAGGATTTGTGACGGTTCGGGGTGTTCGATTTGCAATCAATCCTCAAGTCATTAATGACTACTTCGGAACCCCAAGTTTTACCGACGAGGAAAACGAGCACAACCATTTGGGCGACCAAGCATTGACTCAAGAGTTTTACGAAAACATTGTGGCGACAATTGCTACGCCCGAAGCATGATGGCACGAAAGGACCGGAGAGTCAAGACTAAACAAAAAACAGTTGAATCGGAGAGCCAAAGTTTGGATGTACTTCTTTGGGGCCAACCTATTCCCGCATCTGCACTTCTTGGAGCTGTAGTTCAACTTTCTCAAGTTGATCTACACCGCGGTTAGGGGATTGAATATCGACATCGGTCGTTTCATCTTCTTCTACATGACCCACATGGCGTACGACGCCTCGAAGAACGCACTGGGCTTCCCTTTCCTTATCACAGCTCTATGCAAAAATGCAGGGGTAAGTATAGCTTCATTTGTGTATATTTTTATTTCTGTATAGCTTCAGTTGTGATCTTCGGTTGTTTCAATATTGATTTAATCTTGCTTTATTTAATTTTTTAGATCGAGGATTCTGAGCTCGACCTGGAGGTGCCGCATGGAAAGAAGATGGACCGGGCATGGATCCGGAGTTTGAAAGAACCCGTTATTGAGGCGCATGGGAACGAGATACCTGAACAACTTGCAAACGAGGTAAGTATACATCTTCAATTGTTTAATTGTTTATTATTGATTTAATAAGCATCTAATCTTGCTAGAAATTCATGGTTTAGGCCGCTGATATACCAGCACAGCCTGTTGCCGACCCACCAATGCCGGAGCTTAACTATGATGATCCGCCAATGAGAGCCTTCGTGGCTCACGGTGTTCGGAGCATTCTCGAGTTCAATACGTATTGTAGGTCGTTTTGGCCGGGTATCTATCAAGGATTTGAGGCGCTAAATTAGTTTCCACAAATGCCATGGCCAGCAGGATATCCTTATCAGTTTCAGCTGGCATTTGCTGAAGCAGGCGGGAACAGCGAGGGTGAGAACGAAGGAGGCGGGAACGGCGGCGAAAATGAAAGAGGCGGGAACAGAGACGAGAACGAAGGAGGCGGGAACGCCAATGACGCGAACCCCGAGAACCCTGATAACCCCGAAGAAATCAACAACGGAGGCGAGAACGACGGACTCGAAGACAACGATGACAACGATAACCAAGAAGACGGTGACGATGACAACAACAACAACCTCGAGGACGATGATTAGTTATGTTTATGTTTGAACAATTAGTTATAATGTTTTTTTTTAACAATTAGTTAATATTTATGTTTACTTTGAACAATTAGTTAATATTTTGTTTTGTTTGAAAAAAATTATCTAATTTTTCAAATGTTATTATACTTCGTTTTGTTGAAATATAAAATTAATTGTTTCAAAAAATAATTAAAATAATTTTAAAAGGTCTATTTTATAAAGTTAAACAATTGAACAATACATAATTAATACTTGAATTGTTTAAATTACTAAATAATTAATTGTTTAATTTTTCATGCCGGGGCCTATACTTACAAACACCGCGGCGTGTACTTGTTATTGACCGATATAACCTCTGAATTATGAAACTCGCCGCGGCGACACAAAATCTACCGCGGCGGAGTTCATAATCCAGAGGTTATATCGGTAAATTACAAGTATACGCCGCGGCATTATATCATTAACGCCACGGCATGGTCAATATAAACCTCGGCTTTTGTCAAATCTGCCGCGGCGTAAAATCTCCAAAAATTATACAGAGAGCATGCTTAATTTGAGTCGGATTAGGCCGCGCGTGACCTATATCTGCCGCGGCGGAGTTCACAATCTAGATGTTATATCGGTAAATTACAAGAGCTCGCCGCGACATTATGTCATTAACGCCACGGCATGGTCATTAGAAGCCTCGGCTTTTGTCAAATCTGCCGCGGCGTGAAATCTCCAAAAATTATACAGAGAGAATGCTTAATTTGAGTCGGATAAGGCCGCGGCGTGACCTACATTAGCCGCGGCATTCTTAACAAATGCCTAGGCTTGACCTAGTTTAGCCGCGACATTATAACCTAGGCCACGGCGTTATTCATATATAGCCGCGGCGTGTATAGGTGAAAATCTTTACAGAGAGCATGTAGTTGCGATCCCGAGTTCGCCGTGGCGTACAAAAAATAAGCCATGGTATCAATCATTGATAAGTATGCCACGGCTTCTGACAGTTGACAAAAAAAAAACGGCTATATTTTTGCAAGTACAATCATTGATTTCCATCGTTAAAAAATGGCTATATTCGCAAAAATAATTAAAAAATATATAAAATTCATATATTTTCTCTATTTATACCATAGTAACTTATATTTTTACTCACACAAATCTATCCTCACACTAATTTTTTTGAAAACTTGCAATGGATGATCATCAGTATCCTTTCGATAATATCCTGGTCATTATGGTGTCTTCCTCCTCCGATGATGACGAGGTAAATGTCATTCAAAATCTCTCAGATGATATCATAGTCCCAGAAATAGTTTCTAATGATACTATAGTCCCAGAAACAATTTCCAAAGTTACTATAGTCCCTCAAACAAATTCCGATGATGTTGCAAGGGTTTCGAATTCCGACGAAACCGTAGAGTCTGAAATGCCTCCGAATCTAGCTCAACGTCAGATTCCCACTGCTTGCGCTGTTGGCTCACGTTGCACGAGGGGGGCGTGGTGGTGGAATGTTATTTTCTTCATTGTTGGATACCAATTTCTCTATCAAGCATGAGTTGAATAATTCAACTCAAAATCTAGAGAAGATCGCAAATTGCAAATGGTGCGGACAACAGTTTCTTGCCAACAGTGAAAGAGCCACGGGTCAACTCCGTCAACATGCCATGTGTTGTCGTAGAAGTTTTGGACTTGATTATTTTATTTAGTATGATGTCTAGAGGTTTTTATTTTTATTTTTACGTTTAATTTATTTAGTATGCCATGTCTTGTAGTTTTTTTATTTTTATTTTGTAATGTGGAATTGTGGTAAGTGATAATGTATTTATAATTTTATTAATATAAATGTGTTTAAAAAAAATTCGAAACATTTATGTTTAAAAAACTTGAGGGCATAAAATGAATATCGGAATGTTAAAATGAGATTCGTAATATTCAGAGTCCATTTAACACAAAGAAAATTAAAAATATTTTTTTTGGTTTATAAAAATAATATAGGAAGTATGAATACGCCGCGGCTTGTCATCAAAAGACCTCGGCGCGGTAACAAACCCAACCCTAAAACCTAAACCCTACATCTCGCCGCAGCATTAAACAGACAAGCCACAACATTATTATAATTAGCCACGGCGTAAAGTACTCAAGCTGCGGCTAAGAATGCATAACAAGACAAACAGAGAGCATGTAAATCGATAAACTAGACAAGCCGCGGCTTGAGTAAGTTAATGCCGCGGCATGTTTTTTTGGGGACGGTTATACCCTTTCAAACCGCGGCTTTGCGGTTCATGCCGTGGCGGATTTCATAAGTCAGAGGGCATATTGGTAAAAACTCAAAATCCATTGTGGCTCGTGGAAAACATGCCGTGGCTCTATGAGAAAAAGCCACGGCATGGAGAGGTAAAGCCGCGGCTACTAAGTGTTACAAAATTATACAGAGAGCATGTATATTTCGAACTAAGAAAGGCCGCGGCGCGTTGAGGTTAAGCCGTGGCGTTTAGAGATTTTGCCACGGCATTAACCAACAACGCCGCGGCGAATAAGTGTTAGAAAATTATGCAGGCCCAACTTTTTGACCTATGTTGTTTATAGAATGTCTGCCGTTGCTTGATTATTTACTCGTCGCGGCATATGTCGCAGATTTATGTTCTTTCCATCCCCATTTTACACCCTAAACTCCCAAACCCTCTCTTTATCATCCTTAGGCGACTTTTCAATCGATTTCGAATTTGGTGTCGTTGTTTCGTCACGGAAGAGAAAGGTATTTTTTCTTTAAATTCTTCATTTGCAATATGGGATCTAGGGAATGGATGACGGACAATAGAATGAGTGATGTTTACCGACATGGTGTTCAAGAATTTATGGATTTTGTGTGCTCAAACTTTGAAGAAGGAGATTTGATTCGTTGTCCTTGTCTTTTATGTGGAAATTTAGTTTCGAAATCTATGAAAGTAGTCAAATCGCATTTGTTAGCATTTGGCATTATGAGTTCCTATGATCATTGGTACTTTCACGGAGAAAAAATGCCTGGAAAAAGAGTCAATGATTTGGTTGAAGAAGACGAAGCCGATGACATTGGTGGTTTGATGGATGATATCGACTATAATTTTGTGGGAAGACCGGAATTATTAGAGTCGATGGTGGGGGATTTCGAAGGGCCTTTGTATGATGGGAGTAAGATAACAAAAATAGGGTTTTTGGTTTCATTATTCCATTTAAAGGCGGCAGGAAGTTGGACAAATTCTAGCTTTATGCAATTGTTGGAAATCCTTCGCGAAACGTTGCGGACCAGTAATAAAGTTCCTTCAGGAATGTATGAGGCAAAGAAGACGTTGGGCTTGTTAGGTTTAAAGTTTGAAAAGTTTCATGCATGTCCAAAGGATTGCGTACTATATAGGAATGAGCATACAAAATTAAGTGAATGTCCGCTCTGCAGTGAGTCAAGGTGGAAGACAGGAAAAGAGCCTCACGACGGTATCAAAGTGGTTCCGCGGAAAGTATTATGGTACATTCCACCATTCACCCGACTCAAACGCATGTTTAACAATATTAATCACGCGGAGAACATGATTTGGCACTCAAAAAATCAGAGTAATGATGGCATTTTAAGACACCCTACTGATGCTTAACAGTGGAAAAGTTTTGATACTCGTTATCCTGAATTCAGCTCAGATCCCAGGAATTTGCGTCTCGGTTTGGCCACTGACGGGATGAATCCTTTTGGTAACATGAGTAGTCGCTATAGTGTTTGGCCGGTAATACTTTGCAACTACAACCTCTCTCCAAAGTTGTGTATGAAGCGGAAGTTCTTGATGTTGACGCTTTTGATTTCGGGACCGAGCCAACCGGGAAATGATATCGATGTCTACTTCGCACCTTTGGTCGATGATCTAACGATTATGTGGAACGAAGGAATTGAGATCAACGATGCTTACCGGGGCGAAGTGTTCAAGTTGAAAGCAATGTTAATGTGGACAATCAACGACTTCCCGGCGTACGGGAACTTGTCTGGTTACTCAGTGAAATGTGCTATTGGTTGTCCTGTTTGCATAAAAAATACATCTTCAATCCGGTTGAAGCATGGGAAGAAGAAAATTTTTCTCAATCATAGGAGATTTTTACCAAGATATCACCCGTACAGAAAGAAAGAAAAAAAGTTTAATGGGAAGCAAGAACATCGACCTCCTCCAAAAATTTTGAACGGTGAAGCTGTCTATAAGTTGATTTGTGAAGAGACTTATGGAGTGCTTGGAAAAAGAACAGTCAGAGGTAAGAAGAAGCAAAAGAAATTTGAAGATAGACCCTTCAAAAAAGTATCAATCTTCTATGAGCTCCCGTATCGGAAGACGCACTACGTTCAACATTGTTTGGACGTTATGCACATTGAAAAAAATGTATGTGAAGCGATTGTTGGTACTTTGCTTGACGATCCAAATAAAACAAAAGACGGGAAAAATGCTCGACAAGATCTCGTTGAATTGGGTATAAGACCGGATTTGCATCCTAAAGCGGCTGGAAAGAAGACATTACTACCACCGGCTGTCCTCACTTTATCAAGAACAGAGCGAAGGAAGCTTTGTGGATCCCGAAGGTCATTCTTCGAACTACAAGAGATTTGTATCTATGAAGGATTTGAGACTTATCGGAATGAAGACTCACGATTGTCATATGTTGCTTCAACAAATACTACCTCTTGCATTGCGAGGGTTTTTGCCAAAGGAAGTTCGATTCGTAATTTCAAAGTTATGTGAATTTTTCAACAAAATTTGCTCCAAAACTGTTAAGATTCAAGATCTTGACGAGATACAAGCAGACTTGGTTAAAACCATATGTATGCTCGAGATGTTATTTCCACCCTCATTTTTCGACATCATGATTCACTTAACTGTTCACTTAGTACGTGAAGTGAAGTTATGCGGACCTATATTTATAGGTGGATGTATCCAATCGAACGGTATATGAAAGTCTTGAAAGGGTACGTGAAGAATTACAATCGGCCAGAGGGGAGCATTGTCGAAGGATATATGGCAGAAGAGTCGGTTTAATTTTGTGCAGAGTATTTCCCGAGAACTCAGCCAATTGGTGTTCCCAAAATAGCAAAAGCGGAATCAAAAGGCTTATCTGCAGGTAATTATTATAATTTTATATAAATAAATACGATGTTAATATTTAGATTATGTGTTGATTATAATATTTATTTTGATGTTTTAATACACAGCAAATCCTTCAACTGTCAACCGAAAAGAATGGGAGCAATCCGTTCTTCATGTGTTGCACAATTTCGCCGACGTGGACCCTTTTATTGATGTGCATATGAATGAGTTGAGGTCTACTTATCCAAGAAAGTCAAAAAATGAAAAATGGCTAAAAGAATAGCACAACCGTACGTTTGCAAAGTGGATCGATGAATATTTATATGCAAGAAGAAAGAATTATGATGAGACACTATTGAAGATCTCCGGCAGGCCTTCACAAGTAGTTTCCAGGTACATGTCGTGGTACGTTAACGGGTACACGTTTTACACAAGGGAAAGGGACGAAAAACACCCCGTACAAAATAGTGGTGTTACATTATTTGCGGAAGGAATGCATGTTGCGTCGGCCAAGGATAAGAATCCAAAAAAAGCTTTTATGAGCTACTTTGGCTATGCAGAAGACATTTGGGAGCTTGATTATTGTGGTTTGCGAGTTGGATTATTTAAGTGCAAATGGGCGGACAACAACCACGTAAAAGTTGACAATGATGGAGTAACAGTTGTTGACTTTAAACGGTTGAGTTATGCCAATGATTCATCTATTTTGGCATCCCAAGCATCTCAAGTGTTTTATGTCTCAGACCCGGTTGATCCAGAATTATCTCTCGTCGTGCATGTGAAGGCGAAAAACGTAGAAGAATCCAATGAAAAAGTTGACGACATCACTACCATCGCACCATTCTCCAATGGGCTACCATCGTTTGAAGATGTTGATGATGATAATGATGATGATGATGTTTCGTTTTTGCTACGTCGAGATATCCCGGATGCTGAAATTGATTGAATAATAATTTAATTGTAATAATGTATATTTCTATCTTGTCTTTCAACGACTTTGTAACAATTCTATAAATCATTATATAATTTGATAATTTTATTGTAGTCTAATTTTTTATAAATAAGTTTATCAAATATAAATGTTTTAATTCATTTCCCAGAGTATGCCGCGGCCTTCCAAGGTCGTGCCGCAGCGCAGTTCATAATCTGCTGTCCCACGCCGCCGCGAGTTTCATAAACCGAAATCATTGCATTATCGAACAACAACGCACCGCGGCGTTCTATTATCTGCGCCGCGGCACTGTTCATAGATCGGAATACACCGCGGCGTAGTAACATATAAACCGCGGCATCTCTACACAAGCCTCGGCGGTTTGTTGTACGCCGTGGCTGGTTTTGCATCTTCAAAATTAAGCATTTATTTTGAATCAGGTCTCGCCGCGGCATAACGGAACATGCCACGGCTTTACAAGACACGCCTCGGCGTGTTTTTGACAAGCCGGGGCGTATTTACCTCCAAAAACTTTACAGAGGCTATGTTTTTTCTGTACCGTATTCGCCACGGTGTATTCAACAACCCACCACGACATACAATGACACGCCCCGGCGTATAAAAAATCAGCCGCGGCGTGAAATGGTTACAAAATTTATACAGAGGCTGTGTTATTTCGGTGCCGTATCCGCCACGGCTCAGTGAACAACCCACCACGGCATACAACGGCACGCCCCGACGTATTTTAACTAAGCCGCGGCTTGGAAAGGTTACAAAATTTATACATAGGCTATCTTTTTTCGAACCTTTCTCCGCCACGGTATTAATTTTGGATGCCGCGTTAAGTTTTTTGCCACGTATGCTACAACCGCGGCGTTTTTATTCGTAAGCCGCGGTGAGTATCGGGATTTCCGACAACGATTAAGTTTTTCCATCGTTCAAACCCATTTTTCAAATTTTTTATTCGACTTTAACCTCAGTTTTCCCTCCCTCTCTTTCCCATTAGATTGAATGTAGCACTCAAGTGGTGGACGACGATGAGGAAGACGATGTTTTAACAAGAGCTTTGGGAAAGAAAGAACATCCCGGACGAGTTCGGGGACAATCCAAATATGTCTCAAAGCGAGCATATTACAAAACATCCAAGGACTCAACGAATCCCGTCCTTCAAAGTCTCCAAGCCGAAATTAAAGATGTGAAAGTCAAGTCGGATGCGCGAGATGCGGCCTTCGAGGAATGGAAGGCTAAAGTGGAACAAATGATCTAAGGATCATCTTCAAGAAATCTTCAAGGGAGTAATGAACCACTTGATGCGCATAGTCCGGTAAGTCAACCTCTTGCTCCTTTAGCGCCGGTTGAATATAATTTTGATGATGATCGTATTCCCACTATAAAGTCTAAGCGCAAAGATTTTACTTCGAAAGGACCGAGTCTAGGGAGTAACGAGCCTTGTGATGTGCAAAGTGTGGGTAGTCAACCGCTTGCTCCCGTAGGGCCGGTTGATTTGGATCTTGATGAAGGTCAAATTCCCGCTAAAAAGGCTAAGCGTAGAGGTTTCCTGTCGAAAAGACCGAATCAAGGGAATATGAAGTCCTTAAATGTGCAAAGTGTGGGTAGTCAACCGCTTTCTCCCTCACCGAATCTTGTGGACGTTCAAATTCTGGCTAAAAAGGCGGAGAGCGCGCCTTTCGTTTCAAAAGGACTTATTGACAGTGTTGGCGGAACTTGCGCGATTGATCCGGCGTCGTCTATTCCAAAGACACCCATTTCAATTAAGGGCGGTGTTGATTGTCTCCTTTTCTCAGAGGGAATAGTTGATCACGTCGCAACCGGGAAGGTGTTCCTAAAAAATGGAACGGGTGAGGATAAAATTCACAACATACCGTTAGATAGAGATCATCGTCGGGTGTTAATTGAAGTATCGATGTCTAAAGACCCTATTCCTCTCCCGGTATCGGTTCAATGGTTAGAAACAGTTGAAGAAACGTTAGGGACCTTTGTGCCTTGGCCAGTGTCTCTTATTGAAGAGTTCAACTCCAAAGGTAGTCAAGCTCCCAAACCTAAGCCCAAAAATATTGCCAAAAGTGCGCATTACAATGAAATGACACAAAAGATCAAGTCGAACCTCGTTCATCCCGAATTGAGAGTGTTAGCGTCTTATGCAAACAACTATATGCTCGCAAAGGGACAAAAGATAGCCGTTGAGCTTGATAAAAGTTTGTGTGATCCGACCAGACAACTCGTCAGTCTCTTGGATCCAGGTTGACATGCATACTCTACGTTGTTGGAATCCTAGGGTACTTATGGTATAATGTTATTGATCTAGGTATACATCCATCCCTTTATTCATTTCAGTAATTTAGAAATCAATAAGGCAATATTGATGGTGTTGATCGGAAACACTTTGATTACACAATCGACTAATCTCTAGAAGTGCCAATCGGCTCAACGAGCTGATTAGGAAGTGATTATTTTTCATCGGGTTATGATAAGTTAACTGGCGATCGGTTGACTAGTTTGTCAGGTCGTTTAGGGGTTCGACCCATAACATAGATCGGCGAAGTCATCTATTCCGAAACCTAAATTCTTTCAAACTTAAATCAATTACCAAAAATGGGTTAAATATTTGATAAAATAGTTTTGATCATTTTGATTATAGTTAAATAATATAAATCATCCTAAAAAGTTACCAGAAGATCGGCCGAACGATCGGTCGATTGAGTATTCTTATTTATAACATATAAAAGTATCATACTTATTTATTTTGAAAATATATGAAACTTTGTTATTAATAATTCTCTTTCAATAAAATTTTGAGTTGTGTATCTTCATATTTCGAAAACATAATATTTACTTTGAAAATCCAAAACAACCTCGAGTATGAGCATTCTTCATGGTCATCAATTTATTTAGCTTTCATAAGTTCTTAAACTTAAAACTCAATGTTTTATTTTCATAAAATAATTCAAGTACTTGCAATTAAAACCATTTTAAATTTCGAATTACAAATCTGCCCCAATAATAAGATACTCGTATACGTTCGTTCTATAAATTTTAATCCGATAAATGGAAGCTCGTTTTAACATGAAACAAATTTTATTAGCTCTATACTGATCTTATATATAATTTGTACTTTTAATTTTAGAAAATACTTTCATTTATTTAGTTGTACATACTTTTTTCTTGAGCATCATTCAAATCTGCCTTTTTTGATGAAACGGTTCGTGACCTTTAGTGCGTGATTTTTATAAAATCAGTCAGAGATTATTTTGGAACAAAACCAATTGCTATAGCTCCTTAATTAACATATATATAACATATATTTTTATCCCCATATTTATTTAAATCGTTGATCATCATTTAAAATATTTCTCCAACACCAATCACAATCGTCATAAAAACTGGAAACGACTTTGCATGTCGTCACTCCATAATTGTTTTCTGATTAACCATCGATTATTTTTTAGTAAAACCAATTAGATTACTTCTATAAGATCCATACCTTAATCATACAATTTTATTATGAATTTAAAATAACTTTAGGGTGATGAAAACGTGTTCTAATTCTCAATTTCCAGATCTTCCTGGAAGTGAAAAACAGCCTGGAGCATGAATGGTGCGTGACTTATATCTTAAAAACCGTACGATGGATGTTCCTAAATTTTTAGTATGTTATATTAGACATCTAGACTTATCCATAAATATGTAATTTGCTTAATTTGGAGTTTATTTGGCTGGGTTAAGACCCTAACCAAATCGGACTTCATCATAACCCTAATTCCAACAACATGCATGTAACTCATTCATCATCAAACATAAGGCTCTTGAACCTCATTCATGAAAACACACAAAAACATTCATGCATGCATTGTTTAAAGGGTAAACTGCGGCTAATGTACCCAATGTTTAATTTCTTGCGGATTATGTACCCAATGTTTATTTTTGGCGGCTAATGTACTCAATGTTTGATCCGTTAGATATTTTTGGGTTTTCCGTCAGTTGACCGTTAGAGAGTTATATGTACACTTTTCGTATTTTTGACATAACTCACTCATTTTTTGTCCAAATTTTATGCACGACCTATGGTTGGAAAGATAAGAGATAGATCTACAACTTCAATGTTTTAAGTTTTGTAAAATCAGTTTTAAAAAAATACGAAATTTCAAGTACAACGTAAAACTAGACATTAGTTTAATGCAAAATATTTGTTTCGAGCAAATTTTAATATACTTAATGACTTTTTATGATGAAACGTAAAAGTAAAAAGTTGTAGATAAATGTTTTATCTTTCCAACGGATGTTTATTTATAAATTTTGGATAAAAAACAAGTGAGTTATGCCAAAAATATGAAATATTATTTCACATTACATCTTTTATATTTTTGGCATAACTCACTCATTTTTTGTCCAAAATTTATAAATAAACAACCGTTGGAAAGATAAAAAGTTTATCTACAACTTTTTAGTTTTACGTTTCATCATAAAAAGTCATTAAGTATATTAAAATTTGCTCGAAACAAATATTTTGCATTAAACTAATGTCCAGTTTTACGTTGTACTTGAAATTTCGTATTTTTTTTAAAACTGATTTTACAAAACTTAAAACATTAAAGTTGTAGATCTATCTCTTATCTTTCCAACCATATGTCGTGCATAAAATTTGGACAAAAAATGAGTGAGTTATGTCAAAAATACGAAAAGTGTACATATAACTCTCTAACGGTCAACTGACGGAAAACCCAAAAATATCTAACGGATCAAACATTGGGTACATTAGCCGCCAAAAATAAACATTGGGTATATAATCCGCAGAAAATCAAACATTGGGTACATTAGCCGCAGTTTACCCTTGTTTAAAACATAAACAAGCATTAACAACCAGAGTAGTAAACATTCATCAAGAGAGCTGGGGTTTTTAAATCTAAGGATTATACCTTCTAACGTGTTCTTCAACAAGGTTACGAACTTTGCTTGGTAGGGGACTTGGGTACTCCTCACGACAATTTTGGTCAAAGTGAGCTTGGTTTTGAGCTAAAATGAGAGAATATATCATGAACATAAGTTCATAGATCAAGATCATGAAAGAATTCCACATGCAAGAGGTGTTCTTACCTATTCTTAAGAACTTTGAACAATTATTCGGTTTGATGAGTAAAAGATGTGTTTGAGACCGGATCTTCACGATTCTTTCTCCATAAGTTTTTGGCTTCAAAAACAACATAGGAGACATAAATGACCATATTTTCATAAGTATAAACCTTGGGAAAGTTTGCATGCAAGAGGGGATTTTACCTCTTCATCATTCCTTGAAATATTGTGGATCTTTGTGGTGCTCTTGGATGAATCTCCTTGAGGAATGGCTTGAGATTTCTTAGAGAGAGAGATGGGTGATGAGAGAGTTTAGTTTCTGATCTTTAGAGAGAGTTTGGGTCGGATTTTTGAGAGCAGAGGGAGAAAAATGCATGCACTTTCACCCTTGGGTGTAATTATGAACTCTAGGGCTTCCTATTGGTTCTAGGCTATCTTGGAAGCCTCTCAAGCCACCCATTAGCTCTATTTGGCTGATAAATTTCGTGCTAAGGATTCCTTAAGGGTTTGTCATTGATTTCCTACACTCTAATGTCACCATTGGTCCATTTTGAAGGCATATAAGCCAAGCATGCAAGACAAAAGACATTTGAAGCTTATATTGACTTCTAAGTGAACTAATCAAATATTAAATTAATATATCAGCTCATAATGAGTGTGGGACATGAATATAATAAGAAGGGATCAGTTTGAAAAGTCAAAAATCGGAATAGGGGCATAATTGCAAACTTTTTGGCAATTTTGGGCCATAGTGCAACTTTTCTAAAATTTGAGGACCTTGATGAAAATTTTGGTTTGAACGTACCTATCTTTAATAATTTTTCATGTAGATTCCAAAAATGATATTTTTGGTTTCATTCGGGACTCGGAAATATTCATTCCGGCCTAGTTGACTTTTTAGTCAACTTTTATGACACTTTGTGTTGATCGCATTTTCCGACCTAGCTTGTTCATGGAATTTTCATGGATTATTATTTCTCTAATTTGACTTATTATTTTCTCTCTTGATGAAATGTTTTTCATATACTATATTCTCCTTCTATATTTCTCGATACCGTTTCTTATAGAAACTTATTGGTACGAGACATTGTTCTTTCATCTTTAGGAGATTTATTGTAGCCCCACATCGATGAATGTTTCACATAAATGTTTTCCGACCATATAACTTTGACTACAAGGTCAATGTAATATAATATGAACATTCACATCATATAACATTTAATTTGAAAATGTATCTCGTAAATCAAACATAATAACTAACATTCCTTAAGGATCTAGTAGTAGAAAATTTGGGTCGTCACACATAGAAAGAGGGAAGATCGAAATTACAGGCTAAGAGGAGAGAAACTTGACACAAATGGCAGAACACGAACTTCAAATTCGTCCAAAATAGAGTTTGTGTGTCTGCGCACACCAAGTGTTCGACGAAATGTCCCACTCAAGCAAACAGCTCCAACAGCGCCCAAGCAACAATCCACAGCGCACGCATAGCGCCCCATAACGCCCCAACTCGCCCCACAGCGCACAGCCTTGCACCCGACAACGTATCCAACATGCCGGCGGCTCACACATCACTCAAGAGCTCAAAAATTTCTGCAATATTCAGCACACACCAAGTGTTCAAGAAAAGGCAACAGTGACCCTTCGAGTAACATTTCGCTCCCATTTGAGGCAGATTTTGAGGATTCTAAGTGCGAGGATATCGTGTTTACAGAGGCGAAGTACGGCGAGACAGTTTGCGCCGGGACGGAATACGCCGAAGGCCCCCACAATGAGCCCGTGTATGATTTGTACGACAATGATGTATACGACGAGCCCGTATTCGATGAGGTAGAGTACGCCGAACCCGTGTACGACGAACCGGAGTATGCTCAAGTCGTTTACGACAACCCCGTGTATGATGAGGAGGATTATACCGAAGCCATCTATAACGAGGCTTTGTACGATGATTTCTTGTATGCCAAGGAATTAAATGACAAAGCGGAGGACGAAAAGGAGAATGACGAGAGTGAGACAAGCATGTCCCTCATAGTTTGGGAGCTGTGTTCGTACCCAACAGGAAGGGTCGAGGTTTCTTTGGTGCCGAGTAAGGCCACCGAGGCGATCGCACCGAACAAGTCGCGCAAGTTTCGACCATGCGGCGATATTTTTGCACCGAGTTTCGAAGGGACGAAGCAGCCCGAGGAGGTTTTGTTGTTGGTCCCGGATACGCTAATTAACAAACTGCCCGAAGAGCCACTCATCGAGATAACCCGCGAGGTACTCGGGAAGCCGCGAGATGAGCCGACCGAGGAGCTAGCGGACATGCAAGACAATGAGCCGCAAGACAAACTACCCGACATGATCGCGAAGATGGAAAGCCCCAACAACCCACCCAAACCATCCATTGACACAAGTTCATATTTGTGGACGAATTCCTTCCGACCCGGCGAGAATGATGCGGGCCTAAAACGTCATGGAAAACCACCCGACTCCACAAATGCCAACACACCTAGAATTCGAGGACGAATTCTTTCCATCCCGGAGAGAATGATGCGGGCCAAAATGCGGACTTCGGTTTTTTAACGCATTCTATATTTTATACTTATATGTCGTTTTTAATTATTGTTGTTTATTGTTAGTTTTGTTGTCATTTTGATTTCCGCAAAAACTACATGTCATTAGCTTTAGCAAAAACTACATGTCGTTTTTGTTTAGGTTGTTGATGCATTATATAAGCATCATTTTGTGTGTTGTAAGGAAGATGGATGTTGATGAAATGAATAATTGAAGCTTGAGAGTTTCCCCCAAATCCGAGCGTCGTGAGCGAGCTCCGTGTTTGATGCCTTCGATCCGGTATCCGTGCGCGGATCAACGGTTCTTGGATGCCCAAGCCTAGCTATTCGTGCGCGAATCAATAGGCGAGGAAGGTTCTTCGATCGGGTATTCGCGAGCGAATCAACGATCCTAGTTCAACTATCACAGTAATGATATCTATCTAGTTCGATTTGTATTTTAGTTTTCCGCTGCGTCAATTAGTCTTGTTGACACGAGAATTTAGGAAGTGAATCAAAATTGCTTTAATAAATATCATCATCACGATATTGACTTTGACTTCAGTGCTCTTAATAAATATATTGTTGAGCAGCGTAGCCATTGGGTAGTTCCATGTTGGAAGAATTGGCACTTCTAGAAGTTTTTCCAAAAAATATATTAGATTGACTTAATTTCTCTTATATTTTTTCATTAAAAATAAAAAGGGTATTATGGAGGAATAGCCAAATTGAAATGTAACATTTGCAAAATAGCCAAGGTTTGGTTAATATTTTTAAATAGCCAATTAACCATATTAATCAATATAATATGACTACAATACCCTTACTTATTAATAATATAAATTAATAATTATTTTGCATTTAATAAACGTAATTACACGCATTAATTGAAATATTTGTTAATGAAATATATGGAAATAACAGTGCTATAGATTAGGTAACATATGACTATCAATACAAGTGCTATAAATTAGGTAACAACCACACAACGAGTAAATTGGTTGACTAATAGTCATCATTGTCACACAGCACACTAATATTAAGTATATAATCGAATATATTTTTTAATTAAATATATGGATATAATATGGAATTAATAAATAATGATATAATTTAGGTAACAATAATTTGAATACCCCCCTAAATAAAGCATGGGATCCATATAAATCGTGTTTATACATCTGTTAATACAATAACTGTTAAAATTATTTGAAATATGTGTTGGTTAACGTACATATACATTTGTTAATATGTGTTGGTTAACGTACATATATATTTTTAAATAACAACTGTTAAAATAATTTATTAATGTGTTGGATAACGTACAAATACATCTGTTAATACAATAAGAACTGTTAAAATTATTTGAAAGATTAAAATACTTGAATTTTTCAGCCCATAATAACAAATATAAGCCAAGAAATACACAATATTAGTATGCATTAACAAGAATTAACTATATTAACTTCAATCTAAAAATAGAAAACAAATTAGGCTACAAAATAAGCAACAAAAATTGAAATCTTAATTTTATCTCTCTCACTCTCTCTCTCTCTCTTTCTTTTTCGTATGAACTCTCGACTAGACGACGACGAGTGAGAAGTAGATCATCGGCGGTTCCAAACGTCATAAACCTAAATAAACAACAATAAACCAAAACAAATCTCTCTCTATTCGTCTCTGTGTGAACTCTCGACTAGACGATGCCGCACGGGAAGAAGATTTCTGGGCAGTTCCAAACTCCAAAAACCTAAATAAACATCAATAAACCAAAACAAACGCAAAACAAACGTCGATTAACACGAATATACAGTGAATTAAAAAGATATTAACACGAATCTGTAATGTATTAAACAGAATATTAACACGAGTCAACGAACATTAACACGATACTAAAAAATATTAAACAGCATATTTAACCTTTTTATTCGATCCCGAATAATGAAAAAACAAACCCTAATTCCCCAAATACACCTGAAGCCATGAAATGAAACCCAAATCATGATTCCCCAAATACAGATCAGCATAACCCAAATACAGATCAAATGAGAAGAAAACTAAATAATTTTTTTTTTCAAACACATGTCATCCTTAAATAAAGTAAAATTATAATAAATATTATAAACATTTCTCGTATATCATGATATATAGGTATATTTGTTATCACGATAAATAATTCTTATAGAGAGAGAGAGTGATAAAACTTTTGCAAGGTTATATATATACGTAAATTTTGCTTGTACTCTTCATGAAATTATTCTTTCAGATTTAATCATATTCAAAGAATTCAAAGAATAGTTTCATTCTTTCCGCTCTCTCACATCTGAACAAGAATAAACTCAAATCTTTTGATGAGATTCTAGTCTGAATCTGAATAAAATCAAGTATTCGCTGATGTATGGAAGTTAACTTACCCGTTAACTTAGACGGCGAAAATATTTTGATGATTTAACAGCATATAAGCAAAAACGACAATCTTTGTAATGAAGCAATCAATGTCGTTTACTCTTGCATAATTTAAACGGCAAGTAATCACTCGACTATTTTATTTATGGAATTTAATTTAGCCCCTTATGAAGAGAAATTGCTCCAAATAATAAAATAAAAACGTTTGATTAGCAAAATAGCCAACCTTTACTATATCTTTCTAAAATAGCCAATATGTATGAGGTGGCATTTTAATATCAGTTTTTAGGCCTGCACATAAAACCCGCAAATGCGGGTTTTTAATAGAAACCGGACCGAATCCGGTTTAAAAAAACCAAAACAAAAAATCGGGTTAAACCGAAACCGAATTTTGAAAAACCCGTAACCGAATTAAACCGGTTCCAGGTTTCGGGTTTTGAGTTATAAAACCCGAAACCCGGTTAGTAGGCTACTAAAACCCGGATTTTTAAATAAATATTTAATTTATTTTTATAATGTTTATAAACTTGTTTTTAATAAGTATTATTCTTATAAAACTAACATTAATACTACATCTATGTGTACAAATTTTGGATTGGTGTATTTAAAATTAGGTAATATTATGTATTAATTGCTTTATAATTGTTTTTACTTCAAATAAAAAAAAAATTAAAGTGGGTTAAAACCAAGTTCGAGTTTAAAATCCGGGTTTTCAAATAAAACACGGGTAATTACCCGAACCCGGATTTCCAGGTTTTGTCTTTAAAAACCGGGTTCGGGTTTGAAAAGTCAAAACCCAAAAATCCGGGTTCGAGTTTCGGGTAATGAAAAAAACTTTTTTACCCGGTTTCAGCCCTTTCAGTTTTTATTCCTATTATACCCTTTTAATTATCTTTCTTTATACGATTAAAATTCTAACGAATTAACGATTAATATACCAAAAATATGTGTTTAAAAATTGCTCCCTGGAATATCTCGATTTACTTTTCTAAAATTAAATAGGAAATATCCTTAATTTTAGCCACATATAAATTTTGTAACTACTTTGATATTAATATTGATATTTTTTTTTAAATATTAAACGTGATATAATGCCTATTAATATAGAAAAGATTTAGTAAATAAATAAATAATCTTTAGAAAATACGTTTGATAATTAAAATCCAGTTGTATTACCAGTTTATATATGTATATAAACAAGTATTAACAATTTATGAATGTATATAAACAAGTATTAACAATTTATGAATGCTTATAAACAAGTATTACCAGTTGGTAATTCTGGTTTTTTTGTTTATTTACAATTGGAATGGTTGAAGTCGACAATGGTTGAATCGCCGTGAAAACATCTCCGTGAATGGAAGCTGGGGAAATCGCCGTGAATGGAAGCTGATTGAAGTCGGCGAGGTGGTCGGACGAATGGCTAGGTCAAAGTTTTTATCGCTTGTATGCTTATGAAAGAAGAGGGCTTCGAATTTTGTATTCACTATTTTTAGGGATTTTTAATTTCAAATATAAATTTTATATATAATTTAATATCAAAATTCTAATTCAAATTCTGAATTAGTGGAAAAGAATCTTGTTAATTATAATTAGATATTAAAATCAGAATATATAAACATGATATTTAAGGGTATATAAGTCATTTTATAGTCATTAACATGGTTAATTGGCTATGGATAAATATAAATCAAAAGTTGGCTATTTAGCAAATATCAACTTTCTATTTGGCTATTAAGCTATAATGCCCTACTATAATTTACACCCTATTTTATTTTATCACATCACTTTTACTTATGTATTTTATTTTATCGTCCTACTAATTAAAAATGTAATATTATTCTTCTAATTACTTCCATTTAAACACGTATGTACGCACTTATATATCACGTATTTTTATAAATCGAAAATATAAAATGAAATAACAAATCCTCCTAAAAACTAGGAATCGGTAAAATAAAAAAATTGTTGGAATAAATGCATTAATAAATGCATATGTCCAATAATTGTTCTGATAAAGACTTAGTTGTTGGAGAGTATGGGGATGTAAAAAGTCCCACATTGATTAAACATAAAGAGTTTGTGGTTTTTAAATAGAGTTGCATTCATGATAAGGTCAACATGTGGTTGAGCTATTGATATGTCATGTGGAGTGTGATGCGGAGGCGGTGTGGCGAGATCATGCCACTTTGTTCTCTCGCAATGCCACCCTTGCCAGCGACACCGGCTCGGGATCGGGGGTGTGGGCGTAGAGGTGCTAGTGGCTTCTTGTAGGCGCACTTGAGCACGTCGCATCTTAGGCTCGAGTCCCCGGGCTCTCTCGCGGCGATTCTCGCCTAGTGACGTCGGTTACTAGCCGTTGGGCAGTTGTAACGGTTATATGGCGGTTTTGGTTAGTTTCTGTCATTTCAAAAGGGTCACTATCTTTGGAAATGACAGTTACTTTTGCCAGATTTCGAGTTTCATAACTAAGGAAATCATAAACTCTCTCTCTACAACTTCCAGAAAATCGTTCTTGCCTATTTCGTGCTCCACAAACGTCTTGTGCAATGTGATTTAAGACTTGTTGTATCCTGCGGTATTCTTGCGTTGTAGACTTTTAGACGCTCTCGGAGGTGCTCGAAATATTATAAGGAAAGCATGTTTAATGCGTGATTCAAGCCCGGACGTCTTCGATCTCCAAGAATTATCTAACAAAACATCGTAACTAAGTAGCGTAATATGAATTTCTTCCGTTAGAAGTGGTTTCTTTCTAACGAACTATATATATATATATATGTATATATATATATATTCTTGGTATATTAAATATTTATTTATATTCTCAATTAGTAGAACAGGAGAAATAAATAAATAGTACGAGAAATCAAAAGAAAATCTGAAATCCTAATCACGGTGGTGAGTTTCTTAAATCTCTACACGCGTTGATAATGTTTGTATTCAAATGCAGACTTTTTGTAAAGACGTATTTTCGCGTTGCATATATAATATGACGTTATAATCGTGAACGATAGGAATAAAGAGAGTGCGGAAAAGTAAAGGAACACCAATACTTTTTGGTAACGCAGTTCAGACTTCCTGTCACTACTTCTGTGGGGCACTCACCCAGATTAATCGACCAAGAGATTACAGATGAAGATTACAATCAGTAATACAAACAGGATACAAAGCATAAATAGGAAACTCCCCTCTTGTTGTCACGACAACAGCTTTGACATCCGAAGTAATCTCTTGATGAACTTGCAAGATCCCCTTACAACAACCAGCTACGAACGTCCCGTCCTTCTTCATTTCACTCGTGAATTGCTGATCGACTTCTCCTGAAGAATCTAGAGAATATCTCTGTAAGTGCTAACAAAATGGGACCTCATTAGCCGGGACATATAGGAGCTGCTCGTTAATTCCTCTTCATCAATCAGCTTCTGAAATCTCTCACATGATACGAATAGCCACGCAAATCTCTTCATTCATTCCAGCGTGATATTCATCATTAACTTCGGAGAGATAACGACTCAATCACTCCTTGATTGAGAATCCATCTGATGACTTTCCTGAAATAACTTAGTAGCTGTCATGACATCAAGGATGTCGATACTTTTCATAAATAGACAAAACCGAATCATGAAATAATGAATACTCAATAATTGCAAATCATGATTCAACAAACTCCCCCTTTGGCAATTTATGGCACAACTGATTTCAGAAAGTCGCAGAGATCCTTAGACATGGAACAGGCAAGGCAGTAGGCAGGATGACATCTGTTGTCATGGCAGCGGAGGCAACATCAGACTTTGAGCACTTGTAGACCTGCAAGAAATGTTAGTGTACCTAAAGATTTCCTGAAAGCATTTCAACCACAATCGTGCAACAAACAAACATTCATCCAAACATACACACAAGCACTTAAAACATTCAAACAAACAGGTTCTAGTGATGCATGAGTTTTAAACTGAATAAAATTAAAAAGGCTAAAATTATTTGCACGACTGTGATTTCTCCCCCTTGGGCCAGGAAATGCCAAAGGGGAACCGACTCAAACTGGCTTAGGATGAGCGGGAAGTGAAGGACTCAGCGCTGTAGTCGACGTCGTCGTCTGTAGCAGTAGTGGTTTTCTTCTCGATGGTAGGAGATGCTTCTTCTTTAGAGGATGATGCATCATCATCGGTAGAGCTTTCTTCGTCATCCTCCTTGTCGTCTTCGTCGTCGTCGTTCTGGGCATCTTCTTCGGCAGTCTCCTTGTCGCCATTGTTGTCGTCCTCATGAGTGTCTTCCATGGCAGCATCGACGGTCTCATTATCAACTCTAGAGGTGTGATCTGCAGGCATAGAGGAAGAAGTAGGAATGTCTTTAGGGTCGACTGTGGCGGGGGTCCTTGCACGGGCTGGAGAGTCGGAGTCTGAGCTGTCGATCTCCGGGATCTTGGCCGGTGTGCAACCTCCAGCCGAGGCTTGAGCCGTCTTGACCCACTTCTTCAGATGCTCTACTTCACTGGCGAGAGCGAGATGAATGGGAAGATTCTGCTCCAATGTTTTGCTGATGCGATCCAAGATGGAGAGAAACAGATAACCGCCTTCAATTCCTTCTGCAGAGATGGCTGGTGTCGCGCCAGCAGGGGTGACAGTGGTGGCACGTTTGACCAGATCACAGTTTTCGCCTTTGAAACTGGTCTTGTTTATTTGAATTGGATCGGCGTTGATGGACATCTCCTCAGAATGGTTGTGATGAGGCATGGATATGGTAGATTCGTGGATGTGACGTTGGACTCACTGAACCTCATAATGTTGTCGTAGATGATCTGTCCAAGGTCAATTGGCATCTTGGAGATGAGGGCAAAGATGAGCTTACCACAATCCATTGTGACAGTGTTTGAGTTCATGGAGGGTAGAATGTTGCCCTGAACCAGCTTCCAGGAATGTAATGGAGGGCTGTCAACTTGGAAGCCCTGAAGTTGACTGCATTGGTTGGCCATTTGAGTTTGTCATTCTTGGAGAGAGCACGCAGTATGAGCTGAGGGTCTTGCAGAGAGGGGTCGCCTAGTGTGATGACATCATCAGAGACTTCCCAGCCGATAGCTGCATTGATGACGGCGGGGGAAAACTCGTACATTCTGCCACAGACATAGACTCTGGAGAACCACTTGGAGGTTGGCTCACTGCAGCCCTTCATAAGGTTGGCGTAGAAGTCGTACACCACAACAGTAAGATGGTGCGTAAGAGAGGTGGCAACCTTCATTAACCCAAGCTCTTGAAGAGTGTCAGGGACTGTAGTGTTCTTGAATTTATCCAGGCTTATGATGCGCTCATTGGTGAGCTTGTGCTGTCTGTAGAAGTACATCCTTTTCTGAACAGAGCTGTCGTAATATTCCAAGTGGATTGCATCTGCTGGTACGACACGAGAGACCTTCAGAGGAGCAGATTTCTTCTTTTTCTTTGCAGGGGCCTTTAAAACAGCAGTAGGGTCATCTTCCAATTTTCCTTTTCCTTTGGCTTCAACAGTTACTGCTGTTTGCTTGACCTTGGTCTTTTTGGAGGGCTTGGTCTACAGCAGTTGTAGTTCAATATCAGCTTGGCGTTTGGATCTGGTGAGATGAGAGGCTTGAAGGGCAGAGTCATGAAGCTGAGGCTTTGATGCAGAGTCAGCAAGAAGATCAAAATTCTCCGACTTGGAGGTAGGATGAGATCTTGACTTCGGGGAGGGGGTGGATGACTTCTGCAGAGTGTCAACTGGAACAACAACTTGTGAAACATGTTGTTTGTCTGAAGAGCTGAGAGATGTAGAAGGTAGACTTGTATCAGCATCGATTGTAGCCTTCAGGGAGATGTCTGTTGTCTGGACATCAGGAAGAACATCATGCGATGGGGATTCTTCAGAGACTGTTAAGGATGTAGGAGGCTTAGCTGAGGCTTCAAGAACATCGGTGGAGACTAGGGTAGAGGTGGTCGGCTCAGTTTCAGGCTGCTTGGTTGAAGGCCCTGTTGTTGTGACAGAGGGTATGGCAGGCAGTATAGCGTCAGAGGCAGATGTAGCAGATGAGGACTCGGTTGCAGATCCGTGTGATGTTTCCTTGAATTGAGCACTGCTTCCAGTAATTCCCACCATTTCTGAAATGGTCTCGGAGGCAAGGGTGGAGAAAACTGGCATGGACATGGAGGTGGTGGCTGAGACACTGTTGTAGATTGATCGTAGGACAGCCTGAACGGTTGGATCATGAAGAACTAAGCGTTGTTGAGTGGTCAATTGAGAGGCCTGAATAGTGGCAACTATGTTCCTTGTCGTCTCAGTAGATTGGGATGATAGAGGAACCTGAGAGAAGCATTCATGCTAAAGCAATCCAAGTAATGCCTAAAATTTAACCACAAAGTGTGTGCCTATGTGAGCCCTAGATCATATAACCTAACCCGAAGCATAGATTCGAAATAAAAATTCCACAGACAAAATCAACCATGCAAACATCATAGACATATAGATCAGCCAAAGATACTGAAGCAAGGAAAAGAAAAAAAATTGATAGAAACCTGATGCATGGAAACAATGGGTGAAGGATTTGGAAGAGCAGGTGAGATTGGTGTTGGACATATGTGTCCTTAAACAAGATATTTTATCCATTTGTAAAAGATTATGACAAGTCGTTGAATAAAGATGATACTTATTATGATAATCTTATTATAGTTTCTGGTAGAGTAAAATAGAATGTTTGATCCTTAGTTCATAAAGGATGCAATTATGAATTATTATCACAACAGAGTCAATGTGAGGAAGAATTAATAATCATAATAAATGAACTTAAAATGTCTGTGACCTGATTAACTGGGTGGGAGCCCATTAATCGTATAAGGTCATTAATGTGACTAAGTGACAATCCTATTCTGGATTTTGTGTGTGTCACACTCACTAGAAGTGCATTAAGTATGAAGTGTCTTCATACTGGACTGGACCTGACTTAAACTCCGGAAGTTATCATATAAGACCGTCACTGATAACTTGGAGTTGAGTCACTAGTAGATGATCAAATGGATATTCGATCTAAGTCCTGAGTGATCTTGAATCCAAGCTGCTGGCTTGATTGTTCTTTGATTTAACCGTTAAAGAACACAATATATTACCGCTGTTCCCAACACTATTATTTTGGGAACATGATAGTCAGCAGTAAGGGTAGCTTGGTCATAGACATGGGCATCACACAGCTCTCTTCAGAGTGATGATGATTCTCTTGATTGTCGGTGGTGAGAAGTGAGAGGTACCCGTGCGTAACTTATGAATCGAAACCATAAGTGGGTTACTCATAATATTACTGACTGAGTCAAGGATGAAAATGCAATGAGGGGCATAACGGTAGAAACCGCCTGCTCGTGTGTGGATCATCAAGTGAAAGATCAATAACCCGAATTTGATTGTATCAATGGACACCCTGCTGTTATAAAGGGAATAATATATACCGTATCACTAAAGAGTGCAGCCTCGGGTCTATAGTGGAATCACTTCGAGGTTTGACGAACAACTAGCAGTTCGTTGGAGCTTAAGTGATACGGGTCCATGGTCCCCAGGATAGCTCCGTAACGGATGATACGTACGTGATTAAAATACATTCTGGATAATGTTTAATCATTTGGCTTGACTTATAAAACTGAAAGGTCTGTGGCAGACGTCAGATAGTTTTATCGTTAGTGTGGCAAAAGTACCATATTTTCGTACACGAAATTAACTGATAAAAGAAAGTTAGAATTTAGATTTTCTATTAGCACCGTGTTGTTGGAAATTAAATTCTAAGCAACTTTGCTTTTTGAACCGAGTCATTTCGACTTACGGTTAGTGATTTATGGATTTTCTAAGTTTATGATCGGTTCGATAAACTTTCAAATTAAATCACATGTCACGAATTTAAATGATGGTGTGGCACCATGACATTTTAATGTGTGATATTGAGATCAGGAAATATTAATATAATTTAATTATTTGGATTTAATTATTAATATCTTATTAATAATTAATTAATAATTAATAGATTTATATTAATAAATAAAATATATATATTTATATATATTCATATGTGTAAATTCAAATTAGGGTTTGATATATGAAACCCTAGCTAAATTCGAATGGTATGATTTGGTCTTTCCAAATTTACGGCATAAGTACCAAATGTTTTGGTATTTTAGCAAATCCCTAAAATCAATATTATCCATTGGATCGGTTTTGAGTTAATATCAACCGTTGGATTAGGATATTGATAAATTCGAAATTAATAACTTGGTGACCAAGTTTCATTTTTCGAATTTTGGTTAATTAATTATATCTGTTAGATCGGTCTAAGATTTAATCTTTACCGTCGGATTGAAAATTAATTAATTATATATATTTATATATATATTCGAATTATAGTTTATGGATAAATTCGAAATTGTTTTTAATAAATCTTTTTATATTTGATTTTATCCTAAACTAATTTGATCCATTAGATCGGTTTAAAGATTTATCTCAACCGTTGGATCTAGATAATCATAATTTGAATTTTATTATAAATATATATGATAATTCGAATTTTATAAAGATAAGAAGATAAGATTGGATTTTTTATTTATCCAAATCTTTCTTATTTAATTAAATCCCTAATTAATTATATCCATTGAATTTAGATGAGATTAAATCTGGACCATTGGATTAAGATAATTAATTATATTTAATTAATAGAATTCGAAAATTAGGAAGGGAAATTCTCCAATTCGGTTACGGTTTGAGCCTATAAATAGGAGGCTCATTCTACACATTTTTCACACCTTTCCCCAGAGAAAAATTCGAACTCTCCCTCTCCCTCAGGGTCTGCGAATTTTCTCTCTGGTCTCTCTTTTCTGGTTCGGCTTAGGAGACTATTTCTCCGGAAGCTTAAATAAAAAAAACCATCAGTTAAAATTTTGCGACGGAGTCCTGCCGGCGAAGCCCACGCTTCGGTACGAGGATTCCAGGAGAATATCCCGGAAGATCACGGGAGTTTCCCTCAGCACCGGCGGAGCCCTGCCCAATTCAGAACGCGCAGCCGGAAGTCGTCAATAGAGGTACGACGTTATGCATTGGGTTAATAAATGCAACCATTTACTGCTTTCTATTTATTTCCTATTATGACTAGATTATTAATAATGTTATATGAATATTAAATTACATAATATTTATCAGATCTTGTGAAATGGTTATTATCCGATATCCGGATCGTTGAACGGATAACAAGTTATTCCGCTTTAAATTAATTTTTAAATGTTACCCGGACGGTTCGGAGGTTCAATTCGTGATAATTTTCAAGGAATCCGAGACGTGATTCCCAACAATTGGGGGGTTAGGGTTCGTCATTGACTCGGCATTGGGTATGGCAGTGATCGGGACTACAGCAATGGGTTCGCCTGACCCAGTAGCATCTTCCTTCGACTTCTTAGATTTCTTCGTCTTCTTCAGCGCCGGTTCATGGGAGGTACTTTTTCCGGTTCTTGTCTTCGCCATTTGAGAAGGTTGGTGAGTGAAGAGAGAGAGAGATATGAGGAAGGAGAGGGATGAGAGAAGCAAAGATAGAGAGAGAAGAAGGCGTGTAGGAGTAGTTAAGACACGATCTCCGAGAAAAGAGGGAAAAGGAGGGAAAGTGGGAGTAAATGGGAAATATTTGAAAAAAATTTGAAAATGATTTTAACTTCCATTTAAAAAAAAATAAAAACATTAAACTAGAATCCCACGAATTGAGACGAAGAAAAAAATACCCTTTTATATATATATATATATTGTTTTTTTGTTTTTTTTTTTATAAGGAAAAAGAGAGAAAAAAAATGAGAAACACGCAAACACATAAACACACAAAGAAAACAAAATAAAATAAAAAATAAGAAAGGATATTAGATTCGGCAAATGCCTATCTTGCGTCGAAGTTCTTCAAAACGAGACGCATCTAGTGGTTTGGTATAAATGTCACCAAGGTTCTCTGTTGTCATGACATGGTCCATGACTACAGTCTTTTTCTCCACCAGCTCCCGAATAAAATGATGTCTGATATCGATGTGCTTGGTCCTTGAGTGTTGGACAAGATTTTTGGAGATGTTGATGGGACTTTGATTGTCACAGAGGAGCTTTAGACTTTGTTGATGCACGCCATAGTCACTTATAATTTGTTGCATCCAAAGTAATTGTGTGCAGTAACTAGAGAGAGATAGAGTTTTGCTTCTTGCTGAACCAGGATACGAGATTTTCTCCAATGAAGAAACATCCTCCAGTGGTACTCTTTCTATCGTCAGCATCTCCATCCCAATCGGCATCACTGTAACCTGTCAAACACAGAGGAGAACCAAGAGAATACCATAGACCATAATCAATTGTGCTAGAGACATACCTGATGATTCTTTTAGCAGCAGTGAGATGTGATTCTTTGGGATTAGCTTGATATCGTGCACACACACCTACACTTTGACATATATCTGGTCTACTAGCAGTAAGGTATAATAGGCTGCCAATAATACTACGATAAAGTTTTGGGTCAACAGAGACACCATCCTGATCTTTGAAATTTTTTCTGATGTGGAGATTGGTGTCCTGACAACACATGACTCAGAGTCCAAATTTTCTGACAATGTTTTTAGCATATTTAGATTGAAAGATAAAAAAGCCATTGTCAGTCTGAGAAACCTGTAAACCAAGAAACATGGAGAGTTCTCCAGCCATACTCATCTCAAATTCTCGTTCCATCATAGAGACAAACTCTTTCACTAATGTACCTGAAGTAGATCCAAAGACAATATCGTCAACATAAATCTATGCAATGATAGTGTTAGAGTGATACCTGTGAATGAACAAGGTTTGATCGGAGCCGCCTCGTTGGTATCCTTTGTTTTCAAGATGTTTAGTAAGTCTTTCATACCATGCACGGGGTGCTTGCTTGAGGCCGTACAGTGCTTTGTTGAGTTTGAAAACATAGTGTGGAAGGTATGGATCTTCAAACCCTTGAGGTTGGCGTACGTAGACTTCTTCTTCAATAACTCTATTTAAGAAGGCACTTTTTACATCCATTTGATATAGCTTGAAGTTTAGACTGCATGAGATAACAAGAAGGAGTCTGATTGATTCAAGGCGTGCAACTTGAGCAAAGGTTTCTTCAAAGTCCACTCCTTCCAATTGAGTATATCCTTGAGCAACGAGTCGGGCCTTGTTTTTTTTATCACGGAACCTTTTTCATTTTTTTTTGTTTTTGAAGATCCACTTTGTCCCAATTACATTGACATTTGAAGGACATTCCACTAGATCCCAAACATTGTTCTGTTGAAATTGATTGAGCTCCTCTTGCATGGCATTAATCCAAAACTCATATTCCAAGACTGTCTTGTTATTGATAGGTTCTAGTTGTGAGGTAAAACAGCTCAGACCAGCAAGTTCCTTGTCAGGGTGATGAACTGTGCGTTTACTCCGTCCGGAATTGACAGACCCAATGACTTGAGTGATTGGATGATTCTTTGCAATTCTGGATGAAGGAACAATATCGTCGGGTAAGTCTGTTGGTGCATCTTCAGGTATCACAACATAAGCTGCATTGTCAGGAGAGCTTGATGATGCTTCAGCAGATGGCTTTGATGAAGTAGTGTGAGGAGAGGTGTTGTCCATGAATTATTCTCTATGCATCGTGATTAGATCCTCTAGAGATCTCGGAAGACCAGATGTGATAGTTGCTGTCGCGGCAGGAGGCTCATCATCAATGACATCGTTGACAGATTCCATGATCACTTTGGTTCTTTTGTTGTAAACCCGATAGGCATGACTTGTAGCAGAGTATCCAAGAAAAATCCCTTCATCACTCTTTGGTGCAAACTTTGATGTGTGTGACCTGTCATTCAAAACAAAACAACGACTTCCAAAAATATGAAAATATGAGACATTAGGTTTCTTACCTCGCCAGATCTCATAAGGAGTTTTATTTGTTTTGGGGCGGAAGTAGACACGATTGATGATGTGACACGCTGTGTTTACCGCTTCTGCCCACCACTTTGGATTCAGCTCCTTAGAATTTAGCATCACTCTGGCCATCTCTTGAAGAGTCCTATTTTTCCGTTCTACGACTCCATTTTGTTGAGGGGTTATTGGAGCAGAGAACTCATGAGAAATTCCATTTGCATTGCAGTATTCGGCAAACATTGAGTTTTCAAATTCCTTCCCATGATCGCTTCTAATGCGGACAATTTTTCCAATAGAGATTCCTATTTGATTTTGAACTTGTGAGCACAAGGTTTTGAAATTCTCGAAAGGTTCACTTTTGTCCTGCAAGAATTCAACCCACGTGAATATAGAAAAATCATCAACACATACAAGAATATACCTCTTTCCCCCGGAGCTGATGACTGTTGTTGGACCAATGAGGTCGATATGAAGGAGTTCAAGAACTCTGGCAGTGACGATGGAGCTGACAGCTTTGTGACTATTCTTTTTCTGTTTTCCAAGTTGGCAGGGTCCACAAACACCGTTGCGAGATTTGCGAAGAGTAGGGAGACCTATGACACCTTGGTTGTGAGATATGTTCAGCAAGTGGCGATCGTTGATATGACCTAACTTTTCATGCCAGAGATCCCATGTAGCGTCAGAGGTTCTGAAACAAATATCATTTTTCACAAGAAGATAACAATTGTCTAAAGATCTCTCTCCTGCCATGACATGGGTTAGGTCATCTCTGAAAACAAAGCATTTTGTGCGAGTGAATAAGACATTATGTTCAGTGTCACAAATCTGGCTAATGCTGATCAGGTTGGCTTTTAGATTTTCAACGAGAAGAACACCCGTCAACTTTGGATATCCAGGAAGCATTAGATCTCCTACTCCAATTACATCGCTTCTTCGACCATCACCAAAAGAAACTTTGCCACAAAACCTGGTAATGTTAATCAAATATTCTCGATGTCCAGTCATATGACGAGAACATCCACTGTCAAAATACCAAGCTTCTTCAGCAGTAGAATGAAGAGATGTATAGGCAACGAAACATTTGAAATCATTAACATTTGGTTTGGGTATCCATTCTCTTCTAAATTTTCCAGTATTAAAATTTTGGAAAGAGTCATCCTTAGTGATAAGGGTTATCTTTCTTCCATTAAAAAGACTCTTAAATAGAATGTTGCACTGATCAATTTTATGACCTAGAAAATGACAAAAGTCGCATCGTGTCATGACACGAGGTTTCACAAGGGAATCAAGTTGTTCAGTGCAAGGAGTAAAAGTTGATTCAAGAGGCAGAATGGTTTTTAATACTGGATTTTGAGATTTGATAAAGTTTTTCTTGGATACAAACCTTTTGTTACTAGATCGAGGTTGGAACTTGTTCACCTGATTTGCAAAATTGTAATATGGATCAAATTGTTGGACAACATAGGTGGGTCCCATTGTTGGTGTTTTCGGAAATGTTATTTCCTTTTCTTCTTTGTAGCCTATACCACGAACATCTCCACTCCTTTTGGATTGATTAATGATTTCATCTAGCTTCACCTTTCCCTTGTTGAATTTTGAAATGGAATCTTCAAGACTTTGAGTTTTCTTGTTCTTTTCTGACATCTTTTGAACAAGATTTCTGGAGACCAGATCAGAGGAGTGCAGTTTGTTCGAGAGAGATTCAACAGTCTTTTTGTATTCATCAACCTGCAGGGTTAGTACATAATTTTCATCTGATATTTTAGAATTTTTATCACATACCTGAAACCAATTCTTGTACATCTTATCGAACATTTCTTGAATATCTTCCTCAGAGGATGAGTCCATGATTTCGTCGTCAGATTCTGCTGTCATATATGCTGACGTACCAGCACCTTCTTCTTCGTCAGATGAGTAAGAAATGAGACGACTGGAGAAGGCAACAAAATGGCTCACGAGTTCTCCTTCTTCATCATCATCATCATCATCATCTTCATTGTCTTCTTCAGAACTTTCTTGGTTGACTAGAGCATGATATGATTTTGACTTGTTTTTCTTCATAGTGTTGATGCACTCGTTTTGATAATGGCCAAAACCTTCACATTCTCTGCATTGGACTCCTTTGGTGGATCTTGAAGTTTCTTCAGATTTATTTTTATGAAATTTTGATGAACTCTGATTTGATGAAGCTTTGAATCCTTCCCTTGAAAAGTTTTTCTTTGTATTGAATTTCTTTAGAACCCTGCCAAAATTTTTTGTTAGTAAAACAAGGTCAACAACATTATTTTCAGAGTTACCCGAATCTCCAGTGGATGAGCGAAAAGCTAGACTCTTCTCTTGCTTAATCTCGGGATGATTCAGTTCAAATGTCTTCAAGATCCCCATTAGTTCTGCCATGGACATGGATTCAATCTTTTGGTTTTCTTCTATGGCTGAAATCTTAGGAAGAAAGTTTTTGGGAAGTGATCTGAGAGTTTTCCAAACTAGTTCAGCATCTGAGTATCCCTTTCCAAGACGAGAAGCTTGATTTGCCAGTTCTTGAAGACGAGCATTGAAGTCAGAGACAAATTCATTTTCCTCCATCTTTAGATTTTCAAATTGAGAGGCTAGATGTTGTCTCTTGGATGATCTAACAGTGTATGTTCCTTCATGAAGGAGTTGAAGGCATTCCCAAGCCTGTTTGGCAGTAGTGCAGGTGGCCATCTGGTTGAATTGCCTTTCGTCAATTGCAGAGACAATGGCATTGAGAGCTCTAGAATTTGCAAGACCAGCTTCCTTTTCAGCAGTATCCCAACTCGTAAGGGGCTTTGTTGACGCGACTGTGAGCTTAAGCTTGACTTAGTCCGGATGACGACCAAAACCCAGGACGGGCAGAAACACTTGCGAGGAGTCAGCCCGGGTACCGACCAGAACAGAAGACGGACAGCTGTTCAGCCCAGCTCGGGTGAACACGAGCAGAACGTCCGGATAGAAGGCAAGCCCGGCCAGAGGCAGACGAGCAGGCCAGCTCGGGGACAGAGAGATTGTCCGGGCAGGAAAGGGAAACTCTACCCAGAAAGGAAGACGCGTAGCTTGAGGAGCAAGCAAATCAAGTCAAAGATTTGGCGAGATTATTTAGGGTAGTTTCCTGATTTTGTGCGATTCTGTTAGCTAGGGTTTCCGTCTACAAGAGGCTATATAAACCTAGCATGTACACATTGTAAAGTGTCGATTGTAGAGGTGTAGAGTCCATTAGAATTTTGAGTTTATCTTCTTGTATTGCCTTCGATTATTAATCAAGAGAATTTCTTCTCCCAAAAGTTTGTGTCCTTTATTTTTGGTTCGATTTCTTTTGGTGTTATTCGTGTTCTTTGCAGATCCGTGAATTGGGATCCAACAAGTGGTATCAGAGCTTCAATCGAAGAACATGTCTTCATCATCAGAGTCACCAATCGACGGAGCTCTGGTTGCGCAGAAACCAGAGTCCAGAGAAGGCACAGTTACACTCCATTACCCCATGCTCACGAAGAGCAATTACGCCGTGTGGGCGTTGAAGATGAGGGTGAATCTGCAGGCGCAGGGAGTATGGGAGGCCGTAGAGAACGGCGGTGTCGAAGGGCGCAAGGAAAGAATGGTTCTAGCCGCTATCTACCAAGCAGTTCCACAAGAAGTTCTTCTCATGCTTGCCGAGAAAGATTCCGCGAAGGAAGCATGGAAAACTCTTCAGACCATGCACATGGGCGCAGATCGCGTCAAGGAGGCAAAGGTCCAGACCTTGAAGAGTGAGTTCGAGGTCATGAGGATGAGGGAGAGCGAATCAATTGATGATTTTGCTATGCGGCTCACGTCCATTGTGACCGACATACGCTCGCTGGGAGCAAGGTGGAGGAGACCACCGTCGTCAAGAAGTTTCTCCGAGCAGTGCCTCACAGGTACATGCAGATCGTGACATCGATCGAGCAGTTCGGTGATCTCAAGACCATGTCGGTCGAGGAGGTTATTGGTCGTCTCAAGGCCCACGAAGAGAGACTTCGGGGTTACGGTGACAAAGACGAGGAGAAGAACCTCCTGCTCACGCATGAAGAGTGGACGGCCAGACAGCGGAAAACCGGGGGAGCCGTGTTTTCGTCATATTCCTCAGATCGGAGTAGCTTTGGTGGAGCAGTCCGAGGACGGAAACAAGGTCGTGGACGAGGTCGAGGTCGGGACATGCGAGGTCGCGGCAGTGGATCTACCCATCAGGAAGGCACGACCAGGAGAGACAAGAGCACAGTGAAGTGCTACAATTGTCAGAAGCTTGGGCACTTTGCATCTGAGTGCCGAAGCAGGAACCAGGGCGAAGAGGCGAATCTAGCAAGATTCCCAGACGATCAGCACCAGCCGGCATTGTTGTTTGCCGAACAGGAAACTCACCTGGACGAACAGAATGGCGAGTGTGACGCCAAGGCCCGGGCAGAAGTGATCAGTGTGCCGATCAGCCCAGAGGCCGAGCAGACCTGTCCGGAGGAGACCAGCGAGAAGGTTTTCCTCATCGAGGATAAGGTTATTGCAAACCTCCTCGTAGACGGAGAGAAGAAGGTCAGTACCGACATATGGTACTTAGACAACGGAGCTAGCAACCACATGACTGGGGACCGAGCTAAGTTTGAAGAGCTCGATGAGAAGATCACGGGTAGCGTGAAATTCGGCGACGGATCAGTCGTAGAGATCAGAGGCAGAGGGTCGATCCTGTTCGAGTGCAAGAATGGCGACCAGCGTCTGATGACCCAGGTGTATTTCATCCCGAAGTTGAAAAGCAACATCATCAGTCTAGGACAGATGACTGAGATCGGGAACACGGTGTTGCTGCAAGGGTCCTACCTGAAGATGTGGACCAAGGAAGGAGAGTTGTTGATGAAGGTGGAGCGAACACCCAACAGACTCTACAAGATTCTCCTGAAGACATGCCAGCTCGTCTGTCTTATGGCATCGATGGCAGACCCGGCTTGGCTATGGCACGCACGGCTCGGACACGTGAATTTTCATGCGCTCAAGATGATGGGCGAGAAGAAGATGGCCTTCGGGGTTCCCAAGATAGAACACCCCGACCAGCTATGTGAATGCTGCATGATCGCAAAGCAGGCGAGGATACCGTTTCCGATCAAGGCCAGGTTCCGAGCAGAGAAACCCTTACAGTTGGTGCACGCAGATCTATGTGGTCCAGTCACCCCAGCAACATTGGCAGGTAACAAGTACTTTCTTTTACTTGTTGATGATTATAGTCGCTGGATGTGGGTTTATATGCTTAAGGAAAAGAGCGGAGCCTTTGAGGTCTTCAAGAAGTTCAAGAAGATCGTGGAGAATGGCTCGGTGCACAGGTTAAAGGTCTTGCGTACAGACCGAGGAGGAGAATTCACTTCCCAGCAGTTCGGAGAGTTCTGCGACCAGGAAGGAGTTCAACGTCACATGTCTGCACCCCACACGCCCCAGCAGAGTGGCGTAGTGGAAAGGCGAAACCGAACTGTGATGAACACAGCGAGGAGCTTGCTCAAGAGCATGCAAGTTCCTGCCCGGTTTTGGGCAGAAGCAGTAAGACATGCGGTCTGCCTGCTCAATCGTTTGCCGACCAAAGCGCTAGGAGAGCGTACCCCCTACCAGGCGTGGAAAGGGAAGAAACCCCACTTAGAACACTTGAAAGTGTTCGGGTGCACCGCACACGTGAAGATTGCGGGGCCACATCTCAAGAAGTTGGATGACAGGAGTCAGAAGATGGTGTACCTTGGCGTTGAAGAAGGAAGCAAGGCACACAGACTCTATGATCCACGATGCGGCAGACTCCAAGTGAGCAGAGATGCTGTGTTCGAAGAGGAGATGAAGTGGGATTGGCGCGACGAGAATGGAGAACCCGAGCAGAACTCAGTAGAGTTCATTGTCGAAGACGACCAGGATGTTGCCGAGCAGGAGCAGCCCGGAACACCCAGCTCGGAAACAATCTTGCCAGAGACGAGAGAACCCAGCCCGGGAGAGAATAGCCCGGATACACCCAGGACACCAAGTCCGAGCAGGACCAGCCCGTCCAGTTCAGGAGACTCCTCCATAAAAGACGGCCCAAGAGGATTCCGTCCTCTAGCAGACGTTTACGATCAGACTCAAGAAGTGGAGATGAGCCTGGAGGAACTTTATTTGTTGTGTGCAGAAGAACCAGCCAATTACCAGGAGGTAGCAGCCGAGCAGGAGTGGCAGGAAGCAATGAACAAGGAGATGGAGTCCATTGAGAAGAACAGGACATGGGAGCTTACCGACCTGCCGAAAGGTCATAATCCCATCGGCCTGAAGTGGGTGTATAAGCTGAAGAAGGACACTGAGGGGAATGTCCTTAAGCACAAGGCAAGGCTGGTAGCTAAAGGCTATGTGCAGAAGAAAGGCATAGACTTTGAAGAAGTCTTTGCTCCAGTAGCAAGACTAGACACGATCAGACTCATCCTAGTCCTAGCAGCACATCGAGGTTGGGAAATTCACCATCTGGATGTCAAATCGGCATTCCTAAACGGTGACCTCGAAGAAGAAGTGTACGTCAAGCAACCAGAGGGGTTCGGCGTCACGGGCAAGGAGCAGAAGGTGTACAAGCTATCCAAGGCCTTATACGGGTTAAAACAAGCACCAAGAGCGTGGAACATCCGCCTTGACAAGAGCTTGAAGAATCTTGGATTCACAAAGTGCTTGAGCAAGCAGGCAGTCTACACCAGGAGTTCCGGGCAGGAAACTCTGATCGTGGGAGTGTATGTGGACGACCTGATCGTCACAGGATCCAGCGCAGAAGGCGTAAATGGGTTCAAGCAGCAGATGATGGCCGAATTCGAGATGAGTGACCTCGGATTACTTTCGTACTACCTTGGTCTCGAGGTGGAACAGAAGAAGGACTGCATTACGCTGAAGCAGTCGGCCTATGCGAAGAAGATCCTTAAGCAGTTCGAGATGACGGATTGCAACCCGAGCAGATACCCTATGGAGGCGAAACTGCAGCTCGGGAAGGATGCTGAAGGGAGAAGAGTGGATCCCACGGAGTACAGACGCGTGATCGGGTGCCTAAGGTATCTCACCCACACCCGACCAGACATTTCACACGCAGTCGGGATAGTCAGTCGATACATGGAGAAGCCCACGAGTGCACACCAGCAGGCGGTGAAGCACATCTTGCGTTACGTGAAGGGCACGACGGACTACGGGATCCAGTACAACCGAGGAAGTGGAGCAGAAGTACTAGTCGGCTTTACGGACAGTGATTTGGCTGGTGACATTGACGATAGAAAGAGTACCGGAGGGATGGCATTTTATCTCAACGGGAATCTAATCACCTGGCAGTCCCAGAAGCAGCAGACAGTAGCTTTATCCTCGTGTGAAGCGGAGTTCATGGCGGCAACCGCAGCAGCATGTCAGGCTATGTGGTTGAAAGGGCTACTCAGTGAGATGACGGGTTCCGAGCAGAAAACACCAACTCTCTACGTGGATAACAAGTCTGCAATCGCGTTGATGAAAAATCCAGTGTTTCACGGACGAAGCAAACACATTGACACGAAGTACCATTATATTCGTGAGTGTGTGGAGAAGCGACAAATCATCGTAGAGTTCATCAACACAAGGGAGCAGCGAGCAGACATCCTCACCAAGGCTTTGGCGAGAGTGAAGTTCGCGGAGATGAGAGAGTTGCTCGGAGTAAAGAGTGTAGCAAGTCAAGCTTACGGGGGAGAATGTGAGCTTAAGCTTGACTTAGTCCGGATGACGACCAGAATCCAGGACGGGCAGAAACACTTGCGAGGAGTCAGCCCGGGTACCGACCAGAACAGAAGACGGACAGCTGTTCAGCCCAGCTCGGGTGAACACGAGCAGAACGTCCGGATAGAAGGCAAGCCCGGCCAGAGGCAGACGAGCAGGCCAGCTCGGGGACAGAGAGATTGTCCGGGCAGGAAAGGGAAACTCTACCCAGAAAGGAAGACGCGTAGCTTGAGGAGCAAGCAAATCAAGTCAAAGATTTGGCGAGATTATTTAGGGTAGTTTCCTGATTTTGTGCGATTCTGTTAGCTAGGGTTTCCGTCTACAAGAGGCTATATAAACCTAGCATGTACACATTGTAAAGTGTCGATTGTAGAGGTGTAGAGTCCATTAGAATTTTGAGTTTATCTTCTTGTATTGCCTTCGATTATTAATCAAGAGAATTTCTTCTCCCAAAAGTTTGTGTCCTTTATTTTTGGTTCGATTTCTTTTGGTGTTATTCGTGTTCTTTGCAGATCCGTGAATTGGGATCCAACAGCGACACCATTAACGACAGTGACATGATGCGTCCAGCTTTCTACGATGCTTGTATTCAAATGCAGACTTTTTGTAAAGACATATTTTCGCGTTGCACATATAATATGACGTTATAATCATGAACGATAAGAATAAAGAGAGTGCGGAAAAGTAAAGGAACGCCAATACTTTTTGGTAACGCAGTTCGGACTTCGTGTCACTACTTCTGCAGGGCACTCACCCAGATTAATAAACCAAGAGATTACAGATGAAGATTACAATCAGTAATACAAACATGATACAAAGCATAAATAGGAAACTCCCCCTTGTTGTCACGACAACAACTTTGACATCCGAAGTAATCTCTTGATGAACTTGCAAGATCCCCTTGCAGCAACCAGCTACGAACGTCCCGTCCTTCTTCACTTCACTCGTGAATTGCTGATCGACTTCTCCTAAAGATTCTAGAGAATATCTCTGTAAGTGCTAACAAAATGGGACCTCATTAGCCGGGACATATAGGAGCTGCTCGTTAATTCCTCTTCATCAATCAGCTCCTGAAATTTCTCACATGATACGAATAGCCACGCAAATCTCTTCATTCATTCCAGCGTGATATTCATCATTAACTTCGGAGAGATAACGACTCAATCACTCCTTGATTGAGAATCCATCTGATGACTTTCATGAAATAACTTAGTAGTTGTCATGACATCAAGGATGTCAATACTTTCCATAAATAGACAAAACCGAATCATGAAATAATGAATACTCAATTATTGCAAATAATGATTCAACACTTTTTGAGCACTTTCTTGAGTTTTTCGAATTCGATCAAACATGAATATTATTTGTTCTGTTCGTAAAACTCAACAAAGTGTTCAAGATGTGTCGCTTTGATTATTAAACATTCTTGTATCTTTAATTAACTTTTCTAGATTTTTTTCATTTATGCTAGGATTTTTATTTATTTTTTAGCATTTCTTGATTCTTGTGGTTTAATTTGTCGCTTATGATTTGAAACAAGATTGCGGATGATACATAAACAAGAATAAAATCAAGAATAAACATTCTTGTATCTTTTTTTTTTTTTTTTGGTAGCATTTGTTAATTCTTGTGGTTTAATTTGTTGCTTATGATTTGAAACAATCTCTGAATATTTTTACTTATGTGAAAACTAAAAGTAGCTTGTAGTCTTTCACGAAATCATTTTTTGAGAATTAATAATATTCAAACTTTTCATTCTTTCTTCTCTCTCAAATATTAACAAGAATAAAATTAAATATTTCGATGAGGTTTTAGTCAGAATAAAATTAAGTATTTGCTGATAGAATAAATTAAAGGATAAATGAGCCAAATGCCCTTCTGTGTTTCAAGGTTTCGAAAAAATGTCTATTTCAATCTATGGTAATCAAAACCACCTATTTATTGAAATATGGACCAATATACCCTTCGAATTAATTAATTAATTTTTGGCATTTAAATTACGTTTAAAATTAATTAATAATTCAAATTAATCAATAAAATCAAAATATTTTTTTTCTTTAAATGTAGCTAAATAGAATACCTGATTAATCTTAATCATTCCTTAATTATTTTTGAATATTTTCTCCTATCTAATCACTATTTTAACGATTTAAATTTTAAAAAATAAAATTTTAAAATTCCTAAAATCGTAGGAAATAATGAGCACAAATTAGAAATTGTACTTAAATATACCAACTCGAAACTGTAAATTTAATTACGAATCTTGTATATGTATACACGAATACTTTATACGGGAACTGTTTGTGCACATCGTAATTATCAACCATAACTGTATATATATATATATATATATATATATACAGTTGCCGACGAGGAACGTTCCGGTGACATCGTTGGTTTCAGCGCCGCCTTTTTAGCCTTCTCCCATGCTGCTCATCCGCCCCGCCCTAAGATGGGTTGTCGACATCACCGTTGCTGAGGTGGAGCCGGAGGCTATACCGACATCCACGTGAGCTATGTGCTAGTCCTAGTGGTAATGTTCGGCTACATCACCGATGCATGCGGGTGCCACTCCATCCTCTGTGGCTTCATGATCGGCCTCAACATGCCCAAGGGCACCCTCAAGGAAAAGATGACGGAGAAGGTGGAGGGCTTCGTGTCGAGACTCATGATGCCGAATATGAGATAAAATGAAAAAGATTTTTGGGTCAAAGTAACAAAATTAAATGAAAACCTAATTAATAGGGGAAGTTGTCAACCATAATTTTAGGATAATTTAATTTTAAAATTAAAATATATTATAAATAATTAATACGGCTACATCACCGATGCATGCGGGTGCCACTCCATCCTCTGTGGCTTCATGATCGGCCTCAACATGCCCAAGGGCACCCTCAAGGAAAAGCTGACGGAGAAGGTGGAGGGCTTCGTGTCGAGACTCATGATGCCGAATATGAGATAAAATGAAAAAGATTTTTGGGTCAAAGTAACAAAATTAAATGAAAACCTAATTAATAGGGGAAGTTGTCAACCATAATTTTAGGATAATTTAATTTCAAAATTAAAATATATTATAAATAATTAATATACAATAATAGATAAATATAATTAATATTAGGGTTAATATGGTCCAAAAAAGTTTACTAATGGGTATAAATGGATTGTTTGAAAGTATAGTGAAATAGATGATTTAACCGCAAATTAATGAAAACGACAATTTTTGTAACGAAGCATTTGATGTCGTTTACTCTTACATCTTAAACTGGTAGTAATCACTGAGTATATATTGAATTTAATTTTAGCATCTTATTAATCACATCTCTTTGAAAAATGTGTTTTATTTGTCTTCCTACTAGTTAAATTGTAGAATTATTCTCCTAATTTCTTCCACTCCAACCATATATTTAAGTAGCATAATGTAACAATTTAAAGAAAAACTAAATTCAGCGCACACACGAAAAAAATATTTAAAAACTAGACAAACTATCAAACAAAATCCATTATTTATCAAGAAGAGCTATTTCTCCAAATTGCAGCACAACTTCGACTTGAGGTACATAAACATTCTTCACCACCATTTTATTTTCCAGATCCACCTAACCAACAACATGATGGCGTGGGTGGCAAGGCCTTAAGCAAGTGAAAGCGGAGACACCGAGGTAATTGTTTCTCAACCGTTGTTAATAAATTAGGACATTGGGGACTAACGTAGATCTTAAATTTGGGGTAGGAAACATTATTTCGTTTGTATTTTGTGTTTTTTTTTTTTTTAGTTTATGGTGGTTTTGGTAGATCTGAGTAATTATTCAATATGACTTTACATGCTTGCTCGCTGTTTGTTTTAGGGAAATAAAAAATTGTCTATACCTATATGCTTGGTGATTCTATTGTTTTGCTCGTACTTGGTCTTTCTTGAACAATTTGAGTATGGAATTTTGAATTATTTGGGCGTTTGTTGCAGTGGGAAAGTCGATATGAACCATAAAAATTGTTTTATCCGGTTAGAACTCTAGAACTTGTTTGGTTGACTTTCGAGGCGAAATAAAGAACATTGTAGCACTAGGGAAATGAAATAGGCCGTCATTGAACCATTTTCAGCATTTTCAAACCATCCCTAACATATAAATATCCATCATGCCGTGTTTGAACCCAATCACTTGACAAACTTTGAATCCCATTATCGTTTATCTCCCACAAACTTTGCCAACCCGGAATAGCGATTATCTCTATTGCTTCTCAAGTATTTTGATCATTCTACTGCTTATCATATGAGCAATATCGAAAGGAAAGTCATAGAGGTCGGACATGCGAGAGTTTAACGATTTTTGGTTGTGATTCTACACTATGTGTCGGGTGAGTTTTTATTTTATTATGTTATTTTGTTTACTTTAGTTAAAAAAAAAAAGAGAAAAGAAAAAGAATTACGAGAAATTAAGATGGAAAGACAAGGTCACAAGTGCTTCGCCACGAGGAAATTTGGAGGACAAAGTTTAGAGTATTTTTCCGAGAAAGACAATGAAGAGAGCTCTATGTAGAGGCGTGGAATGATCATTTGCTGAGAGTAATTGAGTCGAGTAATTGAGTCTTAATCACTTCTAATTACACCCTTTACTCCACTATCCATGATTCCATATTCACATCCATACTCACCCTTGACCTAATCCCACACTTCAAGCCTGTAAAGCCCTAATGATCTTTGGTGTTGCATTGTCAAAAATTAGTGGAGAAAGTTCATGAAAAACGAGCATATGGAATTCAAAACTATGATTTAACATGCTTTGTGGTAAATGGAAACTCATCACGGTAGCAGGTGTCCAAAAAATGAGAAATAAGCACGAATACAAGTTCGGGGGGACCAAGGAAGGTAAAACAATAGTTGAGCCAAAATTGCAAACAAGTGACATTTTGAATTTCCCTTCATAAATATAGTTTTTAAGCATGTATTGGTCATAAAGTATTTATACTCACGATCAAAATTTGTGCTTTATTTTAGGTTTTCAGGTTTGAGTGTTTTCTTTAGGTTTAGTATTTCTTTTTGTTTGCTCTAGGACGAACAAAACGATAAGTTTGTGGGTATTTGATGAGTCGGTTTTATACCGATAAATCGAGTAATTTTACTTAGAGTTTCGTTTATCCAAGAGCTATTTAATGTGTTTCTTTTAGTGTTTTAATTTATTCCAGGACTTACATGAGTAGATTGCAATTTGATTGAAGATCGAGACGAATAAAGTCATTTGGAGCAAGTTTGGAACACCAACCCATGGAACGATAAAAGAAAAATAATTGAAAACCAATTCCATGCTCAAACATGCCCAAAATCCGAAATTAGCCAACATTTGGCAGCAGCGTGGTGCCGCGGCACAGATTTTCGGTGCCCCAGCAAGAACCCCAGAATTAACTCTGTGCTCCAGCACCACTGTCTCGTGAATTAGGTTATTTTTTTTAGCCTAATCTTAATCTAATGAGGAAGCTATAGAAGGGGATCACAAAGGGGGATTAAGTTTCAAATTTTGGGAGAGAAAAACATCACAAGAGGCTAGGAAACGCGAAGAACTCTATTGGAGATCGGGTTTTGCGAAGAAAAACGGTGGAGACGAAGAGCTTGACAGATTTTCTCCATTAGTATCATCTTCTTTGCTGAATTTTCTTTCTCCATTATGTTTCTCTTTGTGATTTGTTTATGCTCTAAATTTATCATGAGCTAAACCATTCATAGGATTGCAATCGAAACTCACATGTAGCTTATTTTGGATTATCGTTTCTTTGATTAATGACAATTGCTTAAGTTTGTTTATTCTATCCTTTTCTTCATGATTTTAATTGCTTGATGACCAATTAAATTGATTTGGTAAACCTTAAGAACTTTGGGAAAATGAAATTTGTGTTTAGCCGTAGATAGAATAACACATGATCTATGATGAAAATCTTGAGTTTATATAGGATAGGAATATACCTATATAACATGAGTAACACGTTAAGAACACATGCTTAATGAATCATTCGTAATTTAATTCACATAGGAATATAGTGGATTAGTTAAGAAAGATAACTCTAATTGAATATCAGAAGAGTTCTATTTGATGCATTAGGGGTCTTGGTTAAAAACTTGTAGCGATTTAATGATCATTAGGAATGATATGAATAATCGGGTGAAGTGTTGAGGAATGATTGTGATCCTATATTTCTCTATTTGTCCAAAACTTTCATTTTTAGAATTTATTTTCCGTTAGTTATTTAATTGATCGTATTGCATAATTTATTTGTTTAGATAAAATTAAGGTGACATAAAACTAGTAATTAGCAAAATTAATAGTAACAATTCTCCGTGGGATCGACTTTTCTTATCATTATATTACTTGTTTTCGATATGTATACTTGCGTAGAAAATTCACAACACTTTTCGACACCCGATGACCAAATCTTATACGAAAACTTGATTTTCGGACTGGTAAGTTGCCATTTATTCGACAGATTCTCATATTTTTACTGATCAATCGATTCTTGGCATAAGTTTCTAAAGTTTTGATTTATTCATTTTTAAACCGATTTTCTTGGAATTTTTTGTAGTTTTTAGTAAATTAATGACTTATAATGTTAAATCTATATGAATCAAAAATTTCTTCTTTGATATATACTCATTTATACGATTTTTAGGGCATTTTCATTAGTTCAAATATAAAGAGTTAGTTTCATATGAGATTTATGTTTAGAAATGAGCAAAGATTGGAACTTTATTATCTTTTGCTTGTTTTTTTGCATTCTTATGAATATTTTTTTTTTATGAAAACATGTTTTGATGACTTATTTTATAATTATTTTGTAAGATTTAGGTTAAATTTGGATTATTATTATAATGCCCAATAATCTCATGAGCAAGTTTACTCCTAAAACAAATAATTTTATTCTAGCCTTATTACATGTTTCTATATATTTTGGATATCATCAAAAGAGTATACATGCTATGTTTAGCAGATTGTGTGCTAAAAATAACTCTTGATATTAATTATTGTATCTCCGAATTCGATGAACTTTATCGTAAAATTCTAATGTAGATTTTGAGTCTTGGTGCAGTGTGGAATAAGCGGAGCTTTACGTCGAGATCGGAGTGCTAAATAAATGAAACACATATTTTAACAAGTAAATTTATAATAGTATATTTTATTGACGTTGGTGAGGAATGGTGATAGTTATTCTTGGTGTTAATTTGTTAGTTAAAAAGATAATAAAAATAATAATAAGCTCATATTATTTGTCAATTATTTAATCTAGAGGGGGTATCATAGTAAATAAATAAAATAAATTGAGTTGATAAGGATATAGTAAGTGACCTTATCCATTAAGCTTTCTATAATTCTGATATTATCTCCCGTATGAAGAATAAGTATTTAATATAATATATATATATATATATATATATATATATATGTATAGTCTTTAAGAGAGATCGCTCGAACCTTCATCCAAAAAAAAAAAATACCTTGGTGAACACTCTTCGACCCTTATCTCTTCGTTGTGATTCTTCTCTGCTTGTTATCTTGTTGCATCGGCTGTCGGACTTCTCGGCTAGGGATTATAGTTTCATAGTCAAGGTTAGTTGTGTAACTTCAGAAACCCTATAATTTTTCTCTCAGGTGGGAAATCACCTTTCGTTTTAAAACCTAGAGCTGATATGTGATGCTTCTGATGCACTATTTTATTGAGAAACAATAAAATTTGTATTCCTATTCGTATTTCATATGCGCTATAATAATTAAGATCCAACTCTGTGAGCATATTGTTTAGTTAGGTTTGATATATGTTATTCAAAGATTTAAGGAGTAATAAAATTTTGAGATGCCAAAATAATCATGATATGTTTATAACCAAGTACGTTTTTTTTTTTTAATTGTATTCATCTTGCTTGCTGGAATGCATGAGCTAATAAATAATATTACTTGAGCATGTGTCGATGTTTTACTAGTTAGTGCCATGACATTTAATAATGGTGAATATGTTTGATTGATAATGTTGTAGCATGTAACATCTTTAGCATGCTCAATGATTTTTAAGCAAATAGAAACTAAGTTCGTGGTTATTTTAAGAACTAACTAGTTAAATTATTTTAGGCATAAGACATATTCGTGTGCCTTATAAAGCCCATTATTGTGTTGAATACAAATTGATCATATTTTGGGATAGTTGTAATATAATTTTAGGTAAAAGCGACAAGGTTTTAACACTTATTATGTGAACCTTGTCATGCTAAGGATATGTGTGGTAATTAATCTTATCTAAGGTTTATAATAAATAATTTTAAAAATTATGAGTTGGTATATCAGAGCTTGAGCACACCGAGTCTTGAGTGAGGTAGACGTAGACGCTTTCCACACCGTCAAGGCAATCAAAGGCTTCGAGGTAAGTAAAGACTTCCTTTACTTGTTGCATTACAAGAATGAAATCGAATGGTGATTTAAATGTTAATGAATGCATATAGTTGCATCGTTCTTATGATATTTTTTCATTATAATGGTATACATGTTAAAAGGTTAAATGAAAAGTGTGTCTCAGTTGCTAAGTTTGGGTAGGCGGCGTGCCTGTTGCGATATCTCGAGAAAGAGACTATGATATGTTCATGGTGCGGTGTGGGAAGCCCGACTGATCACCGGGAATGTAATTGAGAATTTTCCCCACACGTCTGCGAGTAATGTTTACGACCGGTCACTAAATAATAGAATTAAAACGTTACGACCGACCGGTCGAAGTTAAAAGAATTAAAATGTTATGACCAGATGGTCACAGTTAAAAGAAAGGACCTGAGGGTCACAGTTAAAAGAAGTTAAAAAGAATTATGGGGAATTGTGCAACAGGAGCGTCCAGAACAACGTCTACAAGCCTTAGCATTTGAGATACACACTATGAAATAGAATTGGATAATGCATATTAAATGTGCAATATGATTATGATATGAATGAAGTTATATGATATATTAATTGTCTTTACTTACTGAGCTTTCGCTCACTAGAATTCTTGTAATGCAGACATTACAAGTAATTCAAATGACGCTTGTTGGTTGAAGACTCTGAGCTAGAGATCCGATGCATATGAGATATTAACGACCGTGGGATAGCTCGTTTTGTACTTGGGGTATTTTGAGCGTCTTTACGCTAGGTAGAAAAACAAAAGAAAGGAAAGAGTAGTTTATGCCTCCTTGTTTTGGATAAATAGTGACAGTGGTTAGACGTGGAAGTCTAACGTTGTTACATGTAAGATAATAATATATCGTTTTGATATATAGATATATAAAATATGTATATATATATATATATATATATATCTATAAAGAAAAAAAATGAAGCGTTTTCCATTGGCTCACTTATATAAGTTTCGTTAAAGCAAATATAGTCTTATAGGCCGTACGGGGTGTTACAATTATGCTTGTTAGGCAAAAGTATATAAAGTTTTGAATTTAGAAATTTACTAGAAATGTACATAATTTGTTATGATTTGTTGATTATATAGGGTTCAAAATATTATAGTTACTAAGAAATAAGAATGTTTGAGATTTTGAGCTCTTGAATTTTCAGATTACAAGACTTTATTCTGTAAAAAGTCTAGAAATTCATTTTTTTTTTAATTTTTTAAAGTAATTTATTCAATTTTTTATGTTTCTATTTCATTAATTATTTATTGAAATATTAATCTGTTATTTTGTTTTATTTATTTTTTAATATTTGAGCTTAATTCGGATTTTCTCATAATTTCGACAAAAGTCTTCTATGTTTTGTGATTTGTGAGGTAATCTATTCATTTTTTTGGTGTTTTCATTGATTAAATATTTTTTGAAATAATAATATGAGATTTTGGTGTAATTTATTTTCAGATTTGAGCTTAATTCATATTTTCTCATAATTGCGGCAAAAGTCTTCTAAGTTTATGTGATGGAACTATATGTGTTTGTGTATGATTTTATTTACATATGTTTGTGTATGATATTATTTTTTATATCATTACATGCTATTAGATATTAGAATAGAGCCAATAAATATAATGGCATGCTATTATTTTTAAAAAAATTTATAACACTATTTTAAAATTGGATAAATATAAGCTTAAAAATATTTTATAAGTTTTCCGTCGAAAAGTGTCGATAATCCGTCGATAATCATCGAAAAGCGACGGTAACGATAAGCTACAGTATTATAAGTTTTCCGTCGATTAATCGGCAAGCTATCGATGAATCCGTCGAAAACGGCAAACGATTTATCGGCAAATTCGGTAAGTTGAACCTTGATGCAACTACTAATGTGGATTATAATGATCTTGATGTGTAAACATAATTATATATGTGTTTTTTTAGAACTTTCTCTTCATTTTCAAGTGAATGATGAAAGCCGTGTTATTAATAAAAGCACGCGTTCTAATTATTTATTTCTCTGTTTAATGAAATGTGCGTCACCATGTCACAGGCTATGATCTAAGCGGAGAAACTTTTTTGCTCAATGTTTCTAGCATGCAGTTGGTTTGATTTCCTGGTAATAATTGTTGAGATGGTAATAAAGCGATATAATTGTTTTAATGGCCATTAGCTTTAAGTTTTCACACCTTAAAATGTCTCAGTGTTACTCCTCCTTTGTTGTATTTCATCACTCATCTCCTTTGGTAATAATTAACGTATAATGAGCAGTGCTGTTAAGTATGTATAAATTACTTTTTACATTTTTATTTACTTTTCTCTTTATACTTAACTAACAGTTCATCACAATTTTATTTCAATTTTTATCTAGCAAGAGGTCTATGAGTCGAACTCTTTCCAAATATATATATATATATATATATATATATATATATATATATATATATATATATATATATAAAAACATAAACGCACCCTCAAGAAATAAATAACTAATCAATTACACACTAGATGGGCTCATTTACACTATAAGGCAAAGGTCTCAAAACGTAAATAATTAAATACTGAATTACACATTTTAATGTAGTTGGTTGTCTTTTAATTCTTCTTAATTCTCATCTATAGAAAAATAGTATTTGTTGCAGTTTAAGTATAATTTTTTATCAGTTTACACAGTTCATTTAAAAAAAAAAAAAAGGGCCTCTCCTATTGATTTTTAACTTTTAAATACACAGGCAAGAACTTAATAAAATAAAAACAACGATAATATTACCTAAAAACTCAATTTTTTATCACAAAAATTTCATATATATATATTTAATATTTTCACATCATCACTTATGTAACTCAATACCCTTCCAAATTTCCAACTTGAGAAAAGAGCTCAACTATTGTTGAGATCGAACTTTAGTCTTTCTATTATGTCACATAATTAGCAAGCCATCTAAGTCGTTTGAACTCTACTCTATTATGCATTGCTACCAATTTCGCGTGAAATTAACAAGCAACACTTCAACTTCCTAATTAACATAAAGCGATCTTTCAAAAAAAAAAAAAAAACTAACATAAAGCAAGCATCCATCAAAGGGTTTTATTTTTTAATTAAACAATATAGTGAGGATTTATAAAGAAGGTCGATTGTTGGGCAATGGTATACTTATAAATAGAAAAGTACTTGAGTTTGTGGAGGTTACCGGCAATCATTACAGAATATGTATTTTATCTCTCTTTTCAGTTTGCCTTGATTTTCATTTCGAATTTGATGTCTTCGTGTTTGTGTGGATTCATTGGAATTCTCTATTAAAAGAAATTTGTTTATATTGTTAGTTCGTACTTCGTACAAACTACAAAGCACTTCATAATTTATAACATGATCTTATATATAATATATAATTTTCAACGACGTGTCACATAATTACCCGTTTGACTATTGACAAGGTTCAACTTACCGAACTTGTCGATAAATCGGTTACCGTTTTCGACGGATTAATCGATAGCTTACCGATTAACCGACGGAAAACTTATAATACTGTAGCTTACCGATTACCGATACTTTTCGAAGATTATCGACGGATTATCGACACTTTTCGATACTTATCGACGGAAAACTTACAAAATATTTTTATAATATCATACCTCAAATTCACAACATATGTAGATACGTAAAGTCATACACACACATACAATTCCATCAAAAAGCTCAAATCTAAAACACTAATAACATAGTCTAACAAGTCTCAACTATCAAATACATAGTCTAATATAGTAATATCTCAAACTCAAACACATAATAGAAAGTGTATAATATTTGAGTATTTAAGCAAGATATTTATATAGGTTCAAAACTACATATTTAATAAATACACGACATAATTGTATACAACAAAACACATTTGTAACTTAAATATGTAGGTGAAATGTATAATATTAAGTCACTTTATTAGTTTAAGTGTATAATATTAAGTCAAATTATTATGTGAAGTGAATATGTATGTTAATTAAGTGTGTAATATTAAGTGAATATGCATGTTAATTGTATATGTATGTTAACAAATTTAATATTAGTTGAAGTGTATAATATTAAATGAATATACATATTAAGTGTATATGTATGTTAGGTGAAGTTAATATGTATGTTAAGTGTATTAATATTATTTGAAGTGTGTAATATTAAGTTAAATTATTAGGTGAAGTGTATGTGTATGTATGTTAAGTGTGAATGTGTGATATTAGTTGAATAACAAAAAGTCCCACATTGATAGATGACAAGAGTTTGGTGATGTTTATATACCAAATATTAGGGACAAGGGCTTGGGCCCTTTGGGTCATAGGATTTTGTGGATAGGGGAGGACTCACACAAATGTTACACCACCACGCGCGCGCGCGCCGCTGCCGCCCGGGCGGGTGAGGTGCTCTTGTGTGAGTATAATTATTTTTGCCAAAAGTTTAATTGGTATTTTTGCCGCGATAATCGTCGAAAAGCATATAAAACGATAAGTGTTAGAGCCGGCAACTTACCGGTAACTATCGAAAAGCTCGATTATCGGCGATTATCGTCGGTAATTCGAACCCTAGTCACTATTCACACCTTAGACATTGACTTGAGAACCATCTACACTTGATGAGTTTTTTTCTTTCTTTCCCAAATACAGAGCACCCTATACTAATCAGAATTATTGGATTGAGGGGAAGTGAAACATCGAAACGGGTAGGATAAAAGCATGGTTTAATTATTATGATTATATATAATTGCGACATGATATTTTTAATGGGAATGTATTATACTTACTTTTTAATTTGTTTTTAATGGTTTGATATTTAAGTATTAATATAAAATCGGTTCAATAACTTACTTTATCAATTTTGAACGAACTCTTTTATTCTTACAATTGTCAGTTATTTTGTAAATAATATTTTTTGATTATGGAGTTGATTTTGCAAATATTACCATATGTATCTACTCATATTCCAACATATATTTAAAACACTATGTAGTTATTTAGATTACAACACACAATTTATAGTACTAAGGTAACCGCTATCTGTATTTAAATTAAAATGAGATATTTCTCACCACCGCGTGGAGCGCGGTGCCGTACACTAGTTCTTATAGAGAGAGGGTGATAAACTTTTGCAAGGTTATATATATATACACACGTATTTTAGAATTTTGGTTGTACTACTCTTCATGAAATTACTCTTTCAGATTTAATCATATTCAAAGAATAGATTTCATTCTTTCCGCTCTCTCACATCTGAAAAAGAATAAAATCAAATATTTTTTATGAGATTTTAGTCTGAATATAATCAAGTATTTCTTGATATAGAATTGAATAATATAATGAAATCGAAGATTTAACAGCATATTAAAAAAAACGACAATAATCTTTGTAAAGAAGCAACCAATGCGTTTACTCTTGCATGACTTAAACGGCGAGTAATCACAAGACTATTTATCGAATTTAATTTTAGCCACTTACTATAATTTACACCCTATTTTATCACATCACTTTGACTTATGTATTTTATTTCATCGTCCTACTAATAAAAAATGTAATATTATTCTTCTAATTTCTTCCATTTAAACACATATTTACGCACATATAGATCGCATATTTTTATAAATCGAAAATATAAAATGTAATAACTAATCCTCCTAAAACTTAGGAATCTAAGTAGCGTAATATATTCGTTGCCGCAACAAAATCACATAATAAAAACTAATATGTGGTTTCTTTCTAACGAAATATATATATATATATATATATTATATTTAAGTGCATTTTTCTTAACATATAAAAAATTGAGAACCCTTTGGCAAAAGTCAAAGCCCATCAGTGAAAGTCAAAGCCCACCAACGAAGACGAAGACCAAAGGCCCACGACCCAACGCATTTGGCGAGGCCCGGAGCTAAAAAGGCGACGACGAAGACCAAAGGCCCACGACCCAACGCATTTGGCGAGGCCCGGAGCTAAAAAGGCGACGACGAAGACCAAAGGCCCACGACCCAAGACGTTTGGCGAGGCCCGGAGCTAAAAAGGCGAAGAAGACAAAGCCTTTGATCGAAAAAGGCATCTCCTGGCAAGGTACCTCGCCATGACGAGCTTCCTGGCGAGGTCCCCCCCGACGAGCCCCTGGCGAAGTACCTCGCCCTGGTGAGCACCTCACCATAGCATGACAAAGCGATAACTCACAATTATTCAACACGACGAGGAGATCCGAGCTTTCGAAGACCCCCGGGACGGCCCCTAGATTCCCCCGGACTCAACATACAAGCTCGCAGACACCCGGAAGACATCAAAGACGAGCTATGGAGCACTGGCGAACCCCTCGCCATGACAAGGAGCCGCGGCAAAGTCCTTCTGGCAAGGCCAATTTTCGTAGGCCCCCCTATGTGCAATTATAGGGAGTTGGTTTTCCTATAAATTGGAGTCTTCTCCTCCTCATTTCCACACTCACTCACAGCTGCCTTCAGAGCTTCTCTCTCTACTTTCTCTCTCTATAATTTTGCTTAGTCCTTGGGAGAAACTTCGAGAAGTATTCTAGATTCCCCTAGCCTCGCCAGGGAAGGTCCGAATAGAGAATCAGGAGTCGACGAGAGTCTAAGTTCGCGAGAGGAGTTGTTCGACGAGTCGACGAAGGCGTCCCTCACCAAGTCAAGGCCCTCGCCACAACGAGCTCGCCAACACCTACGAGGTCGACAAGGAGCATCCCTTGCCAGGTCAAGGCCCTCGCCACAACGAGCTCGCCAACACCACAAGCTCGACAAGGAACATCACTCGCCGGTAATACCCTCGCTATTCGGCCAAGGGTCACCCCCGCGCCGCCAACATCGGCACTTCCGACGAGTCAAACCACATCGTCATTCACCCGCTGTTTATCACTAATCCTGAACTACGTGGGACCTGATTCTCTTAACCAGAGATACGTAGGCAGCCTCGCCCAACCATATGCGACGGGGTACGGGCCCGATCTACCCTTTTTTGCAAGTCTTCCCTACTATAGAAGCTCACCAAGGAAGGGAAATCACGAAGAATCATCAAGAACACCTCGGAGCTTCATCAAGACAGGAGTTCGCCTAGATGAGGACTTCGCCAAGACCAAGAGTTTCGCAAAGACAAGGACTTCACCTAGACGAGGAGCTCGCCAAGGAAGGAAGTTCGCCAAGGACCGCCAAGAACAGCCCAGAGACTCACCCAAGAAGAAGGATTCGCCTCCAGCTTTGACGATCATCAGTCAACCCGCGTTGACTCAGCATTCAATTTTTCACGTGTTCACCGGGTCCAGCTCGGGGCTCGAACCTTGGATCCGACTCTAAGTTAAAGCTATTTTTACGCATTAACATATATATATATATATTCTTAATATATTAAATCATTTATTTATTTTCTTAAATAGTAGAGCAGAGAGAAACACTAATCATGGTGGTGAGTTTCTTAAATCTCTGCATGCGTTGATAATGTTTGTATTCAAACGCAGACTTCTTGAGTTTTTCGAATTCGATCGAACCCGAATATTATTTGTTCTGTTCGTAGAACTCAACAAAGTGTTCAAGATGCGTCACATTGATTATTAAACATTCTTGTATCTTTTATTAATTTTTCTTGATTTTTTTATTTATGCTAGGTTTTTTTTTTTTTTTTTTGTTAATTCTGTGGTTGAAACAATCTTTGAGATCCAAGATTGCGGATGATATATTAACAAGAATAAAATCAAATATTTCGTTAAGGTTTTAGTCTGAATAAAATCAAGTATTTGCTGATATTGAATCAACTAATTAATATAATGAAATCGATGATTTAACTGCAAATTAATAAAAACGACAATCTTTATAATGAAGCATATGATGTCGTTAAACTACTAGTAATCACTCGTGTATGTATCGAATTTAATTTTTAGCATCTTTTTAATCGCATCTCCTTGAAAAATTTAATTTATAGAAAGTCTCACGAAATGCCTAAAAAGCACCAAAGGTTTAGGAGAAATGCTCATAGTTTCAAACAATTCATTTATAACCACTAATAAAAAAAATTGGACCATATTAACCTTAATATTAGTTATAATTATTAATTTTCATTTAATAATTATTAATAATATATATTAATTTTGAAATTATTTTTCCTATAATTATGTTAATTACCATTTCATTTAATTATGTTATTTTTTTAAAATCTTCAACATTTATCACGATAAATGGCAGAAAGACAAACGAAGGAGTCTACGTCGAGCTCGCCGGAGAAGATGACGGTGAGAAGCGCCGAGTCGGCGGAGAGGAAACTCTCTACGGCGTTTTCCGCCGCATGATTGTCGCGATCGTCTCGCTGGCACACGATGGAAGCTCTGTTCTGCTGTTGCAGAGGATCAAAGCCTCCGTCTCGGAGAACGCTCCGCTTCTTCCATAAGCTTCTCCAAAGTCTGACCAGAAGGTCCTCCGCTGAACTCACAGAAGCGGTCATCTCCGCGCTCTTCTTGTTGTGTCAGTGAGTCTTGGTGTCGATCCGAATTGAAAAGAGAGTACAGGGTTAAATTTCTTGATTTTTGGATGAAATTTTATTTATAGTTTGGATTATTGAATATATTTGGTTTCACATTGGTGGAAACTTCCGTTCATGTTTGTTCTACGATTGTGTTTCCACCTCTCTCCCGAAATTTTTTGTAATTTCATTTACAGTTTGATATTGGTATATACATATACAATTATGGTTGATATTTGTGATTTGCACAAACAGTTCTCGTATTAAGTATTAGTATATAGATATACAATTTTGGTAATTAAATTTAAAGTTTGATATTGGTATATACATATACAATTATGGTTGATATTTACGATTTGCACAAACAATTCCCGTATTATGTATTGGTATATACATATATAATCTTGGTAATTAAATTTACAGTTTGGAATTGGTATATTTAAATACCTTTTTAGTTTGACGAATTTGAATAAAATTAATAGGGAAAAAATATTTCAAAAATAATTAGGGAATTTTAAAAATTAATTAGTTATTATATTCATTTAAGGAAAAAAAATTAATCTGATTTTTAAATGATTAATTAAATCGATAATAATTAATTTAAAATGTAATTTTAATGCCAAATATTATTTTCACATGTAAAGAATGTTAAGGGTAAATTGGTTCATATTTCAATTAATTGGTGGTTTTGATTACCATAAATAGATTTGGGCATTTTCTTGAAAGGTTGAGTAAAAAATGGGCATTTGACTCATTTACCAATTATTTATCTTCCTAATAATTAAAATGTAGAATTATTCTCCTGATTTCTTTCATTCCAATTAATTTAGCATAATGTAACAATTTCAAGAAACTAAATTACAACCTAGTTGGGATTCGAGTGCACTAAGCGAGATTTATGGCCTCCATCTTTAATTTTTTTTTTTTAAAAAAAACTAAATTCAGCGTACACACAAAATAATAATAATAATAACAATAATAATAATTTTAAACAAATTCAACGCATAATACCCGATCAGGGTCAAACTATTTCAAAAAATACCCAAAATTTGCTATAATTAATATCATACCCATTTTTAACATATTTTTCATAAACTACCCTCTAACGCTAATTCCTCTGACTCTCTCGACTCAACTCTCTCTCGACTCTGCAATCGCCGACGAGCTCTCTCTCGACACCTCAATCGCCAATGAGCTTATCTCTAACCCTAATTACTCTCACTCTCTCTCTACTCCAGTATCGCCATTGACAAGCTCTCACTGCTCATCTATGTCGAGCTCTCTCTCCTCCATGTTTGGTGTCGCCATACCTCGACGAACTCATTTCCGCCGCAATCTCAGAGGTAATCATCATCTTTCATTGTTGTTTTCGAATTTCTCTCTTGCATGTTTCGGTTCATAAGGATCTTTAGTTTTATGTCGTTCGATCTAATTTTGTGTCTAATTTTAGGGTTTTTTTTTTTTTTTATTCGTTGGACAGTCTTTGATCCAAGAATATCAGAATTACACAACCACACACATTTCTCTTGGCAATGGAACATAATTAGGTTTGTCAGGAGAAAGAATTATTTAAGCTAACAAAAAATATTCATGTAAAATTCAAAAGTAAGGCAAAGTTGTGTGCAACATTATAGTCAAAATAATTGGGAGGTTTTAACTAGTTAGTATTGATATTATGCATTGGATGAAGAAGAAGCATACAATGATTAGGTCAATATCATTTATAGAAGTGTGTTTTTTTTTTCTTTTTCTAAAAGGTATTTTCTTCAAAGTGTTATTCTCTGGTTGCATGATTAGATTATGAGTACTCAAGGTTCGCGGAAGAAAGTGACGAGAAGGTGAAAGTCAAGCACGAAGTTCACCTCAGATCGGTGCATAAACTTCAGGAATCGTTTTTCAAGAATGGAGGAATATATATCAAGCTTAGTCATTCGGACTTCGTAGTCGAGAAGCCCTCCGCGTCCAGAAGTTCTCCGCCTCTATCTGAATTCAAGTGAGCATCCGTTTTACATCTTCAATCGTGTTGTAGTTTGCATATTTCATCGTTTTGTAATTAGTGTAATTCAATCATTTTTCATCTATGCATTGTTAATCTTTTAAATAGGGATGCTAATTTTGCTAGTTTCGTATCGTAGCTCGTTTTAATCATTTTTCTTAATTTATTTTCTATTCATGGTGATTATGGGTTTGTTTAATGCTTTTAGAATTAGGGATTTCTGAATTATTGTTAAGATTGCAGCATTAATAAACTAGGTTTTTTATGTTGACAGATATAACAAAGCAAAAGAGGATCATCATCAACTCACAAATCCAACCTCTGAAGTCAAGATTGCAGCATTAATAACTGCATTTTTTAATGACTATATTTTAGTCTGTAAAAATATTCTTACAAATAAATGTTGGTTTGGTTGCTTTTGTTCCTTTTTACTATGAATTGGATATTTCTTTTTGACCACCATTATTATGTAGAGATTACTAGATAATGAATATGATGGAGGTGCAATAAATAACAATTATGTTAATGTAATTGTGGTAACATAAGTGTAAATAAAAGTTACATTAATGTACAAAAGTGAAACTGTAGTTATATAAATATAAATATAAATAATAGTTACGTTAATGTAACTGCAGTTACATAAGTGTAACTACAGTTACAAAAGTGTTACTGTAATTACATAATTTTAAAAAGAATTTCATTAAAGAGAATTTCATAATTGCAATTTCATTGAAACACTTTTAATTTTAGGATTTTCATTATGTAAAAATATTGTTGTTTTGGCTAATGACTATGTTTTTGTCTGTATAAATATTCTTACAAACAAATGTTGGTTTGGTTGCTTTTGTTCATTTTTACTTTGGAAATGATATTTCTTTTTAATCACTATTATTGGGTAGAGATATGCACAGTTTCCTTTCACTTTTGACCTTAAAGAGTGAAATTGTTAGATAATGAAATAACAAGAATACGATGGAGTTCCAATAATGAATAACAATCACGTTAATGTAATTGTAGTTACATAAGTGTAACTATAGTTACAAAAGTGTAACTGTAGTTACCCAAGTGTAATTGTAGTTACCTTAACTGAACAAATTACCCTCCTCTACGTCAAATAAATATTGGGAAAGGTTCAACGCCTACATTGTCGATAAATATGTTCGAAGAACTACCATTTAAATCATAACTTGTGTGAATGCATATGATTCAGACTTACTGAATTGCCCTGTAACAATTGTAATTTTTGAGTTATTATATAAATATCAACTTTTAAAAAATTACAATCAGGATATTACCTATATGTAATTCCAGTTACATTTAGGTAACTCGAATTACATAAATATAATTACACGCTTTTCGGCTTCTTTGATGCTCGTCTCGAATTATCTTCGGCGCTCGTTTCGAATTCTCTTCGGCGGCTTCGGCTCTCGGATCGAAATCGGCTTCTTGGCTTCTCCGACTTTCGACTCGAATTCTCTTTGGCGATGCTTTTTGGCTTCTTAGGCGCTTGTACTGAATTATCTTTGACTTCTTCAGTGATTTTACCAGAAATGCAAACTCTCTTCGAAGAACATGAAGCGCTGCGTTTCGGAAACCTTAGAGAAAAAGAAAAAAAAAAGAATCCAATCATTTACAGCAATACAAACTCATTAAATATAATCTTTCACTACAAACAAAAATTACTGCCGGAGCTTCTTAATTGATGACCGACGGCGAATATCAAAAATAAATGCGGCGAATGAAGATGACCAAAACAATGAAAAACAACGTCAATCAAATGACAATCTGAAACAAAAAATGATAATGAAAATTAAAATAAAAAATGAAATCGATGAACAACGAACGATCGAGCTAGGATAATAGATAATTGAAATGAAAAAAAAAAATTGACCGAGCTTCGATAATCGGCGATGCTCCGGCGGAGGCTCTCTTTGTTTTCCGGCGAAGGCGTGCCCAGAGCTCGGGCGATGTCGGATGTCGTGACGGCCCTCAGTGATCGAAGAAGGAGATAAATTTGCGAAATTGAGATCAAACATGGAAATCGAACCTGGAGATTGAAGCTAGAGATAAAAGAATCTAAGAGGATTAAGACGTGATCGAAGAAGAATATGGAATCTAGAAGAGCCGTGATCGAACAAGGAGATGAAATCGAAATCGATCGCATGCAGTTTAGAGAACATGATCGAAGACGTGGTTGAAAAAGAATGGAAGGAGTCGAAGACGTGAACGAAGGAGAATGATGAGGGTAAATTTGTCCATAAAAGTCCGAAGGAGGATGATGAGGGTAAATTTGTCCATAAAAGTCCAAATGAGTATTTCTTTAATTATACCAAAATTTTGAGTATTTTTTAAAAAAGTTTGACCCTATTTGGGTATTATGCTAATAAGCCCAAATTTTAATGAATTGTTTAGCAATAGATGCTTCTTTTAAAGTTAAGTGTTTTTAAATAAAGAAAATCCCACCAAATGCCCAAAAAGCACCAAACATTTAAGAGAATTGCCCATAGTTTATTAAAATCAATTTATACCCACTAATAAATCATTTTGGACCATATTAACCCTAGTTATTAATTTTACTAACTAATTTTTGTATTATAATTATTAATAAATATTTCAAATAATTAATTTTGACAACTTCACTTACTAATTATGATTGTCATTTAATGATTTGATTTTAAAAAAAAATCATCATTTAATTCAAATATTTTGACCTTCTCTCTCCTCTGATTTCGTGGGCTCCTCTGGTTTCGCTCCCCGAAATTGTTTCCGTCGCCAAAAACTTCTCCCGTCGCTAGTTGCTGTCCTTTGATCGCCGTCTCTCGGTCGCCAACAGTAGGCTCGTTCGCTCACACAGGTTCGCTCGTTTCTCGCCAAATCATCTTCTCGTTCGCTCGCCAAGGTTTTTATTTCCATTCATGACTGTTCGTTGTCCTTCTCCGTTCGTTCGCCGTTTGCCGTTCCTTTCCCCCTCCCGCCGCCTTGCCTCTCCCCCGTTTACCATTTGGTAATTACATATACGTATTCGTAAGGCCTTTGTAAGGATAGCTACCATTTGGTAATCACATATAAGTATTCGTAACTATAGTTACGTAATTGTAGTTTTGTAATTACAGTTACGTAATTACAATTTTTTCGTAACTACATTTTCCTAATTGTATGTAAAGTTACGAAAAATAAATATATTTACATGTACATTTAATATTACTTTTCCAATTTTCATTTTCCTTCTCGTATGTGAAGTTACGAAAAATAAATATATTTACATGTACATTTAATATTGCTTTTCCAATTTTCATTTCCCTACTCGTATGTAAAGTTACGAAAAATATTTAACACAGTCGTATATAAATTTATGAAAATAAATTAAGGAAATATTGTTCTGCAAAAAAAAGGCTGAAAATAAAACGAATTAGAATAGAATTGATTTTTTGAATTTTGTTTTTTAAATTTAAAATCGTTAGAATCCACATTAATAGGGAAAAATATTTCAAAAATAATTAAGGAATTTTTAAGATTAATTAGTTATTCTATTTAGCTACATTTAAGGGAAAAAATTTAAATTGATTTTTAAATGATTAAGTATATCGAATAATAATTAATTTCAAACGTAATTTAAATGCCAAATATTAATTTCACACGTAAACAATATTAAGGGTATATTGGTCCATATTTCAAATAATTGGTTATTTTGGTTACCATAAATAAGTTTAGGCATTTTGCTGATGATTTGAATCAACCTTTTAAGATCGACCAAACTTGAAAATATAAAATTGAAATAACTAATCAATTCATTTTCCTAAAAATTAGGAATTATTAAAATAAATCCATTGTAACTAAGTAAAACATTATATTCGGTGCCTCAATAAAAATAAAAACATGATAATAATTAAGAACTAATATAAAGTGGTTTCTTTCTGATTCTCTCTCTCTATATATATGTATGTATGTATGTATGTATGTATGTATGTATGTATGTATGTATGTATGTATGTATGTATGTATGTATGTATGTATGTATGTATGTATGTATGTATGTATGTATGTATGTATGTATGTATGTATGTATGTATGTATGTATGTATGTATGTATGTATGTATGTATGTATGTATGTATGTATGTATGTATATGTATATATGTGGTGATTTGTGGTAGGGAAAATTAAGAGATTTAATGTTTATGTATGATGTGTATGATTGACACATATTGTTCTATCTATATATGAATTTAATTTTTATCGGAGCAATGAAAGTATCGAAATGGATATAAGTTGATATATTTCGGTATAATTTTGAAGCTTATTATAACTCTTATTTGGATTAAAAAAATATACGAGGAAAACAACATCTTAAATTTCACAAATAAAACCATTCGAAAGAATGCCAAGGAACATATGTCTGGTGATATTACTTTAATCGGTATATGCGGTTAAAAGTTCGATTCTATCGCTACTGATAGCCGAATATTGATAGATTCGGTTTCAGCACTCTAAAATAAGGTATTTGATTTTCTTGTACAAAAATGTCGAAATAATTTCATGTTTCAACAAGAATTTTGTGATGGATCAACAAAGAAAATATATTGAACTGGATCAACTATTTAATTGTAAAAAGAAAATATTTATACTTTTCACTTCTTTAAGGCTTAAAAGAACAAATATTACAAGTTTCTCTATATCATTCGATCTCTTACACTCTTACAGAAGATCTTCCTGATTAATATCGCAGCAGTTTTTAATTACGATTTTTCAAATCGATTAGCGCGTGCTAAGTGCGACCCTAATCCGGCGCAGCTCAGCAGCAGCGCCGCCGATGCTCATTCTATCTCCCGGATTTCTTAGAGAACAAGCAACCCCTATTTCAATTATCGGGACTATATACTCGACGTCACGAGTGCCGTTTTCGAGGAGCGTAGCGTCAACGATTTCACCAACGTGGTCAGGCAGAGCCGCGGACGCGAATGTGTTCAAGGTGAAGTCGTCTTTGAAGATTCCATCCGTCGGCCTTTTCGCAGTGAACATTTCGAGCAGAAGGATTCCGAAACTGTAAATGTCTCCTAATGTTGAAACTTCACTTCCCATTGCATATTCTGTAGTTCATGTGAAACATTAGATATTGATGAAGGTTAATCATGTGATTTAATTAAGTTGTTGGGTTATATATTTAAGGGATAATGTGGAAAAAGTACCTAAGTTATAGTCAAATACGTGACATGTTTCTAATTCTATTTATAGCGGGATAAGTATCAGATTCAGTAAAACAGTGACTCTGTCCAATTTCTTCTATTAAAAAAAAAACCACTAATAGAGAAGAGAATCAAATAATTAAATAGATAATTAAAAAATTTACATTTGAAGTAAAATTGCAAGGCGATGACCCCTCCATAAGCGTTTTTTAACAAAATTAGACAGTCAATTTAAATTTTTTAACAGAAATTGGACGAAACTATCGGATTTTAACAAAGTTTACATTAAGAACATGCTTGTTGCCCAGCTGACTACAACTTGGGTAGTTCCGCCCTCAAAATCAACATATGTAATGATAATCATATGTTATTTCATTATATATATATATATATAGTTATATGCACGGAAACTTAAATGACAATTTCATGATTCAGGACATAAAGATTTGGCCAAAATATTACAAACATTTATATATAATTTTTTCATTTTAGCATCATTGTTAATATAAAAAAGACAAGGAATAGATAAATAAGAAGTCAATGCTATTTGTGCTAGAATGAGTGAACTTTTTAGTCAAAGATTTTTTCTTCTTCTTCTTAGTTCCGTTGTAGCCATGATCGCATGGACTGTGTCTGCGATAATCCTCGAACCCGATGAGAATTACAGGAATGCCCCGAGTGGTGTTTCAAAGATTATTTTCATCGTTATTGGTCATATGAAACTCTTTGAAACGACTTTGCCTTTTAAACGGACCTATGTTGGCTTAAGTTGGAAATATGCCCAACATTATAAATTAGGAAAATATTAATCATACAGTGTTTATAAGCAGTAAAATTTGAATAGAAGTCAATATAATTGCACTTGTGAAAAAAAGTATATAGTTGAAAGAAAAAAAAACAAAGTATTGAATAGTAAGAAGAAAAGACATGAAATTATAGTAAGAAGAAAAGATACAAAATATAATTGCATTTTAGTATCATTTTAGTATCATTGGAAGATAAATAAGTTTGTGGCTAATTCAGATCTAACACCAAATAGATACACAAAGAGATTGTATATAAAAAAAAAAAAAAAACATTGAGAAATAACGAAAAACTCACCCGGGGCAACGTAGCCGATAGTACCTCTGACGTCGGCGGTGCTGATCTGATCAGAAGAACAAGAGAGAGCGCTTCTAACCAGCTTGGACAATCCGAAATCTCCGACACGACCGGTCATATGTTCATCCAAAAGAATGTTACTCGGCTTTATATCACAATGTGCAATCGATTCAGAGCATTGGTTGTGCAAATAGTCCAAAGCGAGTGCCACGTCAACGGCAATGCTGACTCGCTGCACGAGATTCAGACCGTCGGATCGTCCGTGCAGCCATTCCTCGAGGCTCCCGTTCACCATGAACTCGTACACCAAGGCCTTGAAATCGTTCCCTTGGAAGTCAATGCTCGAGCACACAGTTAAAAGCTTCACAAGATTTCTGTGCTTCATGACTCTCAGTGATTCACATTCAGCTATGAAACTCTTCAATGCATGAGAGGCTTGAAGGTTCAAGACTTTCACTGCGACAAGCTCGTTCCGGTTCAAAGTTCCTCTGAAGACGGATCCAAAGCTTCCGACTCCGATTAAATTCGTCGAAGAAAAGCCGTCAGTAGCCTTAGAAAGATCTCCGAAAGAAACCCTCGGTAACGAAATCCCGGCGGATAATTCATTGTTTATCGGTCTATTTCTTTTCCTAGCACAAAAATAAACCATCACAATGAACAATGAGATAACTACTGTCGAAATTGCACAAGCCACAATGATAAGAGACTTTGTTTTTATGGATAATTTGTGATTTTTATTCAACACATTGGAAGTGCATTTGCGTAAATTTAGCTCTGGCAAGCCACCGCAAAGCCTCGTGTTCCCTGCAACCGAGAATTTGCTTGCGTTCTTGAAGACTCCATGTTGAAGTACTTCGCCTTCGAAGTCGTTAAACGACAAATTCAAATAAGCAGATGCTGTAAAATCCGCAAAATAAATGGGGATTTTTCCGGACAAATTGTTCCGAGAAAAATCGATCACTCGAGCGCCTCTCAAAGATTTCAATTCTTGGGGAATCGACCCGGTTAAGAAGTTACCCTGCAGACTCAGATACTCCACACTTTTGCACAAGCCGAGCGTGTTTGGAATTTCACCCGATAGCTTGTTTTCCGAAATATCCAACCGCCCGAGACTTGCCAACTCTCCTACTTCACTTGGAATGGGACCCGTGAATTCATTGTTAGACAGATTCAATAAAATAGAAAGGGATTTCAGTTTCATGACTTCAGATGGTATAGATCCACTAAGATTGTTCTCTGCTAAGTCCAGCTCTTCCAGATTGACGCAATCTCCAAAACTTCGTGGTATATTGCCTTGCAAGTTATTCTGAGACAAATATAAGGAACTCAACAGCGTTATGTTTGACAGCGTGGAGGGAATCGAACCCGAGAGTTCGTTTTCGAACAGCGAAAGAATGTTCGTGTTGCTCAATCTCCCGATCGAGCTCGGTATAGAACCGGTTAAATGGTTCACCTCCAATGATAATACATTCAAGTTGACAAGGTTTCCAATACCGTAAGGAATGTTGCCGCTGATCCGGTTCCCGCCAAATGTAACCCTCATAAGGCTCGTCATGTTGCTCAAACTCTCGGGGATCGTCCCTCCGAGACTGTTGAGCTCGATAAACAAATTCTGTAGTTTAGTACAGTTTATAAGATCGCGCACGAAGTTCAATTCATTGGTCTCGGCATAGCCGAGCTTGTTGTTGCTGAGCCCGATCGTCTCCAGATTCGAGGATCTAGCAAAGCTCGGTACTTTCCCGGTGAAGCTGTTCAAATTGATTTGGAAGACTACGAGGTTTGAGGCGTTGGATATCGAAACTGGAATCGGCCCGAAAAAATTGTTTTCGCCAAAGAAGAAGTTCCGGATATTGGGAAGCGTGCGACCCAAGAAAGAAGGAAGACTTCCTTGGAGCTTGTTGTTGTTCACGACAAAGTCCTCCATTGTAGAGATATTGAAGAGAGAGAGAGGGATAATACCTGCTCAAATAAAAAAAATAAAAAAAAAATAAAAAATTGTGATAAAAGAATCTAGGGGTTTACAAATTTGTGATAAAATTTGTAAACCGAATTTTAAACCATTTTTCAGCCTAAAACTGGCCTGCCTGGTTTTTTATTTATTTATTTACTTTTAAGTAAAATATAAATAAAATAATAAATAGTATAAAATTTAAATTGTATATTATCCAAGCTTAATATAAAACCTAAACGCTAATATTATTATTAATTAGTTTAAAATACTAGAATTGGGTCGGAAAGAATGATTTCGTTCAAACCTCGATACATCCATGTGCCGATAATATGTTCTTGAATTACTTTTTTATTGCTTAAATTGTTTCTTCAGTTATAAAAGTATCTCAGTTGGTTGATTATTTTTATATTTTTGACATAAGTACTGAAAATGATGGTTTTTGTGCACCATATTCGAATTATTTTAGCACCATATTTTGTGAATATGCCATCTTCAGTTTGACAATTTTCGGTACCTATGCCGTTATTATCGCTTTCTATTATTAGGTACTTCTTCCGCCAGATAAAAGGGAATTTGTGTTGTCAATGTTTCAAATTTACGGGTTTACCGATTGTTTTGAATTTACCGATGAGTAACGAATTTACCTGTTAAATTGTTGTCCCCTATCACGAAAATCCTCAAGCTTTTCATGAGGCCAAGACTGTGTGGAATGCTTCCTCCGAGATTGTTCCCGCTAAGGTCAAACTCGAGAAGCTCCACCAACGAACCTATCTCCCTCGGAATGCTTCCTCCAAGATTATTACCCCACAAATAAACGCTGCGAAGGGAGCTCAGATTCCCGATGGAACCCGGAATCTCTCCGGCAAGATTGTTCTCGCTAAGCTCGAGCACAAGAAGCTCCGCCAACGAGCCTATCTCCCTCGGAATCTCTCCAACAAGACCGTTATGTCTCAAAGTGAGGTACTTGAGACTTGCACAGCGCGAGATGTTCGCTGGAATCTCGCCGGAGAAGCTGTTGTTCCTGAGAAACAGCGATCGCAGTCGGAATAACCGCCCGATCTCCGGCGGAATCTCCGAGACGAAGCTGTTGTTTATGAGGTTGAGCTTTCGGAGGAAGCTCAGGTTCCCCACGTGAGGGGACAGCTGTCCCGCGAGGCCCCACGACCGGACTTCTATTTTCCCGACGCGCTGGCGGTGGCGCCGGCTGCACGTGACGCCCGGCCACGTGCAGAAATGGGCCGACTCGTTCCAAGAACTGAGGAGGCCGAGCGGACCGTCCTGGACTTTCGCCTTGAACTCGAGCAGGGCGAGTTTGTCCGTCTCGTTTCCGACGAATCCCGACAGAGCGGGGACGAGACAAAAGACGATAAGTACGCTCAAACTGCAGCCCAAACGCTCCATGACCTGTGGATATTAGACGAAAAAGGGAGCAGTTTTTCAATATGTGAGCTTGGTTCGAACAATCAACCAACCGAGCAAGTCTTATTAATGGAAGAAGAAGATCAAAATTGCTGTGATTAATGTTTATGACGTTGACTCTTGACTTTAGTGCTCCAAATGATTCACGTTGGAAGAATTCGCACCCATTGTTGGCCAAAGACAACATGACTCTCGTCATGTTGCTTTCCAACAGCATGCGCATATGAGGCTAGGTTAAAACTGTGGTACACATCTAATATATATAGCCACTTTATTTTGATTAAAATTAAATCAATTATTTAATTAATCAACCATGTATATCTCCTCTTATTTTGTGCGTAGGTTGTTTTAAGAATAAGTCAAGACAAATTCCAACCCTAATGACTTGCGCATAGGGTTTGATATTTAAAACAAAAATCCAAAAATCAAATACTTCATTATATATTAATTTGAATTTTCCTTTTATAATTTTTCTCTAATAATTCGCATGCTATGATCCAAGGAATGAGAATATGACACGTCATTGATCCTCATTTGCTTAGATTAACCAATGGGAATTAATGAATTAATTTTCTTCACCTTTTATTATTAAACTAGTGGACGGCACCGCGCGAAGCGCGGTGGCGATAAATCATTGGTTCTTTTGTTTATGTTATATTTTTGTATTATTGAAACTGGTACTTCATTATTATAGTTCACATCATTGATACAAAAATTGTATTGTACATTTAATTTATATGACTAAAAATAATCAATAACAATCTTTTGTGCAAACTTTGATGACAATTGGATTCCCGATAAACTTTAGGTGGATTTGTCCGGCTAACCTGCATATATTTAAACGTTATTAATATTTTTTTGACATCTCAATTTATTATATGCTAAATTACTTGATTTTTTAAATACTACTTCAATCTTTCAATAATGACGACTTCACAATATTCAATCTTTCAATGAATTATCATTGCCTCCCACTTCACAATACCTGAATAGCTCATGAGGACCAAAACTGTTTTTTAGTGCAAACGATGATGACGAAAATAATTTATGACTTTTTCACCCAATTAAACTATGATCTACGTGGAATGCGTAAAGATATGTACTTGATAATTTAGGTTAACCACGTGCCCGAAGGTTTCATTGTATGCGTGAAGAATTTGTGTTCGTAAAGGAAGATGTTAATTCCCACCTAAAAAGAAAATAAAAATTATTCAATTTGTCAATCAAAATCCTCGTTTGTAGGATGTAAATAAGTGAAATGAAGTATTCCTTTATAATTTTAATTGATCTTAGTTTTATCTACCTTTATTATTATCGATACTCTTGTTAGTTTTTCATAACATTTTTCTTCTTTCAATATGTAAATCAATGTACGTAATTATTATTACATGTTTTACTAAATTAAAATAATTATATAATTATAGCGAAAAAGATATGTGCCTGATAAGTTAAGGTCCAGAACGCAGTTTGAGCTTCCGGGCTACGTGTGCAACAATTGACTTTATTAGGTAGATGTTATTGTCCACCTATCATAACAAAATAAAAAGCTCATAATTTTTCAAACAAATTCTTTGTTTTTGAAGACTAAAAATGTAGGGGCTCTATAGCCATATAGCCAAACTAGAAAAACTATTTTGTAAAATAGCCAACCTTTTGATTAATATTGCCAAATAGCCAATCAACCACATTAATAAATCACGAAAGACAGTATTACCCTTGTATTAACGTGTATTAACTATATTAACTAAGTTAATTTGTTTAAAAACAAATTACATTTTTGTTAAAATTTTAATCACGATTTTTTATTTTTAAACAAATTAACTCAGTTAATACACGTTAATATAGATTTTCTGTAAACACAAGTAAATGTTCTTATTTTTAAGAAAAATTAACTTTGTTAATACACGTTACTATGTTAAAAGGGTATTATAGGTATAAAATGTGTTATTAAATAGTCACCTCATCAATTTGGCTATTTTGCAAAGAAAAATGAAAGATTGGCTATTTGGCTAATCAAAAGTTTCAATTTGGCTATTAAGAGCTACCTTCTGCAATAGCATGTAAATGTGTTCATGTATGTAATCTATATATATATATAAGCAAAATAAACACGAGGTCTAAAAAACACCAATTTTTACTTCATTCTTTTATCTCCTTTTTTTGAATTATTTTTAATTACCAAAAACTTCTAAATTGCATACCCATCGCTCGCTGGTTGTGTCTTTTCCGAAGTCCTCCCTCTTCGAACGAACGAGAGGTTGTGTCTCCTTATTCTTCGAAGCCTGTGAACGGTTATTCTACGAATCTATTTCTTCTCCTCCATTCCGAACAATTGATGTCTTTGTGGTTCGATTTGAAGAATTGACGTACCAGAAGAACCCTCTTTTGCCTTTCGTTCCCTGCTGCGACTACCCGGCGTCGACACGAAGGCCTCATGATTTTCGCCCAGTTCATTCCTCTTCTTCTCCGACATGATTCGATCTCCATCGTTGTTCGTGGAAGATCGAGGCGGTAATGTATCTAAACGATTTTTTATTTTGCTTTTCGATTTTTGACGAATCTGATCGGTTATGGTGGCGTTATGTTCAGGATGATGGACAGAGTTCGGCACGAGATTTATGGCGGATGAAGCAATCACAGTTGTACTACGGCTGTCGAATGTCGATAACGAGACAGGGTATGAATGAGTACATGCTGCCATCTTAAAAGGTATGTTGTTTTATTAATTTAAACGCATGTTTCTTTATTTAATTTGATGCTGAAAATTCAATGTTTGGTCTACGATCTTCCATCCAGTATGGTTATAAACAGTTTTAATTAATATATATGATGCACATGACATGTTTGGTGAAACATCTCAACGGACAATTACATTTGAAAATGGAATAATTTTTTTACAATTATGTTCTTCATGGTTGTTGAGTAAAACTTATTTGTACGAGTACTTGCATTGGAAGGATTCTTGATATTGCAGAAATTTAGTTTCCCTTTGGATCTATTATATGAGTTGGTAACTCTGTTCTTCCTTTATTTTATGCCTTTTTACGTTCTTGATTGCTATATCAAGGTGAGTTCAATAAGTTTTCTTCATTTGTTTGAAAATATTTATCTGGAAGGCCAATATGAATCCGTGAGTCACGCAGTGGTGAAGCACTGGTAGTTTCGTCAGTATATGAATTATATTCTTAATTTTGTTATAAGATACGATGTTTGTTTAATATTTAGTTTTTGTCGGTTTTATTGTTTATTCTCATTACTTCTCTAACTGCTCATCTTCATGAATCAATTTCTCTGTCTCACAGATTGATCGAAGACGGTCACGAATAAGCCAAAGCAAAGTGATGTTTTCTTCGCCTCCATTGCTTCAAATTGTCCAATTTGAGAAGAATCATGATCATCTCTGTCAATGGGTACGATTGATCAAATTTGTCAAATTCTTTTTATCGCTAAATAGAATTATGTCCATGCTCAATAATAAATTTGTTAGTACTTCATTACATGTTTTGCATGTGCTGTTTGGGAGTGAATGTGTTAGGATTTCTTTTTCCCTACAGGAATGGGCTCAAGTAACACTCAAATACTCAATTTCTTGGTAACCAGGTTAGTCAACGATGTGCTTCAGATTTTCAATTTTGTTTTTGGACTCGATCATTTTCTATGTACTTACCCTGATTTTGTTTCATTTAGGTACTTTAAGTTCTTCACTTTATATAGCGGATGTACTCCATCTCCAGGTAAATGCGTCGCTCTGTCGTTTATGTTTCATTCTTTTTCATTAATCCTTTGTTTGTTTTTCTCTGTTAACCAGTCTATATAACTGTGGAAAATGCAAAAAATCCAAACGCTCTGCGATGTCTGTAATTGACCCGCTAGCGACCACAGGTTTTTCCCTTTCATTTGGTTACCTGATGCTCTTTCCCGAAGTGATGGCGTGACTCACGCTGTGCCTGAATCTGGTTATGGTATATTATTGAAACCCTTTCTTCTTCCCAAAACTTTTAAAGAAATGGTTACAGAAATGATATGGGAATCGTAATGATAAATTTGTAAATTCACAATAGAAGTTGCATAGTTGTTTTGGGCCTGTTGGGCCAAAACAACCTTTTTAAACCATGGTTTTCAAATTTTAAGCTTGCAATTCTATTCAGGTTGTAGATTAGAATAGTGATTTGCTCGATATCAAGGAGAAAGAAAAAAAAAATCGAAGTAGAGAGTTAGGAATCGTGACTTTGATTGCAAGTTTATTTCATGTAAGAAGCTGTTTTAAAGTATAAATTCGACTAGCTTCTTTTGAAAACTACCATGTATTTTCTTATCATTATTACGATCAATTGAGGAACACATATACGTGAATATATATATTAAATGAATAATTGGTGCAGAAAAATTTAATACCCCCTTATTATTATACTCTCTGCAATCTCCTATTTTGATATAGGTACTATAAATGCGAGGCTTGGTTCTGATGCCAATCAAAGGATTGAAGAAGAATATTTCTTTAGTTATGTGTGCCTAATGACATATTAAACATAAGTTTCCAGAGCATCACAAAACTGTTTCCAAGATTCACAATTCAACCAAAAAAAGTTGTATTATGAATCTGTTTGATGTTTTCCTCTATGATTCTCTAATTTTAGTACTTAAATTATTCTTCAACTTGACTAGGCATATATGATAACATAGGTACTATCATTACTAACATCAAGTTGGCTTTCATTTTTACTTGTCAGGTATGCAGAGTTGAAGAAACGGGCGAGCCAATTATACTACTGATTTTAATCATATGCTCAATAATTTTATCAGGTACATCATTTCCCCTCTAATCTCTGATTTTACTCTCTCTCTCTTCTTTTTTTTTAATGTTAATCAAGTCTTTATTATTTATGTTTTTTTTTCATACCTGTAACTATTTAACTATTTCGATTATGAATTTTTAATTACAGATCTAGATTACATGTTTTGATATGATATTACAAGACATGCCTATGAATATCTGAATTTTTAATTATATTTCTAGAATTGCAATGGTTTTTTTTTTTTTTTTTGTATATAATTGATGCATAAAGCGTATTAAGAGAATTTAAGTTTGATACATTTATGTAAGACTTACTGATATGAGATTTGAAATACTTTCTCTACTGCAGGACTATTGTTCTTGATTTCTTATTGTTCTTTTACCTTTTCCAGGTTGGGTCTGGCAAAATGATAGTTTTCAAGTTAGAACAAAAATAAGCTAAAAGTAGTCTGGTTCATAAAATCAAGTCTCTTGGGGTAAAGTAGATTCTTAAAAATGCTAGGGTGCTCTGTGTTTAATGTTCTTCTATTCATGCGGTGTTAGGATTGATACTTCTTCATTTACTCACTGTATTTGTCTTCTTCTCATATTTATCCGGTTTGCCGAACATCCTTCGCCATGGGTCATCAACTCTATTTCGTTTCTACGGTGATAGTTATTTTCTCAAATGAGGCTGTGTTATTGGACACTTTTTCCTTTATGTGTTTATTATGGATAATTTACTCAATTTCTGGAGTTTATTCTTTATTGTTGATCCTTTGATGTTAGCAGCGTTTTTCTTCCAGTAGATTGGTTACTTTCTATATATTTGAATGTAGATATTGCAAACTATCTATGTTCATCTTTTAATAGAGATATATCTGCTACTTATAGGCTTCATATATATATATATATATATATATTTATGCAGTAAACATTAGGTTCAAGACTAATCTTTTCGTTTGATTTTTAAATTGATTGATTTTATTTTTTTATAATACCAATTTTCATTTGATATTAGGTTATACTTTTGCATTAGGTGTTTTTGTAGTAATGATGTGTGGTTCATTTTTTGGTAGTGCGTTTTTCTACGCCTGTTAGATTTGTTACTTCCTTGGTGTATAGAATTCCTATAATATTATGTATTATATATATGTATGCATTACAAAAATACATCCTTAGTTTGTTTCTATTTATCGTTACTTACTTTCGTCTCAGAACTTTTATATCGCAATAGGCACATTAAAACACACATCGAAATATCGAAACATTTTTGTTTGCCTCAAGGGTGTGAAGTATTATTAGACATTAGTTTAGATTTTACTTTTATTTCTGGTTATATTATAGTTACCAAGTTTCAATTATGTTTAGCTCTGTTTCTGCAAATTTTGTTTGATTTTGGATTTTTTTTAGTGTTTTTTATTTTATTTTTTTGTTTTGTTTTCAAGAAGTGTTTTTGTTTTCTTAACATTTAAGCAAAATGCCTCACTAAAATATTCAGTCAGAACATTTTCAAAGTAAAGTTAATATTTAAACCATGATTACCAAAAACATCATCGTGCATGTGTCGATGCTCAAGCACGCCTACGTCGATTCGGCGGTTTGTCATAAATCCACAAGCGTTACACTTCAGGGCCAAAACTGTGCTTTTATCTTTCTCTTTTCATGTAAATTTTGAATTTTCACATGTTTGGAACTCTATGCAGGTTTTTATACCTGAACCTCTTTACAAGTAGGCTTACTCCTCCAAATCCTTCACGACGTGCCACCTTCATAAGGTACTTGTGCAAAATATCAAAAGTTCGGTTCAGTGTGAAGTAGTTAGCTATAGAGTATATTGCTTAGTATGATATTTGATGTTGAAGCAAAGTCTGGGAAAAGTAAAATGACGGTAAAAGTACCAAAAGCATAACTACTAAAATATATTATACAATATTCTACAGATATTTTTGGTAAGTTATCCTTAATTTTCAAAAAGCCATTGGCGATCCCACCTTACATGTTCTGCCTTTTTTTTTCGAAATTAATCTTGAGAACATTAATCCACACCAAAAAATGGATTACGGTGTTCATTTGCAAGTTGAACTAGAAACTCTTCAACAATTTCAGTTTTTAAGGTCTTTGCTCTCTTTGTAACTTCCACTTTTCTGTTCTTCTCGCTATGGTACGACCAAGCACCAGAGCCTCGAATTTAGTGTGTTTAAATACTATAATTTAGTGCTTGACGAATAAGAATTATCTGGTGGTAATTTTCTAACCCAATTTTTCATTTTCAAAGAAAATTCTCATCATCTGGTCCTGGATAATGGATATAAGTTATTAGTATTCTTCATATGCTTTTTCCTATCAGATTACTCTTGAATATATCTCCCAATCTTGGGAACAATTGATACATTTTTCGTACTTTCGTTTTTGGAGCTTTAGTGTTTTCAGAAAAAAAATTGGCATCGTTTTTCAAACGTTTGTGCTAATTGTAAGTTTTACTTGGATCAAGTATTTTCGTACTAATTTTTTACAACATTTATCGTCATAATTTATTGAAAGAGAATATGATTGATTCATGATACTCAACTTAGCGAATTAATTATGCATTTTAGGAATTTTTTAGATCTTAGTAAAGGAAATATATCGGGACTAGGTGAGACAATTGTAAGACTTTTTAAAGATGTTCATTCATATATATATTTTCTTTAGCATATTTTGTGATTGTAGTAAGTAGAGTTATTGAGTTACATGTTTTTATTCATAGAAATTTTATCACGTTTTATGAGAAATCAACAATGCTGGAGCAACAAATTTTGTTTCCCATGGCCTATTTTGTTGATTGATTAGAGGGGTTTGAGATGTTTTTTGTTTTGTTTTGTTTGTTGTTGCTAGAGTCTAAGATTTAATCACGAGTTTTAATGTATTGTTAACTCCAAAAAGAATTAGGTATCATCAATTGTAAATTTTTACTATGTTTCCTCGGTTTACGGATTTTATAACTATTTAATCATTATCATTGGCATAACAAAACCCAGTTCTTTTTTTATTTTTATTTTTTATTTTTTTATCTTCATTGCTACAAAGGAAGTCGACTCACGATTGCCTCGGGTTGCTTCAATATTGCCTCAAATCGAGGACACGATGCATCATCTTGCCATTTCCTCAACTCCAAATATACTGTTGGGCAAGGGTCAACTTACCGAACTTACCGATAAATCGGTTACCGTTTTCGACGGATTAATCGATAGCTTACCGATTAACCGACGGAAAACCTATAATAATGTAGCTTACCGATTACCGATACTTTTCGATGATTATTGACGGATTATCGATACTTTTCGATAATTTTCGACGGAAAACTTATAAAATATTTTTATTATATCATACCTCAAATTCAAAACATATGTAGATACATAAAGTCATACACACACTTATAATTCCATCAAAAAGCTCAAATCTAAAACCCTAATAATTAGTCTAACAAGTCTCAACTATCAAATACATAGTCTAATATAGTAATATCTCAAACTAAAACACAAGTCTCAAACACATTACCTAAAAAATCACGAAAGATAAACTTCAAACACTTTCGCCGTAATTATGACGAAAACAGAAATACCTTCAAATCTGCAAATAAACTACACCAAAAAATCATATTAATATTTCAAAATATATTTAATAAAGGAAAACACCCAAAAAAAAATGAGTAGATTACCTCACAAAACACAAAAGATAAACTTGGAACACTTTCGCCGCAATTATGATAAAAACCGAACTAAAGTCAAATATGCAAATAAACTACACCAAAAAATCACATTAATATTTCAAAAAATATTTAATAAAGGAAAACACCCAAAAAATGAGTAGATTACCTCACAAAACACGAAAGATAAACTTGCAATACTTTAGCCGCAGTTATAAGGAAAACCAAATTATCGTCAAATCTGCAAATAAACTACAAAAAAAAAAAATCAGATTAATATTTAAAAAAAATATTTAATAAACAAAAAGACCCAAAAAAATGAATAGATTACTTCACAATTCACAAAAAGTAAACTTTGAATACTTTTACCACAATTATTAAGAAATCCGAATTATAGTCAAATCTGCCTAAAAATTGACCGAAGTGCAAGACCAGTATTTCAATAATTTATTAATGAAATATAAACATAAAAAATTTGATTAAATAGATATAAAACTTAAAAAATATGAATTTCTATACTTTTTACATAAAAAAACCTAAAAAATATTGTAATCTTGATTTTTTCAATTCAAGACCTCAAAAAACCACCACAAATTCATATTTCTTACTAAATACAATCTTTTAAAGCCTATACTAACCATAAATCATCAAACAAATCTATACTTTTACCAAATTTAAAAATTCAAAACTTTGTATACTTTTGCCTAACAAGCATAAAAATCTGAATTTCCTCTCAATCTAACAAAATAATTACAAACTAAGTCATGGAAACAAGTTTTAATCAAGATATATTCATAAGAATGCAAAAAAAAAAAAAAAAAAAACTCAAAATCATAAAAGTACCAATCTTTATCCATTTCTAAACATAACTCATATGAACAACTAACTCTTTGTTTTTGTAACTCATGCAAATCATCTCAAAATCGTGAAAATCAGTAAATATCAAAGAAAAATTGCAAGAATCATACAGATCTATGATTATAACTCCTAAATCTACCAAAAAGTTCAAAAAAAAAAAAATCGAAGAAATTCGTTGAAAAATGCCTAAATGAAAACTTTACAAACTGTTTCCACTGAGAAAAACGAAAATCGCTTGGAAAAGTACTTATCGATTATCGAATTTATCGCCGAAAAGTGTATAAAACGATAACTGTTATAGGCGATAACTTATCGGTAAACACCGGTCAGACCGAAAATCGTCGATTATTGGTGATTATCGACGAAAAGTCGAACCTTGCTGTTGGGGTTTGTCTTTTGAAGATTTCAGTTTTCTGCCTTATTTTTCCCTCAAATGTTCTGTTTTTATTTCCGATAATTGATTCCTACAATCGAAAAAGAGAGGGGGGTATCGGTTATTATGATGGTTTTGTAACTGAATTTCTGTTATTGAATTATGAATGATATTAATAAACAATTAAACTAAAAAAAAAAAAGCAACCAATTTTTTTAGGAATAATATAAATATAAAATAAATCGGATAAAACATATAAATATGAAGACAAAAGAAAATAAAATAAAAAAATAAAAATAAAAATTTCATGTTTTGTTACTTAGAAAATTGTCAATTTTTTCTTATAATTGTCAACTTTTTCTTATAAACAATTAAAAAATTTAATTTTGTTTTTCACGTATTCAGTGTTAGTATTATTAATGATGGGTTTTACCGTTCGATGACTTCTTATATAAAAATTAAAATTACTTATCACTTAATATGGGGAATATATTTTTTCATCAAATTATTTTATATATTTAAAATTAAAAACTACATGTATACATGTCGATGTAAATTCTTCAATTACTACACTAAGTGCAAACTCATTCAAAAGTTTTAAACCAAGTTTCATAAGTAATATTTTTACATCACCGCGCGAAGCGCGGTGCCGGTCCACTAGTATGAAATAACTTTAATATCCTCTGTAGTTCAGATTCTAATATTTATTTCTAGTACTTATGCCAAATAGTTATTCTTATCTTTAAATGATTATTATTTATGTGGAAAATAAAAAGATTCTAGAGTCACCTTTTCTTGGCAAGTGTTTCGAGTTTCTTTTTAAAAATCAATTGTTGCAACTTGTCTTGGTACTAATTTTTTGTAGCACTTTTAAATAAACAAACTATAAAATCAACATGCCTTTTATTTTTAGTTTTCATCAAAAAGAATAATTAAAAATATATTTTTGCGAAACTTTTGATGGCAAATGGGTACCTGATAGATTTGATGTGAATTTTTTCTTTAACCTGCATATATTTAAAAGTTTTTAATCCTTTTTTCAATTTCAGACTACATAAATACGAATTAAATGTTATTAAATAATAATTAACCTACAAAAATACAAATTAAAACTAATAAGCAATCGTAGAGTTTCCAACGTTTTAGACTACTCACAAATTAAAACTTCAAATTCTGTTACGAATTTTTACTTTTTATTGTTCTATTTGATATCATATTCTTGGCAAAATTATTGTTGTTTATTTTGAACAGTTATAAGGGATATCAATTTCTTACCTGTTTATATATGTGAGCAGAGGGTCAGACCCTCAAATTTGAAGCAATGATCAAATCTTACTATCAAACAAAACAGATAACAACATAATAGAAGATGAGAATCAAAGTTTGAACACTACAGATAGGAAAGATTGAAAAATAATTCAAACTACATATTCAGGGTAGTTTTAATATAATGATTTCTTATTTGTTAGGGTTAGGGTACAGGGCCGGCCCTGAGTTTGTCGGGGCCCTAGGCGAAGACCGATTTTGGGGCCCCTATCATAATTGTAAAAAATAAAAAAAAATAAAAAAAATCAATGCAAAGAGTATAATTTTTTTTTTTAAATCTATTGTAGGCCCAAGACTACCATGGCTCTCCTCGGGGCCGGAACCGTTAGGGTAGTTTTAATGTTCAATCCTATTGCAGAAGGTAATACATCGGTTTCCTCTTATAATAAAGTTACCCTTTTATTTACTTTAAAAAATTAATCTTCAATATTTAAAACGTTACACTTTTATTTCCTTTAAAAATTAATCTACAATATTTTACAGCGTTCAAGTATTATAATGAATCAATCATACATCCCAAATTTCAGAAAGTAAACCGAACGAAACAAAAAAAAATAGCTACGCTTTCTCGATCTGATATCAATAATTGAGTAAAGAAAACTTGCACAAAACCATGTAAGAGACTTTCTAAGCAATGTATACAGCGAAGAGTTAAAAAATAGAGCAGCTAAATATTCAAATTTAAATACATTGCCCAAAACACACGCAAGCAGCCCAAATTCAACAGTAGCTTATTTGGAATGCTTGCAGATTTTTTTATGACGAAATATGCTGGAATTATAGATTTCCAACCTTTGGTTCTCTGCTGACATATAATGGCTATGAAGTAGGAGAGCAGTCGCCGCATCGGTGAGAGCATTGTTGCGCGAAATTAACCTTACTTCAAATTGAAACAAAAAGTCAAGAAAAAATCTACTATTTAACGAAAACTTAAGCCATCATTCCGGGAAAAAGAATCTAACCAAAGAAGTGACGGAATGCCAAAAAATCACCAAAATCCATGAAAAATTAGTAAATCAGAATACAGAAAAGAAAATATAAACTCACTGGGGAACCAAGGGTTAACCAAATAAGAAAATGAGTAAAAATTCAACAGAGCTAAACGAAGAAATGATTGCATTCGGATGTGACGCAGCGAAAAATACAAAGATCGAGGGTCGATCTAAGAACCGAAATAAAAAGATAAATGTTACCTGATAGATGATCTTGACCGTTGATTCGGCGCACGAATACCCGATCGAAGAACCTTCCTCGCCTATTGATTCGCGCATGAATAGCTAGGCTTGGGCATCCAAGAACCGTTGATCCGCGCACGGATACCGGATCGAAGGCATCAAACACGGAGCTCGCTCACGACGCTCGGATTTGGGGGAAACTCTCAAGCTTCAATTTTTCATTTCATCAACATCTCTCTCTTACAAGACACAAGTGATGCTTATATAGTGCATCAAGAAAACCTAATACAAAATGACATGTAGTTTCTTAAAAATTAAAACGACAACAAAATAAAGAAAATGACATAAAACTTAAAATATTATAGAATTTTTGCTAAAAATATGACGTCAGAATTTCCGGCCTCTTCCGGTCCATTTTTGGCATAAATCTTTGTTTAGCATTGTAGCCGACATCCCGAGCTTCGATTTGATAGGCGGAACGTGCAAATCGGACGCTCGAGTCAAAAGATACGACCCGTCAAAGTTGAGACTTTTCCCGGAACATTTAAGGCCCGCGTTTTTGGGCTTGCACGGGCGTTTCTCAGTCCGTGTTGGGCCCACATCATTCTCTCCGGGATGGAAAGAATTCGTCCTCAAATTCAGGGGCGCGTCGTTCAGTTTTGACGGTACTTTCACGGGACGCTTCGGGCCCGCATCATTCTCTCCCGGACGGAAAGAACTCGTCCTCGAATCAATCGCGCTTTGTTGGGTGGTTCCGGCGGCTCATCGGGGCTGACTTTCTTGATGACAACATTGGGTAGCTTATCGGGTGGCTCATCGTGAAGCCCATCCGCAAGCTTCTTGGTCGGCTCTCCGCGTCGCTCGCAATATGCCTCGCCGGGTAGCTCATTGGATAGCTTGTCAAGGACCAACAAAAAATCCACTTTGGCTTTCGTTAACTCGTCTTCGGGTCGAGTTAGGAAACTTGATCTCGTTAAGGGCTGATTTGCCTCTCTAGGTGCGGTTGCCTCGGAGACCTTGCTAGACATCAAAGCAATTTCAACCCTTTCCGTTGGGTCCGCACGCGGCTCGCAAACAACAAGAGACTTGCTCTCATCACTTTTGACATTCTCCTCGCCGTCCTCCACTTCGTCATATACGGTTTCGGGATAGACATCATAAACGGGCTCGTCATAGACGTCATACTTCGGCTCATCGTATAAGGGGTATTCGAACTTCGCCTCCTCAAAAATTAGCCAAAAGTGACTCGGAGGGTCACCACCGTCTTCTCCCAAGCACTTGTCGTGTGTTGAGATGTTCCGGGCTGTTCGGGCTCTGTGGAGAGTTGTTGTCGGGCTATAGGGCATGCTAAGCACGCAATAGGGTGGTGTAGGGGCTGTTCGGCGCATGTTGTGCACGTTGTGCCTATCGTTGGGCTTGCTAGGGCATTGTGACACGAAGTGGGCAAGTTGTGAGGCATGGGCTGGCTGTGGGGAGCTGTGCCGAGAGTCATGGGGCACTCATATACTGCCTGGGCACGCTTCGGGGTTGTTTGGGCACGCTTGGGAGCTGATTCGGCCATTGCAGAATTTTGTCGAACACTTGGTGTGCGCAGAGAAGAAAAATTGGTTTTGGACGAATTTGAAGCTCTCTTTGCCCAAATTTCGTCGCTTCTGTCTCGGCTTCGCCGGGAACAACGCTCATCAATCCTCCTTTGCACAACCTCGACGATTTTTTTTTGCTAGAAGCTCGATCGATGCGTCCAACCTTTCAAGGTTATATTCTTCCTCGTAGTGACGCCGTCGGGAATCGCATTGCGGCGGCATTGGCTCTGATACAAAACTGACGCAGCGGAGGAAACCGAAAATATAAATCGGATTAGATAGATATCATTACCGGGATAGTTGAACTTGATCGTTGATTCGCTCGCGAATACCCGATCGAATAACCTTCCTCGCCTATTGATTCGCGCACGAATAGCAAGGCTTGGGCATCCAAGAACCGTTGATCCGCGCACGGATACCGGATCGAAGGCATCAAACACGGAGCTCGCTCACGACGCTCGGATTTGGGGGAAACTCTCAAGCTTCAATTTTTCATTTCATCAACATCTCTCTCTTACAAGACACGAGTGATGCTTATATAGTGCATTAAGAAAACCTAATACAAAATTACATGTAGTTTCTTAAAAATTAAAACGACAACAAAATAAAGAAAATGACATAAAACTTAAAATATTATAGAATTTTTGCTAAAATTATGACGTCAGAATTTCCGGCCTCTTCCGGTCCAGTTTTGGCATAAATCTTTGCTTAGCATTGTAGCCGACATCTCGAGCTTCGATTTGATAGGCGGAACGTGCAAATCGGACGCTCGAGTCAAAAGATACGGCCCGTCAAAGTTGAGACTTTTCCCGGAACATTTTAGGCCCGCGTTTTTGGGCTTGCACGGGCGTTTCTCAGTCTGTGTTGGGCCCACATCAGGATGTAAACTTTGATGATTATCTACGAAGCAGGTACGTGAGAGGAATTTGTGCGGCTTGCCTCGGGGAGTGACTGGAGAAGCTTCAGCATGATCAAGAACTCAACACAGATAGTCTCTTATTCACTTCAAGAAGAGGCTATCGGAGCTACTAATCAAAATCAGGACCTACGGAGAGTAGCGAAATCGAAATTGATTGATTGGGGAATTATCTCAAGACTAACCTAAATAAAATTAAAACTTTGTAAGCCAAAACCAAATAATTTCATAAAATCAAAAATTTGAAACCCTGTCGAAGAGGGAATGACCAGGATGAGAACGAAGAGCGTGACCTGGTGGAAATTGACGAAGTCGGTGTCCCAGCTATTACGGTCATCGGCGGCGGTGGCGACGGAGCGGTCTTCGAGGTCGGCGCGGCAACGGAGGAGGCAGGCTTGGGTGGCGCAGCATCAACGTGCTTCTTGCAGTACTCGATGACCTTGGAGATAATCTTGCTGGTGACGTTGGGGAGGGGGAATCCACAGCCACCGCCGCTCTTTAACTGAAGCCATGCACCGGAAAGACATGAAGAGAGAAACGGAGTGAGGAGAGAAAGAAAATATGGGTTTAACTCGCACGACAATAGAAATAGAGAGAAACAAAAAACGTACCAATAAAGTCTGTAATGTTTATGACATTCATATGTCAATAAATTATATGCACTTGAAAATTCACATGTTCTAGTTGTTATGACACTATATGCACTTGAGAAGTCACGTATTTTAATTGTAGTGCTAAATAATGCAGTGAAAATACTCTTTATCTTACTTGATCAGTATTTTCAAATCTCTTCTCGGTTAAGCATGCCACCTCAATGTTGAAGAAGTGTGCTTTTATATATACTAGTGGACGGCACCGCGCTTCGCGCGGTGGCATGGTATTTATCAATTGCAATAAAAAATATTATTCAAACTGATTAATGTGATTGCAAAATTGTATTAAGAAGAAATTTGAATTGATGAAGTGTTTAATTTTGTTGTTTAATAAGTATGATTATGTATATGCATATGAGAATATAAGTGTGCCCCTAAAATTCAATAAATGGTTGAACAGAGATGTATATATATATTAACATGATCATAGTACATATTTATAATTATATATACATAGTACATATGTTAATAATATATATAATATATATATAAATATTAACATGGTTCAATAATTTTGTTTTGTTTGAGTTCTTTTGGCAAAGATCAGAGTTTTGGAACCAACACAGATAAAAGTAAAATTTTACATATTTCACTTACGTTCTTTGAAGTGCAGTTAAAATTGGATCGGCATAAATATGATATATATATATATATACATGGGCAATAAATGAAAGAAATAATACATGTGCAATAATACATAGTCAAGAGATATAACACCATTATTTCCATTCAACAATGTGGAGCAACTCATCCATTAAAGAAAATGAATTTGAATTTTTATTAACTGAAAACTAAATTATATCCAGAAAGCTCTTTTATATGATCTATTATTTTTCTTTTCTCATTGCTCTAGATTAAAACGTTGAGAATAAGAATAAAAACACGATATTTTCAAAGGTTAACCCATATGCAACCTACATAAAAAAATATAATTGATTGCAAAAATAAAAATAAGGGTAAATTGCGGCAATAATGCACAACCTTTGGTCAACAGGGGTTTTAGGTCCCCAACCTTTCAAAGTGTTGGCAAAAATGCACAACCTGCGTTGACCGTGAAATTTGTTGGTCCTTCTGGTAAGGACGTTAACTGTGCTGATGTGACATCGTATTATTGTCAAATGGATAGCCAATTGGGCAGGAGATGACAAGTTTAACATTGATTAACATAACCTAAACTGCGGTATATACCGCAATTTACCCTATGAAGTTATGTTAATTAATGTTACACTTGGCACCTCATGTCCAGTTGGCTATCCATTTGACAATAACACTATGCCACATCAGCACAAGTTAACATTATTAAGAAAAGGACCAACGAATTTCACGGTCAACGTACGTTGTGCATTTTTGCCAACACTTTGAAAGGTTAAGGACCTAAAACCCATGTTGACCAAAGGTTGTGCATTATTGCCGCAATTTACCCTAAAAATAAAAATTAGAAGACTACATTTTTTTCCGAAGCAAATATGTTTGTGGAAAATATCAGCAATATTTAGTTTAACACTTCACAAAAGTGATCTCACGCCAGTGGCGTAGCCAGCTTTTCGGTTGAGGCGAAGCACAAAAAATATAAAATACTCTACTCTATTTAATTTAAATATATTTTTTATAAATAGACAAAATTTCCTAAACATAAAAGTATGTGAACATAAATTCATTTGTTAAAGCTTGATGTTGTTACAATTTTAGCTAATATGTCGTATCAGAGTTGAAATTTAACTTTTTGTTTCCTTGAAATTTAATTAAAAAAAAAGAAGAAAAAAAACTATATAATAACTAATCAACCATGTGTAATTTACAGATACAGTTTAGACTTAAAATAAGTAGTGAAGTTTTTGTGAAAAATAAATTTGAGTATCATGTTATAATATATATATATATATATATATATCACTTTATTAGAATCACTTATTTTTTTAATCCTAGTGCTTATATGAATTAAATTATCGTTGTTATAACATATATGTGCAGTGCAACATTAATTAACATGTACACTATAAAGGTAACAGACGAAAAGTAACATCATATATAAAAGAAAAGATAAATTAATAACAAATGATTATCATTTTTTATATTTATATGATTCATGTCATTATTATTCAATTTTATTTATGTCTTTATAAAAAATAAATAACAAAATAAGGTAGAACTCAAAACTTATAAACTAAAAAATTTAGTTTAAAAATTCAGCACTCACGTGAGTATGCTCACTCTACAATAGCTACGCCTATGTCTCACGCCAAAAGAGATTAGCCTTAAAAAAGTGGGTGGATTTGACATGTTAGGTATAAAAAAAATTACCCAAATAATAGACAAAAGTCTCAACTATGATATAATATGCTAAAAAAAATTAACTGGGATAGTAAGGTGATGCTAATAAACACATAAAAATGACTTTTCATAAATAATTAACAGAAATGGAATGATACAAATTGTAATCTTCTAATTGTGATGGTAAACGATATTAACATTTTCATAAAAACAACTAACATAGTTATGGTAAATCTAATCTATATACATCTCTCTAAATTAAGCCACAAATATATAAAGACATGTCAACTAACATAGTACGACATGGCACTATAAATATTAAGACACAAATATATTTAACTATAAGAAGAAGAAAAAAACGCTCGCATTTACAATGGGAATCGGGGGATCAGTGCACTAAAAAACTAAAAGAAAAATAGTTGTACTTGCAATTTCAATGGGAAAAGAGAAAGACTTGCACTACATATTAAGACAAAAATGTATTAAATAAAAAAAATGCTATTATATATTAAGAAAAATTTAAGAAACAATCTAAGCATCTTATAGACATTATTATCAAACATGTCCCGCAAAGCTGAAGTAGCTATTACCGTGTGGTTTTCAATTTTTGTTCAACATCCGTATCGGCTCCACTTCTTTGCTCGACGTTGGTTATAAGGATTTCATGTAGTTCTCTGAATGCCAAAATTGGTTAACATAACATGAGATTATCGGCTCCACTTTTTTGCTCCCCGTTGGTTTTAAGGATTTCATGAAGTTCACATCACTTCATTGTAAGGCATTTTTGGAGAGGTAGCGAGTGAGACTCCGATAAAGGATATAAAATTATAAATCATGAAAATAATGGTGAGCGTCAAGAAGGAAACGAAGTGATATTACATATATTTATATATTATATTATATTATATTACGTACAAATATATAATCTATATGCATGGCCACGTGTATATACTATATACAAAGCTTTTGTGGTTACTAAGCTATATATATGGATGTAAGAATTGCATAAACCGTGGTTCATTCCAATCAAATTTAAAAAAAAAAAAAAAAAAAAACTTGCATGATTACTTGATTACTATTCTGAATGAATTAACATAGATATATTCAAAGAAAACAATAAAATTGAATAAGCACTAAATAGATGATTTTTTATTAAAAAAGATTAGAAAAATGTGATTAAAGAAGAAACAAAACTAAACTGTTGGGAGTCTCTTACCTTTCGCTTTAGTCTTACCTTTTTCCCGTAAGCCACTTTTCTTGGCTTGGCATATGGAAATGCAATCTTAAATATTTTTTTTTACATGTGTAGTGAAAAATATAAACTTAAGAAATTTTGTTGTTAGCATCTTTGTAAGATGAAAGTTCCTAACATATTGAACAGATAACTATTGTAGAATATTAAACCTTTCTACAACTATCGATTAAAATATAATAAACAAATAAAAACTATTTTGTGCATTTAAACTATTTTTCCGACATCATAATGAAATGGGAGATTGGAGAAGAACCGGGCGTGCATATGGCTGGTAGCTCATACGATGGAGAAGCACTATCGTGTACGGCATAGGGACCATATATAGGTAAAATCTCCTCCCCACCACTGTATCTGCGGAGATCGACCCTGAGACTGACTTTTTCCTGCGATAGCAACGCCTCACAATATCTCAGGATTGACGCTGCACTCCGATTTCCACGCAGCCGGAAAATTACTCCACCACCAGCTGATTGAGAACTTGTTCCTCCGATGTATCAAATCCAAATATATTAATTGCAGAGTTATGTTGCTTTTCCAAACCGAGACTGAAGCTTCTAATTATTTCTATACATGCACATATGCATTTATATTACACATGAATAACTTACATTGAGAAGTTGATTCGTCGTTTGTCTCTTAACTACCCACTTTAAATGTTAAACGTTTAACATGATCTATACACCAAAGAGTCTGAAAAGGGCATCAATACCATGTTTAATGCTAAACTTTTTAAATGTGCATGCACTTAAAAAGAGCATTAATATCATAAGCACATACTTCTCTTACTACATAAGTTTTTATTAATACCCACGTATTTATTTTTTTGGAATAAAAATAATAATATATTTGATGCGAGACAGTGAGGAGATGTAACGTACGTAAACAACCTGTCTTGGCTTTCTTAATTGTCATCATAATGAATTTTGGCTTAAAAAATGAACGCTAATAGAAATCACTAATGAATTAATCAAGAACCATTTTTTTATTGAAAAAAAAATTCTAAAAAATTTGAGAAAATAAGAAACCTATATCTTTGTTTTGAGATTGTGCCATGTCATCCACTTGAGATTGTCCTTTTATATATATATATATAGATATATAGATTCGCCTAGTACATAATTATCAACATAATTATACAACTTATTACATTTAATAAAGGTGATTAAAATAAAATAACAATTTATTTATTTAATCATAAGAAAATAATTACTACAGTATAAATCACAATTTATACATAAGAGAAAATTATCAAACCAATTTCGTACTTAAAAATATTTCAACTCAATAATTGAACTTAAAGTAAGATTTCAATAAATCACCTTTACATATTTTTAATACTTATTTTGTTCATCAAAATCTCGTCCAAAAGTCTAACATTGAGACCTCATAGACCCACATGAACGAAGCTTTAGAATAAAGTCCGGACACAAAAGTTCACAAACTTTTCCCGAACTTTTAATTCTTAATATTGGTCGATTCCACTAAAGGACCAATACTGACAATCTCTAAGTTCATATGCGTTCTTGTTTCCGTTTGATGTGATACAACTATTCTTCACACGGTCCACGATGTATTTTACGATATTACCCTTCGTGTGTATCAGTAACTAAGAGGAATGTAAAATTACCGTTTTACCCCTCAGTTATTATTTCATCAACTCCTTTGTTGTATGTGAATGAGAAAAACATAAAGTGAGATGTCACAACATGTCTTATGTTTTATTCAGCGAATATATTATTCAATGAGTACCAGGCCCGGTTTGTTCATTCACACTTCAAGGAACAAAGCATGATGTGATACTAATGCCGTAGCATTCTTTTAACACAAATTTCATATCTGTGAATCACATAGTTCAACGAGACAGTATTGTGACACCAACCGTCGGGTCTTTGATCTATCATTTGGGTCTTGCCCATTGACTAGTCAAGTGTCACAAAGTGTCACAAGAAATTATGTACCCACTTCAGGATTTAGGTAATTACGAAAATACCCCTCGTTTGTGATTTTGAAGCTTCGAGTAATGAAACGGTTTTACCTCGAACTTCAAAGTGTCACAAGTCTAGTTCAGTGTCTTCATCAAGACATCATGAATAAACTCTAGAGTCTCAACTCTCAATATCACAAGATCCGATATCAGTAGTTTATTCAAACAATCATTAATCGGATACGATTACCCCATCGATCCTAAGATTGCGAATTGTTTATTTTAAACTTATCAAGAAGAGGTATCTTGTTAAGTATGTACTTAACTCTTCTTTCGTTGATGATAGTTTCAGGGCGTAGACATATATGCATAAACACAAACTTAAATAAATAAGAATGAATATTCAATCTTTATTTAATTCTCATCAAAAGAACATAATCGTATTATTACATCGAGTACTTTATTAATAAACTATATTTTATTTTCTAAAAGGTCCTTCATGTCTCCTTTGTGGGCATAAATCACAACACTTCTTATGTATCGTTTAATCCTCCGTCGTATGAGATCCCACTACGGAAAAGGTTCTGTAGTGGGAAGTGGATTGGAAAATTGATGGACCTTTATTTATCGTTGGTTTTATTTTAGCATTTTAGGGCTTTTATTTATTAGATATTAGGTTTTAATTATATTTTGCAATAAAGAGTAAATAACGGGCTTTAGGTTTAATTGTGTTAGTGGGCCCTAGGAAGGTTGCCGATTATGGTTATAAGGGAGAAGAGAGTGATTGTTTTTGTTTAGCTTAGTCTTGGTCGATTTCCTTGAGAGCTCACGAGAGAGTACGGCCGAGCTCTCGAAGGATCGTGCCTTGTTCGATTTGTTGATTCTTCCATAACTTAATAAAACTAAGGTAATTCATCGCTTTGGTGAATTACCGTCTTTCCGATTCTTCTTGCTGCGTATTTTCTGGGTTTATTTACATATTTGGAATTCGAGTTTCATCAAATTGGTATCAGAGCGTCGTTCTTGTGACCGGGAATGACGAAGACTAGATCTACGACGGACGAGCAGAAAAACATGGGCGAATTTGGCAATATGGCGTCGCTTATGGAGGGATTTCGCGCAGAGATGGTTGAATTTATGCGCTTGGCGATGGAGGACGCAATTGAACAAGCCGTGGTGCGTACGGAAGAGCGCCACAATTGCGCGATGGCTGAGACGGAAGCGCGCGTGGGTGCGCTGGAGGCCCAAGTGCGCTGCCAAGCGCAAGCGAGCGCGTAAGGGAACGGGAATGAGGCCAAGGCAAGCGACCAGCAGCCGGCTATTGCGCACGGGAATCGAGGAAAGCAACACGTCGTCCCCGATCAGCACGTCACCAGCCCCGATTTATCCTCCAAGCATTCGGGAAACCCCGGCTCAGGGTCAAACGTAGCCGAAGATCCGGCATTGACGCATATTCTCTCGGCTAACCCGGGCGACCGAGATTGGGTTGCACGTATCACCAAGGGGTATTACGAGGAACTCAACGAACGAGCACGCTGGCACGTCTTCAATGTCGTAGGGACGAGCCAAACGGGCAGATTCCGTACCGAGCAGCACCGCTGCCACCACGGGGCGGCAAGGACAGCGATGATTCCGATAAGGAGACGGGCTCGAGGGACCACAACCATAGACCGCCGGAGTACCACGGCAACGGGGGACAGAGGGACACGGGGACCGCGTACGACAACTACAAATGCCCGTGTTCTAGGGGACCGACGCCGAAGAGTCGGTGTACCGAGCCGAGTGGTATTTCGAGGTCAACGGAATCCGGGGCTATATATCAAAATCACAATGATCTAACCTTGTATAATATGAAGAGTGTTAATAAAAGATTGTACATAAACATTCAAAGATAAGACAAACCTTTAAATTAAAGTATCTTCATCTCGTATCGGCTGTTTTGCGACTTGTTGCCTAAGGCATCATCTTCTTTGCCGTATTCTCGGGGATAATCACCACCACTACCAAGCTTGCTTAGGCCCCGTTTGGCATTGCTTATTAATAGGTGCTTTTGCTTTTTTTAGAATTTTAAGTCAATATTTGTGTTTGGTAAGTTACAATAGAAGCACTTCACTAAAAAGTTTAGCTTTTCTATAGGCAAAATTTAAAAGCTAGTAATAGATGCTTCTGCTAGAATCTACTTTTGCTTTTCTTATTCTCTATCTCTATAAATATTTTTTTGGTGGTAAAAGTACCAAAAATACATTTTATTATTGCAGTTAAATGTCTAATTCTTTTTAAGTGGCAAAAGTACCAATTTTTTATGTCCATATTTTTTAATTATTGTGGTTAAAGTACCAATTCTTTTTGGATGGTAAAGATACCAATTTCTTACATCCATGTTTTTTAAAATTATTTCAGTTGAAGTACCAATTCTTATTGGGTGGTAAAAGTACCAAAAATATTTTAACATTGTGGTTAAAGTTCCAATTTTTTTAGGTGGTAAAAGTACATTTTTTCGTTACATTCTTAAAATATTATAGTTAAAAGTACCAAGTCTTTTTGGAAGGTGAACGTATATAAAAAAACAAATACATATTATTATTGCAGTTAAAGCATTAGTTCTTTTTAGTTGGTAAAAGTACTATTTTTTTTACCGTGGACGAAAGAAACATGAATGTAAAAAATTGGTATTGTCACCATAATTATTGTCAATTAAAAGTATAAAAGGCTTAACAAACTAAGAAAGGTTTTTTATTTTATTTATTGAGTAATTATATTATTTAAACTCTTTTTTAATTTTTTAATATTAATATGAGATTCAATTAACATTATTTATGTCTACTTTAATATTTTTTGACATTTAGAAGCTAATTAAGTAAAACTGGTTACCAAACACTAAACTGGAACTTTTGAAAAAACCAATTGTTTTTTGTTTTCATTAACCAAACAGTGCATTACTTTATCTGACAGCACTTTTTCTGACAGTAAATTTTAAAAGCAATTCTGAAGACAGCACAGCAATGCCAAACTGGGCCATAATTTCCTTTCAAAATGCTACACAAATAAAAGATATCCTTTCTATAAAATAAAACAATAAGAACTATCCTAAATACAAAATAAATACATAACAATGCAACATTCATAGAATCTTTAAAAGCTTAAATGTACTACAAGCTCTTAAAAGGATTCAAAGTGCTCCTGTTAAATTCAGAAGGTAAAGGCCAGATTAGGTTTTGGGCTTTAATCATAGAAGAACATTGAGAAACTAGGCTAAATTGGTGAGGCGTACCTCTATGTTTCCATGCAAAGAAGTCACAACCTGGCAATTCGGCGAAGAGCAAACAAATCTCAATGACCAAAACACCAAGTAGAATGATGAGAAAAAGAATGAATTGACGACACACCTTGATAAATAAGCCATGGAGGCACTCTTGCTCAGTGGGACTGAAACTCGGGAACGCCTTGCAGATATCCTTCGAGATTCAGACATCCACAGTCACGGACATGGAAGAACTAAGAAATTGGAATGAAAAATGGAGAGAAGAAGAGAGCTGCTTGGAACAAGCGGTGAGAAGAGGACGACATGAGAAATCAAGGAATCAGAAACTGATAAAGATAAAGAATGTTTGACTTTGAGCAGCATATTTGTTTGAACAACACAGGCAAAAGGATTAAGAATTAAATGATAACCCAAAACAAAGCAGCATATTAAATAATGGATAAATGAGACAAATGTCCAGTTGTGAGTCAAGGTTTAAAAAAAAAATATTCATTTCTAATTATGGTAATTATAACCACCGACAAATTGAAATATGGACTAAATTGCCCTTCCAATTTTTAAATCACGTTTAAATTTAAACCACATTTAATTATAATTCGTTTTTTTAATTAAAATAAAAAACAAAAATTTTCCTTAAATGTAGCAAACTAAATAAATTAAAAACAAATCTCCCCTATTAATTAGTATTATTTTGGATTAGCTCTAACAAATCACGTTTAATATTCCCTATTTTGACGAATAAAATCTAAATATTATTTTCCTATTAATCAGTATATATTTCGAATTTTTATCCCCTATTAATCGGTATTTTAAAAACAAAATTAATTTACGTAATTTTGCGTAAATTAAGTTACTGTTAATAATTTTTGTAAATATAAATTAATTTACGTATGGGTTACCGTTACTGATTGCAAAGTAAAGTAACAAAATTCAAAGAAGTAAATGTAAATCGAAATTTACTTCAAAATCTTGAAATGATTCCTTGCTGAATTTACACACTTGATTACACAATTGCATAATTTACATAGAAAAATCACATACTATTTTTCGTAAATTAAGTTACGTAATTTTGCGTAAATTAAGTTACTGTTAATAATTTTTGTAAATTAAGTTGCTTAATTTAAGATTGAAAAGAAATGTATATTAAGTTACGTAATTTTGTTCAAAAGTGTTTAATGGATTAACGATTTCAAAACCAAGTACAAATTTTCGCATTACTAAATCTAAATCTAAATTTAATTCAAAACCTTCAATACCTTGAAACGATTACTAATATTCAAAATATTTGTAGCTATCGTTCTTTCGAGAACACAATTATAGCTTACGTTTCCCAAAAGACGTTACACACAATATGCCAAAACAAAAATGGAATTTAAAAAGATAACATCAGATTAAGCTTTTTGGTAGGCTTCCTAAGGCGCTTTTGATAGGTCGCCAAAACCGGTTCTTGAACGTTCTTCTTCGGTTTAATTTTCTTCGGAAGACTCTGAACATCAAACATGAAAAAGAACATTAAAAATCGTAACGTTTAAATGTAAGTGTAAATAAATTTACGATTAAATAGATCAGATCAAAGATTACATGTTCAAAGGTTTGCGTTTGATGAATGTTTTGTCCGAGTGCGATTTGATGAATGTTTTTCAACAAGTCCAATCGGGTTTGTCTTCTTTCCTATAAATGCAAGTTGAATGAATAGCAACACAACCAAATCAAAACAACAATGTCTTACTAATTTAATTCTGGTTTAATTTGAAATTTCTTTCAACACAACAAAGTAATCATAAAATACGTGATATAACATACTCATTACCTTTCGAAGATGACGACTTTGAGCGCACGTTTGCACTTGTCGATGCCTTGGAAGGATTAGTTGATTTCATTTCCTAAAATCATAGGAAATAATGAGAACGAATTAATATAGAATCAACAAACAAAATTTGTATATGTATATAGAATTTGAAACTGTAAATTTAAAACTGTAAAACTATTTACAAAAATCATAAACTATATAAAACTGTATAACCATTTACTGTATAAACTGTATAAAACTATAAAACCATTTACAAAAATCATGTAAAATCATGTATAAAACTATTTACCACTCCAAAATCGTTGAAAACCATTTACAAAAATTGTGTAAAACCATTTACAAAAAATTGAACTTAATTTTGGTGCCGGACAAAAGAAACATTTAAAACCTCCTGTCAATGACAATATCACACTTTGTTTAAATTAGTTAGTATCGGGGGATTTACGATGATCAAAAAATTATTTAGCGGGAAAGCGAGAAGCATACTAATTTACAAAAATCATGTAAAAGCATTTACAAAAACTCGGTAAAACTATTTAACACCTAAAAACAGATTTACATAAACTTTATCGATCCAATAAACATTACCAATCCAAAATCCAATCCAATAAACAGATTTACAATACAATCCTATAAACAGATTTACATTACCAATCCAAAATCCAATCCAATAAACATTACCATAAACAGATTTACATTCGTAAACAGATTTACAAAACTTGGTAAAACTATTTACAAAAAATATTACCAATCCAATAAACATTACCAATCCAACATCGTGTAAAACCATTTACAAAAATAAAAAATCTTACCTTGTTTGATCCGGCGATCGAGAGACGACAGACAAAAAGAGAATGACAGACCGGAGCTTCACGACCAAGAGACAGCAATCGATGGCCAACGAGCTTTTGACAAGAAACAAATGAACTGAGTTAAATCAACATGAAGTGAAATTAATCAAACATAAGCAAATAATTTCGGACTTACCGAAATGGATTTTCACGAACGAGGAAGCTTTTAGATGAACAAGCTTACTGGCAAACAAGTTTTCTGCCGACAGCGATAGAGAGCGTCGGAGGGCGACAGCGACAGGAGGCACGATGGAGATCGACAGCGACAGAGAGCGACGGAGGAACGAGGCGCAACGGAGGAAGGAGGCGCGACGGATCCGGGCGGCGGAGGAAGGAGGCACGACGGATGATATGGAGGTGCGACGGATGATATGGACGCGCGACGGCGGAGGAAGGAAGCAGAGAATCGATGGAGTGGGTGTGGGTGAGTGGGCGTGGGCGAAGAGGAATGGTTTCTTTTTAAAAATAAATGATAAAATTTTAGGTCAAAGTAACAATTAAATGAAAACCTAATTAATAGGGGAAGTTTTCAACCAAAATTTTAGGATAATTTAATTTCAAAAATTAAAATGTATAATAAATAATTAATATACGAAAATAAATAAATATGATTAATATTAGGGTTAATATGGTCCAATTTTTTTTTTTACAAATAGGTATAAGTGAATTGTTTGAAAGTATGGAAAATTCTCATAAACCTTAGGTGTTAAATGGGTATTTCGTAGGCTTCTTTTTAAATAATTAAGACAATAGTACTAGGTTACAGCATGCCCCACGAAAAACAGATCCTGCTACGAGATCAGATTTTGGCTCATAAACTAAATAACTATTAGATTCTCATTTCTATAAATAAAAACCCAAAGCCACGGCAATTATAAATAAAGATAATTTTGTTGGACATATTCTGTATATGCCCTCTATTCAGATGCTAATCTCGCTTGTATAAGATTATGGTCGTTTACCTAGGAATGAAAGGTTCTTATTAATGTTAATCTTATGTAGTTATCTACGGATTATAGATATAATTATCAAATTGAATATTTGATCCTTAGTTCTTTAACTTTTGCATTTATGTTAAAGCCATCACACCGGGTCTTTGTGTGAGGAGGTTTGACTAACATAAATAAAGAACTTAAAATTGGTCCATAGTCTAGATCGAAAGTGGGAACTTCTGATCGGGAACGACTATTGGTGAACTTAATAAATCACATTTACGTGATGACCTATTACCGAGTCAGAGTGTTGTCCATGCACTGTTAAGTTCATCGGGTATGAAGTGTCTTCATACTGGACAGGGACAGACTTATATTCGAAATCATCATGTAAGTCTGTCATTGATGAAAGTACGATAAGGTCGCTAAGATGATCAGATGAAATCAGTTGATGTCCTGAGGTATTGTGGGTTTATACGGTTTAACTTAAACGATCTTTGATTTAATCGTTTCAGTTTACAATCAAGTATCCCCAACACTTTTATTTTGGGATCGGAAGGTTGGCCATAGTAAACTGCATATTACAGATATGGATAATAACTTTATGATTTCCTTATTATGATTTTGTGGGAAGCAAATAAGTACTCATGGCCAACTTACGGATTCATAACCCGATAAGTGAGTAGTTTTCAATAAATCATAGATTAAGGTAGTGTCGTCAAAAGGGCAGAACGGTAATAATATATTTACCCTTTTGATGAGAATCATAATAATACGAAAACCGATCAATTCAGATATCTGATTGTATCAATGGACACCTGTGATCGGGAAGATATAATTATACACACTTGAGAGTTCAACTTCGCGCTATAGTGGAATGTTACCGAAGTTGGTGAAAATTCTACACTTTCACCGTAGCTCGGGTGTGTTGTCCATATGTCCCCTTTGTAGCTCCACAAGGATGACACCGCCATTATGTTTAATATACTAATTAAACATTGAATAGATCCAATCAAGAGTGATTCGTGATTGTTGTCACGAGTTCTCTGATTAACCTAAAAGTGGCAAAAGTACCAAAGTTTTTTGTACTGGCCGGGAATGTGAAAAATGGATCATTGAATTTGACCCCTGGATAATTCTAGGATTATAGGAAATCAAATTCTGTGAATTTATCATTTTGAATCGTACAATTCTGATGTACAGTTTGAGAGTTATGGTCAAAATAGTTTTTCGGCGAAGGCCGAAATAGCCGTTGTTTTTACCTGCGAATTTGAGAGAAAATTAAATATTGGATTTAATTCCTGGAATTTTTAATTAAGAAAATAATCATAATAATTTTTGAATTATTGTTATAGTGATTTTAAATCTTGAAAATATAAAGATTTGATTTATTAAATCTTTTAGGGTATTTTATGAAAAGATTTGATTTGGATTTATTCTTTATTTGATTTAATCATTAAATCAAATCTTTGAGTGAATATCTCCAAATTGGTTGAGATAATCTCTCCAAAGTGGTTGGGATCAGCTGCCTATAAATAGGGGATCCCTAGAACCCTAAATCACACACAACACATCCTAAAAACGTCAGAAAAGTCGTTTTCTCTCAGCCTTTCTCAGTTCCTGCGAATTTCTCAGGGAAAATTCTTCTTGGGATTTTGCTTTTAGGGTTTAGATGTTATTCTAGAAGAGCCCACGCTCTTGGCGACGTAATCCCGGAGTCATACATCGGAAAAAAATTGGGAGCTATCTTCAAACAGAAAATCGCAAGAGCATGTGGATCAGAAGGCACGAAGTTCTTGAAGATCAAAGGACGCAGACAGAATCGTCGAAGGTGTCAGGTACACGTTCTTGTATATATCGATTATGAGATTATTCACTTTTACTCAAGGCTCATATTAAAACCAATAAACATGTTAATAAATTAAATTTAATTAATTAATCACGATCAAGAAAATTAATTGTAAGTTGATTTTGATATAGACGGTTTGACAGGGTTTTTGGTATGAGGCTCTAACCCAGTAAATTTTTAAAAGGTCAAACTGTGTGCCTCAATCAATGATTACAGTTTCTTAGGAGTCAGCGGTGACCGATTCGGGTCTAGATCCGCAGGCACGACTCGGAATCGGTGTCAGAGCGATATTGATTCAGCAAATTTAGAGAGATCTTTGAGAGCTTGGTGATGAGTCAGAGCAACAAAGAGGCATCTGATCTCCTTATATCCCCAACTGTTCATGCCATTTCCAGTGTTTTTATTTGCCGCAAAAGATTTTCCCAAATAATAGGATAGGATATGGGCATGTTGGCCAACCGTATCCACATACGTGGATATAAAATAATTGTATCCGCTAACCAATTTTTTTAATTATCCAGTTTAAATGCGGTTAGCGATTAGCGGATCGAATTGGTTAATTTAAAGCGGATGGTGGATATTATCCACCTAATTTTGTTAGTGAAAAAAAAAAAAATACATCATGCATAATAATATAGCAAGACTAGTGAAACATAAATTTCTATGACACAAAATTTCAAAAATGTCATTATAGTTCATAGATAACCAAACTATTAACATAGTCTAATATTTCTATGACATAAAAGGCCACAAAAACATATACGGATTAGGGATTAGGGGTGTATATAAGAAGCAACACTAAGCACTAACCTATAACATCCAAAGACATTTAAGCACTATCAAAATAAAATAAAGGATATATAATTTGTAATATATATCTATTTTAAAAAAATTGGTTGCGGTTAAAGCGGATATCCAATTTAAACTAAAAAATATAACCATTAACCAATCCAATTCTAAAAAGCAGTTGCGGATATCCATAACCATATTAAGCGGCTCATTAAATATGGATAAATATGCAGATAATTCATAGCGGAGCGAATATGATATGGTTACGATTAGAGGATAACAGATAATTATTTCAGCCCTACTTGGTCAGTCCGAGAAGCTACGACGCCTTAGGGAGAGAAAGAGAGCAAGGGAGAAAAAAATAATAAACAAAGGTTAATTGAAGGCATATCCTTCAACGATACATGTAAGTGTCGTTCAAACATACGCCGCGGCTATTTGGGTCAAGCCACAGCTGATCTTTCGACGATGCATATAAGTGGCGTTCAAGGTACTAGTGCCGCGGCTATTTTAGTCAAGCTGCGGCGTTTTGCAATAAAAACTACATATTTTGGACGACGGAAACTCTTCCGTCGTCTGAAGTATATTAGCCACGGCTTGTGCACAACACGCCGCGACATATTTGGACTTTCAACTACGGAATTCGACTTCCGTCGTTGAAACTCAATTTTTATTTTCTTTCAACTATGTAATTTGACTTCCGTAGTTGAAACTTGACTTTAGACTACGGTTTTTGTCTTCCGTAGTTGAATATCCGTAGTATAATCCACTATTTGTAGTATTTTTTTTTTTTCAAATATGTCATCGTAAAAAAATAAAGTAAGAATATAATGTATGTAATAAACTTTCTCTTATAATATCATGACATAAAATATATGTATATTTATTATCACCATAAATAATTCTTATATAGAGAGTGATGAACTTATATATACATATATTAAAAAAATTAGAAATTAGTATTGTTGGGATATAAAAATTTATTATTTTATGAAGTAATAATTTAGTAGTGATAATTGAAGTCGAGATCGTACAAAAATATTTCAAGAACGAGTTTTATTTATTTATTATTATATACATTTATCTTGGTTCATTATTTGTTTCCATATAGTTGCAACTTTTTAAGTTGCTTATCTTTGATCGCATTGTAAAAAGAAAATATATTTTCTTTTCTCTTCTTTTTCACTTTTGTAAAGGCTTGAAAGATCAGTCATTACAAAATTCTCTATATCTTTCTATCTTTTACACTCTTCAAAACAATCGACTTGATTAATATCATAGCAAACGTTCTTAATTCCAATTCGCCAAAGCAATTAGAACGCGCTAAGTACGTCCCTTATCCGGCGCAGCTCAGCAGCGGCGTCGCCGATGCTCATTCTATCTCCCGGATTTCTTAGAGAACAAGCAACCCCTATTTCAATTATCGAGACTAAAAACTTTCCGTCGTGCGTGTCGTTTTCAAGGAGCGTTGCATCGATGATTTCACCAACGCGATCAGGCAGAGCCGCGGACGCGAATGTGTTCAAGGTGAAGTCATCTTTGAAGATTCTATCCGTCGGCCTTTTTGCGGTGAACATTTCGAGCAAAAGGATTCCGAAGCTGTAAATGTCTCCTAATGTTGAAACTTCAGTTCCCGTTGCATATTCTGTAGTTCATTCACGTGAAACATTAGAGATTTATGAAGGTTAATTATGTTATTTATTTAAGCCAAGTTGTAGTCAAATGCGCGCGATAGTTGGTATCTAGGTTCTTTTTCTAGTGGAATAAGTACCCAATTTAGTGAAGCAATAACTCTGGTCAATTTTTTCTAATTTCTATATATATATATATAAACTTTATAGATAAGGAAGTCAACTAATTTCTAATTTCTATATGTACACTTGTGTACTTTTTCCACTATAAAAAAAAACAATAAAAAAAAAAAAAAACACGCATACTTGTTGGCACAGTTGACTACAACTTGAGTAGTTTTGCCCCCAATATCCATATATGTAATAATAATGATAATAATAATAATAATATGTTTTTTCTTTATATATATGGAGACTTAAACAACAATTTACTACCAGGATTTGTTCCTCACATCAAACATAATCTTGTCATTTTAACCATTGTTAATGTAAAAAATGAGAGATTGTATAAATATAATTGAACAAAAGATGAGTTTTGTGGCAAATTCAGACATAACACCAAATAGATACACAAAGAGATTGTATAATTTTTTTATTTTTTTTTGTGGAGAAATAACGAAAAACTCACCCGGGGCAACGTAGCCGATAGTCCCTCTGATGCCGACGGAGGTGATCTGATCGGAAGAATGAGAGAGAGCACTGCTAACAAGCTTGGCCAATCCAAAATCTCCGACACGACCGGTCATATGTTCATCCAAAAGAACATTACTCGGCTTTATATCGCAATGTGCAATCGATTCGGAGCATTGGTAGTGCAAATAGTCCAAAGCAGATGCCACGTCAACTGCAATGCTGACTCGCTGTAAGAGATTCAGACCGTCGGATCGTCCGTGCAGCCACTCCTCGAGGCTCCCGTTCGCCATGAACTCGTACACCAAGGCCTTGAAATCATTCCCTCGGAAGTCAACGCTCGAGCAAACAGTTACAAGCTTCACAAGATTTCTGTGCTTCATGACTCTCAGTGATTCACATTCAGCCATGAAACTCTTTAATGCATTAGAGGCTTGAAGGTTCAAGACTTTCACCGCGACAAGCTCGTCTTTCCGATCCAATGTCCCTCTGAAGACAGACCCAAAGCTACCAATTCCGATCAAATTCGTTGAGGAAAAACCGTCGGTAGCCTTAGAAAGATCTCCGTACGAAACTCTCGGTAACAAATTCCCAACGGACAATTCGTCGTTTGTCGGTCTATTTCTTTTCCTCGCGCGAAAATAAACCGCCACAATGAACAATGTGACAACTACTGTTGCAATTGCACAAACCACAATTATGAGAAACTTAGTTTTGGTGGATAATTTGTGATTTTTATTCAACACATTGGAAGTGCATTTGGCTAACTTTAGCTCCGGCAAACCACCGCAAAGCCTCGTGTTTCCCGTGACCGAGAATTTGCTTGTGTTCTTGAAGATTCCGCGTTGAGGCACTTCGCCTTCGAAGTCGTTGAACGACAAATTCAGATAAGCCAATGCTGCAAAATCAGCAAAATAAACAGGGATTTTTCCGGAAAAATTGTTCCGAGAAAAGTCGATAACTTGAGCGCCTCTCAAAGACTTCAATTCTTCGGGAATCAACCCGGTTAAGAAGTTACCCTGCAGTTTCAAATACTCCATACTTTTACAAAAGCCGAGCGTTTTTGGAATATCACCCGATAGCTCGTTTTCCGAAATATCCAACCGCCCAAGACTCACCAACTCTCCCACCTCACTCGGAATCGGACCCGTAAATTTGTTCTTCGACAAATCTAATAAAATTGAAAGGGATTTCAGTTTCATGACTTCAGATGGTATAGATCCACTAAGATTATTCTCTGCTAGGTTCAGCTCTTTCAGATTGACGCAATCTCCGAGACTTTGCGGTACCTTGCCTTGCAAGTTATTCCGAAACAAATATAACATACTCAACAGCGTTATGTTCGACAGAGTGGAGGGAATCGAACCCGAGAGTTCATTTTCGAACAGCGAAAGAATGTTTGTGATCTTCAATCTCCCAATCGAGCTCGGTATAGAACCGGTTAAATGGTTTTTCTCCAATGCTAATATCTTCAAGTTCACAAGGTTTCCGATTCCGGAAGGAATATTGCCGCTGATCCGGTTCCCGCCAAATGTAATCCTCGTGAGGCTTGTCATGTTGCTCAAACTCTCGGGGATCGTCCCTCCAAAATTGTTGCTTGAAATTAACAAATTTTGTAGCTTAGTACAGTTTATAAGATCGCGTACGAAGTTCAAATCATCAGTCTCGGCGTAGCCTAGATTGTTGTCGCCGAGCCCGAGCGTCTGCAGATTCGAGGATCTCGCAAAGCTTGGTACTTTCCCGGTAAAGCTGTTGGAAATTATTTGGAAGAGTACGAGGTTTGAGGCATTGGATATCGAAACCGGAATCGGCCCAGAAAAGTTGTTATTGTGAAAGAAGAAGTACTGGAGATTGGGAAGCGTGTGACCCAAGAAAGGAGGAAGACTTCCTTGGAGCTTGTTGAAGTGCACGGAGAAGTGCTCCATTGTAGAGACATTGAAGAGAGAGAGAGGGATACTGCCTGCTCAAATTTAAAAAATAAAATAAAACAAAATTATATCTAGCCCTCGGATGTAAATCCTGATTCCGGCACTAGGTCGGAAGGAGTGATTTTTTCCGAACCTCGATAAATCCATGTGCCGATGACATGTTCTTGAATTACTATTTTATTGCTTAAAACTGTTCCTGGTTTTATTTCTATTGCCTAGCTTTGTTGGTTGATCATTTGATATCTGCGGTATAAGTATGGAAGTTTGGATTATTTGCAGCATATTCTCACTATTTCCGAGACACATGGCCACGGACGGAATTTTGCTAACGGAACTAACTGGGAACATATAGAGGCACTCTATTATTATTAGGGGAAATAGCGGCATAAGTAGTTAAAGCTATCAAAATCGAGTGGCATTTTTTCAAATTTTCAATTGGATGAATTTATATCCGTAGACTGATTAATTGTGCTTTGATTTTAACTGTTATAACCCAATAAAAGAGAATATGTAAGTCAATGTTTCAATTAGCGATTTAACTGGTTTACCGATGGATAACGGATTTACCTGTGAAATAGTTGTCCCCTATCACAAGCAATCTCAAGTTTTTCATGAGGCCAAGGCTGTGTGGAATGCTTCCTCCCAGATTATTATCTCTCAAATAAACGCTGTGAAGAGAGCTCAGATTCCCCACTGAACCCGGAATCTCTCCGGCGAGATCGTTCTCGCTAAGCTCGAGCACGAGAAGCTCCGCCAAGGAGCCTATCTCCCTCGGAATCTCTCCAACAAGATCGTTACTGAACAAAGTGAGGTACTGGAGACTTGCGCAGCGAGAGATGTTCGCCGGAATCCTGCCGGAAAAGCTGTTGTTCTGGAGAAACAGCGATCGCAGCCGGAACAACCGGCCGATCTCCGGCGGAATCTCCGAGACGAAGCTGTTGTTCCCGAGGTTGAGCATTCGGAGGAAGCTCAGGTTCCCCACGTGCGGGGACAGCTGTCCCACGAGGCCCCACGACTGGACGTCTATTTCCCCGACGCGCTGGCGGTGGCGCCGGCTGCACGTGACGCCCGGCCACGCGCAGAAATGGGCCGACTCGTTCCAAGAGCTGAGGAGGCTGAGCGGGCCGTCCTCGACTTTCGCCTTGAAGTCGAGCAGGGCGAGTTTGTCCGTCTCGTTCCCGGCGAGGCCCAACACAGCGGGGACGACGCAAAAGACGATAAGTGCGCCCAAACTGCGGCCCAAGAGCTCCATAGCTTACGGATATCGGACGATAAAGGGAGCGTTTTTCAGTTGCTTTAATAGATACCTGGTAGAAACTCATGACATTATATTATACTATAAATATATATATATATATATATATATATATATATCATGTCTTTAAACAATTTGGAAGAATTGGAACGTAGTTGACTTGGGCACTTACAGAAGATTTTGTTGACCACTTGAGGTTGACTTACTTTCTCTTACATCATCATATTGATATATAATATACGTATTTATATTATCAACATTATAAAAAATAATATTATGAAAATTTACTTTTCATATAATTTAGGTGCGCCGGCAGATACGACTGCTCATACAATATATTTTTTAATTCTTCCCTTATATTTAGCTGTATATATATAGATATTAACCTAAATGAAAATGTTGAGTACTTATGCCGTAATTAATGAGAGGCCCAATAGAGCAATACAAAGGCCCAAATTACCAAAAAGCCCAACCCATCGTCACCATCACCCTCTTCCTCTCCACGCTCGTCGCACACTCTCTCTCCCGAACCTCTCGCCGGAAAACTCCATCGTCGCCGTCCTTTTTCTCCGGCGAATTCGCCGCCGAGACTCGCCTGTGTCGCCGCTTCTCATCGTAGCTCGAGCGCAGGTCCAAGCTGTTCGGCTTCGCTTTCCGAACCCTCTGTTCGCCTCCTCGGTGACTCTGCTCATCGCCTTTCAGGTTGGTGATTTCGTGCTCTAGGGTTTGTCTCCAACAGATTTTTTATTTTAGGAAAATTCACGATTTAATCCAGTTTACGTGTATTCTGAAACAATGTCATAGATTTTAAGGGAAAAAAATTGAATTTCTTACCGAAACGAGGTTTTGGAGGGGTTTCGGGGGATTGTACAGGGATTGGTGTGGGGAAATTGAAGAAAGTAGGAGGTTTTCTTGGTTAAAAATCGAATTTGAGGACTAAGAAGACAATTTTAGAAAATGATCTTTACTAAAACTCACTGGGTTTAGTGGTTGTTTCATGTTTGGATTGTCTATGAATTTTGGATTATTATTTGGGTAGATTGATAATCATACGTTGAATAAGAAAACTACAGTTATGTACCGAAAAAACGAATCGAAACTAATTGCAAAAACCAACTATTTAGTGTTTCCTCTCTGGATTCAGCAGCGGACTAGACGAGCTTTAATAATCGAGAAACCGATTGGATTAGGAGGTTGAGTTGCAACTAAGCTTCAACCGGTTGAAGGTGCGAATAAATAAGGGCTTTGTGTGAGGAACCCTGACATGGAAGACGTCAAGTATCTCCTAACGGATTCTAAAGCCGTCTACTCTCAAATAAATCACCAAAACAAGCTGCTTCGTCTCAAACGCAGGTTGGTCGAATTTTTCGAACCATATTTTACGGTTTTTTATTTTTATTTTTCGAGCTAGGTCTGATTTTGGTTCTTGATTTGTCTAAGGTCGTTACTGAGGCTTTCTTTGTCCAAAGACGTGCAAAGAAAATCGAAAGAAGAGAAAGAATTCGAATCAAGGTTTGTGGAAAAGAAATAAGAATAGCTGAATAATGCTTTGTTATGATTGCCCTGAATTTAGCGTATTCTCGTAATGTCACAGGTGTTTGCTCGAGTCGCTTATTAGGGAAGACGATGTACGTTTTACTTTTTGCCTCATTTTCAATACCGACACTGTCCATATTATTACCTCTTTCTTAAAACATATTTTGATATAATCAGATATACTACAACACCGTGAAATCGTACGTCGAAGAGGCCTTTGGTGTTCATTGTTATCTTGAGCAAGATTGTCAATTTGACCCTGATGATTTCGGATTGATTGGCACACTTGATGATCCAAGAGCCAGTTTACCGTTTATCGACAGTTTAACCACGAAAGGGCTTTGCATGTTAGCAAATGTACTAACAGGAGGACAAACGGAGTTTGAGATAACCCAGTCAAAGCTTAAGAAGGTTGTCAGAGAGTCGCTTTTGGCAGTTTTCGGAAGCCGAAATTCCGACATTGACGATCATCAAAAGGAAATTTCCAGACGGATTGTTAAACTTTTCAGTGACCCGGAAAATTTCAGGGATAATCGTACGCCCTTAACGACTTCTCAAGCCTTTGTTGATCGTGTCAGAGTTAGAAAAATACTAGCGGTACTGGAAGAATTTACGAGTCAGACCATCCTCACTATGTACTTGAAATTAAAGAAGAAAAAACAAAGCATGCCTCTGTTACAGCCGAAAAGGAGTGGATGGAACCGGGATAATTTAATTAAACGAGTGAGGGAAATTAGCGAAGAAATGCTTTCGGAAACTGGTAAAGAAGATCGACTTCCGGTTCCATTAGCCAAAGCCATGCAGGTGGCTAGCTTGTCACTCAAGCTAAAGCCCGGTTTTCACAATTACTCCACTACAGAGTTCCTCCAATTTTCTTCGGGAATAAAGGATTTGCAGAACGAAATTATAAAGGCTGTTTGGGTAGTCAAAATGAAGGAGATTCGAATCACGGAGCTAAAGATCGTGAAGAGTCTATTGGATCCGAGTGCGAACGTATCGATTAGGTCAATGCGAAACAAAGTGAGTAACATGTTGACCGAGTATCTTTTCGGATGTGGCGATATAGATAAGATTCCGGAATCTTTGTCACAGGCTCTCGCCGTGATCAACAAGAGATCGAAAAGATTCCCTGACAGTTTAGCGTCGAAGAATCTTATTGCCGAAGAGATTGAATGTGTTTTGAATGTGAGTGCCGATGCGAAACAGAATCTCTTAGACCTGCTTCCCGAAAATGATTTTGAGGCGGATTTCACCGATGCGTATATGGAAGATATGGAAGAAAGTGACGACGAATTTGGTTATTTTGATTGCATTTCGAGCTCTGACGACGAGAAGCGTCAACGCGAAGAAGTTGAAAGTACAGGAGAATCTCTACTGCGTAATGTTGAACTTCCCTGTGCAAAACCGGATGAGATGTCGAACATAAATGACACTAGCGACACCAAAATCATATGTAAGAACGAGTACCTTGCGATCCAAGGCGCTTGTGACGAGACAAGCTTAATTGCGTACAATCTCGTTGGTCGTCTTTTGAAAGAGTTTGCTCGTAAAGAACAGTTAAGCTTGGACTGGCATTGCAATTTGTATCTTCAAAGGAATTACATGGAAGACGATCGTGAAGCTCCAGGTACTTCAACATCCGTTTTGTTCAGTAAATTATTTTTCATTTCAATTCATTCACGTTTTAATCTTCGCCGTTATTTCAACAGATGAAAAGTGTGCTCAGAGTTCGGAAAAGGAATCCGACAGTGACACGGTTCTTCGAGTGACCGAGGAGCTAATACCTTCTTTTTCAGAAAGGTATAACATGTTTTGTCGAATTGCTAAATAATAATTTTTTAGTACATAAAATTCTTCAGTACGTTTTTCTTAAAAGAAAAATCGAATGCTTTATCGATCGATCCCGACCGTTATTTTAATGTCGACTTTCGTGTTTGGTGTTGCAGTAAACTGGAGAAGCTGAGGAAGTTGCTAGGCTCGTGAGAGCTTCATTAACACTTCATTAATATACAAACACTAGTATCTTTTAAACATGGCTATATGATAAATATAAATATATATATTAATATATATATATATATACATTAGTGTATAACACACTAATGTACATTGATTTTGGGTAGGATTATTTTCAGAGTAAAAGTAAATGATCGATGCAATGCAATTTTGTCGAGGTTTATTAATTTTTCTGATCTATTTAAGTTGCTATTATAACGGTGAAATACAATGATGTATTTAAGTTAATTAATTCCGGTTGCGAGTCACGGTAAGCCAATATCCGGCCGTCGGACATGCTCACATGAATTACTGAAAACCAACAAGAAATAATTATTTCATTAAAGAGACATTCGCAATATAAATGCTCATTTTACTATAAGTGTTATTATTAAAGTACTTTAATATCTAAAAATAAATTGCAAGCAAAATATTTTTCGCTCTTGTTTCGTGAGCAACAGTAGGTGGTGCCGTCAGCCGTGGCGGTAGGTACCCATCCGTCGAATGTTCAATTTGATTGTCCAAATGTCATGCCGCGTAAATTCCCTTACGTCAATTGAGCGTAAATCTAAAATATTTATCGAAATCGTGGATTTGTTTTCTAAGAAGGCCTTCCGATGTAAATAATAAATCTTTATAAAACTAATTCAAATATTATTATTTTACGAAAACGTTATTAATATATATAAACCTATCAGTTTTAATATATCCGTAAAATCAGACCAGCACAATTAGTTACTAAGCTTTGAAAATTTTACGAAAAATTCTACCAAGATAGTATTTCGAGTTTCCGAACCGGCATGTTTTCGCTTTTCGGAGCATAAATCGTATTTCAAATGTGAATTTTTTTTTTTATTAATTATCCGTTCCTAAACTATATATATATATATATATATATATATATTTATATATGAATAACAGAGACGAATTATTTCGCGGGAAATTGAGCTAGGGATTGGAATCTCTCTCCGGAGCTTCCATGGCGTCGCTGTGTCAACCTTCGAAGCTCCAGCTTCACACTCTTCGGAGCCTCTTCGCCGCGACGAGCTCCTCACTCTCTCCCATCGTCGGAGCTCGCTTCAACCAAGCGAAACCCTCTTCGCTTCATCACACTCGTCTCGCCATTTCCTCGACCACCAAGGTAACGTCTCTCTCTCCGTGGAGTTCGAGGTTCCATTTCTGCGTTCGGAGTCGAAGAGACTGATCTGCAAGTGTGTGTTGTCAGGGCTATTCTGTTGTGGCCAATGGGTTGAGGTCGGTTTTGCCTGGGATTGTGAATAAGGAGAGGAATCTGCATCAGGACTCGGTGATTTCTTCGGAGGAGAACACAGTGAGCGATAATCCTTCTGGTGGTAGATTGATGCTCATTGATGGAACTTCTGTCATTTACAGAGCTTACTACAAGATTCTAGGTACAATTTTGCTCTATATTGTATACAGAAAGAAAGAAAGAAATTATCGGGTTTTTTTTTTTCGTTTGTTGTTATTTGCGTTCGTTGATCTTCGAATCGAGTAATGTTTAATTTTACCTCTTTGGTTCGGGAACGTAGCGAAGTTGCACCACGGGCTGCTCTCGCACGCTGACGGTAACGGAGACTGGGTTTTGACGGTGTTTACGGCATTGTCTCTTGTGAGTTATCTTTACGTTGCGCCTTCATTTTTTCGTGTAATGGGTCAACCTGATATTAGCATGAATATGCACGTTGGGATGAGGTAAATAGACTTGATGAAAGATTAGGCCTGAGATATTCTTATACCTTTTTTGCAGATAATTGACGTTTTGGAATTCAAGCCTTCCCATGTAGCGGTATGTCGTTTCTCTTTCCTACGTGCTAAATGTTCCGATTTTCAATCTATTTTTTGTTGTTTAATGGCTCTTGTTTAATACTATTTCTTATTTTCTCTTGTGCTGCACTCAAGTTATGCTTTGATGTCCCAATCCAAAGTAATCGCAGAAATAATTTATAAATGACAAGGCGTTTCGCTTAGTGTAGCACGATCATTGATCAACACAATACAAAGTATTAAAGAAAATTACAGAATCGGAGAGAATTTTTTTCGGCCACTTTTGATCATAACTAAGCCACAAAATATTTTTTTATATTTTGGTTTATTTATGTATCTTGCAAGTTATCTATCTTAACTAGATAGTATTGCTGATTCAGTTTCTGTTGCTTCTTTTCATGCAGGTGGTGTTTGACCATGATGGTGAGATATGAAATTTGATGTAATGTTCTAGTTTCTATATGTCTGTATGTGTATATGTTAATATATTATATATATACTCCTCGTAGAATATAGATTCTCTTGCCTTTGTGATCATTATTCCCTTAAGCCTCCTTTTTTTTTTGTAGTAGAGTAGCGGTATGATTTAACTTGTAAAGTGATAAATGGCTAGAACGACTAGAAAACTCCGTTTTGAGTGGTTTTAGTTCTTCACATACATGTTCAGTCTTTTTACTTAGGTTGTGATTACAAGGCTACAGCCGGATGCTAAAAATACCTTTATCTCCCATGGTGCCCAGTAGTTGTCTTATTTGTTCTTCAATTTTGAGAGAGACTTCTTATAAGTTGGCTAACTATAGATTAGTGTCTCATCGTAGAGATATGAGAAACCGTGTAATAACATAGCTACCTTTGACTAACTCGCTAGTTGATGTATCAGTTCTCGGGAAAAGTTGGTTTATGGGCCTGCTCTTCGAGTAAATTTTTATGATAAGACAAGACTTCTCTTTTCAGGATTTCCATTTGGTCAAACATATAATTCATCCAAAGAAAGTTTTATGGCAAAAGGTATGTTTTCCACTTGTAAGTTAGTTTTCTCGCATTCAAATTGAGAAAATAACCCAGTTTGTATAAAAAAAAAATCCCAAAGTGTAGGTAGGAAAAGAATACAAGGAGTAGGCAGATTTAGCAGCTTGGTATTAGGGAATTGTCGCACGGGAATTCTGCAGGGTTTCTCTTCTTCCTAGGTTGTCTATAGATATAAATTTCTTTGTTTGTTGGTGATAAATCCGTGATTACCTATCCTTGGAGGGAGGGCAAGACAGTCATTTAGTCTTGAAAGTCTAGTCCTGGTAATCCAGTCTTTTTCTTATTTGAGTACTTAGGGTTTTATCATCTCCTAAAGATGTCTAGCATTGGGCTGTTCGGAAGTTTATGCTATGTATGACTGCTGACCTTAACCAATTTCTGCATAAGAAAAACGCTAAGCATGACTGCTGACCTTAATTTACACCCTAATCACTCTAATAACAAAATTTTCAATAATACGCTTAATTAATCTAGATGCCTTTTTGCCCTTTTCTCTTATTACAAATGCACATACATTTGTATGTAAGTTGTGGGCATTTTGTCTGCTTTTGTGCATAGACTCAATGCTTGAATTCAGTAATTTCAAATGTTTATTACAACCTTGGAACATTTTTCTTTTAGAAAGAGCTATTTCTTGATTCGAACACAATATTAATGTGTTAACTTTTCTAGGTAGGAATTTTCGGCATACTTTATACCCTGCTTACAAGAGCAATAGGCCGCCAACTCCTGATACTATAGTCCAGGGCCTTCAGTACTTAAAAGCGTCCATCAAGGCTATGTCTATTAAAGTTATCGAGGTAATTTCAATATACATCGTGTATATAGCTAGTTGATGTTTATCGTTATGGTCCGTCAATAATTAATCTTCTTGTCAGGTCCCTGGAGTGGAGGCTGATGACGTCATCGGAACATTAGCTTTGAGAAGTGTCGATGCTGGCTATAAGGTAAGATTTGTATTTTATGAGTGAAATAGATGTGTATAAGTTAGCTAGAAATAGTTAACTATACTGCAAATATGTAATTAGTATTATTTTTGATCCCTCAGGTATTTTCCTTATTTTAGAGAGATTAGGTTAGTTGACCTATGTTAAGTTTAGTATTATGTTTTATATATCCCATTTGATTTTTATTGAATAAAATATTCAATAATTAAAGAAACCGTTGACAGGTAAGAGTTGTCTCCCCGGACAAAGACTTCTTTCAATTATTGTCTCCTTCGTTGCGTCTTCTTCGAATTGCTCCACGAGGTGGTGAGTAAGTATCTCAATTCACTAGGCTCTCCTTTGCTAAGTTCTTAAGTTTTCTTCTTTCATGCACATCTTTTTAGTTTCTGATACCTGTTTATATTAAACCATTGGAGAAGTATCACCTCTCGGAGGGTCTTTGATAGGAATCAAACACGATTTTCTGCAAAAATCCCAGCAATGAGAATTAACTAAGCACAGACGAAATGCAGTAGAAACGGTCATTCCTTCGAGCATTACCAAAACTCTCATCAATGTTCAATAATTTTTTTTACTAATCAAACATAATGGCTGTACCTAAATTAGGCGCCCTATATATAGGGTTAGAATTTATAATTCTATGTTTATTGTAAAATACCCACAATACCCCGACTCAATGAAAATACATTATTACATAAATAAATGTAAATAAAGGCTAACAGTCTTAAGTATTAACAAACGGCCGCGTAATGAAAAATTCTTAAACATGTGTATAGGATTCACCATTTACTACCCTCATAACTACTCTGATCGAAGCTAGTTTCACATTTCTCAGAATGGCTTCATTTGGAATGGAAGATTTTGCTAAAAGATACGGATCATTACAACCTTCTCAGTTTGTAGACGTTCTTGCTCTTGTGGGCGACAAGTCAGACAATATTACCGGTGATTTAATATCTTCTGTTTGTATAAATTCCTATTGTAATATAAATATTAAATGTTAACTGCAGATATAATAGCCCGAATATTAAAGATGAGAGTTTCTGGATACTGAGTGATTGTGTATATCTAATATTCCAATGCAGGAGTCGAAGGAATTGGATATGTTAATGCCGTGCAGCTAATCACAAAGTTTGGTGCGTCAATGAATTTCATTTATCGTTTCTTATAGAACATTATATTTTTTTCTCATCCCGTTTGGTATCAATTTTTCATGACAACTTTAACTGCTTCTTTGACAGGCACCTTGGAAAATTTACTGCAAAAAGTTGACGAGATTGAGGAGGGGCGTGTTAAAGAGGTATTATTATCAGTGATGTTTGGCCTTCTTCAGGCCGGGTTTTTCGGGCCTTCCAATCAAATGATAAACATAGTCTAATTTTCAAATAATACATAACTTAAGCCTAAAATAGAACCCTAATAGCCTTCAAAAAAAAAAAAAATAGAATCCTAATAGCTAAGCCTAAAACTATAATACATTAATTATAAAAAAGAAAAAAAAAAACTAAAACCAAACCGGGAACTGGGCCGGGTCAATTTTGAAAGCCTTGGCCCGCTGATTCCTGATTTTCATTAATAAGAAAGGCCTGGTTTTAGACCGAAAACGGGGCCAAAACTTTCGCACCTAGTTTTATGTTTCAATTCTATGGCCTAGTGGTTGAGTTATTTCAAGCATGCAGCAAATTAAATTTACTTCATTATATTTTTGGCTGGGATTTGTTGATGAAGCTAACTCGGCGTCGGATAAACTTTCTCTTGTAGGCCTTGAAAGCACAAGCCGAACAAGCTCTGTTAAGCAAGAACTTGGTAATTTAATCGGTTTATATACAGCGTGGTCGATTTATATTCCTTTGAATTTGCTTGGGATTCTTTTATCTTTTTTTTTTTTTTTTGCAATCGTATTCGTAAACGACGTTGTTATATTCATAGGTACTTCTGCGGACAGATCTGCCGTTCTACATGGTACCGTTTGTTACCAAAGATCTCGTGTTCGAGCAACCGAAGGTCGGTTTTCTGTACAACTATGAACAATGCAATTGATCATATTATTGTTCTTTGTGATTAATGTTGATCATTGCTTATTGTAATGAACGCAGGATAATGGGGAGAAGTTCAGCAGCCTTTTGAATGCAATCGGCGCGTACGCAGAGGGATTCTCGGTTGATCCAGTCATCAGGCGTGCGTTTTACTTGTGGGAGAAGCTCGAAACTAGGTAGTCTTTACGTTCTTGTACCTAGATTTATGAATTTAAGTTTTTCGAGGACGGGACACAAGAACAATTCTGGAAATCATTTTTTGTTTCCATCAAACTCTGTGTTTACGCCACTATTGGTAGTTGTACATAAATACGGTATTCCCTATTCCGGGTTTTTTTAAGGGTTTTTGTTTCTATCTTTCACGAATAACCGAGAAATCTAGAAAGTGAATCTTTAAATGGTTCATCAAAATCTATTTTTTTTAGAAGAGCTTGCTTACGAAGGATATCGAGTATTATTGCAGCTAAAAAAGAAAGAAAACATGCCGTCACACTTGATATCACATTGGGTACTTATACCGTAAATATCTTTTATATCGGAATAAGATGTTTATCTCTACGACAGGAAACCGAAGATGACTTGATGTAAAGCAACGCAAAAACGACAATAATATAAAAGTGACATCGAGAACTATGTCGTTTGCTCAACTTATAATCCTTTTCAATCCATTGATTATTATATTTTTTTAAAAACGGTTAAAAACGGCGTAAGTATTCAATCTTTTAAATTTTTTTGGTGGTGTACATTTTTTTAATGGCTAAAGTTTTCAATGTTTACTATGCTGTTTAGCTTCAAAATGTTTTTAGTGGCGATAAAGTGTTCAAGATTTAACGCCACGTCCAAAATTTAGTTAAATTTGTCAAAAAATTTGATGAATACCGAGAGCAAAAAAAAAATTATTGATATGGGAAACATTGACCGGAAAACAAAAATTATAGTAAAATCTCGTTAAATTAAGACTTAATAAATTAATAATTTCGATAAAATAATATTTTTATATGGTCCCGAGTCTAATTAACATGACTAAAATTTACCTCGATAATATTATAAAATCCTCCAGTCCCAACAATATTAATTTATAGAGGTTTTCCTGTAGTGAGCTTACGTCACTAAAAATATCAAGATATTAAGTATTTATGCCGCTATTATTCTTGGCTTCTTCATCAATCAATCATGCTCAGAGGAAATTCCTGTGAGTTTGTTGTGATTACGAGCTCGTAAGAAGCAGATGATTCTTCTCTCTCGGACATGGTCTTTCTGAATTCTCCATCGTTTTCCTTCACTCGCAAGCTCTCTCTCTTCTCTTTTCATCATTCTCGTTTCATCAACAAGAAGAGATTGATTTGCATTGGAAGCTGCGAGCATACAGGCTTTTGCTTCGAGGATTGTCTCTCTCTGTTGAAGCGAATCGGTGATTCTGGGGTTTCGAATCATGGCAAGTCTGTTCATTGCCTCTGTGTCAAGACTGGGTTTGGCTCGGATGTTTTCGTACAGAACAATTTATTGAAGTCTTACGTTGATTGCGGTGATCTGAGGAACGCTCGTCTCTTGTTCGATGAAATTCCCGAGCCGAATCTGGTTTCGTGGACGAGTATGGTTTCTTCTCACGTCCATGACGGTCAGTACGAGGCCGGCTTGGTCATGTTTCACCGCATGATCCGGTCCGGGATATGTCCGAACGAGTTCGGTCTCTCTGTGGCGCTCAAGGCTTGTAGAGTCCAGCGCAGGTTAACGATGGGTTCGGTCATCCATGGACGGGTTTTGAAATCTGGGTTTGAATTAGATCGGTTCTGCTGTTCTTCGATTCTCGGGATGTATCTCGAGTGCGGAAACGGCGACTATGCCCTTCAGTTCTTTGACGGGATTCCGCTGGAGATGAGATCCGAGGCTTCGTGGAATACATTGATAGATAGTTATGTGCAAATATCGAGTGCAAATGAGGCTGTCAAGTTGTTTAATCTGATGATGAAGTCGGGAATATCTCCAAATTGTTTCACTTGTTCAATCATTCTTAAACTATGTGCTAAAGTGTCGATTCCCGAACTTGGACGGGCGATTCATGGGCACATCGTGAAAGCCGGTTTTGAAGATAACGTCATTATAGGTGGTTCTCTAGTTGATTTCTATGCAAAATCGAAGCTCGTAGACGATGCTCTCCGACTTTTCTGGGATCTCGAAAAGAAGGACAATATGGTTTGGTGTGCCTTATTGTCTGGATTTCATCAGATCGGAGATTCCGATCAAGGGTTGACTTTATATTCCTCGTTTCTTTCAGAAGGTAATAAGCCAGACCCGTTCACCTTCTCTGTTGCTTTCGGTTTATGCTCTAAGTTAGAGACTCAGTCAACCGGAGCTCAGATACATTGCAGCCTTATAAAACACGGATTCGTGATAGACTCGGTTTTAGGAAGTTCCCTCATCAACATGTACGGTAATATCGGAATGGTTTCAGATACTCATCAATGTTTTGAAGAAGTCGTGCATAAGGATGAGATCTGCTTCAGTGCGATAATCAATAACTTAGTTTTGAATTCGAGCAATGAAGCCGCCGTAGAGCTATTCGCGGAGATGGTAAAACTCGGTCTGACCACAAACCAATCCACGATCAGTTATGTTCTTCGAGCATTAGGTGATCTCGATATGCTAAAGCAAGGAAAGAATCTCCACTCTCATGTCCTAAAAAATTTTGGCGACTCGAGTGATTCGAAATTATCTATGGAAAATGCTCTCATTGAGATGTACACTAAATTCAGGGATGTCGGTGAGGCAAAATTGGTTTTTGAAGCAATGCGAGAGCGGAACGAGTACTCCTGGACGACCATGATGACCGGAATCAGTCAAATTGGGAGATTCGAGGAAGTTTTATGGTTGTTTCGTGATATGCTTCTTCTCCGTTCACAATCTGAAAAGCCGAGTGAATTTACTCTAGTTGTTGTAATCCAGGCTTGTACAGATCTGGAAGCATTGAGTTCAGGATCACAAATCCATGGCTATATCGTAAAGTCGGGATTTTCTTCCCATCCCTTTGTTCAAAGCTCGCTGATTGGCATGTACTCAAAATTCACAGCCGAAATTCACGCCGCCTTTTCAGTTTTCTCTTCAGCAAATGAAAATGATCTCGTCTCTTGGTCAGCGATGTTCAGTGCATGGATACAAAATGGATATTACGAGGAAGCTCTAAAGAATTTCATCGTATTCCATAAAAGTTTCAATTTCTCGGTCGACGAATCCATATTCACGAGCTGCTTCTCGGCTTGTGCCGGCTTGGCGGCAATGGAGATCGGTAAATGTTTCCATTCCTCTGCGATCAAATCAGGTCTAAACTCACATATACACGTCGCTTCTTCCATTATAGATATGTACAGCAAATGCGGTTTTATCAACGATGCACGTCGGTTTTTTGATGAAACCGAAGATCACAATCTGGTAACTTGGACGGCTATGATCTCGGGATACGCTTATAACGGGCTTGGGAGAGTCTCAGTTCATCTTTTCAACGAGTTGAAAGAAACCGGATTAAGACCAGATGGCATAACTTTCCTCGGGGTTTTGACGGCCTGCAGCCACGCAGGGCTAGTTTCGGAAGGTTGGAAGTTTTTCAAGTCAATGAACGCTGACTATGATTTGGACATGACGATAAATCACTACGCATGCATGGTTGATCTGCTCGGAAGAAACGAGCAGGTCGAAGAAGCGGAATCTCTTGTGGAAGAGTCTCCGTTCGAACCAAGATCGAAGTATCTTCTGTGGAGGACATTGTTGGGAGCTTGCAACACGCATGGGAATATCGAAACCGGAAATCGGATTGCACAGAAGATGCTTGAGTTTAAGCCAGAAGAACCGTCGACTTATGTTTTGATGTCCAACATCTACGCTTCGGCTTCGATGTGGGACGATTCCATCGAGCTGAGAAGGAAGATGAGACACGGGAATGTCGTGAAGACACCTGGCAGTAGTTGGATCCATATACCCGCTTAAATGGCTCACGTTGGTCGAAGGAAATAGGTGAGCGGCGAGCGCAATGTATCGAGTTTTAAGCTTCTTTGGCAGGTAAAATGTAGGTAATTTCTCATTCTTGATGCTTTTTTTCTTTCCTCTCTGATTTAATTGGTGAATTACTTCATTGACAACCAAGAAATTTTTGAATTTGATTGCCGTTTTGATATGCCGGGAAGTGCGTTAAAAGCAGCCAATGGATACCGATTGCTTCCTTCCTGGTTCTATTTCCCACAAGGACTCAACAAGGTTTCATATAATACATTATTATTTAATTTATACATTTATATATATATTCTCTTGTTTTTTTTTTTTTCCTCAGAGTTATTATTTATTTATTTCTAAATGCTAGAGGGTGTTCAATTATCTCTTATTGGTCCCTTTGAAAAAATCTTTTTTTTTTTTTTGTAACTCATAAGGGTAAATGTGTAAGTCTATATTCGTAATCATTCTGACTAATGGTATTACTTTTAATATAAATTTCTTCAATTATCCTCCGAATTATAAAAAAAATTAAGTTTTCGTCAATTTTTGTTATTTACTTATTTTTCAATCTATTTCACATTAAAAACAAATACAGGTAAAGTAAACAGAAAAAAAAAATATCTGTTTAGTTTAGCCATTAGTAGATTAGTTTGGGCTTTAGAGATAATTGCGGAGACATGGAGTTCAATACAATGAAATTGAGGGGAAAATAACACGTGTTTAGAGAAGGAAAAAATAATAACTGAAACAAATTACAAATAGATATTGTTTTCTCTTTTCGAAGATCTTTTTATTTTGATTTTCCAATAATTTAAAAATCATTTATATGACGCGTTATATATTTATTATAGTTAGTTATGAAATACATATTGTTTTATAATCTTGTAGAAATATCTTTTACATTTAATAAGATACGCTATATCTATCTATAATAGTTTCCTATATATATGTAACGTACTTTGTGAATTCACATTCGCTTTCTCTTCTTTGTTCTCCCTCTCTTGCGTTTAGACTCTGCTTGGACATTCAATGGCTTCCTGTGCTTCTCTGAAGATGGCGTCCCTCGCCGGCCATGTGACGTTTCCTTCTCCGAGAAACGGCGTCGTTAATGGCGGAGTTCGACTGAAGCAAAGCAAACTCTCGGTTGTCTCTTTTCCTCGTTGCTCTTCTTCCCATGCAGTAATATTTCTTCTTCGATCATCTGCATATTTGTTTTCTCTTTGAGTACTATATATATATATATATATATATATATTCCGACGCATATAACATATATATAAGCAATTGTTAACGAGAACTACTTCCGAATCACAGATGGTGAGTTCTACTAAAGTTGTGCACGGGCGAAGAAACAGTCTCGGATCTTCGGTTCGTTGTGATGAGGCGGTATTGGAAAAAATAATTGAGACGCCAATCGGAAAATCCATGCGCAAGAAACTCGAAGGTAATCTCAAACGGGATGATTTCCATACCAAAGGCGATGCCCACTGTGCCACTTGTTCTGGTTCGGGTCTCTATGTTGATCCAGTCATGAAAATCGTCAAAATCCGATGCTTAGGTATATCATCTTTTACACTGACTCAGTACTATCGATAATACCAGACTCTGTATTATCGATACTTACAATTCTCGTGTCGTGTTGTGGTTGACTTAGAATGATAAAGATTGAATTTGACACTTGGTTCTTATTTTATGGGTATCGTCTTTGCAGTTTGCGGAGGAAGCGGCGAGGCCATGCCTGAAGAAAGAATCGAGACGCCCGTCAGAATATCCATACCCGAGAAAATCATCGGAGATAATCTCAAATGCGATGATTGCCATTCTAAAGGCGGTGCCCAGTGTGCCACTTGCTCCGGTTCGGGCCTCTATGTTGATCCAATCATGAAGATCGTCAAAATCCGATGCCTAGGTATTTCATCTCATACTATTTGTACTTACGAATTCTCGTGATTTGTTTCTTGGTGGTTGACTTTGAATGATAAAGAATGACTTTGACATTTAGTTCCTATTTTTCGTTATCGTCTCTGCAGTTTGCCGAGGAAGCGGTGAGGCCATGCCAAAGGAAAGAATTGAGACACAATTTACAACATCCACGCCCGAGAAACTCAACGTAGATAATCTCACATGCGAAGAATGCCATGCTAAAAGCGATTTTCTTTGCACCACTTGCTCCGGTTCGGGCCTTTATGTTGATCCAGTCATGAAGATTGTCAAAATCCGATGCCTAGGTATATCATCTTTTACACTGACTCGGTACTATTGATACTTATAAATTCTCGTATTTTGTTTCTTGGTGGTTGACTTTGAATGAAAAAATTGAATTTGACATTCGGTTTCTACTTGTGGATATTGGCTTTGCAGTTTGCGGAGGAAGCGGTAACACTATGTTTCCGGGATGCGGCGGGATAGGCCATCTTGGTCTTATATGACTAGTTTGTTGTCAGTGTTTGCGTTTTTACATTGCTCCTTAGCTTATACTTTAGCTACTTTGTGAAGATCACAATTCAATTTTTTGTTTTATTGTATAAGATCACAATTTAATTTTTATAGTTTTCATCTTAATACTTATGTAATTTCAATTATTACTTGTAAATATTGATAATTTATTCATTGATAATTTATTCATTGATTGAATTCTAGAATTATTTTGCCAATTTTATGTTTTTATTTCGTTGATCGGATTTCAATCATGGGTATGGTAACGAGGTCAAAGTCTCCGGCCTTGTTACTCATTTGTTATTAAAGCACAGAATGTCTTAAAAATCACAATTTAGTTTTGTAAGTGATGGATGCTAAATTGACTTGAAAGTATTATTGCAACATATACGAATTAATTCATTTTCTCATACATTTATGTTTTCTTCTAGAGATTTGTACATAAATAATCAAGAGATCGTATTTAAAAAAAATGTGGCACTAAAATAAAGAGAAACTTCTAAATTAATTTACAATAAAGTTATCATTACTTCAATCTAAAATTATGAAAATCTAGATAAAAAAATTACAAGAAAATAAATTGTCCTTTGGTTGTGTAAAAAAAAAAAAAAAAGATAAAAACGTCACATCATTATAAATTCATTGTGGAGAAAAATAATTTTGATATTTATAAAATATGAAATAAATTCGAAAACTTTCAAAGAAATAATAATTCTATTCTAAACTTGTACCATATAATAATGTCCCTTCTAAACGCCTAAACATTTGAAGGTGCATATGATGATACAAATGATAACACTCCTAGTCCCGTTTGCCATTATTTATTAATAGGTACTTTTACTTCTTCTTCTTTTTTTTAATTTTAACTTAATATATATGTTTAGTAATTTACAATAACAACACTTCAACAAAAAGTTAAGATTTTTTATAGACAAAATTCAAAAACAGTCAATAGATAATATTTTTAGAATCTAATTTTACTTTTCGTCAACTCTATCTCCATAAATATTTTTTGAATGGTAAAAGTACCAAAGACATATATTATTATTGCGGTTAAAATTCTAATTCTTTTTATGTGGAAAAAGTATCAATTTTTTTATGTCCTTATTTTTTATTAATGTGGTTAAAGTACCGATTTTTTTGGATGATAAAGATACCAATTCTTTACGTCCGTTTTTTTTTTTTTAAATTAATTCGGTTGAAGTACCAATTCCTATTGGGTGGTAAAAGTACAAAAAATATTTAAGTATTGCGGTTAGAGTACCAATTTTTAAGGTGGTAAAAGTACCATTAATTTACATTCACATTCTTAAATTATTATAGTTAAAGTACCAATTATTTTTGGAAGGTGAACATAAATAAAAAAACAAATACATATTATCATTACAGTTAAAGTATTAATTCTTTTTAGTTGGTAAAAGCACTATTTTTTTACTGTGGACGGAAGAAACGTGGATGTAAAGATTGGTACTTTCATCATATTTATTGTCAATTAAAAGCACAAAAGGCACAATAAACTAAGAAAGATTTTATTTTATTTTATTTATCGAATAATTATATTATTTAAATTATTTTTTAATTTTTGTATAGTAATATTGAGATTTAACTAGTATTATTTATGTCTACTTTTGTATTTTTTGACATTTAGAAGTTGATTAAGTAAAACTGGTTACCAAACACTAAAATTGAACTTTTTTAAAAACTAATTGTTTTATCTTTTGATTAACCAAATAGTGCATTACTTTCTCTGACATCAGTTTTTATGACAGTAAATTTTAAAAGTAATTCTGAAAAGAGTTCAACAATGCCAAACTAGGCCATAATTGCAAAAAGTGTTAAAATTTAACAATTTTAATTTCACTTAACTTCTTAGTTTTTTCATTTACAATGATTAGTCTTGTTACTATAGATATAGATATATATAAATTGTACGGAACATACCATTTAAAAAGAAATCGGGTTTTTAAAGATTAATCGATTAATAGCTCAATATGCTCAACTATATAAGAGTTTGAGGAATCGGGTTTTTAAAGATTAATTGATTAATAGCTCAACAGGCTCAACTATATAAGAGTGATTCACAATTGAAAAAATATATATTTTTTTTAATCCGATAATCGGAATTTAATAGCTCTAAATTTATTTTTTAATAGCTCTAAATTTATTTTTTATTAATGTGCTCATCATGCATTAAAAAAAAACACAATCGGAACAAAGGCGTTAAAAAGAGTTCTCGCCTCTCAACTGAAAGTATTCGCTCTAATTTAAATTTTAAATACGTTTCTCTTTTTTTTTTTTACCATAATTTAAATATATAAGATTAATCACAGTACAAATACTTAAATGTTTTCACAGTCAAAGTTCCTAAAACGTATTGTTGTATCTCACTAAAAGTTTTAGTGAACTTTGTAAATGATTAATCAAAATTTAGATGTGATACTAGCAAAATTCTCTCATTTTTTCGCAAATCAACTATGTTTAAGACATATGTGTTCACTCCGGATTAAAATTATTATGGAAACGTTCCTTGAAGTGTGATGTTAGATAAAAGGTAAAAAAACGACATTTCATATTTATCCTAACCATCAGTGGTCTAGTTTAATATCCTCGTTAAGAAATCTAAGGCAAGCTTGTGGAGTCCAACTCCATATGTTACAAGACTCGACATTACAAGTTTCTTTAACAGACGTACTTGAATGCAACTGCCCAATTGCCCAATTGATTCTAAGATTGCAAACTTTTTCTTTTTAAACCTTCTAAAAAGGAGCGCATTGTTAAGTCACAACTTAACTTTCTTTTTTCATAATCTAGAAGTTTACAGGCATAGATTTATTTTGGTATAAACACATACTATATATAAAGATTGCATATTGTTATTCAATTTATTTAGTCAGCAATTACATCGATAAACACGCTCTCAAAAGATCTCTCAATCTCTCATTTGTAGACATTTTCCCAACATGCTCATATCGAACTGAAGCCTACTCCAAGTCGCGTGTTGTCGACCGCTTTTAACGCACTTCTCGGCATATCAAAATGGCAATCAAATTCAAAATTTTATACTTTTCTTGGCTGTCAATGATTCTGCCAAATAAGCTTAAAACTCCGTACGCCGGACTTGCCTATTTTTAGTGGCGATAAAGTGTTCAAGATTTAACGCCACGACTAAAATTTAATTAAATTTATCAAAAAAAATTGATGAATACTGAGAGTAAAACAAAATATTATTGATATGGGAAATATTGACCGAGAAAAAAATTAAAGTAGAATCTCTTTAAATTAATACTCAACAAATTAATAACTTTGAGAAAATACAAATGTATGTGCATTAGTAATAAGAGAAAATGGCAAAAATGTGTCTAAGTTAATTAAGGGTATTTTTGAAAAAATTGATACTAGAGTAATTAAGGTGAAAATTAAGGTCAGTAGTCATACTTAGCATCAGGGTTCCGAAAATCGCAAAAATCGAGCGATTATCGTTCGATTAATCGAAGAAATGGTGTTCTCGGTAACTTATCTCTAGTAATCGCTGCCGTTTTATACTTTTCGAAATTTTTCGAACCGAAAACTTTGGTACTTATCGCTGCAACTTTTCAAGAGCAAAATAACGATAATCGGAGGACTTTTCGTCCAAATTTGGGTAAGTTCGAAAATTTTGATATCATTGTGGCAAAAGTACATATGTTTCGGAAATTGTTGATTTGAGTTAGTTACTCGAATATTTTGGTGTAATTTCGTTTTATAAAATTGTATATAATTTTAAAACTAATCGGTTTGCATAAATTTTTTTTTAATTTGAAGTTTTTCTGAATTGTGATATCATTGTGGCAAAAGTACATATGTTTCGAAAATTGTTGATTTGAGCTAGTTACTCGAATATTTTGGTGTAATTTCGTTTTATAAAATTGTATATAATTTTAAAACTAATCGGTTTGCATAATTTTTTTTTTTAATTTGAATTTTTTCTGAATTGTGATATCATTGTGGCAAAAGTACATATGTTTCGGAAATTATTGATTTAAGCTAGTTACATTAGTATGAGACTTGGTTTGTGGCTTATATATTATATTTTGTATGAGACTTTTATGTTTATATTTTGTGACATTAGTATTTTATGTTATGTTTTTAGTGTAAAATATGTGTGAAATTTTTTTATAGGTTTTCCATCGATAAATCCATCGATAAACGATTAATCCATCGATAAGTTCGATAAGTTTCGATAACGGCAAACGATAATTTTTATAGGTTTTCCGTCGATAAATCCATCGGCAAACGATTAATCCATCGATAACGGCAAACGATTTATCGGCCAAAACGGCATTTTGATCCTTGCTTAGCATAAACTTCCCAACGGCCCAATGCTAGGTATCTATAGGAGATGATAAAACCCTAAGACTCAAACAACGAAAAAAATAGAATATATTTATGACACAATTTCCAACCTACTCATATCGAATTGAAGCCTGCTCCAAGTAAGTAGAGTCTTGCATCGTCAAGAGCATAGCCCGGAAGCCGATGAACATTAGCCCAATCATCCAACTATATTCTTGGAAGAATCTTGTGGCTTTGTCAGATACCGCTTCGTAGACTGGCAGTTCTTCCGCCAATCTCGATATGATTCTTTCAACACCATTGTCCATTATCAAAAATTCTTTCAGTATGTCGTCTCTCGAAAATCTCGGGACATAGCATCAAAACCACGTCGCAAAGACGTCATGTCTTCCAGCGTGGCGCTTATGATGAGATTCTTATGGAATGTGTTCCCTATCGGACTTACTTATTGATAGAGAGAACTCACGAAAAGGCTTAAGTATTGGTTATATTTATAAGCTAATGTTTCCCAGTCTTAAACCCAACCTATTATGTCACTGGGGGTATTTAAGCCTACAAGGTGTTCACCGTTAAGCCTAGCCATCATCTTCTGATTATTCGAGTTTATCTAGTCTAATTTCAGACCAAGGGTTAGGTTATCAATCATGTTTTGAATAGAAGATGGGTCCTTTATTTATAGTCTTGGGTCCCCCCAAATCCTTCATTCCTGAGCGATGTGGGACTTTTTCGGGTCTGATTATTTGAGTTATCTTTGCAGTTTCGGAGGAAGCGGTGAGGCCATATCGGAAGAAAGAATTGTGGCGCAACACGCAACATCCACGCCCGAGAAACTCAATATAAGTAATCTAACATGCGACGAATGCCATGCTAAAAGCGATTTCCTTTGCACCACTTGCTCCAGTTCGGGTATTTATGTTGACCCAATCATGAATATCATCAAAATTTGATTCCTAGGTATATCATCTTTATACTTATTCATTACTATTGATACCTATAAATTCTCACTCTACTTCGTATTGGTTGGCTTTGAATGATAAAGATTGAATTTGACATTTGGTTATTATGTCCGGGTATTGGCTTTGCAGTTTGCGGAGGAAGCAGTAGCACTATGTTTTCGGGATGCGGCGGGACTATAGGTCATCTCGGTGTTATATGACTTGTTTGATAGTCTTTTTTTTTTTTTCATTAGTAATTTGTTTATAATTTAGCTATATTTTTGTACCCTGTTATTGAGGTGTAGTAAAATAATTTTACCATGCAAAAATGTTATTACTCTTTGAATTTAAATTATATATGTTATAATGGAAATTAAATTATATATATATATATATATATTAAAAGTGTAATAGTAGAGTCGTGGGATGATTTAAGTTGTAAAGTGAAAAGTTCTGCTAGAATAACTAGTAGGACTCTCCGTTTTGAGTGGTTCTAGTTCTTCAGACATGTTCAGTCTTATTTCTTCTTCAATTTTGAGTGAGGCTTCTTATGAAGTTTTATGGCAAAAGGTATGTTTTCCACTTGTAAGTTACTTCTCTCGCATTCAAATTGAGAAAATAACCCAGTTTATATATATATATATATATGAGCCCGAAGTTGCAAGTCTAGTCATTTTATGTCTTTTCCGTTATTTATGTTAATAAGGGTCTTTTGGTCATTTGTGTCATAAATATATTCTATTAATTTTTTTTCTTGTTTGAATTTAAGGTTTCATCATCTCCTATAGATGCCTAGCATTGGGCCCTTGGGAAAGTTACTTAATTTTCACCCTAATTACTCTAGTAACATTTTTTTCAAAAATACCCTTAATTAACCTAGATGTCTTTTGCCCTTTTATTTTATTACTAATGCAAATGCATTTGTATTTTATCGAAATTATTAATTTGTTGAGTATTAATTTAACGAGATTCTACTGTAATTTTTTTCTCGGTCAATATTTCTCATACCAATAATATTTTGTTTTTCTCTCAGTATTCATCAATTTTTTTTATAAATTTAATTAAATTTTAGAAGTGGCATTAAATCTTGAACACTTTATCGCCACTAAAAATAGGTGAGTCCGGCGTACCGAGTTTTAAGCTTCTTTGGCAGCTGAATCATTGACAGCCAAGAAAAGTATAAAATTTTGAATTTGATTGCCGTTTTCATATGCCGAGAAGTGCGTTAAAAGCAGTCGACGTACACCGATTGCTTCATTCCCGGTTCTATTGGCCACAAGGACTCAATACGGTTTCATATATATATATATTTCTCTAGTCCCAACAGATTTTAATATATATATATATATATATATGAAATAAATATTTTATAGATAATTAATTTATTGAGTATTAAAAAAATGTATTAGATATAGTTGGGAGTTGGGACTTACATAAGTATTATGTAATCAATTTCATTAATTTTTTAAATATTAATTTTGAAGAAGTTATATTATATACATGTCTCAAGTTAATATTTATGTAAATGCGTAAATTTATATATTCGTATTATCTTGACTAATGGTGTTAATATAAATTTCTTCAATTATCTTCCGAAGTTAAAAAAAAAAAAAAACTTTTTAGCTTAGCAATTAATAAATTAGTTTGGACTTTAGATCTAATTATGGAGACATCGAGTACAATACAATGAAATTGAAGGGAAAATAACACGTGTTTAGGGGAAAAAAATATAACTGAAATAAATTACTAAATATGTATTTTTTCTTTTGGAAAATCTTTTTATTTTAAACTTCCACTAAATTAAAAAAAAATGACGCCTTATATTATATTATATATATCATAATAGTTAGATACAAAATACATATTGTTTTATTATCTTGAGAAATATCTTTATACGCTATATATCTATAATAGTTTCCATATATATATGTAACGTATTTTGTTTGTGGATTCATATTCGCTTTCTCTTCTTTGTTCTCTCTTGCATACTGAGTCGTGACATTCAATGGCTTTCTCTGCTTCTCTGAAGATGGCGTACCTTGCCGGCCGTATCACTCCTCCTTCTCCGAGAAACGGCGACGTTAATGGCGGAGTTCGCCTGAAGAAAAGCAAACTCTCGGTTGTCTCTTTTCCTCGCTGCTCTTCTTCCCATGCGGTAATATTTCTTCTTCGATCATCTGCATATTTTTTTTTAAATCTCTTTGCGTACTATATATATTCCGGCGTACGTAGTATATATATAAGCAATAGTTAACGAGAACTACTTCCGAATCACAGGTGGTGAGTTCTGCTAAAGTTGTGCACGGACGAAGAAACATTCTCGAATCTTCGGTTCGTTGTGATGAGGCCGCATTGAAAGAAGAAATTGAGACGCCAATTGGAAAATCCATGCGCGAGAAACTCGAAGATAACTTCAAGTGCGATGATTGCCGTACCAAAGGCGATGCCCATTGTGCTACTTGTTCTGGTTCGGGTCTCTATGTTGATTCAGTCATGAAAATCGTCAAAATCCGATGTATAGGTATATCATCTCTTACCTAACTCCGTATTATCGACGCTTAAAAATTCTCGTGTCGTGTTGTGGTTAACATAGAATGATAAATATTGAATTTGACATTTGGTTCTTATTTTCTCGGTATCGTCTTTGTAGTTTGCGGAGGAAGTGGTGAGGTCATGCCTGAAGAAAGAATCGAGACGCCTGTCATGACATCCATGCCCGAGAAACTCATCGGAGATAATCTCGAATGCGGCGGTTGCCATTCCAAAGGCGGTACCCAGTGTGCCACTTGCTCCGGTTCGGGCCTCTATGTTGATCCAATCATGAAGATCGTCAAAATCCGATGCCTAGGTATTTCATCTCTTACACTGACTCATTACTGTTGATACTAATAAATTCTTGTGTTTTGTTTCTTTGCGGTTGACTTTGAATGATAAAGATTGACTTTGACGTTTGGTTTCTATTTTTCGGTATTCTCTTTGCAGTTTGCGGAGGAAGCGGTGAGGCCATACTAGAAGAAAGAATTGTGACGCAACTCGCGACATCCTCCCCCGAGAAACTCAACGGAGATAATCTCTCATGTGACGAATGCCATGCTAAAAGCGATTTCTTATGCACCACTTGCTCCGGGTCGGGCCTTTATGTTGATCCAGTCATGAAGATCGTCAAAATACGATGCCTAGGTATATCATCTTTTACATTGACTTGGTACTATTGATACTTATAAATTCTCATAGTTTGTTTCTTAGTGGTTGACTTTGAATGGTAATATTTGAATTTGACATTTCATTCCTACTTGTGGGTATTGGCTTTGCAGTTTGCGGAGGAAGCGGTAACACTATGTTTTAAGGATGCGGCGGGATAGGTCATCGGTCTTATATGACTTGTTTGTTTTCAGTGTTGGGTTTTTAGATTGCTACTTAGCTTATACTTTAGTACTTTGTGAAGATCGCAATTCATATTTTTGCGTTTAATTTTTGAAGATCACAATCCAAATGAATAGTTTTCATCTTATGTAATTTCGTTTATTACTTGTAAATATTGATAATTTTCTCTTACATTTATGATTTCTTCTAGAGATCTGGACATAAATCATCAAGAGATCGTATTAAAAAAAAATGTGGTACTAAAATAAACAGAAACTATTATGGCCAATCTTTTCGCACTAAAAAATTGCGGCTTTTCTAAGCTTAGGCGATAGCTCCGTAAGCGGCAACAATGTGAAGAAAAAAAAAAATTAATGTACAAAATATTTATTTTGTATAATTTTTTTTTAAAAAAAAGTACTAAATTTTAGTACATTTTAATACATACAATGGGTAATTTTTAAAAAGATTTGTACAAAAATGAGTATTTCGTACAATTTCCTATATTAAAAAAAAAAGTCAACCGATTTTTTTCCTCTTCTCCATGAAAACAAATCAATCAATTTTGCAATCGATATCCTTTTCAAAGTTTATTGTCGTTTTTAAAGTAAAGTCAAAATTCACGTTATGAGGCTTTTCCTAACTCTCTTGTTTTCTATTGGGAAAATTACTGTAAAAATACTCAACTTTTGGTCAACGTGTCTCCCGTGTATCTAACCTTTAAAACTGGCGGCAAAAATATCCAACGTGCGTTGACCGTGACTTTGACATGAAAACGTTAATTTTTCTGTTAGCATCCGCCATGTGGCCGTTAGCAGCAAAAATACCCAAACTTTTTTTCTTTCTTTTTTTTTTTTTTTGAAAAAAAAATAATTTTTATTTTTTTTAATTTTTATTTTTTTCTTTACCTGATTAGTGATAATTACTTGAATTCCAAGTACATGGAATAACACAAAAGTTAGTCAAAACATCAATTGATTTCTTAATGTGCTTGTATAAGCTACATTTGCTGATAAAAATCTTATTATTATGAGAAATTTTAAACATAATGTTACGGGCATTTTACGTAATTGATTATTAATAAATTAATAAAAGTAAAGTTATATAATTAATTTTTCTTTTATTAAATAAAGTCAATTTTAGCCCGAGATATTCACCGAAAGTCCATTTTCGCGAAATAAAGTGTCCAGATGTTTCCAAAAATATCAAGATACTCAAAAAGTCATAAAGTTTGCAAGAAATGGCCTCGGAACTCTCTCGGAACCCTTAAAGTGGATCGGGAGCACCTCGGACGGCCCTACAGGCCCCACACGAGCCACCACGCGCTCCCACGTGGCCCCACGCACAGCCACGCGTCTCCTGCCCTCCTCACGCGCGCTCACGTGCCCTCAGAAGGGCTTACGTCAGCCTAATGACGTCAGCAGAGGCGCGAGCGTGTGAAGTAGCGCGTCCGGCACAAACGCCGCGCGTGAGGGCGCGTCTGGCCTCCGATGAGGACGCAGTTTGCCACGTTGGATCGGCCTCCGATGAGGGTTTTCAGTGTCTTTCATAGCTTCCTTCGACATTATTCATGTTTCTTAGCAGGGGTATTTAAGGTTATGGATTTTAATGGGATCCCAAGGTAGGTCTTTTAGCCAATTATTACTAATCAAGCCCTATCGATTATTGATAATATATTTTTTACCGGCATATATTCGTAAGCCTTTTTTTTCTTTAATACGGAGACATTAATTGACTGTATTAATTCGATCTAAAACGGTCAATTTCCAATGAAAATGGTAATGGTGAAGATGTTAATTCGGTTCATACTTAGAATTTGAAGCAATGTGAAGACATTAACTCGGCTAATTAACATCTCTAAAAGTATCCCCGATAACAAAATAAGACTTCAAAGTATGTTCCCAACAAAAAAAAGACATAAAAATATAAGTAATGGTCATAACTTGAGAATATATGCGCTAAGAGTTTCACACACATATATATACATATTATTTAATATTTCTTTGAGATGTCATGCTATATATTTAGATAGTCAAATGTTTCAAAAACAATATGATTAGGTTTTTGTTTAAAGTTTGATTGTCAACCTTAAATTAACTATGTAATTGTTTTATTCATGATTACGTTTAGTCGGCAAATTAGCTTCTCCAAGCAAATTAATATACAATTGATTATTGATATCATGATCGACTTTTGTGTAATGCTATGTTTAAAAATTCTCATAATAATAAGATTTTTATTAGCAAATGTAGCTTATACAAGCACATTAAGAAATCAATTGATGTTTTGACTAACTTTTGTGTTATTCTATGTATTTGGAATTCAAGTAATTATAACTAATCAAGTAAAGAAAAAAAATTTAATTTTTTAATTTTTTTCAAAAAAAAAAGTTTGGGTATTTTTGCCGTTAACGGTAGAGCTGCACAAGAAACGTCGCCAAATAGGATCGCGACGCGTCGCGACGTTGACGAGGAAATCGCGACTGGTCGCGATGAAGACACGTGGTCGCGACTGAAGGGAGGCTCGATCCGCGAACTCGATCCGACGGCTGAGGCTACGCCACGTCAGCAATCCGCGTGAAGGGGTGGATTTTGTGTTTGTTTGTGGCAATAATCCCACTTTTTACCCGAATTTTATTACCCAACCACAATTATTACCCACTTTACTCGAATTTCAACCCTAAAATTTCAAATTTCATAATTTTTTCACCCACTATCTCCTCACATTTATTCACCCACTTCACCCACCACAATAATTATTCACCCACCCCACCCTCTCCTCAAACCCTATAAATACCACCTCTTCCTCCCTCATTTCCTCACCAACAATCTTCCATCTCTCTCTCAAATTCTCTCAAGTTCTCAAATTCTCTCAAGTTCTAAAGCTCTAAAGTTCTCAAGTTCTAAAGTTCTAAATTTCTCAAGTTCAAAAGTTCTCTCATTATGTCTCGAAGAAGCGGCGGTAGTTCCGGGGGTCGAAGGGCGGCCAGAAATTTGCAACCCCAATTCCAACTAGGGGGAACATCGGAGCCTACGCCCGTGGGCTACATTCCCCTTATGCTACCCGAAGAAATATTTCCTTCCCCTCCCAATCCAAATTATCCCGACGATACAGTACGGTCTCTAAGACCTAGTCTAGTCCGGGCGTTGGCCCACCACCAAGCCAATCCCGAACGTGTGTCCCGAGAATTGGTCGACGCGGTGGCTCAATCTAGGGGGGGAAATAACGATCCTTTTTTCAATCTCATGTTACGGGAAGGTGCCGATTACAGAGCTCAAGGTCCCGAAGGTGCCGATCCCGACGAACCTCAAGGTCCCGAAGATGCCGATCCCGACGACTTTCAAACGCCGCCCTCGGTCCGTGGTTCAAATGTCGGGGTTTACAACCGCGGTTCTCCTCTACCTTCGAATCAAGATAGCGGGGAAGCCTCCGTTGCCCGTCCTCGACGACATCGACGTCCTTCAACCGGGTAATAACCTTTAGTCATTTCTCTATTTATAGCTATTAGTCATTTTTCTATTTTATTAATTAATAATAATTAATAATTAATAAGTTAGTACTTAGTAATAAATAATAATTAATAATCAATAATTAAAAATTAATAATTAATAATCATTTTCGAATTTCTTGAAAGTCTTAGTATGCTCTGTGGTTGCGGTTCCGACTGATCTTCCACATCAGAAACGAATTTCTTGATATTTTTTGTTTTTAAATTTTTTAATTTAATTTAGTTTATTTTTTTCAATTACTTAATAATCATTTAATCATACTAGTTTAATAATCAAATTGTAAGTGTTGTTATCACATCACTTGAAAGTCTTAGTATGCTCTGTGGTTGCGGTTCCGACTGATCTTCCACATCAGAAACGAATTTCTTGATATTTTTTGTTATGTAATATTCATTTAATTAGTTAATAATCAATTAATCATATTAGTTTAATTAAACTTTAAATAGTTACTTAAATAAGTTAAAGAAATAAAAATGGTATTTTTTATGTGTGGTGATAATTATAAAGTTTTTACGGATTATGGTGTCTTAGAAAGATTGGTTTTTAAATAAGGTTTGCTTTGCAATCTCCTCCAAGCTAGCCTGGGAACCTCGGGGAGTTCTGTCTAGAAAAGCTTGGGCCTAAAGCGAGATCATAGCATCCTTTCCAGTCGATCTGGCCGTGGAACCTAGGGGAGTTCCGTCCAAAAGAGCTTGATAATTATTTCCACACATAGAAAATACCATTTTTAATTTCGTTAACTCTTTTATTTAACTATATGAAATTTAATTAGATTAATATGATTAATATTAAAATTTAATAATTGTAATATAAAAATTTAATAATTGTAATTTTATATTAAACTCTTAATAATATTCTTTTGTTTTAATAGAGCATCTACTTCGGGCTTGGCATGGGGACGACCAAACACTGCCCCCGTATGGAACTTTTTTTACGAAGATCGGCGGGTGGAGAATGGCCAACGAATTAAACTCGCCACGTGCAAAAAGTGTGGCCGTACACTTGATGCGATGGGTGACCTGGGAACCGGCTACTTGAAACGACACGCAAGAGCATGCTTCCCGACCGGGGATCTTGACGAGGTAAACACAACACAGGTAAGTGCACTCACGACCCCAAATTTACGGAAATGGACACTCGAATGGATACTGTCTACGGGGGCACCGATGAGTTTGATGGAACATCCTGCGCATACACAATATATGCAAAGGATTAATCCGTCTTACCAGCAGTTTTCCCGTACGACGTATACTAGGGACATGGAACAAGCTTATGCTATGCAAAAAAACTATTTGGTCGAATTTTTTAAAATGTCTAGCATAAACGTTGCTTTCACGACCGACTTGTGGAGCGGTCCAATGATAAACGATTATTTGAGTCTGACCGCTCATTACGTAGACGAAGATTGGGAGCCGTGTCAAAAACTTTTAAACCTAGCACCATTCGACTGTCGCCATACCGGCCAAAACATTTCCGATAAATTAATAGAACTATTAAGTGATTGGGGTTTACAAAATCGTGTTATATCTATAACCTTAGATAATGCCGCAAACAATAATGTCGCTATTACTATCTTGGAGACTAGTTTGCCCGTTAATCAATTTCGTAATATTTTACATCAACGGTGCGGTTGTCACATTATAAATTTAATCGCACGAACGGGCGAACGAGTAATTTCAAGTCACGTAGAAAAAATACGCGGCATTGTTGATTGGATAAGGCATTCTCAAACCACCAATAGGTGGAGACGATTTTGTAAAGATCACAATCATAAAGCAAACAGGTTCGTATTAGATAATAATACACGATGGAACTCAACGTATCTAATGGTTTCAGTTGTGTGTAGACAGAGGCTACCGTTGGACCACTTCCTCCACTTGGAACTCGAGCCGTCAGCGCGAATCTCGGAGGCGGAATGGACAACCGCAGAAAAATTCACTAAATTTCTTAAACCGTTTTATGCTGTTACTTTAAATTTTTCAAACCAAAAACGCCCTTCTTTGAATCATGGGATCTCGGGTCTATTTGAAAATACTAACACTTTTTCAGAATTCGCAAACGACCCTATTATTGCTCCCCTGATTGAAGGAATGGTTGAAAAATTCAAAATTTATTGGGATCCACCCCCTTTTTCGTATTGCTTCGGTTCTATATTAGACCCTCGTATTATGTTTACTTTCGGTCATATAATGCTAGCAATCGGACAAAACATAGGGGTGGATTACACTGATTACATTCCGGTTGTTAATGAAGCTTTTTATGAATTGTACAGGGAATACGACAGGCGGTTCCCACAGTTCAACGCCGAGGAGGAGCGGCGGACAGTGATGCAAAGCCCAACCAAGTCCGCACTAGCGTTTAGCCGGAGGCTCAAGCAACGATTGGATCGCGGTGAAGCAACGGGATCTGGTTCGGCACCGGCACGGACGGAAGACACGGACGGCTTGCCAGAAGAAGTCAAACGGTACTATGGCCTTCGCATCGACGACGAATCAGCTGAGTTCGATGTCATCAATTGGTGGAAGAATGAACGGGAAAGATTCCCGATATTGGCGAGAATGGAGAGGGATATACTGTCCATCCCCATTTCAAGCGTTGCTTCGGAGAGCGCATTCAGTACGGCTAAGAATATCATCGACGACCGGAGGTCGTCAATAACCGGCACACACCTCGAGCAAGCCGTGGTATTGAACGACTGGATGTTCCGCAACCCCGTAATCGCCCAACGGTCCGAACCAACCGAGCTTGAGCTTATGACACAAAGGTTTAACGATTGGTTCCCCGAGTGATGCAATGTAACGCCAATAATGATGTGCTCTTTCCTCTCTTGGTTTTATTCCCTAAGGAGGGTTTTACAAGAGAGGTTTTAGTGAGGCATCTTGTAATATTTACACTGAATATTTACAGCTTTCTTCCACCTTATTGTAATATTCACAATGAATAATACAACTCTTTTTTTTAATATCTCGTTTTGTCATATTTATTTATTTCTTATTGAATTTTTAAAAATTATTAATATGTTACAAATGAATATTTTTTAACATATCTTACCAATTAAAAATTAACATATAAAGTATAAATAATAAATTATAACATACTTAAATATTAATTTAGAAATAAATAAAGTATAAATAAAAATTTTAAATAATTTAACACTTAAATTCGGATAAAAACTAATAAAATTAAACATTGAAAACAAACATTGAACTTTTGCCGCAACCCTTTTTCTGGTCCACTTCCTCCCTTCCTCTTCAAATCGCGACTTGGTCGCGATTAACCACGACGCATCGCGACGGACTTCCTCGCGATTTTGGCGGCCACGTCGCGACGCGCCGCGACGTCGCCATGTGCAGCACTAACGGCCACATGGCGGATGTTAATGGAAAAATTAACGTTTTCATGTCAAAGTCACGGTCAATGCACGTTGGGTATTTTTGCCGCCAGTTTTAAAAGTTAGGTACACGGGAAGCACTTTGACCAAAAATTGGATATTTTTGCCGTAATTTTCCATTTTCTATTTGTTGTCATTTTATCTAAACCACTTCCCAGATTGTCGTTTTAATAAACCACTCTACAGTTTGTCGCTTTTTCGATATACCACTTTCCGTATTGTCGGTTTCCAATTTAACCACGCTTTAGATTATCGTTTTTGCAATAAACCAATTGCTTCATTCCTGGTTCTATTTTATGACTGGCGTATACTGGCAAACTTGATACAAAATTAGATATTTATGCCGTTAAATTCCTAGATCAAATTAAATATTAACTGTGGTTTTGCATTAACTAGAAAAACGACAACAATGTGAAAATGGCATACGTAATTGAAGTCAGCCAATTGTTGTATAATAAAGTATTTATATTAAATATATCAATATTTTTTTATCGCTAAGGATTAAATAAAAAATTTGCGATAAAATACATATATTAAATAATGAGTAAATAGCGGCAATAATACCCATAGTTTAAGCTATAATTTTGAAAAGCGGCGGAAGATGAAGAGCTCTCCTTGCCGGTATCTCGAAGACCACGCGTCGTTCCGGATGAGGGATTCGACGGTTGGCCCGTGCTGGAGCTCCGTCTACTAGACGAGGTGGTTCCGGAGGTGGGTATTCAGTCATCAAAATTGTCAAAATTCGATGCATAGGTATACCATCTCGTACCTGACTCTGTATTATCGATACTTACAAATTCTCGTGTTGTGGTTTGGTTGACTTATAATGATAAAGATTGAATTTGACATTTGTTCCCTATATTCGGGTTTTGTCTTTGTAGTTTGTGGAGGAAGCGGCGAGGCCATATCTGAAGAAAGAATCGAGACACCTGTTAGAACATCAAAGCCCAAGAAACTCATCGGAGATAACCTCAAATGTGAAGGTCGAGCCCATTGTGCTACTTGTTCTGGTTCATGCATCTATCTTGATCCAATTATGAAGATCATCAAAATTCAATGCATTAGTATTTCCTTTCTTACACTGACTCGGTACTATTGATGCTTTCAAATTTCCGTGTTCTGTTTCTTAGTGATTGACTTTGAATGATAAAGAATTATTTAGATATTTATTTCTTATTTTCGGATATCATCTTTGCAATTTGTGGAGGAAGTTGTGAGGCAACACTGGAAGAAAGAATTGTGACGCAACTTGCAACATCCACGCCCAAGAAACTCATTACAGATAATCTCTCATGCGACGAATACCATGCTAAAAGCGATTTCCTTTGCACCACTTGCTCCGGTTCAGGTCTCCATGTTGACCCAATCATGAAGATCGTCAAAATCCGATGCCTAGGTAATCCATTTTTTACACTTATTCGGTAGTATTGATACCTACAAATTCTCTTACTCTATTTCGCAGTGGTTGACTTTGAATGATAAAGATTGAATTTGACATTTGGTTCCTATCGTTTGGATATTGGGTTTGTAGTTTGCGGAGGAAGCGGTAGCACTACGTTTTCGGGATGCGGCGAGATAGGTCATCTCGGTCTTATACAACTTGTTTGATAGTCTTTTTTTTTTTTTCATTAGTACTCTGTTTATAATTTAGCTAATTTTTTTGTCCTCATTTACCCTGCTATTGAGGTGTAGTTATATAATTTTATCATGCAAATAATTTATTACTTTTTTCTTTTAAGAATTACCTTCTGAAATTAAATTATATACATATATATTAAAAGGATGATAATACTAATAGCAAGGTTTAAAATGTCGCTTGTCGATGTCGTTTCGCATTTCTCATTTTACGGATATATCGTTTGCCGATGGGTATGTCGATGGGAAAGTCGTAAAAAAAGGGCATGCCGCATGCCGAATATACCGCACTTTTTTCATGGGCATACTGCATGCCGATGGGGTTTTCGACAGATATTCTGGAAAAAAAAATTTGAGTTTTAAGCAAGATATTTATATAGGTTCAAAATTACATATTTAATAAATACAAGATAAAATTGTATACAACAAAACACATTTGTTACTTAAATATGTAGGTGAAATGTATAATATTAAGTCACTTTATTAGTTGAAGTGTATAGTATTAAGTCAAATTATTAGGTGAAGTGAATATGTATGTTAAGTGTGTAATATTAAGTTAATATGCATGTTAAGTGTATATGTATGTTAAAGTGAATAATATTAGTTGAAGTGTATAATATTAAGTGAATATGTATATTAAGTGCATATGTATGTTAGGTGAAGTGAATATGTATGTTAAGTGTGTAATTTTAGTTGAAGTGTATAATATTAAGTCAAATTATTAGGTGAAGTGTGTGTGTATTATAAGTGTGAACATGTGATATTAGTTGAATATTCATCAAAGAGTCACACATTGCTAGATTACAAGAGTTTGGAATGATTTATATACCATAGAATAGAGCTAAGGGGGTGGGGTGGGGTGGGGTGGGGTGCAAACATATTAATTTTTGCCGAAAGTTTAATTGATATTTTTGTCATTTTTTGCAATTTTTATGCAAAAAAAAAAAACGACATTCGAAATTCCAACCTCCTACCGCATGGAATTTCGCAAAATTTGGTAAAAATTCAATAAAAGGATTTTTGTTTAACATATCCTCAAAAAACAAAAATCGGTCGAAATTTCGAAGAAAATTCCGCGACGTTTGGCACCTTGAATAATAGTGCGATGCACTCTCCGTGGGCGTGTGATCCCATAAATCGAGAACTTAATTATTCACGCGCTTAGAGGGCGGACGCAAACCACGCGCAATTCTTCATACTTGATTTAGTACTGAAGGATCGCGTGTATACCAAAAATAGTTTGCCTCCGCGAGTGGGGCTCGCCATTGCACTTCTAAGAAAGTAATCATCAAGTAATCAATTAGTATTAATTAAATTCAAAACTTTACTTCAATCTAAATTAATTAACAAAATAGTTATCATTACTTCAATTTAAAATTCAACAAATCTAGCTAGAAAAAATTATAAGAAAATATATTTTCCTTGGTTGTAACATAAAAAAAGAAAAATAAGAGAAGATAAAAATGTCACATCAATATAAATTAATTGGGGATAAAAATAATTTTGATATTCATAAAATATGAAATAAACTCTAAAACTTTCAAGGCTATCTTGAACAAACTGGGGAGGATGTCGTTTTCGTTGTTGATACAAATTTGGAAAGTATTATCCAATTTTACTATAAGTAGAATTAAATAAAAAATTAAAACAAGAGACAAAAGATATTTCAATTTAAACATGTACCAAAAAATAATGTCCCTTCTTAAAAGCCTAAACATCTGAAGGTGCATATGATGTTACAAATGATCACACATGTAATTTGAAAGTGTTAAAATTCAACAATTTTAATTTCACTTAACTTGCTAGTTGTTTCATTTAAAATGATTAGTCTATTAAGTATAAATGCGGAATATGCGGTCTGACGGCTTAACTCTATAAGAGTAATTTACAATTATAAAAATAAAATAAAAAACATTTTTACCCAATTATTTGAATTTGATATTTATAAATGATAAATTCTTAATCAGGTCATCACGAATTCATCCCACTCAACTTTCAAATATGAATTTAAAATAAATTTTTTAATTTTACTCTAATTTAAATATGTAAGGTCAATCGCAGTATCAATAATCAATATTTAATTTCTAATGTCACATAAACTTAATTTAATTTTCACTATCGAAGTTTTTAAAGTCTACTATTGTTTTATTCCACTAAAAGTTTATTAACTTTTCTTTTACAATTTAGTAAATTTTACACGTAACCGTATTCCTTCTTCTTTCGCAAATGAAACGTGTCCAAAACTTTAGGGTACATTTTAAGAATTTATTAAGTCAATTGAAAAATAAATAGAATTGTAAAGAAAAAAGAAAAACGAGTACAGAAATGACATAGTTAATCTAATCATTAATCATACTTAGCTTAGCTTAATCCAGTGTTATGTTACTAACCCATTATTAGAAAACCCACAAAATGCCCAAAAAAACACTTAAAGTTTTAAAAAAATGCCCATAGTTTCATAAAACTAATTTATACCCACTAATAATTTTATTTGGACCATATTACCCTTAATATTAGTTATTAATATTAATTTTCGTTTAATTAGTATTAATTATATATTTTAATTTCGAAATTATTTTTCCTATAATTGTGGTTGACAATTTCCATAATTACAATATTATGTATTTATTTAATAATGGAAAAAAATCCAGAAATCCGTGAAACCCCCAAACTTTCCGTGAAACCCCATTTCATTTTTGTAAAGTGATTTACTACTATGAATTCGTAACTTAAATTACAATTACATGTATAGTGATTTAATTTTATAAATTCGTAACTTAAAGTACAATTACTATACAATTACATGTATAGTGATTTACTATGAATTCGTAACTTAAATTACGATTACATGTATAGTGATTAATTTTATAAATTCGTAACTTAAATTACAATTACTAAACAGTTATAAATTCGTAACCTATAACTTACTATTATAAATTCGTAATTTAAATTACGAATACAGACATAGTCATTTACTATTACAAATTCGTAACTTAAATTACATTTACATGTATATTGATTTACTTTTATAATTTTGTAACTTAAATTACAATTATAATTTGTAACTTAACTTCAAATAACACTCGTAACTTAAATTACGAATTAATATATACATCTTATAAGTATCTTACTAACATCGAATACAAGTTTAAAACATGAATCGCTAAAGTAATTTAAATTTTTGAATTTTCCAAATAAAATCATTTGAATTTTGAATACTGATTAATAGGGAGAATTTAAAATCGTTATTGTATTTACCTATATTTAAGGAAAGAATTGTGTTTTGATTTAATTAATTCAAATAATTATTTCATTTGTACGCAATTAATTCAAATATATACACGTTAAAAAATAAATAGGAAACCTATATTTAAGGAAAGAAATTTATTTTGTTTTAATTAATTAGATTAATTGTTGATTTTTTATTATTTAACTTATTCACACGTATAAAAAAAAAAGGAAGAGTATATTATTAGTTGGTAATTTTAATTACCAAAAATAAGTTTGGACATTTTTTTTAAACATTGAGTCACAAATGGGCATTTGGTTCATTTACCTAGAGCTGTGATTGGCGACGTCGCGACGAGTCGCGACGGAGTCGCCAAAAATCGCGACTGTTCCGGTCGCGACGCGTCGCGACGCCGGCAATCGCGGTGATTCGCGATTTTTCGCGAATCTCTGGGCTTTTTTTGCGGCAAAAGTACCTATTTTTTTGAAATGTTTTTTTTAATACTTTTTACCCGAATTTAATTATAAAACTTTATTAATTATTTCAAAATTATATGTAAGTAAGTTAATTATTTAAATTTATTATCTATAATCCCTTTTTTTCAAAATTAATATTTAAGTATGTTATAACTTATTATTTTGTAACAAATTAATAATCTTGCTTTTTATTATTAATTTTTAAGTTGTAACATATGTTAATAAATATTAGTTTGTAAAATATTAATAATTTTAACAAATCTACTTAACATATAAATAAATACGATAAGATGAGATATTTGAAAAAAAAAGTTGTATTATTCATTGTGAATATTACAATAAGGTGGAAGAAAGCTGTAAATATTCAGTGTAAATATTACAAGATGCCTCACTAAAACCTCTCTTGTAAAACCCTCCTTAGGGACATAAAACCAAGAGAGGAAAGAGCACATCATTGGCGGTTACATTGCGTCACTCGGGGAACAAGGCGTTAAACCTTTCAGTCATTAGCTCCAGTTCGGTTTGGTCGGACCGTTCGGCAATCACCGGGTTGTGGTACAACAAATCATTCAACACCACTATTTGCTCGACGTGTGTGTTGGTGGTTGACGCCCTCCGGTCGTTTATGACGTACTGAGCCGTACTGAATGCGCTCTCCGAAGCAACGCTTGAAATGGGGATGGACAGTATATCCCTCGCCATTCTCGCCAATATCGGGAATCTGTCCCGTTGATTCTTCCACCACTTTATGACATCGAACTCGCCTGAATCGTCCTCGAACCGTAGGCCATAGTATCGCTTAACTTCTGCCGGTGCGCCCTCCGGTATGTCCGCCCGTGGCGGTCCCGTGCTGGATTCCCCTGCTTCCCCGCGATCTATCCGTTGCCTGAGTCTCCGGCTAAACGCTAGTCCCGTCTTCGTTGGGCTCTCCATCACTGTCCTTTGCTCTTCCTGTGCGTTGAACTGTGGGAACCGGGCGTCGTATTCACTGTACAATGCAAAAAAGGCTTCGTTAACAACGTTAATATAATTCTGGTAATCCACCCCGAGGTTTTCCCCGCAGGCTAACATCATTGCCCCCCAAGTAAACGAAAAACGGGGATCAAGTATAGCACCGAAGCAAAACGAAAACGGGGGTGGATCCCAGTAAGTTTGGTATTTTGTAATCATCCCCGGAATAATGGGAGAAATAATAGGGTCATTTTCAAATTCTTTGAAAGCACACGTAATTTGGTAAAGACCCGAAAGACCGTGGTTTAAAGAGGGCCTTTTTTGGTTTGAAAAATTTAGCGTAATAGCGTAAAATGGTTTAAGAAATTGGGTAAATTTCTGGGCCGTTTCCCAATCCGCCTCCGTGATCCGGTTCTGTGGCTCGAGTTCCATCCCGAGGAAGTGGTCTAACGGCAGCCGCTGTCTACAAACAACTGAAACCATTAAATATGTAGAGTTCCAACGTGTATTATTATCTAAACCAAACTTGTTAGCGCGGTGATTGTGGTCTTTACAAAACTTTCTCCACCTACCGGTGGTTTGAGGATGCCGGATCCAATCAACAATGCCGCGTATTTTATCAAGATGGTTAGCAATTTGATGTTCGCCGGTTCGTGCAATTAAATTTATTATGTGACAAGCACAACGTTGATGTAAAATATTTTTAAATGGCGAACCGGGCAAACTAGATTCCAAGATTAAAATCGCGGCGTTGTTGTTTGCGGCATTGTCTAAGGTAATGGAAATTACCCGGTTTTGTAAACCCCAATCATTAAATAATGCAATTAATTTTTCAGCAATGTTTTGCCCGGTATGACGACCCTCGAATGGCGATAGGTTTAAAAGCCTTTGACATGGATTCCACTCGTCGTCTACGTAATGGGCGGTCAGACTCATATAGTCGTTTAAACTTGGACCGCTCCACAGGTCGGTGGTAAAAGCGACGTTTATGCTAGACATTTTAAAAAATCGACCAAAAGGTTTTTTTGCATAGCATATGCGGTTTCCATGTCTTGGGTATAAGTTGTACGGGAAAACTGCTGGTACGTCGGATTAATCCTTTGCATATATCGGGTATGGTTGGGATTTTCGACAAAACTCAGCGGCACGCCCGTAGAAATTATCCATTCGAGGGTCCATTTCCGTAAATTAACTGCAGAAAGGGCACTTACCTGTGCTGTGTTTACCTCTTCGAGCTGGCCGGTCGGGAAGCATGCTCTTGCGTGTCTTTTCAAGTATCCGGTTCCGAGGTCACCCATCGCGTCTAGTACTTTGCCGCATTTTTTGCACGTGGCGAGTTTGATGCGTTCGCCATTCTCCAACCGCCGATCTTCGTGGAAAAATTCCCACACTGGGGCCGTGTTTGGTCGTCCCCACGCCAGGGCCGAAGGAGTTGCGCTGTTAAAACAAAGGAATATTACATCGGATTAATAATAAAGTAAGTATTACAAAAAATATTACATTTATTAGATCTTAACATTAATCATATTAATTAAATTAAATTTCATATAGTTAATTAAAAGAGTTAACGAAATTAAAAATGGTATTTTCTATGTGTGGAAATCATTATCAAGCTCTTTTTGACGGAACTCCCCGAGGTTCCACGGCCAGATCGACTGGAAAGGATGCTATGATCTCGCTTTAGGCCCAAGCTTTTCTAGACAGAACTCCCCGAGGTTCCCAGGCTAGCTTGGAGGAGATTGCAAAGCAAACCTTATTTAAAAACCAATCTTTCTAAGACACCGTATTCCATTAAGAACTTTATAATAATCACCACACATACAAATTACCATTTTTAATCCCGTTAACTTATTAAATCTCAAGAAAATCGTTTCTGATGTGGAAGATCAGTCGAAACCGCAACCACAGAGCATACTAAGACTTTCAAGAGACGTGACAAATTAATTAATTAAACTAAAATAATTAAACTTAAATATTTAAGGTTAAAAAATTAAACGAAATTAAATAATTAAGATAATATGATTAAATGATTATTAAATCTCAAGAAAATCGTTTCTGATGTGGAAGATCAGTCGGAACCGCAACCACAGAGCATACTAAGACTTTCAAGTAATTAATATTTATTAATTATTATTTATTAATTATTAATAATTAATTATTTCTAAGTACTAACTTATTAATTAATAAATATTAATAATTAATGAAATAAACAAATGAATAAAGGTTATTACCCGGTTGAAGGACGTCGAGCACGTCGAGGACGGGCAACGGAGGCTTCACCGCTATCTTGATTGGAAGAACCGCGGTAGTAAACCCCAACATTTGATCCATGGACCGAGGGCGGCGTTTGAAAGTCGTCGGGATCGGCACCTTGGGGGCGTTGAGTTTGGTCGGGATCGGCATCTTCGGGGCGTTGAGTTTCGTCGGGATCGGCACCTTCGGGACCTTGAGCTCTGTAATCGGCACCTTCCCGAAACATGAGATCGAAAAAAGGATCGTTATTTCCCCCCTAGATTGAGCCACCGCGTCGACCAACTCTTGGGGCACACGGTCGGGATTGGCGTGGTGCTGGGCCACCGCCCGGACTAGACTAGGTCTTAGAGACCGTACTGTATCGTCGGGATAATCTGGATTGTGAGGGGAAGGGAATAGTTCTGCCGGTAGCCTAACGGGAATGTAGTCGTCGGGACAAGTATCCGATGTTCCCCCTTGTAGAAATTGGGGTTGCAAATTCCTAGCCGTCCTCCGACCCCCGGAACTACCGCCGCTTCTTCGAGACATAATGATAGAACTTTAGAAATTTAGAAAATTGGAACTTTGGAACTTTGGAGCTTGAGAGTGGAAAAAACTTAGAGAGTTGAGAGAATTTGAGAGAGAGTTGAGAGATTGTTGGTGAAGAAATGAGGGAGGAAGAGGTGGTATTTATAGGGTTTGAGGAGAGAGTGGGGTGGGTGAATAATTATTGTGGTGGGTGAAGTGGGTGAATAATTGTGAGGGGAAAGTGGGTGAAAAAAATTTTAAATTTGAAATTTTTAGGTTGAAATTCGAGTAAAGTGGGTAGGAATTGTGGTTGGGTAATAAAATTCGGGTAAAATTTTTGGGATTTACGCCCAAAACAAACACAATTTTTCCACCCCCTCGGATCAGTGACGTGTCGGCTTGTGATTGGCTGAGAGCTTTTCACGCGGATCCTGGGTTGTGGGTCGCGATTAATGACCCACGTCGCGACGATCGCGATTAACGACCCTCCGATCGCGACGCATCGCGATTCACGCCCTCCTCGTCGCGACGATCGCGACGTCTACAGTCCGATCGCGAGTTTCACCTCTACATTTACCCATTAATTATTATTACTATTACCGCCGCCACTTAGCATGCGCATGTGTGCGCACTGCGCACCCATCTCCTTCCCAATCCAGCCAAATCAGATCACTCTCTCTCTCTCTCTCTCTCTCTCTCTCAGCATCGCCATTAATGCTTCTCTCTCTCTCCGTCGCTTTCTCGCGAAAACAACCTCACTCCCAAGCTCTTCCAAGCTCTCAACCTCGCTCTCTTTGCCTCTAAATGAGAAGCAAATGGATCCGCCGCTGATCAGCGAGTCCTCCTTCTCGGCGGCGAACCCCTCGGCTTACACCCTCGCCGAGATTTGGCCCTTCGCCTCCGATCATCCGGGCTCGGGGCTCCGGGCGCGGAACGGGCTGGGAGAGAGCGGCTCCGCCGAGGAATCGACGGTGACGGAGCTGAGCGCCGGCGAAGGTGCGAGGAAGAGGCGGGAAGTCAGCTCCGAGGACGATTCGTGCAAGAATTTGGTTCGTCTTCGCATTCTTGTTCTCGATGATTTCGTTGTTGTACTGTTACTGTTAGTGCTCCATGTTCGAGCCTCTCTGTTGATCCCATTGTGTCGATTAAGTTTGTTTTGGAGTAAAATTGAGCTCGTTTAGAGAACAAATTGTGCAGAACTTATGTGGCTTTTAGTTCGAGAGAATGAATCTTCGCCATTTTCATACTCATCTGAAGAAATGGGCGCGATTTTTCGATCCATTTGTGGCAATTAGGTTCGCTAAGAGTGAAATTGAGCTTGTTTGAGAAACTGATTATGGAAATTTTATGTGGGTTTTTAATTATTTTTTTAGTAATATGAAGATTTATGGACTTTTTCGTCGTTTTGTTACCACGGTATTCCTTGTTACGGCGAGGATTACGAATTAATTTTAAATGGCGCGTCACGCAACTAATTTGGGGATTTTGCTTCGGTCAAATTACAGTTTAGTATAATTTTTCGAAGATTGGACTTGACTAAGATTTGATTATGTGATTAGGTTATGTGTGTGTTGAAGTTTAGTGATTGATTGAATTGGGCTTTTTCATTGATATGAGACAGAACGGCTCAAATGGTAAACGGACAAAAACGGGTGTGAAAGCCGGTGTGGAAGGTAGCTCGGTGGACGGTGACAAGCCAGCCGAGCAAGCTGATAAAGCTTCCGAGCCGCCTAAGCTAGATTATATTCACGTTCGAGCAAGAAGGGGCCAGGCCACCGATAGCCACAGTCTCGCTGAAAGAGTAATGAACATGCAATGCGTTTATTTCTTTTACGAAGTTGATTTTTCGGGTTTTGCATACTTTCATGGTGTTGAATGATGCCGCTCATGTTATCGTGCTTTTGCAGGCGAGAAGAGAGAAAATTAGCGAGAGGATGAAAACTCTACAAGATCTGGTTCCCGGGTGTAACAAGGTAACATATATTGATTGGATTTATTTTAAATCTTTGTATCGGTAAACAGCTCAAATTTGTAGCTTAAGTATAAGAGTAATTTGCAACTATATTTTCTGAAATGACACGTCTGAGTTTTCTTTCTTTACTCTTTTAAGCAATTTATTCTGCGAAATTTAATAAAAATAGCAATTACCCACATTATCAAATTATTGATGATCTTTTTTGTCAAATTTTTTTACACATGCTATGAATATACTAGTATATTTATGATTATTTGTCTGTAAATATAAATGTGTATTGCAAGTAGTTTAAATTTGACGGAAACCGAGTTTAAGGGTCATAGCTGATGGTTGATCTAAATACAACCTAGAAATATATAGAGGCTTTTTAGTTCAACTTGGATTTTTATATTATAACATTTCTTGTATATCTTCTTGCTGTTTTTCCGGTTAGGTTCTCGGCAAAGCGCTTATACTCGATGAGATAATTAATTACATCCAATCACTGCAGCATCAAGTTGAGGTATTATTTAATTATTTATGGTTGATTAATCTCTTTTTATTTTCCCGCCTAACATAACACATTGCTATGCATTTATTTTACTATATTTGCAGTTCCTGTCAATGAAGCTGGAAACCGTTAATGCGAGGTCGAATTTGAATCCCGCCATGGATGGTTTTCCCTCAAAAGATGTAAGGACAGTAAAAATTGTTGAGTAATTGCCATTAATGCCCTTTGAACTGTGCATGTTGGTAAACTTTGTCCCTTGAGCTTCAATTTTTTGCAGTAACGCCTTTAATTAACTTCCAAATAACAGAAAATACTAACTTGTACACAACACATGACTAACTCGAGATTATTTTCACTATTAGTTACCGAAAAAGACCAATTTACTAGATTTTATTATTTTTTGGGCAAGTACCGAGAGTGGTACAACTGATTATTACTTTAATAATAATTTCGTCCCACGAGATTTTTACCGTTTCAATTCAACCACCAAATGCAGCTGGGCGTACAAGCATATGAGGGATTATTATTCGGTTCTCAATCGCAAGCGCCGAGGGATTACGCTCACCCCGAATGGCTTCATATGCAGGTCGGTGCTACTTTCGAAAGACCGTCATAACTACGTTGCCGTTTTATATCACAGAAGGCTTGTCCAATGATTTCTGTATTCTATTAAATAGGTTTTTTCATAATGTATCATCATTCATATTATTGTAATACATTAGAACCATCTGAATCTAGACATGTATCATCTGACTGAACAAAAAGCTCTTCTTGTATTTGTACTATAGAAAACAGATTCACGAACTTGAGAATTTTCCTTTCATTTGTTCCTCTTGAAATTATTATTTTTAATAAATTTTATGTTCATATGTATATATATTTGCAGATGCAAGACTAATTATCCCAACCCTCGTATAATAGCTGTATTATTATTTAATAGGATCAAGCAGTAAGTATAGAAGAATTTACTAGGAGTGAAACTTTTGGCTCTGAAGTCCGGTTTTGGCCTAGTCCGAGGCTGGTTTTGGTCTGAAACTAGGTATTTTGTCCAATTACTGGGAATCGGAGCCGGACAGAGGGTTTCATAAACCGGGTCAGCTCAATCCTGGTCTGATATTTGGCCAGGTAAAAAAAAAAAAATTGGGCTTTATGAAAACCGAAACGGGCCCAAAAAAAGGCCTAAAATCCGGTATTCTTGCTTCAATTCTAGAATTCAGAGGAATTACTCAAAAGGGTAATTATGATCAAGCTCCGAACTTGGACTTTACCCGAAAACTGGTGCTCGGCCTTGTATTTTCAGAAATGAATACGCAGTTTCAGTGAGAAAAATCTCAAAAAACCGAATTGGAAAAAGGTATTCATGTAGTAATTGCAGATTATATGTAATCAGAAGTGTGTGTTTTATTATTATTCAATAAGAGCATAAACAGACAAACAGAGAAAAGGGAAGGACCAAACAGTTATTACTAATAACGATCAAGCACCAAACTTTGATCTTATGGCGTTGACCACGTCGTCTCGTACTTGAAACGCCTTGGTCAACACGTCATCGGGAATCCCCGACGCAAAGAGAGTCATCGGCAGCACGGCGGCGCCAGGAAAGTGACTGTTGAAAGCCGTAAAAGTGAGAGCCTTTCCTTCTCCAACGTTCATCTGAAAGTGAACAAGCCCTCTCGGGATAGCAAACATCTGACCGGCAGTCAAAACCTTGGAGTAATAAACGTTGCCGGTCGTAACAAACCCGACGAGGAGTTTCCCTTCAACAACGATCCCGGTCTCGCTCGATCGCGGGTGCGAATGAGGCGGGTTCATACCCCCGCGGGCGAAGTCGACCCGGTTCATCGAGAGCCCGAGAGTGTTCAGCCCCGGAAAGGAAAAGACGTTCGCCGGAGTAACACTAGATCCGAAGACGTTGCTCGTGTTTCCCTCTTCGCTCAGCCCCTTGAAGAAGAAATCATCGGAAGATATCTCCGAGGCGGGCTTGCACGGGAAGCCGTTGACCGAAGGCGAACCGGACAGGTTCGCTACGCAGAGGTCTTGCAGCGGGTCGGGGTCGGCAGAGTGAGCCGGGAAAGGGACTAGAAGCGAGATTAGCAGTGAGAGGAGAAGAAGGTGGAGTGTTGAGCTCGATAGGTTAGCCATGGCTGTGCTAGTTAATTAGGGTTTATGAGATTTCTCTAAGAAGATGGTGTTTTATAGCTTAATTAAGCGTGGATTAAATTTGCTAAATTACTATTGGGATATAATTGATTTGTTAAAACGAGATTAAAGTCAATGAATTGATAGTTGAACGAAGATTTTGATGAAGAAATGGATTTAATTATGAATTAGTTGGATTAAGATAACATCATGTATTAAAACGACGCATTAGAATATTGACAAAGCGTGATAATCTTCGTTGACATGGTCAATATACACTAAACAAATACACCTTTTGGTTCCTCGAACAAAAAAAAAAAAGAGAAACAAAAGTCCTTGGAAGTTTCTAGGGGTCTGAGATCGGACGAGGCTTTCAAAAACCGAGTCGGTTCGAATACCGAAAATCATATGTGGATTTGTAGTATAATCCAAGGTTTGAGAACCCGCCGGGCTTCATCGGTGACCACACGATATCTCTAGAAACTCACTACTTCGGTATAAATTTTACAAAAAATGTCTTTTGCTTTACGAAAATCCGTTAATAACTCTATAGAAACCCGAAAACCTCATAAAATCCCGAATCCCGAAGCCAAACAACCATTATAATGACTAGTTGTAGCAGTTGGAGAGTGAAAAAGACTTGGTACCAATTTTTTTGACCAAGTAATTAGGAGGAGGGTTAAAAGTCGATGTAATTACTATTTACATATTGGAAATTTGAATCAATGAACAATTATTATTCATTTATTTATTTATTTGAACCTAGAAGCTGAATAATTCCTGCAATAAGAGTCACGAGTGATGAAAGTATTCATTCAAGGATTTAAAAGTCCAGCTATTTTATTTTCATTTTCTGATGAACAAGGAATATTTTATTTGGTTTGATTCTTTCAATTCCAAGGGGCAAAAAAGTAATCTCACGGTACCTACCAGGCCTGGTACACGGGTCATGAATTCTTAATTGCAAAGTCTAAATATTTGAAACACCAAATAATTAAATAAACTACTTTGAATCTTACAAATAATTAAAAAAGTTTATAACAAAGATTAGTAACATTGATTCTTAATAGCAGTGTTAACCACAATTCATGCATTGCAAATAATGATATTTGGCTGTTAATTTCGTCTCCGAGTGTGGTTTATCAGTCTGTCATTTACCTATTTTCTGCTCGTTTTCCAGCTTATCCGGCAACCAAAAATCCAATAATGCAAACACATCATCGATCATATAGACACGTTTCCGAGGTCTAATTTTCAGCCTTCATTCTGCAAAAATTGAATAAAAATTGAATAAAAATTCAAAATTTGCGATAAAGAAGTCTTTCGGGTATTTTGCTTATAGAATACCTGTCTACGGCAACTGAACTGATGGGAATCACGCCACTTGGAATCACGAGGGCATCAACCGGAATATCGCTCGGTGTGACGGGTATGACTCCTTCATCCATTATCTGAGCAGAGTACGAAAGTGCAACTGCAAGAACATGGCGCATACCTCTCAATTATTGTTGTAATTGTTAAGAATATTATTTCTGAGATTAGGGATATAATTAGCATGTTTTTCAGAATAGGAAGAATAATTTTCCAATTTCCCAGAAGATAATCACACGTACCAAGGAGAGGCTGCTTCCAATTCCGAGCCCGAGCTAGGTCTTGGTAGTTCTTGATGAATGTATCGTAATACCTGTAATATTTGCCAAAAATCATTGTTGGTCAGATCTTAATATAAACTAGGGTCACTTCGGGACAAATTACTAAAACATACCCTCCACCACGGCCTAGGCGTCTTCCGGTTCTGTCAAAGGCTAGTCCTGGAATTACAAACCAAAAAACTCGAACGATTAAGAAAATTATTCTAACTACTACAAAAATCTAAGGGGGTACATGAAACATTTATGAAAGTAACACGAATCTACCTGGTAATAGGAACAAATCTACTGGGTCATTTGCCTGCATAACTACACCGAGAAAAATTCTTTTAATATTCGGATAAAGACGTTTAGTTCGACCACATTTGCAACAAAGAACAAGACGGTTTTCGATACGATAACATTAACTTATAATCCAACACGATTTTCATTCCATATCATCCAATTTTACCTAAACAACTAAAGCATGGTCCAAAATACTCGTCGGTTAAACGTACAATTTGATTATTCATCCGAACTCATCGTAAGTCAATAATACACATCGGTCAAAACGCAAGACACAAGCTACACTACAATATGCATTAGAATCAAAACCTCACTTATTTTCTAATACATAAATACCCAAGATTACTGATAAAAGGAAAAGCGTACCATCTTCGCGCTCGTTATCATCACCATCCACCGGAGACGGCTCCAAAATATCCATGGAATTCGCGACGAGATCGTCGATACGCGAAATGTGGAGCATCCTCATGTGGCTGTTCTTGTCCTCAACCCGCGGAACGTAGAGCTTCTTCTTCGCTCCCACATTACCATCTTCAACAACATACACATTTCTCAGACAACAACAATCTCACAACGAAAACCGGCACTCCAAAACAGTCTAGACCGGAAAACCCACCGTTTTCCGGATTCTCCAGAATCTCGGCCAGGATTTTTGAGGTTTCCACTTCGCGCAACGGTTTGCAACTTATATAAGCACACAATCTCTCGCTAGACCTGAACCACGGAGCTCCAAGAACTAAATCCTGAACCACGCAATCTGATACAAGAACGACAACAAAAACATGATTCCATTTTCAACGAACTGAATCAAACCACACTGAACTGAGCTCGGCGAACAAGACGAACCTTGTTGCGATCTGAGAGAAGGCTCCAAGGCTTTTAGGGCTTTCCGGACTCTGGATCGGACGAGCTTCTTCTGCTTGAACACGGCTTCGAGCTCGGCGCCATGGTTGTTGGTGGTCATCGCCACGACGGAGGACGGCGAGATCGGAGTTCGGCGGAGGTCGGCGGGGAGTGGCCGGAAGTGTGGAGAAACGGCGGCGATGGGAGAGAATGAGAGAGGTTGGGACATCAGAGTCTCCACTAACTGCTTCACTTTCATCACTCTTTTCTTTTCTTTTTCTTTTTTTTTAAATTGTAAATTAATTTTTAATCTTTATTATTTTCTCCAATTCTTTCTTTGTCGTTTATGAGGCACGAAGAATGATATACTAAAAGTAAATGTGTGTGTATAAATTAAATTTGATACGATATCTCTTGTATTATATCACCACTGCATTTTGTTTATTTTGCATTGATAATAATTGTTTTTTACTGATTATATATATATATATATATATATGTGTGTGTGTGTGTGTGTGTGGTATTTTATAAATTAAGCTACACAATATATCATAGTTTGTTTTTCTTGTTAATGACTCTTTACCAACAAAAACGGAGTATTTCTTCTTCTTTTTTTTTTCTATCCTTTTTTAAACTTTTTTCAAAAAATAAAGTAAAATTAAAAACTATGGCAAATTTTTTTGTTACTTTTTTAGATTTTTTTTTTTTTGAACGGGGTAACATTATTGGCCAACAAGATTACATGTACTCGTATTATGGGATATATTGTCACGTTAAGAACAACCGACTCTATTAGCCCAGGACCTCATGGAGAGTCTCATTGTACGTAGTGGATTTACCACTAGGCCATGCAAGTTTGGTTGTTACTTTTTTAGAACTTTGCTGTGATAAAATAATATTAGCAATATGTGAGATACTTCGTGGTACTTTTGCGCAAATATTCCTTCTTTAATCGATAAAAATATATTGGGTATTATTACCGGACATAGTTGACAGTAGGGGTGAAACCGGGTCAGGTACCCGGTTTTTTTGAGGTAACCGGTACCCGAAATCCGGGTATCTAATTTTTGATACCCGGATCCGGTACCCGGTTTTGAAATCGGATTCGGGTTTTCAACTAGATCCGGGTTTATACCCGGATCCGTTTGTTTTTTTAATTTTTGTAAAAATATATTATCTCAAAATAAACATTGTCTCATAAATAAAAATATATATCAATTGTCTTAAAATAAAAATGCATAAAAAAAAAATAGTCTCGCGGTTTTTTTTCTTCGTTTCCGCCATCATTTTTTCGTTCCGCGCATCAAGCATCATTAACATCAATTGTAAACATATGATATGACAATAATAAAAAAAAAGTATTACAAGTCAAATAAACATGAGATAAAAATAATTAAATAAAATTAAAGGAAAATAAAATAATTTTAAAAAAATCGGGTATTAAACCGGGTACCGGGTACCCGGTTTCTATGATTTCAATACCCGGTACCCGAACACAGTTTTAAAACCGGGTACGGGTACCCGGATCCGGATTCGGGTTTTAAATCCGGATTTGGATTTGGATTTTTACCCGGTTTTCGGGTTTTATTTTCACCCCTAGTTGACAGTGACACTGATCATATCTGTCTGGTACGGAATCGCAATGTTCTTAAAATAATAACCCAAAGCGTAGATATTTAAAACATGAAGGACCAGACTTGCAAATATCTCCATCTCCCGATAACACTTCTCTTCTCTCTCTTTACTTTCTTTCTGCAACAATACGAGAGATCCTTCTTCACCCAAACCCTCTCTCTCTACCAAACCAAAACAAACAAAACGACCTTAAAATTTATGCAGAGAAATGACGTCGTTTATGAAAAACAGAAATGCATGTATGTTACATTGGATGTCGTTTATGAAGCACAAAGAATAAAATGAAACAAAAGGTGTCGTTTATGAAGCACAAAGAATAAAATGAAACAAAAGGTGTCGTTGACTTTGATCCAATATTAACTTGATACAATCTCTCTTATATCTAACCACCTGCATTAAATTTATTTGGCATTCATGGACTCACTTCACTTTTCGCGGGTTCGGATACAATACATCGAGGGGTTACACTCTAACCGGTCCTGAGTTTTGTCGTGTTTAGTCGGGGGCTTATGACAAGTAAATTTTTAGAGCTCTTAAAATATTTTAAAATTAATATTTTCAATACTAAATTAAGTATATAATTATATATCTACAAAGATCGAGGCCCTTAAAATTTGCCCCTATAGTCAGAGTAAAACTTCTATAAATTAATACTGTTGGGACCAGAGAACCCCTCGTGTACCTAAAGTCAAAAAGTGGTGGCATAAGTACCTAAAGTTGTATTTGAGACGTTGACCACTCCATTCTCCTATTGTAGTTAACTTACCCGTTAGCTCTGACCACGTGGACAAACGTGGGTTGCCGACATAACAAATTTTTGCCACGTGTACGAGTCCACATCAGCCTCGTTGACGACAAAATAGCGAATTAAACCCCTAATTAATACTAAATCGTCATTAACCCTTTAGCGTCTCTGTAGTAAGGACGTGGCCAAGTCAGCAATGTTAACAGTCAGGTTAACGGTGTCAGGAAAATGGACTGGTCAACTCCCCAAAACGTAGTTTGAGTACTTTTGCCATCACTTTTCGACTTTGGGTAAACAAGGAGCTCTTTGACCAAAGTTTAGGTATTTTCACCGTCATTAACCCTATTTTTATCAATATATAATTACCGGACAAAATTAACACCGAACACACCTGTCGCTGTCGGGTATGAAATCGCAATGATACGAAAATAAGAACCGTAAACGTAAATAGCTGAAATACCAGGGACCAGAGTTGTAAATATCTTCATCTCCCGATAACACTTCTCTTTTTTCTCTCTCTCCTTCTGCAACAAATCGAGAGCTCCTTCTTCACCCAAACCCTCTCTCTCTCTCCCTCTCATCGGACCTAGAGATTCTCCGGCGACTTCTCTCACGGCCTCCGGCGAAGATGGCCTGAGAGCTCCGACCTAGGCGTGCGGATCGAGAGCGACGAAGACCGGAGAGAGGAGAGGAGAGAGAAGATGGCTCCGTCGCAGAGCGATCTGGAGAGGCAGATTGAGCATCTGATGCAGTGCAAGCCTCTCCCGGAGGCGGAGGTGAAGACGCTCTGCGAGCAGGCCCGGGCGATCCTGGTGGAGGAGTGGAACGTCCAGCCCGTGAAGTGCCCCGTCACCGTCTGCGGCGACATCCACGGCCAGTTTCACGATCTCCTCGAGCTCTTCCGGATCGGAGGCAGCGCTCCCGACACCAATTACCTCTTCATGGGCGACTACGTCGGTCAGTCACTCGCTCTGCTCACCCCACCTAGGTTTAGTAGTTGCTTTTCTCGATAATGGAAGCTCTCTCTCTCTCTCATTAGTTCCTAGTGATTTACGGCGAATTAGAGGTTTCTTTTGGTGAACGTGATATAGATTTCTGGATTTCAGAGTCGATAGAAATGGAGATCTGTTAGGGTGATTTTCATGTGTAAGAGAAATCTTGAGATATGCCATTTGTGTGTATATATATATATGTGTGTGTGTGTGTGTATACTTGATTGTGCTTGCTAAGTTCAAGGATAGGATTATCGTTGCATTTAAGGGAAAGTTGGAATTTGTGACATTATTAATTGGGTTTTCTTGGAAACTTTAGTTTAGAGAGGTCTCTTTAGTACCTTCCAAGAAAATAGAGGACCCTTTAATGCATTTTATAAAATGGTTTCAATGGAGTATTGATTTCTAGTCTGGTTAACATAAATTTATCTACCTTGAGTTTGGAAAATTCGGGAAGGAAATAAGAAGCAATATCATCGAGTGGGAACTTGTTGTTGTATTGTATGCTTGTAGCTCGGTCACAAACTAAGAAAATACCATTTTCTGTAACAATCTGTCTTTGAACTTTAAGCTTAGTAATGCTCCAATTCTTCAATTTCTGCGGTTTCTTGATTTTGCAGATCGAGGATACTATTCAGTCGAGACTGTGACGCTTCTTGTGGCCTTGAAAGTACGTTATAGAGATAGAATCACTATTCTAAGAGGAAATCATGAAAGTCGGCAAATTACCCAAGTGTAAGATAATCTTTGTTTTCTTAGCTAAGTTATTTAACTTTTTTTTTTATCTGACTATATATTAACTTTTTTAATGGATAATTTGCTTTTGTTATTTCCAATCTTTGAGTATTGAGCTCTCTTTAATGGCTTTGAGTGTCTTCCAATACTATTTTAAGGAAGTTTTTTTTTTCGTTTCCCATGAAGGGTACAGATTAACTTAAAATACTAACATTGTGAAAGGGAGGCGAACAAAATTATGGTCCAAAGTCCAAATAATCCATTTTTCTTTCTTGACCTATTTGCAGATATGGATTCTATGATGAGTGTTTAAGGAAATACGGAAACGCTAATGTCTGGAAGCACTTTACTGACCTTTTCGATTACTTGCCTCTTACAGCCTTGATTGAGAGTCAGGTTAGTGTTGCAATTTTTCCCTTTGATATTCAGTATTTATTCGGAAGCCATTATATTTAATTCATTCACTTATAGGTTTTCTGCTTGCACGGCGGTCTCTCTCCCTCTCTGGATACTTTGGACAACATCCGTGCCTTGGATCGGATACAAGAGGTGAAGTACTGATTATGCTTTGATTATGTTATCACTCTTTGGTTTACTTGCCCAAATGCCCCCTAATCTGTTCGGCTAGTGCACAAATACCCCTGCTCTCGAGATGTTACTCAAATCTCCATATCTAATTGTTGTTTCACTTGCACATAAAACCCTTCTCTAATCTGTTAATTTTTAAGACTGTCAAATACATAGTTATAGGGGTATGTACGACCCGAATAGATTTAGGGGATTATTTGTGCGAAAATTCTAATCTTTTAATCTATATTGTTTGCATTGGAATAGGTCCCTCATGAGGGCCCGATGTGTGATCTTCTATGGTCTGACCCGGATGATCGATGCGGGTGGGGAATATCTCCGAGAGGCGCAGGGTATACATTTGGGCAGGATATTGCAGCCCAATTCAACCACACCAATGGTCTCACTCTTATTTCCAGAGCTCACCAGCTCGTAATGGAAGGCTATAATTGGTGTCAGGTTCGACAACATACTCACTACATTCGATTATTTATGTGTCAGTAATGTGTTCGAGATTCCATGCGTTTTCAAATTTAATAAATGATTATGATAGCAAGGGTATAATCGGTATCAGATTAGAGAAAATTTTCACTAAATTGCAATTTTTTCGGTTAACTTTTGTGATCGAGATTTCATGTCTGTCGAAATCTATTAAAAGGGTTATCCTAGCTAGGGTATAATTGGTGTCAGGTTAGAGAAAGGCAATTTTTGTAGGTTAAAAATTTATCCTGAGGTCAGTTCCCGATTCTTGGTCCCGGTTAATTTTTTTTTTTTACTTAACATCGGGAACGAGGATTGAGTTTAGGCAACATAAAAAGATCGGGAACCTATTATACGTTTATTATTTGATTTAGATGTATCATGTATGTTTCCGGGGTAACAAAACTGGGTCTTTTTACCAGAATTGACATTAAGTCGGGATTGGTTCAGTTCCGATCCAGTTCTCAGCTCCCAAAATTTCCATTTTCTATAAAACCGGACACCGGTTTGAAAGCCTGAAAAACCTAGTTCCGGTCCGCCATCCCTAATATGTTCTCAATTTTGTGTTTTCGGGTTTCTTATGCGTTTAAATCTATGATATGGGTTATAGGAAAAGAACGTGGTGACAGTATTTAGCGCCCCAAACTACTGTTACCGATGCGGAAACATGGCTGCGATTCTCGAGATCGGGGAGAACATGGAGCAAAACTTCCTCCAGTTCGACCCGGCGCCGCGTCAGGTCGAGCCCGACACCACTCGCAGAACGCCCGACTATTTTTTGTAAACTCGCCAACCGTTCCCAATTTTTGCTGTGCCGTCGTGTTTGTGTTTGTAGATTTATCTTGCAAAGAAAGGAGTTTTGCTGTTTTAAATTTTAATTGAGCCCAGGAAAAAAAATTATTATTGTTACGTTGGTTAATATTTGTTCCATTTGAGTTTATTATTATAGGGTTTTTATTTTTTTAGCTTGTTATATAGTTGAGAGGTGCTACAATATTATCGTGTATTTAAACACTCACGAAGACAGTTTTAGCAAATTATCTTTCAATTATATTTTTTGCATTCTTTATGAAAACTATGTTTCTTAAGCTTTTGATGTCGTATTGACCATTCTTTGTTACTTATTCATAAAATCCCGATTTAAAAATCGGGAATTTAATGTAAGATTCCGGGAATAGGGTATTCGCTGGTTCCGGTTTTTACAAATTGAAATTAGGGTTTTTAAGTTTTAACTATCAAAAGAAAGAAAAAATTGAACATGCGTTTATTTCACCATAGATGATCTGATATAGAGCCAATTCAAATTTTACCATATATATATGTATATGTTTATTATAATTCTTTTTGCATATATTCAGAGTCTAGATTAAGATAATCATTGAAGAGTGTGTGTGAGTGTAAATATATATATATATATATATATATATATGAAGAGTATATATATACACAATGGCCTATGTTATTTAATTGAAATGTTAGGGCAATGCATGTTCCCAAAGTTGTAATTAACAAATATACAAATGGCTACAATCATTAGTCCCCGTTACATGAGCTTTTAAATGGATTTGTATATCTCAATTTGACACTATTTTACACTTCTCAAAGCCCTAAGCATCTAATCGTCCGTGCCAAGTTTTAAGAGCTCGAAAAATCGATAACAAATACACAAATGGCTACAATCATTAGTCCCCATTACATGAGCTTTTGAATGGATTTTTATATCTCAAGTTGACACTATTTTACACTTCTCAAAGCCCTAAGCATCTAATCGTCCATGCCAAGTTTTAAGAGCTCGAAAAATCGATAACAAATACACAAATGGCTACAATCATTAGTCCCCATTACATGAGCTTTTGAATGGATTTTTATATCTCAAGTTGACACTATTTTACACTTCTCAAAGCCCTAAGCATCTAATCGTCCGTGCCAAGTTTTAAGAGCTCGAAAAATCGATAACAAATACACAAATGGCTACAATCATTAGTCCCCATTACATGCGCTTTTGAATGGATTTTTATATCTCAAGTTGACACTATTTTACACTTCTCAAAGCCCTAAGCATCTAATCGTCCGTGCCAAGTTTTAAGAGCTCAAAAAATCGATAACAAATACACAAATGGCTACAATCATTAGTCCCCATTACATGCGCTTTTGAATGGATTTTTATATCTCAAGTTGACACTAGTTTACACTTCTCAAAGCCCTAAGCATCTAATCATCCGTGCCAAGTTTTAAGAGCTCGAAAAATCGATAACAAATACACAAATGGCTACAATCATTAACCGTCCGCTGGTCTAATTTACGGATATGTTAATGGAATTTTTAAGATTTTATTTATTAAACTGATTATGTCAATCACATTTTACAGGTACACTGATTATCGGGTATAATGATAATAGTATTTTCACGTATTTATTATAATATAATTATATAAATTATTTATGATTAATAAATTTCTGCCAAAGCTTTGATTTTACTTTTAGTTTTTTTTTAGTTTTTTTTATAAAATGTCATCATTGCGTACATACGTCTTTTTGCATATAAAAGTTATTAGAAAGCTTAATAAGTGTTGATATAAACGTTTGTTTTCACCTCTACATATCTTGTAATGTCTATTACAAATATGCGAAAAAACGACATGAATATTTTGTGTGGAAAACGACATTGTACATATAAAACCATAGTTGGATAAGACAATAAACGACAACGAAGACGATAAACGACGTGTAAATTGTAATTTTACAAGGCTGTGTGGAAAATGATGAATTAACACGCATATTCGACGATCATTTATAAATATCCCGTGAATTCGTAAAAACGACAACATTAAGCGAATCAGAGTGGACATTTTTTATTTTCTTTGTTTATTTTGTTTTTCTTCTACTTTTTGTGATCTTAAATTAAAATATAATTAAATTTACTATTATTTATTATCCATTACTAATTAATAGCAACTTAATCAAGTAGGAAGTTTATTTAATTACTAAAAATTGCTTATCTGAATTTCATCTCAGTTGAGCTTTATATATAATATATATATATATATATATATATGAAGAAATGGAAAGGCAAAAAGATTGTAATATATAATTAATTATATATGATATTGGGATGTGAAGAACACCATGAAAGCAGAGCAACCCTAAATAAATCGAGAAAAGAAATGAAGATGTACAATACAAACAAAGTGTGTGTAGATTCTGATTCTATCCAAATTCCACTCTCTCATCTCATCTCATGTGGACTCCTTTTCTGTCATACAAAATTCAAACATCAATTAATATTCTTCTTTTTATTTTTCAATTTTGTGGACCCATCACTTAAAGTTAAGTCATATATACATGGACATTCGGGCGGGGCACATCAGCCTGAGCCCGAGTTTTTACGGACCTCGAAGCCCAAGCCTGATGTGGCTCGGGTAGGGCTGGCCCGTCCGAGGTCCCAAAATCGGACATTAACAATTGCTGGAACTGAATATTTCACTGTAACAATTATTTAAAAATAATTGAATTTGTTTTTATAACGATTACGCTTTGGAAAAAAAAATGACCGGGACACGCCCGTCAGAACTAGGCATCTGGCTCGGGCTTGCTCAACCGATCACGTGGGCCAAACTAGGCTTCCTGGGCATCAGGCCTCGGGTTGGGCAAGCCCGCCCGATGCCCAAGACTACTTCAAGCTTAGCTTGTGTTATGCCGTTTTTCGTCCGCCATAAATGAGCAAAATACAAATATATTTAAGACGGGATCACGACATACCTGTCTCGTCATCCCCATTGACGAACTCCGAAGAATCCGCACCGTTCTCACACGAATCCTCCCTCTGCTCCGCCTTCTTCATCCCAAGAATATACGTCTTCTCCTCCTTGAAATCTTTCAGGGCCGCCTCCGTCCCGACACCGTCTGGTGAATCACCGCCCTCCGAAACCTGGCACCTCTCATCTTCCTCTCTCAAGGCCCCGAAACGCTCCCTGTAAGCCTCGATCTCCTCCTGGAGAGCCCGGACGTCGTCGTCCCGCTTCATGAGGAGTTCGTTCGCCTCCTGAAGAGCCTCCTGGTCATACTCGAACTGCTCCTCCATAACCCGCTGGTACTGCAGCGCCTCCATCTGCAGGCGCGCCTTCTCCGCCTGTAAACGCGTGATCATCGCCATCGCGTTGTTCGCCGCAATCGCCGACGCACTCCGCTCCTCGTCCAGCTCAATGTAGAGCTCGGTCAGCGACGTGCTGTCCAGGCGGACCTGCTTCCTCAACCCCTGCAGGACGGAGTCGGACAACTCGGCCTCGTTTTGGGCGTCAGAGGCGAGCTCGGTCTTCTCGAGGGGGGATTTTCTCGAGAGTGCTCGGGGGCCGAGGCGGGGGCTGTTGGAGGCGGAGTCGGTGAGAGGGATTCCGAAGAATCGGTTGCTTCGGAGGATATTCGGGGTTTTGTTGGCGTCGTCGGTTGGGTCGTCGGGTTGGTCCTTTGCTATGAGTTGCATCATTGCTGCTTTGACATCTTCTCTCACTGCGAATAAAATGACGATTAAGTCCCGCTCCGCTCCATTGTTTTGAGTATTTGAACTTGTATCACGACGGAAAATTTCGAAGAAAAAATATCTCGTCATACTTATATGAACACATTTAAATGAGAATAAAAATTCATAAAACTCCTATATTTTTTGTACTTATATCTATTTCTAAATATTATTACTTTACGAAATACTTGTCGGTTTTCAAAATCACCTTGGAATCGGACCCAACACAATTGGTTACTGGTTTTTAAAATCTTATGAGGACTCCATTAGTATAATTGCACACTCCTCGGTACATACTCGTAAAATTAGACTTGCACGCGGTTTCGATAAACAGTCTCGTATAAATTAATTAATTAATGTGTTATATACAGTACCGACTTTGTGCTAAGGCACATGAGGCAATGGCCTTAGGCCCATTTTTTTTCTTTTTCTTTTTTAACTCATATGTAAGGGCCCTAAAATTTGATCTAAAGGCCCAAATTTAGACTTCGCCTCGGGCCTCCCGATCGTCAGGGCCGGCCCTGGTTATATATATCTATATATTCTGTCACATATTTTTCATTATTCATTTGGAACATATGGTTTCATGTTTCACATTATCATGCACATAAATGATTGATCAAAAGAGCTTTTGAGACCTAAAAAAATCATACATAAAAAGATATATATATATATATACATATATATGATTTTGACTTACATTTCTCGGTACTAATAACCCCATCGCCAACAACCTCCGTCTCATTCTCGGAAAAAATCTTGATCTCACTCCCCCTCCTCCGCATCGAAAACCTCGTCGCCCGAGGAGACGGTGCCGGACCCGCCAGAACGCTGACCCGTCCTTTCACAGGCGACTTCGCCTTCTTCCGCACCACCTCACCGCAGCACGAACACCCGGTTTCCTCGCTCTTAATCTCGGCCTCGTTATTAGCTTCTTCGACGGCGACGCCATGACGAGCCGGCCCGAGGCTGTCGTCTTCGATGAGGCGCTCGACATCCTTCTGAAGAATCCCGGCGAGGGCCGACTTGCTGGCGTCGGCATTGGCGAAGGAGAGGAGACAGGCCTCGCACATCCGCCGGATGTCGGCGACTCGAAGGTGGCTGTGGCAGTAGGCGAGCGATGAGACCTCGCGCTTGTGGGCCCCGCAGAGCAAGGCGTTGAAGTGGAAGTTGTGCTCGCGGTTGACGAAGACGCGGTCGATCCTCGTGCAGAATAGGCACGGCGGCCGGAGCCCGAAGAGCCGTGCGAACTCGCTGGCGGCAAACGCGACGAAGCCGTCCACGAAGAGGAGTGCTATGAGGACCCACTCGAGCACGGCGAAGACGACAAAGTTACAAAAGGGACGCGTCACCATTGCCCTACCTTTTTATTCCTTTCGAATTCTTCCATCGCCAAAAAATACATAAAAAACCGTCAATAAGACTAACTCAGAAGGTTCGTCATTTGAACTTATATCTCCGAGATACAAATTCAATTACTTTCTTTTTTCGAAAAGCAAGTTCAAACCCTCGTGAAACTAAATTTCTAAAATATACTTACTCGTGAGAAAACGCGAATCTCGGTATGGCGATGATTGGTCAGAAGGGTTGTTGCTCGATGGCGGGAAAGAAGATCATGACCGTTGATCGGACCGGACCTAGATCATGACCTCTTTTTCTCCGACAAGGGTGGTTCTTGATGAGAGAGAAGGAAGGTGAGTTGGTTTTTGTGTGAAATCAATCAAAACTTGTGTTTGACTTTGGACGGTGGATTTTGTGTTACTATAAATGGATAGAGATGCGTTGACCTACAATAACGGTCTGCCATGCAAATCCTAACTAACTACAACGTTGAAAAACCTGTCGTTTTGGTCAAATTAATATCCAAAAAAATATTTGAAAAATGCATGCAGATTCGTATTCTCCGTGGTTCGGCATTTGAACTTGTATTATATCGAGTTTTGTTTTCGATTCTTGCGACAAGGAAAAAAAAATTAGACGCAAATATATCAGTCTTATTTTCAAATTGCATTTATGTTTAAGATTTTAAGAAGTCTTTGCAAAAGTCATCAACATCAACATATCTTCACCTGCATGACCGCGCGCGTGTGTATATATATATATATATATATATATATATATATATATATTCAAATGAAAAATATACTTTTTTAATTTGAAACCAGATAATTAATTTGAAAAACAAACTTGTAATCAAAACACCGCGTTTTCCAAGTTTAACTCTCGAACTAGAAACGTGGATTATGTCCAAATGAAGTGTTCGGTTTCGTATTTTATTTACATCTCGGTTCTAAACCACTGCAGGCACATTTTTCGCCAAAGGATAGTGTCTTAAAACCGAAAAATCTTAAAGATTGCGAAAATGTCACAAAATTAAAAGAAATAGAGTTAAAATATCTTTATACAACATGAAATAGTAGCATTTGTTGGACTCACGTGTGGCCCATTGGGCACAATTAATAAATGGGTTTAATAATAATAAGATAAATCTAATTGGTTTAATTAAATAAAGGTAAATTCCTATTATACCCTGATGGTGGGTCTATATAAAGAGAAACCCTAGGAATAGGTCCTCTCTCTACCTATGTAAGTTTTCCTCTCCATCAAAGAAGGCTTGTCACTCTAAAGAGGTTAAGAGAGAGAAACGCAATTCCGGTGATTAATCGTTTCCGCTATTATTCCGATCATGGATCAAGGTACGCTTTCTCGATCTAATATTCATGTGTGAAAATCATCTCGTTCTAAGATCTTGGCTAATAATGTTCTATGCAATATTAATGAATCGGATTGCATAATCATGTACGATATTAAATTAATGCTTACATGTGGTATCAGAGCCTTGATTGTTGAGCCTATGGTTTTCCCATTACGTATTTGATTTAGTTGTTCATGTCAATCAATTTAATATGAAGATCTATGATGTTTTGGTTTTCTTTGACATATGTGCATATATGAATGAACGCTGTGAATTGCTTTTATAATTTTGGATTATAATCTGCAATTTTTTCAAATATGGATTATGTCTTCGATCAAGTCTGTAATTTATTTGCTATTGATTTGGTTTATCATGAAGTGTCGAATCAGGTTTATGATTTCATGTTCATATTAATGATCGACTAAAGTTTGAATTTGTCAGGCGTGATATTTTTTTTTTTTTTTTAAGAACAATACTGATTTTATTTTCCTCAAAGTCAGTATCGAATATATTTCTTAAAACTTGCATGGATGAGGGTTTTGATCTGGTAAAAGTGTATAAAGTTTTTTAAAACGTGTTTATGATTTAAAATAAATAAACTATAATATATTTTTTTCGGTTTAGAAATAAGTTACCGATTAATTTGTGGTCACGTATTATTTTTAATAATATTTTGTTAACTGCTTAAATTACGTGCCTATAATCTCGTGGCCTTATTGTTATTATTATTTTTTAAATAATAAAAGTTGAAAGTGGCTAATTTTTCGGATAAAGTAACCGTTCTTATTTTCAGAATAAAATATTAAGTATGATTTTATTCAAAGATTTATGGTTGCTATAATTACGTGATTAATATTCTTGACCCACTTCTTTGGGTTTTGACCGAACACTTTGGTAACAACTAATGTGATTCGCCACTCTTTTTTGCCGCACTAATAGAACCAGAGGGTTAAAAGTATTTATATATATATATATATCTTATTATTTATTTTCAAGTGAACCTATGTAGCTTACGAACTTGTATTGCTTATGTACATTATAGTTTAAGTAAATAAATTTATTTATTTATTTACTTAGTTGACCATGTTGACATTTAAAGTGAACTCAATTTAATATCTATATTATGAATAATTCGTTAGTCACCAAAGTGGCCGAATTAGAATGCCTCATAGATATTAAATTATTAATGTTCAATCACCCCGATTAAGTGATGCTTTAATGACATAAATGTTTTATTACGGGTGAATTGAAGTTCATTGGTTATAAAATATTTCTGGATCGCCCAAAGGTTGATTATTCGTTTTATAATTGATGAACATTATCGTGGTAATTTATTTGATCAGTTAGGTATGTTTAGTATATCCAAAGAATACAAGCATATCTAGTTTGAGTATGTTAGTTACCAATTGTGTGAAATTAATTATGCATCAATCATGTTTCATGTATATTGTTGTTTCACCCAAAGGTGATCTTCAATATGCATCTTATGTTTGCTTCTTCTAATGTTATGAATCTGTATTATGAAGTTTTACTCAAAGCATTAACGTGTGAGCTTATGTTATATATTGCAGCTTCTGTTCCTGTTTCTCTTCATTCGCAAGCAACGTCTGTTATTAAGTTTAATGGGCTCAATTTCTTAGAATGGTGTGAGCAAATTCAGTTTCACCTCGGTGTTCTGGATCTTGATCTTGCACTCTTAAGTGAGAAACCTGCTGCCCTTACTGACGCTAGCAGTGCTGAGCAAAGATCTTTCCATAAAGCTTGGGAAAGATCTAACAGACTAAGCCTAATGTTTATGCGAATGACTGTAGCAAACAACATCAAGTCCACACTGAACAGAACTGAAAGTGCTAAGGAATTTCTGAAGTCTGTGGAAGATAGTTCTCAGTCCGAATCGGCTGATAAGTCGTTGGCTGGGACACTGATGGGTACGTTAACCACTATGAAATTTAATGGTTCTCGTACCATGCATGAGCATATCGTCGAAATGACGAACATTGCAGCAAGACTGAAGACCATGGGAATGGAAGTGAATGAAAATTTCCTAGTAACGTTCATCCTTAATTCCTTACCTTCTGAGTACGGTCCATTTCATATGAACTATAATACTCTGAAGGATAAATGGAATGTGCATGAATTACAAAGCATGCTCATTCAAGAGGAAGCGAGGCTTAAGAAACCGGGAAGTCATTCAGCTAATCTCGTTGGTCATAAAGGTGCTGGAAAGAAACCTTGGAAAAAGGATGGAAAGGGCAAGAAAGGACTATCAAGGCTTAATCAGTCATCTGTCCAAATCAACCAGAAGGAACCAAGCAACGAAATGTGTCGGTTTTGCAAAAGGACTGGACATTTTCAGAAAGATTGCCTGAAACGTAAGGCGTGGTTCGAAAGAAAAGGTATACATTATGTTTCAGTATGTTTCGAATCAAATTTAGCTGAAGTTCCTTATAATACCTGGTGGATTGATTCTGGTGCTACCACTCATGTTTCAAATACGATGCAGGGATTCCTTTCGACCCAAACCATAAGCGAAAATGAGAAATTTATCTACATGGGAAACAGAGTCAAAATTCCAGTTGAAGCTGTTGGAACTTATCGTTTAGTTTTAGACACTGGTTGTCATTTAGATCTTTTTCGAACTCTGTATGCTCCTTCTATTTCTCGCAATTTGATTTCCGTGTCCAAACTTGATAAAGTTGGGTACACTTCTAAATTTGGCAATGGATATTTCAGTTTGTTTAAACAAAATCTTTTATTGGGTTCGGGTATTCTTTATGATGATCTCTACAAATTAAAGCTTGATACTGTTTTTGCTGAGACTTTATTGACCTTGCATCATAATGTTGGAACTAAACGTGGTAGGTCTGATGAATCATCTGCTTACTTGTGGCATAAACGTTTGGGTCATATATCCAAAGAAAGAATTGAAAGATTAGTAAGGAATGAAATCCTGCATGATTTGGATTTTACTGATCTTGGTGTTTGTATTGAATGCATTAAGGGAAAGCAAACAAGAAAGACACTTAAGAAAGAAGCCACAAGAAGCACACAGCTCCTTGAAATTATTCACACCGATATTTGTGGGCCTTTTGATGTTCCATCTTTTGGTGGAGAAAAATATTTTATCACCTTTATCGATGATTTTTCACGTTATGGATATATCTATTTGCTGCATGAAAAATCTCAATCGGTAGATACTCTTGAGGTGTTTATCAATGAAGTTGAAAGGCAATTAGATAGAAAGGTGAAAATTGTCAGATCTGACAGAGGTGGTGAATATTACGGAAGATATGATGAAAGTGGACAGTGCCCTGGTCCCTTTGCTAAGTTCCTTGAAAGTCGTGGTATTTGTGCTCAATACACAATGCCAGGAACACCGCAACAAAATGGTGTTGCAGAAAGGCGTAACCGTACATTAATGGATATGGTGAGGAGTATGTTAAGCAATTCTTCTTTACCCAAATCATTGTGGATGCATGCTTTAAAGACTGCCGTGTATTTGCTAAACAGGGTTCCTAGTAAGGCAGTTCCTAAGACACCTTTTGAACTGTGGACGGGAAGGAAACCGAGTTTAAAGCACCTGCATGTTTGGGGTTGCCCTGCAGAAGTAAGAATTTATAATCCACATGAAAAGAAACTGGATGCAAGAACAATCAGTGGTTTCTTCATTGGTTATCCAGAAAAATCTAAAGGGTATCGATTTTATTGTCCTAATCATAGTACAAGAATTGTTGAAACTGGAAATGCAAGGTTCATTGAGAATGGTGAAGTTAGTGGGAGCTTGGAATCACGTAAAGTGAAAATTCAAGAAGTTAGAGTGCAAATCCCTTTGCCTTTATCTTCTACTCAAGTTGTTGTTCCTGCACATGTTGAACATGATAATGATTTGCAAGAACAACAAATTAACGATCAAGATCCACATGATGAACTTATAATAGAAAATGAACCTATTATGGGTGAACCACAAGAAATCACATTAAGAAGATCTGGGAGAGAAAGAAAATCTGTCATTTCAGATGATTATTTGGTTTATCTGATGGAGTCTGAATTTGACTCCGGGATTGAAAATGACCCAGTTTCTTTTTCACAAGCCATAGAGAGTGAAAATTCTCATAAATGGTTAGATGCCATGAAAGAAGAGCTAAAATCAATGGATCACAATGAAGTTTGGGATCTTGTTGAATTGCCAGAAGGTTGTAAAAGAGTTGGGTGTAAATGGGTCTTCAAGACCAAGCATGACTCGAACGGCAATATCGAAAGACACAAGGCCAGACTCGTTGCCAAAGGTTTTACTCAAAAAGATGGTATTGACTACAAAGAGACTTTTTCGCCCATTTCTAAAAAGGACTCTTTAAGGATAGTCATGGCGATGGTGGCTCATTATGATTTGGAGCTCCATCAAATGGATGTGAAAACCGCCTTTTTGAATGGGAATTTAGATGAAGATGTCTTTATGGATCAACCTGAAGGTTTTAAAGTTGATGGTAAAGAACATATGGTGTGTGAACTCAAGAAGTCAATATACGGACTTAAACAAGCTTCCCGACAATGGTATCTTAAGTTCAATGATACCATTACATCTTTTGGATTTACTGAAAATATCGTTGATCGATGTATATATCTAAAGATCAGTGGGAGCAAGTTTATCATTCTGGTTTTGTATGTTGACGATATCTTGCTTGCTACTAACGATCTTGGTTTATTACGTCAAACCAAGGAATTTCTCTCGAAGAACTTTGAAATGAAAGATATGGGTGAGGCATCCTATGTGATCGGAATAGAAATATTTCGTAATAGATCACAAGGATGGTTGGGATTGTCTCAGAAAGCATATATCAATAAAGTTCTAGAGAAATTCAAAATGGACAAATGCTCTTCAAGTGTTGCACCAATTCAGAAGGGAGATAAATTTAGTCTCAATCAATGTCCAAAGAATGAATTGGAGCGCAATCAGATGGAACAAATTCCTTATGCATCTATTGTGGGAAGCTTGATGTACGCACAGACCTGTACCAGACCGGACATTAGTTTTGCTGTCGGAATGCTGGGAAGGTATCAAAGTAACCCAGGAATAGATCACTGGAAAGCTGCAAAGAAAGTACTGAGGTATCTGCAAGGAATTTGTTCCATCTGATTGCGCTCCAATTCATTCTTTGGACATTGATTGAGACTAAATTTATCTCCCTTCTGAATTGGTGCAACACTTGAAGAGCATTTGTCCATTTTGAATTTCTCTAGAACTTTATTGATATATGCATTTGTCCATTTTTCAAACTTTGCCGGATGCGTGGATTCTAGGAAATCCACTTTTGGCTATTTGTTCCTTCTAGCCGGAGGAGCAATCTCATGGAAGAGTGCGAAGCAGTCTGTCATTGCTGCATCCACTATGGAAGCTGAGTTTGTAGCTTGCTTTGAGGCTACAGTCCATGGTTTATGGCTGCGGAACTTTATTTCAGGACTTGGAATTGTCGACAGTATCGCCAAGCCGCTGAAAATTTACTGTGATAACTCCGCAGCAGTCTTCTTTTCTAAAAACGACAAGTATTCGAAGGGTGCTAAGCATATGGAACTGAAATACTTTGGCGTTAAAGAAGAAGTTCAGAAACAAAGAGTGTCAATCGAGCACATTAGCACAAAACTTATGGTTGCAGATCCATTAACGAAAGGATTGCCCCCTAAGGCTTTCACTGAACATGTTGAAAGAATGGGGATCCTTGGATGTCATCATTAACGTTATTTTACGTCTTATGTTTTACGTGATTGACACTTTGAGCTCATTTATTTTGTTTCTGATATGAATGAATGGATCTTGTTTCTTATGATTAGTATATACATGAATGCATTATGTGAACCAAACAAGATCTTTTGTCTCTGACAAAGACATTATCGTCGGACCGTTATTTATTACCTTATTATGTGTTATGTTGAGTATGAAACTAATATTGTGATACATGGAAGGGACTATGTCGTGAACTGATGTACAACCGCTATGATCCATATTAGTCGTCATGCTTGATAATAACCTTATGATGTAATTAAACATTACGATGGATTTATCTTAAGTATGCGCAATTATGATTATTATTAAACCATAAATGATATAATGGCACATGGGCCAAGTGGGAGAATGTTGGACTCACGTGTGGCCCATTGGGCACAATTAATAAATGGGTTTAATAATAATAAGATAAATCTAATTGGTTTAATTAAATAAAGGTAAATTCCTATTATACCCTGATGGTGGGTCTATATAAAGAGAAACCCTAGGAATAGGTCCTCTCTCTACCTATGTAAGTTTTCCTCTCCATCAAAGAAGGCTTGTCACTCTAAAGAGGTTAAGAGAGAGAAACGCAATTCCGGTGATTAATCGTTTCCGCTATTATTCCGATCATGGATCAAGGTACGCTTTCTCGATCTAATATTCATGTGTGAAAATCATCTCGTTCTAAGATCTTGGCTAATAATGTTCTATGCAATATTAATGAATCGGATTGCATAATCATGTACGATATTAAATTAATGCTTACAGCATTCGCTATTACGTATTAATTTAAAGATAAAGGTGACAAAATTGTGTACCAATTCACTTTGATAACTTGTTTGGCAAGGAACAAGCTTCTTATGAGTTAGCTCGTACACAAAACATTTGAAGACATATACGGCGATACACACCCCTGAACCTGAAAATTAAAAATAAAAAGCATTAGATCTGTGCGGATACTAAAGTGTACGGGTTTCTCGCTATAATAGATTTTCGGAGTGTTTTCTCGTTATAACTCTCGAATTAGAGACCAGGGTTTATAATTAATAAAGTGTTCGGTTTCGTCTTTGATTTGTATCTCGGGTCCTACGCGAGAGAACAAACCTGTAACAAGCCAGTAGGAATCTGGATAAGCCCCTGCAAAAATAGGTCAACCTTTTCCAGAGCGCTCGGTGGAACCGGCGTGATAACATATAGTAGACCTTTCGATGTGTCTATGCCTCTCACAATCCCTGAAACCATATGCCGCAACTGAGTTTGACCATACAATTTCTAGTTTCTCATAGCGTTGATTTTTATTTTTTATAATGAAAAATCCCGATTGATAATATGCATCGATGAAATGGTAGAGCTTGGAAGCAACTCACCAAGACCGACACACAACGGCAAGCTTTCAGGACCTTCATGAGCGCTAATCGCCAGGCCAACTATACTTGCGTTCAAACCGTAGAAGATCTCGGAAATCGGAACCTAAAACAAGAGCGGGAACTTATAAATGCCTGCTGTGATATTGATCAAGACGTTGAAAATGCAATTTAGATAAATATAATAATCTGACCTGAGAGTAGAGGTTTCTAATCGTTATGGTCGATAACGGAACTTCGTATGGAGGTTGAGATGTGAGAGCCTGTGCAAGTTCTCTGATTGTAGTGATGTTAGTGTTACTCTGAAAGCACTGTTTGAAGTACGCCATTATTCGTAAATCCCGCAAAAGGTTCGCATCTTTCTTAACACTACAGGGAAATTGGAAAAGAAAGAAAAATAAATAAATTATATGAATAAAAAGATCTCCAAGATATTATTTTCTTCATACTGAGTCTAATAAAATTATAAACTTACAGATTATTGGATGAATCTTGAGGAGCCGAATCGATTTCAATTAGTTTAGCCACCTCTTTATTGCCCCTCTCGGACCAGAAAACGCCACTTGGCAGATTTTTATTCTTAGCGTAAGCATTTATTTTAACGACATGCGTTGGAGCAATGCACTTCAACATATCCACCAATATGTCGTAACCAACGCCTGCGTAATAAACAAAAGCATAAACCAAAATTCGATCAAGAATATAGAAACAATCCGTCTCTTCGAGCTTTGATTCTCAAGAAGAACGTATTTAGAAAGTTGTTAAATTAAAATTCACTAATCCCCCCTAAACTTATCGGTTATCGCTATGTATCAACTCTCCCGCTGAATTTTTTAATATTATGTTTCCCCTTGAATTTATTAAATGTTAATTATTTATCTGCAAATTTATGGGCAAAGTTTGATGGGGTTAATGCTACATTTAGACAAGTTTAGGGGTAATTTGAGACAATGCAAACACCTTATGAAAAATAAATATTTTCGCTTAAAAATTATCAGAAACCGCTAACGTTTGTACAGTTTTAAGCTCTAGGGGGAAATTGATACAAAAAATTAAATCAAGGGGGAAACCGTTAAGAGCGATAAGTTCAGGAAGGACCAATAATATTTACTCAATGTCTTACTTTGTTAACAAATAATAAAACTAGTAGAAGCACCGCACCTTTCACCCAACCCGGCGTGTTGACAAGAAGAGGAACTCCGGTCCTATTCGGATTTCGCGTATCATCGGATTTGCAGTACTCCTTCCGATAGTGATTGCATAAAGCGGATACATACGATATGTAAGCTTTCGGGTCTCTTTTAGATGAAATGTCACCGAAGAAATACGATCTATCAAAGAGAAAGAGCATCACTATCAGATGAAGACCAGTTCCCAGTTGAAGCTAAAGTAGTACAACGATTCCGTGTCATGTACCTATCCGGCGTTTTCAGGCACGGAATTGCCAAATCTGCTCATAAGACAGAACACCACAATCTCGTATCACTGACCCGAAACGGAACAACAAACCTAACAATCAACTGGATTTTTATTAATCGAAGACCGCGAAGAATCACCTGGACTTTGCTTATCAACCACGACGAGAGAGAGAAATCCCGGGGGCGTGAACACAGCCTGACCAACATCCGTGTCCAAATACGCTACTTTCGAATACCTATCACAAAGAAGCTTGAATTCAAACCCTAAGCTATCAAATCCATACATACGTACATACTATACAATCTTCGATCAAATACGAAGCTCAGAACAACAAAATTTGTCAAAGAAAGAGAAATACACCGAAGATATGAAAAATTTACAGAAATTCAAATGATTAACAGCTCAAAACAGCCGAATCCTCAAACTATTTCTGAGGAAAAATTGAATCGGAAAATTTCGCGACGAGAGAGAGAGAGAGAGAGGTACCGTTGGAGGAGAACGTTGAGGAGGTGGCGCGAGAAGGTGGTTTTTCCGGAGTTCTTGGGGCCGCAGATGAAGGCGATCGGCGTCGGAGAAGCGACGGCGATGGCTTCGGCGGCGGCGGACCAGTCCGCCGGTATGAGAATCTCCGGCGAGTCGCTCTCGAAATCCATGGCTTCTTCTCGCTTCGCTTCACAGCTCAGAGGCTGAGTTTTTAGAGGGGTTTTTGGGGTATGTCGTTTTATTCATACGACGTCGTTTGTTCAATACGAAGGTTAAAAACAACAATGAAGTTAGAAACTGCATGAGCTCTGAAAGCGACGGTGTAAAAGAAGTGAAAACGAGCCCATTTAATGCATGTGTATATATATGACAGCAAAATGAAAAGGTCAATGCAATGTGTTAATGAGGTATTTTTGACACGATTATTTTCTCTTCATTAAATAAATCAATTTAAACCCAAAACGCGCTCTGGAAACCCGTTTTTTAAATTAAAGAGTCCAAAACATAGAAAAATATTAAAAACAACTAATGGCTTGTTTGGCACGCAAAACGGGGGTCCCACAAAGCCTCAAGCACGTCACGGGCGTGCTCACGCGCGGAACAGCGCCCCACGCGCACTACAGCACGCCCATGCGCCCTCACGCGCGCTGTCCCAGGCGCGCTCTCGCGCACCCAGCGCGCGGTCCCAGCCACGCGTCGTTCTGTTTGCCGCGCGTGAGGGCGTGTGATGCATATTTTGGCCATGCGGCTTGCGCCAATAGGACCAGAATGAGGTGGGGACTCAAAAAACTATATAACTTTTTACCATGGGTTCCCGGAACAGTATTTAATTGCATATAGGCCCCCGGACCCTCCTATAAATAGAAGCTCGATTCATTCAAACGGTAACTCATAAAAAACCGCTCTCTTCACCTCTAAAACTTCTGCTCTCTTAAACACTATACTAATGTTGAGCGTCAGAGGTGAATACGAGGGAAGCCCCCCCCCCCCCCCCCCGGTTCTCCCTGACCTCGGGTGTTCTTTTCCCCAGGTTCGGAGACGGGGGATCTGACGAGAGCAGGAGCCCTGGAGAAAATCCTGGTCTGATTTACGATCTTCCCTGTTAAGGTTGTGGATCCAGGCGGTCGTCGTTCTATCCCTTAGTCTTGTATCTCGTGGAGGTATACTGATTTTGTGGATAGACCGAGGGACCCAGACCGGGGCGGGTGACATGGGTAGAGGGTCTGATCTACCGGGGTTCGTCGAAGGCTACTGTGACCTTCCTTGCGCGGAGACTAGTTCTCAGTGGTTACCCAACCTCAGAGCCTAGTCCATTCCTGGCTCTGAGGTAACAGGTGGCGGAGGACCCGTTTCCATTCAAAATCCACTAGATCTGCATTATTCTCCGATACGTGAGTCCCATGTCACGTGACTCGAGCTTCTTTGGATTATTGATTATTGTTTTTACTTTATCATTGATTTCTCCAGAACGTTATGTGCCTCTGGTTCTCGCCGCTCGGTCGACGTACAAAATGCAACGGCGAGCCCCCTGCGATCCCGCTTCTTTACTATGCCTTTCTCGCGCAACGACGACCATTACTTCTATTCTTATATTTCCCTGAAATGTTATTATTATAATGGTAAGTGATTGTAAAGGTTGATTCTCATATCATTTAATTTACCACATGGAAAGATCATGCAAAGCTATGTTTGATTGAACTATTATATATATGCATGCAATTAAAGCTATATACAACGTAATTCTAGACTTTCTTTTGTAGATTGTCTTTAATGTGTTCCCCTTCTCCGTGAATTTTAATAGAGATTGATAACGTGGCAATACGGGATACAATGATGTAAACGTTAATTTGTTTCGAAACCTATTCGACCTAGTTTTTACGCAAAAATGTGAAGTCGCAAAACAAATTTTTTATGCAAGTTTTGAAATTAAAACTTTATTATATATAATATTGTGGTCATTTTAATACTAAAACTAAAGTATGATATAATTTTTCAAGACATAGAACATATGTTATTTTTATTAAGAAAGAAAGATTGGTGAGCTACAAACTGCCATTTAACTAGATTCAAACATTGGAATCCAATAAAATGTTTTATACTGGTAACAATTTACAGTGTTTTTAGTTTTACATAAAACTATTTATATTTAGATTCTTAACTGATAACCATTTGGCGGAGGGAGGGGAGACCAACCATGGGCCTCTGCCCACCTTCATTTTGTGGTTATTTTTTCGTTCTTTTGACCGTCTGAGAACGCATGTGCGGTTTTTAATTTCTTTGTCTTAGACTCATGGTTATTTGTCTCGTCGCAATCGATTTTATATTGTTTTTTCGCTCGTCTTCTCAGAATGCAGCCATTATGGTTCTCTATCTCTCCGTCTTGGGCCCTCGTTGCGACCAATTCGTCGGATTTCTGTTTTGTGCGATTTGACCGAGCTTCCGTTAAATTCGTCGAATTATTATTCGCCGGTACCCTTTTTATGTTGACAGGCTGGCTCCGTCACTGCTTACACTATTCTTAGTTGTACATAAAACTATTTAGAATCTATTATAGCTAATAATAATTTACAATGTTTTTAATTTTACATTAAAATCTAATATATATATATATATATATATATGATATGTCATATGATACAAAAGTTGACATGCCATATGATACAAATCAAATATTCAAAATCTCTTTTTGTTCCTCACATTTTATTTCATAAAAAAAAAATAAAAAAATCTCATTGAATACAGAAATAAGAAAGGTTTCCACTCTTCAATTAGCTCCGTCCATAAGTTACACATTTATGATTTATCTATGGGTTGTCTTTTGATATTCAAAGTCATTAAGTACTAATTATTAGACATGACATTAGTTTTGGGGATTATATAATTCTTTTGTTAAACGTTATCTTTATCTATAAATAAATGTTTATATATATATATATATATAATTTTCAACAAATACCCCATTCATTTAATCATAAATGTTTTTTTATTAACAATATTGATAGATTTTGTTCACCACTAACTAAAAGAGTTACAACTCTTTCTTTTTTTATGATCAAATCGTCAAGTTGTTGCACAAATTTCTTCCCTCGATCTTGCGTTTATGGAAGATTATAGTTTCAGACTCTCTGGTGGTTCATGAATTATAATTTTGGAGATACCATTCTTTATCGTTCTTTATTAATCTTTTTCAAATTATCTCTTTGCTCTTTCTTAATTTAAGTCCATTAAGGATGTTATAAATTATATACGCATGCTTAACACTATTAATCTGGTATAAATTCAATACATACCAAATTATCTCTTTGCTCTTTCTTAATTTAAGTCCATTAAGGAGGTTATAAATTATATACGCATGCTTAACACTATTAATGTGGTATAAATTCAAAACATACCAAACGTCCTTTGGTCGGTTACTCGGTATCATCTCGTCTCTAAGCCGTGATCGCTTTGTTGGACGTCGAGATGTATGCGTTAGTGACGCCGGTGAAGTCCTCTTCAGTTTCATGGTCAAGTTGAGTCTTTATATCATGGCTGTCTGTTAAGGAATGTAGATGATAGATTTTACGCTTTTCTCGTTGAGGAAGCCAACGTGATTCACTCGATAATTCATCGGTATACCCACAAAATTAGACTTTCGGGCAATTATCGGTTTTCAGCTCTTAAACATCATCTCGAACCAATAAATAACATTATACAAAATAGCACTAACATAGCAAAGACAGAATTAGAAGAGACGGGTGATCAAATGTCATTACAGTTTTAACCCAATAAGAAGAATGTAGCTTACAGTACAAACTACATCGACTAAACGACATATCCGCAAGTATCGTAAAAATTTCACGTCCATTGAGGTCAACGCCGCGAAAAACGGGGCACGGAAAAACAACAGCTTAGGAAGCTTCGGCAGCAGGCTGGGTCACACCGGACTTCACCAACAGCTTGCCGAGCGCCTCGGGCGAGCAAACCTGGTACTTCACAACGCCTTTAGGAGAGAGAAACACCTCGGCGAGCTCGAGCTTGTCGGAGGTGAGGCTCGTGCTGTCCATGGTCTTGCTGAGCACCTTCAGCGCCAGGTGGACGGCCTCTTCTCTCGACATGTCATCCTTGTAGTCCTGCTTCAGCATCGACTGAGCCGCCTGGTTGTTGGCTCCGATGGCAGCGGCTTTCCAGCCTCCGTAGTTTCCGCTCGGGTCGCTGGTGTAGAGCTGGAACCCGAAGTTCTTGTCCCAACCGGCGAAGAGGAACGAGACGCCGAACGGGCGGAGCCCGCCAAACTGGGTGTACCTGTGTTTTTTTTTATATATATTAAATTTCGTGATCATAATATCTCTAATTTAAATAATAAAAAATACTAAATTTACTATAGTACCCTTGTTTGGTATCGCAGAGCGATTGCACGAGCTGCTCAACAGGCATCGGCTCTTGGTAAGAAAATGTGTAGCGCTGGGCTTGGACTCTGGCGGTGTTTATCAGGATGTTGGCGTCGGACATTATTCCAGCAACGGCGCAAGCGACGTGGTCGTCGATCTTGTACATTTTCTCGGTGGATGTTGAGGTCTGAAGGAGCTTGGAAGTCACCTTCTTTTCGCCAACGAGGACGACGCCGTCTTTCGACAGTATGCCGATTGCCGTACCGGCATTACCGATGGCCTCCATTGCGTACTCTACTTGGTAGAGCCGACCCTCGGGGGAGAAGATGGTGGTGCGACTGTCATATCTTCTAGACATCTTTAATTAGGCCTATGGATAAAAAAGGATATATTAGAAAATATTCAAGAAAATATTCATTCTTGTTAAGGATGACAAAAACGGCGCTAGTTCTTGCGCGCTACCGAGAAAATTGTGTGCTTTGACATACGGGATCAGAGAGTATATAGATGATGGAAAGGTACTTTCATTACTAAAAGATTGAGGCTTATAACAATCTCAAGTCGGCCATGAGCAAGGAGCTAGTTATCGACGCTTAAAAACAGAGAAATAGTAGACAAAAGGCTCCAAAACTAAACCAGTCCAACCCGCAAGGACCGGGACTTGAGCTTACCGAAATCAATCGCCATCTAATCTTAACACTGAACGTGCTAAAAAACGGATAGGATCACAATTTACCGAGCAGAAAGGAACCAAATACCAATACCCTTTTCATGTCTTATCTGTTCAGTTCAAACAGCCGAAAAATCTCGACCCCGCCGACCAAATTTTTCCGAGCCACCAATCAAAGAAAATCGACAGCACAAGTAAATCAGTGAGAGTCTGTGCTCATGGTTTGTAACTACAGGAACTTCAATGTTTTCTTTCAAGCTTCACATATACCAATTTGTGACTGAAATTTCTATACGAAAAGCCTAAAATAAGAGTTTCTCATCCAGATTCAAAGCTCCAGTCAACACAAACAGAACAATCTGAAGAACGAAAGGAGCAAGATTGTTCAGAAAACGAGCTCGGAGATCAGCAATCTCAGCGAGCCCCAAAAAATGAGAAGATCGCGTCCGTAAATCGTAAACCCTCGATTGACCACGAAATGGAGAATTCCGAATTGAAACTATACAGCGAAGCAATGGAGATTCAGACGAGCATGGGGATTACCTGTGAGCGCGAATCTCCAGAGAGAGATGAGGATTGAGAAATGCAGATTCGAGAGAGAGCGAGACTGTGAAGAGAGAAAAACCAGAGAGAGAGAGAGAGAGAGAGGGCTTGGCTTGAGTGAGGGGAAAGAGAAATTGATGAAAATAAAAATATAAAATGAAAATGAAAATATAAATAAATTGATGTCGTTTTACCTTTCTGTAGAAATGGTGTCGTTTAACTTTTGTAAGTGATTTGAAAAAATTCGTCGTTTACAAAGTTGGGCTGATATTATATAAATATATATTTGTATCTATATATATGTGCGTGTGTTTGTGTGTTTACGGGTGTAAAATTGGGCATCCGTCGGGCTTGGGCATGCCGAGGCGATGCTCAAGAAGCCCGGAATGTTGGGCTCGGTCTCCTGAACCGGAGTTGGGTATCCGGACAAGCCCAAGGCCGATGGCCTCACCTGATCAATAGATATTTTATTAATTCTTATGTTTATTAAATATTTAAAATATTTTTTGTTATATTTATTTGTTTTTAAGAATTTTTAAATGTGTTCAATATCTAATATGTGTCAAGTAACTGTTTATAATTGATTTGTAACTGTTATATATTTATAAATTAGAAGACACCTATGTAAAAAAAAAATGAAGCTTAAAATCTAATCAATCTTAAAAAAGAAACGACTTATCACGAAAATTGTACTTCTTCGAGAAGCCGTATTATTTCGTGGGTATCTATGGTATTTTAAATATTTAGTAATCGGCAGTAACGCCAAATTCTTAAATTTAGTTTTCTTTTTTCCGCAAAATGGTTTCTTGAACTTGTAAAAAAATACACGAGATCCCTAAGATCAACTCCATCCGAACTCTCCATTTCATACTCCATTTGCAGTAAACGTAACATCAACCACTACCTTATCTCCATCCGAACTCTATTTTTAACACCAAATAAAATATTATTTTTATATTCATGTTTCTCTTATTTATCTCCATACTCTTATATTAATTTAATATTCTCATCTATACCACTAATTCATTATTTTATAATACAAAATTACTCCGTAGACTCATTTAAAATATAAATACACATACATCAAAATAAATAATTATTTAATGAAACCAATTACAGCACAACCCAAATAAAATAAAATAAATTAAATTACAACCCAAATAAAATAAAATAAAATACAGCAATCTCAAATGCCGGCACTTAATCCCAATTCATATTCCCAGTATTTCACCGATCTTGAAGGATCTCAGTCCAATTTTTCCAAGTATTAGTTTATCTAATGTAATTTTATTTCCATTTTCTTTTATTGTATTGTGTTTTTTTTTTATTACTTGATGTGTTTTTAGTATATTTTTTTATTTAGGTATTATTGTAATGTCATTGTGTTTCGGTATTATTAATGTCATTTAAAATTTTACAAAGTGCAAATATTATTTTTACAAAGTGGAATTCCTCATAAAATAGTTAAGAATTTTAAAGAACATAACACTTTGTGTAAATATTAAACTTCAAAAGGATTACATTATAAATAAATAAATAAAAATGCGTTTGTCTACAGTGCATACCCATTTGGGTGAATACACTATTCAAATAAGACAAAAAAAATACCATTTTGGTGTCTAGTTTGGAGGTCGAGTGGAGTGGATTTGAACTCCACTTTGAATTTTTGGAGGTCGAGTGGAGATGCTCTAAGCGTTACAAAATGACAAAAAAAAAGTGCGCAACAGCGACTTGTTTGAGATTATTATCATCAACCGTATTATTTGTCTCCAATCTTATGAAATTTTCATCTTACCGGTTTTGAACAACTAATAAATTCATTGTTTGCTTCAAAGTCAAACCGGTTTCATAATCCAAAAAACATCTTCAAGCAAGTCATTTATCGCATTGGTCATCTTTTACGCGGTTAATTTTGAAAATATACGTGGCATTTCTGCCAAAAATAAAGAATTGAGGGGTCATTTTGTCAATTACTCTTTTTGGGATTGAACTCTGAAGTCTATTAACGTATGTATGTATATATCAAGTAAACAGGTTATTATGATGATTATTGCGGTACAGATTTACATCACATTATTGTCTTTAATTCCATCTCTTCACCTTCTTCACTACTTTACCTTGTCTTCTTCTCTGAGAAAACCCTCATCGAGCGAGCTTCTTATCAACCGAAAATGGCTTCTGCGACTACCTCCGGCGTCAAGAGACCAAGATCCACGGACGAAGGAGAAAGAGATGAAAGAAAAATCAAGCTCAGAGTCACATGTCAGGTATATATATATATATATATATATATATATATATATATATATATATTATAGAAAGATAGTTTCTTTCGGAGCTTTTTGACAGCCTGAAACACATTTACCGGTGAAGATATGCGTCGGAAAATGTTTCTTTTTTACTTCTTAGTGTCTTTCGGCGTTCAGCCAGTTAAAGTACTTTTACGGCCAAGCAAAGCTCCCGGTAAAGGCGTCCGACGTTGGTAACGCACCGGTAAAATAATTTTTTGGACCGCCTCAAATACTTTCATTGGCCAAGTTATGGCGTCGGAAAACGGTGTTTTTCCACCGTTCTTTAGTTTTCAAGAACGACTTTTCCCGGTGAAAAGAAAAACCCCGAAAAATACTGGCGAAAAGTTATTATGGTGTTTGGGAAGGATGTTTTTCAAAATGTTGTGGTTTTCCGGCTGGTATAAGTACTTGTACCGGCCAAGGGACGACAACGACTTTCCCCGGCGAAAAAATGCTTGCCCCGAAAATTTTTATTTTTTATTTTTGTATGAAATACATTATGCGGAAATAATACGTTTTTATGTTTGCATTTTCGTTTTTAGCGCGCGCGTGAGTTTTCTTTCGTAATTGGAAGGAAGGAGCGTTTGCTCCAGATTCTGAAAGTTTATTGTGAGAGAAATAAATTTGAGTACGAGGCTATAAAATTCTTCTACAAAAGAAAGCTTATTCTTGGCAAACACACTCCAAAAAAAGTGAGTTCTCTTTCTTGTTTTTTGTTTTTTTTATGTGTTTGTTAATTGAGGGTAAATTGGTAATTTGGGAATTGGGTAAATTTTAGTATGATTTTTTTTTTTTTTATAATCATGATCCTAAAATACTACTACTTCTATTTCTACATAAAAGGAAAAGGCAGGAAGGGATGTATATAGGGTTTTTGCCAGAATAGCTTTATTTCGATTTTCATTTAGGTTCCATACTCTATCCGAGTAGTGGTTTTGTTTCTTAGCAGGGGGTATTTGGAGGGTATGTTTTTAATTGAAATCCCAAAGGAGGTTTTTTTGCAATTTATTTCATTTATAATATATATATCATATAGAGGATGTTTGTGGCATAAGTATCTAATTTTGTACTAAGTGGGCCGGCATATACGTATTTTCTTTTTTAGTGGCGTGAAATGAGTACACAAAGGCCACAACACATTGTCGAGGTCCATTTTCGTTCATGTCGGGGTAATGTCTTTTAAGCTAGAGATAGGAGTTCGTCTATAGTCTTAAATTATAAAAGTAAAATAATTAATATTTTTCCGGAGTTTAATCATGGACTTAGATATGCCCCTCGAGCAACAGTCCTCGGTGAGACATGGACTGAATTTTACCTCGATATTATTTTATTGTTGTTGGGTAGTATTGCCGCTATAAACGAGATTGAGAATATGCCAGAACACTTAATAAAATATTCCATACATATGTCACAAATATTCATTTCCGGCTTAGTTTTAGCCTCGCTCAATTTTAAAATAATATTTTTTAAAGTTAGGACCGAGCCGAGAAAATGTCCAAAGCCGATACCGTACATCTTTGTACATTTTTATTTTCAGCATTTCTAACATAAATGTATTTGTTGCCTTTGATTTGAAGCTTCGCATGAAAAACAACGACGAGATTGATGCAATGGTTAGTGTTGATGGTGGTGGTCCGAACATTCTTCTAATGCCGAAGATTAAAGAATATTAATCATATTATCATATATGATCAAGTGTGTTTTTGTTTGGGAATTCTAATATTCCTAAAGAAATCAAGCTAGAGTGAGATTTCTAGGACAATTTGGTCGTTATCTTCGTATTAAAAGATCGAGAATATAATAGTTTATGTTGTCGTCTTAATTTATCAACGTTATATTGTACTAATTAGTTTCTCGAATACTATCAATCTATATAGATTTTGGTTTTGGACAGGAGTGAAACCGAGATCGGTATTTGAGATTTGAGTCTTACTTTGTTAATTTTAAAGGAAATCAAAATGCCAAATACATGTTTCTTGTACCAGTCCGTTCTGGAAAATCCTCGATTCTTTGGGAATCGGTAATTGGGACCGGACCGAGTACAACATCGTCACTCTTAGTTTTGGGACGTCAGTTGTCATGTGAGCTCTTTTTTGTTGGACAAATACACTTTCAATGATGACAAAGCCTAACCAATCCTGTGGTAAAAGATGATGTCGTTTTCCCCTTAGATGTCGTTTAGCTTCATTAACTTTGCGTGACATGGTTTATCTCTTCGTGAAAAATGTAAATTAAACATGCATTATGCATACTCTCATGTCAAATTTGTTTACTCATTTAATTACATGAAAAGTAGCATTTGATGCTTTCAAAAAAAAAAAGTAGCATTTGATATAAATTAAAAATTAAATGGACAAATTAACGTACAAAAGTTTAAGGGGTAATGAGAGACGAGGTTATAAGATTGTGAGAGACAAAGTGATACGAAATAATTTGTACTTTAGAGCAAGGTTCGCATTTTCGTCGATTATCGTCGATAATCGACGATTTTCGACCTTTTCGGTAGTTACCGGCTCTAATACTTATCGTTTTATATACTTTTCGACGATTATTTCGATAAAATCTTTTCCAACCGATTTTCGATAAAATGCGTGTAAAAAATAGGTACTTTTCGGTTAAATGAAAAAAAAATTCGCGGCAAAAATACCAATTAAACTTTCGGCAAAAATAATTATACAACCTCACCCCGCCCCGTCACGTCCGGTCGGACGGCGGCGGCGGCGCGCGCGTGTGGTGGTGTAACATTTGTGTGAGTCCTCCCCCATCCACAAAATCCTATGACCCAAAGGGCCCAAGCCTTTGTCCCTAATATTTGGTATATAAACATCACCAAACTCTTGTCATCTATCAATGTGGGACTTTTTGTTATTCAACTAATATCACACATTCACACTTAACATACATACACATACACTTCACCTAATAATTTAACTTAATATTACACACTTCAAATAATATTATACACTTAACATACATATTAACTTCACCTAACATACATATACATTTAATATGTATATTCATTTAATATTATACACTTCAACTAATATTAAATTTGTTAACATACATATACAATTAACATGCATATTCACTTAATATTACATACTTAATTAACATACATATTCATTTCACATAATAATTTGACTTAATATTATACACTTAAACTAATAAAGTGACTTAATATTATACATTTAAACTAATAAAGTGACTTAATATTAGTGTTTTAGATTTGAGACTAGTGATGGAATTATATGTGTGTATGACTTTATTTACATATGTTTTGTGGTATGATATTATAAAAATATTTTGTAAGTTTTTCATCGAAAAGTGTCGATAATCCGTCGATAATCTTCGAAAAGTATCGGTAATCGGTAAGCTACAGTATTATAAGTTTTCCGTCGGTTAATCGGTAAGCTATCGATTAATCCGTCGAAAACGGTAACCGATTTATCGACAATCTCGGTAAGTTGAACCTTGCTTTAGAGTATGTTATCAGGAAAAATGATAAATTCAAACGGTAAACGGACAACAAATAGTTGAGGGGTTAATATGTGATAAGGACATAGTTTCGAGGGTATTGATGATAAGATATTTATGATATAAGTACTAAATTTGTACCAAAGGCACCGATGCATGCTTGATTTATTTTTTAATAGCAAAAATATTCAAAAATACAAAATTATGTTGAAGTCTAGTTTCTTCTACGTCGAGTTAACACCAATAAAGTAGAGACCCACTTGCTTCGCTAATTTAATAAAAATAATGAAAAAGTAATGTCATCGAAGCTTAATCATAAATAGGCCCATGTCTCTCGTGCAACATGACTTTAAAAAAATAGACAAAATTAGAATTCGACATGTTTTTTAGTTTTTGGATACTAATGTCACGATGAACATGATCATTTAGTATAAGTCTGTTTACGATATGATATTATATTAGCGTAACTCTTGCTTAACAATCACTATAAAAAAAATAAAAAATTGAGAATTTAACTGACAAACTTACTTCAAGATCGAGTACTTATCCCGCAAATATCCCCTAATAAATATTACTAGTTAAATCAAAACAAACTCAAATAATTTCCCGTTACCCTCCAACGGAGATCTCAACACCAACACGCTGTCCAGCGGGTCCCACATCAAGCCCTCCAACCCCTCTAATCGCCCTCCACGTGTCACCATCTCCAGAGCCCAAAAAAATCAAACTATAACCTCATTGAGCCATTGACCAAAGGAGTCAAACCTGCAGCCCAGATCGGACGGTCCAGATTTCATCCTCTCCGTGCCCGATCAACCCTGACCCTTCCCTCACTGGAGTGGAGGCGCCAAAAAATAAATATAAAATAAATAAATAAAAATAAAAAGCGCACAGAGGAGAGAGAAAGAGATAGAGAGAGAAAGTAAGCCAATTTTCCCAAAAAAAAAAAAAATCGAAAAGAAAATCGCAGTTCGAATTCGAAGCGCAGAGAGACAGAGAGAGAGAGAGAGAGAGAAGCTATGGAGCTCCAGAACACAGTGAAGGAAGCCCTAACGGCACTGTATCACCACCCCGAGGACACGGTCCGAGTTCAGGCCGATCGATGGCTTCAGGAGTTTCAGCGAACTCTCGACGCTTGGCAGGTGAGCGAACAGAACGAAAAGCTTTTAAGGTTTCGGCTATGGCGAGCGGAATCGATCTCGCTCGGTGGATTCGTTCATCGGGCGATTGTTTGGAGGTTTTGCGGATTGGATTGCTTTCGCTCGAATCTTCTAAGGTTTTTGGGAGTGTAGCTGTGTAGTGTTTGTGTGTTGGTTCGAATCCTCGAAGGTTTAGCTGAACAGTGATCGAAAAATTTGGAAATGAATGTTGATGCTGAACGATTGGATTGGGTGTGATTGAATTTGGAATTCGAAAACTGATATGAATGCCAATGAACACAACTGAGCTGGGAAATTATACATTATGAAGTATGATTATTAGGGGATTGATTCAGGATTCAATTTGTCTATGAAGCCATAGCTATGAAGCTTTTTGCTTTTGAATTTTACTAATAGAACTTTTTTTTTTTTTTTTCTGTAAACAAAGGTGGCTGATAACTTGCTTCATGATGCGTCGAGCAATCTAGAGACCTTAATCTTTTGTAGTCAAACCCTTAGAAGCAAGGTAAGCCTTGAAATTTCATGCGATTTGTTCGATGGGATTCCGAACGCTCGAATAATACGGAAAAGAAGAAAAAGTTTAGGGCTTGATGTTGCTTCTGCGTCGAGATTTTGTTTTAGGTACAGCGCGATTTTGAGGAGTTACCTTCTGAAGCGTTTCGACCATTACGGGATTCGTTAAATGTGAGTTTTTATTTGCCTTATGATAAAATGTAGGGTGTTCTGCAATAATGAATGTTTTTGGTGCAGAATTTATTGCGGAAATTCCACAAAGGCCCGCCTAAAGTTAGAACGCAGGTAACACTTGATTCCTGATTAAGTCTTTATCCCATTTTCGTTACCGTCTTAGAGGGTGTATCCTAAAATAAGTTGGATTTTTAGATTAGCATTGCAGTAGCTGCCTTGGCTGTGTATGTTCCTGCCGAAGACTGGGGAGATGGAGGTATAATAAGTTGGCTTCGGGATGAGATGAATTCGCATCCAGAATATATTCCGGCGTTCTTGGAGCTACTTATGGTTTTACCTGAGGTAATTGGAATATCAATTGAATAGTTACTATGGTTGATGTTATCAGTGCCCCGGCCTGGCCCACCCTTAAAAACCCACAAACCCAAGTAAAACCCTAAATCCTTTGGATTATAATGTGTGTGTAAGTGTTAGAGCCATCATCACTCTTATAGCAGAAAGAAGGGTAAACTTGTAACTTAGCAAAGGACTTAGGTCGTTAGTTTTCTTTTGGTTTTGTTAGGGGTATTTTGGGTGTTTTGCACTTTGAGGGATGAGGGTTTCAACCCAAATCCCGTATAAGGAGACAAACGCATTCGTTAGCTACTTAGCTTGTTTATGTATTTGATCAGTTGAGTATTTCCTTTCAAGACATCTTGTGGAGAGTTTTTGCCTTTCTCTCTACGAGAAGGCGTTTTCTGGCATTTGGTTGATTATAGTGTTCGGAAATTACCGTTTTGGTTAAATTTCTATTGGCCTAGTAGTTTGTATTTAGAATTATTTGGTCCCGAACATTGAGATTTAAACATACATAGGTTTTGCTTCTAAATCATATTTACTTGAATACAAGCTTCTAATTTTCGCTAGATGTACTTCTATTCTTGTGTCATTTTGGTCAGGAAGTGTATAACTATAAGATAGCTGCTCGGCCAGAAAGGCGACGCCAATTCGAGAAGGAGCTGACATCACAGATCGAGACTGCTCTTAATATCTTAACTGCGTGTTTGAGTATTAATGAGCTTAAGGAGCAAGTAGGAGCCTCTGCTAGAGCTACTGCTCTTGGTTATATATCTAAAATTTTAATTTACGAACCCTGAAGTTAAGGTTTCGTTGATACTGGAAATGTTTTTTAATTTTCTCGATTCGGATGTCAATTCAGGTGCTTGAGGCATTTGGTTCTTGGCTTCGTCTAAAGCATGGGTACATGTTTCTGATCACTCTATTTCCTTCTACCAAAAATCTATGTGTTCTTTGCTTTCTGGATTTAGTCAAACACTTATATTACTATGATAAATTATAAGACGAAGTGGATGCAGATTTATATAAAAATTCGAATTAATGTACATTTTGGGAAGCATTAGTGTTTAATTGAAAAAAATGCACTAAACTAGTGATTCATTGTAAATAATTGAAAGTTTTGGTGGTTGCAGGATCCCGGGAAGTGTGCTTGCTTCACACCCATTGGTGCTCACTGCTCTCTCAAACTTGAATTCAGAAATACTCTCAGAGGCATCTGTAAATGGTATTATGACTATTCTTAGAGACATATTGTTTATTTGCTTTTGTAAATGTCTCGAGGCTTAATTTTTGTAAGAAACTCTGACTGCTACGGAAAAATGTCTTTGGGCGAGAGAGCTTATGAATGAAATTTAGATTACCTGTTTGCAAAAATTGCATATCTGAGTCGAAAAATAATAAGATGCTTAGCCCATACCCTGTGGATATTAGAGCAACCAATAGTTCAGTATGCAGTATAAAAGAAATGAGACTTTAGGTGTCTCATATAACTTGTTCTTTTCTATATACGAGCTACATGGGTGTTATTAATTGCACAAGGAACATCTTTGACATTTTCCTTTTTCTTTCGTTCTCGTGTTTGCAGTTATTTCGGAGTTGATACATTACACCGCATCAGGAAGCTTCAGCGGTGTTCCTGCACACATGCCTCTGGTTCAAGTGATTGTCCCGCAAGTAATGAGTCTTAAGGCACAGCTCAGAGATCCTTCAAAGGTTTTCATCTGAATATTCATGGAATATTCTTTTTGCTCGATTTTTTTAGAGCCTAATTAGTGATAATATAGTTTCTTAATTAAGAAGCATTGCTTGTTTAAATCCAAAGGTACTCACGGATGAAATATGCCTCTTCACTCCCATGTCACATATACTTTTCTCAAGTCGCAATGATTCAGTTATTCGGCCCCTATTTACCAAGCTTTTGTAGTGGAAGATGGCCAATAGTTATTTTTATTAATTTAATTTGCCGAACTTTCCCTCTGTTTGTAGGACGAGGAAGATGTAAAGGCCATTGCTCGATTATTTGCCGATATGGGTGATTCATATGTTGAACTAATTGCAACTGGTATGAACTTATGCTTTATTTCCCTTCTCCCACTCTTTATCTGCTTCTAAGAACTTCAGATTTCTTTTATACTGCTGACTTCTGTGTATTCTGATGTCAGGTTCTGATGAGTCCATGCATATAGTTCATGCGTTGCTGGAAGTTGCTTCACACCCAGAAAATGATATTGCTTCAATGACGTTCAATTTTTGGCACAGTCTTCAGGTGAACTTGACCAAAAGGTATATTTCTCGGCTCGCCCCATTCTTCAAAATATTCTTATTAAAGAAATGTGAATAATAATTCATTATCATACAGGGATTCCTATGCTTCATTGGGTAACGAGTCGTCTATCGAAGCTGAGAGAAATAGGAGGCTGCAGATTTTTCGGCCTGCATATGAATCACTTGTATCCCTAGTGAGTTTTTTTTTTTTTTTTTTACATAGGAACCTCAGCCTCGATACAGGGTTAGCGCTTGTTATTTCAGTTCCTTCACTTACAAACTCCTTTTTGTAATTGGGAAAAATTATGATTGAACTTGAAAGTTCAAACTTTATCTATGGGAAAATAAAACTGAGGCTTAAATGGTAGAAAAGGGTATGTTCATTTCTCTGTACAACTCTCCGCAGCTATGATTTATCTGCTCAGGTAAGCTTCCGAGTTCAGTATCCTCAAGATGATGGCCAATCGTATGAAGACCTTAAGGAGTTTAAACAAACTAGATATGGTAATAACTCGATTCTTTTGTGGTGTTTTTAATTTAGTAGTGTGAGAAAATTGTTAGGGCAACTAAAAACTGATAATATCTATGATATTGCCAGCTGTGGCTGATGTCTTAATTGACGCCGCATCGGTCCTAGGTGGCGATCCCACACTCAAAATTCTCTATGCCAAGCTTCTAGAGGTTTGTATAAATATGTTTGATGCCATCAATACATGCTGGTATTGTAGAATTAAGTTATCACAACTTTTTTTTTTTCCTTATGTATTTACTCATGTTTTGTTATCTAAAGTCCGTTAGTTAAATTATTTAATCGTGCTTATATTTAATTATGTTTGAGCATTTATTTCGTAAGGCCGGGCCCATTAAGTGTGATAGTTGGCTTATTAAAAGAGCCCTAATTGAATAGGAAGCCCAAGTGTTAGTCTGTTAATTAGTTTAGTTAAATTAGCTTAGTTCTCTCCTGGGTTTAGCATAAACTCTATACGGAAAAAGCGTTTCATCAGGTTCTAGGCCATGTCAAGATCTCGAATGTGAGATCATAAGACGTATTCATTGTTTTCTCTATTGTGAAAGGTAAAAATGCTTGTCATGCTCTCAAGTAGTAATATTGATTCAACATTTTGTTCTGTTCTGTTCTGTTCTGTTTTGTTTTGTTTTGTTTTGTTTAAGTGACATGTCGCTTCATCTTAATGCGTGGTTTGTAATTATAGCTATTTTGATTTAAGGCTGTAGGCAGATATAAGAACGATGAAAACAGTGAATGGCGTCCGGCAGAAGCTGCTTTATTTTGCATCCGTGCTGTTTCAAATTATGTGTCAGTCGTTGAAGCTGAAATAATGCCCCAGGTATACCTTCTTTATAATTGGTATCGTATTTTTGAAGCACATATACTAGAGTATTTTCTCTAATGACAGATACTTATTGTATCCGAATAAATGAAGATTGAGATATAATTAATGTTTGATCTGTTAGTTTCTACTATCACTCTAATAAAATTCACGTAGAAACCTAGAAAGCCAAGAGAAACAAGAACAATTTATTGATAAACGAAACCTTGGTCTCTAATTCGAGAGTTAGACTAGGAAAACTCTCCCAATGATTTTCAATAGGAAAATCCACTAATCAGAGTTGACAACTAAATTTAAAAATACCCATAATACCCCTACTTAATGTAAACACTTAAATGAAAAATTAAGTTAATATAAATGAAGTCAACACTTTTGTTTGTGGAGTAATAAGGAATTGACTAGCTCTTTGTGTATTTTTTTTCTTCTACTATTCCTAAAATCAGAACTCATGACCTAAAATTAATTATTTTATTCATTTTTTCTGTTTGAACAGGTTATGAACTTACTTCCAGAGCTCACCATACATCCCCAACTACTCCAGACAGGTAGTTTTCAGTACAAGTTTTAAATTTCATATGCTAAGCATGCTCATATTTCTATTGTTTCAGTGTGATTGATTTCTATAAATTTCAGTGTGCTTGACGATCGGAGCGTATTCGAAGTGGCTTGATGCTGCAGCGAGTGGAATTACTATACTGCCTGCGGTTTTAGATATCCTCATGAGTGGCATGGGTAAATCTGAAGATTGTGCAGCTGCTGCAGCTCTAGCGTTTAGACATATTTGTGATGGTAAATGTGGAATATTTATTGCTGTCCGTTAATGTTTCGTTCTATCAATCACGGTTACTGTTAGATAGTCCAAATAAAGAAACTAATAAAATATTACCCTTCATGGTGTAATTTTTGTAATAACAGATTGCCGGAAAAAGCTTTGTGGATGTCTGGATGGTCTTTTCCATATATACCAAAGGGCAGTGACCGGAGAAGACAGTTTTAAAGTCTCGGCTGAAGACTCGCTTCATCTTGTAGAAGCATTAAGGTTTGCGATGAAACTGTTTTTTATTATTTATCTTAAGCTGGTTGAGTTTTTACTATTTTTTTAACTGATTTTTTTTTCTTTTTCCAGTACCGTTATCACTGAACTTCCTCCGGATCATGCCAAGAGGGCTCTCGAGGCCTTGTGCTTGCCAGTTGTCACTCCCCTACAGGTAAAATCATTCAAATGTACTTCAGCTAAGTTTGTTGTAATTAAAAAGTACTGATTCGTTTTTATGGAAAACCAGGAAGTTCTCAACCAAGGCCCAGATTTACTAAATAACAAACCTGCTCGAGAGTTAACTGTTCATATTGATCGATTCGCCTATATTTTTAGGTGAACTCTATACCCTATCTTCACGTCTTTGTATTCTCCGTATTATAGAGTAGGGGTAAATTTTTTATTATTGATTTTTTTTTTTTAAATTCTGGGAACTGAAAAATTTCCGGTGGTGGATAGAGAAATCGTCAAATCCGCCCGGTTCTCGGTACCGGTTTCACCTTTAAATTGAGTGTGCTTAACATGATAGTCATATTCATTATCAGATATGTAAACCACCCGGAAGCTGTGGCAGACGCAATTCAAAGGCTTTGGCCAATTTTCAAAGCCATCTTTGATCTGTGAGTATTTTGAGAAGATCTTTCACCAAAAATAGTATATCATATGGACCGTTAGTTTATATCATATATCATATCGTAAATTTATCTGGTGCAGTCGTGCTTGGGACATGAGGACGATGGAGTCTATTTGCCGAGCTTGCAAATATGCTGTCAGTCTCCATAAATCTAAGTCATTATAGAATGACTCATTTTAACACTTGTTTTCTTTCCCTCATTTCAAAAATTGAGCTCCCCAAATCGTCATTGCGTTTCTGAATACATAAAGAGTTTTTTTTTTTCTTCTCTTTTTATACTAACCGTTCCTTCGTTTTTTCTTGTTATTTTTTTTTAGGTGAGAACTTCCGGGCGGTACATGGGAGTTACCATTGGAGCTATGCTAGAAGAGATCCAAGGCCTTTATCAACAACATCACCAATCATGTTTTCTATACCTCTCTAGTGAGGTTATAAAGGTATCTATATTTACTCTTTTTTTTTCTTCCTTTAAGGTGGGGTGATCTCACAACTGTTATTTATCGTACACAAATTAGAGTCTCGGAAGTTGAAGGAAATCGACACAACATTTTTACGTGGAAACCTAGTTTGGGAAAAGAACCAGGAAGATAGGAGGAGAAATTATCTATGATAACGGACGAGAGAAAGTGAAATGAAAATAAATGACCGCTAGGTAATAATTAGCCATCAAATGCCAATTACAATAAAGCCCACAATCAGAAAGGTTATGCCTACTTGCCTGATCCCCCTCGTTTCCACCACAAAGCCCCCAAAATATTCAATTAAAAAAGCTAGAAATAGGACGAGCGAGCGAAATAGATTTGGGTCCCAAAATCTAACAACTTCATTTTATGCATTTTCTCTTGTTTTGCAGATATTTGGTTCAGACCCGTCTTGTGCAAATTACTTGAAAAGTTTGATTGAAGCACTATTTATGCAAACTACACGTCTTCTCACAAATATTAAGGTAATGTCTCGGTGAAGTATGATATCATAATTCACAAATACTCAGGTGAGGTTTCGGTGACTTAGTGTTTGACCTGATGCATGCTTAATTTGCAGGAATTTACCGCGAGACCCGATATAGCAGATGATTGTTTTCTGCTGGCCTCGAGATGCATCCGTTATTGTCCTCAAATATTTGTACCATCTCCAGTATTTCCGTTGATAGTAGATTGTTCCATGATTGGGATCACAGTACAGCACCGGTACACTTCTATATCTCCATAATCTTCCATTTACGCCATTTTCACTAAATGTTATAACCAAAATTAGAAATATAACATCACGACATCTATCTCGATTGTTGGTGACTGGATGGTTAAATTTCATTTTTCAAGTAGTGACTTATGAGTTTTGATCGATAAAATAAAATGTTCACGGTGCAATACTGCCGCAAATTGTGAACAGGGTTTGATTATGACATTGTTTTTCCTTGTCGCAGAGAGGCCTCAAGTTCGATATTGACGTTCCTATCCGATATCTTCGATATCGCAAACTCCAGCAAAAAGGAGCAGTACTTACCTCTCAGGGACGCCGTTATAGTTCCTCGAGGAGCTGGCATCACCAGAATTTTGGTTGCTGCGTTGACCGGAGCACTTCCCAGCTCGAGATTAGAATCGGTAAATAGTTTCTGAAGTGATATCTCGAGAATATATAAGGTTTATGGGATTCATGGGAAAGAGAATCTGGATCTCGTTGCAGGTCTAGAACCGGTTGATTCAATTAACCGTCTTAATAAATTTTCCAGGTGACATACACTCTACTGTCTCTCACCCGAGCCTATCGGGCCCAAGCTGTGGAATGGGCCAAAGAAAGCGTCTCGCTGATTCCACAAACGGCCGTAACGGAGATCGAACGGTCAAGATTTCTCAATGCACTATCTGATGCCGCTTCTGGCGCTGATATCAATTCTTTGTCGGTTCCCATCGAGGAGCTGTCGGACGTTTGTCGTCGGAACCGAACGGTCCAGGAGATTGTTCAAGGCGCGCTGAGGCCGCTCGAGTTAAATATAGAGCATGTATCATAGGCGATTTTGCCCTTGGTTTAATTTATATTTTATTTGTTGTGATTCTCCAATTTTTGAAGAGAATCATATTGGTGGGAGAGTTGATCAAATGTTGTATCTATGTGGCGAGTGAGTTTGTGGGATCTTCGAGTGGGGGTATTTTCGTCTTTTCTTTTCTCCGGGCATTGTCAATTTTTTTAGGGGTAAAAGGTCACATGGTATAGAGCAAGGATCAAATGACCGGCACCGCCCCCAGCGGTTTCCCCGGCTGTAGATTACGGTAACAAAGGAGATAATTTTATAGGCTCTTCACAGATTTGCGATTTCGGAATCTTTATTTATTTTGTTTGTACAAAATACGCAAGTTTTGAGTTGATTTTTGGTTCCTTTCACATTGATCGAAAACATTGTTTTTATTTCATTTGTCTGTCTAGCTATTGCAAAAATGGATTACTATTACCCTTATTTTTATATTTATTTATTCCAATGCGTTTTTATCAACTTATCATTATATGGTCTCCCAAGGCCTAATCTAACCCAATTCTATTTTTTTTCGGGTCGATTCGGATGGTAAGTTGCACATAGTTTAAGGAAGTTACGAGTTACTCTTCACATTGCCAATAAATTTTAAGGTGGAACTTCGTAACAATTCACATAGTAACATCAAAGTCCATTAAATTCAAACGATTACCCGTCAAAAAGTCAAAATAAATAAATAAATAAATAAGTTTTAAGTTGCACCGTCGTGAGGAGACATGTTAAGTCTCGCATGAAAAAGACACGATGACTTAGCACGGTTTAAAAAAATCATTTTTATTAAGTCTTTGGACGAGTTGGATTATTATTATTATTTTAACTTTTTGTAAACGGGTCGGGTCGAGGTATATCCGGCCCAATTCAGTTACACACCAATGATTGCACAATCACCAATTTCAACTCATTAAATCATCCATCAAAAAACACATGTGATGTATATATATTGATTGAATCAGACAGTTGCATTTCCCATTCACCACCAGAATCACCATGTAAACCTTCTCTTTCTCTCTCTGAGCAGCCATGGTGTCCTCTTCCTCGCCACCCACCTACCACTCTCTCCTCGCCGCCAAGCTCACCAACCTCACCATCCCCTCTGTCGCCGCCGGAGAATTCGACTTCTCCGACGTCTTCGGTCCCCCGACCCCGAGCGACGCCAACCCCTCCACCTCCTTCCACGGCGACCCGCTCAAGCCCCAGGTCGTCTTCAACCGCTCCCACTCCTTCGTCGGCCCTTCGCCGCGCTTCGCAGCCTCGCCCTTCGCGCAGAGCTTCGATTTGGACGAGGACGACGACGACGAGGAGGAAGCTGAGGCTGGCGCCGAGCCGAGCCGGAACGATGACGGCGGCGTTTCGAGGATCGGGCCGTTGGATTTCGAGATTCTGAGGCTGGTGGGGCAAGGCGCGTTCGGGAAGGTGTTTCAGGTGAGGAAGAGGAGCGAGGGCGATGGCGATGGCGATGGGATTTACGCCATGAAAGTGATGAGGAAGGAGACGATCATAAAGAAGAACCACGTTGATTACATGAAGGCCGAGAGGGATATCCTCACCAAGGTTGTTCATCCCTTTGTTGTGCAGCTTCACTACTCTTTTCAGGTATGACATGGAGAAGATGACTTTCTGGTTTTCGGTTCGGTTTTGTCGTCTCAGTCGTCGTTGCGAATTTGTCGAAACTTTTCTCGAATTGGTCGAATTTCGGTGCCAATTGCGAGTTTTTGTCTTAGTCGTCGTTGCAAATTGTTGAAATTTGTCTAGAACCGGTCGAATTTTGGTGCTAATTGCAAGTCTTGCCTTAGTCGTAGTTGCGATTTGTTGAAATTTTTCTAGAACCGGTCGAATTTTGGTGTTAATTGCGAGCCTTGTCGTAGTCGTCATTGCGAATTGTTGAAATTTGTCTTGAATTGGTCAAATTTCGGTGCAAATTACGAGGCTTGTCTTAGTCGTCGTTGCGAATTGTTGAAGTTTGTCTCGAATTGGTCGAATTTTAGTGCAAATCACGAGTCTTGTCTGAGTCGTTGTTGCGAATTTTTGAAATTTGTCTCGGATTGATAGAATTTTTCATAAAACTCTGTACAAATTGAAGAAAATTGATTTTGTTTTGACTGATTTTTGCAGACAAAATCCAAGCTTTATCTGATCCTTGATTTTGTGAATGGAGGGCATCTCTTCTTTCACTTATACCGGCAGGGTATCTTCAGGTACTAGCTCGTTTCAAACTTTTCGTGACTACGATCGTGAATTCTCTCTTTTCGATCTTGGATTTATCTTCTGGGTATCTGTTGAGCAGTGAGGATCAAGCGAGGTTTTACACCGCTGAGATCGTGACAGCGGTTTCACATCTCCATAAGTGCGGGATCGTGCATCGGGATCTCAAACCCGAAAACATTCTCATGGATGCAGATGGCCATGTGCGATTCCGACAATGGAAACGGGTTTATGTTTTTTGTTCTTCGGTTCGGTTTCTGTGTTATCTCTGTATCTCAATTCGGTGTCCGGTTTAGGTTCTGCTGACGGATTTTGGATTGGCAAAGGAGATTGATGAATCGAGCAGGTCGAATTCCATGTGTGGAACGACGGAATATATGGCGCCAGAGATTTTAACGGCAAAAGGGCATAACAAAGATGCCGATTGGTGGAGCGTTGGGATACTCTTGTATGAGATGCTAACTGGGCAGGTAAAAGATAATATTTGTAATTTAATTCTGCTTTAAAAGAAGGAAAAACATTAAAAGAATTACCGGATAAATGTATATTTGTTTGTGATGTGTATCTGGTATGAACTATATGCTTAACGAATAACGATTTTCTTTCTTTGGCTCGTTTGGCAGCCACCGTTTGCCCATGCAAACAGAAAGAAACTTCAGGAGAAAATCATCAAAGAGAAAATGAAACTACCATCTTTCCTTACAACTGAAGCACACTCTCTGCTCAAAGCGGTAACTTCGAGTTTACTCTCTCGTAAAATATCTTTCTTTTCAATAATATAAGGGCAATTTTCCGCCATTGCCCTTTAACTTTTTGTGTTATGGAAACTTCCCGATTGATTTTTTTTTGGTCAGTTTCCCTCTTAAACTGTAAATTATACCAATTTTCTCTTCGATTGTTAATAAATCGACAGTTTCTGTTAAATTTTAAACCGCATGCAATGCGCATTCTAGTATATAGATACAAAATCATCATAAATTTACTTGCATCCAAAGGGGACGAAATTTGTCCTTTATTTTAACGATTAGAAAGGGAAAAACGCAATTTACAAATATAGATGAGAAACTAATAAAAAAAAATTATGAGGGAAGCTACGACAAGTTCAGGGAATATATGGCTATAAATTAGTCGGCAAGCTTTTGAGATAAAAACCGAAACTAATGGATCGAAATTCGCTTTCTCAGCTTCTGCAGAAGGAACCACAGAGAAGGTTAGGGAGTGGAATTAATGGAGGGGATGAGATTAAAGCTCATAAATGGTTTAAAACAATCAATTGGAAGCAATTGGAGGCGAGAGAGATCGCTCCCAAGTTCAAGCCGGACGTCAGTGGCAAACACTGCACGGCCAACTTTGACAAGTGTTGGACGGTTATGCCCCCGCACGACTCACCAGCTTCGACCCCTACTTCCGGCGAGCATTTCCTAGGGTACACTTACGTAGCTCCCAACCCGTGGCTTTCGTCTCCGCAAACGTGAGATTCGCCGGAAGAACCAATCTGTTGACAAAACCAAAACGACAAGTTGTTTTGATGCTCTATTTATAGCCATATGTGTAGACATATGCTTAAATTATAGGTGTAAAAGTTTCACTTTGTACCTTATGTATCAATACATGTGAACAATGATCTCATGCACATTTGTTTCTACAATTAATTATAAGTTATTATTTAGCTTCTTGAGGACAATATGAATCTTCAAACTTGTATTTAGCGGTGGACTTAGGATACAAATTTGAAGGTTTTTTTTTTTTTTTTTAATTTAATTTTGGGGTGAAACATGTGTAATTTAAATTTAAATTGCACATTCCATATGTTCTATATATTTTATGTAAATGATAATAAGTTAACTATTTATGTTGCTAGTTATGTCGCAATAAATATTGATATTTTGTAGAAGTTTATGGTTTATTATTAACGGCATAAATAATTTTTAATAGTTTAAATTTTTTACAGGTAATTCATGGAATTGATTTAAGAACAAATTAATAAAACAAAAATTATTAAATTAATTTTTCTTTTATTTAATTAAGTCAATTTTAATCCAAAACAACCTCCGGCGGCTTGTTTTCGTAAAATAAAGTGTAGATGTTCATAAAAATATCAAGATACTAAAAAACAACATAAAATTTGTAAAAAAAACGGCCTTAGGACGCCACCGAAACCCTAAAAGAGCTGCAGAAGCACCTTTGGGGGGCCCACATAAATAATTCGGGGGTGGGCACACCCAAATTCAAAACCCCGACTAAAACCAAACGACATGATATCGGTTGAAATTCTCTAGACGCGTGAATCGCTCAAACGCGAACACCTGCAACAGACGAGAAAAGCAAGTCGAAAAAGCACGGAATCCGGCACGCGAAAAGAAAAGCACGAAGAGAATAGCAAAAACCAGCCGAACAGCGTGAGTCTACAAAAAGATCGGTGCCCTCAAGCCAATACATAAGCGGTGATACAAAACCACCGTTTCTCCACAAAAGCCGGGCGTGTCAGCATATATATACAAATACCCCTAAAGGTACGCAAAAAATCGCACCACCAACGGTGTTACATGAGTTGCAAACCCCGGATACAAAAGAGAGAGATACACAGTACAAGCTACTACATATATACAAAAGAAAAAGAAAAAGACAAAGATCCCTGATCAGGAACAGCCATCCACGTCACATCTCGGCAGGATCCTGTCCTACCGGGGTTGTCTGATCGCCGCTCTCGAAGGCCCCGTCTACTCCTTGCACGGGAGCGTCCAAAGCAAAGTCAGCACCCTGAGGATGATAGTAACCGCCGCCGGCAGCACTGTTCTCGCTCGCGTCCAGACCTCCCTGGGCGCCTGCCGGAAGATCGGCGTCAAGGAACCCCTGGGGAGCGATCGACGCTCCATAGTCGACGGCCGGAGGCGGCGGGGGAATAGAGGTGATGATGGGCTGAAGATACACACGCACAGCTTCTAGTACTGTGACATCTTCATATACGTACGAAGTGGAAAGATGCACCCCGAGATTCGCCATCAACAAGGAGCAAGTGCCGCCGATGAAACCGTCCCAGTATCGGGCATCGCCCAGCTGGTCCGCGGAGCTCTGAACCCGCGCGACCTCGGCCTCTACCACAGAAATCCGTTCCCTAGCCTCCACCAGCGCCCGAACAACATTATTATACTCCACGGAACCTCGGGCCATGTTGCTGAGAGCGCGCCCGTGCCCCTCCTGGAACTCCGGAGCAACTGTAAAGCGAGGTTGATTCCCCCTTGAGACATCTCCGCTCGGGAGCGAGCTTCCCAGTTCTCGCGCTCAGCCGAGACAACTCTATTGCGGAGGCCGGCAATCTCCGTCATATGAAGAGCGTCATTGCGTAGGTCCCTGACAAAACCGGCAGCGCTGGTCCCGCCCTGCTCAAATACTGACGGCACCTGCACAAACAAAGAGAAAAAAACTCACGTGCTGAAAAATGTACAGAGTACCATGAGAAAACGAAAAATGTCAGAAGACACGTACCGATGGTGCCGCATAGCCCGCCGTGGGAATACTCCCCATCGGGGGAGCGAACTCAAAAATGGTCGGGCATACCATAGAGGCACAGCCTGCCCCAGCTCTGACCTTTGGCCCGGGGCCTGCCCCTGGGGAATGGCCGTCTCGGCCACCCCCGGCCCCCCGGAGGATGACTCGACAGTCTGGAGCACCGTCCGTCGAGGACGACGACCAGAGATGGGAGAGGACGCCGCTGATGCACAAGACCTCCCTCTTGCTCCGCATCTCTCGCGATCCATACCTGCAAAAAGAAAACAAGTGGCGTCAGAATACAACACGCAATATGAAAGACACCACGACTAGAGAAAGAAAAGAAACTGTGCGAACCACTGGATCCCGTCTCAAGACCCAGAGACATCCCGGTTAGGCTTTGGCCCTGTATCCATCCAGACCGCACCCACGCCAACCTCTCCAAGTAGGAGGCAAAAAATTCAAGGACGGCAGACCTCGTCATAAAAAAGTCGACGAGACCCCGATCCCTGGCGGCCGGACTCGGGCGCGGTAGGAGAGTTCCGAAACGTCCAGGCACTGACCCTAGGTAAGTGCTCGGGACCCACACCCATCGGCTGCGCCAGCCCAGGACCAAAGGCTGATGGGAGTCGTCGACACAGAAGCCCGTGACCGCGTCAGGAACGAACCAGTTTTCGAACCCTCCTATGCCCCAAAAAGGGCGGAACGTGAAAAATCCAAGAAATTGCGCCGCGGATAGTTCGCCGCCTCTGCCTTCGCGCCACATCGAGTAGCATCTTGCGGCGAATCGGCAGGCGTCAGGACTGAGCTGGATCGGATGCAAACCCAGCCACACCAGAAGATTCCTGATCATGGCTTGGGAGTGCTCAGATGTAGTGGGAGGTCCCAGAATCTAAAACTATGAGCATGGACAAGAAAAATCAACGATAATGTCTTGGACACTAATGTTGAAAGATCTATCACTTGTGAGAAAGGCATGAAGCCATATATCGAGAATTTGAATCTACAAATCAAATCTGGGAATTTGTAGAGTTACAAGATGGATTTAGATCCACGGGTTGTAAATAGCTCTACAAAAGAAAAGAGAGAAATACCGAAAGTCTTAAAACTTTAAAGCTAGATTAGTGACGAAGGTTCACACCTTGATTGGAGAGGAACATTCTCCATTATCACTATGCTTAGAAGTTATCTCTTATCCATAGCCTGATATCTCAATTATGAGAATTGGCGGATGATCATATTTAAAGCATCCATGTGGAACACCCAGAGAGGTTCAAGAATTCGTCGATGGGAACTGGCGTATATCCTTGTGCTTTATGATACGTTTCATCGAAAAAGCAAAAGACTAGCCAACCGAGCTCAATACAAATAAATATTTGTAAAAAGCTTATAATGTTCTTATGATCAAGCATCATAAAAGAAAGCTTCTAGCAACGTTCACAAGCATTGCACGTGATGCTTAAATTGTTTACGATGGTGACTCCATGAGAGGTATGATACCTGTTACTCAGATATGGAGTGTTTCTTTCTAAGAAGTACGATTTCTTTATCACCAGTAAAGCAAACTGAACGTAGCTTATTTGCATTAGAAGAGAGAAGTCTGATGGACACTGTGTTGTGTACTAAGCCAGACATCTTTAATGCAGTGGGAATGGTTAGCAAGTGTAAATCCAGTTTTGGATTTAATGACAACAAAAACTATATGTTAGTGGATTCAGGTAATGAAATGAATTCGCTAATATACACTGATTACGACTCGAATGTTTCGACGCTGGCTCAGTGTTTACTCTTGAAAGTGGAGCGATGGAGAAATCTAGTATCACAGATTCCACGATGGAAACCGATTATGGAAAGCTTCTAAAAGTAGCTAAGTAATCTGTTTGGCTCATAAATTTCTACACGGGTTTGGAAATTTTATTCCAGATGTAGATAGACCAAGGTTTAAAATGCCGCTTGCCGTTTTCGTTTCGAATTTTTCGTTTTACGGATATATCGCTTGCCGATGGGTATGTCAATGGGCAAATGGTAAAAAAAGGGCATGTCGTTTACCGGATTTACCGCATTTTTCGAATGGGCATACCGCTTGCCGATGGATATGCCGACGGATATTCTGTAAAAAATATGCCAGTATTTCCAAATTCCAACTATATTTTTATATGGTATTGAATTATTAATTTCTAAATTACCTATTTAATAAATATGACACATAACCACAAAAACATATTCAAATAATAAATATGACACCATAGAGTTTAGTACACACTCATCATAAGTTCATAAGTCATAAGTTCATAAGTCATAACACACTAATATTAAGTGTATATGTATGTTAGGTGAAGTTAATATGTATGTTAAGTGTATAATATTATTTGAAGTGTGTAATATTAAGTTAAATTATTAGGTGAAGTGTATGTGTATGTTAAGTGTGAATGTGTGATATTAGTTGAAAACAAAAAGTCCCACATTGATAGATGACAAGAGTTTGGTGATGTTTATATACCAAATATTAGGGACAAGGGCTTGGGCCCTTAGGGTCATAGGATTTTGTGGATGGGGGAGGATTCACACAAATGTTACACCACCACACGCGCGCGCCGCCGCCGCCGTCCGACCGGCCGGACGTGGCGTGGCGTGGCGTGGAGTGGCGGGGTCTTGTGTGAGTATAATTATTTTTGCCGAAAGTTTAATTGGTATTTTTGCCGAAATCTACCAAAAATGCGAAATTCGAGCACCATTTCGTCGTTTTGAAGGCAAAAAACGACAAGAGATTTTCTTTCCGAATGTCGTTTGGAATTTCGCGGCATTTGGTAAAACGACAGCGAAACGGAAAGAATGTCGTTTCGGTGTTCCATTGAAAACGAAAATCGACGCGAATTTCGGTCGATTTTCCCGATATTTTACACCTGAGATAGACCACTGACATTGTATTGTAATAAACAATGATGCAGTGAGTAATAAAAGAAGAGCACCATTAAAGAGGAAAGACATATAAAGTGGAAATAGAATCTCTATTAAGAGATTGTAAATTGGGAAACTCGAGGTTATGAAAATATCCTTGGAGGGAAATCTAATTGATCTGTACCAAGATAGTGCCGGGGAGAATACTCCGTAGGCATTTGGAGACTATGGGTCTGCAGGACATAACATTTCTGCTTTAGAGTGCAAGTGGGAGATTGTTAGGGATGTGCCCTTAAATCAGAAGTATTCACCCCTTGTATAAGCACTTTGTCATTTCCGAAGAAATAAAGTAAAGTCTTATTAGCTAAAATCTTATTATAGTACTAAAGATTAAATGAATGTATCCATAGTTCATCAATGTTGCAATTGTATTTTACTATCACACAAGAGTCAATGTGAGAGAGGATTGGTAAATACAATAAATGAACTAAAAGATAGTTTGTGGTTTAATTAAGTAGGTGGGAGCCTCTTGATTGTCAACCATTAGTTTGACTCAAATACAGTAATCCGATCCGGATTGCAGTATTGGTGTAATACTGATTGAGTGCACTAAGTGTGAAGCAACTTCACACTAGACTGGACCTGACTGATTCGTGAAAGTTACTCAACTAAGACCGTCCCTGATAACTTTAGAATCAAGTCGCAAAAGATGATCAAATGGTAATTAATCTAAATCTTGAGGTGATCTTGAACCCCGACTGTTGGCTTGATTGTTCTTTGATTTGCAAGTTAAAGAACACAAATATACCGTTGTTCCCAAAGCCGCAATATTGGGAACATGATAGTCGACTGAGAAGGGTAGCTCGATCACAGATATGGATATCACATAGCTTTCTCTAAAGTCAAGATGATTCCTTTAATGGTCGGTCATGAGAAATAAACGGAACTCATGGCCAGCTTACGCTTCGTACCGTTAGTGAGTTGTTTATAATACCACCGACTGGATTAAAGAAGAAAAAGCACGAAGGGGCAAAACGGTAAATCACCTGCTCGAGTGTGAATCATCAAGTGAAAGATTGATTAACCCGATTTTGATTATATCACTGGAAACCTTTAATATAAAGGAATATATTATTCGCATCACTAAAGAGTACAACTTCGGGTTTATAGTGGAGTAACACCGGAGTTAACGGACTTATCCGTTGAAGCTTAAGTGATGTGGGTCCATGGTCCCCAGGATAGCTCCGTAAAGGACGAATCGAACAATTAGGATATTTGTTATTCTAATTTATGATAGAACTAATTGAAACCGAAGCTCGTGTCAAGTTTTGGAACGTTTCAATATGTTGCGGCAAAAGTACTTAAAGTTTGCCCGGAAAATAGCTGATCGGTAAAAGTCAAAACTGGAATAAATTGTCAACATTAATGTTGTAGGAAATTTAATTCTAAGAGTTTTTTCTTCTATGATTTTATGTGTAAGAGCTACAAAGAAAAAGTTATGAATTATAGATCATGACATAACGTTATGTTAATTCATGAAAATTACTTAGAGATAAAATTAATGGGCTAGGTCCATTGGATTTAATCTTAGGTAATAACGAGAGAGGGAATTCGACCAACCTTGGTGGTTGATGTAGACTCGGTTTATAGGAAAAACGGAAAACACTCTCTTGAACAAAAGTTCATTTTTTTCATTCATAATATTCATAAAACTGTCCATAAACTCCTCGTACAATCTTATATATAAAGAGGAGAATAAAACTATTTTATTTTATTTCCCTAAATAAAAAACGTCTAACCCTAAACCTAAGGAGATTATCAACCAAGTCTCCTAACTAATTCCTAAAATAATTGCTCACAGAATAAGAAATAATAAGAAAATAATCAATACGTATCAACTAAATAAATTATAATAACTACTTATGCATGAAATTAGGAGGACCCTCATGCGAAGCTACGTTCTCCATCATTCTCCAGGAGGTCGAAAAAATTCGTCCTCGAATTTGACCGCTGACTTGTGTTGCGCCTCGGCCTTCATCACCCTGCTCGTGTCGACGCCAGAGACGTCGCCGCAAAATGACTTGCTTTGATATACGTTCTCGTATCCACTGCATGATGTCTTCAACTTTTCTCTTTCTTTGTCTGTGCTTCTGTCGTTTCTTAGGGTGTCGTCGCGTGTAGTCTCCGCACTTGTATGTCGTTCTTGTACTCGCTGTACAGAATCCCGAATGAATCGATGCCACTGTCATAATGAAGTTCACATCAATGGACTCATCCCGTGCGGCCGCTTCATTGGCCTTACTTGGTACCAAAACAATCTCATCAAACTCCGATTTATCAAACACAGTCTCGTTGAACTCTGGGTCACCGTACTCCGATTCATCATACATGACCTCGCCGTACTCTGAATCGTCATACAAAGCCTCGCCGTTCTCCGAATCGTCATACACGGCCTCGCCGTATTCCTTTTCGTCAAATGCGGGCTCGTCGTACTCATCGTACACGGTTCATCGTAGGCGATATCGGCGTACTCCGCCTCATCATCGACAAACTCGTCATACCTCGGGATAACCACCTGGAACGCCGACTCCCAACGCCAATTTTCTAGAGCTTCGTCGCACGAACGCGTCGTGTCGACGTGTCTACCAAAATTTTCGGCGAAAAGGTTGTCGTTGTCGTCTTCGGTGTCGGATTCGTCAAGAGGGGCCGGCCGTGCTTCGGGTCGCTGTTGAAGAAGCGCTTCGACGGAGCGTGTTAGGGCCTCCAATTGTCGACGGAATCCAGCGATTTCGTCACGTCTATACACCTCGTCTAAGAAAGCATCGGGAGCGGGTCGTCTCTTCGGCGCCATTGCGCAAGATCGAATGGCTCTGATACCAACTGATGAAGGAGCAAGTATCGGAAAGAATGAAACCGCAAAAAATGCAACAAAATGTCGACTTTATTTATCAAAACCTTATCATATTTTATTAAGTAATTAATTAATTATCATGGAAACATATTAGGTAATATTTGAATCATGGAAAAATATCAAAGCTTGATTACAAAGCAAGGTGGCGATTTTTCAAGCATGGAATATTCAAATATTAATGTGTTTTGATAATTAGGAATATTGATTGATTAAATATAAATATGGTATTAACCTTAATCATTTAATTAAAGAATCATATCATGAATTTAAATTGTGCATGAATCATAAAACTTGATTATCAAGTTTTAATCATAAGATTCATATTGCATGGGAATTTAATATTGATTGATTCATGATAATATTTGATTGATAGGTTAATTACAAATAAGGAAAGGATTGGTAAATCATGTATCATCTTAATTGATTTAATTGGAATTAATTTTTGGTTAAAAATAATTAAAGAATTCGACATCTCCTAATCATGGAAGGAGATGGAATTTCTTGGTATTTATTTTAATTGAAGAAAATATATTCCATTGATTAAATAATAGAGAAATCGAATTATACCTAATCATGGTAAGTATTTGATTTTCTTGGTATTTATTTTAATCACATAAAATTAAATCTTAGGTATTTTAATCATCAAATTTCGTTTTCTACCTATCATGGAAGGTTGGAAAAAGTCTTTGATTGATTTGTGAATAATACTAATTAAGACTAATTGATTTACCTATTCATGGAAATTTGTGTGCATGGGTTTTCCTATAAATACCAAGCTAGTTTCACATTTCCAATATCACTCTCACATCACAAAATTTGTGCTCCCCCTCATGGTGAAGCTCTTGAAAATTCTCTTCCTCTCTAGAAAGTTCGGCTTAAGGAAATTCTCTTCCCGAAAGCTTAGAAATCGCATATGCTATCATGCAACGAAGTTCTGTCGACGAAGCCCACGCTTTGGGTACGACGAGTTCAATAGAATATCCCGGAAGACTGTGAGAGTTTCCTTTGGCGTGAAGAAGTCTCAAGAGCGGCGGAAGCCCTGCTCAAATTCCATAGGCGAAATCTCAAGTCCGGGGAAAGCTCTGCCGAAATTCAGAAAGCGCAGTGGAAGTCATCATCGCCAATGAGGTACGGCCTTATGCATTGGGTTAATAAATGCAAACATTTATCGCTTTGTTTATTTCCGTGACTAGAATTAATAATCTCGTGTTTATTAAATAACTAATTATTTATCCGATCGGATCTCCGGTATCCCGGTGCTCGATCCTAGTAAGGAAAGTAACATCGGAAAGTGTAAAATGGGCCTTTCCGTGAAAATATTTTTTAAAGGTTACTCCAATAGATCGAGGCCCATTCCCGAGATATGACGGAGGGGACGATAATATTCCCAACACGGATCGCATCAGCCGACAAGGGACCACTAGGGAAACCCCTGAGCCTAAACCCGGGAAAAAGCATTCCCGGAAACGGGAGCAGGGGAACTTGAGATCTGACCCCGGCTCCCAGACCAAGGAACAACGCCCGGATACCGCTGACAAACGCTCGCCGGAAACCCGGAAAGCTGAGAAAGTTAGACGGTAACCTCAGACCGTCGCTGGATAGCGACGGGGCAGTAATTCCATCGTCGTGGGCCCGCCCCGACACGATCAGAGGCGAGAGGGGGCCCACAGACACACCCCGAAGCGTGGCCCGGGCGGGGAAACCCGCCGGAATCCGCCAACCACCACTGCCATCGCCCGGGGACCGCCTCGCCGGAGTCGCCGGAACCCGGCGACCGTCGTGGGCCCACCCCGAGACCGACCCAGAGCTGCTGGGACCCACAGGGGGCTGATCGGAGCTCCCCACATACACCGTCTCACTTCGCGCGGTCGCCGGAATCGCACGAGCTCCGGAGGAAGCTTCCCGGCCAGCGGCGAAGCCCACAGTAGCGCCCGAGGTCCGTGAAACCACCTCGAATCCAAGCGGAAGCCCAGAGCCACCGCCGGCTAAACCGGCCACGCCGTCGCACGCCACCACCCCAGACGGGGTCGCCACGGCCTCCCGATCACCGTGCAACCCTTCCCCGTCGACGGCGAGCACCGCCGTGAAACCCAGAGCGAGATCGGCCGCCTCAGACCCACGCGAGGAAACCTGGCCATCGCCGGCTCCTCCGGCCTCACCGTCGCACGTCGCCGCCACAGACGGACTCGCCATGGCCTCCCGGTCATCGTGCGACTCACCTCCATCGACGACGGGCGTCGCCGTGGAGCCTAGGGCAAGCCCGATCTCGCCAGACCCACGCGCGCGTGACCGCGCGCCTCCGCCTCGCCACCCACGTAGCCCATCGACTCCGACGAGCTCGCCAGATGATGCCGACCACGGTGGTGGTCCTCTCCGGCGACGGCAAGCTTCGACGTGGTGGCTAGGGCAAAATCTCCCCGGTTCTCCATCGGGTTAGAGAGAGAAAAAGAGTCGATTTCAAGAAATTTGACTTTTTTCGACGTATTTTTGCAAAAAATGCCTCGAAATCCGTGTCGCCAAACTCGCACACGTCAAAGTTCGGTGAAAGAACAATAGACCGAAAGAAACGGCACTGAAAAAGGCTCACGGAAGCAAAAGTTACGTGAGTTCGAAAAACTTACTTTAAACGATTCCGTGGGCCACGCGCCGTTTCGAGAATTCACAAATGAAAGGGCCCACCTTGAATTTATAATTTCCAGGAAATTTCAAATTCCCGCGAAACAGGGGGGTTAATGTTATGGGTAATTCACGGAATTGATTTAAGAACAAATTAATAAAAGAAAAATTATTAAATTAATTTTTCTTTTATTTAATTAAGTTAATTTTAATCCAAAACACCCTCCGGAGGCCCGTTTTCATAAAATAAAGTATCTAGATGTTCCTAAAAATATCAAGATACTCAAAAACGACATAAAATTTGTAAAAAACGGCCTTAGGACGCCCCGAAACCCTAAAAGAGCTCCGGAAGTACCTTTCGGGGGCCCACAGGCTCACATGTGCGCCAGGGATGACGTCAGCCTGCGCGCGTCAGCCTGCCCACGTCATCAGGGCCCACAACCCTTCACTCGCGCGAGTGAATTGATGCAGCCTCACAAATCGCGCGCGTGAGGGCGCGTGGAGAATCCGATCGACGATCCAACGGCGGCGATGGCTTCCTCTCGTCCTGGGGATCAATTTGCATATATAATTTTGCCCCAGGGGCTTCCCGGAACAATTTTTAATTGCACCGGAACCCCTGGGTCCAGTTATAAATAGAGGCTCAGTTCAGTCAAACGGTAACTCATTCGAACTCATCGAAAATCACTCGAATTCTCTCGAGCTTCTCTCTACCCCCTATAAAATCGCCTCCCCCTCAAATATTCCACTAATGTTGAGCGTCGGAGGTGAATCAGGGGGTAACCCCCCCCCCCCCCCCCCCTGTTTCCCCTGACCTCGGGTATTCTTTTGCCAGGTCCAGAAATTGAGAGAAAGCGGAGGTCTCGGAGGAATTCCTACACGGTTACGGTCCCACTTGATAGGTTCTGTTCTACGTGGTGTTCGGTCTATCTCGCGGTCCATTACGCGACTGTGCGGATAGCTCGGGGACACGTATCAGGACCCACAATTCAGGTCACGGGTCCAGACCTAAGGAAATTTCTCTAATAGACCAACCTGAGGGGAACCCCTGGAGAAGATCCCGGGACGATTGACGATCCCGCCTGTCCTAATTCTTGCTCTGTGCGGAACCCGTTCTGTCTCCCAGTCCCATATCTTTTACAGATATCGTGACTTTGTGGACAGTCTGTAGGACCCAGACTAGGATTGACTTCACAGGCTGAGGGTCCAATCTCCTAGGATTCACTGTTAGATCAAACACACTCTCCCGCTCGTGGGAACCCGAATCTGTGAGGAGCCCGAACCTGTAACCCGGGCCTAGTCCATTCCTGGCCTTGAGGTAACAGGTAGTGCGTATCCCCGGATCGCCGGACCACGAACGGCGAACGATACGTTTTGATCTCAGTGCCAGGAACTCCGCTCGGAATCCGCATCACGCACATCGAAAGGGGGAAGCAATTTGTCATCTCCGCAATAGGGCTAACAAGCCCAACACCAGTCAACATAAGCCCACCAAAAGTCAACAAAACGACATTGGGCCCGGTCCAACACCAGCAATTGGGCCGCTACAATGTTTAATCTAAAAAACAGCATCAACATCAACTAAAGAAGATTCTCAATGACAATCTTGTCACAAGTCATTGTGGCAAAGCTAACATAGAGAATAATCTTATAACATTAATTTATCTCAGATATTTTTATGTTCATCACATTGAGAACATTGCCAACATTTGTTTTATTGTCAAATACGACAATTATTCACATTTATTCCCTCATTTCATATCAAATAAGGAGATATGGTTGATTATAATAAAGAATAGGAATAATAATGGTATAAATAAGCACCTAATATTTTGATTTTTATAGTGGCATAAACTTTTTCTCTCCCGGGCCTAAGTTCCCAAATCAATTTTTTTTCTTTCTTTCTAAAACTTTGTCCACGTTTTCAACGATTTAACATAAATTTAGATGTGTCATTAAATTTTCGGTAAATGTCACTTCTATAGATCCTTTAACATTATTTTTTTGCTACCGACGGACTTTAACAAGAAGTTGATGAAATATTGAAAAGAAACAAAATAGTGAATATTTAAAACTTCGATCGTAAAAAGATTACTTATATCATTATAAAAATTAATATAATAAATACTTATATCACTATTAAAAGAATATCTAACTACATGATTTGTCTCATGGGTAAGCTAAATCCAAGAAGATGAAGATGAAGATGAAGTGGAGGATCCATGTCTCTTGAAATTCTCTCCTACGAAAGCCTATTCGTATAAGGCATAGATAGGCAGAGGATTAGATTCTTCTTTCACTTTGATCCTCTCTAAAGTAAGAAAGAAAGAAAGAAAAATTGACTATAATGCTCCCAAATTTGCTTGTTGGTTGATTTTACACTCTAAATTTTATTTTTTTAATAGTAATAACCCCATTCGCTTCGAAAAATAGCACATGCATATCGTCCCTTGTGCCTTAGAAAATAAAGAAAATTATAACTTATATGACGATATTTTCATCAAATTTTATTACTAATTCTAAATATTATGAGATTTTTATCGTAAGTATCGACACTTCTCAATAATGTACTCATTGATTGTTTGGCAATCATCTCATTATCTAAAATACTTATATAGTTCGATAAATAATTGAAATATATAGGAGTAAGTTATTTTTCGCGCACAAGCTAAATATTTGTTTTTATTTTTATTAGGGAAATTATAATGAATAGCCACATTCGTATGTTTACATTGCATTTTAGCAAATTTAAGGTTTTTATTTATAAAATAGTCAAACATTGGCTATTTGTCAATGATTCATATGGTTATAATGGTTAGTATGATTATTTTTACCATAAGTAATATGATTAATTGGCTATTTTATAAATATTACCCAAACATTGGTTATTTTGTTAATTTAAAACTATCAAGTTGGCTATTTAGCTTAAACTCCCCAAACATTATAGGATAAAACTGCTGCCAAAAATTAAAGTTCAAGAGGTAAATTGTAAATACGTGAAAAATTCAAAGGGTATTTGAGTCAATCACTCAAGAAGAAACTAGAAGAAGAAGAAAAAAAAAATCATATTTTGTGGAATTGCTCTACAAAGATGTTTTTGGAATAAAATTGCTTATATTTCAAGATTCTAAGAACAATGTCCCTACTAAGCAACATAAAGTAGCCTTATCTCGAACACCCTTTTGTTTAAGTATATATAATCTCACTCAACTCTTACCATATATCACCATTATTGCTCTCAAAATTACATAGCCATGAGAGGAATTGAGAGGATTGAAGAGTCTCTATGTGAGAAGTCAATGAAAGTGGTGTCAAATGTGATCAAGATGTCAGCTTTTTCCATAGCAAAGAGAAGCCTTGGATCGCCCAAGAATGGCGATGGACCGGGTCCCACGAGCTCGCACCACCACCACGACATTACGAGCCCCGTCAACATGGTTCAGAGCAAGCCGTTGTTGAGAGCTCATCAGCCTCAGGCCAACACAAAGCAGGTCTACTTGGTGGAGCCTGAAGGAGACGTCAGTAAGGTCTCGTCGTCGTACGTCGTCAAGGAAGACATGAACGTCGACGGACGGGCCTCGGATTTCATAAGGAAAGTTAGAGAGAAGAATCACAAGGACGTGTTTGTCGGGTTGGAAACTTCTAGAAACCGTTTTTGAGGAAGTTCTCCTCGTCGCCTTTGCTGTGATGTGCACTGATTACTTTAACTATCTTTTGTGTTTTTGTTCTTCTAAATCTTTCATATATAAGTTATGGATATCTTTTTTCATTTTCTTAAGGTTTAAGAAATTGGTGAAAATGACATTAAATTTTACATTTAAACTTAAGTCGACAAACCGTCTCGAAACCGCTCTTCTCGTCATCGTTGCTATGCCACGTCGCTCTAATTAACAATATTTTCTGTTTTTGCTCTAGATATTCAACAGTGACATGTTAATAAATAACATACATACATACATATATATATATATATATATATATATAAATACGAAGTTAAAAGATGTTGAATTTTATTTCTTTGTCTGCTTTACTCGAGTCTGCACTTTGTAACATGGAGTGTTCCGCAAGAAACAGCTCTTGTTTAGTTCAAATAGAAAATAGATAAGACAGTGATGATTTTACAATATGCTTTTCTCAATATAATATGTCACTATTATTAGCATTTCACAGTCATGTAATTTATTATTTCATAAATTTGGTTCCTTTATTTTATCGGCATTATAGAGTAATAGCCAAATAGAAAGTTGATATTTGCTAAATAGCCAACTTTTAGTTTATATTTATCCATAACCAATTAACCATGTTAATGAATATAAAATGACTTATATACCCTTAAATATTATATTTATACATTCTGATTTTAATATCTAATTATCATTAACGATATTCTGTTCCACTAATTCAGCATTCGAATTTTCATTTTAATATTAAATTAAATATGAAAATCATAATTGAAATTGAAAATCCCTGAAATTAGGGAATACAACCATTCCAGCTTCCATTCACAGCGATTTTTGAATCACATTATTAACCGTTGGTACTTGGGTTTATTTCGAATCTGCTTTTATTAACAGTTGGTAGGTTTATTTTGAATCTGCGTTTATTAACTTATTTCGATTCTTGGTATATTAACGTTATTAACCGTTGGTACTTGGGTTTATTCCATCGCTGGAACCACTGTACATCTCCTGGTGCGACTCCGACCGTTATGGATCGAAGCTGGATCGGCGTCGGCGTCGGCATCAGAGAGAACTGACAAGGATTAACGACAAGAATTAATCGAGGATTTAAACATGCAAATAAATGGATGAACGAAATGGATTTAGGGTTTAACCTCTATCAGGTTAGTCGAAGCGTAGCGCTTCTCCTTGACGACGTCAAAGACAACGACGACGGATCGGTGGAGAGATCCAGCGCGGCGCAGATCGGCGGTGCAATGGGTGAAGCGGAGCCTGGCGATGGAGCCGAGGAAAGAGCTGGACTTGGATATGGCGTAAGTGTCACTGGATCTAGCGGTGGCGGAGCGCGAGATGAGCGGCGATTGGGAGCACCGGCATGGACCGACAGCAAGCTTATTGGGAGCCATGGATTTCTTGGCTTTGATGGTCGAGAGAGAGAGAAAGAATAGATCGATGGGGAGATTCAAATTTTCAATTAATCTCACAAATTTTGCATATTTAATTGTAAATTTATTAAAACAATAAAACATAAATCAAAATGACAAATTTGGAATGGAATTCGTGTTGAAAACTCCACATCATCAAACATGGCTATTTCTTAAAAGAAAATCAAACGTTGGCTAAAATGCAATGTTAAAAATTTGGCTATTTGGAGCAATTTCTTTTATTTTATTCTTTGTTGAATTGGGAAGGCGTCATACTCATAAGGGTCCACTCTAATCGGAGATTATCTTCTCTTAACTTGCAAGTCATAAACTCCTTTAAGCACTTTTCTCTTGGTTCATTCATTCAAGAAGGGCACAAACTATTGGAGGATAAAGGGTATATTGGTAATTTAGGCTTACCTAATACAGTGATCAGATCACTCTTATTGGCAAAGTTTTCAATTGATCAGGAATCAGAAGCAAAGTGTTAAATGGTTTTGTTAGAGTGGTTGGTTTGATTATTTGATGATTTAAGCATATTCTTGTGAGTTGTGACACCCTTTAGTTTGCTGTGATCCACTCAAAGTCTCAAATCTCAATCATCATTTTTTAGTTCCATATATACCCCTCATAGAAAGCCAAAAGAAAAAAAAAATGTTGAAGATAAGTGCTTCCAATAAGTGAAACTAGTTCAAGGATTCTATATAAATGAAGCATGCAAAATCAAATTTACATGAGATGTATCTTTCAAGTTTCAACATATATTTTAAGATACTCTACTCATGTAATGTTTTGTAAATTATCAAGTTCAATGTTGAATAAGTTAAGTTTGTGTTGGACCTTTAATCATTGTTGTTATGTCTTTTATCATGTATTAAGGTTATTAGGGGCTATTTGGGTTTTTCCGGTGTTTATCCGTAGGGCATCGGAAAACTTTGGTCGCGTTTTTGAATAAACAACCCCTTTCATTTGTTATTCGATTCTCGAAATTCAATAAGAACAAATGAAATTTTATCGGTTTGGCAAATTCCGGTTAGTTCTTATTTACCTTAGACTGAGATTCATTAGGATTATTCTCCACGTGAACAAAGAGTCAATATAAGAAGTTGGGGCACTTAGATTAGACCAATTCTTTGAAGGACTCTATTTTGAGAGAGCACTCAATTTGGAATAATCTCTTTGTACCAATGACAAAATAGGGTTTATTTTCAATTTGTGATCCTAGTTAATCTATGAGGAAAAAAAATATGATTGAATGTGAAATGGAAAACCCACATTGAGAGGGAAAATGTGGTTGAAAGATTTTTAGCCAGAGTTTGGTCTCTCTTTTGCTTTGGTGAAAAGAAGGTTCCTTCAATTATCTAAGATCCCAATAATGAACTTATTAAAAAAAATAAAAAAAATTCATTCATTACTTGGAAAGCAAGCCCACTCTCTTCACATGTTAATATTCTATATAATAAATTAATAAACTTTTCTTTTTGGGCGCAATATGATTGATGACAAAAGGAAATTAATTTTCAAGAATTGTTTTTTTTTCTTTAGTTAACACTTAATTTAAAAGAAATTTCTTTATTCATGCCCCTCTTATCTTTTTGTTTTCATTTTTCTTGCTTTGCTTTTGACAGTCTATTTGTTTGTTTTATTACTTATTATGAAATAAGATCCAATATATATGGTGCTTAGATTGAATCACAATTATTTTTAAGCCAACGATTAATGTCTAACATAGAGCATTTTGATATTGAGAAAAGGTAACTATCTCCTCTCAAATTTTCTTTAAATGACATGAATTATGAATTATCTCACCTATTATTTCTGATTAGATTTTCTGATGTTCATCAATAATATCACAAATATACAAAGGCCACCAAAAATGCATTCGACGCTGAAGGACGCTAGGTTGTCGTTCTTCCCAAAAATCAAAATAGGATAACGACGCGTTCAAGACAAGTCACGGGTTTCGCTAATCGCATTATTAATATTAACAACATTATTAAACTGTAATTTCCTAAGGAGATCAAATGGTATAACAAGAAATAGAGAAGTCTCAAGTAATTGAATTGATTTTCTTACAATCCTACTTTATTGTTGCATTTAATTTAATTACAATTTACATAATGGCCAACTCCATATTTACATTAATTAATATTCTTACACGTGATAACTTTTGATGTATTACGACAAGGCACATGTGTGACTTCTTTTTCGAGCATTAGCATTAAAAAATAATTATTAATTTAATATTCTTTGGTGTAAATGTAATTGCTTCGAAGACCGTCAAATGTGGAAAAGTTAAGGAAAAGACTTTGGTGAAATGAAATATTCAATTATAAGTTTTGTAGAACAAAAAATATATACTTAATTTTTTATGTGGTAAAAATATTTAACTTTGCATATTTGTTACAATATAACAATATTATGCCTTAAAACGGTTATTTACAACAAAAGCACATGCGTAATTCATGTTATTTGTAAACCGTGCAAAACGCGCGTAATTCATTTAACTTTATCCCTTTAACTAATTTTGGTATTCTCATTTTCGTGTCATGTTATGTTCACTCATTATTGAATCATGTTAATGTGTTCGTCGATCCCAAATTCATTAAACGTCGACTTACGCCTATTTATTTCCTGTCTCAGCAATTTTGTGTCTCGTGTGCGGACCCGAACTGCAATCCCTAATCTAAGTTATTAAAACCTATAAAAAGTACATATGAAAGTTCAACCTAATTGACAAGATAAGAGAAACACCACAAGTTCTCATGAACAAGCCAAAGGCATATAATTCTTTATTCCATATTTAGATATAACTTTCTATTACAAAACTATATATAAATATATATATATAAGCCCTTTATAGTGGGCAAAGCTGAGTCCACAATCACAAACACAAACTTTGCCATCAAAGACAAAGCAACAATGGAATCTCCACTAGGATCACACAAGTTGATATGTCTGTTTTTGTGCACAAAAAAAAAAGCCATTGAAACCCATTGATGAGCAGTTATTTTCAGTTCTATTATCAGCTAAACCCTAATGACAGCCAAAAACGACAACAGGAGCGAACAAATCTAGGCCACAAAACTAGTTAAACGACAACGGAATAAACCACGGCATAACATTATCTTGAGAGAGAGTCTATACATGGGAGAGATCAAATTCAACTTCGAGTCACTCTAAAGGCTAGTAATTTTTACCTGCTGGGTTACAGATTTGTCAACAAAAAAAACCCAATTCTTCGCTTCGATCGGCGTCTCAAGCAACGGGTATGACGTTTTCACCGTTGATAAAGCTGGGCATCGCGTGGAAAGCCGAGTGTCTCGACGACGACGACGACGACGACTCTCTCGGGTCCATTGGCAGAGAGAGATTTAGATTCAAGCTGAGACTGAAAGGCGGGTTCTTGATCTGCGGGTTCTGATGACCCAGTTCCGGATTTTGCATCGGATTCTCGACGGTCCCGCCAGGATACGTCGGAACATTATGCGACTGAGATTCTGTGTCCTGGATGTTGTTGTTGACCTTCTCTTCCTCCATTGCAACTGCCGAGACCTGATGCGAAGAACACAAGGTTGTCAAGATCATGATTGAAAGCGAGAGATCTAAACTTGTCTGTTTTTTTCCTATATTCCCTCGTCAGATTCAGAGGCTAAATCCTCGAGAAATGAGAAGAACAGCTCAACAAAAGAGACAAGCGTTGACCTAAAATCAGCCATTTCAATCCCAGAGAAAACTGTCCTAACAATCATCCACCGATCAATCTCAAAAGCTCAGCGAATTTACCGAATCGGTGGTTATGTCGAAGAGGCTGGATCGGCGGCGGCGGCGATTGTGGTTGCTCCGTCGAAGGAAGTACTTCTGAGCGTGACTCGCCACCTGAGTCGGCGTCCGAGTCTTGACGAAGTTCCTGGAGATTCCTCTCCAGTCTCCCTTCCCGACCTTCTGCAATCCCACCAAGAACAGCTTGTGCTCGTCCTCAGTCCACGGAATCCCTAAATGTTCAAACAAAAAAGCAAAGTCAAGCTTCGTATTCCCAGCTTCCATGGCGGCGAGGCGAAACCTCCGATCAGAAAAAGTTACCTCGCTTGCGCTCGCGCTCGCGATTCCCGCCGGAGTTGTGGACGACGTCGTTCTCGGAGGCGTATCCCGGCGCCGCCGCGTCGTCCTTTCCTGCTCCGGCGACGGCTACAGCGGCGTTGTTCGCCGCCGCCGCCTCCTGCGGCTGCTCGTACTGCGAGAGGTTGTTGAGAGACACGCTCTTCCTCATGGCGTCCACCACCACTCTCACTCCGAAGAGCATGAACTCTCCAGCCACCACCGGAGGCTCGTTCGACGAGGACGAAAGCGACGACATCTCCGCCGGAATCGGCGATCTCAGGCGAGTGCGATCGATCGGAGAAGCGGCGGAGGAGAGAGAAAATGGGTTCGCGCGAGTGACAGTTGATTGAAAGAAGGAAGGAGAGAGAAAGTTCGGAGGGGCTATTTATAGGCGTTCACACAGAAAATGACGTGTTCGAGGGAGACACGTGTCGGTTTTTCGTTGGGTTGTCTTCTTGCCTTTCGTGTTTCACGCTGTGTGATTAATAAAATCTCTTTCCCTCCAATTATTTAATAGAAGAAAATTTAGAAAAAAAATAATTTTAAAATAAAAATATCTTCTTAAGACAAATTTAGAGCGTTTGAGTGAGTATATAAAGTTCTAAAATATTGAACAAAAAAAAAAAAGTTCTAAAATATCAAATAGGAATAAAATGTTTACATTTTTATTTATTTATTTTTGGTGTTATGAAATATTATTTATGAAAATTGATAGAATATAACTATAGATGATAAATTTATTAAATGATTTAGGCTAAAGTATGAAAATAAAATTATGCTATGTAATGTGTGTGGCTTTGTAATAATCTTACAAATCTTCAATTTTTAATTTTTTTACTTTTTACAAATTATTAATAGTTTTCAACTTTATTTTGTTATGATACAATATGTTACATTTTGTCTTGTTATATAGTATTGAAATTATGTTGTCTTGTTATGATAGAAATATGTGGCTCTGTGATAATCTTACAAATCTTCATTTATTTATTTATTACTTTTTTACGTATTATTAAAAGTTTTCAACTTTTTTTTTTCATACAATATGTTACATTTTGTCTTGTTATATAGTAATATAGTATCAATATATTTTTTTTAATATAAAAGTAACGTTATCGCATTTAATTCTCATGAAGAATATATATTGACGTGTAAGAAATAGGTTAATTGTTTTTCACAACCTTGTGATTTTTTTATTTTTTTTTTATTATTTTTTTGTCGTTTGCTTTTTTTTTTTTTTAATGGGGTGGCACTATTGGCCAAGGTTACAATGCACTCTCGCATGACTTAGATACAGTGTAAGAACATGTGGCACTATTGGCCAAGTTTACAATAATGTAAAGGGGGCACTCATTTTGAGTCCCATAAGGGTTTGAACCCATTTACCTTCTTCTTTTTTTGCATGTAAATTGATTACAAAATTCCGTGAAAAAGTCCGATTGATAAGGGAATCTTGTTGTAGTAAATTCATTGGTAAATACTAAATACTATATTATCTGATTTATTGCATTGAGAAAATTAATGATAATCTTGGAGATGTTACTTGGTAGATTTATTGTTGACTTCGTGAAATTGACTTTATTGGCACGCATTGGCCGGTCCTGATTAGAGCTGCACAAAAAACGTCGCCAAATAGGACCGCGACGCGTCGCGACGTTTACGCGGAAGTCGCGACGTTGACCCGAAAATCGCGACTGGTGAATACATCAAATTCTATATGTATATACGAGCTAATTCTCTACTATATTAAAAAAACTATTTATGTTGATATTTACGATTTATGCTTAAACAGTAAAAAATGCCCGAATCGATATTTAGGCCAATTAAGTTTTTCGGGTCCGATTTGACTACATTAAAGGGTGCACGCTTCACGAGGAGTGTTTTTCCGGTCCAACCCGACTATATTAATGGGCTTTTCGGGTCTGATCGGCTGGAAGTTTCACGAGGAGGATTCGGCCGAATATAATACAGTTGACAAAAGTATCAAAAGTTTGGTAACGTATCAAAATTATTTCTCTTGATTTTTGAATTTTGTCTAGATCTTTATCTCGATGATATCCCGTGATTTCTGCTTCAGGATTGAGTAAATATCATCGAAAAAACCAACATAAACATATTTGAAATTCTTAAATTGGACAAAAAATTAAAAAGTCTATGAACATATTTGGTCCGTCTAAATTTAGGACCGGTCCTTATGAAAGAAAAAAAAAATCAAACTAAACATGAATTATGGATGAATTTGGACCCAAAATCAGATAAAGGGATGTCACTATATTGGATATATTTTTTTAATTCTTAAGGAACTTCATATATATATTCCACTTCTATCCCCTTTCTTGGTCGAGTATATTCCTTTCTCTTTGCAAACAAAACTAAATATAAGTGAGATTTAATTAAAGTAATATATATTCAAGTGATTGCTATCTTTGGCAGCAACAACCATTGATATTGGAACAAAATAATTTGAGTTATGAATTTGGTCATATTATTAACAACTAAAAATCAGGACAAGCAAATGTCATGAATCATGATCCATGGGTGGGCTTTAAAGTCATTAAATATTAATTGGCAACAAGTGCTCAAATAGATCATGTTGTATTGTATAATTATATATATATATATATATATATATAAGACAAACTCATATCTAGATGTCACTGATTGATTAGGGCAGGTATTGATTTCCTTTATGTTAATTTATATTGATTTTTTTTTTTTTTTTGGTTTTTCTGAATAATACACACATATATATATATATGACCACTTATTTTTCGTACTCTATGATTGAGTAAAAAAATAGCTAATTAAACTTAACTACCGGAAACTAAATATCCAACTTTAGGTTTATAATGAGAAATCGGTATTCTGGATTCACAAGTCACAACTCCTATATTTTTTTAGTCAATATATATATATATGTGTATTGAAAAATAAAATAAAATCATAGGATTTGGTGCTTAAATTAATTAATTTCGGGTTTTTATTTTTATTTTTTTGTCATAAATGGGAAGAATAAAAGAAAGGGAAGAGAGTACAAGAGCTCTCAGAAGTCAGAACCCCACTAATCCACAATTTATTATTACCGTCCTTCAAATAGTTAAAAATGTCCAAATTAAAAGCATATCACATGCAAATCACAATCAGACAAATATATATTTATCCGCTCAATGAATCTAGTCAAACCAATAAAAAAAAATTAAGCAAATTAGCTAGTGGCTAATTAAAAATTACAATAATTTAATTGTACTAAGAGAGAATATTAAGCAATAATATCCAAACTCAGAATTAAATAGTTTAATATATGACGAAATTGCACATCAATGGACAATTAATAAAAAAACAATACATAACACTTATTTATAAAAACAAATATGATTGATTGAGAAAATAAACAAACAAAATTAAAAAGTTCAATCTCATGTCACTACAGTAAAATCATGATATATCATATCCTTTATTAATTGTAAAAAATATAGATAATGGATGTCCTGATTCCTGAATCTATAAATAAATAATACATGTGGACCATCACCTCATAGGCATATTCCCTTTGCGCCACTAAACAAAAAGCTATTTATTTATCTTATCTTTTCATTTTTTAATGTTATTTTGGGTATTTATTACTATTATTATTTTAGGTATATATTTATGAATATTAATATTTGTTTTTCACAATTCCCAAGTGGTGGGGCTTGGTTTGGGCAAGGGATAAGCCAAGATAAGGTTTTGTGGGGTTCCACTATCTCTTTTTAAGCCTCTCTATCCTATCCTTCAACCATTTTACCATTTTTATCAAAATATAATTGGTCCCATTAATAACAACACCATACTTCTTTTTTTTTTTTTTTTAAATAACACCATACTTAATTGCACCACACATTTTTATTCTCAGTTTTTTGTATTTTTTTTTTCTGGTTCAAAACAATTTTTGTTTAGATATTATGTCTTGTTAGTTAAACTTGATGACGGTATACTCTTTTTTATATTATTATTATTTTGTTTTTTCTTAAAAAAAATCAAATAATAACAAAATGCTCTTCGATACTTACTCAATCATGCGTTAGCCAAATTTTATTATTTTTAAGTTTGCAACGATAGTGAAGTGCCCCTCCTCCCTCATGTACTCTCGGTTACACTTCTGTTTAGTTTTTCCGTTATTTGCCACATGTAATTTTTCAATGATTTATATATAATGAATTTGAACTCTTAGATTTTTTATTTTTTTTTTACTTATTCTCTCAATCAAAATGGAAGATGTTAGGTGAGAGTTTTCAGTTTCAAGAGTCTAGATTTTTTTTTTTATCAATTGAGAGGAAATTGACAATATTGTTGACGTGGTTTCGCACACCAACAGTCACGAGACTGTGAATGAGATTTCGATTCGAATTTGCTAAGAACTTCCTGGTTCTTCACCTCCGCGTTGTCAATACTCTAACGTTGACAAATATGAAAAATAAAGCAATAAAAACACAAAAGGTTTTTTAGAGAGGTTCGTCCCAATGTGGTAGTTGACTAAGTCCTCTGTAAGTTTATTGATGATGAAAAGAAGATCAGACGGAACCACAAGCCAATTCCAAGTTGATCGAAAAAGAAAGAAAAAACACTAAAAATATGAACTCTCTCAGACTCTTTTCTCTCAGGGTGAATGCTTGCGTGCGTGTAATGGAGCTGTCTTCTTGCTTTTATAGGCCTCTAATTTCTGCCCGTTGGTAGTGGACGTTGGTAGTGGCTTCGAGTTCGGCGCTTGACTTGCTGTCGAGCTGACACGTGAGCCACTTCTTGAGAGAATCGCGCAATGGTGGACTTTGACTCAACGTCGTGGGGAGTTTGAATCTTGGTCGTGGCGATTTTCTTGGTCGGGCTTCGGAGGTTTGAATAGAAGCTGTTGACTTGGTCTGCCCGGGCTTTAGTGCTTAGTTGGCGTGTTCCTGCTCGGATTTTTCATCGTTGGAAACACTCTCTGCTCGGGTCCCTTTGAAGCATTCTCTGCTCGGGATGAGCCTTTACGTTTTGGGTTTAAGGTTCTGGTCTGGCCCAAGCATTGTTAAGTGCTTATTGGGCTTTTGACCATATATTTCACAGGCCCATTTGTGTGAATATTCAATTATATTCACAACTTTGGTCTTAAATTACATGAACCGTAAATTTAATTAATGACCTTATCATTCCAATTACGAAACGAATTTACACATCAACAAATATCAAATGATTCTGTCTCCAATATCCACACACATTATTATTTATTTTATTTTTGTTTGGACAATTTTTAATAAAGATATTTCATATCCGCTTTGATTTTATGGTAGTTTAGGAGTAATTTGAGATAATAATTACCAAGAAAAAAGAAGAGTGGGAAACTACCAACGTTATTGACTTTATTATGTAGTGAAGAAGATAACATTATCATCATGTAAAAGAAAGAAAAAAATCCTAACATGAGATAAGTTTGTGGATTAGGAATTAAAGCCTTATCAATTCAATTATTTCACAAGGCACAATAGATTATTCTCTTCAATTATTTATAATAACAATGTGTATAATGGCTTTCAAAAAAAAAAAAACAATGTGTATAATGAGAAAGGAAACTATTATTGGATGCTAGTGATATGATTAATTGATTATCACACAAGTCACAAATATATTAGCACTATCATATTCACCTCCATTTAATATACTATATAGGATCCAACAACTATGGTGATAAGATAATGAGTAAAAGGACATTACCTAATGGCCCACTTGAACCAATACCCAATTACATTTAAGGAAAATTAAATATACATATATATATATAGTTTTTGTTTTTTTGCATAATTATTTTGCAAGAGTCCATGCTCGTCTAGCAATTTAGATCTCACAATATTAGGAAGTTTAACACTACCATTTTCTTTTTATTCATGTAATGTTTCCTTTTTTTCTTAATTTTTTTCTATGGTTTCAATAATTAGTGGATTATATTATCCATAATAATTAATGTCACATTCTCAAGTTCTTTTTCTTAATAAGATAGTAACATACCAAAATTATTTTAATTTTAAATTATTATGGTTCATATATATTTATATGTAAGCACCACAAGAAACTATAATGTTTTTTCTTTTTTACTATATATTAACCATAAGTAACATAAAGTAATGTAAGCTCTTAAAGCTCCTTAAAGCTCTATTTATAATAATTAAAGTGGCTTGGTGCTGAAAAAATGCATTCAATCCTAAATTGAATATTATTCCCACAGATTTGCATGGTAAGTTTCTACTGGCAATCTCTTATTTTTGTGCAAATTAAGAAAATATTTTTGAGTGATTGCATAGCAATATGAATATCTCACCAAGATTGCACTTCCAATGGAAGAAATTGCCTCAAACTCAACCATCAAATTTGACTTTTATTACTTGTCACCTTTTTTCTATTTCTTTTTTTATTTTAATATTTTGCATTAGAGCATGTGAAAGTGTCCTCTTGCTTTTCTATTTAAGCTAATTAATCTCAATTTAGGTATGTCTTGCTGAATGATCCAAAGTGCTTTTTCCTTAGTACCAAAGGAAACAAGAAAGGCATATCCCAATGAGATTTTAATGCTTTCTTCCTATTCATGCAATCAGCACATGGGATTTTGACTCACACAGTCCTTCTATCAAAAAAAAAAAAAAAAAAATCATTTTTTAGAGTTTTTTTTTTTCTTCTTAAATTCACAATCAAATAGTTTCTTGATAATGTGTATACTTAAAGCTAAAGGTGTTTAATGGGGTTGGATGGGCATACTCATAAAACAAAATAAAAAATAGACTAAGGTATTAAGCATTTCTTGCTCGTTCACAATTCCGTATCAACTCCGTGGGGACTGGATATCTTTTTTTTTTTTTTAATAAAAACTAAGAACTTGTTAGAGGGACGGGTAAACCGCCAATGAAGGCATGAAAAAAATTTCTATGTGTCCACATTCCATTTAGGGGCAGGCTTTCGGCTCCCAAATTGACAAGTTCCGGTGGAAAATATGTCCGAATCACGTTTAAACACCTTAAATAAACAAAGCATATGAAAATCCTTTATTAGCCTACCAAAAAATTAGTATATTTCAAACGCACAGTATGCTTATTAACATTGAACTAGATTTACAATCATAAGTAATTCATTATTCTATTTTCTATAAACACGATTATATTTATTTAATTAATTCTCTATAAACGTCATTTCACTCTCATTTTTTTTTTTAGGGAAAACAATCAGTTTATTCCTAACCAGATTGGATAGGGGCCAAATCGGCCAAAAGATGTTCAGCGATACATGTGGGAGGAACATCAAACCAAGAATCCGAGCATAGCAAATTTGAGGTACAATGAGCAAGAGTTGAGCTACCATGTTTCCGCTACGTTTAACAAAGCTAAATGTAGACAAATTTTGCTCCGCCATCTCAACAATGTCTTCGATAAGGAATCCCACTTCGTCCACGTGGCAAAGGCCTAACGGCCACGTGGACGTTGTCTAACGGAGTTGGATGGAATCGGTCGGTCAACTCCCAAGTACCGAGGTTGGGTATTATTGCCGCTATTTATGGAGGTTGGGTACACGAGGGAGAGTTTGGCCAAAGGTTGGGTATTTTTGCCGCAATTAACCCTAACAATTATTGATGTTATTGATGCAATTATTTATTTTAACAATATATATATATATATATATATATTGTTTTGTAGGCAAGAAAAAAAAATGTGTGCTTAAAAGAGATTTCTGAAATGACTGGATATAGCTCATCATCGCTCTTGTGAGCTCAAATAATAATAAATATATATATATATATATATATATATATATATATATCTACCCGATTTAATTCTCATTATTATACATATAGCACGATGCAATGAATAAAAAGGTTGGCCATCGAAAATCACAACTTGAAGATTGGCTTAGCGGTTGGGAATGGATGAAGATCATGGAAGTACCTGTACTTGTGGCATTTTAAAATTATTACATGACCGTGCATGTAGGATAATTGCGAGAAAAAAAAATACTTATTTTAAAGGTCTCAAACTTTTAATACCATCTTGTCTTCATTAAAATCAAATTAACGCTAATATTTTCTACATTTTGAAATTTTACGTTAAATACCTCAATTTGGGTAATATACGTGTAAAATGTAAATAACTTAACGTTGACGGAGATACGAAGAAGAAAAAATACAATCGAAAACACAAATTTTATAATTATAGGTATTTTACTCGGCGCAGTTGAAAATTTAACAAAATAGACACTTTCACGTAATTATTTCTCTATATATAATGACATAGAAATAATATTAATATATATATATATATTTAGGGTTAATGACGGTAAAAATACCTTAAGTTTGGTCAAAGAACCCCTCGTGTACCCAGAGTTTAAAAGTGGTGGTAAAAATACCCAAAGTCGCATTTGGGGAGTTGATCACTTCATTCTCGTAACGTCGTTAACTCTGGCCACGTGGACAAATTTGTTTTGTTAAGTGTAATCATTAGGAGTTTAATTAGTTGTATTAAATAGTATGAATTAGGGGTTTAATTCATTGTTTTATCGTAAACGAGGCTGATGTGGGCTCGTCCACGTGGCAAAATTGTTATGTGAGCAACCCACGTTTGTCCACGTGGCCAGAGTTAACGGGTAAGTTAACGGCATTACGAGAATTGAGTGGTCAACTCCCCAAATGCGACTTTGGATATTTTTGCCACCACTTTTAAACTTTGGGTACATGAGGGATTCTTTGATCAAATTTTGGGTATTTTCGCCGTCATTAACCCATATATTTATTGGCAACAACTTAATTTTTTTTCTCGAGCACTAAACTGTCTGAATGTCTTGATTCACTGTATCTATCTCCCATTGATGGACTCCCTATACCTTTTTATTGTCCTTTAGAGAAATAGATATTATAAACAAAAGTTTCATTATTGTTTAAACTTTGAACACATTTTATTGAAGAAAACAAATAAACCTTCAAAAACTGAAATGTGATTATTGTCCTTTACATGTAGAAGATAACATTGAGATGAGAAAGTCATTATTTTCACCATATTATTATTATTATTATTATTATTATTATTATTATTATTATTATTATTATTATTATTATTATTATGTGTTCCCTTAAAACATTCTTTCAGTTTCCAATTCACTTTTGCCATAGAAACCTAAGCCAATATTTTTCACGAACTTATCCTTTTCCGGTTTTCCCCACGATATAAAGTCTAATTTACGAGACTTGCTATGAAGATCCGAGGCAAAATAATTAAACCGATATAATCAAACGCATTTACTAAGAGCATGTTAAGTATTTTACATGTATTTCGGTACAACATTACTTTTCGAGCTAATATGCATGAGTTGATCGGTTATAACTAAGATGATCGGCAAGCAGCAAATGGTCGTACCTCGCACCGAGAGCAAACTATTTACAATAAGATATCTAATTTTAGAAGGTCCTCAAACTTCACTAAAACAAAGAAAGAGCACCACTAGCTTGATATGAAAAGACATTTGGACCCAAAGCAAAGCAAGGCCATAAACTATAAAGCTTATATTATTTCGTTTCATATATTCGAAGCATATTCTAGCAGCTTCAATCTCATCATATTATAAAGTAACTCATCAATAATATCCCATCCCATCTATTCATAGCCAACCTACAATGTATTTCCTGCCACGTCAGGGTTTTGATAATATAGTATCCCGGAATTCGGAATTATATATTTTTTTCCAAAAAAATCGGACTCCGAAATTATAGTTCCATTTTTTTTTTCCCAAATCGGAATCTCAGATCCCAAATCTTTAAAATATATCAATTCCTTTTTCATTTTTTTTTTCTTTTTTTAAAATAGGGCTAATTAATCTTGGCCAATTTTTTTAATCCAAAATTCGGGTTCCGAAGAAAAGAAAAAAAAAACCGGAATTCCATTTTTCCGGGATAAAACTACGGAAATAGAATTCCATAGCTATTTTTTAAACTAATATATATAAAAAAGACTAAGATGCAGGGTATCAACATATATGTACATTCGCATTAAGATGAAACAAAAGAATGATCTAAAGCTACAAAACTATAATCCTTTTGATCAGGGACTCACCTTTCCTACGGGCTAAAACCGCGTCATCGTTGAATCGGCATCTGCTAAATCGGGGCCTAACAAAATTCCAGCAGGCATTGTCACAACGCGATATTTAGCTGCTCGGTCAAATCCGAGAAGGCAAAAAATACCGGCTTCTTTCTTCACCACATTTCTGAGATCAAAATTTGGCATTCTCGAGCTAAACTGTGCTTGTTACGAGCTCTGCTTTTGTTCCAATATTACCCTTGGAGTTGTTAGGGTTATCACCGGCGGAGATTTCCGTTACGGGCAAAGGGAAGGAGTTTGTTAAGGGAACTATTATATTCCTTTCGGATTCGTCTTGAGATGATTTAAAGTCTGAGAGTATTTGCTTAAGCTGAGATCGGTTGCAGATAATTCTGCCGTTGTTCCATGCCGGGAAACTGAAGGACGATGAAGTCTTCTCCTGCAGAAACAAATAGGCCGCTTTGGCGATGGGCGTCTCTTGTGCGTTTGGACTCTGCTCAATCTTCCCTCGCCTGATAAATCATAAAAATTAGCTGATAGCGGGAATGAAAACCGACCTATACAAAATTTCCTTAACGATTTAACCAAATTTTGAAATCAGTTAAACGATAGTCGGATAACAGTTATAGCTATCTGCGTCTGAATAATTCGGTTATGGTTAGAAACGGTGCCAATAACCGAACCGAACCGATCTAGCTTCACACGTAACATTAAAGATTCACCAAATCACAATTTTATCGCCGTTCGTAGTACATGACTTGAGAAAAGAAACCCTAAGTTATGATAATACAGAAGAAGAAAAGCTTACACTAAGACAACCGTGGCCACATGAGGCAGATCCTCCTCGTGGACGAACATCTCAAGCATGTCATTCAGCCAAACCGAGATCGCCGTAAGCGCACTGCCTTCCCACATCCTGAAACAGGATTGAAATCAATATATGAAATAAATATTATAACAAACCTTAAGCGAGACGAAGATGAGTTGATAAAAGTCCTAATCAAAATCATACCTATGCACGTCAATTGACCAGACGAGTTTATTTTTACGGAAAAGCTCGGGAAATAATCCGCGCTTGATCGCCTCATTTAGCACTCGTGAAGCTCGTTCTTTCTGACCCATAAACCAAAGGGCTTCGAGAAGTGTGTTATAGAACCTTATTCCCAGTCCACATCCTTCGGAGTTTAGTTTGTCAAAGACGTATTCTACCATCTGCCAGTTTGAACCGTCGTCGTAGTCGCCTTTAATCATTTGTCCAATCACTTGATGAATATTTGATGCCTTGTTCTTCAGCATCTCGTCGAGTAACTTAAAAGTGTCGTCCAATCTGTAAGCAAGGGGTGTGATAGCTAAGATGTACACCTCACAAGCATATTTTTTACTAGCTAACACGAGGGCAATAATTAAAACCCGGAACAGGAAAATACCCGGCTTATAATACAGGAAAAGTCCGGATCCGGTTTCCAGTTATGGGTATTGTATTCCCAGTGGAAAAACCAGTTATTAATACCCGGAAAAGTCCAGAATTTTGTGTTGTTTCATTTACTATTTCGAACTAAAATATTTTTGTTTTATTTTTTAGATTTACATTTTGAACTTTAAGATTGTATTTTGTATTTCTATTATATATTTCAAGTTATTAATTCTTAGAGTGTTTAAAGCAGATCCAGTTTTGAAAACTGAATGCTGGTTTACCGGATAGTTGGACTTTGAAAACCGGACTAGTTTGTATATTTCCGATATCCGGGAATCCAGATCCAACTTCCGGATATCGGTAAGAAAACAACGAGTATTGTACGCGGTTTCACCCTTAACTAACAACATCAAATTCATGGAATCATATATCCTATTACTTTTCCCCATCGTTAAATAACTAGGCGTAACACACTAACCTGTCACATTTTGCGTACGCAGCAAGCATCATGCAATAGCACATGACACTGGGCAATATTCCCGAAGATTTTATCTCTTCGAAATGCTCCTCACACTCCTCGACAAGACCGGCGAAGCAGTAAACACTTAAAAGTGCTTCGAGGGTCCGTTCGTCGGGGTCCAATCTCATCTTTCCCATCTCAACATATGCCTTCACGGCTTCTTCAAACCTACCCGCTTGCCTAAAAGCCTCGATAAGCCCATTGAACGAGTCCACGTTCCTTGGAACGCCGGTTTCGCCCATTCTCATCAGAATCGCTTCAGACTCCTTGTAAAGCCCGCCACGCGAAAATGACTGAATCAGCGAGTTGTAGGCCTCGACCGTAGGCTTGCTTCCCACTTCGTTCATCGTGTTGAAGGCGACGATCGCTTCTTCGTACAATGCAGCTTGACCATACGCTTCGATGACACCAGTATATGCTTTCGAGCTCGGTACAATTCCTCTCTCGTGCATATAATTCAAAATCACTTTCGCGTCCTCGTGGAGACCTCCTTTCCCACAAGCAACGATCAAACCCTCAAACGTCTCCATGTTCGGCTCTACATTCTCTTCGACCATGTCGTGAAACAGAGTCACCACCTCCTTGAAGTACCCGCCTTGACCAAACACCTGAATGAGAACGTTGTACGTGGCAGCATCCGGTTCCGTGTTGCTCGTTTTCATCTCGAGAAAGAGTTGACGAACATCCTCGTATCTACCATGCGTTCCGTACAAATTCAACAAAATGCTGTACGTATTCGCGTTCGCCAAACACCCGGCAGATTGCATCTGCCTGAAGACACCGATCGCCTCAACAGTCGATCCCTTCTCAGCGTACGCCTCTAACAAAACATTGTACGAGGATACGTCCGGTAAGTTTCCTCCACTCTCCATCTCCTTAAGCAGCTTGGAAACCTTCTCGAGCCTGCCCAATTTCCCGAAAGTCTCGACAAGACAACTGTAGGTAGTTATGTCGGGCAAGGTCCCGCCTTCGTTCATAGTCCTAAACACCATTTCCGCCTCGTCGCTGAGGCCTCTACTAGCACAAGCACCGAGCAAAGTGTTGTAGGTCACGATATCGGGACGGATACCTTCATGCCTCATCTCAGCGAAGAGCCCCAAGAGCCCTTCCCAATCCAAACCGCCCCGGGCGCAGGCATTGATCACAGTGTTGTAAGTCAAAATACTAGGGGCCACCCTCTCCTTCTTCATCCTCTCGAGCAATTCGAGCGAGTTCTCGTACTGCCCGTTCCTACCGTACGCGTTAATCAAAGCGGTGTAAGAGAAGACGCTACGTACCACGCTCTGGACCGGCATCTCGTCGAAGATCTCCGCGGCCTTCTCGAGCAGGCCCTCGCGGCCGAGCAGGCTGATCATGATGGTGTAGATGTGCTCGTTGGGCTTGCACCAGATCTGCCTCTGCATGTACTTGAAGAGCCGGAGCGAGCGCTGCCAGTCGCCGCGCTGCGCGAACTCCTTGAACACGAGCGCGAAGTCGTTGAGCGAGAGCTTGTTCTTGAAGATGTCCAGGCACCGGGCGATGCTCCCCCGCGGCGGCAAGCTGCTGAGCTTGTTGATTAGGGTTTCCACGTCGTAGCTGTACTTCCCTTTCTCCACCGTCACCGACGGGTTCCCCAGGATCACCTCCTTCGCCCGAGCCCGCACCGGCACGAGCCCCCGGCCACGGCCGCGGCCATGGCCGGAGAGGAAACCGAGAAGCTTAAGCTTAAGCTTCTCCCTCCGACCAGCGAACAAAGCCCCTGGACACTCGCACCAATTGAGGTTCGGCTTCGCGAGAATCGAAGGCGGAGGAGACGCGCTGGGAATGGAGAGCGAAGGCGAAATCCTCATGGATAGCGATTGACGCAGAGGCAGAGCTTTCTCGGAGAAAATGTCAGAAGAAGAGTTCGATGAGCATCATGGAGCCATGTCGGAGCTCCTTCTCGGTGACGAGTGTCGTTGACTTCGACGATGAGCTGAGAAATCGCTCGTTGTTCTTGAGCTATGGGAAGAAAATTTGCAGAGAAAATGGAGCGAAGAAGATGAGCTCGGAGAAGGACACGTGTCGGTTGTTGTGGATAACGCTGCGCTCAGAGAGCACTGTGTCTGTGAGTGAGTGAGACACTGTTTTTTCAGTCCGAATAAGAACGACGATGAACTCTCCGGGTCGGTAAATCGGGTCGGGTTGGATAGAATCTGATACGCGGTGAAACGACAATATTTAGAGCTGAATGCACTATCAAACGACGCTTTGGAGTGGCTCATTGTTATTGATATTCTATCGTCGTTTCTCACCCTTATTGACACATGGCTTATAGTCGTACGATGTAAATAGCGATAGTTGCCCTAATATGCGATTTAATTTTTTTTTTTTAGAGAAGATTAAATTATGGAAAGTAAGTATTAAAAGAAGTTAACGTGTATACTGTATAGTTTGCATTCTCAATTTATTCTCTTAATTCATTACCTGATTTAAATAAATACGATAGATTATTCTATTTGAAAATCGTCACCCTAACTTAATTTTTGTATTTTCGTTTACATCGGTTCTTGAATTTGTATTTTTATCTTCATGTATTCTCTCTTCTTCTTTTTTTTTTCCTTTGTCGAGTTATCGTGTTATTGTTATCGTAAAAAAAAAAAATCAAAGACAAACGAAAGGATGAAATCAAGAGCGACATAAAAACAAAAATAAAAAATAACATATTATACATACGGACAAACATAGGAAATATATGAATTATATAGGTATAAAAATACCGAAAAAACAAGAGCAAAGTTTTTAATAAATTTGAACAAATTAAAATCATAATATAAGCACATATTTTAATCTCTCGTATAGCTAAGAGTTTAAAATTTATTAAAAGTATTAACAAAAGACTTATATAAAAATAAAAGTTTGATACAATATTTTTAAATTTTTATTTTAGGAAGAAAAATGTGATATAATTATTTTTGAAATAATAGGCGAAAACACAAAGTTTGGCATGAGAAAAATGCCCTACTGAAATTACCTAATTGCCCATCGAACGAAGAAGAAAAAAACGAAAGAAAGGAACTTGTGAGACTTTATCGAGGGTTTGGGAAGAAGAAGAAGGAAGAGTTGCAGAGATGGCTATGGCGATTGTTTCGAAGGTCGGAGACTACGCCTTCAAAGCCTTCACGGCGGGGCTCGGCGTCACCACCGTCTATCTCGCCGTCACTTTCTCCGCCAACGTCTACAAAGGAATCTCCTGGCACAACGCTCAATCGGTACCTTCTCTTTCCTACTTCAATTCAATAACCCTAGCGGTTCTGCTCGAGTTTCGATATGATCTCTAGATTTTATTGCTTCATATTCGTAGTATGTGGTAGATTCGAAGAAATTGACCAATTCTAGACACTCTGTAGAAGGTCAAGAACTGTGTATTAGTGTGATTGCGAAATCTTCAAGCAAGGATTACATTGAGACCTTTCGGATGTGAAACTAACCAAATCGAATCGGAAACGGTTGTCGGTTTTCGCTGTGGGATTCATAACCTGATTCATCTGCAATTGCTGGATTTATTAATTCAAAACCATTGTCAGTCTGATACTCATGGGTTGATTTGGTTTCAAAAATATGATTTATAAGAAATTTAGTGAAGATTCTATCTCTCTTTGTCTTGCTTTATACACACTTTTTTCAGATTGAGCGACCCGGTTATCCTGTAGTTTTCGGAACCCACGACTTCGAAATTTAGTTTTAGATAGTAGCTAATCGGCTATATTCGGGTTGTACAAAGTTTTTGACTTGCAGTGTCGGGCGTTTTTCTTTCTTCTTCAAAAAAAAAAAAAAAAAACTACTTTCTTTGATGAAATTGTATAAGATTCTCTGCTAAATTTACTTGATCGCTGCGTTATTTTCAAAGCTTGAAAATCGTTTCGTTACACTCTTTCCTTTTAAGTTTTTCTAACAGAAGTATTTTCTTTCATTCTGCAGAAAATCGCGGAGCAGGGTTCTAATGAGGAAGCTCCGTGACTTTAGTCTTCTCCTCTGTCTCGGATCTCTTGAGCTTTCATTCTCATAGAAGTTCTTTTCGCGTTTGAGAAGAATGAATTCAGATTGTAGGTTTTTAGGGATATGTCGTTTCGGTTCAGGTCCGGTATAATCTTGTTGGGTATGTTTAAGCAGAGTTTTGTTAAGCTTTTTCTGGAACTATACGTTATAGTGAGAGAATTTGCCTTCAAATGGTAAACTTTCAATCTTTTAATATTCTTTTGGCTTGGAAATAATAATGCTCTATATATTTGAGAATTGTGACTATGATTATCATAATTTGAGATTATCTGAATGCAATAATTATTGTTATGCTCTGATATATGTTATGCAAACCATCGGTTACCGGCGGCGTTTAAACTATAGTTTGAATCACGAAATGAATACGTGATCTTAATTGTTTGATCATGTGACGGTTGTGTCGGAATGGTAAGAGGGTAAGACCGATATGATCCAAACACGGTTTTCAGCATTGCATAAAATTGGGTCAACGGGAATTCACCAATGAGTCGTTTTCTTTTTATTACGAAAAACAATCCTGATCTTCCCTAGAGAGTATAGATAAGGGACTAAACGTGCATGACTAAATGACTATCTTGCCCTTTCCCTTTTCTCCAACGGTAAGTAATAATCGCAGGTCTATAGATCCTTAAACCTTTTATTTGAAACTGAATTCTAAGTTTGTAAATTCCGGATCGTAATTTCATTCGATTTTCATTACTATTTTGAACTAGTGAAAAGATAGAAACTTACTTGGAAAACAAGGAAAAGAAAATGCCTAACTCCTCTATACATTTCACTCTCTCTAGGAATACAAGAGGTAAAACCATTTCTCAAATATTGCTAGAAAGAATTACCATAAGAAATAGCATTGAAAATCCGCGCTTGTTGTTTTTTCAAATGCGTAGGTAATAACGAGAAACCGACGCTTTCTTGTCGGGGTTTTTACTCGGCGGCCATTACGCGTGACAAGTGCTAATATGCCCACGCAAGAATTTACACCAAGAAGCACAAGGAAGAACTTGGGCAATGTGAAATGACTGAGAGAAGAAAAACATACAACATGAAAAGAAGCCATACATTGTCCGAGTTACCTAATCGAAATCCTTCGCATTACAGGCGAACTTTTTCCCGTCTATAAATCGAGAAACTTTGAAAAGTGAAATACATTCGCTTAAACAATACAGAACTTTTTCATTCTAGTCTAAATTTTTAACCTTTTGCATAAGAACAATGTATATCAATCCAGATGAACTGATGAACATTGGTGCTCTTACCCTACGAAGCAGCGTGATACCGTAGCTCAAACTTCAACCGACCATAGTGCGCTTCCGACCGCGTTGCCTCACTGTTTACGCAAGTTGTAATTTAGTGGAGGAGATTGGAAACTAAACTTTCATGCCTAACAGAAGACGTTATTTGACGAATATTCGGATTTCTTCAAAAGAACTAGTCGGGCATACCTTGCGCTAATTTGTTAACAGTTGACGACCACTGCTTTGAGGACTTTCGGTACGCAGCAAGTATTCTTTCGATCTATAAAAAGAGTGTACACAAATACGTCACCGAACTTAGACACGACAAAAAGAAAAACGAAAACCTTCGAACTTAGTGTTTCCACGAGCTAGCATAAACCTACCACATCCCCGCACGAGGAATGCATCGAGAGCAAAGCCCGTTCCAACACATACAGATCAACAGCTTTATCTTCTGGAAGGGTTGACGTGAAGCTCAGACCGAAATCAATTAACACCTAACACAGAAAAACGAAACTATCAACACGGGAATTCACTCGAATTACGAAGAAATGATACAAGAGAACCCACCAGTTGATTTGTAGAGCTTCTGACCAGCATGTTTGACGTGGTTAAATCGCCATGGATGAGGCCACCGTCGTGCAATTTCGCAACTGCCTCGCCAATTTGCGCTGCGACGTCTTCCAACCGCTCTTCCTGGATGCCGTGCATCCCGAAATCGAGGAGTATATCTTTCACTGAGGGACCCTCCACAAACTCGAATGTCAAGGTATGCAAAACTAAGTCCGCGTAGTACAGCACCGGAGCGTAAACCCCGAGCCGCCTAGCTTTTGTCATGCACCGAGCCTCCTGCATAATCAAATCAAAAGTAAGATCGCTTAGACCCTAAACCCTAAACCCTAAACGAAGAAAACTCACGGCATTAAGACGCCTAAGAGTGAGTTTCGCGTCTAAAGTCGGGTGCCTGTACTTCTTCGAGAATCGCTCCTTCGAAAGAGAATCGCTCCTTCGAAATCGCCTTCCTTCCAGCAAAAGTTGTCTCGAAAACTCTCTGCACAAACACGCTGTTAGATATTCAACTCTCTGCAAAAAGATTGGTAGCAAGCTTTACTCACAGCTTCGGCTCCTTGCTTCAGCAGCACCAGAGAAGCATTGATACCGTCGGCTTCAACCTCCATCCGAAACGGATGTTTAATTCTTCTCTGCAATGTTACCGTGACGAAAATAAGCGGTGCTAGTCAGCAGGGGCGGATCCAGAAAATTATATCGGAGGGGGCTATAATTTTTATTTTTATTTTTTGACGGAGTAAAATCATAAACCGGTCCGGTTTTTGGTTTTTATAAATAAATAAACTTGGTTTTAGGTTGGGGCTGGGTCGAAAACGGGCTATAAAGTTACTTCCGGTTCTTGCAGTTTTTACCTACTTAAATCTTAAGATGGTCTTGAACACCATCGAATCAAAGTGTTCGAATCAAAGTGTGTGTATCACATTTTCGTCGATTATTTTCATCTGAAAAATACAAATCTATATTAATCCAAACTTTTAACACAATTTTCTCGGAAATTCAAACACTTAAATCGAGCAATCCAGCGCATAATATTCAGTTTTGTAATGTACCCTCGATTTTTAGGATTAGTATTTAGGTGTTCATTTGTATTGGACATACAGTTATGTGTTTAGGTATTGTAGGAGAAAATGGCGGCATAATAAATAAAAAAACTTAAACTGATTTATCATCGATAAATAACGATATATTTATTTAGCGGAGAAGTTTTGGACAGAGAGACGCGGAAGGCACAAAATAAGAGTTTTGACGAATTTTTGAGATATTTTTGAGGTATTTTTGAGAGTATAGATAAAGATAAAACAAACCAGTCTTCGAAGTTGGCCGAGATGCGAGTCGGAGAATCAAGACAGAACTAAGGGGAAACAAAGTGTGGAGTAGCAACCTTTTTTATTGGGCTTCATGGGCCTTCATCAAATTCTATTAACATTCTCTGCAATTTACCTGATTTTAAAAAATGGTAAACTGCGGCTAATGTACCCAATGTTTGATTTTCTGCGGATTATGTACTCAATGTTTATTTTCGACGGCTAATGTACTCAATGTTTGATCCGTTAGATTTTTTGGGTTTTCCGTCAGTTGACCGTTAGAGAGTTATATGTACACTTTTCGTATTTTTGACATAACTCACTCATTTTTTGTCCAAATTTTATGTACGACCTATGGTTGGAAAGATAAGAGATAGATCTATAACTTTAATGTTTTAAGTTTTGTAAAATCAGTTTTAAAAAAATACGAAATTTCAAGTACAACGTAAAACTGGACATTAGTTTAACGTAAAATATTTGTTTCGAGCAAATTTTAATATACTTAATGACTTTTTATGATGAAACGTAAAAGCAAAAAGTTGTAGATAAATGTTTTATCTTTCCAACGGGTGTTTATTTATAAATTTTGGATAAAAAACGAGTGAGTTATGCCAAAAATATGAAATATTATTTCACATCACATCTTTTATATTTTTGGCATAACTCACTCATTTTTTGTCAAAAATTTATAAATAAACACCCGTTGGAAAGATAAAACATTTATCTACAACTTTTTTCTTTTAAATTTCATCATAATAAGTCATTAAGTATATTAAAATTTGCTCGAAACAAATATTTTGCATTAAACTAATGTCCAATTTTACGTTATATTTGAAATTTCGTATTTTTTACAACTTATTTTACAAAACTTAAAACATCAAAGTTGTAGATCCATCTCTTATCTTTCCAACCATAGGTCGTGCATAAAATTTGGACAAAAAATGAGTGAGTTATGTCAAAAATACGAAAAGTGTACATATAGTGGAGGATAACTCTCTAACGGTCAACTGACGGAAAACCCAAAAATATCTAACGGATCAAACATTGGGTACATTAGCCGCCAAAAATAAACATTGGGTATATAATCCGCAGAAAATCAAACATTGGGTACATTAGCCGCAGTTTACCCTTTAAAAAAATCTATCGACGGAATACCAATTAAAGCAGTTAAAACGGAATACCAAAAACGGTTTTCACCATAGCATAAAATTGGGTCAACTAGAATTCGCCCATACAGTCTTTTTTTCTTTTTATTACGATAAAAAAAAATCTTGATCTTCCTTGGAGAGAAGATACAAGGGGCTAAGCTAAATGTGCAAGACTAAATGACTGTCTTGCCCTTTCCCTTTTTCTTCGACGGTAAGTAACAATCGCGGTTTATTTGAAATTGAATTCAGAGTTTGTAAATTTCGGGTCGTATCTCATTCGACTTTCATTACTATTTTGAACAAGTGAAAAGGTAGAATCTTGCTTGAAAAACAAGGAAAAGAAAATGCCTAACTCCTCTATACATTTCACTCTCTCTAGGAATACAGGAGGTAAAGCCATTTCTCAAATATTGCTAGAAAGAAAGAATCATCTTAAGAAATCGCAGCGAAATCCCGCGCTTGTCGTTTCTTCAAATGCGTAGGTAATAACGAGAAACCGACGCTTTCTTGTCGGGGGGTTTACTCAGCGGCCATTATGTGAAAAGCTAATATGCTCACACAATCTTCGGACTTGGCCTAACCATCATTTTCGAACCATGCAGCCGGCGTAAACTGCGGATAAAAGGCGTGTGTGTTAGATTACCGAGCTCGCAAAGCAGAAAACAATGGCATTCTTTCTCAATCATCTCAAGACTCGGAAGCAAGTGATATCGTGCCGAGAATATTCTCCGAAAACACAAGGCTTGTTTACCAAAGCATAATTAAGAAAATGTTTTCGGTGGAAACCCTCAAATTTTCTTAAAAGTGCGCACTTTACCCTCTGAATTTTTCGTTATTGTCATTGGCCTCCTTAAATTTAATTTGGTACAGAATATTACTTCTGTAATATCGAGTATTCTGCGCCAAAATTGAAAATCCAATTGGCAAATCGCACCGCAAACGGAAGTTCAAGGGTGAAAATGCACAAATATAAAGTTCGCAGGACAAAGTGAACCTATGACTAGAATTGAGCGAAGCTTCGAAAATACCTTTGGCAATGTTGTTTTAGTGTCGGATCGCCTCTTGGAAGCTCCTCGACTCGCTTGGCATCTCGGCCAGCGGGTTCAAAATGAGGCCGCCGCCCTGCAGGCGGAACCGCCGGCTCAGCCTCACCCGCTCAGCGCTGCCATTTGCGGCGGCCGAGGGGGTTGCACCGGTGGCTGGCGCCCTAGGCGCCACCACCAATCTGTTCTCTGTTCTTCTCCAAAACTTGGAGCTCAAGAAATCTGCTCCGGGCATGCAACACATAGCTCCGGGGGAGTCCGTCTTGGACATCCTTCCGCTTGACACGGCCAAGTCGTACGAGATCTCGTCCAACGCGATCTCCAAACCGTGCACGCGGGTCTCCAGAGAGCGCATGCCGGTTTGTGAGGTTCCAATGAATCTCTGAGCGTAAGAAGCAATCGTTAACCAGAAAGAAACGTTTTCGGTGAAATGAAACGAAATGAAAACGATAGACCAACCTGTAGAAGATCCATCAGACTGGACTGCTGGTTTTCGATCTGAACAAGCTGATTCCGGATCAAAGACAGATCTTCGCATTCCGTATGATTCTTATGGACGTCACCGGTAGCGTTGCTGACGACCACGGCAGAACTATTGCTCTCTTCTTGGCACGGGGCGACTCGGGATCCAGACCTGAGCCCGCCAAGTTTGTGAGCCTTCTCTTCAGAGTTCTTATGGAACAGCGCTCGTTTCGTATCCAATTTTGACAGCTTAATTCTCTCGATATTCCTCTTCTCGAACGCGCTTTCGCCTCTCTCGTTGAAGCAGTCATCAAAAACCCTTGTAGCAGAGGCTGCAAGAGGAACAGAAACCTTAGCATTTCCGATTCAGAGGCTTACTGTTAAGCTTTACGAACTCGTTTTTTCTCAAGATTACCTTTCAATGGAGTTCTCTTCCTAGCCGTGGTGGCGTAAGAGCTGTCTGGAGGTGTCGATTTTGCTGGCAAGATCGATCTCCTCCTTGCATCGGAACCGGCGGCAGCCATGGATGGGGAGTTTCTCGACCCCGATTGAAATCGACCATCGCTTGCATTCTCTGTTCCCAATAGCAAAGGACACACAATTTCAGATTCATACAAGTAACATTCAAGCCATTTTTGGAGATCTATCATGAGAAATAGAACATAAGATTTGTTAACTCACCTTTCGATGAAGCCATGGAATCCGGTGGCGGAGAAACGCCATCGGAGACATCCGGAATCTTCTTCCAAGCTTCCAACATATGATTCATGGCCTCTCTCACAGCCTTCACCTATACACATGCATAAGAACAAAAATGTCAGTCTCCCATGCTCACAAGCAACAAAATCCTCAAATTAAGGAGATAGCAAATCCACAAGCAAGACAAAGTAGTCACTGACAAACCTTATCAAATCGCCGATTCTCGAAGATCTTCAGATTCGCCGCCTTGAACGCAGACAACACGTCTCTCTCCGCATTGGCGAGCCTCGCGAGCGCCTCCGCGGCGGCCTTCCTGGCCGCCCAGTCTTCACTACAAAGAAATTGAGCAAGCGAAGGCACAATGCTCTTCAGTGCCCCCTCTCCGCCTGCGGCTCCGCCGGCGCCGATCGCGCTCCCGATCAGGCTCAGCAGCGCCGGCTTCGCCTTGAAGCTATCGCACTTCAGCAGCTTCTCCAGCCGCGGCATCAGCTTCGCGAGCCGCGCCGTGCGGTCCGGATCCGTCGCAGGCGAGGCGTCCACCGCCGCGGCGAGGCAGAGCGCCGCGCCGATCTGCGAGTTCTGGTCCTGCTCCGTGAAGAGCGCGTCGGCCAAAGGCTTGAGGAAGGAAGCGAACGGAGGTTTCCCGACATTGCGGCGGAGCGAGGCCACGGCGTCGACGCAGGCCGATCGGACGGCGGAGTCGGGATCGCGGAGGCGGCGGACCACGGCGGAGAGGATCTTGCTCAGGTGAGGCGAGAGAGAGTCTCCATGCGACGAGGCCAGAACCGAGAGGAGCCTCACGCACTGCTTGCGCACTGGAGCCTTGTCGGAGGCGTCGGTGGAGTGGATGCAGGAGATGAAGGACGCGAAGGCGCTCGGCTCGAGCGCGCGCGCGAGAGCCTCGAGCTCGGCGGCGGCGCCGCCGTGCGTGTCGCGGTCGGCGAGCTTGTTCAAGCACGCGAAGACGCGCTGCTTCAGGCTCGCCGCCGGCGGAGGAGGAAGATTCGACGAGGCGAGAGGCATTGCGTTCCTTTCTAGAGATTCAGTGACCGGACATCAATGGCGGCTGAAACCAAACCTCCGGCGACATCGCCGGCGAGTTAGGCAGGGTTAGTACTATGGTGAGACCTCGAAATTCAGTGATCTGATCGAGCATCAATGGCGGATGATAGGTAGTGCGAGTTCCTCTGTCGAGATTCAGTGCTCCGGCAACAATGGCGGCTCTTAGAGGAGCTCCGGCGACATCGCCGGCGAGTTAGGAGGGGCAATTATGGTAATTTAAGCGGTCCGGTGAAAGAGAGACAGATGCAGTGTGAAGAAACAGCTTTGGCGAGGTTGCTTTGCTTATAAACAAGAGATGAATCATAAAAGTGGGGTCTAAAGAGAATGCCACGTGGCAGCCCACCACAAAAGTTGTCGTATGGTTTTCTTTTTTTTTTTCTTTTTTTTTTCACCAATAATATTAGTGAAATCGTAAAATTAATAATTATTAAATAAATAGTCATACTCATACTTAATAATCACGATTAAAAAAAATAGTCGAATTTTATCTTGGATTAACGTTTTTAGTTAGTACTCGATAAATTAATATTTTTAATAATATGATAAAAGTTAACATTATTGATTTATCAAAATATTATGTATAGATCATTTACTTTCAAACTAATTTCAATAAATAAAAAAAAAAGAAAGTAAAGTCCACTTAAATAATAAAAATATAGATTAATACTTTTTTAAAAATTCTATAAATTATTTATGTTAAAATTGGAATAGAGTGACTACAAAAATCAAGTTATACGCTATATGTTCTAGATTTAATTCCGTGCTTAGTAAGAAATCACTTATATTAGCAAGAGGATATCGTTTCGGACTTAGTTGCTCGTTTGTTATTAATATTTATTAAAAAAATTAATTATCTGTATTTATTGCCAATTTTGTGATGGTTTCGTGTGATTTTATGAATTAGTATGAAGTGTATTGTAGTTTATGATTAAATACGATATTAATTAATTAATTAATTAATTAGGAGTACATTTAAAGATAACACATGCTATATTAATTATTACCATTTTTTTAGGTGTCGTTTAATCTGGTCATCGTATTTAATTTAACATACAAAATCAGATGTCGAAAATACTATTAAAAACTAATAATTACGAGTCGGTGATCACGTACAGGCGAGTTCATGTGAACCCTTAATACTTCAGTTTCATTGGTCAACACTCGCTCATTCTCTAGGATTGATCGCACCTGATTACTCTTCAGAGTGTCGCATTCATGAAACGACAGGTTTTGGTAGATTAACAATTACACGTGTCATAATCATCAGGCGTGGGCCGGACCACCGTAGGTCCGCTGTGGTCCTCATGTAGTTATGTGAATTGTAGGACTTTAGGGTGAAAATTAAGTGTGAAAATCTTGTCTAGATTTCCGATTTTATTTCCCGGTCCCGGGTTTAAAATTTTGGATCGAGTTTAGAAAGAAAGAAAAAAAGAAGTTAAATCGGCTCGGTTTATATATTTTTGAAGTAGTTCTTTTACTTATTTGGGTTAAATTAATGAAGAGAATTTTGAATTTTGTTTTAATTACACCAAAATAAAAAAAAAAATTTACTTTTTGGACCGGTCTCGGCTCTATTATACGATGATATATTCACACTGAAAATTAAGTGTGCAAATATTGACTCGATTTCTCGTTCACTCCCGTTTTGTACTCTAGAGATTAAAAAATAATTAAAAATCCTTGGATCAATTTGATTAAATATATGTAATGTAATCTATTTGTTTCATAAAGAGCAACTTAATTAGGTGATATGAATCAAATCGATAAGCAATCAAATCAACTTACAAATTTGTAGAAAATTACAGATATTTATACCCCACATTAGATCTATTGTACTATGCTTTAATTTTATAATTTCTTACGAAACCATACACAACATGACGATTTCAACAACCAAAATTAAAATATCCACCAAAAAAATAAATTATTTTTCTTCAATTATTATTATTATTTTACATTTTAGAGGGAAGTTTCTACAATGAAAGGGTAGTGCTAACGAAAAATATTTTTTTTAATGGGCCAAAACTTATTTTATAAATACCGGATTATCCAAAGAATAGAATTTTGATTAGAACATAATTCAGAAGTCTATTTGTATTTATTTTCAAAATCAAAACCTTTTGTTCTCTTTGAGAGAAATGAAATTGTGTATTTAGTAAACAAATTCTTTATCTTGATGTTTGATATTATTTTAAGGGTAAACTGCGGCTAATGTACCCAATGTTTGATTTTCTGCGGATTATATACCCAATGTTTATTTTTGGCGGCTAATGTACCCAATGTTTGATCCGTTAGATATTTTAGGGTTTTCCGTCAGTTGACCGTTAGAGAGTTATATGTACACTTTTCGTATTTTTGACATAACTCACTCATTTTTTGTCCAAATTTTATGCACGACCTATGGTTGGAAAGATAAGAGATAGATCTACAACTTTAATGTTTTAAGTTTTGTAAAATCAGTTTTAAAAAAATACGAAATTTCAAGTACAACGTAAAACTGGACATTAGTTTAATGCAAAATATTTGTTTCGAGCAAATTTTAATATACTTAATGACTTTTTATGATGAAACGTAAAACTAAAAAGTTGTAGAGAAACTTTTTATCTTTCCAACGGTTGTTTATTTATAAATTTTGGACAAAAAATGAGTGAGTTATGCCAAAAATATAAAAGATGTGATGTGAAATAATATTTCATATTTTTGGCATAACTCACTCGTTTTTTATCCAAAATTTATAAATAAACATCCGTTGGAAAGATAAAACATTTATCTACAACTTTTTACTTTTACGTTTCATCATAAAAAGTCATTAAGTATATTAAAATTTGCTCGAAACAAATATTTTGCATTAAACTAATGTCCAGTTTTACGTTGTACTTGAAATTTCGTATTTTTTTTAAACTGATTTTACAAAACTTAAAACATTAAAGTTGTAGATCTATCTCTTATCTTTCCAACCATAGGTCGTGCATAAAATTTGGACAAAAAATGACTGAGTTATGTCAAAAATACGAAAAGTGTACATATAACTCTCTAACGGTCAACTGACGGAAAACCCAAAAATATCTAACGGATCAAACATTGAGTACATTAGCCGCCAAAAATAAACATTGGGTACATAATCCGCAGAAAATCAAACATTGGGTACATTAGCCGCAGTTTACCCTTATTTTAAATATATATTAATTGGGGCATTTTATACAAAGGCAAGTTTCATTATTTTTCATATTACTATTAATATTGTTAAAATAACGTCCTAAGTATGTCATACTTGATGACATTCTAGAAGGTCCCTAGTTTAGTGTCACAATGAGAAAAAGAGGGCACATGTGACATGTTTGAAACTAGTATGTGATAAGGAGAAAAAGAATAGTTCTCGACTTGGGAGAAGTCGCATTCTTACATCACATTGACTGGAGCTACGAGAACTCTAGCCGGACAGACTCACGTTCTGTGAGATCTACATGGATACAAACCTTGAGAAGGTGGCACTAATGTCTCCAGAACAGATGACAGAAATACATGATTCCTTAAATCTGAGCAGAGGGCATATTGCATTACCTAGCGAGTGACAAACTTTGAAGGAGTTAAACGCTATCCGTAACTGGTAGTTATAAAAGCTGACTTTGGGTTTGTCATAAACTTTGTTGAATGGATTGATTAATGCAAGATGATAATTATCTCTCCTCATTGGAGTTATAAAACTCAGGGCCTCCTGTAAGGAACAGATCATAAAAGCATGGCCGTGCTCAAGTTGGTAATGTAGTTACACTTGATTAAGTTAATGATCCTAGTACAAGAAAAGCAGGAAACTGGAAAGTGGCAATACAGAAGTACCAAATCCATGGTCTGTGTTACTCTCCGAGATGTATAGGCAAGAAGGGATACGTCTTACATGTGAAATTTAAATATTTACTTTGTTGTCATAAGGCAGGATAGAATATCGGATCACCGAAGTTTTGTAGATTGGGAGTAACAATGTCTTACTAGAGACCTCTTGTTACTTATGGATTAAGACCCATGGCCAACACTGCAAAATCCTACAGGGTCACACCGAACTCGCAACGGAAGCGGAGTACGAAGCGAAGTTTCATAATACAAGATATTGCTGAAAAGGAAAGACTTATCAAAGGACCATTAATGGTCAAGGGCACTAAAGATTGTTACCTGGAATTCAAATCCCGACATCTTTGTGTAAGTGGGAGATTGATAGAACCTTTGCTGTATAAGTACCCAAAGATTGGGATTGGACCTTTTGCGGGCCCACATGAGTTAATGTGATTGATTCACGGTATTGATTATAGAATCATATGTAATTAATATAGTTGACTAATCAATATATTAATTGCATATATCACTTTCCTTATTGAGATGAGATCTTCATATTAAAGAAACTAATTAATTACATGAGATACACATTAATGGAGATTATTCTCACTAATGGTGATTATACTCATTAATGGAGATGATTCTCCTCTCCCTATAAATAAATAATTCGACCACCCCATTACACACACCATTGAGAGAGTTCGAATTCAACTATTCCAGAGAGAGTATTTGTCCGTTTCCAATCGCCGATTAGGAACTAGTATTTGATGAAGTGTTTTCGCACACCAACAGTCACGTGAATTGTGAATGAGATTTTGATTTGATATTGCTGAATTTTGTGGATTCTGACCTCCGCGTCGTCAATACTTTAGACGGTGACAAAATAGAAATAAAATCAAAAGAAATAAGTAAAGAATAAAACACCGAGGTTTTTTAGAGAGGTTCGTCCCAATGCGGTAGTTGACTACGTCCTCTGTACGTTTATTGCTTTGAAAAGATGATCAACCGAAACCACAAGCCAATTTCTGGTAGATCGAAAGTAAAAGATGAAAACACTCTGAAAATACAAATCTCACAGACTCTTTTCTCTCAGGATGAATGCTTGCGTGCGTATGATGGGGCTATCTCCTTGCTTTTATAGGTTTCTGGTTTCTGCCCGTTGGATGTGTACGTTGGTGGTGGCTTCGAGTTCGGAGCTTGGCTTGCTATCGAGTTGACACGTGGGCCACGTTCTGAGAGATTTGCGTAGTGGTGGACGTTTACTTGTCGTCGTGGGATTTGAATTTGGATCGTGGCGATCTTCCTGGTCGGGCTTCGGAAGTTTGAATTGAGATGGTTGACTTGGTCTGCTCGTACTCGGATGTTTCGTATGCTTCTGCTCGGATCCCTTTGCGACAATCTCTGCCCGGGACGAGCTTTGGGTTCTTCAGATCGTTTGATCTGTTTGATGCTTGGATTTTGACCAAGTGTTGGTTCTTGAGGTAGGATCTTTGAGCTTTGTTCGGGATTTCTTCCCTTGGAAAACTCTGTTCAGACCTCTTTTGGGCATTTTCTGCTCGTGGTGGGTCTCTTGCCTCGTGGGCTTTTTGGTTCTTTTTGGGCCCGAACACAGTTAAGTGTCCATTGGGCTTCTGGGCTTCGTATCTCACAAGCCCATTTGCATAAATATTTAATTATATTCATGACTTAGGCTTTAATTAATTTGGACCATTAATTTAATTAACGATCTTATAATTCCGATATAAGGAACGAATTTGCACATCAACTGTATTCCGATCCAGCGATTTTCGTTCTCCTAGAAAAGTTCCGTTAGCGACGTGGTGGACTACGTATAGGCCGAACACTTGAGCGGCTTGTGATCTTTTAGAAGGCGTGGTGTAGACGACGACGTGAAGACAATCCTCCGACAAGCACTCGAAGATCCGGCTCTCGAGGAATCAAAAATCGCTTAGAGAAATCTTTCTCTCTCCAAGTAAGTCCAATATATCTATTTATCTAGATCCGTATTTTCTAGGATTCTCCGGAATTTCCGCTTCCGGAGATGAGAAATCTTAGAAAACTCCAACAATTTTATCTAAAGATGTTCAACAAGCACCAAACACAACCAATATAAAAGTTGTAAAAGTAAAATAATAAAAAAAATAAAAAATGGCGGGTCCAACTTGCAACTTCATTACCTACCTCTTTCTCCACATTATGGTCGATTAAAGAATTTATAAATTACATAAATTTGTTGTGTTAAGTGTTACAAGTTATTAACTTATAAATCATAATCCACGAAAAAGTGCACCAATATCTAATTATATTACGTCATAATTAGAGTAAAAGTACAGAAAGTATTTTGAAATCGTATCATATTAAAAAAAAAAAAAAAAAACAAGAGTACTAAAAGATGTGAAAAATGCGTTTACGATTGATTATTTTCTTATATGTCTCTGTTATGTTAGGTTATTTTGTACATTCATGCTTCAAATCAAAACATTCAGCATTAAAAATTCAAAATGTGAAAAATAAAAACAGTGTATAATTTAGAGCGCCCACGTATAAAAAAAAATTACTATAATGAAATATGAAACATAATAAATTAAAAAAACAAATTTCACAAATTCTTGTAATTAAAATTTATCAATATATCGAGTTATTTTGAATAACTTTAGATACTTTTGTCCCAAGAAAAACTTAGCTAAAACATAAGAAACTAGGCACTTTTTTCTTTAGAAACTCTTTCAAGTGGGTTTGTTTTCCCGGGTCATACATGTCGGTTGGCTTCGAAACAAAATTGAATCTAACAAAAGGAAAATCAACTTGTTTTTATTTTATTTTATTATATTGAGATATATATATATATATATTGATAATAATTGTCTAAGGTTCTGTATAAATCATAATGGGCAGATAAAATATAATGCCATGTAACATCTATGGTTCATCAAAGTTCCTATCACTCCCATGGTTTTAGGCTACCAAGTCCATTCACATTTAGGAGTTCAATAAACCATCTAAGGCTCTAAAAACAATATGAAAAATCCGGTTTTCAAAGTTGAAATTAAAAACCGGATTCCATATCTAGATTGAAAACCGCTTTTGATTTGTGGCTCAGATTTTTAAACTAATTTTTAATAAATAAATAAATAAATTGTTTTTTAGATCTGAAATGTAAACCGATTTAAATAGCACTTCATGCAAGGTTTAATTCGTTACAGTCCGAAACTTGAATACTTATTTTTATCATCAAATTGACGATCGAAAAGAATAAAATTAATTAAAAAAATAAACAACCAATAGCTTTGGTAAAAAGAAAAAATTGAAAAGAAAAACTAACAATTTAGTATAAGTATCTATCGACTACGCTCTTTATGTCGTAAGACCGGTTTGTCACTATATATATTTATATGACAAAAACATTGATGGGTAAGTATAATCTAGATTTTAAAATAAAACTTTTATCTATTTTTTTTTTCTTTTTCTCTTACTAGAGTGACCTATTTGTCAAGATTACATGAATTCACATTACTAGATATATTCGTAGTGTAAGAACATATATATATATATTAAACCCTTTTATATTTTGAAACAAGGCAAATACGTATTTAATACCATATTAATTAAATTCTAGAATAAAATCCAGTCGACAGAAATATAAGTTGAAACATCCCCATTACAAAATGATGGAATTTAAGGCTCTAAGTCATATTTAGTATATTTTAATTAATCTATTCCTTTCTAATGATTTAATTATTTATTAGCACTTCGGTCTTATATTAGGTGATCGGTTCATATCAATTTGTGAAACACTTTTGCAAGGAATTTCATACAAACTTCTTAATCCACCAAACCTAAAACAAATTAAGTTAAGTATATAGCCACGAGTTTAATGCAAATTTTGTTGCGTCACATTTAATTTCACAAATTAAAGTGTTGATTTATTATGTGTGACCAAATTTCATCCCAAAAAGGAACTAAGTCCAATATAATAAATTACAAATAACGACTCTCAAGTCTCACTAAGAAAGACACATTTTTAGCATTGAATACTAAGAAAACAAAAATAACATCCATAAATTAAATATTAGTGAACCAAAACAATGAATATCTTCTTTTTTATAGAAGAAAAAAATACTCTTAATAACTTATCAAAGAAAGATACCTATAAATAATTAATATAATTTGAGTGAAGATTAAACCATACAACAAAAGACACATAGATTAAAAATATATTTAAAAAAAATGGGCAACAAAATTAGCGGAAATTACATATCGATATCGAGGTTAGTTCAAGATGTTTTCAACAAAAACGTATTCTTATATTAACATAGAGATTTTTACCAAAAGAATAATACCGTTTCTTTTGAATAAATTTTGTCGAATTGTACGAAGTCATTTGACGGATCGGAACAAACTCTACTGCATGAAAATTGCTTTGAAAAAGTCCCACAAAAAAATTTCATAGTCGCGAATATAATTCCAAATTCCGACTAAAAGACAAAGAAAAATGGTCTATAACCTTATAAACTCATAAAGTTATTCGCGGCACAAATACCAAAAATATTTTGAAAATCATCGTTAAATACAAATTCTTTGTTCCAGCCGGACAAATACTAATACATTTCTCTCACGTATAAGACAAATACTTTTTCTCAATTTTGACATTAGTATTTTATCCGACTAAAATAAAAAGTAAATATGTAACATTGATTTTTCAAACATTTTGATATTTAATCGCTAATATCCCTAAACTCATAGGACGAATTTGGGACGCTTCTAAATTCAAAAAATCTCCCATCATCCCATGTGCAATTGAGACACATAACATGTAAGTTGGAAAATTGGAATTTCTTACTCTTTGTTTGCAGAGGATAAGATGTGATGTATTATATCTATATATTGAACGTTTGCAGAGACATTCTTCGATGTTGCTAATTTGTTTTGTTCAATAATATCTCTACCATTCACATGACTAAATACCCTTTAAATTATTTTTGCTGTTACAATGTTTCATGATGGATTAAGATTTAAGATCTCAAGCTTGGGAGAGAAGTTAGGCTATTCATGCATAGTGGTATTTCTTATGTATTTGTAAATTTTATTATATTTATATTATTTTTTTCACTATTAATCTAACAGTTCAGATTAAATATTCAATAATTTTCTAATATTGGTAAAGTGCATATCTTATACTTATTTTTTGAGGTATACATTATCATATGGTCGCGTTTAGCAAATACTTCTAAAGTATTAATTCAATAATAAAAAATGTTTTGACAAAACATTTTTGCTTGATCAATTTTCCATATCATCATACTAATTAACCACATACATAAAATCTCAATGAGGTGAATAAATGTCCATAAAGAGGCTTTGAAATTTTAATAATATATAAATTTTGGCATTTTATACTTCATTGACATTACACTTCTTTTATTATAAAAACAATTCTAATTTACATTATGTGACTTAGGAGAAATGGAAGAATAAATATTGGCTTCTAAGTCTAATTTGTTGTTTATTTTAGGGGACAAAAGTCCAAAAGACATGTGAAATGTGATGACCCAATCCCAAATGCAAAGGGCATTTTGGTATGTTCACAAGTCACATGCCATCATGAGCTATGATCAACATTCATAATTGATAATTTCTCAAAAAAAAAAAACATTCATAATTGATAATTCCACATGCCAGCACTATTGCCACAAAAGGTATTCATGTGTTTGCCTTTGGCTCTATCTATAGAGAGGGAACTAGGGCTGCAAATCACGGCGTCGCGGCCGGTCGCGGCGGAATAGCCGGAATCGCTAAACGTCGGGTCGCGACGCGTCGTGGGAGAGAGTCTGGCGATGCATCGCGATGGATCGCGAGAGAGAGAGCCAGCCTCTGTGAGAGAGAGAGAGAGAGAGAGAGAGAGAGGGGGGGGGGGGGTGCATCGCGATGGATTGGTCTTGCCGCGAACCGTCGCGATTTTTGGCTCTGAATCGCGAAGAGTCGCGATGCGCCGGAGAACGCCGCGACGCGTCGTGGTCGGATCTGGCGATGGATCTGTGCAGCTCTAGAGGGAACACTGATCATGTATTTCATTTGATAAACTTGCTTCACTAATCATTATCAATTATTGTTTTATTTATAAAAAAAATGGTAGCATAAGTACTAACTGTTATGGGATAATATTTTGAGAAACTTTCAATTGAACATAATTATTAATCTTTAAATACGCTAAATCGCGTAGTCGGTTCGATTCAATTTGTCTTAAATTATTATGTCAACATTAATTAGAAGAAACCGAAAATTCCCGTTAAACCTCTTTATATATCACGACCATCTTGCGAGAGTTTTTTAAGTTCGAGGGTATTTTCTTTCTTCCACTAAGTACGGTAACTAATCGGCAACTCGATAAGCAACCATTAGGAATTAATTTGGCCTGATTGAAAGTAAGAGAATATCCCGTCAAGCTTTGTGTAACAACAGGTACATATGCCGCTTGTTTTTTCTTTGATTTTACTTTCCAAAGAAAGCTACGAAAGGATATACAATATTGTTGTTTTTCTACTTCCTTAAAAATTAGGTTATGATTCATCAAAAAAAAAAAAAAAAAAGTTATGATCACAAATTTGTCTTTCCCTACTTTGAGTAGAGACAACATTAGTGACTCGTTGTAACATTAATAAACAATCAATGTATAGAATAAGAAGAAGAAGAAGAAATAAATTTTGCATCACACAACTATATGTAAACAAAAATGCCAACTAACTCTCTACGTTTTTTTGGTATCTTTATTCAATTTTCACTCACTTGCATGTGTCACCACTTATAGTAATAGCCTTTATTGTGATATATATCTAGAAATTTGTTATTAACCAAATATATATATATATATATATACATATATTAATATATACATAAAGTACTTTTGACTGGATTGCCCTTTGACTCTATTTGGGCTTAGTTAAGCATTGGGCTGAAGCCTGAACTCATCAATATTAGTCCAAACTTTATCAACAGTTAATCTGAATTGAATTATGCTTTATTATAAACTAAAAATACTGATACTTATTTATCAATTTTATCCGTTTAATTAAAATTAATAAATTAGAACAGCTATGCACGTAAATGTACTAGGAGAAAGTTATTATAAAGGAGGGGACTCATAAGGCTCGAAATAGCCGACCCGCACTCTTTCTCTCTCGCTCAATTTCATTCAATCCGGCGTAGTATTTGTAGGCTCAAGCTCTCTTTCTTTGAGAAACGGAGCCGAGAATGAGGGCCTGGCCAAAGGATTAGCTCGAATCTGTGCATCCGTGACGTTATTCGGCTGGGATGGCGGTACAATAGGAGCACATGAACTGGACTAAAGATCACAAGCTTGTTATCAACTTCCATTTACACAAACTTTCTTTGTTAAGACTTTAACGTCAAAAGGAAAAGGCAAAGGCAAAAGACGCGAGAACGTTACGCGGTGAATGAAAACGCTTTCAATTGGGTTTCATATTTGAGTAATCGCTTCAAAAAGATTAGGATCAGTCTAGTGTTTAAGATGTTGATATTGCTACCATTTCCGATGATAATAAAGGTAATTTAGTTACATCGATATTATAGCGATAATGGGGGAATTATGAGTCTTTTACATGTTTTCATAAGTTCATGCTATTTACCGTTACTGCGGTCTCATTCCTCAGTCTTCTTTTAATTATCGGTATTTGAAATCAAAAGAGAAGGACCTCTTGATTTTCCCGGTTTATTCTCAATAATGAATTTTCCGTCAACATGTCACGAGTTGACATGTCATAAACGACAAAAAATGTTGTCCGAAATCAACCGTCAAGCTTACAAAATGACATGCGACATGTAAGAATGCTTGAAGTAATTTGGTATATTAATATGGTAAAATTAATCAAAATATATCTCAGTCTTAAACTAAGGGAGAATCTGTTTCTTATAAAAGAAGAATTAAAAAATAAGTTTTTTTTTTCTTCCAACAATATCTTTCTTATAATATGAATTTCTGCTCCAAACAATAATTTTCTAAATATAAAACAATAATTTTTATTTTTTTTATAAAAGATTTAGCATTTTGAATGATAGTATTTGTGCCATAAATAGTGGGCTGGTCCTGAATTCACTCTTTAGTGGGCCTAGTACTCTTGGCCCAAAAGGTTGGGCTCATAGTAAATTATTCATTTGCTATATTAGTTTATCTACAAAAAAAATTGTCAAAAAGGAAAGTTTGGTCTTGTATCAAATATATGGTATGTGCCTTATGGATTCACATATGGAAATAGCAATTTTTTAAAACCTCATTTGGGTTTCATTGACTTATATTAGAATTTGAAAGGCTTGACATTGCTTGCCCATATTGAACAAAACACTTGAAGAGGCTTCTTAGTTCTTAACATAGTAATTGGAAAATGACAAGTCATTATCCCTATAAGGAAATATACCAAAAAAGAAAAGTTCTTTATTAGTGTTAGGCATGGGATTTGAGGGCTTTGGTGGTGGATTTGCTTCCAAGCTAGAGTATATCATAAAATAATGTAAATAAATAAATAAATAAATAAATAATTGAGCTTGGTAAAGTTTTTAATCTAAAAATAAAACAAGAAACAGCTCTTTACTTTTATTGTATTGGCAGGGGCGAACTAAAGATATACATTTCGAACAAAAAAAACAAGACATAAATTTCGGGGAGCATATATTTCGAAAGGGGTTAAACAAAATTTAAATAATTAATGTAAATTCAGTTTTTGTTTAGGAATTTATTGCAAAATTAACCATTTTACCTTGAGGATTTCCTAAATTAAATATTTACATTTTTTATGTGACGTGTAATTCAAAAGGAGTCTATCAAGATTAACCCTAGATTATTTATATTAAACCTTGTTATGTATTATTGTACCTTCTTCCTTGCAAAATCAAATGTAACCACTTTAACAAATTACTTTATAGATCCATTTTAATGTATTATTGTTCAACACTAATGAATGACTAGGCATCAAATAAAACGCACCGTTTTGCAATTCATATTCATATAGAGATATTCCTTTTCTTTTTCATTTTATTTATTAATTTTTGGTTAGGCAAGATATTCATATTCTTCCTTTGATATTTTGATGCTTGTAGATATTTAACCCTTTTTGTTTTGCTTTTGACACTTGGGAGTTTAGATATTTCTGTTGGGTTTTCTGAAAAGGATATTTATGTCCCATACTATGCCCTTTTGTAACCCTAGCTAATTAATATATATATATATATACATATTAATGTTGTTATTATTATTTAAAATACCAATCTCCAAGTCCAACCATTATAATATCATATGTATCTTATCTCTAACTTTGTCCAATGAAGGTGTTGTTCTTGTATTCACAACTGGCTATTCTTTTTCCTTCCATTTTTTTACACCAAGTGCTTGTTGAGATATCAAGGACAAAATGGACCAACCTCTTGTATATATAAACCCTATAATTCTTTCACATAGATTAGTCTATAAATTCTGACTCATGTTCTCAATTTCGAATTTGTAAGATATATGCTTTCATTTTTGTTCTTTTAACGATGGCTCGGTTTGGCATTCATGTGTTGTCTTCAGAATTGTTTTTAAAATTTATTGTCAGAAAAAGTGTTGTTAGAGAAAATAATGCACTGTTTGGTTAATGAAAACAAAAAACAATTGGTTTTTTCAAAAGTTCCAATTTAGTGTTTGACAACCAATTTTACTTAATTAGCTTCTAAATGGCAAAAAATACTAAAGTAGACATAAATAAAGCTAATTAAATATCAATATTAATATAAAAAAGTTAAAAATAATATAAATAATATAATTACTCAATAAAAATAAATAAAGAACCTTGCTTACTTTGTTATGCCTTTTATGCTTTTAATTGAAAATAATTATGGTGACAATACCAACTTTTTACATCCACATTTCTTCCGTCCACGGTAAAAAATTAGTACTTTTACCAACTAAAAGAACTAATGCTTTAACTGCAATAATAATATGTATTTGTTTTTTTATATACGTTTACCTTCCAAAAAGAATTGGTACTTTAACTATAATAATTTAAGAACGTGAACAAAAAAATGTACTTTTACCACTAAAAAAAATTGGTACTTTAACCGCAATGGCAAAATATTTTTGGTACTTTTACCACCCAATAAGAATTGGTACTTCAACTGAAATAATTTTAAAAAAATGAATGTAAAAAATTGGTATCTTTATCATCCAAAAAGAATTGGTACTTTAACCACAATAATTAAAAAATATGGACATAAAAATGATACTTTTACCACTTAAAAAAGAACAAGACTCTTAACTGCAATAATAAAATGTATTTTTAGTACTTTTACCTCCGAAAAAATATTTATAGGGAGAAAGAAGAAGAAAAGCAAAAGTAGATTTTAGCAAAAACATCTATTATCTGCTTTTAAATTTTGCCTATAGAGAAGATAAACTTTTTTATTGAAGTGCTTATATTTTAACTTACCAAACACAAATATTGACTTAAAATTCAAAAAAAAAAAAACAAAAGCTCCTGTTAATAAGCAATGTCAAACGGGGCCGATGTCTAATTAAATATAGATTGTTGGATATAAATTATACCGCCGAAAGTAATTAACCATTTTAAAATTTAAGTTACTTACGATTTTTTTTAAACCCGAATATCTAATTTTAAGATTTATATTTTATGATAATAGCGGCATAAATCCCTAACCTTTACTCAACTGGGGCGGCATAGCCCCAACCCCATTTAATAGCGGCGGAAGTACCAAAAGTTGAACTCCGTTAATATTTAACTACCAGCCGTTAGTCGACGGTGACGTGACCGATCCTCATCCACGTGGCTGTCACGTCAGACCCGCGCCATCATGACGTCATCATCGCATCATCCTGATAATTGAAAAATAATTGGCCTTGAAAGGATTCGAACTCATGCCATCAGCCCTTCCCCAAAACACCTTTACCACCAGACCAAAGCCATTTTCTGTTAGAAGATAGTGAAAATAAAAATTTAAATATAGCGAAATTTCTTAATAAGTGACAATTTGCGATCACTATGCTTGACTTTTTTTACTCGGGTTCGGGTTAAATTTTTTAGACCGAGTTTGGGTTTATTTTTTTATGCATGTTTGGGTTAAACTTTTTAGACGGAGCTCGAGTTGACTTTTCGGGCCGGTTTTGGGTTGACTTTTTGTGTCGACTAGAGTTGACTTTTATGTGTCGGTCTCGTGTTGACTTTTTTTTTGGACTAGGCTCTAGTTGACTTTTCGGGCCGGTTTTTGGTTGATTTTTTGTGTCGACTAGAGTTTACTTTTACGTGTCTTTCTCGTATTGACTTTTTTTGGACGGGGTCCGTGTTGACTTTTTTGGGACAATGAAGGATTAACTTTTTTAGGTCGGTCTCGGGTTAACTTTTCTAGACCAGTAACAGGTAGACTTTTTAGGGACGTTTTCGAAGTTAAACCGGTACCTGCCCCAAAAAATTCAACTCGAGACCGGCCTAAAAAAGTCTACACGGGACTGGCATGACTTTATAGGGTCGACTCGAGTTGACCTTTCTAACCAGTCTCCGGTTGAATTTTTATAGGGTCTCGCGTTAAATTTTTTAGGCGGTATTGGGTTGACTTTTTTTGGTATTCTCGGGCCGGTCTCTAAAAGTCAACCCGAGACTGACCTAAAAAAGTTAATCCGTCATTCTCCTAAAAAAGTCAACACGGAACCGTCCAAAAAAAAGTCAACACGAGACCGACATGTAAAATCAACTCTAGTCGACACAAAAAAGTCAAATCGAGATTGGAAAAAAAAAATCATAGCCGATCTGAGAAAGTCAACCCAAAACCGGTCCAAAAAGTCAACTCGAGCTTAGTCTAAAAAAGTTAACCCAAAAATGCATCAAAAAATCAACCCAAGCTCGGTCTAAAAAATTTAACCCGAACCCGAGTAAAAAAATTCGAGCAGAGTGATTGCAAATTGTCACTTATTAAAGATCTTTCGTTCTATTTAAATTCTTCTTTTTACTACTTACCAATAGATAATGGCTTTGGTCTGGTGGCAAGGGTGTTTTGGGGAAGGGCTGATGGCATGAGTTCGAATCCTTTCAATGCCAATTATTTTTCAATTATTAGGATGATGCGATGAGGACGTCATGATGGCACGGGTCTGACGTGGCAGCCACTCGGATGAGGATCGGTCGCCACGTCACCATTGACAAACGGCTAGTAGTTAAATATTAACGGAGTTCAACTTTTGGTACTTCCGCCGCTATTAAATGGGGTTAGGGCTATGCCGCCCCAGATGAGTAAAGGTTAGGGATTTATGCCGCTATTATCCCTTTTAAAAACATGAAATAGTACAATTTAAACGTTAAAAGATATAATAAAAAAAATAATGGAAATAAAATCAATTATTGGCATTTCCGTTTATAATAGTAACATATGGAGCTCGTGGGCCACAAATTTATAAATAAAAAAAAACACCGTTGTTCCACACGTGAAGGCAATCCAACGGTGATGCAGAACTCAAATTCATCCCGACCTTACACGTGTCTTCATATGATTTCATATTAATGGTGGATTCTAATCATTTCCATACTCACTTACTCAGTCAACTTCACATTTTATTACTTATTTATTATTATTTCATTTGATGTATGAAATAGTGCAATTTTTATTTTTCTTGTTTTTACCATACACTTTAACTGGATGAAATTACTCGAGGTAAATAAATACCAAGTTATTATTAGTTTATGTAGCGATCTTAGCCTTAAGTCTTAAAGGGTTTATTTTCATCTTTTGAAAAATATAAGTTAGTCCGGTTAGTTAAGTTCGAACGGAAACGGGTGATCAACTATAGGAGTTCTCCACGACTTCAAACATCGAGCATACAAAAGCCTCGGTCATAAGTTTTTTTATTTTTATTTTTTATTCTAAATTAGATGTTAGTTCAAACGATCGCGATTTTAAAATTGAAACACATTGGTGATTAATGATAACAAAACATCTTTATAAATTTATTGATTTATGGCGTTACCTTTCATTTTTTTTCTCATTTCACCATTGAGACTAATGCTTGTAAAATTTCAAATAGTTGACTCGAGATTCAAACTTCAGATTCTCGAGACACCGTATTTTTTTTTAAATATTCTCATCAATAAAAAGAAAATGTAATATATATGTGTTAATATGCAGCTTTTCTTTAATGTCTATGTCTAATTAACATATCGAGATAATATTTTACTTTCACTTTAAAAAATGGAATTAATTATGCAAATAAATCCATCCAATGAAAATTGTACGAAATGCCCATTTTTGTGTCAAACATTTTAAGGAATGTCCATTTGTGAGAGTAAAAAATACACACAATGGGTAGTTTCTTAAAAAATTTGACACAAAATGGGAATGTTATATATTAGATCTTACTTTTTCTCAACAATGCTTGGTTGAAATGGTGATAAGATTGTTATATGTCAACAAATTTATTCCAATAATGGCAAAGTGAACACCAAAAGTGGCTCATTTTATCAAAAAGTCAATAACAAAAGAAAAGAAATAATAATAATAATAAAAAAGCAACAAAAACAACAATCCACGCATGAAACTTTTGGAATACGATAAATAAATTAGAACGCTAATTTGTTGATTAAATTAATGGTGCAACTAATGTTTAGTGTCTAAGACATTTTTTTAGGGACTCTAGACATTAATTACGCAATGAATAAGAATTTAATTCTAATATAATCCTTAATAAGATTGGATTACGAGAAAGAAAAAGAAAACACAAAACACGAAAGAACAACGATGAGCCGATGGAAGAAAGGCGATAAAACTCGAGAGACCGAAGGAAAGAGAGACCCCGAACTCGAGAGAATACAATATGTTTTTTTCCGAACTCAAACATACTAGTTTGATAAACTTGGGCTGTTTTCAAAATAAAAAGGGAAAATTACGGCAAATATACCCAACCTTTGGTCAAACTTCCTCCCGTGTACCCAACCTTTAAAATTGGCGGCAAAAGTACCCAACCAGCGTTGACTGTGACTTTGGCTAAAAAACGTTAACTTTTGCCGTTAGCATAGTACACGTGTACATGCCACATAAGCCACCCGAAATTTATTACTATCATTTTTAACTGAATTAATGGTTAAACTAACTGAATTAATCTATCTATCAGATTAATCAACAAATTAATCAGCAAATAATCTACCAAAACACACACATGAACTAATCAAATTTCATACATATTAAACAACATTGAAAAAATATGTCATTGCAACGGACACGTGTACTATGCTAACGGCAAAAGTAAACGTTTTTTAGCCAAAGACACAGTCAACGCTGGTTGGGTACTTTTGCCGCCAATTTTAAAGGTTGGGTACATGGGAGAAAGTTTGACCAAAGGTTGGGTATATTTGCCGTAATTAATAAAAATAAAGATTATAATTTTTATTTTTATTTTCTTACCGTCATTAATTAATAATGTAGTTCAGTGATTTGTGAACAATAAATTAATAATAAATAATTTAAAAACAAAATACCGAACGGAAAGCCAAAACGACGTCGTACCATCTCCAACCCGTAATTGAGTTTACGAAGATAACCCTTCCACGTCACAAGAAAGAAGATCAGAGAGCGTTGGTTGAGCTCGCAAATTGGATCAAATCCAGGGGCATTTCCGTAACGTGGCAGCTATATATATATATATATATATATATATATATATATATATTTCGGTCCTTTGCGATTCCAGGGTCTGAAAAAAAAGGGGTCAAGAACGGAGCAGAGTTTCTTCGTGTTATCCATTCGCTCTCTCTCTCTCTCTCGGATTTTCGCAAGGGTTTTTGGTGCAGAAATCTGAATCCGAATCTTCAAGGCGAGCTTCGATTCCCGAGTAATTGAGCAGAAATGATTTCCGATTCGGTCGCGAAAGCTTCGATTCCCTCGGCCGCGAAGGATTTGGGGAAAAAGAAGAGGGTGAGATTTTCGTTTTCCTGTTTCGGATGATCTTTGGGTTGAATCATGCTGATTTTGTTGGGTTGGATGTTTTAGGCGAGGACGGCGAAATTGAAGCAGTGCAAGCTTGATGTTCGCCGGGAGCAATGGCTTTCGCAAGGTACGATCTTGATCTTTGCGTTTTTGTTGTGAAATTTGAATGCGTTGGATTTGTCTGCATGATGAATCTGTGGGATTTTGGGATTTATTGGAATCGGTTTGGGGTTTGATCTTTGATTAGGTACCCGGGGCAAGTGTTGCAAGGAGAAAGCTACTGGCGCGCGGATTGGGGGGAAGGAGAATAGCCGGCCGTTGGGGAATTTGGAAACGAGGCCGAGGGAGGAAGGCAACGGTGTTGGCGGTGACGGGCCGATGATCCACCAGCACGACAGCGACTCGGAGTCGCTATCGAACAGTCCGACCAGCCTGACGGGTAGTGTGTTGAGCGGAAATGATTCCGGGACGACTTTCACCGGTTCGAGTAGCAGTAGTAGCAATAGCAGCAGAACCAGCGTTGATTGTTGCTCCGGGAACATTACGGAGGAGGAGGCCGAAGAAGAGGATGATGAGTGCTTGGATGACTGGGAAGCCATGGCTGATGCCTTGGACGCCAAGGACAAGCATGAAACTCAGTTCTCCGAGTCTCCCCCTGAGCGCAACCTGATTCCTCAGATGGAGTCTTCTCGTCAAGCTCTCAGTGGCGGGTTGAGTACAGATGTCAGAAGTTTCAAACCGGAGATTACGAGATCGGTGCCAAAACCCGGCGGTAAGAGCAAGGCGTGGAGGCCGGACGACACTTCTCGTCCTCAGAGTTTGCCCAATTTGTCCAAGCAGCTCAGTTTGCCTAATTCCGACAGGCAGCCCTACGGCTATGGAGGCGTCCCATGGGCGTGCAACAGCATGGTGCCGCCACCGACATCTTGCCCAATATGCTACGAAGAATTGGACTGCACGGACTCGAGATTCTTGCCATGTTTCTGCGGTTTCCGGCTCTGCCTCTTCTGCTACAAGAGGATTCTTGAAGAAGATGGCCGCTGCCCTGGGTGCCGGAAGCCATACGAGGGAAACCCCGTAAATGCAGAGGCGGGCGCCTGTGGAGGTAGTCTCTCGTTCCGGTTGGCTCGTTCTTGTAGCATGATCACTAGGTCTTAGGCTCGAGTTTTCGTTAGTAATGTGCGTCGGCTTTTGCTTCCGTTGTCTATTTTGTTTTGTGTCTTGTATTGTGCGTTGCTGTAGCCGTAGACTTTGGTTCTGTTTAGCTAGACTTGGGCATAGGGTTTTGTGCGCCCGGGATTAAGCTGTGCCCATAGAGTTTGGTTCGGTTCGGTTCTTGTCCGTACGGTGCGTTTGCTTTATGTAAAAGACTTGATCTTGATATGTGAATAGATATGGACTGGTATAGATACATGAAATAATAATAATACTCTACTTTATGGTATCTTCTCGTGAGCTCTTACTACATGATTTTGAAGGCATTATTGAGACTATGCTTTCATGATTGATTTGGATTGTTTTAGTGCTATGATTTTCATTGTGATGGTGATAGAACCCTAATTCTACATTGAATGGACTCTGAGAGACAAAAACACTTTATTGATAAACGTTCACCATGTCTTTAATTCAATAGTTAGACCGAAAAACTCGCCGATGATGTTCAATAGAAAGTTACTCAATCATAACCGTCTTAGGCACTAACCCGAACCGGACTCGTGTAAGACCATTCGATATTGATATAATGTAGTAGTCTTATTTTACACATGTCGGTTTTTTTTGTTTCGTGATGCGATATTATTTAAACGGATATTTTGGAGAGGTGTGGGGCCTATCTCTTCGTACAAACCTTTCGAATATTAACTTTATTGTAATTGACGTTTTAAGATTAATTATAAGTTTATCATCGTTTAATTTTTTGCATATTCATACTCGATCTGCTCCATTGTAATAGTGAATTCTTCTCCTTTGCCCAAAGTATTCTACTCGATTGAATTTCCGCGTAAATTTATGTGTCGATTTTCCTCAACCTTATTTTTTATAGATACGTCACTCGATCTTAAACACGCTCAAAACCGATGAGGCGAAACTTTTGTCCCAAGAACCAAGAAAAAAACGACACCAAGGTGGCGAAACATTGGTACATTACTAAGAAAATGTAGCAAGAACACGCTTTCAAGCCTTGTCCGTCGAAGTCAAGGCGGTAAACTCTCCGACAAGACGGCAAGCAATTTTTCAGAAACCCAAACGTGTCTGCAGCCGCTGCCCTAGGCGCCTAGAAGGCCTAATCAAACCCTAATTACATTTCATTTGTAAAACACCGGCATGTATAAGCATAATTAAATAGTGGAAAACTCCGAAACTCCGTATTTAAATCATTAACATTACAGCTTGTTTCGTTCTTTTCAATGTCGTGTGACTTTCTTAGTTCAAATACTCAACAAGTTCCGTTTTCGCACTACCCGTGAACGAGCGCCTCGATCTGCATGACCTTGTTCGGGAAAACGAGAGTCCTCCACCACGTTACGAGCGTCGACTCGCCCAAAAACACGTCGTCGCCGACCACCCTCGCCGCCTTCCACCTCAACAAATCCCTCTGGAGCTTCAGCGCCCGCTCCCCGAACCTAGCCCCGCCATTCCCGCCTCGGAGCTCCTCAACCTCCGCCAAAAACCACGACTCCCCGCACGATCCCGGCTCCGCCTCGCCCCCGTGCTCGAGCCAGCGCTGCGTGTAGCGGTAGCGCTTGGGCCGGGCGCGGTGCATGTACGGCCCGGTGTCCTCGTTCTTGAGGTGGCGGTAGTAGTTGGCTATGTCGAGCGGCTCCGTCTGCCGCCGGAACCGCGTCCCGATGGTGACCCACTCGGGCCGGGCCTCGAAGCAGTCGGGGAGGCGGTGGGACTTGAGCATCTCGATGATCTCGTCCCAGATTCCGGCGAGCTCGAGGCGCTTGACGTTGGCCTTGAAGTCCTCGGGGCTCTTCTGGAGCTTGAAAGAGTCGTAGTACATTACTTTGTGAAGCTCGCAGGTTTTTCTGTAGCTCTCGATGTCTCTGAGAGCCTTGTCAATGTCGCACATCTTCGAGTCAACCTTGGCTTGGTTCTTTGACCTTTGGTTCTCTGCTTCTTCTGCTGCGAGAAGACACAATCTTCCTCTCGGACACTGCCATCAATACAACTAGTCATATATACATGTATATAGATACAATATATATGTATGTATACATAGATAATGTAGAGTAGTTCATCTGTATCAGTAATGTTTTCTTACCAATTCAAACTCATCTGCGGCTTTGTTAAGAATCTCTAGTAGATTCTCCGTCGGAATAATCGAATCGAAGATCATCTCCTCATAAACGAAATGATCTCCGAAGCTCCTTCCGGCAATGACTGACGCCTCTTCGTCGCTGCCCGGCTGGCACAGGAAGAACAAGAGCTGCAAAACCGCCTCCGAATTCTCCAAGGCGACGATCCGCTCCCGTCCTTCGAAGAAAACGTAATTCCCAAACGGCCGGTACGGGCTCAGCTCGACGAAGCTCGTCAGCGTCTCCAGCAGGAGGTTCCCGCTCTCCATCAGCTTGCAGGCTGCGTGGCTTGTGACGGTCAGGGCACCTCCGATCACGTCCTCGAAGAATTCTTCGGGGGCGATGGACCGGATATTAGGCTTCTGTTTCAGGAGATCGAGTGCTCGCTGGAAGTGGCGCTCGATGGAGGAGCGGGGAGCGAGGAGGATTCGGGGGACGATGTCGTACCGGGCGATGAAGTGGAAGAAGCAGCGGGACCAGTTCTCGCGCCGGAGGGCGTGGGAGAAGATGCGGTTTCCGGTGAGGGGCGACCCGAAGGTGAAGCAGATAGGGGCAGGGGTGTCGGTCCTTTGCTTGCGGCGGGTTTCGAGGAGCCAGATTGTGGCGAGCGCTGCGATTGAGCCGCCGGAGGTGTGGCCGGCGAACACTATCTGCTTCCTCTTTGACACTGCCTTTTGCACCTGATCATTAATCATTTGTTAAATTATTTCTAGCTTATCTTTCTCACATGTTTTTTTTCTTTCTTACTTCATAGTATTGTGAGAGAAAAAGTGTAGACTAAGCAATTATGAAACTAAGTATTGAGCTGCGAAGCTTAATTTAACGGAACTTTTATTATGAAGACCCGACACAGAATAATCAAGCTCATCGACTTGATAAACCTCAAAGGAGGTAGAGCCCCCTAGGCAAATTTTGTAATTGAAGACTTATTTAATAAGGGTATATTGGGCATTTCACATGTATTTTAAATGTATGCCTGATTTTCCGAACTTATAACGTGAGCTGATTTTTTTAGTGCTCGTAACACAAGAAGACGGCGTGACGAAGAGGGTTAAAAATTAAAGAACTGGGAATACGTCGAATAAAATAATTTCTATTTTTTACCTAAACAATTTTAATAACCAACAAGAACTTCGATAAATTATAGTGAAACCGATTTACAAGCGATAAATGGACTACCCGCTGTAATTATTTGTCGCCTTTAATTTTCATTCTATTAGTTTCGTTTATTTATTTATTTGGGAATTAAGGTTTTATCTTAACAGCAAGAACAACATTAAGTCATTAATTTACTAATTTCTACAACTATTTCTAGCTAATAATATCTCACATGCTAATTAATTCCTTCCAATTTTAGTAAAGAGATACCAAAACAGTAGATAATTTTATTTTTATCTTATCTCAGACCTTTTTCTGAAGTTCTGATTTCTCCAAAATAGTCCGAAACCGGGTCTGGAAGGCCTCGTTGACATCCGCGGCTTCGTCGTTCCCGATGCTCCGTAGCGACGGGAAGTGCTCTCTGTCGACCTTCGTTTTACCGAATTCCCCCTCGCTGCACCATTCTCCGACGGACCAAGTCCCCGGGAAGCTGAAGATCGCTTCCGGTTCCGATTCGGGAGAGCTCTCGAGGAACGGTTGGGCCGGAAAACCGTGAGCCTTGGTGGCCTCGGAGCAGGCCCGGCGGATCAGCCTCTCTTTGCTCCTCAACATGTTTGCGATGTCTTCACTTGCCATGTTCGGATCGGATTGAAATCAGTTGAGAGATTTGAAGAATGTATTGGATCAATCAACATGATGAGCAATGGCGTCAATGGCTGCTCGATGACTTAAGAATTGTTCTATAGTTGACTTGACTTGTCTTTTTTAAGTTGACTTCATATTGCAAGGAAGGAGGTTTCTCAACCATAGATTCATATTTACCAAAAAGACCAAATGGTATTAGTATTACCATAAGTTCACAAAGCGTAAATGATGTAATTTTATGTAGGAGTGGCAATTCGGGTTTTGTGTCGTGTTCGTGTCGGGTCTTAATCGTTTTTTACTTATTTTATGCAGACCTAGACCCGCCCCATTTATTAATCGTGTTAGAAGATGAGACCCAGACCCGCCCCATTTAAATATCGCGTTTATCGTGTCTACCCGTTTTAACCCATTTAACATATCCATGTATTTTAAAATGTTAAATTAATTCAATTTACTCATTTAATTTATTTAATTATATTATCTAAGATTTTACAATTTACTAACACTTTTTTATGCTCATCAATTGTACGATGTAATAAATAATTACAAAAACATAAATGTTATATATAATAAGTATTAAAATACTTAATAACGTATATCAAATGTAACTTTTTGCTCCGTAATCGTGTCTAATTGGGTCTCATCGTGTTATCGTGTTCGTGCCGTGTTTACCCGTTATTTATTCGTGTTAATCGTGTTCGATACGATTGGACCCAGATCCATTTATGATAGACCCAGACCCGTATAAATCGTGTCGTAAATGTTTCGTGTTTCATGTCCGGCCCCAAATTGCCACCCCTAATTTTATGGGTATATTGATAAGGAAATATAGCAGCATAAGTATCTCACGTTTTAAAAAGTTGATTTTAACTTCTTTTTTTGGTGGCGAAAGTTACCAAACTCTTATTTTGTGTATTTTGTCATATTTTTCGTCCGCCACGTGTCACGTTTTTAAACCCGTTAAAATATACCATTGTTTATTATTGATAAATAAGTATTTTTTTTAATTAAAAATAGTATATAATGGGTTTAAAAATGTGACACGTGATGCAGTTCGGGGCAAAAACATGACGGAAGACATGAAATAAGAGTTTGGCAACTTTCGCCACAAAAAAAGAGAGAACTTCTTGTCAACTTTTTAAAGACTTTGGATACTTATGCCCCCATTTTCCCTATTGATAATCGACGAGTTCATCGATAACTGATTGTGTCGATTAGATTTACGGATATACTGATAATTAAGCGGTATACAAGTGGTATTTCGAAATATATAACAGTAATTATAAATAAATTAATAAAATATAGATTTTTGGAGTTCTATGACATTTTTGTTGAGTTTTTATGAGGTTTTTAATATATTTGATAAGTGAATTGTAAATCAATCTTGAGCTATTGTTATTTGTAACACGCTTTTATTTAATCGGGCCATTTTTTTATTCTTTATTTTTATAATTGGAATCTGCCGACAAGTTTAGTGGTATTTTTCTTGCTAATTTCAACGGAGTTTTGGTTATTGCTAGGTAGCTTCCAAAAATAACTTTAGTGAATTAAACAAACGTCATGGTCAGCCAAAATCATTATATATAATAATATTTCTTTTAGTTTTTTTTTTATATACATATATACTTTGTAAATGTCATTAAAGAGGATTATATGTATATTAATAAAGATGACACTAAGACTTTTAGTACCGCGGTTTAAAATACCTTTTGTAATTAATCGAAAAGTGTACTTAAGATTAAAAAAAAAAAAAACTCTTCTTGATATTACAACATGGCTCTTAAGATCGAGTTCCACTGAAAAAAAAAAAAAAGAGTTGGGTCTACGACACTATTTAAGAATAATTTAGGTACTTTTGCCGCAATTAATCCTTAATAATATAATATTATAAATCTTTAAGAAAAACCATGTATAATATAATTGTCGTTTAAGCTGGAAAAAACGACATTATTTTCAAACAAATATATATATATATATATATATATATATCGGGTAAACTGCGGCTAAAATACCAAATGTTTCATTTTTTTTTAATTATGTACCCAAAGTTTTTTTTTTGGTGGCTATAATACCCAAAGTTTATTCCGTTAACGCCAAACGTACCCACCGTTAAATCTCCGTTATTTCGCCCGCGGCTAAAATACCCAATGTTTCATTTTTTTTAATTATGTACCCAAAGTTTTTTTTTGGTTGCTATAATACCCAAAGTTTATTCTGTTAACGCCAAACGTACCCACCGTTAAATTTCCGTTATTTCACCCGCGTGGCATTTTTTTTAATAGGGTTTAGGGTTTAATAGACAATTTATAATATCGTTTATAAATATTTATAAAAATAATATTTATATACACATTTTATAGATTATGTAATATATAATATATCTAGCATAATGTTATTTTATATTTTATAATTTTATTTCAATCTATTAATTATGAATATTTACATGTAATGTTATTTTATTATATTTTTTACATGTTTTATTATATAGTTGTAATTGAATTTTACATGTTACATTTTATAAATTATATAATTTATAAATTTTACATATAAATTATCCACTTATTATATTATTTAAAAATATAATATTACTTCATTCACTTTAATATGGATAATTTATATTTAATTAAATTTTATGGCACTTTAACATGTCACAATTTTAAGTCCAACTATATGTTAAATGTAACATTTTTGCATGTTACAATATATGTACACTTGTTTTAGAAAAAAAAATTAAATGTCGATTGTTGAGGGCGATTTGCACCACCCTTTTTCAGTCACAAAGATAATCACAAGAGAACACAAATAATAATATGAATGCGTTCCTCTGTTGACTGAAAGTGGAAGGTGGACGGGTGGCTCAGTGTGTCTTCGGGTTCAAGGAGGGCGTGTGATCGAAACCCCTGTACGCTTTAATTTTGTGTCTCAGTGAGAGAGAGAGAGAGTGTGTGCGCTCTCTATATATATATATATATATATATATATATATATATATATATATATATATGCCACGCGGGCGAAATAACGGAAATTTAACGGTGGGTACGTTTGGCGTTAACGGAATAAACTTTGGGTATTATAGCCACAAAAAAAAAACTTTGGGTACTAATTAAAAAAAAACGAAACATTGGGTATTTTATCCGCAGTTTACCCTTATAATATATGCCAATAACGGAGATTTAACGGTGGGTACGTTTGGCGTTAACGGAATAAACTTTGGGTATTATAGCCACCAAAAAAAAAACTTTGGGTATATAATTAAAAAAAATATGAAACATTGGGTATTTTAGCCACAGTTTACCCATATATATATCTTCATCATGGTGCTTGAACGACATGTATTTCAATGCTTTTAAAATCTTTCTGTTTAATATTTATTTCTACAAATAATATATATATATATATATATATATATATATAAATACGTTTAATTATACTCTACATTACAACATGTGTCAAATATTTATGTATTTATGTAAAAATGTTTACTCTTGCAAAGAGCTCATGATAATTACTACAAACTTTCACTAATCCTGCAACGTAACCTAAAGATTATTACACATTATAACTACAAATCTCAAAACCCGTCTTCGGACCCGCTCTCCGATGACGACAGCGACGCGTCCGACAAGAAGTTCATCCGGAAGCTCGCCGGGAACCGCCTAGGCGGCGAGAGCGGCGGCGAAACTGACCCCGACCCCAACCCTGGCCTCGCCGCCGCCGCTACCTTCTGCCTCAGCTTCCTCCCGATTTCCCCGCAGACCTGGTCGACAACATCGAGGAAGTCCTTGACGACCACGAAGAGCTCGAAGCTAGGTTTTGCGCCGCTGTTGGCCTGGTAATACTCCGTCGTCCTCTTCACGACCTCGTCGACTCGCTTCCGCTCCTCCCTCGCCATGTCGAGCTCTTCCTCGCATTCTTCGAGGAATTCCTTCATCTCCCTGGCAAACCACTCTCTGTCTCCTTCCCTGTTGAGCTTCCGAATCTCCATGGATTTGGAGCTCAGGGCGTCGCAGAGAGTGGCGAAGCTATGGTGCTCGATTGTGGCGGCTTTCTTCACGTTGGAGAGCTCTCTTCTGCTCAGACCTTCCAAGGAAGAGAGCCCTGCGAGCAAGCTTTCGGTGTGATCTTGGATTTTGCCTTCGGAGAGCGCGACTTGCTCGACAACGAAGTGAAGCAGACTCGTCTTGCCTGAACAAGATGCGTTATTACTCGTCATTATATTCATTGACGGCGAGGTTTGAACGACCAAAAATCGATAACCAAGTGATGGTACAATTCTACGAGTTAGCTGACGAGTTATTACAGATTAGATGACGGGTTATATACCGTTTTATGCGGATAAAACTATAGAGTATCACGTAAAATAATAGTATTTAGACATTTTAACGGTTTATGATGAAAAAATTTAAATATTTTGTTTTGTTTGGTTGTTTGCGGGTTACTACGGGACGCGGGACCGGTGCCAACCAATGGAAAACCGGTAATCCTTGATTGACAGAACCACGGCCAAGTCTTATATGTTTACCGTTAATTAACGTCTTGTTACCTAGAAAGAAAGATGATTAAGCGAGATTTTGAGCTTCTATTTTAACTAAAAAAAAAAGTATAAATATGATGAACTTATTACCTTGTATATGGGATCCGAATCAAGGATCTAAAAGCCCGGGGTTTACCCACAAAAACCCAAAAAAATCTACCGCCTTTCGTTCATAAAAAAGAATCGTAAATCTTATGTAAATCCAAATATTCGAAGGTTATTGGTTATTAAATTTTATGAAATTATATCGGTATACCCATAACCCGTCGGCATTTTCTCGTAAGATCATCAATAGGTGGTTTTCGGTTTCCGAATTTCAAAACTTTGATCCCAATTATATCTACGTGGCGAAGTTAGAAACTTATATTAACATGAGTGATGATGATGTGATTAGGGTTAGAAGTTATGCTTATACCGTCGTTGCTTCTGATGTCGGAGAGTTTCTTGAGGGCATTCAGGTTGAACCCTTGCGCGTTTCCCCGTGACGTTCCCTCGTTCATCTTGTTCCCGGCTTTGAGGATCGCCTCGAGAAGCTTGAGGAAAAGGCCGCGAGACCGCAGCTCTCCGCAGGCCGATTCTAGGGTTTGCATGGACTCTCGAAAGTGGAGGATCTCGGCGTCGTAGTTGGCACGGAAGAGCATGGCGTCAAGGCGGTAAAAAGCCGAGGGCACGGCCGAGAGGACGTGGAAGAGGAAAGCCTCGGCGTCAGCGAGCTTGCTAGGGTTCCCATCAAATTGCAGGATCTTCGATGCTTCGTCTTTTGTTGGGGCGATTTTGGTGAGCTTCTCCAGCGTCTCGACGTTAAGTTCTTGCCCGTCGGTGAGGGCGTCGAGGATCTCCCGGCGAGAGATGGCCAGGGATCGCAGGATTATCGCGGTGTTCTGAGACTTTCTCGGGTCTAAGAGGAAGATTTGCGTCGGAGGGCCCGAGGAAGTTTTGGCGAAGGCTGAGAAGATGTTTGTTCTCTCCGACGATAGCCGGTTTTTCGTTGAGTAGCCGAAGAGATTTTCCATGAGCTCGTTATCGAATCTGAGATAATACTTTGTCAAACAAAAGCAGTGAACTCATTTTTTTCTTCTTCTTGATGAGAGTATCATAGTACTAAGTATGAAGTATCGGTTGCCGGTTCCGGCCCCGAATCCAATTCAAAAACCGACATATATATTAATATAAAAAATTAGAAATCGGTATTCTTGTTCCCGGCTCTGAGGATTCATATTTACCGTTTTTTACCGTTACTGGATAACGGTTCAAAACTGGTACTATTGCGGTTAACGAAATAACTGATTTTTACAAAACAATACCGCTACCAAATTTTATGCTCCGAAGTACCCGGACCTGTAGACCTTAAAATACCGATTGGCAATTACCGGTCTTGATTTCACCCCTTTGACTTGTTAGCATGCATGAAAGAGTTCTTACCTGAGTGATCCGTCGTTGACTTCGTCCCAAACCGTCGAATGGTCAACATCGGCGGCAACCTTGTCCCAATGCAGAGGCTTCAGCTTCATCCCGTTTGAGCTCGCTGCTGTCTCGTCGCTCTTATCTCCGTCCCTCCCTTTCAACCCGACTGGCGCTCTCCTGGCCGAAATCCACCCGCTCGCTTTTGGCATAGGAGGCGGCATTGACGACCGCGCTCTCGCAGCTGACGGAGGTGGCGGAGGCGGCGGGAGAGGCGGAGGAGGAGGAGGATCTTGCGGCGGCGGCGGCGGTGGCGCTGAAGGTGAAGGCGGAGTAGAGCTTCCACTTGTCTGATGAGGTTTCGGCGGCGGATCCGGCAACTTTTTTGCCGCCATTTGCGTCGTTTGAATGTGACGAACATGACCGTTCGGATCCGGTTGCTTGCTGTCCAAGACTCTCTTCTCCTCGGCCTTGTCGTCGTCTTCCTCGTCGTCCCTTTCATCTGTGTAGCTCGGGTTGAACACGAACTTGGGGAAGCCATGGTCGTTGCCGGCCTTGAGCTGCCCGGCCTCGAGCTTGACCACGCTGAAGCCGTCCACGTCGGAGACGCAGCGCGCATTGACCTCCTTCGGGGTTTTCCGGGACATCATGACATCACCGCGCCGGAAGCTGCCCCGCGGGTCGGCGTTGTCACGGCGGCGAGAGACGTAGCACTTGTGGTAGAGGAAGAACGCGATGGCGGCGATGGCGAGAGTCGTCGCGGCCGTGGCGGCGACAGCTTGGACCGTCGACATTGCAGGGGCCTAGTGAGAGTTTTTGGATAATTTTTTTTTTTTTTGTAGTGCAATATAGATTGCAAGATTCATTTTGGTTCATTTAACCCCTTTATTTTTTATTTAATGCACAGTAATACCATATATGTTATAGTAACAGAATATAGATACAGATTGTTGTTTATGTGATATTGTTAATAATACTAATAAAGTGTATTTTTTTACTTTTTAAAATTTATATAACTAATAATGGATTTAGTTCTAATGAAGTACATGCAAATAATATTATGTATAATTTTATAACAGAAGAGAAGAAGGTAATATATATTCCTTCACAAAAAAAAGGTATTATATAATGGGATTTAATTAATAGTGGCATAAGTATCGAATATTTTAATTTTTGTGGTTGCATAAGTTAAATATTTTTCTTTTTCACGACCGAAGTTTTCATTGTTTGCTATTTTGCTTCTTTTCAAAATCTCGTTCACTTTTTCAATTTATGTAATAGAATTTTGGATATGCCTATTAAGTCTTGGACATGTTTCACTTTTTAAAAAAAATATTTTTCTTTTTCCTATTTTAGTGTTGAGGGGACTTGAGCAACAAGAATATGAAATTTTAGAGAAAAGCAAAAACAGCAGACATTGATAACTTTAGCGACGAAAAAAAGATGTATGTCACCATAAAAATCAAAATACTCGGTACTTACGCCGTTAATAACTATATATTAAAGAAAATTCAACTGACAAGAAATAATTTATGGTTAAAATTGAGTAGAGACTGTTGCAATCCAATTAATTAGGGTGAAAACTTGTTTGGAGTTGGACATTTCTAGTGTTCTTTGCATAATCATTGAGAAATTTGGGATTTTCTAAACATTTTGGTGCTTTTGGTTGTTAAAAAATGTTGAATGAAGGTTGTTGCATTGCATTGTTGGTTGGAATTGCATTTATGCCCTCGTAAATTTCCCAATGTCATAGTTTAAGGTATTATTTTGTGTAAATAGATAAAGATTGGTGGGTGTGAAAGTTTATTGATTATTTTGCCGTCCTTCACCAAAGATTCTAATGAACGGCAATGAAAAATGAATTGGACTATCTTATTGTATATTTAATTTCTTCAAAATATTTGTTGAGTCCTTACTTATTAAAAATGATTGTTTTTGTACTAAAAATCCAAGAAACAGCTGTTTGAGCTTGAGTTCGTTGGAGTCATCAATGTGGTATTAACAAGCAGTTTTTGTTTTACCTAAGTTTCTGACCAATTTCAATGAGAAAGAATTTAAAATACAAGATTATCGTGACAAACTTAATATATAGAGATATTTGTGGTATAAGTACTTAATTGTGACAACCATCAATACCGTGAGGAAAGAGGGCAAGAGCGGGTAAGCTGTGCAGTCCTGCATCGCATGGGCAACGGGATATGCTTATGGGACCTTCGCGAGATTGTGCAGGTATGGGGCTGCACTGTTATCGGAGATCATACAGGTATAGAATTGTATAGTCGAAGAGACTTAAAAGAATTGATTGATACTACTTATGTCAACAAGATGTATCTTCTTTTCGGTAGCTCATTCATAGGAACTCCAATGTTAAGCGTGTTTGGCTTGGAGTAGTCTTAGGATGGATAACTTTCTGGAAAGTTTCTCGGGGAGAGTGCGAGTGAGGACGAAGCACGCTGAAAAGACCGGTGTTGGCCTGTGGGGACAATCTTCAATTCGATAGAGTAGCCGGGGCGTTACATTAATTTTATACTAAATGAGTCTGTATATTTTCAATTTTGTTTTTTTTAGCGACAATTGTACTCAAAGACCACAAAACAATGTCAAAGTCTAATTTCGTCCATGTCATGTTAAGGATTGTTACATGAAGGAAGAGTGTCGTCTATGATTCAACTCCGAAAACATTAGTCATTCAACACTTTTACTAAACTAGATACAGACGGAACTGGCCTCAATATTTAATTTTTTTGGCCGTTAAAAATTTTATCATATGTTAGGGGACAATGTGTCAATGTGATATAGTTTGAAAAGTATACATTGCTAAGTAACTAAAATTTAGGGGTATACTACACCAACATACAAAGTTCATAAGGTATTAATGTCCATTAAAAAAAAAAAACGTATTAATGCCAATTTCTCATATTATATATATGTACATATATATATATATATATATCATTGTCTGGTTCTAATTGGATTGTAATAATAGCAATGTTATGTATAAAGTAAGAGTGAAGAATCATTCATATAGTTGGCTCAACAAACAACACTCAAAATGGCATCAAGAGAATCAAGTTGATTTTTTAAGAACACAGGAAAACAAAAGGAGATTATTCTTATGAAGATTACAGTTTTGTCTTTCTTATAAGAACATGTATTAAATAAATTCATAAAACCATGATATAAAAATAAAATATTATAATAAAGACTCTTCGATCTATTTCGCTTGCGTTTTCTACCCATAAAAAAAATGTAAATCATAATTTCTTCCGTTTAGATTAATACTTTGTCTAAACATGTCAGTTAGTAGGGAGATTTCTTATTTATTATCATACATTATCATAAGGAATTGATACAAATAAAATGAAATTTACCTCATCAACTAAATGTAGTAGTAGGTAATAACTTTAAATGAGTTTTTTTTTTTTTACCTCTATTTTGAATCTATGAGCTTGTAATGTCAACATTTACATACAAGGCTAAGACATGGTATAGCAAAAACAATGTCAACAAACCCCCAACAAGTGAGCTCATTCAATATCACAAAAATATTTCTCCTTATGTTGCGATTTCCGTCTCTTTATCAAGATATTCGGGGGGGCCGGAGGTGGCACCGGTGTATTCAAAGGACGGGTATCGTCTTCGAGTTTTCGCTTGCGAGACTTAATCTCAACGGTATCTTCCCCTTTGACTTTTATAAGGGAACTCTCTTCTCCTTCGACTTTCATAACGGAGCTCTTCAACCGCTTCACGTCCGAGAGTTTCACCGGCTTCAATATGAACTCCTCCGCGCCTTCTTCCAAACACCTAATGATTGGATTCGAGGAAAAAAATAAACCAAAGTAGATATGATATCAATAATACAAATAATGGATTGGACTGAATTATTTTCGATCGTGATCGGATTAAACAAAATAAACATGGTCTAAAGATAACATAAATGAGATTCTAATATTTGATTAAGACTAGTTTAAGTTGAGATTTTTCATTCTAATCCTAGAAGAAATTTTATCCAATATTATACGATCATGAGTTATTTAATTAAACTAGTTAAAAAGGACTAAATAAAATACACACATTAAGAGTGTTAATAATACCAAATCTCATTTTAAATTATTATTAAGTTTAGAAAACAGATTAAGTAGTTAGTGAAGACTGAAGAGCAATCAAGAACAAGATTACAATCAAATAAATACTTTAAAACAAAATTTCACTCATAAATAAGCATAACAAGTATTAGTGAAAACTATTATATATTTATATATATAGAATATAGGTGTGGGTGATCAATATGATCTAAAGAGATCTTGAATGAATTTGTATAAATAATTTAATATATAACATATGTTTGGTGGGTTCAGATATGGATGTGATTTCATATGAATATGTAATGAATAATAAGACAAATAGAACGAATCATATCATATCATGAATTTGGCATCACAAAGTTAGGTATGATCTGTTTACATGCACATATCAAAACATTAAAATCATATTAAATCATTAGATACACAAATGAATCATTAAAAATCTAGGTTTGGTCAAATTTCATGTTCCATAAATAAAAACCTATTTTTTTAAGTCGAAATAAAATAAATAAATGAAATAAGTATACCTATCAATACGAGTAAGAATGTTCTCCGATGACATTATGACCACAGGAACCTCCCTGAAAGCCGATGATTCCTACACAAATTCAATATTTCAAATAAAAGTAAATTCATTTTATACATGATTTTAACTAAAAATGATCTAACCTAAAGTATTGCTTCTTTTTTTTTTTCACAAAAAAATCAAAATGAAAATAATCTCCCATATATTTACTAAGACTATGGATTAAAATTCATAATACACTATGTTTAAGGAATTAAAATTAGTGTCTCCTCTAAAATAAGATTAAAATTAAAATTATGTATATATATATATACCTTGATTTTTTTGAGCAGTTCATATCCAGTCATCCCAGGCATAGAGTAATCAGTCATAATAAGGTTCACCTTAATACCCTGAATTAATTAATTATTAATTAAACACAACAAATTAAGGAAAATAATTTTAATTTTCTTATATTTTTTTCCCTCTCTTACATTAAAACCAACTGAATTCTTCTCTCCATCCAAACCCAAGTATTGCAAAGCTCTTGTCCCACTCTCCACAGCAGTAACTGAAAAATAACAAAATTAAATAATTAATTAAAACAAATAAAAACATAAACTAATAAATATAATTTAATTAATTAATCATGAAGGTCTAACCTTTACAAGAAGAAATCTTGAGCAACCTCTCTATGACTTTCCGGTCAACAAAACTGTCGTCCACAGCAAGAACATGAAGCTCCGGCGACGACTCGCCGGAGATATCCATATTTCCCGGCAACTTTGGCCGGAGAACCTCGCCGGCGACGGCCATTTTGCCTCTAGCTTTGATGGGCACTTCCCAAATTAAACAACAAACAAAACCCAGAAATTGAAAAATGAATTTTGGGTCGAAAATCTGAAGAATGTGAAGTCGGTTTGAGAGAATGAGATAGGTTTGCTTTTTGGTACGAAAATGAAGTGGTAGCTTTTGTATTTAAAGAAAAAGGAATTTTTAAAATAATAATAATAATAAATAAATAAATGAGAAGAGATTCTTAGGATCCAATATATCTGAGAGATTTTCTTTCTGCTTGCAAATCTTGCAGAGAAGAGAAGGATTATCCTCTCCACTTCTCTCTTGTCTCGTCAATTAATTATATCTATATACAGTAATGGGCACTAAAGCCCCTCAACTATAGATTTTTTCAGAAATGCCCCTTTTGATTTCAAAAAATAGCAAATTGTCTCTCCCTAGGCTTATCTTATAGTGTTTTTATTAGTTTTACAAGGGAAATTTACCTTTTTATATTCTCAATTTTTATTTTTGACAAAAATACACCTTCAAGTTTCAAAAAAACCTAAAATATACCCTCAAATCTATTTTCTTTTCTTTTATATACTCTTTAATAAATTACTCCTTATTAATAATTTTTAAATTTTTTACATTTCGTCTACTTTTATTTTTCACCAAAATATCTCTTCTGTTTAGAGTTTTTTTTTTTTGAATTACTTAAATAAATAAAAAATACGAAGATGAAAGGTAAAATTATCAAATCACACACCAACAGTATATTTAAGGTATTTTTTTAACCTTGAGGGTATATTTTTGCAAAAAATAAAAGTTGAGAGTATAAAAAAGTAAATTTTCCATTTTACAATTTATTTCAATTTCATAGTACTTTTGTTGGAGCAGTTTGTGAATAGTTAAACTCGTAAATCGCTTCATAATTTAGTTCATTGATATCGTTTGACAATTAATTGACAAAAAATAACTTTGATAGTTTTTGTCATTTTTTAAAAGCATAGAGGATAATGTGCTATTTTTTTTTTTAAGTACTCGGGACATGACTGTCAAAATTTAAAGTTTATACAGGAAACTACATCAATATAGAAAGTTCAGGGGTATTATTGCCAATCACTATTATATATACAATTATTTTTTTAAATTAATGTTAGTAGTAGTCATAGTCAATAAGAGAGGACAAATCGCATAACGTTTGCTTTGTTGCCACTAGATTTGAGAGAGAGAGAGAGAAAAAAAAAACATTAAATAAATATTTATAATTATATTGACCTTGGCTTATGTGCCAACTATTTAACACAATTTTAACTTTAGAATCTCAATCTTCTTCTTTTAATTTTGATTTTCATTCCCCAAAAAAAAGAAATTAAAGGGATATTAGTTGTTATCAAGATTCGAGGCAGTAATATCAGATTATGATATCTCAATTATATATATATTCGATTTGTTAAAATGGACGATTAATTTAAATTTTACTTAGAATAAAACACGTTTTTATATTGGGATATGCCATTAAAAATGTCAACTATATAGATATGTATAATGTCATGTGATTTCTTTTTTGTATAAAGAAATTTATATATCAACACATATTTGACTGAGAGATCGTACCGAATTATGATATTGATATCCCAATTATATATTCGATTTGTTCTTTTGAAAAATAAATATTTTTATGTGAAATTGAAATGCCATTGAAAAAGGATATGTACTCATCAAACATAATTGTGTCAAGTCAATTATATAGATATGGACGATGTCGTTTGATATTTCAATTACTTTGAAAAATAAATATTGGCATGTTGCATTGCATTAGAGATTCAATTACTTTTTATTAAATAGAAATATATCGTCCTAAGTAACACGGTTTCTTATGTTCTCATCACGGGTAAAATAAAAACCGTAAAACAAGTTTCGGATTCTAATTCCTAATTTCTTTCATACAACGAAGATCGAAATCCATAAATCCGGTTCCAATTTTATTTTCATAAAAAAATAATTTTAAAAAATATGTAAAATTAACTAGGACTGTCCGATCTCGATATGACAGTTCAGTTAAATATTTATCATTAAAATTAATTAGAAAATCAATTTTTACTAAAAAAATTAATCCGAAATCAAGACCGAGACTTTGGTTTCCGAAAATTATACTAACATGGCTAATTGTAAATAATATACAGTATGGATTGTCAAGAGAGTATATTAGCTACAATTATGTGAAGTTCAATTCCGTGACAAAAAAATATATCGTCTAAAATATAATTTATAAAACAATAAAAACATGTATATAGTGTAGACATAAGAAGAAGAAAAAACATATCAACAATAATATGTAATTAGAATGTTTTTGTTATGTATTATGTGAAGATGAATAAGCCAAAAGAAGGATTGTAACAACAACCATGCAAGATTTGCATCAACTCCAATAAATGATTGAAAGAGAAGTCTCATTTACACACATTTCACCGAAGATATCCTAAATCTTTTTAATAATGCTACATTGCTACTTAGTTAGGTCGGTGGTCACCAAAGCTCATAATAATATGGGAATATCCCGGTCAAAGTACTCAAAGTTTGACGAACGTTATCTTCTGGACAAGGACGTGGCAATCTAACAAGCTGCCACGTGTAAATATACTAACTTCCGTTAGAGGGTTTCGACGGTGGGTTGTGGTCAAAGCTCAAAAAGTATCTTTGGACACGTTACTCGTTAAAAAAAAAAAAGAAAGATTGTACACTTACGTGACTATGACCAAAATTTTGAGTACTTTAGCCGGGATTATTGTTAATAATATCAATAATTATATTAAATAAACTTTAGCTTATAAATGTTTCACATTTTTTTTAATTTTTATGAAAGTCAGATTTAGTGCTTTTTTTTATTGCTAGGCTTTTTCCATCTACGAGATCTTCAAGATAATCGATAAACAGAAAAGGTTATTTTATAACTATTTATAGCTACTTTAAGCATCTTTGCAGAGAGTTATTAATATATTAAATTATTAAATGTAAGATTAACAACTCAAAAGGGATTATGTGCAAATCAGAAGATGATCGCCGAATTGTGTTGCTACAAATTGAAGCATATATTATAATACAACTTTGCTTTTTATATAATTATTAGTTTCTTGGCTCCAAATTACATGGACAACTCATGTGATTGGATTTCAAATACAAGAAAAATAAAAATAATTAATTTCCGTAATGCATTATCCGTGGCGGCCATGTCTATGAAGAGGAGCTCACTCGCGACGGGTTCTCGTATTCAGTTCGGGGCGGTAGCTTTTAAAGAGAAAGAATACTATGCATGCATGTCTATTTGTTTGATTAAAATTACCTAATATTTATATTTGTGTAGTAATAAATTAAACTATTTTTTTAATGAATAAAGTCTCAATAATTAATATTTTATTTTTCATTCAAATTCCATCAAATTTTTAATTAATTTAACGAAATTGTAGATGTGTCGTTTACAAAATTTTCGCTCTCTAAAAAATAACCAATATTTCGAGCGCATAAAGTAATAATAAACACCAAAAACTTAAACCCTAATGAGATTTAATTTGTCCAATATTAGTCAACAATATTACGTATATTGTACTCCCTCCATGCATATATATATATATATAAATATATAAATCATGATTCGAATTGTCTTTTTGAGGTAGTTGAGATTTGAGACTTCTTTTTCTGGGAACTGGGAGGATTCAAATCCAACCTAATCTAAAATCTCTTCTATATACATACATAAATGACTCATAATATATATACAGATATATAATGTATTATATAGGGTTAATGACGGTGAAAATACCCAAAGTTTTGTCAAAGAACCCCTCGTGTACCCAACGTTTAAAAGTGGTGGTGAAAATACCCAAAGTTACATTTGGGGAATTGACCACTCCATTCTCGTAACACCGTTAACTTATCCGTTAACTCTGGCCACGTGGACAAATTTGTTTTGTTAACTGTAATCATAAGGGGTTTCATTAGTTGTATTATATAGTATTAATTAGGGGTTTAATTCGTTGTTTTGTCATAAATGAGGCTGATGTGGGCTCGTTCATGTGGCAAAAATTGTTATGTCAGCAACCCACGTTTGTCCACGTGGCCAGAGTTAACGGGCAATTTAACGGCGTTACGAAAATGGAGTGGTCAACTCTCCAAATGTGACTTTGGGTATTTTTGCCACCACTTTTAAACTTTAGGTACACGAGGGGTTCTTTGACCAAACTTTGGATATTTTTGCCATCATTAACCCTATTATATATATATATTATACAAATATATATATATATATTATATATATGCGGCGGCATCAAAGGTGAAGGAGCTGGAGCCTCAGCTGGATGTCAGTCAGTCACTTCCCATAATAGATATTTTAAAATATTAAGAGTCTAATCCCCCAACTTTCTATGTTTGTTCATTATGCACCTTAATTTTTTTTTGTACCATATATTTTTAAAAATTAACATATTATAAATTGAGACAAAAAATGACAAAAGTTATTAATTTATATGCTCGACTCATAACTTTCTTGAATGTATTTTGCTCAATTAATTACTCTACGAATGTAGTCTCTTTATTTTAAAAAGTTTTAAACCCGGTTCAGAATTTACTTTTTTTTTTCTTCGTTATAGTTATTCATGATTGCTTAAAATGAAATTTCCCTAGATAGTTGATCTCGTTGAACAAAGTCTTGTATTGCGCAGAAGTTAAAATTTTCCGTTATTTCTTAACGTAAATAGTGCAATGTGCTCGTGTTTAAAAATCAAGGGGCATACTTATAAATTACAATTACTCAGTAGTAATGTAAATGTAATAAACAATTTCTTCGTACGGTATCTCGATTGATGGGGTCCACTCTAAGCAACCAAAGATTTCTTCGATCTTCTCTTTCTCTTCTATAGTCTCCTCCAATTGCGTGAACAGTCAGACCTTTCAAATACTGTCTTTTATTTATTAGAGATATTTACGGTACAAGTACCCAATTTTATTCTCAATGTGCTAATATATATTCTCAATTTATTTTCAGTGACCCTAGTAAGTAGTAACGAAAGACCAATAAAATAGTGTAGAGGTTGGATTTCTTCCATGTCGAATAACCGTTTGTAATCGATGTTTTTAGATTAAATAAAATGGTCGAATATTCTTTTTACTCATAAACGTACACGTATCTCTTGCGTAACAAAATTTATCAGTACATGGAAGAAATTGGACATTGCTATCGTTTTGTGGCCTTACGGTATTATTGTTGTTAAAAAAAAGAGATTGAGAATATATTAGACAAGATTGAGTACTTATGCCATGAATATCCCTATTTGGAGTTTGTTTTATTTTATTTAAATATATATTTTATTTTTTCTGTTTGGTGACTTTGGATTGGAGTTTGTGTGTTGTTTTTGTTCTGATATGATTTGATTTGCTTTGCTTTGCTTTGCTTGGGATTCCTTTGTTTTCTTTCTGCTTTATTTCTTTGGCCATAAAAGTTGCACTTTCTTTTTTAGTGGGCAGAAACAGAAATATTGCATTTAAAAAAAAAAAGCAAGAGAAAAAGACTGCCAAAAAAGGAAGAAAAAAGTGCAACTATTGCACATTTGGTACACTATTTATTTATTTAATTATGATAGTTTATGATCGGTTAAGAGCAACCCCTACCATTATACCATTTTAATGTGATTTTAATTTTTAACATTAAATATTTTTTCAAACCCAACCACAACACTAAATTTTACACCAAAAAGAATATTCTCTATTATTATATTATTTAAGTAAAGATTCTTTTGTTATTTAATAATTAAATCTTTATTATTCAATTAAATAATTAACTATTACGTAATTAATTAATTAATTAAAAAAACTAATTATAAATTCAATATGAGCTTCCCTATCCTTGATTTGTCTGTGTCGAGCTAAGAAATCTTGAAATCGAGCATCATCATCACCCATCATCTCAACTCCTACAATCGAGGCTTCGGTTCGCTCTTGAATTGGTGCATCAACATCACATTCATCCTCTATGATCATATTATGCTTTATGATACAAGTTGTCATTATATCATGTAACACTTTCTTCTTCCATAAGCGTGATGGTTGAGCCACAGTTGCAAATCTTGCCTTTAACACACCAATTTACATATTATATGTAGAATATTATAAATTTTTACGTTTTAAGAATAAAATACACAAATATAATACATACACGTATTAATAAATCATTTTGAAAAATCTTTATTATTTTTATTATTTAATCATTTTGATAAATCTTTATTATTAAAAAGTTTTAATAGATCTTTGTAATCTATGTTTACTAAGTTATTAATGTTTTAATTAAACTTTGTTATGTGTATCTTTAATCAATTTATATTACGTTTTAATAAATTTGTAAGTTAATATCAATTAAAAATAAAACTGTACAAATATCATTATACATACACATATTATTTACACATACATATTCATTACACATACTATAACATATATATATATATATATATATATTAATATTACATATACAAATAAATCAAATATATAATGAAAAATAATAAAGTATTATTAAAAGTGGTTTGCCGTTGTCTACAGTACCCCATCAAATTTGATGGGATACTATTTAGAATTTGCCGTTGCACCATTTTAGTGCAACAAATGTAGTCCTACTGGGTGTCATCCTCAGACAATTGAGCATTCTTTTAATCAATTGATTTGAGAAAGATCGAACTTAAATTAAATATTCGTTAGAGCTCTTTATAACACGTCACTTTGTGGGCGGAATTTTCTAAAACTATGCAATAAATCGATCAAATTAACAATTTTATTCATATGCCAACATTAGTCCCTTTTTATGTACTTCGATGTTTCAAGTTATTTCATTTAAGTTACTGAAAATAATAAATTTTAGTAGGAAGATATTATGTTATGTCTGTTCGATTGTAGAGCCTCATACGTTTACGGGTTTAGACAAGTGTAAATTGCATATGTGCTTGGTCACATGAAAGCCTCTTCAACATATTACTTTGCCCATACGGTACATTACAAGACTACTCACACTATCTTTTGTTACGTTTTTAGCTCAAATGGATTGAAGACCTACTAAATATTCTTACATATATATATATATACACACACACGTTAATAATTCATTGACATTCCGTCTCAATCCGCTCGTTAAGTGACAAAATCGCTTACCCAACACACACCAGCCAACACGAGGCACGTTAAGATGATGCATTTTGATGATGTGGCTACTCGGTTTGAAATGTTGTGGGTCGAGTAAGCCTCCGCGCATGCATGTTAAAAAGAACATATGAAACAAAAAAAAAAGGTATTTTACAACTTTAAGTACACTTATTGAAATATAGGCAACTTCTCTTTTTATTTTATTTTTGAAAAATTACGCTTTTCCTTTTTAATTTTTATGGACTACTTTTGACAAATTACAAAAGCAATAAAGGGTTGATTAGATTCTTTGGATGTAATGTGACGATGAGTGAAGAGTGAAGACTATATAGTATGCAAATCTTGAGGAAATCATTATATATTTTTTGAGTTTTAATGTAAAGTTTTTTACTTCTTTATTTATATAGTCTTGAATGTATATTGGACTAAAACCTTTGACAACGGTCCAATTACTGTCCACATCCTTTTTCGAACTCTCCATTACTGTAAAAGTCAAAAGAAAATCACTTGTCGTTAAAAAAATTAAAAAAAATTCTCAAGTGTCCCTATGTTGATCAAGTGATGTTCAACTCAACCACATATCAAAAAGCAAATTAAATCTTTAAAATAAAATAAATTTGAATAAAAAGAGTGTCTTTGTAAGGTAAATGAGAATTTTCATAAAATAACTCTCAATACCAAAATACCCTTAATACTGTTCATTTTTCAGGACGTATTAATCCTGAAAAATGGACATATATCGTCTTGAAAAATGGACAGTGTTCGGGGTGTTTTGGTAACATAAAATTTAAAAAGGTTGTTTTGAGAATTATGAAAACTTGAGAGTTAATAATAGAATTTGTGGTGTATTGAGGGTTATTTTATTAAGTTTTCCATGTAAATTTGTTTTAACTTAATTATTTCATGTCAAGACTCAAGGATAGGGCTCAAGGGCTGCAAGGTTGATCGAGAATAGAATAAATTCGTCGGAGGTTCGCACTCGACAGAGAACGAAAAATTCGGAGGAGAAGGAAAAATAAATTCTTATTGTGGAAGCAGGAAGAGAGTACTAAGACGATATACCCCAAAGCTCTGATGAGGGTAGCAAACTCATCTTTGCACAATATGAAATCCACAGCAACACCCATCTCTCAATCTACCGACCTATATCCCAAAACCCTAAGTTCAATACATAGATTTTGGCCGCTACAGTGTTTGTTCCTTTTTCGACAACGACGGAAGGGTTAAAATGTAAATTATTAAAATGTAAATTAAAAAACTAATAAGATAATATTATGATAATATGTTATTTGTACTTGTAGGGTTATACTTGTATAAAAAAAATAAACAATAATGAATCATTCATCATCGAAACTTGTCTATTCTTTTGTGGTTGCAAGAAAACGCCCCTATATTTATAGGAATTTAATATAGTATTAAACTATTATTTTCTAGTTAGTCCCTGAATAATACCATATTTTCCCTTTCTATAATCTAATAGAAATCAAATTTATGTTTTCAATTTGTAAGCAATAACCGTAGGAAAGATATTTAGCTTATTGCTAAAAGCATTTTCAACCACAAACAGTAAAATGGTATTGAAATTTCACTATTTTGTGAGGTTTTTGAGCAGCGTATGCATTTACACACGTGTTAATTAAAATCACCCGATAATTCCAACGAGTTCCACCGTTCCTTCCATTAAATTGGATCGCTCTAACTACACCTACCGCCCCGGTACAACTAAAAGTACGCGTCGCGGCGGTAGGTGTAGTTAGAGCGATCCAGCTTGGCGGGGATAAGCGCCCGTACTACACCTACACTTATCGCCTACACTTAATTAATATTGATATTTTTTATTCTGTTTTGTAGGTGAACATTTTACAAGATCGCTGAGCAAAAAATTTAGTGAAGGGTTCGATCATTACATTACGTGATTGCACTTTTTAGTCCGATCACGTGGATGTACTACAATGCCATCAAGTCATTGTTAAGGTCGGATTTGGTCAAATTCATCCTCAACACAACTCGTGTCGTTTTGTCCATAAACGACATGAGGGGAGGCGAGGAAGTTCATCACCCGAGGGGAATTATCCCCGAGGAGGAACATCCCCGAGGAAGAATACCCCCGAGGAGGCTCATCCGCGAGGAGACACAGCCGCATGAAAGCAAGCTGCGATGAAGCATCCCATCGTACTCAACGAGGAATTTCGTTATGATGATTGTGCAGGGCCAAATGACCATTGACGAGATGTGCATTTAATGAAGCCGACCTACTCACTCGATGAGAACACCAGCGACGAGGCTTGCAGGGCCGAATGTCGGCTGACGGGATGCGCATTTAATGAGGCGCACCTACCCATAACGGCAGTCTGCTCGGAAGTGACATAAAGCAAGGATTAACCATGCTGCCCTCAAATCACGCCAGAAAGCGAATGATTAAAGAGAGAAAAAGGCGGGAAAGATGCGAGGGGAAGGCATGGTAAATTCTATAAAAGGCAAGATAAGCCTCATTTGTAAGGGTTCAGAAAAATAGAGGAAAAAGGCCCAAAAAGAGAGAGAAAAATCTTGTAATAGAAAGGGCTAATGAAATAGAGAAAACATCTTGCTCATGATCCTTCATCTGTCCAGCTATTCAACGGAAGAAAACCGAGCTCATTTCGGAAAATATAATAAAACTGAGATATTCATCAATTATTGTAGTTTATTTATTATTTGGTGATTATCTTTGTGACTGGAAAAGGGCGGTGAAAATCGCCATCTACAGTTTGGCGCCCACCGTGGGGCTTTGTTTTCTTTCTAACTCACAGCCAGGAATTTGGAGGAGCATGACGTTATCAAACGACACCGTCGTCAGCAACGTGCTCGAGGTGATGGCTGAGCGCGCGAAAATAGCGAGCAGAGCATAAGGAGGCAACTCAAGGGGCAGGAGTGACGTAAGACGGGGAGACGTACGGACTCCTTGCATTTAAGAGAGGCCGACTGATAGACGGTTAATCAGAAAAAGAAGCGCACGCGTATCAATGAATCGGAGCAACTCCCGAAGCGTTGTGAAGTGATAGCGAAACAGAGAATACGAAGAGTTGTGTGCGAAACAATCAACGGTTATAAAATGGGAAGTTTGGAAAGGATCATGAAGAAGAAGTTTTCGGAAATAAAAACCAACTCGGTTAACTCCCAGATAAGTACCAATCTCTCCACCCAGAAAGTAAAAGTTCATTTCTTACTCCGAAACCAGTATTTGCTAATGTTTTCGCGATACAGGCTGAGAAAGCATACGAAGAGAAGATGGTGCTCAGGGAGGGAGTTACTGGCCAAAGCCACACAAACGAGTCGGAGATGATCGTGGATGAAGATTGGGGATGGCCCAAGGAGGACGCAACGGGGGCACGGGGAGGAGATGATCACGAGATGACGGACTTCTGGAAGAACGAGGAATGGCCGGAAAGCAGCGAGCCGTGTCCAATGGAGGAGGACACCACGGAGGGCCAACGGGATCAGGAGAAGTCGAGAATCCCAGGTGAACCACACCCCGCGTTGGAACTGGTCCTGCCGTATCTTATGCCCGAGGAACTCCTCGCGGTGGAGATGGTGTGCACGACGTTACGCGACGAGGTTCGAGGGAACAACCTTCTGTGGCACAACCTCAACATCTACAACCCGTTGAGCGAGCGGATCGAAGACAAGGATCTCCTGAGGCTGGCGAGGAGGTCTCAAGGGAAGATGGAGACTGTGACTCTGGATGGGTGTTACGAGGTCACCAACGCCGCGGTAAAGACAATCATGCAGGACAACCCGATGCTCATAAAGCTATGCCTGCCACGCTGCCACCGAATCACCTTAGACGACGTGGTCAACAACCTGTCCACCATCAAGCACGGGATAAAATTCCCGAGGGTCAATAGGCTATTCCCCAGTTTCGAGGGGTTTACTCTCGGGAAGGGGACCAGGGTCAGACTTGAGGACCTTCCCCCACTGCTCGCGGCAGGGAATCCAGCCGACTATCTCGAGCAACAGGCGCCCGCCCCACGCGGTCGTCTGCTCGACATGGAGTTCTGCAGGAGGTGCAGCAGGGACGTCTTGGTCTACGAGAAGCCAACGACGACGCAAGCAGGAAACTCCACCCGCCCGCCGTGTTTTGGCCGACGCCGAGATGGGCGTGCTTGCGGCTTTTACAGATCATGCTATATCCTCGGTACCACGTGGTACACCGACCTCTGCCCGGAATGTAACTTCAGTCGCCCCAGCGGAAACTCCCTGGAGAAAATCGTGTCGTCAGCCTGCTCGATCGTCGAGGAGGATTAAGCCCGGAGTAAGGCTCATACGCTGCTCGGCGCGAAGGGAGGATTGGAGATGGCTACTTTTAGCCTTGATAGATAATAATAGATGATAGAAGTTTGTTTGAGTTTGTTTTGGGTTTTTAGTGTCTATGTATGTATGTTTTCTTTTATTTTATTAAGGAACGAGCAGAATTATAAGTTGGCAAATGTGTGTGTGCAACTCTGCTCGGTGATAGTACCAAATAGGATGGAAAATATTCATATTAAAAAAAAAAAACGGCTAAGGGTGCCGAGCAAGCCCGATCCGGTGAGGGTGCCGAGAAAATTATATAATAAATATATATATGTATAATATAATAATAAATAATATATATAATAATATATATATACGGCTAAGGGTGCCGAGCAAGCCCGATCCGGCAAAACATGTCGAGATCCATATACGGCTAAGGATGCCGAGCAAGCCCGGTCCGGCAAAACATGTCGAGATCCATATACGGCTAAGGGCGCCGAGCAAACCCGGTCCGGCAAAACATGTCGAGATCCATATACGGCTAAGGGCGCCGAGCAAGCCCGGGCCGGCGAGAGTGCCGAGGAAGTGACAATCAAGGCGAGAGTGTCTATGGGGTCCTGGGAACTAGTCGGTTCGTACCCGACGAAACCTAGCGATACCCGCAAGAGACAACTAAGGCGAGAGTGCCTATGGGGTCCTGGGAATTAGTCGGCTCGTACCCGATGAAACCTAGCGGTACCCGCAGAAGACATTTGCGGCGAAAGTGCCAAGAAAAAGAGGTACGGCGAGAGTGCCGAGCAAAAAATATATATATACAAATTTTATGGCTAAGGGCGCATAGCAAGCCCGAGCCGGCGAGAGCGCCGAGCAAAGAAAAATTTTATTTACGGCTAAGGGCGCCGAGCAAACCCGTACAAGGTCGAAGATCGCGAGCAAACTCATAAAAGAAAATCATCATATGCTCATTTGATTCAAAAGTACGAAATACAGAGTATCATTATTTACAACCCATCGTCCGCGCCCCAAGTGCATACACATATTATAACTCTCGCAGGGACTGATCCTCCCGCCTAGCGATATCATCAAGGGGATCTTGACCCAGGACTGCGTCGGCACATTCCTCGATGATGGCATCGCAGCATTGGCGAATGATACCATCCACAATTGAGCAAGCAGGATCGTCAGCAGGAAGTCCTGGGGGCTTACTCAAAGAAGTTCCTGCAAAGTCCGCATCAACCCTACTATCAGCCTCAAAGGAGGAGCCAAAAATAACGAACCAACTCCAGAAAGAAGAGGTAAAACTACCAATTATTTAAACTAAGTTGCCCCAGACCGTGCTCGACGAGGAGGGAAGAACATCAAAACCCGGCGAGCGCGCTCTAGCGACACTCGGAGGGAGACAAGAGGAGAGCGGAGGAGAGTTTGGAGCACCGGAGATTTTCCTCTCCAGCTTGGCCAAATCAGCCAGGTATTCCTGCTCCAATCTGCGCCATCTTGGCAGTTTGGCTCGAAGCTCACCAACGGTCGAGCGAGAAGGTAATCCCTCGACGAGCTTGATATTCGAGAGCACACCGCCCAGCAGGCGCTGAACGCGGGCAATCCCCTCAAGTGCACCGAATCTCTCGGAGGCGTGCTTCAGCTTGTCGACCGCTTGGTGATAGAGGCGTAAGCGGGAAAATTCCTCCTCTATTGCCCAGCTCCTGGCCGCGTCGCGATCCTTGACGAGTTTCCTCAGCACGGCCTGACGTGGAAATAGATTTGCTCCTCCCGACCGGGCGACATGTTTATAGCATCGGCGATTCGGCTGAAATACTCATTTTTCTGCCGAAGCTGTGCCGAGAGAGTGTCCTCGCACCGCTGATAATGCTGTCGCTCCTCAAGGAGGGACTCTTCGGCAATGGCGAGGAAACGTCTATATTCATCGCGCTCCGCCCTGCACTCGGCGAGCCTAGCCCCTGTAATCTCGGGGAGAATACCTCCACTCCCCGATAAAGTATTCGCCGGAGCAAGAGCAAGCACAGACTCTTTGGCCCCCTCGCAACCCCCTCCATCACTGGGGGAGGAGACGTCGTGGCAAAGAACAGCGGTACCACCTCCGGCCTGCGAAGAAAAAGAGAGAGTGGGGATGCGGAAGAAACAACAAAGAGGCTCGACAAGAAAAAGGAGAAGGGAAAGACAAGTATCCGAGAGCGATGGCGGAAAAAGCTTAGCGACGGAAAGATAAGGTAACCCGAGAAAGATTTCTTTATTTATATGATAATTCGCTTCAATGCTTGGGTTACAAAAAGAGCCACAAAGTTCGGAATTTACAAACAAAAAAAAAGGGAAGGAAAGTGAAAGGGAAACTCCGGGACAAAATCCTATACCGTGGGCTCCGGAGGCGCCGGGGTCTCGGTGCTCGGGCCGGATCCATCGCGCGGTGAGGATCCGAGGGCGGCCCCCTCCGAGGCAAGGCCTTCGATCCTCCGGTGGTCCAGGGCTGCCGGATTGCAGGGGGAGAGCGGTGGAGAATCAGGATCCCGGGCGGACTTCTTGTCCAGCTCTTCCACCACGGCCCGGTGCTTAGCGCGGCTTTCGCGTCACGAAGGCAAGCGGGTATCGAAGCCCTCGGCATGTGCCGCCAGGGGGATTTTCTCGACCAAAACGATGTTGGCATGATACGCGGCGGCCAAGCGGTGGGCATTGATGGATTGATCAAGAAAATCATACTTCGCCGAGAGGCGCTCCAGCTTGGCTTGGGCCTCCTCGAACAGGCGCTCTCGGCCGTGACGTTCCTCAACTGCCTCGGCTCGCGCAGCCTCTAAATCCTCGGCGAACTTCCTCAGCACGGCGTCGACCCGAGACGCCAGATGGCCTTCCTGTTCGGGCGGTACGCCGACGGCTTCGCCAATCTAAGCGAGGCGTTCAGCCTGAAGCCGGAGCTTATCGGCGAGGCCCGCCTCCTTAACAGCGCAAGAGTTTTGCTGTTCCGCGAATTCGGCCTCGGCGGCCCGGCGCAACGAGACTTCCGACTCCAAGGCGGACTTGGTTTCGTTGAGCGCGGCCTCAGCGGCCCGGCACAACGAGACTTCCGACTCCAAGACGGACTTGGCTTCGTTGAGCTCGGCCTCAGCGGCCCGGCGCAACGAAGTTTCCAACTCCAAGGCAGATGTAGCCTCGTCGAGCTCCGAGGAAAGCTTATCGGCCTGCTCCTCGAACCGTGCCCGGACTAACGTGAGCTCTGCCGACAACTCACTGCTCTCTCTCTCTCGACCCTAGCGGTGGATAGCCACACGGAGGTGATCACGTCTGTCAACAGGGCTACCCCCCGGGCAACACGGTCGACGAGTTCCTAGCTCCCCACGGGCTTGCTGAGAGGATCGACGAGCCCATGAGAAGCTTCGGCCACGGGGAGTGCACCCGGAAGTGGCAAGGCCATGAAGCCGGCTTGGGACCGTGACAACCCGGTAGTTGCCTCCTCGGGGTCAAGGGATGGCGCAGAAGGCCGCGTCGAGTCGTCCGTCGATTTAGGCGACACGCTAGAAGAAGAGACAAGAGGTACCTGTGAGTCGGATACGCCGGCAAGATCGGGGGAAGGCCGAACCCCTGAGGCCTCGAGGGCCTCGACACCAGGTGCGACGGAAAGGAGCTTCGGGCCAGGGAGATTCATCTCGGGGTGCATCCCGGGCTGTTCCTCCTCGGGTCCGAAAAGGATCTGTTCTTGAGCGTCTTCCTCGCCAACGTGTCCCGTATCTCCCTCATTCGGAACACAGGTCTCTTTGACCGGAGACTGAGTCGGAGGCGTAGAGGCCGCGGCCGAGTCCCGCGTCGCTTCATCGGGGATTCCCCGAGGTGGTGGCGGGGAGGACCGGGTCGCGACCCCAGGAGCGGAAAGAAGAATGGAGCTTTCAGCCCCCAAAGGGGGTGGAGGGGGAGCATTCGGCGCGACGACCAAACGCTCGATGTCGTCGAACTCCAGCCTCTCTCGTGGGTTCACGGCGGGGCGCGCGCGCCCGTCCGACGCCAGTTCCGTCCTTCCCGCTGCGCCCTCTACAGGCGCAGTGCCCGGAGTTCCCTCCGCTGTTCCTCGAGACGGATCGGCAGCCTCGGGCTCAGGGGCCGGGGCGGGAACCTTCGTTTTGTTCGCAGGGGAAGCATCACATACCTCCTCGGCGGATCGCTTGCCCAAGGAATTTTCTTCCCGAGGAGATCTCCTCGAGGAACGGGAGGCATCCGACGGGGAGCGGGCGACGGAATCCGTTCTGGTCCTCGTCCGCCGCTCGTCACGAGTATCCTCGATAGGGCGCTTGTTCGAGGGACCACCCTCTCGGAGGGTGAGCCCCATGTAGCGAGGGGCGTCGGATCCTTCCCGAGACGTCGACGGTCTCTGCACCTCCCGGTCCCGATCGATGGGAGCGTTGTCCCTAGCAACAACGGATTTATCCTCGGTTTTCTTCTTCGGCCTTGGAGCGGGCTTCTTCCGTTCTACGGGAGATCCCTCCGGGGCAGGTGCGCGAAGAAAACCTCCCAGGAGCAGAGTGTTTGGGGGCGCGCCGTGAATTCGGGCCAGTTGATAGACCCCAGATCTCTCGATCCGCCGGTCCCCGAAGTCCTTACTCCAATCGCGCCTAGGGTTAGCAAGGAGGGCAGTGTGGATGTCTTTGAACCGCGCATCGGCCTCTTCATTCTCCTCGGGCTTAAATCGAGGGAGTTCCACTCCCTCGAGCACCAAATCCCTCGGTAGGAAAGCGTGGTGGGGACCGAAATTGGAGCTATCCACACGAACGAAGAAATACTTATTCTCTCATCCGGACTCGTTCGATGGCGTGTTTGTAAGAATGTGAGGCCGAACACGATGAGAGATGGCAAAGCGACCCAGATTCTTCGGATTCCGGGAAACCTTGAAGAAGCGCATCAAGTCCTCGAGCGTAAGCTCCACCTTCTGCTCGCATGCAATGGCGAGTGTGCAGAGGAGGAGGCGAAGGGTGTTAGGGCTCACCTGAGCGATCGGAACCCCAAAGGCGTAGAGAAACGCCATGACCAAGAGCGGCACCGGGAAGCGAAGACCGACTATGCAGAAGAACGACTCATAGACGCAGACGAAGTCGTTCTGGGGCTCGTTCGGCAAATTCACCCTCGATGAGGAGACGTGCAAAACAAAGTTCTGAGTCAGAACAGTTGTCGACAATAAACTTCAAGCCCTCGGTCGTCATGACGGAGGCAGGGCTTCGGGTCTTAAAGACCGAGCCGGAGCGGGAAGGAGCCATCGAAGCGTCTAGGGGAGAAGAGAGAAAAAGCGTGGAGACGAGAGAATAAGGGTAACAACGGAGAACAAGCTTGGAGAGAGTTCTTGAAAATACGAAAAATGTCTGGAAAAGTGGGTATGAACTTCGAATTTATAGAAAGGGAAGAAAGATGGATAGGCGCGTTTTGATCTGACGGCCCAGATTCAAAGCTTGCTAACACATCAACGGCTCGTGTCAATGGCCCGTTATAAATCCCCACAAGTACTCGAATGTGAAAGGGGGTGGGCATTCAATGCTGAAGGGAAAGCAAACCAAGGTGGGCCCAGAACCAGGCAACGGTCGGAGAAGCAAGAGAGTCAGGCTTCCTCGATCGTCAACGAGGATCTTCGCGAAAACTCCTCGTTCAGCGTCGTTGAGAAATCTTCATCGCTATGAGTTTCGTCGAGAAAGTTATATTTTTATACTTACAAAGTACATGCTTACGTTTACACCTTTCATCTTCGAGGCGTATGTTCAGGTATTATACAGGATTCAGGTAAGCGAGGAAAGCTCTCGGTGAAAACGCCAACGACGTTTAGGCCATAGCAGCTCCCGCGGACAAGGAACCCGGCTCGCAACAAGGAGGGAAGCAAAAGATTCATGGCGAGGAAAGAAAATGGCTTGGTAATACAGCCACGCGAAGTGCCAAAGAAGAAATCACCGATCGGGAAACCAACTAATGTTGGCTAGAGCCGATCTCCGAAACAGCTATACTTTATTTTACCAAGTGTATACACTTGATAAAATGGGGGACTAACTGTTAAGGTCGGATTTGGTCAAATCCATCCTCAACACAACTCGTGTCGTTTTGTCCATAAACGACATGAGGGGAGGCGAGGAAGTTCATCACCCGAGGGGAATTATCCCCGAGGAGGAACATCCCCGAGGAAGAATACCCCCGAGGAGGCTCATCCGCGAGGAGACGCAGCCGCATGAAAGCAAGCTACGATGAAGCATCCCATTGTACTCGACGAGGAATTTCGTTATGATGATTGTGCAGGGCCGAATGACCATTGACGAGATGTGCATTTAATGAAGCCGACCTACTCACTCGATGAGAACACCAGCGACGAGGCTTGCAGGGCCAAATGACGACTGACGGGATGCGCATTTAATGAGGCGCACCTACCTATAACGGCAGCCTGCTCGGAAGTGACATAAAGCAAGGATTAACCATGCTGCCCTCAAATCACGCCAGAAAGCGAATGATTAAAGAGAGAAAAAGGCGGGAAAGATGCGAGGGGAAGGCATGGTAAACTCTATAAAAGGCAAGATAAGCCTCATTTGTAAGGGTTCGGAAAAATAGAGGAAAAAGGCCCAAAAAGAGAGAGAAAAATCTTGTAATAGAAAGGGCTAATGAAATAGAGAAAACATCTTGCTCATGATCCTTCATCTGTCCAGCTATTCAACGGAAGAAAACCGAGCTCATTTCGGAAAATATAATAAAACAGAGATATTCATCAATTATTGTAGTTTATTTATTATTTGGTGATTATCTTTGTGACTGGAAAAGGGCGGTGAAAATCGCCCTCTACAGTCATTCCATGTCCGACTCATGCTCAACTCTTTTGCTTGTCTATTCTAGACAACTTACATTGTATTACACTTTACTAGTGGAGTGAAGCGCGCTTCGCGCGGTTGAAGAAAATTATCACTTATAAATTTAACCAAAAAGCTGACATATTTTTTTAAGCCGAAAAAAACTCTATCCACAATGAATTCAACAATTGCTTAACACTTTGTTAATAATATAATCGCCATTTTTAGATTTGTTAATCTTAGCAAATATGTTCTACTTCAAATTTGTCTCTTATTTCTTTTATTTTTTTTTCTTTTATGTTGACCTTGTTGTTCAATCATAAAATGAAATTCAATTCAAATAATTATATATTCGGTTTTCGTGAAAATTAGTACAACGCATAATGTCCAAACTTATACTTTGTGTTAAGTTACTTCCACAATCTATACACTTGGATTTTCAAGGTCCAACATTCATTTTGTGAGCACTTAAATCTAAGGACATTATGTATTAAACTAAATATTCTAATAGTTAAGGACAAATTTCAGCTAGTTAAAGTTTTTAAATAGGAAAATTTTGCTATCAATAATTACAGGATCAATATTTACCTAATACACAAGATTCATAAATACAAACATTGATAGAGCATGCTGATTTCTTTATCTTACGATAATTCGATCTAAGCTAGATTAAGTCAATTCAACACCTTTAGATTTTACATGACATAGTCTTTTAGTGATCAATTTAGATTATTGTCACCCTACAATAGAACATAAAGTGATTTACAAATATTAAGAATAATAGAAAGTAATTCATGTAAACAGAAAAGACATTAGATTAAGAATTATGTTATTTCATGTCTTACAATGGTAAGATATTCGCTGTAGATTTAAAATTTATTAAGACTATTTTGATTACATTTAATATTTATTTATTTATCCGAAAGAACGGACAAATCACATCAAACAGTGTAATTTTGATATAAATAAAAGTTAACAAAAAAGGGTAACTTATATATTAAAGAAAACATACTTTGTTGTCAATAAAAACGATGCTTTTGCTTAGAAAAACTTCATCCACAATCAAAATAACAACAAAAGAAGCTCACGCACTTTTTTCTCTCCCAAATTTTCGGTCAAAAGTCTAAAAACGTTTCTTCCCAGTATATTTGTCTCCAAAATCTCAATTAATTGAAGGAATGAACAAAAAAAAAAAAAGAGTACGGTAAAAGTTAAAATGAACCAAAAAAATGTATAAAATAGAATAGATCAAAGTTATCTAACTCTTACGAAGGGAATTAAAAAAATCTTTTAATTCATAATTATAATTATAATTTTTATTTAAAAAATGCACAATCATGAAAAAAAAGTATATATATAAATAGTGATCAATAATTGTAGAAATTGAAGTTTTCAATTATTGCATATTAACTAATTATAGTTGCATGTATATCAAATGGCCTAAACTTGAAAAAGACATAAGGATCCAGTAAAGTTTTTGATGTTTAGCCATTAATGTTTTATTTCAATGAGATTGTAATTTGTAATCAATAAGGTTGGTGACTTGGTGTTGAAAGGTTGCAATAAAGGTAACATTCATATTGTTGTACTAAAAAAAAATCAAAATTGAGCAAGAAAAAAATGGATTAATGTGTGGTTTTTCTTTTTTAGAAAATTAATGTGTAGTTAATTGGAGAGAGAAAGCTATTTTGTTTTTATAAGAAAAATAAATGTAAAGCCTTATATATATATATATAATAAAAAGAGAATAATGATATTTTTTTTTCCTACTTCACCACCTCACCTCACCTTGAAGCTCTTAGACAAAATAGAATGTAAATCCTTTTATTTTACTTTACTTATCTAGGTTTAAAATGTTCGTGTTAAATTATTAGCAATAATATATCAAATTCTTACATGTATCATGTATGCACATTTTTTCTTTCTTATTTTCTCTTTGTAACACTAATTTTATTTTATTTTTAAATCGCTAACAATTAGCATATTGTGTGTTGAAGTGAAATTTTCCATACGATTGGTCCACACACCTAAAAGATTAACATAAGAAAACAACTCAGAAAATCATAAACTTTTAAAATCTGATTAGATTTACAGAATCACACACATATATATATATATATATAATTAATAACAGTAACATACATGATAACTTAATCTAATTTAAATAATATAAATATGAAAGATGAAAAAAAAAACACGAATCAAACTCGTAAGTTGCGCTTTAATAATTTATCTATGTTGCCAAATAGTAACAAATTTCTTCACACAATTTCGATAACTTTACTCTTAAGAAAAATCTAATGTAGGCTCGGATAGGCTAATATAATCACACTTCTTTCTTTATTATTTTATTCTTATATTACAGTGGAATTTTATTATCCCCAACAACTTGCATATCCTGTATATGTATTGATGTGGAATTTATACATATTATTATTTCACAAATTTAAAAAATTAACATAAACAACAACTCTAAAAATAAAAAACTATATTCAAAATCTAAATAGAACTAATTACTTTCAAGTTTCATAAAAAAAGCTTTCACTCTTAATTTATAAAAAAAAGCATCACTTGTGACAGCATGTAGAACTAATTACATGAGGGTCTGTTTTATTTGGCTAAATGCAATATACTCATCAGTCATTACCATAAGAATTTTTTTAAAACTTGCTATAATCTAGCAATAATAACGTTAACTACTATAAATTTTGATTTACTTATTGAAAGCATAGGAAGAAAACCAAACCAATACAACGATAAACAATAAGTTTGAGTGATAATTATTTATACATAATTTGGATCACATCTTGTCAAAGTTTTTTCATGATTAAAGCACAAATGCAAACTTGATTAACATAATTATATATCACCAAAATATAGTAAAAAGGGAAACCTAGACGGGGATAGTGGAGGGGCGACAGTAATCCGAAAGCACTGCAAGCGAGAAAAGATCGTGAGTAAATTTTTGTGATATAATGTTTTTAGTGATAAATAATAAAAAAAAATTCAAATAGTCTAAGATCACATATCAATGTTTTTTTTTTTTACATTTATTAATTGATTCTCACATATAGTAGAAGAAATTAAATTTACAATTGTAACAAAGAGTAATAATAAGATGTTATTCCTGATGAATTATTGCCTCAACTCAATTTCTACTCCTCGAATATATGGATACAACTAAATAAACTAACTTGAAGATTCAAACCAATAAAAACGTCACATTCTCATAGTCAAGAGAGAGATCCAAGTAAAAAAATTCAAGATCCACCCAACACTACATTAAAAGAAACAAGCATAGGCAATGATGGTAATATAAAATCCAATGAACAATATTATTGATACTTGAAACGTGAAATACATGAGATCTCAACAGAAAAAGCTTAGGCTTATAATTAAAGCGAAGAAGAGAAGCTTTTGGCTCGATTACCTTGAAAACTCAGACGGTCCAAAATTCAAAAGCTAAGAATTATGCACCATATTGTTGATATATATTTGTATTGTATGTATGAGAACCGAATAGATGATATACACATCTTTATACTGATTAGTATCTATCGTTTCATTTACAATTATTTAATGCATGTTAAATTAAAAATTACCTCTTTGTTTTCATGAGCATTGAAATGATCATACAAATATCAACATTTGACATACTCTATACTTAATAATGAGTTAAAAAAGAGTTCATACGCTTCACCTTCCCATGATGATTAATTTAATAACTGCAAAACTAATTGTTATTGGAATTTGATGATAATTTACTTTAAAAATTAATCATAAATTCTTTGAAAAATAGATTTTTCAATTGCTTGATTTCATTGTATCACATCACTTTTTACTTCTTCGAAGAAAAAATAATTTCTCAATACCTTTGTATTATTTTGTAAATCATCACCTTAGAGTTCCTCCTTTTATAATATATAGATATAGATATAGATTTTTCTTTTCTAAATTTTTTAAATATAAAAAATAAAAACAATTTTGGCAAAAAAATCTACCCTTTCTTAGAACATAAATATAGCCGAAAATCTTCTTTTGTTAAGACACTTCAAACCAAGGGAAAAACTGCCGAATTTGCCGATAAATCGGTTGCCGTTTTCGAGGGATTTATCGATCGCTTGCCGATTAATCGACGAAAAACTTATAATACGGTAGCTTATCGTTACCGACACTTTTCGAGGATTATCGACGGATTACCGACACTTTTCGATATTTTTCGATGGAAAACTTATAACAAAAAATTAAGTTTATATTTGCCCAATTTTTAAATAGTGTATTAAAAATATCAAAAATAATAGCATGTCATGATATCTACTCTATTCACTAATGACTACTTAATAAATAATATCATACACAAACATATGTAATTAAGGTCATACACAAACACATATAATTCCATCAGAAGTCTCAAATCTAAAACACGTAGATAATAAAACATAATCTCAAACAAATCACAAGTCTCAACTACCAAACACGAAGTCTCAAAAGTCAAACACATAATACCAAATTACCAACACCGACTGTAAAGTCATATCATCAACATTACTCATAGAAACTCGTCCGACATCAGAAAAACGAGGATCTCCTGTGTGCTTCCATAACACCGACACCACTTGCATGAAGATGCATATTCAGATACGTATTCCAAAACAATCCATGTTGTTCATAGTGCGTGCGGAAGTTACTTACGTGGTAGTCATACACGGCTTGATCCGTAAAGATGCCACGAGAAGGATAGAGCGGATGCGTCCAAACTCCGTTCTCACACATCGGGTTAGGAGAAGCAAACTGATTACTATTGCACGGCGTTATCCGTCACAATTTGCACGACGTTGTGCGGACTGATCTCCTCGATTACTTCAGAAAATATCTTGAATAAATAGCTCGCACTGTTGGAGTGCGAGGAAGCATTGATTGACTTGATAAACACCGTCTGTCTTCCCCGCGGAAAAAGCCATTATGTTCAAGATCGACATATTCGTCGGTCCGGTCCAACCATCTGACATAATGGTCACGCCGAATGTCCGCCACAGTGGAATCTGGTCTTGTTTGTACTTTTGCCAGTCCTCGTACTCTAGCCCCAAATACTTGCCCGCGATGTCGTGCACCAACCGATACGGGCATCCAACGCCTATAAGAATAAATACAATTTTATTAATACATAATCGGGTATTAAAACCTTACAATCGTAAACATAAAGTCATAAATTAAATTACATGCTTGAGCTACGCAGAATAACATGTTGCGGAAGTGATGGTCAGCTGCGTGGCACCAGGGAATCCCTTTCATGATGAAATATTTTGCTATAGATCTTCCAACTTTCAAAATCACCTTCGGTAAAAAGATCAAATCATTTTTTTTTTGTTTTGAGGAAGGCCTATCATACAGCGCGGGGGAGGTGGCGGCACCCGAAGCAGTTCCGTCACCTCTAGACTGGTCCTCTTCCCATTGACGAGCCACTGCTTCTTTACGGGCTTTCTTAACTTGCTTCGCCACTTCTCTTTCAATGTCAGAGTCTTCTTCATCAGAAGATCCAGCAACGCTATGCAAAATACATTCCCGTACGTTTTGGTTGAAATCTGTCTTCTTCTGGGCACTCAATAACACCTCCCTAATAAGGTTACGTGTGTCGTTGGGGATTTCAGTACACGGTGCAACATTTTTACCCTTATTCACGCCACTCAAATGCTTCTTCATTCTAGTGATTCCTCCACCTTTAATCTCTTTGCCGCAGTAATTGCATTTGAATCCGGAGTTATTGCTCGGATCCCCAATAGGAGTGCAATGCTCCCTCGCAAGTTCTTCCTTACTTATTTTGAACCTAAACAGCAACACGAATGACGAGAATAGTTAAAAAAAAATACACAAAATGCAAACTTTAGGTACTTTTGCCGCAAAAAACAATTTTACCTCAAATAGGAAATTAAACTGAACCAGAATCTTATATCCTAATAGGAATAAATATTTAATCAAATATAACAGCAAGAAAAATGAATAAATTACCTCAGAAATCACAAAATATAAACTTCTAGTACTTTTGCCGCAATTAAGCCAACATCCGTATTAAGCTCAAATCTGCAATTTATTAGAACCAAAATGTCAGATTATTATCTCAAAAAATATTTAATTAAGCAAAACAGCAAGAAAAATGAATAGATTACCTCACAAATCGCAAAAGATGAACTTCTAAGACTTTTGCCGCAATTAAGCGAAAATCAGAATTAAGCTCAAATCTGAAATTAAATTACACCAAAATATTATATTATTATTTCAAAAAATATATAGTGAAGGAAAATACAAAAAAAAATGAATAGATTACCTCGTAAATCGTAAAAGATGAACTTATAAGACTTTTGCCGTAATTACGGAAAAATCCGAATTAAAATCTAATCTGCAAAAAAAAAATAGACCAAAATCACAGATTAATACTTCAATAAATAATTAACGAAATAAAACCTAATTTTGTTTTGAAAAATTACTTCGAAAATAAGAAAAAATATCAATTTATAAACTTTTTAACACAAAAAAATTTAAAAACCGATAAAAATAAACGTGCAATCTGAAAATGCAAGACCTCAAGGCTCTAAAACATCCACATTTCTTAAGAACTACAATATTCTTAACCCCATAACATCAAGTAGTCATTAAACATAAGTAAATTTCTATTAAATTCCTAAAATCAAAACTTTATCTACTTTTGCCTAACAAGAATAATAATCCGAAAATAACCTAATTATAACAAATTAATTATAAAATAAGTCATCATAACATGAGTTCATCCTAAAATATCCTTAAGAGTTCAAAAAAATAAACACAATATGTAAAAGTTCCAATCTTTATCAATTTTAAACATAAACCCTAAGGATACTTAACCCTTTACTTTCCAACTCATGAAAATACCTTAAAAATCATCTAAACGAGTATATATCAACAAATAACGATTGATTCATGTAGAATAAACATTATGAGTCATTTATCTTCCTAAATATACAAAAAAATTGCAAAAATTCGGGTTAAAATAGATAAACTACAAACTTTCGAAACTTATGCCACCCATGTGATAATCCACGAAATGAGATGAAAGATTCGAAAATTTCAGCACTTACCAGCTCGATTTTCGTCATTTTGCATAAAAAATGAGAGGGGACCAGCGACAAAAAGGGGAAAGTGAGGCTGAAGGTAGGGTTTCATCGAAAGAAACATATTTATACTCCTAAAAAGTTTTTTAATATTGCTCGAAAAGTACCACAATTTTCGCTCATTTTACAAGCAGCCCAGCGATAATCGTTTGTTGATATCCTTGCCGATTTTCGCGATTTTCCAACGAAAAATCATAAAACGATAAGTGTTATAGTGGATTATTTACCGAAGACCATCGGCAAGATCGGTAATCGTCGATTATCGACGATAACCAACGAAAATTCAATCCTTGCTTCAAACATGATACCCTGTGACTTTCAAAGTTTTTTTGCGCTATCAAAATTTGCAATTAGATAGTCCATCCAGGGGCGGAGCTAGAGCTCCGACTAGGGGTGAAACCGGGTCGGGTACCCGGTTTTTTTGAAGTACCCGGTACCCGGACCCGGTTTCCGGGTAGTTGAAATTTACTACCCGGTACCCGGTACCCGAAATCCGGGTACCCGAATTCCGGGTACCCGAATTTCCGGGTAGTTGAAAATTGGTACCCGGTTTTAGTACCCGGTACCCGGTTTGGAAACCAAGTTCGGATTTTCAACCGGATCCGGGTTTTTACCCGGATCCGTTTTATTTTTTTTAATAGAAAAACTAAATTATCTCAAAATAAACATTACACATGTCTCGTACATAAAAAAAAAACATGCATCCATTGTCTAAAACTTAAAATACATTAAAAAAACATATGATAAATCACTTCGAGTTCCTCCGGCTTTCCATAATAATTTCACCGTCCGCACATCAAAAATTAAAAAAATATTTTAATAAAACCCTAAAATTAGAAATGAAAATGAGAGATGAGTGTCGAGCCCTAACCCTAAATTATTTTTTAAAAAAATTAAAAATTAAATAAATCGGGTATTAAACCGGGTACCGGGTACCCGGTTTTTAAGATTGCACTACCCGGTACCCGAACCCGGTTTTAAACCGGGTACCGGGTACCCGGATCCGAATTCCGGATTCGGATTCGGATTCGGGTTTTAGATTCGGATACGGATTCGGATTCGGGTTTTTACCCGGTTTTCGGGTTTTATTTGCACCCCTAGCTCCGACTAAGAGGGGGCGAAATTGGCTATATATTTTATAATAAAACGAGACATTGAAGCAACTGTTATAGATTGCATTATAACTATTTTTTATGAACTTTCGATTTATGAAAATAGTTCATTAGGATCTCTATATGATTAGAAACCTACATGTTACGTTCTCAAAATATTAATATTTTTTTTTTCAATATTTAAAACTTTGCACGTCTTAAATTGATTGGTGGTTTTTACTCTCTAGTTTTGTAAGTTGTAATCATTTTAGTATACTTATAATTAAGTAAAGTACAAAATACCATGAAAAAAAAATATACTCATAAAAAGTGTTGCTAAAATAAATAAATAAAATTTGGTGGGCTTGAGTATTGAACCATGGACTATAACTTGGAGGAGAACTTTGGGACTAACAAAACTCCACTAGACCATAGTGATATTTATTCTACCAATGCTATGCTTATTATTTATACATAAACTTATAAAAATATGAATAAATAAAAACAACGTGCTCGGACCAAGTGGGGGCGGCCGCCCCCACTCCGCCCCTGAGTCCATCCATGGTAAAGGCTCTTAGAATATAAGAGCAAAGCATCCTTTTTATAAAATTTGAAACCATAGTATTTATTAATTATTATGCATACTCATTTAGCTTTAACCCATATATATATATTCAGTATATAAAAACATGTCATTGCATTAAAATAGAAATACAAATAACTATGGTCATGGACTATAATATGGTGATGGACAAAAGAATATACCTAAAAGCTAAAACTATATTATACTCACTGTACGGGGATGAGGTTTAAATTAGTCTTTACTATTAAATAACGTACGTAACATTAACATTCATGCATGTGATATGTATATAGATAGGTCTAGAGAGATAGAGCATCAAATTGTGCATTTACGAGTCATTACCTCTTGTACACAAACCCTCACTTTAAATATATCTCAATTTCATGTAAGAAAATAGACGACGAACTTTTTATTAACCCTCACTTTATGGTTTGAAAAGGAAAAACGTTTAATTTAATTGCAATGTTACTCAATTTGGAAGCTAAAGCGTGGCTAGTTCTTGCAAATTCAGTTACAATTATTCCTTATCTCATTAAATGATTTGACATCATAGTTGCATGCTATTTTAGTGGTACCACTAATGACACAAAAATAAATGTCATCTCTTAAGATTCACATGTATAGATTAATTGTGACACTTACTATTCTACTAAAAACTAAACATTAAAAATATGAAACATTGTTTATATACATTAAACGCACAAATTCGTGTCTTTCTCCAAGGAATTATAACTCATTGTTTGTATGTATTATTAATAAAATATTAAAAAAATTAGGAAAAAAAATCTTAATCCTTTGATTTTAATGTGATAAGCACTTGGTGAAATTCTAAAAGGAAAAAAAAATCCTCTCTTTTTTGGTGTTAGTGGACACACGGTGGCAAAAATATATATTAGTATAAAATTTGATGAAAATATTGAACAAATTTATTGTTAGATAATTTATTATAATTTAAAGACTTACATCCACGTCAAACTCGTCGACCGCTTAATCATGTGGATTATGTTATCAACTATTTTTATTTGAAATGTGTAATATATTTATAAATAATTTGTCGCTCAGATTAAGTAGTAATAAGAATAGTAAAGTACGAGGTTTATAACCCGCGCGTTGCTGCGGGTTATATTTTATTTTCTCTAAGCAAGAGAAATTTTATAGCTTTGTATTTTTTATGTGTAATTTTTAAGTAATTTGTTTTTTGTGTGTATTATTAGTCAATCTTTTTTAGAGTTAGTTACATGATATTTAAATGTAATTGGTTCAAAAAATAAGTCTGCATAATAAAAGTATCTCATTTTAAAAAAAAAAATCCTTATTAACATTCATTAAGAGATTTATATGGTATCTATTTCCAAAAAGAAATATTTTTCGTACATATATTTATATATATATATATATATATATACATAAAGATGCATTATTCTATTAAGAAGAATTTGGCGTATATTCTAAAAGTGTTGCAGTTTGTTGCATGGGCTGACTTCTACACTATAAAATTAAATAATGATAAGATACCTCCACAAACCGTAGAAGTCATTGGAATAATGCATGCCAGACTCTTCTTAAGGGAATAATGCATGTGTATATAAATTATATATACATATATAATATACATAAAAATGTATGAAAAATACTTATTTTTTGGAAATTGATACCGTAGAAATCTTATATTGGATGTAATTAACGCAGTTTAAAAAAAAATAAAAAGATACTTCTATGACGTAGACGGCTCTTTTAGTCCAATTACATATATTATGTAATTAACCCTAAAAAAGATTCACTGATAACACGGAAAAAATAATAATCAAATTGCTTAAAAGTATATACAAAAATTATCCCTAGCAACTCACGGGTTATATACCTCGTACATAACTAAAGCTTGCTTCATTTTTACAAATCCACACGCATATATATATATATATATAAGTAATTATCTTATTTTTAAACTTAGAAGTAAGAACAATTGATGTTACATATTTGTTACACTTTAATATGTAACGAAAAACCCTTTGCAATTTGATATTTTTCGGTTTAGATTTAATTATTTTTTTAAAATATTTTCACAATTAAATGATTCCAACTAAATGTTTTAAGAAAATAAATCTAAACCTAAAAAATTTAAATTTTTCAGAATTTATTGATATTTTAACTTAAATTTGTTTAAATTTTAGATTTTTTTTATAAAAATAATTCGAATTGTTACAAAAACATAACCTTAATAGTACACTGTAATATATTTATGTATCATATGTATATTTATATTGTAAACTATAATATACAATGTAGGAGAACCTGTATCGTATGCATCATATATTTGCTGTCACACATCCAAATATATTTAGTGAATAATATGCATTTTTTTTATTGGTGCGCTATTTTATCATTTGCGTTGAAAGAAAGCACTTGCAATTTTGTAAATATTATTTTAGGCTTTGATAAAAGAAAACACCACTTGATATTAAAAAACTTGGTCATGTCTCAGGAAGAGATACATGTATAATATTATTCTAATGCAAATCTTCGAGACAATTAAATGAAGCTCTAAAATCAAATTGACGTCAGAGAGCTCCAAAGAAGCAGAGAGAGTGAGGTTTTTTTTTTTTTTTTTTATAAAGTGAAAAATCTGACATTTTGTTTTTTACTTCGACATGTGTTATGTTAAAACCCCATATATTACTTCTTGATTGGTTAAATAAACACTCTGGAAACAACAATATTATTTTGCACTCCATATTAATTATATATAGGATTATAATAAGATAAAAAGAGAGATAGAGATGAGGAGAAAGTAAGAAAAGAAAAGGAAAACGTGGAAGCATAAGAGAAGAACACTTGGCAATTGTTAATTGGTTTTATTTTTACTGTAGCGTCTACAGTGAATTTGCCGTTTGTTTTAGTTATATAGTATAATGTCCAAATATAATAAAGGAAATTATTTGAAGGGTACGTAAGACTTGCTTAATTACAACAACAATTAATGCACGTAGATTGACTTTTTTTTTTTTTTTTTTTTTTGAAGGCAGCTTTGCTGCAGTGGGGATCGAACCCTTTATTAAGCTAAATTGGATTCAAATACTATAAGCAATATACATTTGTTAAAGGGGATTGAAACGTTTACAGTTTTTACTTATACAATTTATTCTTAGTAATTAGTCATAAAAAAAATATTTTTAATATTTTTAATGAGTGTTTTGTCATTCATAACTTCATATACCTTCATATGTTATGCATTTTCTGGATGTTACTCTTGTAATAACATAAAAATGACTATGAGCAGCAAAATCATGTGAAGAAGGTTGTTTAAAAATTACGTATTGTGGTAAATAATAACTAATATTGATTTTTGACATGAGGTACAGACCAACATGTTTAACTATAAAACATGCACCAATTTGAAACACATAAAAAAGAAACTGTTAAAAAAACTTAGTCAGAATAACGTTAATTCTTTTCATTTGTCTTAGGTGAGTTTAACTTGTTCTCGTCGTCTAAAGTTATTCTTTAATATACACATCTTTCCAAAAAAAAAAAAATCGGCATAAAATAAGTTCAAAATTCATTTAACAAATGAATACAAAAAACATTCTTTTCATATGTTCTAAAGATGTCATCAGTTAAAGAAGAGCCAATTTTTCATACCATGCATCCTCAATTGCAAATAGTCGAAGACTTTGTAGTTTAGCTTATGATCAACTTTCTGTTTGTTCTGACATCAAAGAAATATATCTCCACATTTAATAAATGCAAAATTAAAATATATGAAAAAAAGATAGAGAACAAAATAGCACTACTATTTTATGATTTAAAAAAATAAATTAAAAATACTCTTTGAGTTGTAACAATATTGCTACCAGGTGTCGTTGCGAGCTCATTGATGTATTTTCTTCACGTGAATGGAGATTTCTATTTTTACGCCTCCGGGCTAATGCTGTAAATACAGAAACCAGAAAACCGGATTTCCGTTTTTTTTTTATAAAAAAAATCCGGAACCAGAAAATCCGGTTCCGGATTTTCTGTGTTTTCCGGAATCCGGTTTCGTGTAAAGTTGTAGTTTTCTTTTTATTTTTTTAACCGGTTTATATCCATTTCAACGTAGTTTTTTTTAAAAAAAAAACAGAACAAAATCCGGAACCGGATTCTGCTTTCCGGAAAAAATCCGGACCAGAAAATCCGGATCCGGTTTAAACCGGAACCAGTAATTACTGGTTCCGGATTTTTCCGGAAAATAAAAAAACATAACCGGATACCGGTTTTTGTTCAGGATTTACAGGTTTACTCCGGGCCGTGAGCTGTTCACATCGAACCAGGGTGAAAAAAGAATAGTAAATACACAAACATTTCAAATTAAAATAAAAAGTGACGAACATATAAAACAAAAATAACCGAAATTGCTATATTAAAGAGAATAGAATATGGTAGAAAATATTTTTCATCTCAAAGAACCTTTGAAAATGAAGAGCTATAAAACGTGTTTGTCACTTGAACTCAATAAAATCTATCTATTTATAGGGCCTAGAAAAACTATAGATTTGAGACCCTTAAAATTCCAAAAACTTACTATCATTATTTTACAAAACTTTATTCATTTGAGGCCCTTGTAATTCCAAAAAATGTTACCCTCATTTTTTTTACACAACTTTATTCTACTTTAATGCAATTAACTTATCATCTACCATTCTACTTATTTATCGTCAACAGTAACCACACTAAAGCTCAAGACTTGTTTAATATTAATAAAAATAGTTTTCATATACCAATTTCATATGAGTATATGACACAACTACCGGCGTTTGACAATTATAAATTCCAATTATTTTCACAATGATAAAAAATATATATATTTGTGCTAATAGCCTAATCTGCATTGAAAATATTTAGGATCATCAATTACAACAAAGTAATATTCTATAAATGAGTGGAATTGAAAAGAATCACATGTATGTATCGACTAATTAATAAAGAGATTTATACATTTTCTATAAAATAAAATAAAAATAAAAAAAATAAAAAAAATTAATGCACCACTTTTTGTGGAAATTAATAACAAAAAGAATAAAAATTCTATAAAAATTAGAATTCCCAATACGATGTTCTTGTTATGCCAAATTGTTAACTCTCTTTGTAGTTTCTCATTTTCTCAACGCTTTGATCATATCATGCCATGTCACTTGTGAGTTCCTCCTTTTATAATATATAGATTTTAACAACTAAAAAAAAAGTATGAAATATACTATAACGCGTCGTTGAATACATTTGTAATTAAAAGTTTCTAATATCAATATTATTTTCGCAGATTTCAACTTTGTGGTTTATTATTCGAAAGTAAACGAGGCAAAGTACCCCGAAACACATTACAATGATAAACTACAAAGTTAAAATCTGCAAAAAAATATTGATATTAGAAACTTTAAACTACAAATGTACTTAACGACGCGTTATAGTATATTCATACCCTTGATTTTTTTTATTTTTATTTTTTTTGGCGAAAATAAGGTGCAAGACAATGTAAACTGTCTCGAATAGACAAGATGATGTTTGCAAATTGATCGTTGTCGAGAAGAACTCCCAAGCACCCATCTCTCGAGACTTTTGATGGCCTCTATCCTCAATCTCAAATTCTATGTTTTGAAGAGAACCTCTGCTGCATATTGTTTCATGAGTGCAAAACTAGTCACCGTTTGCGTTATTATTTTTATGCAATACACTACCATCCATAAAAATAATATTCACAGCTATGGATGATCTAGAGGGAAAATGAAAGGCAATTGATGCGGGTCAAAAATTCGGACTTCAAAGCTCTGATGAGGGTAGTAAACTCATTGTTGCACAGTATAAAATCCACAGCAGCACCCATCTCTCAATCTACCGACCTATATGCCGGGCCGTAAGTCCAATACATAGATTTTGACCGTTACAGTGTTTGATCCCTTTTTCGACAGCAACAAAAGGGTTAAAATGTAAATTAAAAAACTAATAATGGTAATATTATGATAATATGTTATTTGTACTTGTAGAGTTATACTTGTATAAAAAAAAAAAAAAACAATGATGAATCGTTCATCATCGGAACTTGTCTATTCTTTGTGATTGCAAGAAAGCACCCCTATATTAATAAGCATCTAATCTAGTATTTAACTATTAATTTTCTAGTTATTCCCTGAATAATACCATATTTTTCCTTTCTATAATCTAATAGAAATCAAATTTATCTTTTCAAATTTATCTTTACAGTATGTGATATAAATTTCAGCATTAACAAATATTATAATTTTTTTTCGAGTTAATTTAAACGACATCTAAACTTTCTATATTTTATAATTATGTGTTTATATTTTCACAAGTGGGTCAAAACCCATAACTTTAGTATGTAAATGTACGATCAATTTTCTTATCTCATTCAATAATTTAAACGCTACGTATCGTGTTCTGCAATATATCAAGAAAAATAACAGAGCAACAAAATCCTAACTAAGCTTTCTATGATAACTCTAAGAGAATAAAAAAATAAAGGATAATATATAAAAATAGGAGTATATGTGACAAAGCAAAATAAAATAAGATGAATCGAAATATATCATGCATAAACACAAAAGAAATGTCTTGAAAATTTTAATGTATTTCACTATAAAGTTTGTTGAATTAAGCAACACAAATATTGTACCACTTAATAATTTTTTCTCTTTTGATATTTGAGCGTAAGTACGTGCGTATGTTGCTCCGCCTATGTACCCCAAGACCATATAACAGTATCGACGTCCAATTGCTTCCATACCGAATTAATGCTTTTAAAACAAGAGACACACATACTAATCTAGTTTAATAAATATGTCAAATACTTAATGTTTCAGAGTTTAATCATAGACATACATGTATACCTCATAAAACACTTCAACAAACCCTGAAGAAAGAAAAAAATGAATCTTGACCTTATTTTCTTGCGTGAGTAATATTACTGCCATACAAGTGTGATGTGTCTATCATGTAAACAAACTTTAGGTGAACATGAGGGGCGGACCCAGGAAATGTCATTGGGGATGACGAACAATAAACAAAGACCAATACAATAAACTTTAAATAATAATAAATATCATTAAATTAGACGTTGTTTAATAATGTCTGAAAACACATCATTACATCAAGATTAAGAACAAAGATTATGAAAAATTGAGAACGAAAATTATGAAAAATTAGAGATGAAGTTATGCGCATGGTCATGGAGATTGGAGAGGGGCAAAGAAACCAATGACAATTGACATGAAGAGAGAGAAACTTTTTTAGTCTTTTTTTACTATTTTAAATTAAAATACTATGAAAAAAATTTCTTTTCCCAAAATTGTGGGGGTGACATCAGCCACCCCTGTTATAATCTTGACCTTATTTTCTTTCGTTTGAGTACTATTACCGCCATAAAGTGTGATGTATCCATCATGTAACAAACTTTAGCTAAACACGAAAGAGTTAGAATCTTGACATTGTTTTCTTGCGTTTGAGCACTGTTGCCGCCATACATGTATGACGTGTCCGTTATGTAACAGACTTTTGGCGGAATATGGAAGAATTACAATATTGATCTTGTTTTCATTTCATCGAGTACAATTTCCACTAAAAAAAATTCGAATTTTTTTAGCATACGTAATACAAGATTGAGTACTTATGCCGCAGATAACGAAATTTATTCCCATGCTTGAGAGCCCAACATTTATTGAATTGGTCGAAAGAGGCCCATCAGGCCCAAACCCATTTCTCCTCCGTCTCCGAGCTCAACACGAAGCTCCAGAGCTCGCAACAATGGAGGAAGACAAAGCCGCTGCGTACTACGAGGAGCTCACTCGGAAGGGCCACGGCGCCGCCAGGTTCAAGCAAGGCCTCGGCTTCGCCTCAGCCTCCGCCTCCGCCTCCGCCTCCGACGCCAGTGACGTGCCGCAGAGAGGCTCGGCGCTCGTGTCCTCCTCGTCGTCCTTCCTTAGCAGCTTCGTCAGAGCCTCCAGCCCGAAGAAAGCGTCGGAGGTGGAGAAACAGTCGCGGCTCGAGTCGATCCAGAGTAAGCTTAGCAAGAAGAAGGATGCGAAGCCGAGGAGCCCTGACAGACGCGGAGCTAGGGTTCGTCGGAGTCGGAGTCGGAGCAGGGATAGGGAGGAGGAGAGAGAAAGAGAGCGTCGCTCGAGGCGCCGGAGTCGAAGCCGGAGCAGAGAGAGGCGAAGGGATGGCGACAGGAGGCGCCGGAGAAGCCGGTCTCGGAGCGATTCCGGCGGAGACAGGCGTCGGAGGGAGAGGAGGAATCGGAATCGGAGTCGTAGTGCGTCGCCGCTGCGAGACCGGAAATCGGAGAAGAAGAACGGAGCCGTTGATTATTCGAAATTGATCGAAGGATACGATAAAATGGTAGGAATTCGGTCCTGAATTTCGGTTTTCCGTGGATTCTGAGCTTGGTTTGCAAGAATCATGAAGCTTTTCATTGCTTTTTTGTGCCGCGAACAGTCTCAAGCTGAGAGAGTCAAAGCGAAGATGAAGCTTCAATTGGCCAAAACTGGTAATTCTCATCGCTTTCTGTGTGTTAATTTCAAGCAAATTGATATAAGAAATGGAATGCGAAACCGATGATCGGTTCTGATTTCGGATTAATGCAGTTGAAAAAGACGAGACGAAGGGCAGCTCGGGCTGGGAACGGTTCGAGTTCAACAAGGATGCGCCGCTCGACGACGAGGATATTCAAGGTTGAACATCCATGATATAACCTTAACTAGTTTGTCATTCAAAGAACTAAGCTTGTTTCTTACTCGGGAAGGATAATTCGCGGGGCGAAGAGTTAGATTACACGTTGTTTCTGTTGTTTGTTATCGAACTGGATTGACCGAATATCTTGAAATTCACCCTATCCTTGCAGCTGCGGAGGACGATGTTTCGTTAGTGAAGCATATTGGCCAAAGTTTCCGTTTCTCTGCTGTCCAGGTACGTAGCGTTGCAGCCTAAAGATCCGTTTTTCGTTCCTCCACGCTTTTAGTATCTGGTGATTCTGTTTTAGGGTTTGAGCTTGTTCCGCCATTAAGTGTACTGTTTGACCATTTAAAGAAGCAAAGTGTTATTCATAAACTAGACCCCTGATGAGATGCATATCCCGGCCCGGGAACATAACAAATTCGTCGTGCTTGTATGATAAAAGTGTTTCTTAGTTTCTAATCTTACTGGTTTGGCGAAGGAAAAACGAGAGCAGAAAGTCAGAGATGCTCATGAGGAGGCCATGTTTGGCGTCCCAGCATTCGCACCATCCGTTACGAAAGCGGATGAAAAGGTCGACTTCGAGGCCGAGGCCGAGAATTTTCAAAAGGACGTAAACGAGAGCGCTGCTGCTTCAAGCCTCTTGAGTGAGAAGGTAATGGCATTTTTCATTTCATGTCGTTTTTGGTAATTCCCGAAAGCTTGGATATTTATGAGCTCGGTTTCAGGTGCTCGCAAAACAACAAGGTTCGTGGCGCGACCGTGCACGTAAACTTAAAGACTGAGGCTAGATGAACGAATAGTCCTCACCCGCTTAACCGTGACGATTTGGAGATGGAATCTCGCCACCATGAATACATACACAGATAGATTGTATGGAAGTTTTGATACCGTCATCATCGAGATTGTATAACGAGAAAGAGAAGATCATAACCCAGTTTTAGCCTTTTTATTATCAAATATACTCTTGGAAGCGTTAATTGGCCGGGATAACGATTTCATCTAAGTCAATTAATTAGCGATGAAGAGGGTGATGATGGAGATGTTAACACGGTCTTAGACTTAGAATCGTCAACTCAGATAATTAATGCCTTTAAGATTATAATAATAATGTAAAAATAAGAACTTGAGAAACATGTAGATATATATAACATAAGTTAATTACACAAATGTATATCGCTAATGGGAATTACCATGATATGTTAAAACTTAAAAGATTGTTTATTTTTATTTTTTAAGATTTGAAAATACAATAACATGTCAAAGCTATGATATGTTAAAAGATTTAATTTTTTTTATTAAGCAATCCAATCCAATGGGCGATAGTTGGAGGTTGGGCCCGCTAACCTGCGTTGAGTCCATACCTGTATTGCATAGGGACGCGTAAAATGTGCACGTGTCAAGTCATGATTCGTAGTCTATTTAGCTGAAATTACCTCACGCCACTCCACCAACAGCCAATCAGAATCCACCAAAAAATAAATAAATAAATAAATAAATAAAAACGCTTAATCAGTGAAAGAGAGTCAAAAGCCTCCCTCAAATCGTCCTCTCTCTCTCTCTCTCTCTCTCTCTCTCTCTCTCAGAATCCAAGCTATGGCGGCGAGTCGCTGGCTCAGGCCTGAGGTATTGCTCCTAGATCTACCTTTCCTGGTTGATCTTTTTTGCAGTTCAGTCCATGTTCATGGCGTGAGCTTTTCTAGGGTTCTGTTATATATATATATATATATATATATATATATATACTGTGAAATTCGAATTGGAGTGTTTGTGTTTCTGATTCTTGTGCGTTCGATCAGGTTTATCCGCTTTTCGCATCGCTGGCTGTCGCCGTCGGGATCTGCGGGTTTTCGCTGGTTCGCCATATCTGCATCAACCCTGAAGTCAGGTCTTGCTTATCTTTGCGTTGACTAAGGGAGATATTTTTGTGTCAATTATGGATTTTGGTTGGGTTTGACTTAGATTTATGATGGAAGATACGAGTTAGGTTCATGTTGAGATTGGATGTTTGAATAATTGTTGACCATGGTCTAAAATTAATGCAAGGATGGATTGATTAATAAAAAAAAATTAGACTGTGATTAGTAGAATAAAATCGATCGAAGTCTAGTTATCATCATGGTTTTCATCCGAACACGATTCGGAGAATAGACGGATCGATTTGAACTTGAAGGGTTTATGTTAATCAGCAAAAGATTGAAATTGGAAAGTTATAAACGGATTTCTCAATCAGGATTTGCCTTTGACGAAGTTATTCACGCTTTATTTATAGTTGATAGTTAGTTCTCGAGTCTATTGTGCTCGTATTTTTGCACAAGGGTCAGGGTCACCCTTCATGGCCGTCATGAGGCGTTTTTTCGTTTTTCTGGTGCCTCAGGAACGCCTTGCAAAGACTTGGTTGTGACTATAGATTTTGTAGTTACATGCAAACATGTAGTGAAGTACAAGAGAATTCTTGTGTGATACAAACCGGCCCATCGGGTCCCGTGCTTATGTTGGTTTGCATTATTGTCGGCTAACCAAAATTGTGTCTTCTGTAACCAGGGTGACTAAGGAGAACAGAGCCGCGGGAGTTCTGGATAACTTCGCCGAGGGAGAGAAGTACACCGAGCATTTCCTTCGGAGGTACGTCCGAGGAAAGTCTCCCGAGATCATGCCCGGTATCAACGGCTGGTTCACCGACCCAAGCCGGAACTAAACAATGGCGGAAACTTCACTAATCACCATGCATTTTGATGATTTCAAAATTTGTTTTTATCGTTTTTTTTTTAATTCCATCAGCTGATTATGGAGCTGCAAAATTATACTGTGATAAATCATGGACAAGAATGTGGACATGAGCTTGGTTTGTGTAAGATAAGAACAGCACATTGGAAATGTTTGAATCTGCATCTGATTTACTAGAAAGTGGCTCTTGGTTGGAATTTGTGTTTTGAGATCTTTTAATGTGTGTATATATATATATATCTTTATGGGCAAATTTGCAAAAGTTAGAGAATTTATGGCTTTCAAATGATGATTATAACTTAGTAGAGGAGTTGGGATTGGGAAGCCTTATGCACCCGGAATGTCGAAAGACGATACACGACGGTGGTACGACACACAACACTAATACAACATGATATAAATCTTGAACAAGTACAGTTAAAGTATTGCGCAGAAATAACTAGACACGAATTGCTATCCCGATTTCGAAGGATAACTGGGGTATAAGTCACTTCTGCAATTTCCTCTAAGTTGACGATACAATGGTAAATTACCGATGAACATACCGAGATCACGGGACCATAACACATACTTCTTCGAAAGGGATCAGCGAGAGCAAAGTTAAATGCAACGGGCAAAAATTCTCATGTCAACCTAATAAAAATACAAGAAAAGATACACCAAAAATTCTGTAAAAATGATGAGCCTAACTAAGATTTGGAAGTCTATTGTACAGGATTGAACTTCAACTTTGATGTGGTAATCACCAGAAACTAGAAATAATTTCCGGTTCTTATGACGGCGACGAGATGGAGCGAAGTGTCAACCACCGGATTTCAATTGCCCAGTCGATCCTTTCCGAAATAAAAAATAAGTTACCAGCCATTCGGTTCGATCATCGAGTGGACCCAACGCCATTAAATTTTGACCAACTCAGCGCTCGTTGTTGCACTTGATTTCTATAAGTAGTTGGTAAACGGACGTCCTTATAATGTGTGTCGTCGTGGAAATATTATGGAGGAAAGTGCTCGGCATCAATAGAAGGAAAATTGGAATGCATTACCCTCATTCCTCGTAGCAAACTCTTCGCCGTTTCCTTTTCCTACAAACAGCACGTTCAAAACAGACGATTAATGAGTTAGCTCGTATAAAAAGGCATTACTATGGATGAGAGATGAAATTTATGTCGTTTCCGGGATTAAACACCGGGATTGGGATTTTACCGGTCCTGGTTTTAAAACCAGGATCGGGATAAGTTTAGCCCCCAAAATGGTTCTGTTTAGTTTATTTAATTTGGGTTTTTATTTTATTTCATTCCTCAAGGTTATATTAGGGGTTTATTATTTAATTTGATTTACTTATTTAATTAGTTTTCTATTTTATTTTTTGGTTTTATTTTACCGGTAAACAATCGGTCTGTTCTCTGTCCCGGTAACTAATTACTGTAAACAATCAATTTATACCAGTTGTTTGCTGATAGATCGATACTGAAAAATCAGTTTTTACAGGTTTTTTCTGGTTCCAGACAGTGACAAAAATGTCTCGAAATTCCGGTTTCACCCATAGCGAATACGACTTGTGTTTAGTTTATGCCATATATTAAACACGAGCAAGAAGACATACCGGGCCAGTGTAATCCAAAAGCCGTGTACAGTACACCTCGGCTTCTTCGAACCTCTTCAAATTCTTGTAGTACGTTGCGAGAAACAACAACGCTTCCACCATGTTCGGACCTTCTCTCTCTTCATCTTCCATCCTCTCCAAATCCTTCTTATAATAAAACGCCGCTTCCTCCGCACGTCCAAGCTCGTTATGGAGCTTCGCCAGTTGGTGAAGCGCAATCGCTTCCCGGTCATTACAACTTACTGCACGTTTGTAGCATCTGATCGCCTCTTCAAGCATTCGAAGCTGGTCGGTCTCGTAGCACTGAGCCATCGCGATCCAAAGCCGGGAATCACTCGGTTGCAAGAACACGGCTTTTTTGAAGTAATGAAGCGCGTAAAAGCGCATAGCCATCATCTCGTACGCTTGACCTAATCCGTACCAAGCTCGGTAATCACATTGGTTTATGTCTATGGCACGGCGATAGGCGTCGACTGCTGCAGGCGTGTTCTTCATCTCGACGTACTCGTGGCCCATCAGTGTCCACGCCGATAAATAATTTTTGTCCAATTTGAGCGCTCGTTTGAAGTACAGAACCGATTTTTCGTGTTGCCCTTTTAAAGAGTAGTAGTTTCCAATGATGCAACACGACTCGGGTCGGTATTTGTCGGTCGTGAACACACGATGGGCGAGGTAGCTCAGAGCGGAGAAGCACTCCTTTGCGTACAGCACGTTGGAGTACATATCCATGTCTTCGACTCGATAAGGGTCATTTCGTAAAAGTTCTTCGAAGATCGCTTCGACTGTTTCAAATTCCCTCAAACTGTATTGGGCTTTCGCGATTTGGGCTTGGATATGCGTGCTGAAGCTGAAAGTTCCTTGGAGATATTCGTATTTCGTTAAGGATTCAGAGTGCATTCTTAGTTCTTGGAATGCGCTAGCGAGGAAGAAGTCTTTCATCCAATGATCGCTGAGATTGAGACTGTTTAAAGCGTCGATGGAAGTGCATAAAGATTGTAGCTTTGACCAAGCGTCCCAGTTCCAAGGGTAGCTGTTGACCGATTCCACGAGAACCGAACGAGCGAGATTTTCACTGCCTTTCTCTTTTAAGACAATCCCGTACAAGTATAAACCGAAAGGGTCAATGGTGCCGTTCTTGCGAAGTGTTGAGAGCTCTCTTTCGAGAGAGACCAATTCACTGTTTGTGGCGTCGGTCTTGCCTAAAGGTCCTTCGAGTTCTATCATTTCTTCCTCTTTCCGCTTTTCTCCGGCCTAAGAGAACAAAAAGAATCAAGAAGGTAGAATAATAACAGAAAAAATACCGATAAATCACGGCACCGACTTCTTAACTAATCTGTTTCATGTTTGATAGAGCGATGAAAATGATATGATAAAAAGCGTCATAATCCAGTCTTAATTTATGTATAAACGAGTTTCTTATCTCAAACACTTACAAAGCTAAGTTATAATATGACTCGGATGCTGTGCAAACATTCAAAACCCGTAAAAGTCCGTTTTAAGAGAACGAAACTAACCAGGTACAGTGCGTAGCAACGCAAGAACACAGATTTCTTTCCCTTCTGATCCCGAAGCACGTGAGCGGCTCGTCTGTACTCCCGGCACTCAAAATACGACTTAGCCAAGAGGTAGAAATCACCGTCCACGATCTCGTCTTCCTCCATCGCCGGTGTCGACACGTAGGACACGCCAGCAGCGGGAGTCGAAGTGGCATCGTTGGTCCGGAATCTCCTGCGAATGCTCGAGCTTCCGCGGTGGAATCTCGTGTTCGCCGGCGTGAACTTCGCAGGATCCTGCTCGATCCCCACGAGCTGCTCGGCCGCCCTGCAATCCAACGACGTAATCGCCGCAGACACCCAAAACGCAGGATTGATTTTCGAATTCAAACCCAAACCTAAATCGCTACTTCAATCAATAAAAAGAAAAACTTCACAAACATTCAAAAATCGCGAGATCAACACAGAATCCTCGGGTTTTTTTTTGTTTGTTTTCAAAAGCAAGAAGAAGAATCGACAGAGCTAGGGTTTGGAGATGAAGAAGATTACCATTTGGAAGCGGAGTACAGGCATCGATCGGTGAGCTGGCGAATGGCGGTTCGGAGCTCGTTCCTGCAACTATCTTTGGAGCTCATCTCTCTCGTCTCTCGGCGGAGAGAAGCTCTGGCATTGGCTTCGAAAATGGAGGTTTGGTGAAGCTACGTGAGAGCCGCCATGAGAGTGAGAGTGAGACCTTCAATTTCAGTTTGAAATTTGAAGACAAGTTTCGAAAAATGGCCACTTTTTTATATTATAGGACCAGAACGCCCTCCTGAGTTGAACAAAAAATAATTCACAAAATAATTGCATAATTTATAATAAAATAAAATCTCTTTAAATTAATATTGGATAAATTAATAATTTTAATATAAAATATAAAATTGCATAATTTTCGTTATAATTATTCTATTTAAAACGAGAGAGGCATTGTATTCACATAAGCTTATAAATGTGGGATGAAATCCAATATCCGGTACTGGTTTTATTTTTTTCAGAATAAAACTAAAATTACAATTTTATGGTTTTAATTTTTATTCAGACTCAATGGGCCTGTTTGGCACAGCTTAATTTTTACAAAAATTATTTTCAGTTTTAGTTTAAAAAACAATATGTTTTTGAAAAAAACCGACAGGTGTTTGGTAAATTGTTTATAAAACAGTTGTTGCTTGTAACAAAAACTGATTTAGCGTTTGGTAAAAAAAATTATTTGGGCTAAAAAGACTAAAATAGACTAAAACCGTATTTTTGTTTTTAGAAAAAACCAAAAGCTATGAATCCTAGCTTTTACAATTTATGTACAAAAATTCAAAATCGATTTTGTGTTTTTTGGAAAAACAATTTTGCCAAACACCTGAAAAGCGGTTAAGTTTATTTTATAAACAAAAACAGGGCTAAATAAGCTGTGCCAAACGCACCCAATATCTGATTCCGGTTTCATATCGTATTTTATTTTTTCTTAGTTTTAAAATTAATCAAACAAAGTCGTTAAATTAAAAATATCAAACAATTCGGATAAAGTAAACAAAAGAAAAAGGAATTTCGATTTATTTCTAAAATTCGGAATTACATGTTTAATTACACATGAATTTCATATCAATAGTAACAAATTTTTATAGGCTCTATAGTCATATAGCCAAACTAGAAAAACTATTTTGCAAAATAGCCAACTTTTGGATTAATATTGCCAAATAGCCAATCAACCACATTAATAAATCACGAAAGACCGTATTACCCTTGTATTAACGTGTATTAACTATATTAACGTGTATTAACTAAGTTAATTTGTTTAAAAATAAATTAAATTTTTGTTAAAATTTTAATCACGATTTTTTATTTTTAAACAAATTAACTCAGTTAATACACGTTAATATAGATTTTCTGTAAACACTAGTAAATGTTCTTATTTTTAAGAAAAATTAACTTTGTTAATACACATTAATATGTTAAAAGAGTATTATAGGTATAAAATATGTTATTAAATAACCACCTCATCAATTTGGCTATTTTGCAAAGAAAAAAAAAGTTGTTATTTGGCTAATCAAACGTTTCAATTTGACTATTAAGAGCAATTTCTCATATATATTATAGGGTAAACAGCGGCTAATGTACCCAATGTTTGATCTTCTGCGGATTATGTACCCAATGTTTATTTTCGGCGGTTAATGTACCCAATGTTTGATCCGTTAGATATTTTCGTGTTTTCCGTCACTTGACCGTTAGAGAGTTATCCTTCTCTATATGTACACTTTTCGTATTTTTGACATAACTCACTCATTTTTTGTCCAAATTTTATGCACGACCTATGGTTGGAAAGATAAGAGATAGATCTACAACTTTGGTGTTTTAAGTTTTGTAAAATCAGTTTTAGAAAAATACGAAATTTCAAATACAACGTAAAACTGGACATTAGTTTAATGCAAAATATTTGTTTCGAGCAAATTTTAATATACTTAATGACTTTTTATGATGAAATGTAAAACTAAAAAGTTGTAGATAAACTTTTTATCTTTCCAAAGGGTGTTTATTTATAAATTTTGGACAAAAAATGAGTGAGTTATGCCAAAAATATGAAAGATTATTTTTGGCATAACTCACTAATTTTTTTGGCATAACTCATATTTTTGGCATAACTCACTCATTTTTTGTCTAAAATTTATAAATAAACACCCGTTAGAAAGATAAAATATTTATCTACAACTTTTTAGTTTTACGTTTCATCATAAAAAGTCATTAAGTATATTAAAATTTGCTCGAAACAAATATTTTGCATTAAACTAATGTCCAGTTTTACGTTGTATTTGAAATTTCGTATTTTTCTAAAACTGATTTTACAAAACTTAAAACACCAAAGTTGTAGATCTATCTCTTATCGTTCCAACCATAGGTCGTGCATAAAATTTGGACAAAAAATGAGTGAGTTATGTTAAAAATACGAAAAGTGTGCATAAAGAGGAGGATAACTCTCTAACGGTCAAGTGACGGAAAACACGAAAATATCTAACGAATCAAACATTGGGTACATTAGCCGCTGAAAATAAACATTGGGTATATAATCCGCAGAAGATCAAACATTGGGTACATTAGCCGCAGTTTACCCTATATTATATTATATTAAAATTTTAAAATGAAATAATCAAAGCTACGACGAGCCTTGTTGTTCAGCCACTTGCTCTGCTACTCCCTCGCCGACCCCCGTTGCCTCCGACTCCGCCGTGCCTCCGACCATCGAACTCGGCCACAACCTGTACTCTCTCTGTTGGATTTTGAGGTTGAATGTTGTGATTCTTGAAAAATCCATGTTTCTTTGCAGAAGCCCTAACTGCACTTTAATGGAGGTAATGTAAATTCATTCAATTTGCTTCTCCATATCCGCGGAGCTTTTGGGATTGCCTAAGATGTCAGAGCTATGCAACTTTGAGCATTGTAATGCCGTTCTCTAAACTTTGCTCTCGATCGAATCCGGTGGTGGCTTCGATCTCGTCTTCGGAATTCGGTTGATATTGTTTCCGTTCGGATTAGGAAGCTTTGATGTAGTGATGATCAATGTTCGAATGAGAATCGTGTGAAGCAGTTTATCTTAGTCCGAATTCAAAATCCGCAAGAAAATCCAATCTTGAGTCCCCCAAAACCTAGAAACCCCCACAATGCTCCTAATTCGCAGAGCCCTTCGAAATCTCCGAATTCGCTCTCTCTCCACCGCTCCACAGTCGAATCCACAACTAGAAGCTTCGTTCGTGGTCAACCTGGTCCTCAAATCGGACCCCAAAACCCTAGCCAAAGCCCTCCACGACCCGTCGATACAATGGAGCCAAGCCCTCGTCGACCAGACCCTCAAGCTCCTCTGGAACCACGCCCCCAAGGCGCTCCAGTTCTTCCGCGCCATGGCCGCGCACCCGCGCCACGTGCTCTCGGCCTCCTCCTTCGACCACGCCGTCGACCTCGCCGCGCGCCTCCGCGACCACCGCGCCGCCTGGGCTCTCGTCGCGCGCATGCGCGCCCTCCGCCTCGGCCCGACCCGCAAGACCCTTGCCATTGTCGCCGAGCGCTACGTGTCGGCGAAGAAGCCCGACAAGGCCGTGAAGGTCTTCCTCTCCATGCACCACCATGGCTGCGCCCAGGATCTGAGCTCGTTCAACTCACTCCTCGACTCGCTCTGCAAGTCCCGGCACGTGGAGAAAGCTCACAACTTGCTCAGGGCTTTCAGGAGGAAGTTCAAGGTCGATGTCATCAGCTACAACACGATCGCGAACGGGTATTGCCTGATCAAGAGACCGAACAAAGGGATCGAGGTTTTGGAGGAGATGATCCAGAGAGGGATGAACCCTAATTTGATCAGCTTTAACATCATGCTCAAAGGTTACTTTAGGGCAAATCAGATCAACGAAGCTTGGGAGTTTTTCCTGGAGATGAAGCGGAGGAGGTGCGAGATCGACGTCGTGACGTACACCACGCTGGTCCACGGCTTCGGCGTCGCCGGCCACATGGCGAGGGCGCGGAACGTGTTCGACGGGATGGCCAGAGCGGGAGTGCCGCCGTCGACGGCGACGTGCAACGCGCTGATCCAGATTCTGTGCAAGAAGGATTCCGCGGAGAAGGCGGCGGCGGTTTTCGCGGAGATGCGGGAGAGGAATGTGACGAGTTACGCGGTTATGATCCGGGGGTTCCTCCACTCAGGGAAGACGGAGCGGGCGCTCGAGCTTCTAGCCGGGATGGCGGCGGAGGGGTGTCGGCCGAACGTGCAGATCTATAACGTGGTGATCCGGTATCTGTGCGAGGCTGGGGAGATCGAGAGGGCATTTCGGTTTTTTGAGGAGATGGGCGGCGGCGAGTGTTTGCCGAACTTGGATACTTATAACGTGCTGATCGGGGCGATGTTTGTGCGGAGGCGGCCAGAGGATCTGGTGGCGGCCGGGAAGTTTCTGATTGAGATGGTCGAGAGGGGGTTTGTGCCCCGGAGGTTGACTCTCAGCCGTGTTTTGGACGGCCTCTTGCTTACTGGGAATCAGGGGTTTGCAAAAGAGATTCTAAGGCTGCAGAGTAGGTGTGGTCGTCTTCAACGCCGGCCCGGATTTTGAGGCTTTTGGATTCGATTGTTTGATGGTTTATAGGCTAAAAGCTACCTTCAGATCGTTACGCTCAAAATGTTTTACCATGAAAATAGTACCCGCAAACACAAGTGCAAGAATTAGAATCCGGAGATCGAAATGCACCTTACTCGCATAGCCCGCTTTTACCAGCAAAAATGTTAGAGAAATTATGAACACTATTAACAGCGTCAAGAACGTTATTCGCTGAGCCGTGGAGCGTCCCGGTGTATTTTGTAACCGCGAGTAATGACTCAAGTAGTAAGATCAACGTTCCTAGGTACAAACAAATGATATTAACGGTGAAGAGAAAATCGTCGACGTAGCACAAGGCCGTCGCCGGGTTACAAAAACTCACCCAATCGGATGAGTTAACATTCACAAAAACTCATCCAATTGGGTGAGTTTTTATAACCCGGGGACGGCCTTGTGCTACGTCGACGGTTTTCTCTTCACCGTTAATATCATTTGTACCTAGGAACGTTGATCTTACTACTTGAGTCATTACTCGCGGTTACAAAATACACAGGGACGCTCCGCGGCTCAGCGAATAACGTTCTTGACGCTGTTAATAGTGTTCATAATTTCTCTAACATTTTTGCTGGTGAAAGCGGGCTCTGCGAGTAAGGTGCATTTCGATCTCCGGATTCTAATTCTTGCAATTGTGTTTGCGGGTACTATTTTCATGGTAAAACATTTTGAGCGTAACGATCTGAAGGTAGCTTTTAGGGTGTCGATAGGGTTTGGCATACTTTCTATGATCATCGGCCGGGCTATTTGGTTGGGTTAGTTTCTAATTTGTGGGTGTTTTTACTATTATTCCTCGTATGCATAGCTATTTACTTAGCCTTCGTTCTTTCTATATTTGCTCATGATAACCCGGGTTTTTTTTCATTACCCGGATTTTCGGGTTTTGACTTTTCAAACCCGAACCCGGTTTTTTTTTCATTACCCGGATTTTCTGGTTTTGACTTTTCAAACCCGAACCCGGTTTTTTAAAGACAAAATCCGGGTTCGGGTAATTACCCGGTTTTTATTTGAAAACCCGGATTTTAAACCCGAACCCGGTTTTAACCCACTTTTTTTTATTTTTATTTCTTTTTATTTGAAGTAAAAACAATTATAAAGCCATTAATATATAATATTATCTAATCTTAAATACACCAATCCAAACTTTGTACACATACATGTAGTATTAATGTTAGTTTATAAATATAATACTTAGTAAAAAACAAGTTTATAAACATTAAAAAAATAAATTAAATATTTATAAATATTTATTTAAAAATCCGGGTTTTAGTAACCTACTAATTGGGTTTCGGGTTTTATAACTCAAAACCCGAAACCCGGAACCGGTTTAATTCGGTTACGGGTTTTTCAAAATTCTGTTTCGGTTTAATCCGATTTTAATTCGGTTTCGGTTTTTTTAAACCGGATTTGGTCCGGTTTCGGTTAAAAACCCGCATTTGCGGGTTTTATGTGCAGGCCTAATGATAACCATACATTTCTTAAGATTTTGTTCGTGTCTGTTTCAATAGCGTTGGTAATTTTCTCGGGATACGTGGTGGACCTCTTGCCCTTTATCTGGGTTCAACTCCTCTTACCTCTGGCCTTCGCTGTTGGTTACATATACATTGGCGTTTCTTATATTGTTATTACTAACAATACGAATATGTTTTCAAAATTTTTATTCTGGCTGTTTTTGTTTTGTTGTGTCACAATCTCTCTAGTTTATTTTCTACGTTGAAGGATAGAAGGACTAATTGTACTGGATCTTATTAATGAGAAAAAGAATGAGTTGTGTTTGTTTATTTTCTCATATAGCGGTCGGAGTAAGATTGTCGTATTCTACTTCTTGTTTTATCACCACAAATTAAAACATATATAATCAACTCACTTTTGGGGCATTATAATCTTTGTATCAGCCGTTTGATTATTAGAATGTTTGATTTTTTTCACGCATGCTTCATGTTAATGCCGTTTTTGGATCAACATGAAAAGCGGCCCATAACTTCGTTTTGGGCCGGGCCCAATGACCGCGCGATGGCCACGATGGGCTTAAAGCTCCTTTTTTCACCTTTGATATTCCGCCTCCGTTTCCGCTTCTGCAAAGAGTGTAAAAAACGTGAACTCACGAGGACGGCAGAGGGGGGGACTTCTGTCGCTCGCTCCGACGCTCAACATTAGTCGAGTACTTTAAGATCGAGAAGAGAGAATGGCGAGCAGAGGTTTTTTGGCTTGAGAAAGCTTATCGAAATGTGGTGCGGGGCTCTCGTATTTATAGAGAGCCTCGTGCGACCCCTAATTAGGGGTCGTAAGTCATGGTTTATGTTTTAGGGGTCGTTGCGACCCCTAAAACCATGCTTTTATCTTTAGGGGTCGTAGCGACTCCTCGACCCCTAAATTCATACTTTATTTATTAGGGGTCACAGCGAACCCTAATTAGGGGTCGTAACCCCTAAAAGCATGTTTTCGGAATAGATTCCGCATTAGTATTCCCAAGTCGGTTTTGAGTTGACTTTATCGGGGCGGGTCTCATTGACTTTTCTGAGTCTGGTCAGAGTTGACTTTTTCGGGGCGGACCCGGATTGCCTTCGTGGGCCTTTGGCGTTTGAGCCTTTTTTAATGTGTTTATTGGGCTGGGCCTTAACATTTTTAGGCTCTGAAAAATACCCATAACATTAACCCCCCAGTTTCTTAGGAGATTTAATCTTGCGAGAAACTTTAAGTCCTCTTCTTGAAAATCGGTTGGTGCTCAAGAAGAGCTTTGTTTTCTCGGGCCGAGTCATCTCAGTCCGAATTTCGCGCCTTAGCGTCTTACTTTTCCGGTCTTTGCGCCTTAGCGTCTTATCTTTTAGTAATTTTACCAAGTTTCGCACTTGAGCGTCTTACTTCTCGGTCTTATTTTCTCTGAGTCGGCGGGATTACGATCCGGCTTTTCTCGGTCTTTATTGCCTGAGTCAGCGGGATTACGATCCCACCTTTCTCGGTCTTTGTGCCTGAGCTAGTGGGATTAAGATCCGGCGTTTCTCGGTCTTTTGTGCCTGAGTCGGTGGGATTAAGATCCTTCCTTTATCGATCTTAATTTGCCTGAGTCGGCGGGATTAAGATCCGGCTTTTCTCGGTCTTATTTGCCTAAGTCAGCGGGATTATGATCCGGCCTTTCTCGGTCTTTTGTGCCTGAGTTGACGGGATTAAGATCCGGCCTTTCTCGGTCTTATTTTGCCTGAGTCGACTGGATTAAGATCCGGCCTTCTCGGTCTTTGTGCCTGAGTTAGCGGGATTAAGATGCGGCATTTCTCGGTCTTTGTGCCTGAGTTAGCGGGATTAATATCCGGCGTTTCTCGGTCTTTTGTGCCTGAGTTGGCTGGATTAAGATCCAGCCTTTCTCGGTCTTATTTTACCTGAGTCGGCTGGATTACGATCCGGCCTTTCTCAGTCTTTGTTACCTGAGTCGGCGGGATTAAGATCCCACCTCTCTCGGTCTTTATTGCCTCAGTCGGCGGGATTACGATCCCACCTTTCTCGGTCTTTGTGCCTGAGTTAGCGGGATTAAGATCCGGCGTTTCTCAGTCTTTTGTGCCTGAGTCAGGGGGATTAAGATCCTGCCTTTCTCGGTCTTAATTTGCCTGAGTCGATGGGATTAAGATCCGGCTTTTCTCGGTCTTATTTGCCTGAGTCAGTGGGATTATGATCCGACCTTTCTCGGTCTTTATTGCCTGAGTCGGCTGGATTAAGATCCAGCTTGTCTTGGTCTTTAATGCCTGAGTCGGCAGGATTAAGATCCGGCCTTTCTCGGTCTTTAATGCCTGAGTCGACATGATTATGATCCGGTCTTTCTCGTTCTTACTTTGCCCGAGTCGACGGGATTAAGATCCCATTTTTCTCTGTCTTTGGCTTTGGGCTTTGGCCGCTTTATTTTCTGTGATTCAGATATTCAATATCGTCTCCGTTATTCGGACTTTGACCAGCACTTTTCCCCGCATCGGGTCTTCGACGTTGATACCGTGATTTTGACTTTGACCACCGTTATTTTTCAGATCGGGTCTTGATTTTCTTTTTTCCCGTGATTCGGATCAGGTCTTCGACGTCGTGTTCGTGGATACTTCGATCGTCGTTTCTATTATTGAATTTCGGTCATCGTATCCGTGATTTGTATTTGACGTCGTTGCCAATATTTGGTTCTTGACCGCTGTTTAATCCATTCCGAGGAGGCGGGCCTTTTATCATATATATGCACATATTTATTTATAGGGTAAACTGCGGCTAAAATACCCAATGTTTCATTTTTTTTTTACCAAAAACACTTGCGTTCGCTGTTACGGCTTCAAGGAGCATTTGAATCGATACAAAGCTCCCTCACGGACATTCCTCTCGTTTCGATTGTCCGATCGCAAGGCCTGCAAAAAGGTCTAATCGTGCATAGATTTATGCATATATTTATGTAGGTATATGATGTTCTTTAACTTTCTGAAGAAAATTGTACCTTGTTCGTTTGTACTTTTTGGGTATGCGCTCATCGATCGATCAATCAATTGTACAGGTGTTTATTCAATGTGTGATGGCCCTGCTCTCTCGCACGGTCCGTACCTAGGAACGGTGACTCTCGATCCTTCTGCTTTCGGTCAAGGTCTGCCTTTTTACTGTAAATTCTCAAATCGAGGCCGAAGCTTCATCCCCTTCGAGGCGGAAGCTCCATCTAAAGAAGTCACGGGGAATGCCTGTTTTGTTTCTCTCGTCGGTGGTCTTTGCGCTTGGACATATCGTGGTGGCTTACAGAACTAGCTGCAAGGCTAGGAGGAAGCTTCTATTTCACCGAGTTGATCCCGAGGCAGTACGTCCTTGCCATTTTTAAATGATTAATTTGTGTTTTGGAGCTCTATTATTAACGATTTCTTCCAAATTGACAGCTCGTCTTTTGCAAAAATGTATTCTCTAGCTACCAGAAGGTTCCAAGATCTCCCACTCCTTCTGGGGGAAAACCCCGAACAGCGACAGCGAGATGAAGCGGAAGCCTTTTGGGCTTGCCCGTGATGATGGGGAACTTCCAGTCAGATTACTTGCAGAAGTTGACAGCTTATTCATGTCATGCCAAGGAATTACTCTCCATTATAAGCTCAGTTTGCCCGGCTCTCCACTTCGTTCCTTGTCATCTACTACGTTTCTTGCTTCTGATCCCAGTATCGGCTCCTCTCAGATGGGTATTGGAAGGTCGAAACCCGACAAACACCCATTAAATCTCGTCTCGAAAAGTCAGTACAGTCTTCACAGGAGTTACATCAATCAATTTCACAGCTCGTCTCTGTATGCTCCGTTGCTGGATGGCTCCACAACTACCCCTGTCATATCTGAAGAAATTCTACACCTGAGTCTAGATGCTTGCAAAGACGAGGAAGCGTGCAACATGAACTCCTTGACGCCCGACAAAAGATTCGACGGAGATAGAGGGTTTGGTATAGTTTTGATACACGGTTTTGGTGGAGGAATTTTCTCGTGGAGGCATGTCATGGGTGTTCTGGCTCGCCAAGTCGGTTGCAGCGTCGCTGCTTTTGATAGACCTGGTTGGGGCTTAACTTCCCGGCCCGATAGAGGGCATTGGGAGGAAAATGACATGCCTAATCCATACAAACTTGAGACTCAGGTATATATCTTCTCTTATCTGATCTTTATAACTTCCGGAATAATTTTGAATAAATATTTTAAGTTAACGGAATTTATAAACCCATATGCAATCGGGTTTATAACTAATTATGAATAAATAACTGACGGCGTTTGTCGATTGTTTGATGGTTTACATCATGAGATCTCAGGTTTACTGCGGTCCAGTATGACTCTTTATATCAATTGGTATCAGAGTCAACCCCATGGTACAGTGATCGATGGGCAATTGGAGTGGACCGACGTGGACTTCGATATCGGAAGCATGATGAAGGTGGTTAATTAATTAAAAACCCGATTGCATATGGGAAATTGGATTGGACCGACGTGGACTTTGATATCGGAAGCGTGATGGAGGTGGTTGATTAATTATAAACCCGATTGCGTCATGTATTAGGAGCTCGTGCATCGAGCAAGAAAAACGGCCGAGCTGCAATCGACGAGAGTTCGATTAGGCCGAAGTTTCTTTGCTTATGCGGGCCGGATTTTCGGAACCTCCCGGGTTTTCTTGTGGACGGTGGCTGGTTTAATTTCAAAGAATGATCAATGTTTATGGGGCAATTATACGAATAAAAATCATAAAGCAATTCTTTTAATCCGAACCAAAAAATGGATCGTTACGTCGTTTTACTTATTGTTTTTGAAAACGACAGAGTTTCTTCTCCTAAGCTTGCAAAAACGACAAATCGCTTCGGTTGACAACTTTTTTCAAAGTTTCTACCCTTTGGTCCCCGGCACGTGGCAACAATCAACAGCTTTTGAAGATTCTTTACGAGTTGAATTGAAACCCTAAAATTGCATTTTTCATAAAACGACACGTCGCTTCATACCACTAATGCTGCATGATTCAATTATAGGAAATCGTACGCGGGTCAAAAGTCAAAACGTCGTTGATCATGAATTAGCTCGCGGGACACGTGTCATTCTCTGGATGGTACGTCCAAAAACGACGTCGCGTTTATACTGGGACGTCGGCAAGAGTATCCGCCACGTGGCACACAGTAAGGCTTTGGAGCGAGACGGCGTCGTTTGAGGTCTCTCTCTCCCAACCGTATAAATACCGAACTTTCATATTCGAATTGGGTTGGAAAAACTGAAGCAGAAATGGGGCGAAACCTTCGGAGAAGAAGATCGAAGCCGACCAGTTTGCTCAACCAAATCAGAGGTTCGATCTTCAAGCTCTGCCATCTCCTGGAATTCGATACTCTTTTGATTTCGCTTCATTGATATATATATATATATATATATATAATTATTGTGTTCAGAATTTACTCGAGCTTTGGTTGGAGATCTTGGCAGTGGAAGATCTCCCGTGATTGCGATCGATCGGTTCAGTAACTACTGTTCAAACTCCGATGATAAATGGTTCGGCTATCACTGACCTAGTGTTTTGATCTTTCAGATTTCATTTTGGACTATTCTTTCGTACATGATGATCAGGTTCTTGTTAAGTTTGGTGGTTTTGAAAGTTTTCCTGGTTTTTACAGTTTTTGCAGCTCGGATTCGCCCAACGGACGCGAAATGCTTACGTTTGAGAGAGAAAGCAATGTGCATCGGATCGGTTTGTCCTGTGTCTGGAATTTGATATTTAATTATGCAATTATTATTGAACAAAGCTTGTTTGTTCTGTTTGGTGCCATTTCAGATGTTCTGCTGAGGGTTCTGTTGATTGTCCAGCAACTCCTGCAAGAGAACAAGCACGGTTCTAAACGAGATATATATTACATGCATCCGTCCGTTTTTTCAGGTGATTTTCGTTGGCGGTTTTGCTTTACTTTATGATATTGAATTCTTAGTTTGTATAAATTGTATCGGAGTAATGTGTTACTTGATTACTCCGCGGTGCAGATCAGTCGGTTGTGGACAGGGCAATCAACGATATCTGTATTCTTTTGCAGTGTAGCAGGCACAACTTAAACGTGGTACGGGTTTAGTACATTATGCTCGAGAGTCTCGGTCTGCATTATTAAATTCGAGGCAGTTGCGGCAAAATTTGTTGCTTCATACTTCATATCATGTTGTATTTAACAAATGACTTATTTAAGCCTCTAGGCGTTTTCCAAATAGCATGTAATGTCTCATAAGAGTCGATTAAGTCATTAGGGACATTTTAGTAGTAAACATGTCAGTTTTAGGGCTTTTTTTAATCAGAATATTATGTCCCGGGCATAAAATGGGCCGAAACTATTTAAATTAAATTAAATTTTTTGGGCTTAAAAGACCCCAACATACTATAATAGCGCCTCTGAGGCGCCTACATTGAGGCATGAGGGCAGAAAGGAGCCTTACCGAGGCGAGCCTCAAAACAGCCTTTTCAAACCATATTTATGCATTTGTTGATTTCGGTTATTACATTATCGCAGGACGATAAGACTGCTTAAAATAAACTGCAAGTTACTAAAGTATTGCTGAAGCTTCTGATGATCTTCATGTTATCCTTTTCTTGCAGGTTTCTGTTGGAAAAGGGTATGTTCGGAGATCATGTTGCGCGTTAATTATTTTAGGCTTTGCCCATTAGTTTATTTTTTGAACGAAAATAAAAAATAAAAAAACATCTCTCAGTTAATAATATTTCTGGCATGTAATATGTGGTTATTTATAGGCATTAGAAACAAACGTTCTGGCTAACTTGTTGTCCGTACCGGCTAGGATGCGGTTCGGTAATTTGAGCAGTGTATTTCACTTGAAATTGTAGGCTGGTAATGGGATGGCTAAGATTTTCGGAATCCGAACAGAAAGTTGATTGCATAAACAGGCCTAGCATTGTAAGATTGGAGAATTATACTTCTTATGACCTCAGAGACAAACTTTTCTCCCTCTTATGCATATAAGCTAAAGGTCTGTATTTTGATTCTTTGTACAGGCTCATGCTATTCCGGTTCACGTCGAAGACGTAAAAAGTATCCGTACTATTTACCGTCGAAAAATGTGGCGCGGATATGAAACATAGCAAGTATGTAATGTTAGTTTTTGGGTTTACCTTTAACTCTCATTACAGATATAGTTAGTGTTGCAGATTACATTCTTGTTGTGGAGAAAGAATCAGGTACCGTTTTTCTCAGAAAAGTTATTTTGAATTACGCAAATTTCGTAATACCAACTAAACTAACCGTCAATTATTTCATCCCCATCAGTTTTCCAACGATTGGCGAATGATCAATTCTGCCATAAAAACCGCTGCATCGTCATCACGGTAAACATTCCAGCTTACAGATTTTGTAACAGATTTAATTTTGCAGCTCTTAAAAACACATTTTTATCTTCGTTATAGGGACGAGGGTACCCTGATATTCCAACAAGAAGGTAGATACTATAGATAACCCCTGATATTTCCTTTATATAAATAGTGTTCAAGTTCTTCCATTACATTCTAGTTTATCAATTGTACTTACAAATTACAATCACCAGGTTTTTGCGTCTACTGATCGATACTTTGCATCTCGCGGCCTATTGTTTGGTAGACTGTGATCCTTACGGATTTGACATACTCACCACGTACCGTTTCGGATCTCTGGTTCGGCTTCTTGAACAAGCATGTTGCATATTGAATTTGTCGAAAAATAACCTGATTCCTGTATTTTTGGTTTTACACCTCGCTTGGTTTTATAGCAAATGGCGTACGACGCAAAGTTTCTAAAGATTCCGGAGATAAAATGGCTTGGAGCGTTTCCTTCGGATTCCGAAAAGTACCATCTTCCGAATCAGTGTCTACTTCCCTTGAAGGCTGAAGGTAACTAAACATTATGCTCTCTCATAAGCTCTTTGTTCTCCAATTATTGTCTTAAACTCTTAAGTAACGGTTAATCCCGCGCTCAGACAAAAGAAAAACCGAAGCCATCTTACTTAGATGTTACTTACAAAGAGAAGTGCCAAAATGGAGGTAAAATAAACATAAACTTTAGATTGATCTAAATTAAATGCTTATAGTATCTCATCATTTATATTATTTTTTCCATGAAAGATTGGAGTTACAGAGAATGCTAGAGAAAGGAGTGAAATTCGAGTTAGAAGCGCTTTCTGCTTCGTCAATGTCGTTTTTATCTTCGGAGTACTTACCATCTAAAATTCAATTAGGAGAGTTTCTCTAGCCTCGTTTAGATTAGTGAAGAGAATGATTCTCTATGCATTTTTTTATTTTTATTTTGTCACGTTTTAATTCATTCTTTTTTGTGTGTCTATAGCTTCTTTAAAAAAAAAAACATTTAACATAACTCTATCTTTAATTCATTAATAAAAACCGTAAAATGAACTCGAGATTCACAAATGGATCAAAATAATATTGTTAGGAATTTTGCTTAAATTCCAAAATAAGAGCCATAAATGCGGGAAAAAAAACCTCTGGCAAAATAGACCGTGTTAAAAGTCTAAAATTAGTCGATGAGCTATGTGTTGGATCTCGATAGCGGTTTCGTGTAAAGGCTCCATAGTTTACACCTAATAATATAGACAGTGGTCGTGTTACCGCATAGTTTGTTACCTACTCTACCAATAATCACCGTCCTCGGATAAATAGCTTAATTTATTCATAAATCATACCTATTTATTTGTCGCATCTAGTTAATGAAACTTGATTGGTAAGTAAGACCAAATTAATTGGCCTTTTTCTCTTGTCACCAATCTATAATTTAAATATATAATTAGCGAAAAGTATAAAGTGTAGTTAATGTCAAACCACACTATTGATATGGACATGGCATAGCTTAAAATCCCTATCAAGTTTCTTGAAAATAGGAATCAGGGAAAAATTATGATATTATTTTGAAGCACGTACACCTAATCAATTCCTCCGTAATACACTTTTGTAACAAAATCTTAAAACTTCAGAACTTAGTGGATCTAGTTTTTTTTTTTTTTTCTTCTTTCTTTCTTTCAGAATCGAAGTTGAGAGCATCGTTCATTGATATCGGTATGAACGATTTCGCTTTAGCAATTGACGGAGGCACGAAACGTCAAGGAGCAAATCTGAATTTGAACGAAATTGGTGTCCACAAAATATAAACCAAGAAAAAGAGCTCATACTAATATTTTAAAAAATGTAATGATTTACATATAAACTATAATTTTACAATCAAATCATAGTAGAAATCAAATCAAATGTTTTCAAGGATATTCTGAAATTTGAGCATCGAAATTAGGTAAGACATGGGAAAAATTACTTTATGATAAATATGAGAGTATAAACTGTAACTTGGAGAGAAAAAAAGCATTAGGAAGAATGAGTTGGTAACCCATAACACTCGAAAGTTCTTACGCCGACCCAAAAACGACAACAAAGTAGTGCGTCTCTACATTTTCAAAAAACGACAATCTCAGAGTATCTTACCATTCAGCCCTTAGAGAAACGACAGGTAATAAAAGCCGCGAAAACAGAAGCGGAGGGCAAAAGCGTAAATGACGTAACTAATTAGGGCGCTCCAAAAATAAACGGGAAAAAGAGACTCATTCCCGCTCCTTCAATCTTTTAAAACAAAATCTCTCTCTCTCTCTCTCTTTCTCTCTCTATAGATACACACACACATATATATATATATATATATATATATCTCTCATGACATGAAACCTTAACAGAGCTTCACACTCATAAGCGAATCACGAATTCAAATTCCAGAACCCGCCGTTAATCTCTCTCTGAGAGGTTTTGGCCGAACAATGGCTTCTTCGGCGCCAGAATCCACGGCGGAAAGGCACCAGGCTTACAGCCGGAAGCAGAAGTCGCTCGGCCTCTTGTGCTCCAAGTACTCCTCTCTCTCTCTCTCTCGATCGATATTTGAATGGGAGTTGAATCTGGGTTTTGAGTTTGAATTTCTTTGTTCCCGTAGATTCCTGAGCTTGTACAATCGAGACGGGATAAGCTCAATCGGTCTCGACGATGCCGCCGCGAAATTAGGTTTGTCCATTTCTCTGGTTCAAGATCTTCGTGGTTTTTCTCTTTCCTTTTTTCCTTTTGTGATGGTATTGATTGGCGGTTTTTTTGGATCTGCAGGGGTCGAAAGGAGGCGAATCTACGACATAGTCAACGTGTTGGAGAGCGTCGGCGTAAGAACTTTCGAGTTGTGAATTTGTGATTTCGGTGGAAATTCTTAGGTTGAATGGCTGTTTGTGTGGATTGAAATCAGGTTTTGGCGAGAAAGGCCAAGAATCAGTATACTTGGAAAGGGTTTGATGCCATTCCCAAGGCTCTTGAGGAGCTTAAGGTAACCTTTTTCCCTTGTATATATGCATATATATACGCTTTGTTTGTTGTACACAGCTTAATCTGGTTTGTTGATTCGATTGATTTGAGTAGGAGGAGGGTTTGCGGGACTACTGCAATTCATTCGACGGAAGTGATTACGGAAAAGTACTTTACCGATCTTCAAACAATTTTGTTTGTTCCTTTCTGTAATTAACTGAATTACTCGGGTTCTAAAACTGGCAGATTTCTTTTTGGTGCTTCAGATATCCGATGACGAGGAGGACGACGAGAGGTCATCTGAGCCTGCAACCGGGAGTCAGACCGACAAATTAAGCCTTGGGCTGCCTTCTAAATCTTCTTCGTCTTCGAAATCAGGTTTGTGAGTTTTTTGCTACGGTTTCTTAACTGTCTATGTTCAATTGTGAAGCTTCGTATGCAAGATCCGTTTTTTATAACCTTCGAAGGTTTGGAAGAGAAATGCGAAGGTGTATTGAACTTTAAACACGAAATCAATTTTGAGAGAGTGAATGGAGTTATGTCTATGCAATTTGACATTATCAATCTGCTTGACATAGGTGCTAATAGTATTTTCATGCAAGGAAATTTGAATAAGTTGATTTCATCAATATGATATGATAAATATGTTTGTCGGGTACAGAAAGGTTCTAATTATCCTTAGCTAAACGTGCCGCTACGCAGAGAATAGGAGGGAGAAATCGCTGGCGCTTCTTACGCAGAATTTTTTAAAGCTCTTCGTCTGCACGAGAGTGAGTGAATTCCCAGATCTTCTCATCTCTCTTCACTTCTTCTCGCCTTCTTAGCAAGTTCTGATTTCGATTTCTTATAGGCGGAACTGATCTCTCTTGACGAGGCTGCAAAGCTATTGCTCGGGGACGCGCTCAACTCTTCTGTAATGAGAAGTAAATTTCTTTAAACTGTTTACCACACACACACACACACACACACACACATATATATATATACCAAGGTTTTAAATAACGGTTTTTAGCCTCGAGGCGTTTTTCCTTCCGTGCCTCAAGGCGTAAGCCTCAAGGCGATCGAGGCGTAAGCCTCGATATTATAATATATAAATAATTATAAAAATATATATAACATAAGGTATAATAAAATCCTCAAATAACATAAATCTAAAACTCAATCAGTCCAAAACAAAACAACATAAAAGTCTCATAAGCATAAAATGTCTCAAAAACTCATAATAACCATAAAATAAAAATCGACATAGCACATATAATATTATATATATAGTAATTAATAATACTAATGAGACATACGAAGAGGCTTTTAGGGTTTTTTATTAGGTTACACGAATATGGGCTTTTTAAATATTTTAAAAAATTAATTAGCCCAATTTAAAAATGTTAACGCATCAATATCACGCCTCGAAATCTCACGCCTCAATGCGTGATGCGTGAGACAAAGCGTCCGCCTTGAGCTGCGGTGGAAAGGCGTCTTAAAAAAGGCGATTGGCCTCTTTGCCTCGCCGAGGCGCGCCTTGGAAACGCCTTTTAAAACAATGATATATACACGTACATACATTTACAATATATGTTGACATGCTGTTTAATATTGTTAATTCAGCAAAAGTTAGGCGGCTATATGATATCGCAAATGTATTATCATCAATGAACTTAATCGAGAAGGTGAGAGACGTTATCGCAAACTTATTTTCCGAGATTACTCAACACCTTTTTGCATAATTTATGCTCAAGCTTTAAATTGAAACATCTTGCAGACTCATACACCCGACACTAGGAAACCGGCGTTCAAGTGGTTGGGATTCAGAGAAACGAAAGAAAACTCCCAACACAATCTGGTCGCGAATGAGTCTCGTAAGAGAGCGTTCGGAATGGATGTTACGAACATGACCTTTAAGAGAGGCAAAGTTGATTCGTCGAGCTTTAACGCAAACATCAAGAAGCAAACGAAACACGAGAATTTAGCGCACACGGTCGAAAAGAATGTCGCTATCGATGAGGATTCGAAAGATAGTTTCAAGAGTATCCAATTTGGCCCTTTTGCACCGGTCACCATAGCACGAGCTGGATCTTCTGCTCCGAGAAGAGTTCATGATTGGGAAAATCTCGCCTCTACTTACCGTCCACGGTATCAAAACCAAGGTATACATCAAATTCAAACCTTAAACGCATTTTGTAGGAAATACATTATACACTTGGGTGAAACTGGTATTTCGATTCCGGTTTTCTGTAATTTTCAAAACTTAAACTAGGTATCGGGTGTTTGAAAAACAAAAACTGGAACTAGTATTTCTATAATGAAAACCGGATTTTTTTAGTTACCAATTTTAAGCCGGTTCCGGTGTAAAACCGGGTTTTATAAAAATATTCATTAAGCCGACTCCAATAAAGAAAAAACGACTTTAATGAAGAAAAAACTTATTCTCGAAACTTTTTGTATCATTTTTTTTTATGAAACCGAAATGAGTTCTTAATGAATATATGATTACAAGTTTTAATCGGTTTTTGATGAACTAGTTTTCCGTGTATGAACTGGTTTTCAGAAATTAAATCGCTTTACTTTGCAGCTCTGGAAGACCTGTTTGCACATTACAAAAAGGCATGGAAAACATGGTACTCGGAAATTGCCGGAAAGAAGCCGATCAGAATTTTATGAAACCATCTTCCTCGTGCCAGGTCAACGCTTTTGACTTTTGGGATTTGCTTTGTTGTTCAAAGTCAAACATCGTCCCTTAGCGTCATTTGGCGGGAGAGGTGGTTCACTGTTGGATTGCAATGTTCCCTTTTGCACCAACGCAAGATCTTCATCCTACTACTACTACTACGAATACTATACCGTAATTCTCGAGTCTCGATCTTATTATAGATCTGTATTATTACGCGCTTTTGAAGTGACGTCGCCTTTTTTTTACCCGATTAATTTTCTACTTGTATATGAGTTTTATTGTGGTGTAAATTGGCTGAGATTCATTCAGTTTTCTGAAGCTATTAAATGCTTTTTGTTTGCTTTGTCTAATTATTTTCCTCATGTTAAGTAATTTACCGTTTTACCCCCTAAACTTTCCGACTGACGTGCAAATATTTCACAAACTCGTTATTTTGGAGCACTTTTGCCTGTTTGTTAAATCTTTCAATTTTGATACAGCGTGGAAAAAAAGTCCATCGCACGTGATTAATTACCGTTATTCATCGGAAAACAGTAATTCCGACCTATTTCTGCTATAAAATTTTAATGGACCGTCCAATTTCTGTTAAAAAAATGTTGATCGAGAGACAAGAATCACTTAAAAAGAACCTAAATACTTACCGTGCAGTTAACCACAACTTGAGTACTATTGCCACTATCATCCATATTATTATACCGGGTAATTTTTGCAATTTTAGAAGATAATGAGAAGAAAAACTCACTATTTAACTTTATTGGCTTAAAAATCAATTTACACAAACAATAATTTACTTAAAGTACAAGTAAACAACCAGTTTGGAAGATGAGCAACACTTAATCATAGAATTATTTCCTCTTGAACACTCACATTGAGCGTCTTATTGGGCAGGACGATGCTGTTTATAACCGCGATTTCGTCTTCGACGCACACTGCTTCGCCTGAAAATTTGACGACATTTTAATCTTGAGCATAATGTTAAGTTTTTTTTTATTATATAATCTTCCGAACATGGAAAGCTTTAATGTACAAGGTAAAACGAACATACCGAGTATAGTTATCCCAAGTTTCGCATTGTAATCTCCGCTGGCCTGAGATCGTTTAAGCAAATTGAGATGTGATGTAATGATTTTATCAGTCGTGTTAATGCGCGATTAATCTAAAGAATTACTTAGGAAACACATGAAACTTGCCTGGACCCGAGACCATTTCCCTATGGAAGATTTCCACCCGACGATTGCGTGAAGAACAACAGCGTTTTCCTGAAAGAGGAGGGCATACCATATGAATACGAATCTAAGCGCTTCATTAAAGTTTTTGATCGGTTTTAATTCCAACCTTGATTTCTACATCGTCGAGGATGATGCAGCTGATGAGCCGTGCACCGGCGCCTATACGAGCATTGGCAGATATTGACACATTCGGCCCGATCTGCAGCATAAATTACAGAAGAATCGAAATGTTTATAATCTATCAGTAAATTGTTATTTTCATAACTTATCATGATGTAGCCATTTCTCGCCCAAACTTTTTTAGCAGTTTCCTCTATAAAATTTAAATTGTAGCAATAATCCCCGACTGTTACGAAATTAACGGTTTCCGTCAAATTTTGATTCAAGAACTACGATTTACAAGTAACTGCAAAATTTATCAACTTCTAAATTTTTGCCACTAAACAATTGCGTGCGTATTGCACATGACTCAATTTGACGAAAACCGTGTAAAATAACAAAATGTTCCACCAAACAACATGTGCACTACACATGACTCGAAAAATTTGACGAAAACGTCTATTTGCGAAATGTAAATGACAAGAGCTAAAAAAAAAATCAAACGGAAAACTACAGCAACACGACAAATTCAGAGGACGTAAACCTGCAAATTACTCTAAATTTTGCAAAAACCGTGAAATATGATGCATAATGAAGTGATGAATGAGAGAAAAACCTTCGCGGTCGGGTGTATTTTTGCGGAAGGATGGATATAAACATCGCCGACTATACTTGCATTCTTAACGCCGTCTCCGCTCGCCAAAAGATGCGGAGACGTCAATCGAAATTGCGAAAGGTATAGACCCGAACACCTCAAAGACTTTCTGAAAGAGCCAAATTTAAAAAATCAGCAGGTTGACTCTGCACAGAGTTATAATAAACGAAGAAGTTTCGGATTTTTTTACTACCCTGGAGTTTTGATCTGTTCCCAGAAGTCCTTAGTTTCGTACGTAAAAAACTGCTTCTTTCCCGCCAAAGGCGACAAGATATCTTGATCCAATCTTACATAACTTGCAGGGACACTTCTGTCAAATATAGAAAAAGAGTTAATTATGTAATTATCGATAACGAGACAAGTCAGACATGTTCTTCGTATTCACCGGTATCAACTTTGGCATGAGCTTATGTTGGTTTAATTTTAATTAATAATCACATTATTAGAGCCATATTAAGTAGAAGTAAGTAAGCTAATTGTCAATAATTGTGTAGATACTGAATTGGTAATTATATATTTTACTTTGTTGCCGACGATTGAAGTGCTTCGAAGCTCGATAATCGTCTCAGATTAGCTGCAAATATTAGATAAACCAATTCAGATTTCATTAAGATATAAACAAAATGTATAATTTTCGGTGTATCCCTTACCTCTGTCCTTTCTTTGTGTGGAAACGCCCTCGATGGCAGTGAAAATTTCCGGTGTAAAAACATAGACGCCACAGTTTATGAGGTCACTAACCTGCATTGAAAGTTAATTACATGTTAAAATAGGCACACACAAAAAATTGGAGTTTTGAATCTCTGACATACAAAAGTCTCGGGTTTCTCGGTGTAATGCAACAGTTCGTTGGTGGTCGGATCAGCGACGAGTTCCCCAAATTGACTGGCTGACTCTGCAGAAACCTGAATGACAAGATAAAAGAAAAGCCGATTTTTAGGCTTTTTTACTACCGGTACCGGTTTTTCATCTATTACTCCTAAACAACCAATACTGTTTTTTCCCTTTGAAAACCGGCTTTTCCGTCAACAGATCTTTAAATCAAAATAAAATTTCCAATTTATAATAATGTAAGGCAAAATAAAATAAAAACATATTAAAATACCAGTTCCCTAAATCACTATCAGTTTATTACCGATGGCCGGCTTTTACCTAATGATGGTAATTTATAGTAACCGATTTTCGGTAGACACTTCTGGTTTCGAAAATCGTTTTTTTTTTTTTTTTGTATATGTAAGGAGGGACTATGTTTCGCAAGAGTTGACCAACCTTGATCACTAGGATTGTTCCTATACCTCCATAGATTTTATGCGCATCTGCCGATAATAAATCGAAAAAAATATTAGTGATTAAGCTCGATAGGATCTGCTAATTCGGAAAATAAACAACAGTTAACTAAGCTGGAGAAATAACGAGATATGGATCAAAATCTTAGAGAGTTCTTGATCCGAATTACCGAGCATTTCTGGCAACGGAAAGCTGCAACAAACGTCACAGTTCAGCAAGAAAATGTGCGACTGCAATACGAAAAAGGAGCCGAATCAATACAAACCCGTCACTGATTTATGATCTCACAATTCCAATTTGGATTAAAAATGGGTGATATACAGCCATGCCCCTGAATTCGTCTACCTTTTCGATAGAAACTCCTCTGAAAATGTAGCCAATACGCCATAACCATGTTACATAATCAACGATTTTTCGTGAAATTTTATAATGATTTTGTCCCCAAACGCTTTTCAGACACTGTGCATGGAGTAGAATTTGACCAAAAATCATCGATATTTTGTAATTTATACACTGTACATGGCGTAAAATTTGACAAAAAATCATCGATATTTTATTATTTACGAGAAAAATTACAAAAGCACGACAATGTCAGAAAGGTAGCTGATAATTACCCCTTAAAAATTTGATTTTTTTTAATTAGATCTCGGAAATAAAAATAAAAATCAGTACCGGGCTGTCTTCCATGATCAAATCCCGGAAGGTATAAAGTCCACCAGCTGAACCGTGAGGCTTATCTTCTCTCAGATATCTAAAGGATAAAAAATAACTTAATGATTACAAATTCTGTAATTCAACGAGCAGATCTAAATGTCTATTTTCACAGATTAAACACGTCACCTAACGGGAACTTTGAGCTCATTCGAGATCGCAGAAACGTATAACGCAAACTCCCGCTCCTCGTAAAATCCAATGAGGTAGATGTGAGCCAAATTCGGAATCTGCAACACGGAAAAGCCGAACCATAAAGCTAATTCTCATCCACAAAACGTGATCAGAATCGCAACGTTCAACGACATTTTTGTACCCTTTTGCACGCCGAGATTGGATGGTGCACCATTGCTTGACCCGCCAACGGAAAAAGCGGCTTCGGAATGTTCAGCGACAACGGCCTGAATCTAGTTCCTGCAGAACTCAAGAAATCAGTCAAAAGAGACAAACTTTGGTGTCGTTTTCGATTAATCGAAACTACACAATTGTTTCTTGAGCCTAAAGATTCAAACTTTGAAATAAACCATTCAATCCAAAATTACAAACAGTATGAAACAGACATTTCCATTAACATTCATGATTTGCCATGAAATTCGAAAAACGATAAAATAATAATGCCTGATTTGATTCCTAATTCTTATGATATATATATATATTTTAATTTACCTTTGGTGGGCCCACCAACCATGATCACAGCAACAACCTTCTCCTCTGTGCTTCCCATCTTCACTTCCAAAAAAAAAAAAAAACCCAGATCCCAGAAATGCAAGAACTTTGATCCAGAGAGCTCAAATCTCTCAAAAGCTGAGCCAAAACTCACTCTGAAGCAACTCAGAAATTTCAAGATTTGGTTGAATGTATGTGTATATATAATATATATATATATATATAATGATGATGGTATGTATAAGGATTTAGAAAGATTGAATCTTGGAGAGAAATAAGTGTCGGTTGTATGAAAGAAAGAAATGTGTGTGTAAAGCAAGCAAGAGAAGAGAGTGTAGTTGTTTCTCTTTCTTGAGTGCCACTCGCTGAGATAAGTACGCAAAAACAGGATGATCCAATTCCAACCAACGAAGTTTCCACTTTTAACCTCTTCTTGTCACAAATCACAATTCAAAACCATTTACATGATCAACACATACTTTAGTTTTGACTTTCCGGTACAAAAACATTGGAGTTTTGCATCATCACTGCTTTTTTTTTTTAATTGTCTAGCTTCCGGCTTATTAATGGATTTTTCTCGGCGTAAGTTTTCCAATGGTATAAATTATGATTCCATCCGAGGTTCGTAAAAAATAAAATAATAAAATATGTACTAAAATAGTTATATTAGGAGAGAGAAAGAAAAAGAGTAACGTGGAATAAAGTAGAAAACACCTTATATGTTTTCTGTTTTCTATGTAAAAATATTCTACACTCGTTTTCTAAATACATAACCAAACATGTTTTCTGACACTGTCTTCTAGAATTTAGATTTATAAAACATAACCGAACGGCCCCTGGTCTATTTGACGGTTAAAATCTCGGGACCGACAACCCGGTCCTTGATATTATTTGATATTTTAGAATATTTTTTTTTAAATATCGGACTGATAACTTATTTCTCAAAATTATTTGACATTTTAGAATATTTTTTTAAAAATAAAAATCTTGGGATAGAAAACCCGTTTCTCGATATAATTTGATATTTTAGAATAATCTTTAAAAAGTAAAAATATTTAGGCCGGTGAATATGCACTATCCATCATTTTTAGTATTGATCATTCGGACCAGATTGATCATTTTTTTTAATGTAGAAAGGCCTCGTTAAAACCTTTCCGAACCCCCCGAATTGATATGTTAGGAGCATTTACATCAAGCTCGATTCAAGTGCAAGCAAACGTTAAAGTTTTATTTGGACCATTAATTACTCGAAACAAAGCACAATTTGGGAAGAAAAAATCTTACTACGTAGGTGCCTTCTTAGTCCTTCATTATCTTTTGATCTATTATTTTTGGGTTAATTGTGCGAAAATACCCAATCTTTAGCCATATTTTCCGATAGGTACCCAACCTCAATAAATGTAGGCAAAAGTACCTAAAATTTCACTTCTGTTGCAGACCAACTAACGCTGTTAGACACCTGCCTACGTGGCTGTTAAACTGCCTCATGTGGCGTGCCACGTGGCCAAAAGTTGGGTACTTTCGCCGTCACGTGGCATTTAAAAATAAAAAAAAATCATTCCTATTGGCCCACATGTTTTAATATTTTTTTACATATATAAAAATAATCAAATAATTTTATAAAATATGTATTTATAAAAGTAATATGTTTTATTTTTTTAAATAATCAAATAATTCCTTAAAAATTAAAAGTAAAACAAATTAAAACAATTTTTTCCACGGGAAAGAAAAATGTAGTTTTAAAAAATAAATTAAAACTAATAAATTTTAAGGAATTATTTGATTATTTTTAAAAAATAAAACATATTCGTTAAATAAATACACATTTTATAAAATTATTTGATTATGCTTGATATATGTAAAAAAAAACATGTGGGTAAACTGGAACGAAAGAAAAATAAAAAAAAAGTAACACGTGGTGACAAAAGTACCCAACCTTGTGCCACGTGGCGACTTGTGCCACGTGGCACGCCACATGAGACAGCCTAATGGCCACGTAGGCAAGTGTTTAACGACGTTAGTTGGTCGGCAACAAAAGTGTGACGTTAGGTACTTTTGCTTACATTTATTGAGGTTGAGTTACCTATCGGAGAATATGGTCAAAGGTTAGGTATTTTTGCCGCAATTAACCCTTTTTTTCTTTTTCTCTTCTTATTTTGTGTTCATCTTCGGTTTGTATTGAATTGGTGAGTTGATTATTATCTTCCATTGAAAGGGACCCACCCATTTGTATCAAGATATATTTCATTTATTGGAGGAGTTAATTTAGTTGGGACTTGGGCACATAGAAAAAGTAAAAGTTAGGCCGCACAAGGAAATTTCTTGTTTTTTTTTTTTTTTTTGCCAGCTTGTCAATTGTTCTTTTCACTATTTTCTAAATCAATAATTGGTTTTGGCCTTTGGCTTTGGGTAATGTGTACTTGTGTAGTTGGATCAACGGAAGTGATTTCATAGTACAAAGATATTTGGAATATTTGCCGCACAGAATGAAGAATCTTGTGAAAATTTTCAACATCTTATGTTGCCGTTGAGCTTAACATCAAATCAATTGCTTGATTAAATAACTTAATGCTTAAATAATTGAAGCGTCATGACACATTTATTTTTAAGTTTATATGTATATATATCACTATGCATAATGCATTATTGCTGATCTTTCTGTAATATAATTTGTAAGTTAATAAACAAAATAAACAAAATTGCTCAAGCCACTTCTTTGTAACTAGGCTTGTCCAAAATGCCTGTGAAAATGGCTCACAACCATTTTTTTATTCCAAAATCGTAACCGCAAAATGTGACGGGTGCCTTCATCGGACAGCTCCCTTCTCTCACATTTTTTAGAATTTTCGGCCGTTGCCGCCTATTCAGGGAAATCGTGGAAAACGGTCAAGACAAGCCAATTCCTCGTTGGAGAGAATCACATCAATTCATGAATTAAATTTAAAATATCTAAAATTATTGGTTGGCCTTTGAAAAAGACATCAGATTTGCTTGCAATCTGTGTAGATCCAGCTTAGCATAGAAATATGGTACAATAATTGATAAAATGAATTATTATTTGATCTAGTACTATAATGAATAGGAGAGAAACAATATTATACATGTGAAATCAAATGACATCATTTAAACAAAAGTTTCAAATACCGCGATTAGCCGTCGATTAGTTCTTAATCGGTGGTTGTCAATAGAAAATCGTCACTAAATCGTTATCGATTTATGATCGATTATTTTATAAACAAACGGATCTATCACGGGGTATATATTGTACTAGTATATTGGAAGCTATTAGCCTAATAGTATTAGGTAGAGCTGCACAGCGATGGTCGCCACTGACGACTCGACGAATCGCGACGGCTTCCGGCGAGTCGCAACGGCTCGCGATGGTGGGCTGAAAATTGCGAACGGTCGCGAGCGGGGAGGAAAGTCGCGACTCCGCCCTCTGCAGCCCTCTCTCTCTCCCTCTCACAGACTCTCTCTCTCTCTCTCTCGGCCTGCCATCGCGACGAAGCCACGACCGGTCGCGATTCTGGCAGCCACGACGCGTCGCGACTCCATTTTTCACGATTTTTCACGATTTTTTCGCGATCGATTAGTGTGCAGCTCTAGTATTAGGTATAAGCTAGTTTAGCTAGTTTATAATATAATTTGTCTACTATATAATAGTGATATACTTTATTTATTAAAAGAAATTGTTTTATTAATATTTGGTTTTTTCTAATAGTATTATTGTAAAAGATGTAATTGGAAAAATTAAATAAAGAGTCAAACTTTTAGGTTGGGCTTGATCTCTTGAAGCTTTTAATAACTTACGTATAAATTAATGTAATCAAAATAATAGGATTCACATCAATTATTGAATATGTGGGTCCCTTTATTTAAGTGCTATATCTTTTAGAATTTAGATATTGCAATCTCTCAGCCTTCTATTTTTTATGTTGAAAATTAGAAAGAAAAATCAGCATATTCCTCACATTCCTTAAAGAAAATTATTTCTTTGCTGTAAACCTAATTTATTTCATTTTCTTCAAATTATTTGATAAAAATAATAAAGTTCTATACAAAATAAAAATAAAAATTGAGGTCGGAACCGTTTTCAAAGGACAAGTATGGACTTTGACCCGGTTTCGACCCCCGACCCGTCCGGTTTCCATAAAATAAAGGTTTTTTCAAACGCCCAAAGTATTGGGACTGATTTGAAAAAACCCAGCAGCCCGGCACTACCAGAAAACCGGGCAATTGAGAGCCAATTATAAAAAATTACAAGATCTAAATCAGTAAAAAACCATAAAACTTTCCAGTCATTCCATTAAATCTAGTGATCAAATAAAATGCATTTTCAACACTAAAAACATCCAAGGACATTGCACGAAGACGTTAAACTACCAACTTATTTTTCGGGCATTCGGAATATCGGTTATTTCGTAAGGAAACAGTTTTTCAGAGCTTCGAAGGAGACTGATACCAACCCCAAGGATCGTTCGATATGTAGCTTGTAACCTGCTTCACGGTCAGGTAGTTCTCGAGTCCCCTGTTGAAACGTAAAATCAGATATTAATAAATCCGAAAAAACGAACATAATTCTCGTGCTTCCAAATCAAAATATGTAGATCAGAACTAGATCGGAGAGTTGCATACCACTCTCCGAGTTCACGGCCAAAACCGCTGCGTTTGTTGCCTCCCCACGGGGCCTGACAGAAGCACGGCTGCGAGCAATTGATCCACACTATACCGGCTTGGAAAGCCTATTAAAACGAAAAAACGAAGCACGTTGAGTAACTAGTTTAAGCATGAGTAAAAAAAAGTCACTTTATATATATATATAGGATAATAAGAAGTCTTCATATACATAACATTATGTAACCAAATTATGTGGGATAATAAAGTAATCTTCACATTAAAAAAAAGTAGTACCTTCGACACACGTTCGCATCTTTCTAGGTCTTGTGAAATTACAGCAGCGCCCAACCCGTAGCTGAAAAACGTTGAAAAATATCAATACAAAGGTGCTGAAGAACTTTCACAATTAGCCCCGAGAAAAATTTATCAAAATTATTTTACTGGTAAAAATAAAACAGAAATACTTACTGTGTGTCGTTCGCTAATTCAATGGCCTCGTCTTCGGTGGAAAACGTCTTAACACATAGAACGGGTCCGAAAACTTCCTCTCTCCAAATTTGCATTGACGTGGCCACATCGCTGATGATGGTCGGTTCTATGAAGAAGCCCTTCTTTAGATGCTGCAATATAAAGATAAATAAAATGACTGTTTCACGAGAAAAGTCGAGAAATATGCTGCAGTGGAGATTTATACCCCGGGGCGAGCACCACCACACAAAACCGTTGCACCTTCACTCTTGGCCGTTGAGATGAACTTCAATACCTTCTCGTACTGAAAAAGATTTCAATTTAATTTTGTATATAGTTATATATAAAGAACGAAATGTGTTTTTTCAAATCTCTACTCAACATCGAGAGATACTATAAATTTAGAAGTTAAGACAGAAACACTAATCGATTTATTACCTGCCCTTCGCTAACAACGGGGCCAAGGCGACAGCCTTCTTCAAGAGGATCGGATATCTTTATGTTCTTTACCCATTTGACGAGCCTCTCCAAAAATTCTGCTGCAATGTTTTCCTGCAATGAGTTTCGGCAGATTCACACCAGTTCAGAGTACTGGGAAGAGCTCTATAAAATGAGATAATTTGGAAATTTTCTTTTTTATACCCAATATTTTCAATATTTTTGTAAGAATATACCTACCATTTCAAAAACAACTAAAATATACCCTGAAATGTTAGTTGAAATCTACCCTCTATTTTTCTAATTTTTTAACAACTAGCTATTTGTTGTCTGCTTGTTGCCCTTGCAGACATGGTTTTTGTAACATAATTTTCTTTCCGTAAAATAGAAGGTACACTATTGTCAAAAATGAAACTAGATGTATATAAAAGCAAAATTCTAAAACAGTTGTGAGGGGCGATTCTGGGTTGTCACAAATTAAAATAATGAAGAGGGTATAAAAAAAATAATAAAAAAAATAAAGTACACGTTGAGAATATCTTCGGCTATTTTTTTTAGAATGAGGGTATATGTTGCAAAAATTGAAAGACAATATATAAAAGTAAAATGTCCTACAATAAAAGGGGGTTTCGAGTAAGCTTAGTTGATCTAAGATTTAGGCACAAGTGAAAACCTTTTTCCATGCAAGTTTCAGAGTGATTGCAACTACATATACTTACAAATCTAAAAGGAAAATCACATGGGAAGAAGTGAAGGGTAGAGTATAATTTCTAATAAATACACATCTATACTGGTGTACTTACATGTACTAGAAGGCGGGATGTTGCGCTGCAGATCTGACCATTAGTCCAAAAGCAGCCAAACGCGGTCCATTCGGCAGCTAAAAGAGTCATAAGTAAAATGAGAACGGTGACTAATTTATCTTTATCATTGACAAGTAAACATTTATTCTTAGGAAGGTACTAACCCTTGTCAAGGTCAACATCGTCAAAGACGACAATGGGGCTTTTCCCACCAAGCTCCAACGATACGGGCTAACAGGCAATCACACATCAGTTAAAATAATAAAATTCATAATATCCATTTTAATGTGTATGTAGCCATTACGTAATTGCCTTAGTAGCATACTTTGACTAGTTGAGCAGCAGCAGTCATAATCTTGCTCCCCGTGGCAGTGCTCCCGGTAAACGCAATCTGGAATTTCTCATACGTCACAAACATAATCACACTCTACAAGCACACACGAAAAAGAAAAAGAAAAACCCGCAAACATAATAGCAATGTGCTACATGACTACATCTGTTACATTAGTCACATTATCATTATGCTCTATTTATGTTTTTACTTAGGTCTATTATTTAATTCTTTTAGGCCAGGCCAGCCAGGCCCGGCTAACTAAACACTATGTTTGGCTATTTAAAAAGGGAAGCCAAGTATTAATCAGTTAATTAATTTCATATCGATTAGCTTAGTTTCTCTCTAGCGTTTTAGGGTAGACATTACAAGGAAAAAAGGTTTCACCGGTTCTAGACCTATGACTAGGTACACAAATTGGGACCATAACACAAGTTTGCAAGATCTTTACGCAGTGACTAAAATTTCTATATAAAAAAAGTTAATAACGAGAGAGAACCTTATCAACGCCAGGATGAGTAGCCAAAGGTGCACCGGCTTCAGGTCCCAATCCAGTCAGAATATTCAAGATCCCGGGAGGAAGACCCACCTCTTGACACACATCAGCCAGTTCTAAACAAGTTCTAGAATCGGAGATACCGTCAAAAGCGGGAACAAACAAGGAAAAGAACACTAAGATATTAGTTGCAAAACCATACATCGATGTTAATTCCGAGGGCTTCAGAATCGCTGCACATCCGGCAGCCAAAGCAGGAGCTACTTTCCACGTAGCCATCAGCATTGGGTAGTTCCTTCGGGATCAAAAGTAATAATTTCACATATACCGTTGAAAAATATTTGTTTGAAGTATTTAAATATAACAATGGCAGAATGGAATAGCGAGTAAATACCATGGTGTAATCAATCCTACGACACCGATAGGCTCCTTAAGAACATAACTTTTGAATGTTTCCATGGGAAGCGAAACGGGAGCCTTTTGCTTTGCATCCAAGCCTTCAGCCAGGTCGGCATAGTAGTCGAAGCATCCAGCAACATCATCCTGGAAATAATTAAGAACAGTGTAAGACATATATATATATATATATATATATATATATATATATATATATAGGTCTGCAGTATCTAAGTAGTTAAAGCTTCTTTACAATGTCCCATGCTGCTTCGTCCAAGGGTTTTCCACAATCAAGTGCTTCAAGTTTTGCCAGCTCGTCTTTTCTCTCCGTTATCTGCATAGCGACCGACGATATAATTAGCAACAAGTCGATACATTTAACAAGTTCGATCAACTAGAGCGGACCCATAAGACAGAAGCAACACAACATCGCCCAGATACGATAAATTTTGATAAAATTAATATCCTAATTATAAACTTGACCCGATATATATGTTCCTGATCGATGACGCCTATTAACATCGCAACTGAAACCGTAACAGAAAGCAACCTTAGCAGCAATGGCGCGAAGATACTTGGCACGAACGGCACCCGGTGCGGAAGCCCACTCGGTCCCTTTGTTCCTCGTAAGCGCCCTTCGAGCAGCGGCCACCGCAAGCTCCACATCCTCCTTCGTCGCTGCCGGGATGTCGCCTAAACCGCAATTCACCGAAATACAGAAGTCAATTCATAGCAAAGACTAGTCCACAATCATTTGACTAGAAGTCCAAGCCCGATCTCCATTTCTATACTCGAAATCATGAAAACTATCAACTAACACTAGGATCCGAGCTCGATCAACTTCACTCCACTTTCTCGATTTTCTCACCGACTCAACCACAGAAAGATCTCAAACCATCTCAGGAGGATCAAGCTGAACTAAGCTCAAAGTTTCGGAGATTCGAATCGCGAAAACGAGATTGCAGAGTCAGTAAGGTGAAACAGAGATCGAAACCTCACCGATGATCTGCTCGGTGGCTGGGTTGACGATGGGGATGCGTTTCTTGAGAACCGGCTCGGTCCACCGACCGTCGATGAACAACTGCCTGCTCGGGATTCGAATCGCCATTGATGAAGTTCGCGAAGCTTCTTCTTCTTCTTCTTCTTCTTCTTCTTCTTCCTTCTTCAATCTCAGTATTGCAGAGTGAGTTTGTTCAGTCTCAGCTCAATGTATTTATTTAATAATATTAAAATGATTTAATAATATTATTAATTTTATTAGTTTATCAAAATAAAATTTAATGATATAACTAGAATCAAGATTATATTAAAATATTATTTTATTAAAATTATTAATTTATCGATCATTGATTTAACGATGTTATACGGTATTTTTTTTCTTCTCATTTTTTGTTCATATATTTTTCTTTTATAAATAGAGATGACCTTTTCTTTTGGATTTTACATTATACATTATTGGTACTTAGGCTACCTTGAATATGGACATGAAATAAATGTGATTGATATATTATGGGATATTTATTATCTCCATGTAAAAGTCTTTTAAATGATTCCAAAACTTGATTTAAAATTATGGATGTAAATCCGAATTCGATTATTGATTTCAAAATTGGATTTAAGAAGTTGAATCCGAGTTATATATTTATATATAGGGTTAATTGCGGCAATAATGCACAACCTTTGGTCAACAGGGGTTTCAGGTCCCCAACCTTTCAAAGTGTGGGCAAAAATACACAACGTTTGTTGAATGTAAAATCCGTTGGTCCTTCCGTTAGGGATGTTAAATTCTGCTGATGTGGCATCGTTAAACTGCCAAATGGACTGCCAACTTGTAATATTAATTACATAACTTAATTAATAAGAATAAATTAAATCAGACTTTAATTATGATTCAAAAAACAAATTAATACTTTAAATTAAATTAATAATTTTTACTCCCCCCTAAAAATCTAACAGTCTCTTCGTCGAACATGACTAAAATTTTGAAAAACGACGGATTATTAAACACGACTAAAATTTGCAAAGATTACATAACGACAGTTTATTAGAAACGACTAAAATTTTGGAAAAACAACCGATTATTAAAAACAATTGTAATTTAAAAAACGACATAGTAAAGATGTGAATAATATTGAAGCACGAGTTTAAAAATAGGAACTACGCGTTAAATAAGTATTGCTCGTTGATTTAAAGTTTTAATTTATTTTTTTAATCATAATCAAAATATGATTTGATTTATTCTTATTAATTAGGTTATGTAATTAATATTACAAGTTGGCAGTCCATTTGACAGTTTAACAATGCCACATCAGCAGAATTTAACATCCCTAACGGAAGGACCAACGGATTTTACATTCAACAAACGTTGTGTATTTTTGCCCACACTTTGAAAGGTTAGGGACCTAAAACCCCTGTTGACCAAAGGTTGTGCATTATTGCCGCAATTAACCCGAATTATGGATGTAAATCCGAATTCGATTATTGATTTCAAAATTGGATTTAAGAAGTTGAATCCGAGTTATATATTTATATATATATATATATATATATATATGTGTGTGTGTGTGTGTGTATGTCAAAATGTAAACATCAAGATTCGAGTTTCGAAACCAAACTTGTTTGACCTAATGGTAACTTCACTACATATCTCTCGAAGAGGTCTATATTCAAACTTCATGAGACGCAAATGTGTGCCCTCTTTGCACATGTATCACATGTTATTAAACTGAATATATATAATAATGCAAAAATCGAGTTTTGAAATTAGAAGACAAATGAGTTTTGGACTAGATTTTCCTTTTATTGTCTCTTTACTATACAAGTATACATGGTTAAATATACTATTTAAAAGTGAAACTAGAAGAAATACTATATCCAAAATTAGGTGAAAGAAGTTAAAGTTAAGTGTAACCAAAAGTAATTTATTATTGACTCTCTAAAATAAAATAAAAATATGATTTTTAATGAATTTTATATATTAGAAGTTATTTAGGTATCGTAAATTAAGTTCTCATAATATTTCAATTGACATCTCAATATATCATTAATGATGAGTGTTTTTTTTTTTTTTTTAAATCTTTTATCGCAAGAATTTGTAGTAGGGCTGAAACCGGGTCCAAAACCCGGTTTTTTTTTTTAAACTCGGAACCCGGACCCGGATTTCCGGGTTTCCACTTTTCAAACCCGAAGCCGGTTTTTAAAATAGGAAACCCGGAAATCCGGGTTCGGGTTATTACCTGGTTTTAAAATTAAAACCCGGTTTTAAAATTAAAACCCGGTTTTCATTTTTTATCAGACTACTAATTTTAAAAATTATAAATATAAATTAAATATTTAATTTAAAAAACTGGGTTTTAGTAACCTACTAACCGGGTTCCGGGTTTTATAACTCAAACCCCGGAACCCGGAACCGGTTTATTCCGGTTGCGGGTTTTGAAAAATTCGGTTTCGGTTTAACCCGGTTTTAATTCGGTTTCGGTTTTTTAAAATCGGATTCGGTCCGATTTCGGTTTAAAACCCACATTTTCGGGTTTTATGCACAGCCCTAATTTGTAGTATAAAAATTCTTGAATTTTCGTGTATATTATCTTTTGATATCTTTATGCAAACCGACTTTAATCGCGACAGAATTAAAGTACAATATCATGACTAGACATATGTAATAAATATATATATATATATATAATTCAATATGTAAATAAAATAAATCATAAAGTTTTTATATTTTATTAACTTATGGGATTATTCCCACCTGTCAACCACCAAACACGTGCTATTTTCAACTCCCAATACAATAATTTATATGTACACGTCATGTAACTTTATACCATGGCATTACCATATATGTGTAAAATAAACATATGAATAAATAGTTTATTGCCTATAATCCGTTAGAAACATAGCGGCTAATGTGGCTTGAAGCTTAACGTGGACGTGGACGCGGTATGGGAAAAAGCCTCGGGGCGAGCGGCACTTGGTGTGATTGTCCGAGATCACCGCGGGAACTTTGTTGGGATCAAGGTTTTGCTCATTGACATAGTAGACTCGCCATTAACCACGAAATGCCAAGCAATCTTCTATGGGCCTCGCTTTGTCAAAGAGCAAGGTTGGCGGGTGACGGAGGTAGAAACCGATTGCCAAAAAGCCTCCCTTTTGGCGAATGGGGCGAACTTTAATTGCTTGCAAGGTCCGATCTTAGCGGGCATTGATGTCTTAGCCCGGGAGGTCGTTCTATCCGGTGGATGTCGTTGGACCCCAAGATCTTGTAACGAAGTAGCGAATCTTATTGCTAAGTCCCGCCTCTCGGATCTAATTCCCAATATGTGGTCGAATAGATGCCCCGAGTGACTTGTAATCCCCCTTCAAAGGGACTTGATCCCATGTTCCCATTCTTAATGAAATTTTCTTATTTAAAAAAAAAAAAAAAACAAAGGATGTCCATTTTTAATTGCACGAATGGTAAACTCTTATACTTCTATGTTCTTATGTTAAAATTATATTCCTTTTCCGAAAAATTCCCACCGAAAAACACATTTATCTATTACGGATTCGAAGTAACGGGATAATTTTGAATTGCTTATTAGGCCGTGGAATATCTTTAAAAAGGGCGATTCAATTTATGATTTAGTCACAATTGAACGAGACCGATCTTTTTCAAACGAAACGATAAGCTACAACGGGCGGTCCGGTTACTAGCACAAATTATTTATAATAATTTCTCTAGCAATATGACGCTTTATAATAGAATATATTAAAAATACATTTACGTGGACAAGTTAAAAAGGCCGTATCCACGTGGACCACGTCACATGTCCTACACTCCTACTTTGTAAAAGCTTTTATTTAATATTGATGAAATCAGACGAGATAAATCTCGAATATACATATATATATATATATATATATATTCGTATCACATAGAATAAATTAATAGTCATAAACATACATATAATAAGCAACAAATCATCGGTTTATATTCGGAAATTTCTAGTGCTTATCTACAAACATGCCATTTTATATTCGGAAACATTGATTTTTCTGCAACACGGCAAATCTGCTGAGAAATGCGCCGGTAAAAGTCAGTTTCGACGATACCGTCACACTTGGTATTTTACCGGTACTTTACCGACACACTTAGTAGTACTTTACCGGTACTTAACATTTTTTACGGCAAAACATGAAACTTCTACCGGAATGCATTCTCTTGCTATTGCAGCATAAGAAAAATAAGTGCCGGCAAAAGTGTGGATTCTTGTTGTATTGATAGATTAGCACCTAATCGATCAAAGCTCGAGACTGATCATCAAGATATTATATATATATATATATACACACACAACTCTTATATAGCTAAAAAAATCATTGATCTACAAATCAATCCCAAAGAATAATGAATGATCAAAATAATCTTTACAAAATGATTCCAACAAAGAACATGCAATACAAAGAAGAAAAGATCATAGATTGATTATATACACAAATATATATATATATATAACTAGTTTTTGGTGGAAGTCTTATGGTACTTTTGCTTGATCCACTGAAACCCTAGGGACGTGCCTTCCTTGACCTTCTTCACCCCGGTGGACGCCGCGGCCTTGGTCTTCCCAAGCGCCTCGCCGACTTTCTGCTTCGACTTCTCAGCCGCCCCGGATTTCTTGGGGTCGGCGGCGACCGGGTCGGGCCCGTTGTCCCACTGATCAGCCCACGACGTGCCGTACGACGATCCGAAGTTGTTGGTTGCCATGGAAACTGTCTGAAAAAAATTCAAGAGATCGAAGTGGTTGGAAAAAGTCTTGAGAGATTTGTAGGTGAACAACGAGAAATGATAGCTTTGATGATTTCCTCTTGAAGCTTTTTATAGTAGTATTTGTGCACACGTGTGTGCTGTTGACTTTTGTATCTTGGTTGACAAGAATGCCCTTCGAGAAGTAGAAAATACACGTCTAAGGAAATTGCAAGCGTGTCTTCTTGGTGTTCTAGAAAGGATGTATATTTTTTTTTGTTGAGTATACTTAAAATTATTAGAGATTATAGATTGAAAAAAAATTAATATGATGCCGCAGTAAATTTAAATTTAAATACTTTGATTAATAAAAATCAAACTTATATCGGTACCGCCTTGTGTACAATTTGAGTATTTTTATCATCATCAATTTGTTATTTTAATGTTATACTTTTTGTAAACGATATTCTTACAAGACGGGCAAGTCACATTGGACTAGTCCGTCTCGGATTTTATTGGATATTAAAAACAAAGTCAAATTTAAATTCACCTTTTAAAGAAAAATATACTCTATTCTATAGTGCCATTGATTATGTAATTTCATCAAATATTATGGTTTTGATCTAATTACTAGCTTATCTATGTAGTTTGATTTAATGAGATTGGGAAACTATATAGTAATAATAACAATAAAAGACATATTTGGACAGCCTTACAATGTTGAAAATACACTTCAAAATTCAAAGTCCAAGTTTAATAGTTTTATAAATCAGGAGGGTAGTGTCGTCATTGAGGATGTAAGCGTGTCTACTAGATGATTCGTTTCATATGAATAATGAATAAATTTAATTATTTCTAGAATAATCTACGTGGCAGTCTTTTGACAAAAAACAAGAGCAAAAAAACGCGACTAAGAAAACTCGGTGTGCCACGTTGTCGCACCTCACATGCTGACGTGGATTCTCCCTTCGAAGGTTCGAGGATGGTTCTTTACACGGTCCTATGAAATGAGAATATAGATAGGATTTTTTTTTTTTTATATATTTTTGACAAAAATATAGCTTTAAGTTTAAAAAACAATTAAAGTATTCTCTTTCAAAAAAACAACTAAAGTATACAATAAAAGTTTATTTTTTTTCTTTTACGTACTCTCTAATAAATATAATTTTTAAAAACTCAATATTACTTATTATTAATAATTTTTGAAATTTTTATATTTCGTCTACTTTCATTTTTCACTAAAATATATTTTCTGTTTAGAGTTTTATTTTATTTTTTATTTTTTTAAATAAATAATTAAAAATTAGGAAGATGAAGGGTGAATTATCAAATCATACACCAACGATATATTTTAGCTGTTTTTAAAACTTACTGGTATATTTTTGTCAAAAATGAATGTTGAGGGTATAAAAAAAATAAAATTTCCCAATACAATATTGCATTATTTTAAAAATTAATTGTGGTATAAAGACTTTATATTTTCAATTTATTAAGAGTATATTCTCAAAAAATAAAAATAAAAATCCGCATGACCAATGTTTTATATGCATTTATAATTGGTTTTCTTTCAATATGTCTTTGTAACGTTAAGTGTATGCCTCAACCAAAAATATCAAAACATGAAGAAAAAAAAGTCCGCATGTGTAGAAAACTCAAAACTAATCGATCAAAAATCTAAATTTCACGTCTTTAAATACTTATTCACACAATTGAAAGTTTAGAATTATGCTTCATGAATTTGAATAAGCTTGGATATTTATATTCACAAAAAAAGTTCCTAAGTTTTCTTCTCTGTAAATTTACGAATAAATGAAAGATCATAAGCAACGGGAATCAAATTCAAATCTTGTTTCCTCCGAGTTGTCAAGCCAAAAGTCTCGTCCATGTCCAAGTCTTCATGCTTCTTTCCGTCCGGAAGTTTCCAATCGAAGTGGTAGAGCAGCGTCGCGAGCGGAACAACGGTGTTGACGAGGCCGTACGACATACCGGGGCATATCCTCCTCCCTGCGCCGAATGGGATGAACTCAAAGTTGTTGCCTTTGAAGTCGACCGAGCTATCCAAAAACCTCTCGGGCATGAAGCTCTCGGGATCGGTCCAAAATCTAGGGTCTCTTGCTATCGCCCAAGCATTGACTATGACCCTCGTTTTCATGGGGAATTCGTAGCCATTGATCTCGCAAGCCTCTTGGGACTCTCTCGGGAGGAGCAACGGAGCTGCGGGGTGTAGCCTCAACGTCTCTTTAACGACGCAATCCAAATACTTCATCTCACTAACACGTGCTTCGTCGACTGAACCTCTTCCGCCGAACACTTTTCTGACCTCGGATTGTGCTTTCTTCATCGCTTCGGGGTTCTTTATGAGTTCCACCATTGCCCAGTTTACGGTTGTGGCCGAGGTTTCGCTACCGGCAGCAAACATGTCCTGGGGGAAAATTAAATCGACATTATAATAAGATAACACGTTAGATATCTCTACTTGCTAATTGGGTTGATGGGTTGAAATGAAATCTCATGATACTTGACATGATATATATCGTCACGAAATTCAAACGAGCACCAAATCCAAAATAAAATATATATTAACGACCCTAGTTTAAAATCGTGCGCTAGGCGACTTTACACGTTTATTGTACGACAGCTCGATATTTTTCGAACAAACAACCATGCCCGCTCAACAAACAATTATGCCCGAGCGTGGTATTAACTATTAATTACGTCAGGGTGAGATTTTAAACATGTCGAGGAGGTTTTTTGACGAACTATTCTAAATAGTCGTGCGAAGCTTGTTATCTGAGGAGTGTTAAAAAAAAAAAAAAAAAACTGTTATATATTGATGAAGCCTATTTAAAAACCCAAGATCAAAACGACAAAGAAAACAGCCGTTGGATGAGCTTTTTATCCGACGCTCCAGATTCGCCACGCTTTAAGTCCAAAACGACTCGTCGTTTTCCTTTTCTATGTCGTTTTGATCTTGGGCTTTTAAATGGGTTTCTTCAATATATAGCAAAAACGTTGTTGCTTACGGGTTACTACTCTTATTGTTGGATAACAAAATTACACATGATCATATAAAAAACAAATTAACAAATTACAAAAATATGAAATATTGCTTACCCAAAACACTGCTTTGATGTTATCCATTGTTAGTGAGAACCCATGGTCATCTTTCTCATGGAACTTGAGAAGAACATCTATAAGATCTTCCGAATCCGATACTCTCTCACTACTCCCATTTTTCTTCTTCTCTATATGTTCTTTAATCACATCTCCGTATATCCTGTCAATAATCCCATTAAAATTGCGGAGTACCGGTTTTGTTTATGTAAAAACCGGAACCCAAATTCCGGTTATCATTGGTTATTCCGGATTCCGGAAAGACAAATTACTGGAACTGGAGTTACCAATTCACGGATTTACTTGGAATTGATAAAGAGGAACCGAATTGCGGTTCCTAGCATTTACCTGTCTGCCTTTCGGTGCAGCCTCTCGAGCTTTGCCCTCGTCCCAAAGACAAGAGAATCGAGAAAACCGAAAGAAGGAAACAAATCCGCAAGGTCAAAGCCGCTCAGTAGCTCCAAAGCTTCCATCACGATCGATATGAACTCCTCTAGATCCTTGCTCTTCTTGCTGAAAGCCGCTCTTGACGTGATTCCGTAATTCGTCATGTAGATTCGCTTAGTCAGATTAAAGATCGACCCGGCACTCGAACCGATTTCCTCCACGAGATTGAACATCTCTTCCTCTCGGACCTAGGTAAAAAAAAGTTTTGTACCGGTTATTCGTTTCAATAACTGTAACGATCGTCGATCGGTAACGTTCAGCGGTCACCAGTTTTATTATCTACTTGTTTTACAACACACACACACATATAATATATATATATATATATATATATATATATATATATATATATACTATATCTTGAGTTATAAAAAACCTGGTTAAAAAATAAGCATTTATGGATGCCTAGCAATGTTTATAAATTTACGGGTCACATGTTCCAAATTGGATTCGAGATTGAACGAGGACAAATAGTCACGATTTTGAGAGTTATTCCACGGCTCAAGTTTTTTGGAAGCTCAAAAAACCGGTAACCGTACGTTTTAGAAGCCGGTAAAAAACAAGTAAAGTTAAGTAATTTTCCAAATCCAATTTGTCAAAACAAATTCCGGTACCGACTTTCAAAACCTAGACCGGTGTATACATATGTCGTAATTATTTTTTAGTTATCGGTATAAATGGAAAGTAATAAGCGGTAAAACCCCATGATACTTAACAAACCCGTACGAACCAGTGTCAAGGATTTAACCCTAGCCGTGTTCAAGAGCCCTTCACTGAAAATCCTTCTCAGCTTCCGCCAGTACTCGCCAACAGGCGCAAAGCCAATGTCCGAGGAGTTGTAGAACATGATCTCCGACATGAGGATGCGCGGCCTGAACGCAAAGATGGCATCGTGGGTTCTCAGCACTTCTTCCGCGAACTCGGGCGACGAAACGACCACGGTCTCGAGCTGCCCCAGCCGGACGGACATCAACGGCCCGTACACTTTTGCCAAGTCCCGCAGGCTGTGGTGAGGCAGCGAGCCAGCGAGTTGGTGGATGTTGCCGATGAGAGGCAGTGTCCATGGCCCTGGTGGTCGTTTTGAGCCTGCCTTGTCGTTTGATCGTTTGAGTATGTTTAGAGCCACAAACACAAAGAGGAAGAAGCTCACAATAATTGGGAAAATGGCAAATTGGTGATCCATTGAGATACTGAATACAAAGATATGTAAAACTTCTTTAGTATATATATATATATATTTATAGTTGGGATTTGTTAGGTTAAAATTTTAGGTGAAACAGTAATCATTTGTTAATTAATGTTTGGACTCTATTATTACATCTAATGAATACACAACGTGTATTGTTTGTAAGTGTGAGAAGGGAACATTAGGTATAATTGATTTGACAACCGGTGATTTGTCGTGTTCGTACCGTGTTTTAAACGTTTTTAGTCAGCTCAACACTAATTAATTAGAAAATTAGACTCCATTTTTGGACTTCTATTATAATCTTATTAGATTGATATTACGTGTTGTTATGCACTATCAAATTAGTCTTGACATGCATGCACCTTCTATAAATTTATGATTAAAATAAATCCCATAAAAGAAAAGTGTAGGTATATCATTATCATTTTCTAAAAATGTCCATGTCCTATGTTGCTGTACAATGTGGAAGATAAGGAATATGTGGACCAAAATTACTTCACTTATATCAAATATAATATTAGCCAATATTTATCTATATTATAATATATCTAATATCTCAATAAATTTGGTGGGGAAATTAAATTTTGTCTTATTAAAAAAACTTCTTTCTTCGTATTTTATAATATTTTATTCTATATATAAGACAAGGGAAAATAACTCGCTACATGAAAGTTCGAGAAACTTACGTGTTCAACCAAGCTATAATATATCAATAATTGTGTTTTTTCTTCTTCTGATTCTTCTTCTAGACTAGACTAATAATAGAAAATAATTCAAACTCACCTATTTTTGTGCTAAATTTATATATATATATATATAAAAGCTTTAATGGTTCGTTTTAGTTTGTTAGTTCATTTGAATTTTCTTTCAAACTTGACCTAAAAGTACGTATTACTCATTTACTCCTAAAATACCAAGTATGTCTAAAAATGATAAGTTTACGAGTGATGATACAAAACAAATACTATTAAATCTAAATAGTTAAGCAAATAAATCATTACTAGTCTAATAAAATACTAAGTTTTAAGCAAATGAGTAGTAGTTTGGATATCGATTTTAATCGGGATCAATTTTATTCTTCAAAAACATCATGTAAAGTGAAAATGCGCCCGGAGACTCGTAATACATTTCCTAACCGTCGTACAAACATATATGACATAGCTAGGCTTACACTCTATATGGTTCGAAAATGATGTAGCGAGAGGTTATTGGAAAGAATCGAAACCGCAAAATTGCAACAAGCTAATGTCACTTTTCTTATTCAATATCAAAGCTGCCAAATAAATCATCCTCCTGCACAATACAAACAGAGAGAGAAAGGAAGAAAGTCCAAAATAGGAAACAAATCAAAACAAAGCGGAAAGTAAATAACCGAAATAAAGAGGGAAACAACGATAATCAATGCTGAAATAAAAGTCTCCAATCAGCCCAAAATAGCGTCAATCAAAGCCGCAAGAATCCCGGAACTCCCATGCACGCCATGCATACGTCACTTCCCGGCACGTCGGTCCCACACTTCCATAAATGCGAGCTCTAGCCCTAACACGCAATCAGAAAAGCGTCATGCAAGAGTTTTTCGAGAGATCAAAATCTATAGAAACAAAAGATTTTGACATTAACTCTCATATAAGAAACGTTAATATTTACCTACTGTAAGCTTGTTTTCTTTAAAGAGTCAATAACGTTATAGTGTGAACAACGAAAATTAAGGAATAAACGCCAATGAAATAAAAAAAGAAAAATAAATAACCCAAAACTCACGAGGTAAACCCAGTCAAAATGACCATGTAAATACGAAGAGTAACTTGCACAAACACCCCTAAGATTTGCTAATTAGTACAATTTTTCCTCGTAGCTTTAATGTTTGGGCAACAATGCTCCCTATTGTTTCAAAAAGTAGCAGTATAGCCAAAACACATGATAGAAATTTGTCAACGGCAACAGATTGACTTATATTAAAGTATTTTCTTCAATATTATTATTTTTCTCTAATCATATGACAAAGTCCCATTATCTTATTCTTAGTGTATTAAATTTATTTGATAATTAATTTACAAAAATATTTTGAATAAGTCGTCATTCACCGAGTTAACAGCTTTGTCATTTTTAACGTACATGTAACAAATATTATGCAACATACATACATATATATATATATATAATATATATATAACGTGTAAAAGTGCACATGCATGCAAACTCTAGTGCCTAATTTACCGCTTCTCACTATATTTAATTTATCTTTTAGTCCATTTATTCAAAAAAGAATAAAGTCAGTTTATTGTAACAAAACGCAGCTAATAATAATTCATTCAAAGAAAGAAAAGAAGAGAAGAGAAATGGGAAATGATCAAGAAAACGACATGGTTTCCTCTTCCAAAGAAGAGCCAAAGAGAAAGCCTGCAGGAGGATGGAAAGCCGTCAAATTCATTCTCGGTATGTATTGTATTGTCGATTATATTGTTTTTGGGATATTTACGGCATTAGTATCTAAAGTTTAGCCAAGTGGGATGGGAAGGCACGGGTCCATTTTTTTCCAATGAAAATACTCATTGTCACTACAAGAAAATGGTATTATACCGGTGCAACGTTGCGTCTCATTAGGGCATTTTCCGGCGAAACTGCGCTAGTGAAAGGTTTTTCCGACAACGGTCCAAAATTATATCAATTCTTACCGGAGTGCAGTTGTTGGATTGGATTGCATCGTAGAATTTGTTAAGAATCCCAAATAAAAATGATAAAGGGTCTTAATATAATGTTTAAATGTCATTCTCCACACGCCCTCGAGATACTTCTAAGAGAATTCAATTTCTCGACTATTTTCATCGTTAAAGATTGTTTTACCGGAAAATTCATAAGACATTGTCAATAAAAGGTTTAGGACCTTTACTGCAAATGAGGGTTTTCCCGGTACCAACATGAATTCTTGTAGTGTGTTACGAAAACAGCCGCGTTAATAAATTACGTCCGAGATTGATCGTTAACGATTTTTTTTTTGTTTTTTGCATGAAAAAGGGAACGAGTCGTTCGAGAAATTGGCGTCGATGAGTTTGCTGGTGAACATAGCGGTGTATTTGAGCACAAAGTACAACATGGGGGGTATCCTTGTGGTGACAATAGTGAATGTTTGGGGTGGATTTTGCAACCTTTCATCTTTGGGGGGTGCATTTCTCTCCGATGCTTACTTGGGCAAGTTCTACACTCTCCTCTTTGGCTCCATTGCCTCTCTCACGGTAATTAAACACATCTCTTATATATATATATATATATATATACACACACATACATATATATATATATATACATATATATATATATATGACGGAACGAGACGGCAATAAGGGGCTTATGTCACCCCCAAAATTTTGAGTTTTCCTTAATTATAGAGAAAAAAAAAACTATATAGTTAATTAGTTTCAAGGGCTTATGTCACCCCTAAAATTTTGAGTTTTCCTTAATTATAGAGAAAAAAAACTATATAGTTAATTAGTTTCAATAATTTCACTAATCATATAGTATATTTTTCAACTATTGTTTACTAAATTATAGCCTAAAAATGTGCTATAATAAGGATTAAGTCGTTTGAATATAGCACCACTTATCAACCTATTATTCATAAATTATATATGTGTATATTTCATGCGTTTTAGAGATTCAATATATTGAATCTTTGAATGGTTTTTAAGTACCTATGATTAATATTTTTAGTAAATTTTTAAGAGATAATAGCGGCAAATGTGATCAAATTTAGACGAACGTAACAATTATGTATTCAAGTTTCATTTAATTGTGTAAACTTAACTTGTAATGAAGCAAATAATTGTGTAAATATAATATTTATGGCAAAAAAGTGCAAATTACAAGTGTTAAATGATAATTGTGATGACACAACTTTATAAAGTAATGAGAATTACATAATAAAGACAGAGAACACAGAACTTATACTTCTACGAAATTTTGGTACTTCGACCGTTACAAATAGAATTTAGTATATGATTGCTATTTTATTTAAATTTAAGCACATATTTTGCTATTGTATTTATTTTATCATCATCATTATCATTATCATCATAGTTATTATTATTATTATTATTATTATTATTATTATTATTATTATTATTATTATTATTATTATTATTATTATTATTATCTACAAGTATATTGAAAGCGTAATATAAAATGAAAACCACATGAAAAATGGGAATTATGCACCATCATCTTCCTACATTAAATACAAAATAATTAAATATTTCTAAATATATATATATACTTTGACTATGGGATGAAACCGCGAAATAGAATACCGGGCTTTTGCCTTTTTCGCAGCTTAGTCTTGGTTTTTTGTGCCTTAAAACATCCGGGACAGAGCCGGAAATCGAGCAAGTTGTACTCTCCTCTAAATATAGAAAAAATCAAATCCGATCAACATTTTCAAGACTTCCAAATCATAACATTAAACTTAATTATATTTTACATACATTTGTCTTAAATTGTTTATTTCTAGTTATGTATATGTTCATTAATTAATTCTTGAGAAGATTATATATTTATCATGAATATATCAGGCACCTTATGTTACTTATCCTCAGGGCCGCCCCTGGCTATAGGCGAGCAAGGCGGCCGAGGGCCCCGATTAAAAACAACAAGCTCAGGGCCGGCCCTGCTTATCCTTTTTCCGTACATGCATGCGTACGTATAGAACTTTTGGATAACTGAAGCAAACACTTAACCTAATTAATTAGCACTTTATTAAGCTAAACTCCAAATTATATCAGTCTTTTGATTTGATTATGACCATTGTAATTTTTGTCATAACAACCAAAGCTGACGAAATATTTCTCCTTTTAATTTTTCTCTCTAGGGTATGGGGATAATGACCTTAACTGCAGGCATAAGCGCGTTAAGACCCCACACTTGCGACCGCCTAACCGAGCTCGATTGCTCGCACGCGCCGGAGCCGTGGCAGCTCGGCGTCCTCTTCGCCGGCCTCGGCCTCCTTGCGGTCGGAGCGGGCGGAATCCGGCCTTGCAATATCGCTTTCGGTGCCGACCAATTCGACACGAGGACACCAAAGGGGAAAGCCCAGCTTGAGAGCTTCTTCAACTGGTGGTACTTCTCCTTCACCATAGCTCTACTCATCGCCATCACGGGCGTCGTCTACGTCCAGACGAACGTGAGCTGGACACTAGGGTTTGCCATCCCAACCGCTTGTCTGGCCTTCTCTATCACTGTCTTCCTCATCGGCAACAACACCTACGTTAAAGTAAAACCGGAAGGTAGCGTCTTTTCCGATATCATCAAGGTCATCGTCGCCGCGTGTCGGAAGCGTCAGGTGGCGATTGCGTCGGAGAAGGTATCGTTTTACGACCCGGCACCGACAGGGTCGGAGGTGAAGCTTCTGCGTACCGATAGGTTCCGGTTTTTGGACAAGGCGGCGGTGATTGTAAGCCCGGACGAGGTAAGCGAGCTAGGAGTTGCAAAGACTCCGTGGAGCCTTTGCAGCGTCCAACAAGTCGAGCAGTTGAAGTGTTTGGTGGCGGTTTTACCCGTGGGAGTCTCGGGCGTCGGAGTGCTCATGGTGATGGACCAGAACAACACGTTTGGAATCCTGCAAGCTCTCCAGATGTGGCGAGAGTTCGGGAGCGGACATCGAACGTTCACGGTCCCGCCCGGCTGGGTCAACTTATCGTCGATGGTGGCACTCTCGGCTTGGATCTACACCTACGAGAGGTACGTTGAAAAATAATTTATAGGAGAACTAAGCTTGTTTCGTTTATTTGGTTATTTTTACTCAGTACAAACTGAACTATGAGAAACGGGACTTTTGCCGGTACGTTTTTGCATCCGAAAAATAAAAAATTGGGACCTTTCCCAGCGGCGCATTTAGTTCGTGATAAAACCGCTGGGAAAAGGATCGCGACCATAAAAAAAAAACGTCGCAAAAAGACTTTTGCTGGTGCATTTCAGGAAGCGCCGGTAAAATCGAATTATATCCCGTAGAAATTACTATTCCCGGCGGGTTTCATAGAATTGTTGGCAAAAGACTCGTTAGTGTAATTAAATGCTACTAAACTAATCAAGTTTATGATTCAACAAGGTTTTACGTGAAGTGCCGTGGTGGGAAGGAGAGGAGGCTCTCGATCCGGCAGCGGATCACGATCGGCATTATCATCTCTATCCTCTGCCTGGTCACCGCCGGCACCGTGGAGAACTGCCGCCGAAGCGCGGCCCTGAGAGCCGGCACGTTCCTCTCTCCGGTGAGTGTGGCGTGGCTCGTCCTTCAGTTCATGCTCGCGGGCCTTACCGAGGCCTTCGCCGCTGTGGCGGTCATGGAGTTCCTCACGACGCAGCTCTCTGAGAGCATGAGGACCGTCGCCGGAGCGATCTTCTTCCTCTGCCTCTCGCTCGCTGGCTATATCGGGTCGCTTTTGGTGAACTTGACGCACCTAGTGACCCAAAAAACGGCGAAATCGGCGTGGCTCGGAGGGCATGACCTGAACAAGAACAGGCTTGACTTCTATTACTTCTTCTTGGCCGCTTTGGCTGCTCTCAACTTGGTCTACTTTAACTTCTTTGCCACTCGCTATTTGGTCAACACAACCAAGCCTCCAACGAGTACTGATAATCATCACCAAAGAGATCACGATGAAGAGTGTTGATCAACAAGATAGGATAAGAAAATTGAGTTTGAGTCTTATCTTTATATTAGGGTTAAGATATAACTAGTGTGCTTTGCTTATGTCAATAAGAATGAGATTATGGTGTAATAATTAGGGTCGCAATTCGGAGTCACGTGTTGCGTTCGTGACGTCTTCTAGTCGTTTTTTACTTATATTGTGTAGACGCGGACCTGTCTTTTTTTGTTTATCGTGTTATTCGTATCCTACGATAATGGAAGGACGAAGTAGTTAATTACGTAAGGCATTGTTTTAAAATGACTAAAAACGTTATATATTTTGTCAAATTGGCTCACGAAAATGAACAACGTAGATTTGAGATATAATAAAGTCTACAAGCTATTTACATGAATAGTTCACAGATATTTTATTATTTAATTGTTGAATTTTATCGTGTTTGTGTTGTGCTTACCACTATTTTATTTCGTGCTATTTATATCGTAATTGTATCGTTTCCCGGGTTCATAATCAAAGATATGCCGATAGGTATCATAATTTAGTCAGATCTGGTTGATGTTGTATTTTTTGGTTGCCTTCCTTTCATTTATGTCACTAACTAACAACAAGTGGCCTTTGACGAAGAAAAATTATTTCGTCACCGCTTGTCTTAATCTTAAGATTCCTTGATTTTTTTGTATTTTTTTATTTTACTTTTTATATGTTTATGATTCTAGCTTATTCGAATAATTTTAGAAACATTTAATATTATTTTTTTAGATACTAATACTTTGTTATGATAGTTTCTTAGATACAATTATTTTGTCACAATATTATTATCAATGTTTTTTATAAACTTTACACTTATCAGTTTAACCCATAAATATAAATATAAAACATACCTCTTGAACTTAGTATTTAGTACATATATCTTATAGCCATTGAACTTATCAATTTGCATCATTACATAATACATCTTTAAGATCTTTTTTTCTATACACATTATTCTCAGAACTTGTCACTTTAGCACTTGACTTTTTATAATAATCAATTAATTACCCCTTTAATTTTCAATAATGTTTCAATAGAATAAAAAATCAGCATCAAATTTACACTGTATTAATTACTATTCGGGATTTTTCCAAGGCATATTCCCAAATATTTGTTTAATTGCATTAATATAATAGTCAAATATATACGCGCTTCAAGCATTGATATACGTAAATAAATCTCATCTATAGACTTTTATTATTGTATTTAATGTTAGAATGTGACAAAAGCCAATAGATATGTTTGATCAATTCATTATGCTATGATCTTACTTGCTTTCACTTGTGACCACTGACTACTTAAAGTATATAGTATATACATCGATGGAAAAAGTCAAACTTTGACTCCAAGTTGCTTGGCTTAGTAGTGATTTTGATGCATCAATATCACGATCATCGCACTGTTCACGTGCTTATTATTCGTAACTGGACCACCATAGCTCAAACTATGGATCACATTAATGTCGTCCTAGTTAGAAATATCGTCGAGGTTAAAGACGTTGATAAATTTTACTCGTTGAGGTTAAAGTATGACTCGCTTTCCTAATTGTATCTCGAACATCAAATCGGGTATCAACGATGTTAGGAAGAATGTCTAGACAAGTATATCAACAAGAAGAGAAACGACCCAGATTACCAAATATGCGCATAAAGTAAAGAACAAATGAGCACGCGATATTTGGTAACGCAGTTCGCGAACCCCTCGTGGGAACCTACTCTGCGGGGCACTTACCCAGATACTTTATTCCACTGGAAAACATTTACGAATGTTACACGGTCATACAGGATATTTAAATGAGTTTCACAAGGGAATAGATTAACTCCCCCTCAAGACCAGGCACAACAGGTAATCCGACTCCAGGGAAAAAGCTTGCTTCTCTTCAGAACAATCTTGCGATGTCTTCAACTGTCCACAGCAAGTCGTCACTTCACTCAAGCGAGATCTCAAGACTCTCCAGTTCTGATTCAAGCAGATATGTGGCTCGATGTTCCAGCCACATCTAGCAAAGGCTAAATAAGCCGGTCTTCTTGGCATCCATAATGCGACATTAAGAGTTCCGCGATCAGGGGGATTGACAGCACCAACGGTAATATCACTCAAATCAATCCAACATCAATCAGATGATGAATTAAGACTGAGCTGACTGATCGCGGAGATTGCTCAACGAAGATCTTTGACTCCAGCAAGAAATCTCTTCAATAAAAGTGCAGATCTTCAGCAACTTGTTGATACTTCTGTTGTCTGGACACAACCTGTTTATACAACACATAATAACAAAACACAAAGAACAAACAATGTTCTTACAGAACACTCGTCTTAGAAGTTAAGGATACCCAAATAAGACAAGTCTTCATTTTCCTTTTCGAAAATATACAAGAAAATGTGAAAATTTGAACGATTTAAGTAAAAATTGCATTGCAAAAAGATATATATAAGAGAAAGTTTTCAAGAGGGTAGTACGTACATTATTATACGACAAGCATTCGAAAAAACTACGAGAGTAGCATAAGTCGTTTGAAAGATTTATAAGTACCCTCCTTTTATAAGTTAAGTCGATCAATTTTGAGTACTCTGCGTTAAGGCTGAAAGCGTGTATAACTATATACCGATATTTATGTAGATGTGAACAAGAATTAGAAAAAGGAAAGCTCAACATTAAATAACGACGAGTGTTGTGTCTGTCATGTTTGCATTTAAACATGGAAGAAGTGTTTGTATTGAGTACGGATGCTCAACAAATACATGTCATTATATGAAACGAAAGCATATATTATACAATCACAATAACATGCATGTATGCCATATATATAGATTGGATAAAATGGGTAATAATTTGGCTAGGCTTCTTTAAAAATTACGATGTAATTATGTAGTTGTTTGTTACGATTTTTATTTTTTATTAATAGATCGTTTGTTTGTGTGTATCAATCTCATATATCACATGTATTTTGTTTCCACGATTCTTTTCATTATCAACGAGTTATTTATCAATAAATTTTAGACACAAAAATACCCATAAACAAATATCACATAAAACAACAATAATAATAATAATAACAATAATAATAATAATAATAATAATAATAATAATAATAATAATAATCACTAAGAATAATGGGGCATTTCATTTTAATAAATTTGAGATGATCTAGATAAGGAAATCAGATACGTGAGCATGACGAAGAAGTTGATGAACGGTTGAGATTTGCCCACTTCAGCAGTTGGGATTGTAAAACACTAGGGCAAGTAGCAAAGAGAGATATCATTGTTTTATGATTATTTATTTATTTATTTATTTATTTTATTTATGTCACACTCCCATAATAAAGGCTATATAAATCAGAACCCCTCCTACATAAATATTCCACAACAATACATTTTCTTATTCAAAAAAAAAAAAAAAAAAAAAACCTTATTATCTTGTGTATTATGATCATAGGTTGATCAAGAGGAGAAAGACACAATGGAGAAGAATGGTGAGAAAGATAATGAGGTCCAATATAGGGGTGTCAAAACCATGCCTCTAATCATAGGTAAATTACAAACTCCTGTTTTTCTTGTTTAGTTTGGAGAATTCGGTTTTAGCGCTATCACATATAGGGGTGAATTCAGGACCGGGAAATCGGTATTTTGAAGTTTTCGGCCCTCGATTCCGGTTACTTGGTAATATCATTTTATTTATTTATTTTTATCAAAATTGATATTTAAAAAACCCGTGGAAATGTGGTACCTACCGGTTTTGAACCAATATTTACCGGTTAAAAATAAGTTTTACCCTCTTTTAACGGTTTTATAATAAAACTAGGTCCGGTGGCAAAATCTTTTTTTTCTTTTAAACCTTAATTTGACCGTTCTATAATAAAATTAGGACCGACTAAAAATGGTTTTTACCCTTTTTACGAGCTTTATAATAAAACCGGGACTATACCGGTTCTCATTTTTTTAAACAAAGCTTTGTGGCCCGATTTCTCAAAAACAATTTTATTTTCAGGGAACGAGAGCTTCGAGAAGCTGGGGACAATCGGGGCAGTGCACAACTTGTTGGTGTATCTGACGACGGTGTTTAACATGAAGACGATCACCGCTACCACATTCATCAACGTATTCTCCGGCACCACCAACTTCGCCACTTTACCGGGCGCCTTTCTCTGCGACACCTACTTCGGACGATACAAAACCCTCGGATTCGCTTCTGTTTCTTCTCTTTTGGTATGCTCATGTTTCTTCTTCTACATACCATTTCTCGAACAATTTTTATTTTCTTTGTAATGATTGTTTATTTTTATTTTTTTTCAATTTTGTGTATGCGTAAGTTTGGCTCGAACTCGGTATTTGTACTAGTTAAAATTCGTGGCAAAACCCTACCAATTCATGGTACTAATTTAAAAATCTATATCTCAAGATAAACACTAGAAGCGGTATTTACAAATACCGGTATATATATTTTACTGATTACCAATTTAACATCAAAGAATAACGGTTCGAATACCGGTTCAACACCGATAAATACTAAAAAAAATACCATAAAATGGGAAATACAAAAAAATAAGACGGCGAAAAAAAAAATTCATCAAAATGATTTCATGCTTAGCTCAAATACTCAACTAATTAAACTAGTCTTATTGGTCCGCAGGGAATGTTAGTCTTAACATTGACCGCGGCAATAACAAAGCTCCACCCGGACAAGTGCAACGTGTCCCCCGCATGCCCTAGCGCGACGCCGTGGCAGCTGGCATTTCTCCTCGGCGGCCTCGGCCTCCTAGTGGTGGGCGCCGGCGGGATCCGGCCCTGCAACTTGGCCTTCGGGGCAGACCAGTTCAACCCGAAGACCGAGTCCGGGAAGAAGGGGATCGACAGCTTCTTCAACTGGTACTACATCACCTTCACGACGGCCATGATGGTGTCGCTGACCCTAATCGTGTACGTGCAGTCCGAGATGAGCTGGTCGTTGGGCCTCGCGATCCCGACCGTGCTCATGCTCTTCTCGTGCGTCTGCTTCTTCGCCGGCTCGAGGCTGTACGTCAAGGTCGCGCCCGAGGGAAGCCCCTTGGCGAGCGCCGTGCGCGTTGTAGTCGCGGCCGCTCGGAAGAGGCGGCTGAAGCCGGCGCAGCAGCCGTGGGTGTCGCTCTTCAACCATGGTCCGGGAGGATCTTCCATCAACACCAAGCTTCCTTACACTGATCAGTTCAGGTAATCAAACAGTGTAATATGTCATAGAGACTCATTAATATCCTATAGTAATAAATAAAAGAGTAATTGTTAGAATTTGTTAGATTATGATAATACCATAATCTTTATATATATAATTAATTTATATTTTTATAATAATAATAATAAGGGTAATGGCGGCATAAGTATTCAAAGTCTTTAAAAAGTTGACATTAGGTTCTCATTTTTTTTTGGGGTGGCGAAAGTTGTCAAACTCTTATATTGTGTATTCCGTCATATTTTCTTCCAGAACCGCATCATGTGTCACATTTTTAAACCCATTAATTATATCATTGTTTATCATTGACAAATTACTTTAGTTTTTAATTAAAATTGGTATATTTAATAGGTTTAAAAACATGACACGTGATGCGGTTCGGGGAAGAAACATGACGGAATACATAAAATAAGAATTTGACAACTTTCGCCACCAAAAAAAAAAAAAAGAACTTAATATCAACTTTTCAAAGACTTTGAGTACTTATGTCACCATCTTTCCATAAAAAATAAATTGAAAATAATTAAGTTAGAGTACCTGACTAAAGAATGGGTATTTTTATCGTAAATAGCTCTAAAAATTAATCAACACTATGTATATTCTCAATTTTTTTAGCGGCAATAATACCCAAACGATTGGGAATACATCGACGCACACTTAACAAAACATTAGATACTTTTATCGCAAATATCTGCGAAAATTTGATCGAACGACATCTCTTACGTACGAGAGTTTTATCAGATCACTAGACAAAGCTGCGATGATCGAGCCCAGTGACACGACGAACACAGACGGATCAGCGAGCGATCCATGGAGGCTGTGCACGATGCAGCAAGTGGAGGAAGTGAAGTGCCTGGCCCGGGTGATCCCCATCTGGGCTTCCTCCATCGTCTTCTTCGTCGCCGTCTCCCAGCACTCCAACTTCGTCGTCTTCCAGGCCCTGCAGGCCGACCGCCGCCTTGCCGGGACGGGGTTCTCCGTCCCCGCCGCGTCGCTCGCCGTCTTCTCCATGCTCGGCCTCACGCTCTGGCTCGCCCTCTACGACCGCGTCCTCGTCCCGGTGCTCCGGAGAATCACCGGAGAACCTTCCGGCATAACTATCCTCCAGAGGATGGGCTCCGGCATGGTCGTCGCCGTGCTGACCATGGTATGTCACAGTCACTAGTACAAAACATGGATTATGCTACTTTTATAAAACGGAGTAGGATCGGTCTGAAACCGTGTAGATTTTGACTTCGTCGCGTCGAGGTAGGCCGTGCAAAGTTGAAACTTTTACCTTTGCATGACGGTTTTTGCGTAACTGTCGTAAGAGTCGGGTTCTTCTCCCATAAAATTTTCTTCTTATTCTCTTAAATTATTTTCGAACAGGTCTTATCGGGCTTGGTCGAAGAGAAGAGACGAGCCCTGGCACTCGCAAATCCGATCGGAGACTCACCGTCACGGGGCGCGGTCTCTCCACTCTCCGGCTTCTGGTTCGTGCCTCAGCTGATTCTCATCGGAATCTCCGAGGGGCTGACCATTATCGGCCACGTGGAGTTTTACTACAAGCAGTTCCCGGAGAACATGCGGAGCATTGGGGGGTCGTTCTTGTTCGTCGGCATGGGAATATCGAGCTACATGGGCGGGTTTCTGGTGTCGGTCGTTCATTCAACCGGGAGTTGGCTTGATCAAGACCTAAACAATGCGAGATTGGACTTGTTTTACTACTTGGTGGCTGCCATGGGAGCCCTGAACTTCATGTACTTTTTGGTGTTCGCAAGGTGGTACCAGTACAAACAGGCCTCTTCAGAACATGATCAACATGAACTTGAACTTGGAAAAACAGTTGTGTAATGTTGTTCTGCATATATATTAGTGATTAAGATCGAATAAAAAAGATGAATAGGAGATTATGACTGTCCAGTGACGGAATCAGGATTCAAATCTCGGGGTCTAAGTAATGGAAGACGATGTGTAAGTATAATTAAAGGTAAGAAAAAAAAATTATAACAATTTGAGAGGAAAAATGAAGAAACGAAAATTAAAGATAAATTTTGAACATATTACAAAACTTAAGTGGGGTGAATTTGTAATTCTAAAAAAGTAAACACAAAAAAGGAGTAAAAAAAATCTTGGGGGTTTCAATTCGACCACCTATTAAGGTAGTTCTGCCCATTATGCAACGACGGTGTTTGGCATCACGACGCAGAATTTATTCTAGTTTTAGTTATAAAAACGCTTTATCCGAAATTATATATGTATTAACAATGCGTTATTGCATTTCTATATGTCTTCTATGTTTCAGTTCCATTGTATCTTTCTATTGAATTTATTCGAAAAACCCTTACCGTTAAATTAGAGTATATTTAGTGAATATAGTTGTTGGGAGAAAACGCACCGCAACGAAAAGTTCAAATAACCGATTTCTCTCCCAGTAACCGCATCAACTAGTCAGTAGTTGTTGGAATTTATTCATGATATATGTTGATCACCCATCGGTGACACAAGATCATGTGTGTCACAGTCACTTAAAGATAAGGAGCCTATCGGACGATGACATTCAGTCACCATCCGGGGACGATAAGGATGAGCCAACGGCTATATCAGCAAAGCTCATATAGCGGTTAGAAAGAATCAGACCATACAGCAAAGAGAGAGAGAATCAAGAAGAGAGAGTTCTTGAGAGACAGAGCTTCTCAGGCGAGTCAGACGGTGGTTACGACGACGAAGGTGACGACGGAGTACGGAGAGGGAAGGCTCGGGAACGACAGACAGAGGAGCACACTCTGGGGATCTGTCGGAGCTTCTTCGCGGCGTCAAAGAGGTTCGTTCGCACCGGGGTCCTGATCGCCGGCGTTCTCTGGGTCTGGTTCATCTCCGATCACCGTGAAGAGCGCTGGGAGACGAAGGTCATCTCGACATCGTATAGCGTAAGGTGGAGTCATCGGAGGGAGCTGTGAAAGGAGCTGTGAGTTTGAATTCAACGGGAAGATCATCTTCTGGAGAAGATCGAATCTTTTGTAACCGGTTGTGTAATTCAAACGTTATCGTGATAAATAAAGCGTTAGTCTTTGTCGTCCAATTCAATCGCGTTATTCCGCATTTGTTCGTGGTAATCGATATTCGTATCGGGTTGCTGGGTGAAATCCCCAACAAGTGGTATCAGAGCTCCTTCTCTCGGTGAATCAAGGAAGGGTTCATCGGAGAATCAAGATCCGAGTTCAAGAACCGAACAAGAAAGTAAAGGAGTTCAAGATTCTGAATCTTGACGAAGATCGTCAGAGTCACTCCTGCCAAACGCGATAAGGAATAATGGGACCAGACAAGACAGATATCGCGAAGTTCACCGGCGATGGTGACTTCAACATCTGGAAGATCAAGATGCACGCACAGCTGTGCCAGATGCGCCTCGACAAGGCGCTCAAGGGCGATGAGGCATTCTCGGAGAAGCTGAGTGAGGAGGACAAGGAAGACATCATGACGAGGGCGAGAAGCACCATTATTCTCGCTCTCAGCGATGATGTCATCAGAGACATCCAAGACGAGACGACAGCTGCAGGAATCTGGAAGCGTCTCGATGAGACGTACAACAGGAAGTCCTGGGCGAACGAGTTGTTTCTCAAACAACGGATGTATACCCTCAAGATGGCTCCGGGATCATCGCTGAAGCAACACTTTATCGAATTCAAGAAGATCATCACAGATCTGAAGACGATAAATGTGGAAGTCCCGTCAAAGGATCAAGCACTCCTCCTACTGAATTCGGTATCGGGGATGTACGACAGGATCCAGGACATTCTGCTATTTAGTGGCAGGGAGACCCTCACCGTCGACGATGTTAAGACGGCCGTGCTAGCCAAGGAGGTTCAGCACAAGCAGGAGGGCAAGTTCGATGGAAGATCAGGTGGAGCGGAGAGCCTCGTCGTTAACCGTGAAAGACCGGCTAAGCGAGAGAAGTTCAGGAGAGGCTCACCGAGGCGATCTTCATCGAGGCCGAGGAGCGGCAAGTGTTACAACTGTAACAAGGAAGGACATTTCAAGAGAGATTGTCCCGAGAAGAGAACGGGTAAGCCGTTCAGAAGGAATAGCGGCGACGGTCCAGCGAACGCTTCCCAGGTATCGGGAGGGTACGACAGCGCTGAGGTCCTCGCGATGATGCCGACCAGCATGCGAACAGCGTGGATACTGGATTCGGGATGCTCGTACCACATGAGTCACGAGCAGAGTTGGTTCGAGGGGATGAAGGCCGACGAGGAGGTCATGCCAGTATCGACGGGCACCGAGGAGATGTGCGCTGTCGAGGGGATTGGGTCGATATCATTAAGACTCAAGGATGGCACACGGAGAACCCTGAACCAAGTAAGGTATGTCCCTGGACTCAAACGAAATCTTATTTCTTTGGGTGTCCTCGAAGAGCAGGGATACTCATGGAAGTCATGCAAGGGTGGCTTAAAAGTCACAAAGGGTGCGATGACATTCATGAGGGCTTATCGGTACAATGGCATATACATCCTGGAGGGTGAGACTGCCATCGGGGAAGCAGCAAATATCTCAACGACAGTGTCGAAGACCACTCTATGGCACGATAGACTGGGGCATGTCAGCGAGAAGGGGCTTGATGTACTCAAGCGAGGAGGCTGCTTCGGGAACGATAAGGTGGAGAAGCTCGACTTCTGCGAACACTGTGTGTTTGGGAAGCAGCATCGGGTGAAATTCGGCAAGGGGTCTCACACGAGCAAGTCAGTTCTTGACTATGTTCACTCTGACTTGTGGGGACCGGCACGAGTAGATTCGCATGGAGGAAACAGATACTTTATCTCCTTCATCGATGACTACTCGAGGAAGCTCTGGGTTTATATGATCAGATCAAAGGACAAGGCTTTCGAAGCCTTTGTCAACTGGCGCGCACTTGTTGAGAATCAGTGCGGGAAGAGGCTCTTGCATCTCCGCACGGACAATGGATTGGAGTATCTGTCCGAGGAGTTCAACGATCACTGCCGGAAGGCAGGCATCCGACGATCCAAGACTGTGAGGCACACGCCTCAACAGAACGGTCTCGCTGAAAGGATGAACCGAACCATCATGGAACGAGTAAGGTGTATGCTCTCGAGGGCAAATTTGTCATCGCGGTTCTGGGGAGAAGCTGTCCATACAGCGGCCTATCTGATCAATAGGTTGCCATCGTCTGCGATAGACTTTGAAGTTCCTCAGAAGCGATGGACAAATCGACCAGAGCACACCGACTACTCCAAACTGAAAGTCTTTGGCTGTGCAGCTTACTATCATGTAAACGATGGTAAGCTTGTACCTAGGGCCAAGAAAGGACTGTTCATGGGGTACCCCGACGGAGTTAAAGGGTACCGGATTTGGTGTTCGGAGTCACGAAAGTGCATCATCAGTCGAGACGTCACTTTCAATGAAGAAAGTTTCTTGGAAGGCAAGGCAACCCCGACAAGCCCTGAAGATCTCTACGAAGGAGACGGATTTCAGCTTGAGGTGGAGCTTTGCGATGAGCCAGGACGAAAAGAGGCTCATCGGGAGTATTTTACCCGAGGAGCTCTTATCGGAAACCCAGAGGAAAATGGCCGAAGAGGTGATCGCGAAGAGAATTTGCGACAAGGAATTCCCGATGAGCATACCCGACAAGGTATGCAAGAAGAGCTATCGCGACGAGAATCCCGCGATGAGGAACTTTCGAAGTTCCGACAAGGTACCTGCGATGAAGCTTCGTCGAGCGGTAGTAAAGGAAGCCCGATAAGAAGAGATCGAGGAGAATCCAGCCGACAAGATCATCGGGAGCAGGTCTCATCGAACAACGATGAGGTGTCCAGCGAAGAGGACAGCGAGGAAGAGGCTCTCAGAGCCGAAGAGGAAACTCACAACGAGGGATACCTACTTTCTCGGGATAGACCCCGACGGGCTATCAGGAAGCCGATAAGATACGCCCACGCTGAGATGGTGGCTTATGCTTTCAACACTGCAGGTGTCGAAATCGACAACGAGCCTCGCTCGTTCAATGAAGCCATCAGGTCCAGCGACGAGAAGAAGTGGCGAGCGGCAATGGACGAAGAGATGAACTCTCTTCACCAGAACAATACTTGGGTCCTTGTTCCGAAGCCGAAGAACTGCAAGGTTGTCGGCTGTCGGTGGCTATACAAGGTGAAGCCAAGTGCACCAGGAGGCGAGCCGGCGAGGTTCAAGGCCAGGTTGGTGGCGAAGGGATTCACACAGCGAGAAGGTATAGACTTCAATGAAGTATTCTCGCCAGTGGTAAAGCATACATCGATAAGGGTGCTACTTTCGATGGTTGCGAAGTTCAACTGGGAGCTTGAACAGATGGATGTGAAGACAGCCTTCCTACATGGAGAACTCGAGGAGAAAATCCTCATGCAACAACCCGAGGGGTTCGTGCAGAAGGGAAAAGAGGATTGGGTTTGCTCTCTTAAGAAGTCCTTGTACGGACTTAAGCAATCTCCTCGACAATGGTATAAGAGGTTTGACACATTCATGCAGAAGAATTCCTATCGGAGGAGCAGACACGACAACTGTGTCTACTTCAGAACGACGAGCAGCGGTGTGAGTATTTACTTACTCCTATATGTTGACGATATGCTCATCATTTCCAGCAGTACTGGAGAAATCAGGAAGCTTAAGGACTCATTGAAGTCAGAATTCGAGATGAAGGACTTGGGGCCAGCGAGAAGGATTCTCGGGATGGACATCCGAAGAGACCGCGCGAGAGGCTACCTCAGCGTCTCGCAAACGGACTACTTCAGGAAGGTCGTCGAGAAGTTCCAAATGGAGAAGGCCAAGCCTTCGAAACAGCCCCTCGCACCTCACTTCAAACTCTGTAATGAGTTAAGCCCGACGACAGAGGCTGAGGAGAAGAGGATGAGACTTGTGCCATACACAAGTGCCGTCGGAAGCCTCATGTACGGGATGATCTGCACGAGACCAGATTTGGCCTATGCAGTAAGCTTGGTAAGCCGGTACATGGCTAACCCGGGGCAAGAACATTGGAATGCCGTCAAGTGGATCCTCCGATACTTGACAGGCAGTTCCGACAAGGGCCTGATTTACTCCAGCGAGGAGACAAAGGAATCAATGATTCAAGGCTTCGTTGACTCAGATTATGCAGGAGACCTCGACAAGCGAAGATCTATCACCGGATACAACTTCAAGGTGTTCGGGAATCTAGTCAGCTGGAAGGCATCGCTTCAGCACATCGTGGCCTTATCGACCACCGAGGCTGAATACGTAGCAATCACTGAGGCTGCTAAGGAAGGGCTCTGGCTGAAAGGGCTTCTCACAGAGCTAGGATTCGAGCAAAGGTCCTTCGACCTTTACTGCGACAGCCAGTCCGCGATACACTTGTGTAAGAATCAGATGTATCACGAGAGGACCAAGCATATCGACATTAGGCTGCACTTCGTCAAGGACATCGTAGAGTTGAATACGATGAAGATTCTCAAGATCGGAACCGATGAGAACCCGGCGGACATGATCACTAAGGTGATTCCGGTCGGCAAGTTCGAACAGAGCTTGGTTCAGCTCGGGGTTGATGATACCCAACCAGAGCCGAAGGATAAGGGTGTATCGAGCGCCTAAGCTCGAGGATAGGGGCAAATTATCAATAAGCGACGATGACACAAGGTGGAGATTGTTGATCACCCATCGGTGACACAAGATCATGTGTGTCACAGTCACTTAAAGATAAGGAGCCTATCGGACGATGACATTCAGTCACCATCCGGGGACGATAAGGATGAGCCAACGGCTATATAAGCAAAGCTCATACAGCGGTTAGAAAGAATCAGACCATACAGCAAAGAGAGAGAGAATCAAGAAGAGAGAGTTCTTGAGAGACAGAGCTTCTCAGGCGAGTCAGACGGTGGTTACGACGACGAAGGTGACGACGGAGTACGGAGAGGGAAGGCTCGGGAACGACAGACAGAGGAGCACACTCTGGGGATCTGTCGGAGCTTCTTCGCGGCGTCAAAGAGGTTCGTTCGCACCGGGGTCCTGATCGCCGGCGTTCTCTGGGTCTGGTTCATCTCCGATCACCGTGAAGAGCGCTGGGAGACGAAGGTCATCTCGACATCGTATAGCGTAAGGTGGAGTCATCGGAGGGAGCTGTGAAAGGAGCTGTGAGTTTGAATTCAACGGGAAGATCATCTTCTGGAGAAGATCGAATCTTTTGTAACCGGTTGTGTAATTCAAACGTTATCGTGATAAATAAAGCGTTAGTCTTTGTCGTCCAATTCAATCGCGTTATTCCGCATTTGTTCGTGGTAATCGATATTCGTATCGGGTTGCTGGGTGAAATCCCCAACAATATAAATTACCAATAAATGTTCTAATGAATGAGTAAGTGTAATGTGTTGTGTGGAGAGTGTGTGTGGGAATATGGAAAGTCCCACGTTTGTTAAATACAAAGATTTTGTGCAATATATAAAGAAAACATTAATGAGTTGAGCTCAACATGTGACATGGTGATAAGTGTGCCACATGGATGCCGTGAGGAGGCGAGGTGGCGAGACCATGCCACCTCACGCTTTTGCAACGCCGCCTCGCCGGTGTCGCCACCGGCTCTGGGTTGGGTGCGTGGGCATAGAGGCGCTAGTGGCGTCTTGTGGGCGCACTTGAGGCACTTAAGAACGTGGCATCGGGCGAGCGGTGTAGGCTCGGGTCTCGCGGCGATTCTCGCCTCGCCACGTGTCTGTCGGCAGTTACTAGCCGTTTGGGGCGGTTTCTGACCGTTTTTCGTTTTCCTTATTCAGACCAATAACTGTCATTTTTGAAAGGTTGCTACCTTTATAAAATAACTGTTTCGGGTCTATTTAATTTCGTTTTTTGAAACAGAAATTAATAATTAAGTTCTCTTTACGGTCGGAACTTCGCTTCGTCTTTCGATTTCCTGGCCAAAGGCTTGTCTTATCCTGGGTGTTCTTGCAAGCAGACTCGAAGACGTTTTGAGTGCTAGAAACACTATTTGGAAAGTGATCTTATGCGCGATTCAAGCCGTGACGTTTTCAATATCTGATGTAGAGCAGAATACGAAGAACACGTCTTTGCGAGATAAACTCGACTTTCTCAAGCAAAAGCTCATTTTTTCATAATCATTTTCAACTAAATAATAACATACGTATAACTCTTCATTATATACTACAAGAACCAACCTAATAAAAACCATAAATTATTGATACCATATTCCTAATATAGTTATAACTTAATAAAAGTAAATAAAAGAAACTAAATGAAGATAATCTCATATTAAATGACAATAATCCTAAACATGAATCAAGAAAATTCAATTGATAATTATACTAATAATATCCTGCATCATTTCGAAGTATCACGACCACGACCACGTTACGACAGGTAAACCGTGTAGACTTTATGTCAATCATTTATGATAGTTCTATAACGGTACGTATGTTCACATTTTAAAGTCAAACGATAAGCTTTTGGTAATTTTAAACAACGACAAAAGAAAGTGGAAACTTTTTTTTTTTTTTTTTTGAGGGAAAATAGTCTGTTTGCATTAACCAGAGGCAAGGTTGAAATCCTTGTTAATACAATCAACGAGCCACTCTGGGCAAGTTGTCGACCACAAGTCGGACGACAACGAAAAAAGACGTGTTTGGGCGAGCCTATGGGCCACCTCATTACAGGACCGAGGGACCCACCAACATGAACCGGGCGAGGCCACCAATCGGAGAAGCCTTTCAATGTCCGTCAAGATCGGGCCTTGAAGACCGTTGTGCTTCCCGCTACCAATCAATTGAATTGCACGGAGACAATCGGACTCGACCACCGCTACCTCCCAACCTTGGTCATGAACAAATTGGAGACCGCCGTAAATAGCTTTGCACTCCGCAGTTAAGGCCGAGTCTATATTTTCATGCACCGCGGCCATGACCCCAAGAACCGCACCTAGGTGGTTTCGCACGACACCTCCCACCGCCGCTCGACCGGTCTTGTCATCCCATGCCGCGTCAACGTTGAGGGTAAGGCCCCCATTCGTGGCACCGATCCACGCTACTTGCTTAACCGGTCTCTCCCCGGTGATTGTCTCCATTCTCCAAGTACACTTTTTGAAGCTTTCGAACCAAATGGTGACCTCATCTAGCCAAGTTTCCGGTTTCTTTGTGCGGTTTTCGAAGAGACGGAGGTTTCGATCGGACCAAACCGCCCACAAAATCCCGCAAAAGAGCTCCAAATCGGCCGCCGAAAGCTTTTCCATCGCTCGTAGACATAGTTCTCGAAGGGGGGCCGCCCCGGTCTTCTCCACCCACCTATGCAACACCGAGCAATCCCATAAAGCCTTGGCCCGTTCACAGCCCCATAAAGCATGGTGTGCGTCCTCTGGAAGCGCTCCAAAAAACCTACAAAAGGGTAAACAATCCACACCTCTTCCGTGGAGCGCGCCAAAAGTCGGAAGGGCTTCAAACCATGCTCTCCACACAAAGTGTTTAACCTTGGGTGGAATTTGGAGCCCCCACAACTTTTTTCACCACCTCGGCTCTTCGCTCTCCGAGCAAGACGGTCCACCCGTGGCTTCGGATCTTGCAAGACGGTAGCCCGAACGAACCGTGTATTGTCCATCCTCTTCGAAGTGCCAAACAAGCCGGTCACTTTGACATTCCACCCCCAAAGGAATCTTCATGATCGCGTCGGCGTCATATGGAGACATATAGGCCGTGATGAGATTCCGGTTCCAACTCCCCTCACTCATGAAATCGGCCACTAACCACGGATGGTTGTCGTCCGGTTCCGGAGTAACCACCGAGAAGGCACCCGCTCTAGGAATCCATGGTTACGTAAAGGCTCTTAAATTACCTTCCCCAACTTGCCATCTTAGCCCCCGCCGCACTAAATCTCTTCCCCAACAAAGACTTTTGCAAAGGAAGGAAAAATGTGGCTTACATGGGAAGTCCAAGACCGATGAAACCGGGAAATATGACTCTTGCCATCAAACACTCCGGGTGTTGGATTATACGCCAAGTAAGACGACCCACAAGAGCACGATTAAAATCGCCAAGGTCTTTAAAGCCAAGACCACCTTAAAAGTGGAAACTCAAAACACAAAAGGGTATGAATGTGAAAAAAGTTGAAAATTAATGGACATGACTCAGAATATCCTATTTATAGATTAAGGTTTTTTTTCTTTTTCTTTTTTTGTCTTTCTAGATTTAAATGGCATAGGATTGAAAGGAAAAGGATATCGTGGAAGAAGGTATCAATCATTTCGAAGTAGTACGTTACGACATCGTTTCTATCAACATATAGCAATTTCATAAGTGGGAATTATTCACTCATTGGTGTATTGATTAACTAAATGAGCCTTACAATAGAAGATAATGAGGCATTGACTATAAATATTAAATATTATAATTCAACCGGAAGGGTTACCGGGAATCGATCTTTCTGATTTACGGACGGGTTATCTATGGGCAAAATTATGATCATGAAATTTGATATATTTATGAAAAAATCACAATACTTTCACAAATTTTATGAAATACGCCGAGGGTATGTATACCAAAAAATACATATGAATAATTTATTAGACCCTAATTTATTTTGAGTGAAAACAAAAAACAAGCAAGAATTATCGCTCTGGCTTTAAACTGGTAATTTTATTTTTCGGTCAAAATCCGTTGTTTGTTATATTATTATATATAATCATATATACAAGCATTAATGCAAAAATCCAATCATGTTATAACATATTATTATCTATATAATATAAGTATTGTTATTTTTATAACCTATTGGTTACCGTTGATTATTGATATACCCGTAAAATTTTATCGGTAAAAATCAATCGGTATCAGGGTCGATATTTTAAATCTAGATATGTATGAACAACTTGTTTGTCTCGTACACATGACCAAGTTGTTCTCCGCTTTTCGCAAAGTTTGGTAAGTAAAAGTTTGTATTATTAGTGTAAACACAAAAATAATGGACTTGACTGTAAGTGTGTGTGATATTAATATATTGTATATCATATATCATTTTCAAACGCGTATATATATGTTTTGTTTTGTTCTAACCTTGATGGATTTTGAAGGCAAATTATTACACACTCTAAAGAGTGTAATATTCAAAGAACCAATAGAATACAAGACATTTGTGTCGTTTATGCACTGAAAATGACATTGTTTGATTGTCTAGAGCATGAGAAAAGTATTTCAAGTTCAATATAGCAATATCATTATTGGAGTAATTGACTAGACAAAATGGCATGTTTATGTGATAAATAATATATAGCATCCTGAATACTTCTCATTTTCTTAAAAAGCATAACAACTACATCATTATTATAGCTATTTTTTTAAAGTAAATTCTGGTTTATTTACAAGTTTTGAATCATGGGATATTTTATTTTCGGGTATTTTTATATGTTGAGGGTCTTTTTGTTATCACGGTATATATTCTTCTATCATATAAGCTTGACGGAAGTTGCGACTTACCGTTGTGTAAGAAGTACATCCACTCCCCAATCGTACACAGTGGCGGAGCTACATGTGCACCAGTGAATGCACGTGCATACGCTCACTTTAAACAAAAAAAAATATTATCATAATTTGATTCGACTCTTCTCATTCCCTCTTTCTTCTTGACTCGATAAATTTATTCTATTATCTTTCGAAAAATAATATTATCTATTTATATGTCTAATAGTCGCTTTAATATAGTTGTTTATAATTTTCATTTGTTTACGTATCTGGACAAATAAAAAACTATTGAAATGCGCTCTGTGCTTCGTCTAAAATAAAAGTCTCACTACGCCATTGCTCCTACATATTATAATTCTCTTCTTCTCGATCTTTCTTTTACGCTACAACACACGTCGTGACAGCTTAACCTACCACGTTTTACATATACATCTGTCAGGCAATTTATTCTTTTTAATAATCCTCGGAAATAATATTGTAACATGGAAAAAGGTTCTACAAAGTTTAAGGTTTCAAGCATCCACTCTCAATTATTTTAGAAATATACATATATATATATATATATATATATATATATATATATATATCTCATATAACATCTGGGTGGGTCTCACGCATTCAAATTTACACAATAATTAATTGAGAAATATACATATATATATCATATAACATCTGGGTGGGTCTCACGCATTCAAATTTACACAATAATTAAAAGGGTTAATGACGGCAAAAATACCCAAAGTTTGATCAAAGAATCCCTCGTGTACCCAAAGTTTAAAAGTAGTGGCAAAAGTATCCAAAGTCATATTTGGGCAGTTGACCACTCCATTCTCATAACGCAGTTAACTTACCGTCAACTTTGGTCATGTGGACAAACGTGGGTTGTTGACATGATAATTTTTTGCCATGTGGACGAGCCCAATTAGGGGTTTAATTCGTTGTTTTGTCGAATAGGAGGCTGATGTGGGCTCATCCACGTGGCAAAAAATTCCTATGTCAGCAACCCACGTTTGTCCAAGTGGCCAAAGTTAACATGTAAGTTAACTGCGATACGAGAATGGAGTGGTCAACGCCTCAAATATGACTTTGGGTACTTTTGCCACTACTTTTAGACTTTGGGTACACGAGGGGTTCTTTGACTAAGCTTTGGGTATTTTTGCCGTCATTAACCCTAATTAAAATTATCAGAAATTGGAGATCTAATTAGGTCAGAAGTAAAGGTCTCTATATGGTCCCATTTTGTTGTGACACTTTTTGTCTTCCACAACTAATAATTCAATTATTTTTCTTTCTGAAAAGTTGACTTTTTCACTCAATGTCTCATGAAACAGGGACCCACAAAAAGATATCAGAATCATTAGTAATTTCTTTTATTGATTTCTTTTATTTGGCTCATATCGATCCGATCGGATTCCATCTCAATAAAAGTGATTAACTAAGTGAATCTCCTATAAAGAGGACAAATAAATATTGGGAAAAAGCTGCTTATCTTTATTTTCACTTTGAAAACCATACTTATCTTTCATAATCTCTTTCTATCTATATTTTTCTAAAACTTATATAAATTAATATTATGGAGACCGAAAAATTTTATTATATTATCGAAGTAAAATTTAGTAATGTTAGTTAGAGTCGGGACCTTACAAAAGTATTATTTTATTGAAGTTATTAATTTAACGAGGTTTTACTATATTTTTTATAATTTACAATCAAATTTTGTATCGAATCGAAGTTTTGGATCTTGTTTTATATTCAAAATGAAGTTTGAATGTACAAATTTGAACTTAAAATAATCATAAGACTTCAATAATAATGTAAATAATCACATCTTTGGGAGGTAAAAAAAAAATATGTAGAGTAAAATGACTAGGGAAACTTCATAAAATAACCCTCAATACTCCACAAATTCTATTATTAACCCTCAAGTTTTCATAATTCTCAAAACAACATTTTTAAATTTCATGTACCAAAATACCCTTACAAAATTGACATATCGCATCCTGAAAAATGGACATATCGCGTCCTGAAAAATGAACAAGTTAGGGGTATTTTGGTACATGAAAATTGAAAAGGTTGTTTTAAGAATTATGAAAAGTTAGGGGTTTAGTAATAGAATTTGTAGTGTATTGATTGTTATTTTATGATGTTTCCCAATGACTACTAGCTAGTTAAATAAACAGTTTTTATTCTAATAATTCATATTTGTTTCAAATCCAAATCTAAATCACTTGATGAGAAAATATCTATAAAGAAATCACCAACTACACTTCTACTAATAAAAATAATGTCACAACTTGGGAGGAAATAGTCAATGAGCATTCATACTTAGTCTAAGAAAAGCATATAATAATTTATTAGGTTAGTACCATTAATATAATAATATATTTAGTCTAACAAAAACATAATTAAATCACCATTAAGTGGCCCTCAATGAATTAATTAAACTAATTACTTCTCGAAGCATGTGAATTTAACCTTAAGTAAACCGAATTCCAAAACCTTAATACCATCTCCCTACATAAACTAATCATGTTAATATGGGGATTCTAAAGTTCCGAATCCCGTATTTATGTTTCCAAAAAAGAACGGGAGCGGATATTTCCGAAACATACAGTTTTGAATTTATTTTTCTTTAGAAACTAGCTAGTTAATTGGGACCGTTCAACGAGATCTGACTATCAACATTAACTTTATTTAAAAATAAAATTAAAATGCGGATATTAATTCTCAATGCAGGTATTTAGAATACATAGTCGGAATTTCCTTTATTAAAAAAAACAAAAAAATCTTGATAGTATTCCGGATTTCTAAAAAATTCAGTATTTCAATTCCAGAGTAGTGTATTTCCAACATTTAAGAGAAATACATTTGACTGCCAGATTAACTAGGCGTGATTTAAAAAGTAACACTAAAATTATAAATAACATTTTTTTCAATTAAAACGAAAATCCCAATTCTCTCTTTCACCGGAGTCGGAATCACTCTAAAAATGAATAATATATATATATATATATATATATATATATATATATATATATGTAAACCAATAAAAAAAATCATAAATTAAATATAAAATTAGTACTGAGAGAGTGACTGCACCGGATTGGAATCTTAAAATAAAAATCTTAAAAAGAAATGAGAATTTAATGTAACTTTTCAAAGATTTTAGATACTTATGCCGCCATTTTCAGCAATAAAAAATCATAAATTAAATATAAAATTAGTACTTAGAGAATGACTTGCCAAGTAATTAAGGAACTGTAAGTATAGATCCCACTCTAGTTCTCAATTATGAAGTGACCAACTTGGTTTGAAAAACATGTAGTTTGGTGATTCAATCAAATCATGCTCACTTAACCCCATTGATGGTCCAAAGTCCAAACCAAACTCACTCACTGCTCTCTTGTTCACCACACATCCTTGCCCTGCAAATGGGAAGAGAGCACAAAGTGTTTCCAACCTAAGCCCCACTTTCTTGGCTCCATCTATACATACATACATATATATGTGCATCAATGCCAAACACAGTCTCAAGCTCTTACAGGGGAGAGTGCAGAGCCATGAAGGTGAGTGAAGAGAGAGAAGCAATGGAGGAGAGGGAGAAATCTGATGATGAGGCCTCTGATGAGTCCAAGGTCAAGTACAGAGGCTGGAAAGTTATGCCCTTTGTCATTGGTGAGTCACAGATGAGTTTCAAGTTTTGAGCTTTCTGTGATTTTTGCCATGAATTTTGGTAACCCGTTTCTGGGTTTTCGTTCGTCAACGGTAAAAACCGGTTTCCGGTTGAAGATGTGTCGTGAGGTAGCGGTATTCAGTTAAAAGAAATGCAGCCGGATACCGGTTTTTTGTGATTTTGGCATGAATTTTGGTGGCCATTTGCGCGTGTTCGCTCATGAACGGTTAAAACAGCTGTTCGGTTAAAGCCGGTATGAGATGCGGTATACTATTTTTTTGTAAAAATGCGATCTAATACCACTTTTTTGTTATTTTGGCATGAATTTTGGTGACCCGGTTCTTAATGTTGGTTCTAACGGTTAAATCGACTTTTCAGAAGTAATTGAATACCGATGTGTCGTGCGGTTGCGGTATTCGGTTTAACAAAGCAACCAAAGACCTCTTTAGCATGAATTTTGTTGGCCCATATTCATAATTTTTGTTCATGAATGGTCAAATCCGACTTTTCGGTAGGAACATAATAATGATGTGTCATGTTGTAGCGGTATTCGGTTTAAAAAAAGTGCAACCAAATACCGCCTTTACCGCATATCAAACATGGACGGGAAGTCTAGTCATTGTGATTTTGGTATGAATTCACGGTGACCCGTTTTTGGGTTTTGGTTCAGGAAACGAGACTTTCGAGAAGCTCGGGACGATAGGTACTCTGTCAAATCTCCTCGTGTATCTCACCACTGTCTTCAACATGAAGAGCATTACTGCAACAACGACGATCACCATCTTCAATGGCACCACAAATTTGGCCACGCTCGCCGGCGCTTTTCTCTGCGACAGCTATTTCGGCCGCTTCAACACTCTGTGCTTTGGCACAGTGGCTTCATTTCTGGTAAGACTGTTGGAAAAACCGGTGTTTAAGCTCTTTTGGAGCTTCATTTTCAGTGGTTTCCGGTTGATATCAGCTTGTTTTTCAATATGAACTCAGGCTATAAAAACGGTTTCAGTAACGTACCTCAATCGAGTGACCGGGTCATATTCACTTAGTCCCGAACTAACTATGTCACGAGACTTGAGACCGTGTAATTTTAAACTAACGCTCAGTAATCTGAAACTATCGCCTGATCAGAAATCACATTTTTTCCCTATTTTCTCGAAGCCAGGCTTCTATTATCGAAGCCTAATTCATATATATTTATATTTTTGTTATGATCAAGGGGCTTCTGATAATAGAGCTAACATCAGCCATCAAGAAGATGCACCCGGCTCATTGCACCACAGAAGAGGCCAACGCTCACGCGTGCCAAGAACCGACACCCGGGCAAATGACGTTTCTCCTCTCGGGTTTCTTGTTCCTGATTGTCGGAGCGGGCGGGATCCGTCCCTGCAACTTGGCCTTCGGAGCAGATCAGTTCAACCCTAAAACGGAGTCCGGGAAGCGAGGAATCAACAGCTTCTTCAACTGGTACTTCTTCACCTTCACGTTTGCCAAAATGGTGTCGCTCACGCTCATCGTGTACGTCCAATCCAACATAAGCTGGTCCCTCGGGTTGAGCATCCCTCCGATGCTGATGTTCCTCTCCACCGTGCTGTTCTTGATGGGCAACAAGCTGTACGTCAAAGTCAAAGCCTCGGGGAGTCCGTTGACCAGCGTGGCTCAGGTTTTCGTGGTGTCGGTCAAGAAGAGAGGGCTGAAGCAGCCCCAGCAGCCGTGGATTTCTCTCTTCACATACATTCCTCCTAATTCCATCAATTCGCACTTGCCTTACACGGATCAATTCAGGTAAAAAAAAAAACGTTTTGGTTATTTAGTTGATCATAAAGCGTGTTCAGGAATCTCTATACTAGTTATTTTCCGTTTGACCCTGGTATTTTGCGTGACTAGATGTCTCAACAAAGCCGCAATCGTGACGCCCGAGGACAAAATAAAGCAAGACGGATCACCGGAAGATCCGTGGAGGCTGTGCAGCGTGCAGCAAGTGGAAGAGGTGAAGTGCATAGTGAGAGTAATGCCGGTGTGGCTGGCGGCTCTGGTTTACCACCTCGCCATCGTCCAACAACAAACGTACGTCGTCTTCCAAGCCCTCCAGTCCGACCGCCGCCTCGGGAACACCTCGTTCGAGATTCCGGCCGCCACGTACATCGTGTTCAGCATGCTGAGCATGACACTCTTCATACCCATCTATGATAGACTCCTTGTGCCATTCCTCCAAAAGATTAGAAGGAAAGAAGGTGAGATAAATTAGAATAGGGGAGTAAAACAAAAACGGTCCAAACGCGTTTAAATTTTATAATACAAGGGTTAAATTGTGCAATTTTCTGATTTAAGTGGTCATTTGTGCACATGCTATGAATAGTTTTACTACTACAACTACTTATTATATCACACTATTTATAGCTAATTTCCAACAATTTTCTACAGGCGGCATAAGCCTCCTTCAGAGAATCGGAATCGGCATTTTCATCTCCGTCGTCCTCACCCTGCTCTCGGGCTGGGTCGAGAATCGCCGGAGGATCACCGCCCTCACAGAGCCGATCATTGGCGTCGACCCCAAACGAGGTGACATCTCCGCAATGTCGGCCTCGTGGCTGATCCCGCAGCTGACCCTAGCAGGGCTCGCCGAGGCGTTCGCGGCCATCGGGCAAGTGGAGTTCTACTACAAGCAGTTCCCGGAGAACATGAGGAGCATAGCGGGGTCGATCTTCTTCTGCGGGATGGCCGGTTCGAGCTACCTTAGCAGCTTCCTGATCACGGCGGTTCACCGGATGACGAGGGCGTCCAAGGGCGGGAACTGGCTGCCGGAGGATCTGAACGAGGGTAGATTGGACTTTTTCTATTACATGGTGGCCGGGATTGTGACCGTTGACTTGCTCTACTTTCTGGTGTGTGCAAAGTGGTATAAATACAAGGGCTCTAAGGAAAAATCTATTGAGCTCAAAGAGGGTCCTGAGAAACACTCGGTTTAACATGATCAACACTTGTTTTATATTTTATATAAATAGAATGCGGTTTCGAGACTTTCGTCCGCTTTTTTCCAACTTTTCGGACTTTCCAAAATCAATCTCGAGGGTTTCGGAGAAGCCTTAAAAAAAGTCGGGACTGGTCGAGCCGGTGTCGGAAGGTTTAGGGTTTTAGGGTTTAGGGTTTACGGCATTGCGGATATCATAAAATAAATCGAACCAAAAACCATTATTATTTGCATGACTTAAGTTTAGTTTATAATTTTAATTTTTATATTGTGTAATGTATTATCTTCTAATTATATATAACAATTATAATAATTTCTAAAATCAACTCAATCTTTTAACATATTTTAATTAATATTAAAGTTTTATAATATATTATTTAATATTTTTACTCAATCTTAATTAAATTCTTCGGGTGGTAAATACTATAAAAAAACACTAATATTACCGCCAGTATATGTAATTTTTAGAGAAATGGCTCTTAATAGCCAAATTGAAACGTTTGATTAGCCAAATAGCCAACCTTTCTTTTTTCTTTGCAAAATAGCCAAATTTATAAGGTGGCTATTTAATAACATATTTTATACCTATAATACCCTTTTAACATATTAACATGTATTAACAAATTTAATTTTTCTTAAAAATAAGAACATTTAATTGTGTTTACAGAAAATCTATATTAACGTGTATTAACTGAGTTAATTTGTTTAAAAATAAAAAATCGTGATTAAAATTTTAACAAAATTTTAATTTATTTTTAAGCAAATTAACTCAGTTAATACACGTTAATATAGTTAATACACGTTAATACAAGAGTAATGCGATCTTTCGTGATTTATTAATGTGGTTGATTGGCTATTTAGCAATATTAATCAAAAGGTTGATTATTTTACAAAATAATTTTTCTAATTTGGCTATATGGCTATAGAGCCCTAATTTTAATATATTAAAATAAGACATTAATTTTCTTTATGGAAATAGCAAACTGCAAAATTAAGTCTATTTTTTTGCAAAATTAAGTATTTTTTATAAAATGCCACATCAAAAACTCAGTTGTTCACCTTAATTTCAAGTTTTCAACCACACTATAACAAAAAAGATAGGAAAAATAATAACTCATTCAATCACAGAGAAATATAGGATTTCATAAGCTAAGAGAAGTATAGAAAGATTTAGATTAACAGCTAAATGGGAGTGCTCCAAAACATGATAAAAGTAGAGAGTTTCATAAAATTTGATTCTGACATTTAAAATAAATAAATAAAAAGAAAAAGCAAGAAACGGGCCGTGCCGGTCACGCGTGAGCACCATTGAAACTGAACTCAGACAGTGTAAGCTTGCTGAATGGTGTCAATGTCAAGACCCTTTAATCTCACCACCGACTCCACATGACCCTTCAGTGTGTGAAGCTCCCTCAGCCTGCAAACCCGAAACCGAAATTATATCAAGTTTACCGCTAGAGCCGAACAAAAAAACAAAACCAGAATAGGCAGTCTAGAGGCAAATAGACACCAAAAAACCGCTGCCAATCAACGAGTGTAATCGGAAACCGATTTTTTCAGTGCAGAATGAATAGGGATGTGTCATCCGGTGCCGTTTATCAAAGTTTGTTCACGGTTGAAACCGAATTTTTTATCCAATGTGTCGTGTGGTAGCGGTATTTTGGTTCTTTAAATAAATAAAAAAACGCAACCAAGTACTTTTTCTTTTTACCACATCAGATATTTAGGTTTTTGGCAATTAATTTTTCACTATGAGACATGATTCATAAGTAATCTAGGTAGTGTTCAGTTTATGTGTTATGTTTATAAGTATTATATTGAATAATTAATGGTATTCTTTATATCGGAAAATGCTGTACTTACGGATACTGGATAGTTGATGAATGCGGTTTTTTTGCACTATATGATGGGGTACTCGGGTTTGCTTAGAAAAATACCAAAAACGCAGCAATTGGTTTTTCGTATTTGTACCTTGCAATTTCTGCTCTCCTTTTGGCTTCTTCGGCCATGTTGTTGAGCTCGGTGAAATGGGTTCTCTCGGTGAACATCTTCGTGTCCGGTGGCTGCAACCCGTGCAGTGTTCTTTGCGCGTGTGCCCATTGAAGCTCGCGTTGTTCCTTTCCGAAGTCCTTTTGCCTCGTGAAAGCAATCTGACGACGCAGAATATATAAATATACATATAACAAAATATTTAAACAATTAAAACTGCACAAGTAATTGCTTTTCTCCGTACCCTTTGCTCGATAACGAGATCCCAAGCACGTCCGCTCAAAACATATCGAATGAAGAACTTGATGAGATCGAGCGGGATGTAGAATATGATGTTGTAGAGCCAGATAACCCCGGCCCAACCCCACCCGATTCCTTCGATGGCGGCGAAACTCCAACTTGCATACACGGCAATCAAAGTCGCAATCTGCTCACGAGAAAAAAGTCAACTAACAGCAAAACAATTTGACATGCAAATGGTTGGATTTTACTCATGTTTAGGAAAAGTTTTTCCGTTTAAGTAGGGTATTTTACAATATATATGGGATTAGGTTTTCAATACTATATACAAGCGTGTATGAACGTAATTGGGATGGTTTTCTCGGTCTAACTCTCGAATTAAGGACGTGGTGTTTCGTTTATCAAAAAAGTGTTGTTTCTCTTGGATTTCTATTCTGTCTTATCAGAGAAAAGCGAAAAGCTGAACTAGAAAGAAGTCAACTCACCAACTGAGCCACTATAAAAGCCACCACGAGCAAAATACCGGGGCGTTCAACGTAGGACCAGCTTCGAGACCTTGTGACGAAGATTAGGGCTTGGCTGATAGTGCTCACTTGCAGGTAAATGGCTGAGGCCAGCTTTCGGAAATCATCGGGCGCGTCTTTCTGAAGGGACGACACTCCAAAGGTGCGCTGAAAAATTAAGCGTCGAGAAATCAGAGAAGAAGAAAGGCGAGTAAAGGTTTACAAAGTATTTTTGTTAGGCCCGCCCGTTGGCTTGAAAGAAAATGTTAGGAGAGTAAAAGTTGATTATCAAGTTACAGGGACAGATTTGTCTTTTGAAATCAAAGAGTCAATGTAGTCTTACGGGGAAGAAGTCGGTTTTGTAAGCAGCCCAGAAGAATATGACGGTCATCATCGCCATATAACTACCGAGAATAACACCAGTCGTGAAAATCTCAGACAGCTTCCAACTATCAGGAAGTGGAGATGGCTTGACCCGATCCTTCGATATCGTCATGATCGTACCTGAAATAAACGAGCCATTTTCGGTATGACTAAATAAGCATTGATAGGAAAGGATGGTTTGAAAAATCGTAAATGGTTGGATTAGGATCTAGCCGGATTCATATGGAAAACGAACCATCGTTGAGAATGGCAATGATTAGGACCATGAAAGGCGGAAAGTCAAACTTCCATATGAGGGCCAGCAACATGAAACCGAGCTGCAATCAGATGAAACGGAAAATCACGTGAATATAATATTGATTATTTTCAATAACAATAAAGATGAAAAATTAAATCAGAGTACAAAAGTAACAACTCGATAAGTTACCACTATACGGATAGTAATGGAAACAGCATAAATCTGCAATACAGTTAGAAACGAAAAATTTTAGAAGACCGAGATCGATACTAAGAAACGATGACTATAGGTGTACATATATATTATATAAGGAGCTTACAGTGTAATTTTTCATCCTCTGGAAGATAGCCCGACTGGTCAACACGGCACTAATAATAACACTGAGACCCGGCTCGGTAAGAACAATATCCGAAGCACTCCGAGCAGCGTCAGTCGCGTCAGCAACGGCAATTCCAATGTCAGCTTTTTTCAGCGCCGGAGCGTCGTTGACTCCGTCACCGGTCATTCCACAAATGTGCTTCATAGCTTGCAATCGCTTCACGATCTCATACTTGTGCTCTGAATAATCAAATATAGAACCCGGATGAGTCCCGAATCGAAAGTCAACATCGAAGCACTTTTGGTCAACAGGATCATACCGGGAAAGACGCCAGCGAATCCATCAGCTTTCTCTATGAGTTCATCGACCGGTAAAGCGGCGATGGACTCGTCCTTATCCTGACCCAGTAAGGCCGAAGAAGGGTACATGTTCGTTCCCATTCCCAATCTCCGACCCGTTTCCTTTCCGATAGCCAATTGGTCACCTGATACGTTACAACATTTCAGACCATTACTAAATGAATCAAACTGGAATTACTGATTGATCTTATCCATCCCAAAACCGGAAAAAAAAAATGTTTTCGAATACCAGAACCAGAATATATTCAGATTTTGGGATTCAGCCCGTCCATCTTCTTCAAAGAAATAACATAAATATCGTATTAGTGTGTTTATAGTATATACCTGTAATCATTTTCACATTCACTCCGAGATTCAAAGCTCTCCTAATCGTCTCTGCACTATCATGCCTCGGTGGATCGAAGAGAGGCATGAGACCGATAAACTGCCACGGGCCCCCGGGGCTTTCTTTCCGTCCTTCCGGAACTTCCTGCATCATATTAATATACACAATGTAACTAATTTACGCCATATATAGCTTAAAATACATATATATTACGGCACTTAAGATTTTAATAAAAACACGTACCTGATAGGCAACTCCGAGAGAACGTAAACCCCTCTCTGCAAACTTATCGATGATGGAATGAACTCTGCGATCGATTTCGGATTTGTTGTGTGCCAAATTCAGAATCTAGCCACCGAGAAATCGGACACAAATTACGACAAATCGCACTTGAAATATAGATTGTAAAAATTGCGAATGATTAAGAGTTTACCTGCTCTGGTGCGCCTTTGCTGACTCGGTGCATTTTACCGTCACGGTCAATATAAGTCAACGCAGTTCTCTTATCAGTTGGGTTGAACGGAAGGAAGTGAATTTCTTGAATACCAGCACGTGCCTAAAGAAATGATAATTAAAGAAAAATATAAACCGGGATTTTCTTAAGAATCCTAAAACCGTGTAAAAATATTTTACCTCCTTAGGATCGGCAAGCATTCCTACTATAGCAGTGTCTATAGCATCTTGATTCTCTGTTCGTGAGGCTCGGGCCGCCATCAAAACCACGGTATCTGGATCAACTCCTTTTGAAAAAACCTATCAATTGAATTCAAATTTAATTTAGGTGTCATCACAAAAACGGACGATTAAACGAAACTATTTGCTGCTCAACCTCGATGAGATTTTTGTCGACAGTGAGCTTGTTCAAAGTCAAAGTTCCGGTCTTGTCACTGCAAAGCACGTCCATGCCGGCCATTTCTTCGATTGCAGTCATCCTCTTCGTGATAGCTCCCTGTACTCATCGATAAAATTTAATAAAACACACACTAAACGCACATGGAATGTAGAATCATTAGAGAAGAAAGCTAACCTGCTGTGATAGCCTGTGAGAACCGATAGCCATAGTCACGGATAGCACGGTAGGCATGGCAATTGGGATTCCACCAATGAGAAGGACCAGAAGATTGTCGATTCCGGGACGGTAATCACGGTCTTGAATCGGGTACATCACGATGATCTCGATGATCATACCCACGCCGATCGAACAGATACAGAAATTTCCAATCGATGTCAAGACCTGTAAACAACGAAAGAATCAAACTTAATCACTAGATTCTCAACATTCCGAAGTGAGAAACCCATTTCAAAGTTTTAAAAAAAAAAATATTAAAAAAATGAGAAATGCTCCTTACCTTTTGAAAGTGACCGACTTGATTTGTGGTATCGACGAGATGAGCGGCTTTTCCGAAGAAGGTGTGAACTCCGGTGGCGATAACCACCGCTTCGAGCTCTCCTTGTTTGCAAGTAGAACCGGAGTACACTCCGTCTCCAGGGCCCTTCGTCACCGGAAGAGACTCACCTGTGAGAGCAGACTGAAAAACCGAAACAAATACTCGTCAGTTTCTGTTCGGGAATTTTTGTGCTGCAAAACTGGTTTTCGGACCCTCGGAAACTAGCCAAGCTACAAAACCCATGCCTCACGAAAAAGGTTTCTCGAAAATCACTTTCACAAACCGACCTGGTCAATTTTCAGAGGATCGCCGTCAAGAAGTCGGCAATCCGCCGGAATGATATCTCCGAGCTTCACACTAACAATGTCTCCGGGCACAAGAACCGCCGCGTCTTGCTCGCTCCACCTCCCGTCACGAAGAACCTTCGCAAATACAGACACAATCAAAGTCAATTCAACACTTCTAAGAAACTAGGGATTAGACAATTTCTCTCATGGTACAAAGACCAGAATTTCCAGAGAATTCCCGGTATTTCACCCCAAAAAAATCCAGCTTTTTATACCAGTATCGGGAACCAGTAATAAATAGCCACTCCTAACTACATTAGCATGAAAATTAAGCTGAAAAGAACAAAAAAATCGCGTAAGAACCTTCGCTTTAGGAGAAAGCTGAGCCATTAGCGCCGCAGCGGCGTTTCCGGCGTTGTTCTCCTCGATGAAACTGATAGTCGAGTTGATCACAAGAAGGGTTATGATTCCCACGAAGTCCTGCCAATCCGGTGGCTTTCCCTGCAAACCAAACCAAACCAAACCATCAAAACGACATAACACCACCAAAAACGACAATCAGTGTTCATCAAAGAGTTCGAATGAGTTTCTCACTCCTCCATTAGCAAGAGCAATCGCCATTATAGCAGCAGCTTCCATGACCCATGAGAGAGGGTTCCACATGAACCCCAAGAACTTCAGAATTTTGCTCTCCTGAAGAACAACCACCACCAAAATTTAGAGAGAGAGAGAGAGAGAGAGAGAGTTGAGGAGAGAGAGAGAGAGAAAGCTTCCAGTTTTACCTTCTTCTCTTCGAGCTTGTTGTAACCAAAAATGGTGAGCCTCTCCTCGGCAGCTTCAGTGGTGAGACCATCTTTGCTACATCTCAGATTCTCAAACACTTCCTCTATCGGAATATTTTCCTACATTAAATAAAAAAATAAATTAAAAAAAAATGAAGAACAGAGAAAACCCAGAAGAGCTTCATCCTCAGATCTATGTACCAAATCCACAGTTTCCTTCAGAACAGCGTCCAGAACTTCAGGTTTTTCCGCCATTTCTGTCTCTCTCTCTCTCTATTTCTCTTAAACTCTCTTCTTAAATATAGAAGACTCTGTGAGGAGAAAACAATGAAAACTCAGAGACCCATCAACCAACCAACCAACCAACCACCAAAGACTGGAACTTTGGAGGCTTGTATACACGTATAGATACAGTCAAGCCAAACCCAGAAGCCGAGGCTGGACTTTGAGCATAAAGGTTTGATTTTTATGGCTATGGAGGAAAAGGGTAAGCCAAAATGAGGTTTTGAGAAGTGCCCAGAAAAGGAAGAAGACCAAATCCCAATGAGCCAAGAAAGAAGTTGATGGAAATGAAACCGCTATATAACTGAGAGAGAGAGGGTTTATAAGTGTCTCTCTCTCACACAGTAACAGTCAGTCACAAATTATTTTTATTTTATTTTATTTATTGTTTTTTTTTTTTAACTTGATTTACATAAAATTTCATAATAGCCCCTTGAGACGTGTTCCTTTACTTTCTCGTCCTATTTAATGATTAATTAATTAATTAATTAGTTCATGCCCACCACTATTACTATTGATCTATTGCTATACTATACTTGAACACTTCTTTTCTATTTTTATAAATTAAAATTAATTGATATATATATAGTATCTGTTTTACCTAATTGTTGATTTGTTATCGTATATAAAATTTATAAAATATATGTATATGGGTAATCCGTGGAGCCGGCTTATTTCATTTTTCTCTTTTGAATTCTTAGTAAATTTTTCTACTTTGCTCTGAGATGTCGTAATGAAATTGTGCATGGTCTTGCTGACCTCGCGATTAAGTCTTGAAGGAATATAGTTTGGTTGGAATCTGTTCCGCCAACTATTAAGTCTTTTGTTTTGCGTGATTTTGGTTGCAACGAATGACTCTCGACCCTTGTTCGAGAAGCTCGCTTGGCTGTTGGCATTGGTAATTCGAGGTAGAGTACTCTTTCCCTGGAGTCGTATCCATTTAAAGTAATTAAAAGGTTTAATAAAACTCGTCTTTCTTTAAAAAAAAAATCATAATAAATCCGTTATGAGGTTTTAAATAAGAAAAAACAAAATTGAAAATACCACCTCTTTATTTTTTATTAAATTTCTTGGTCTGTTTTGAAAAAAAGAACTATAATGTTAATTAATGTTGACAAATTTGTACATTTTAGAAAATCATAATTAGTTTTTCCAATAAAGTTTTCGGTCTCTACATTTATAAACAGAATAAAAGATGAAAGAGAAAGAGAAAAACGGAGTAGTATTTCCGACACCCGTCTCCATAATAACAAGACTAACAACATATTGCAATAAGTAGTTTTAAGTTTTAACATACATACTTTGTATATAACTTCTTTTTTTTTTTTTTTGCTTGTAAAAAATTATGAAATTATCTATGGCATAAATATACAATTTCGTATCAAATGCATCGACATATTCATAGTTTTGTTTATAACGATGACAATATTAAAAATCACAAGATAATAAACATGTATACTTGTATTCAGGGCTGGCCCAACATTTTCGGGGGCCTTGGGAGAAAAGTAAAAACGATGCATTTTTTAATTTCTTAATAATTATATATTTAATAATAATATGCTAATTAAATACAAATATTTATCGTTCTTCCACGGAACATGTTTTTTTTCTCTTGATTTTTCTATTAAGCATGTTATTATTCTTGATTTTTCAAGTTGCATCACTAATGACATCAATGAGGTGGTCTCTTTCATCTTATAAATTTTTCTTCTAATTCAGTTTTTTTTTTTTAATGTTGAAGTTATACAATATATGAGACCTTTGAATCAAGGTTTTAAATACCGCTTGCCGATTTCGTTTCGCATTTTTCGTTTTACGGATATATCGCTTGCCGATGGGTATGCCGATGGAAAAATTGTAAAAAAAAGAAATACCGCATGCCGCATATACCGCACTTTTCGCATGGGCATACCGCATGCCGATGGGGTTTTCGACGGATATTCTGTAAAAAATATTTGAGTATTTAAGCAAGATATTTATATAAGTTCAAAACTACATATTTAATAAATACAAGATATTTGTAACTTAAATATGTAGGTGACATGTATAATATTAAGTCACTTTATTAGTTTAAGTGTATAATATTAAGTCAAATTATTATGTGAAGTTAATATGTATGTTAATTAAGTGTGTAATATTAAGTGAATATGCATGTTAATTGTATATGTATGTTAACAAATTTAATATTAGTTGAAGTGTATAATATTAAATGAATATGTATATTAAGCGTATATGTATGTTAGGTGAAGTTAATATGTATGCTAAGTGTATAATATTATTTGAAGTGTATAATATTAATTTAAATTATTAGGTGAAGTGTATGTGTATGTTAAGTGTGAATGTGTGATATTAGTTGAATAACAAAAAGTCCAACATTGATAGATGACAAGAGTTTAGTGATGTTTATATACCAAATATTAGGGACAAGGGCTTGGGCCCTTTGGGTCATAGGATTTTGTGGATGGGGGAGAACTCACACAAATGTTACACCACCACACGCGCGCGCCGCCGTCCGTCCGGCCGGGCCGGGGTGGGGTGGGGTGCTCTTGTGTGAGTATAATTATTTTTGCCGAAAGTTTAATTGGTATTTTTGCCGAAATCTACCAAAAATATAATTTTTAGCGAAATTCCATCCAAATTTCACAATTTTTACACTAAAAGATTTTCCACACCCGTGCCCATGCGAATTTCGCAAAATTTCACGAAATTTGGTAAAACGAAAGAGAAACGAAAGGGTTTTCGAACCGCATACCTGCGAAAAACGAATTTCGCACGAATTTCGCATGGAAATTCGCGAAATTTTAAACCTTGCTTTGAATATTAGGGGTCTTTGGCGGCGAATGGGCGACTCGCCCACCCATCGGGCCGGCCCTGCTTGTATTCGTTTTAACTTAGTATATATCAAGATCAAAGACACGAGTCTTCCGCGTAAATAGACTTTTCATGCGATTTAGATAAAAATTGGATCTCGATTTTTCTTTTAAAAAAAAAATTAACTACATTTTTAAAAGCAAATCTTAGCTTTTTGTTTCTCAACAAATTCACTTTACTCGTTGTTCTGGTCCTAGTAAAAATAAAACTAAAATCCTGTCGTTTTGTTCTTTCCTTTTTCGTAGCCACTTATTCTTCTTTCTTTTTTTCTAAATTTTAAGATGAAAAGAAATCAATCGGTCCAAATGAATCATTATCCGCACATGCATTACACTCTGTTAGGTTTTAGTTTTGTACTTTTTTTGTCAATAGTTTACACTTTAGTCCTTGTTTTTTTAAATAAACGGTCTTTATTTTATTTAGCAATTAATAAGTGAATTATTAATTGGTGGTACAAGTACACTATTCACGTAATGAAAGGGCCCTGATGATCCCATTGATGATAAGGTGTAGTAATACTTGGTACATTTTTTTACATTATAGTTGTTGTATTTCCAAAAGAGTCCAAAAGAAAAAACTTGAAAAATATATTTGCATATATGCCCTTCTTATTATTATATATTTATATATATCACATTTTCTTTTAGGGATTCATATTTCATATCTCGGATTCTCTTTAGAGCTTCCATCTTGTCTAGGGTTTTTAGAGTTTAGATTAGGTATTAGTCAAAATTATATTACATAAAATGTGTGTTATATTTATATAGACTTTTGCCTACTCTAACCCAGTTTCACATTATTGTGTTGTTTACATAATTGCTTTTAAAAATTACTGTCAGATGAAGTGCTATCAGAGAAAGTAATTTACGGTTTGGTTAATCAAAATGAAAAACAATTAGTTTTTTAAAAAGTTTCAGTTTAGTGTTTGGTAAGCAGTTTTATTTAATTAGCTTTTAAATATAAAAAAATACTAAAGTAGACATAAATAATATAAATTAAATTTTAATATTAATATAAAAATATATAATTTAAATCATATAATTATTCAATAAATAAAATAAAAACCCGTTCTTAGTTTGTTGTGCCTTTTGTGCTTCTAATTGACAATAATTATGGTAAAAGTACTAATTTTTTTCTTTCGTCCACGGTTAAAAAATAATGATTTTACCAACTAAAAAGAATTAATACTTAACTGCAATAATAATATGTATTTGTTTTTTATATATACTTTACCTTCCAAAACGAATTGGTACTTTAACTATAATAATTTAAGAATGTTAACGTAAAAATAGTACCTTTACCACCTAAAAGAATTGGTACTTCAGCCGCAATAGTAAAATATTTTTAGTACTTTTACCACCCAATAAGAATTGGTCATTCAACCGAAATAATTTAAAAAACGGAAGTAATAAATTGGTATTTCTTACCATACAAAAATAATTGGTACTTTAATCACAATAATTTAAAAATATAAACATAAAAATTGATACTTTTACCACTTAAAAAGAATTATAATCTTAACCGCAATAATAATATATGTTTTTGGTACTTTTGCCATTCCAAACAAAAATATTCATGAAGATAAAGAAGAAGAAAAGCAAAATTAGATTTTAGCAAAAGCATGTATTATCTGCTTTTGAATTTTGCCTATGAAAAAGCTAAACTTTGTATTGAAGTGCTTCTATAGTAACTTACCAAACACAAATATCAGCTTAAAATTCTAAAGAAAGCAAAAACACCTATACATAAGCAATACCAAACGGGGCCTCTATTAGCCAGATTTTAGAGTATAAAAAGCGAGAACCGCTCAATGATCTTATTTATGTGTATATTTTTGTCAAAATTTCACTTAAGTACGAAGAAAGTAATTTAAATATATATAAACAGATTTAAAAATTAAAATTTTAAAAATATCGGAGCTTTTGAATAACTCCATGTCCAAACTCCAAAGTGTATGCAACCAAGTTTGCTTGGCCTAGTGGTATCTCCACTACTCCTCTATTCTAGAGGTCATGGGTTCAAACCCTCATGGGACTCAATTGAGTGCCCCATTTACATATTGTAAACTTGGCCATTAGTGCCACCTGTTCTTACACTGAATATATCTAAGTCATGCGAGAGTGCATTGTAACATTGGCCGATAGTGTCACCCCATTCAAAAAAAAAAAAAAAACTCCAAAGTGTATGCTTTACTAGTGTTTGATCAATTTTTATAGTTGTTGTCGCATCGAAACCGCAATGGCCATTTATGCTCTTTTTTTTTTAATGTATACATAAAATATTGTTAGCATACTCGTAATTTTACGTAGATTTTTATTTCTATATAGTCTCGTATGCAGTAGAAGTGTAGAACCTCGATAAATTAATAACCTTGATAAAGTAATAAGTTTGTTTTATAAAACAATAGTTAATTTTCAAATTCATTATAATTGGTCCCTAACAAGTCTGAAAAAATTATTTGCATACTAAAAATCTAGTCAAAAAGCATGGTTTGTATGTGATCAGACAAGAAAAATTAACCTAAGAAGTCATTATTAATAAGTTGAATTTTGAATCATAAAATTATAACATATAATTACAAAGGATTCAACTATTTTGGTGAACAACTTCGAATAAGTTGTACATATGACCCTTTCCAAAATGGGTGGCCTCTAGATTAATTCTTACTAATATTGGTGCATACATTTCTAATAAATGACAAATGGTAAAATTTCATGAATTATGTAATTAAGTCAAATTACTATGTGATTATATTCTTAATTATTCTAGAAATAATTAGAAAATGTAATTTATAGTTTTGGCTAATTAGTAAGCTTTAAAATAAATATAAATTATTTACTCAATAAGTAAAGCATATACACTTTGGACATTGAGATAACTCATCGCAATTGTATTAAATTGCAAATATAATTAAATGAAAAAAGTCGTAACAAGATTTCATTATCAAAATATTACAGCTAAAATATTCACTACCACAAATCATAATACAATACAAGATGATACAGAGATTCATTCAATAGTTAAAACCAATTTGTATTGACTAAATAAGAAAATACACATTAATAAAGAATTCTTAAACATTCTCTTAATTATAGTCTTAATTTTGACTGCTTAACAACCTTGGTTCTATTCTATGGTAAAAAAACATCTATTTCTTTCTATATATTTGTAATCATTATGATTTCAGGCCTCGTTTTTAATTCTTTAATTTACTATGCTCGATTATAAACATATTTTAACCCCGGCATGTCCAATTAATGAGTATATTTATAAAAGCAATGTAGGCATATTGATAAAACACCGTGATAAGACCTTTAAAAACCGTGATCGATTGCGTTGAACTAACTTTATAGGTACACCGATAATTTAAAAACAACAATACAAATTTAAAGAAACAAAAATAAAATTCATATTTTTGAAGAATTTTTAAGAGATTATGTAAAAGTTTGTGTAGAAGTTGAAGAAATTGTGATTTTTTATTATTATTAATATCAAAAATCAAAATTGAGGACCAAAGACAAATTTGAAAATACATCATTTTCGCTTACTCTCCAAGATTTTTAGTAAAATGTAAAATGTAAAATGTGTGATATATTGAAAGATATGATCTGAAATAAGAACATCTTTATGTCTGTGTTTGGTCATAACTTGAAAACAGTTTTTTAGTTTTCTAACTTGTACAGTTACACTGGAAAAAATAAATGACTGTTTGGTGTGTAACTCATCAAATTGAACTCCAAAACATTTCAAGTTTTATTCTGTTTTTTTTAAGGATTTTCAAATACAGATTTTTGTTGTTTTCTGTTTTTTTCACTCAATTTTTTCTTTCATCACTCCTTATTTCTATCGACTTCATTAAGAGTAAAATCCGAACCGGGAACCGGGAAATAACTTCTTTTTTTTCGTCTATGTTCCAAAAAATTGGGATTTTTTTTTTTACAGATGTCGGTTTTAAAAGTGCTTGACTTAAAAACCACATGTATTTTTGAAAACCAAAAATTAAAAACTACAAATAGTATAAAAACAACAATAAAGTTTAAAATACACTAAAAATGACATACTAAAAACTAAAAAAATGACATATAGTTTAAAATCAGAACCGGTAACAAAAACCGGGGAATATTTGTTTAGGGCGTCGTTTTCGGTTCTCAATTCTAAAAATGGGTACTGAGAAGTACCAGTTCTTGGGTTTAAATTAAATTTCTTGGATTTTTTTATAATCGATCCGGGACCGGTACCGGAACAGAGACAAAACCGGAAAACGGATACCAAATTTCCACCTTTAAACTTCACCATTGAACCTTCAAAGTCTCGATGCATGTTAAAACTGATTATTTAGACTATATAATATAGCTTTGATATGTTAAACATGATTGTATCTAATTTACACCGTAATATAATATTTATGTTATTGTATTATTAATGTAATAATATTTTTAAATTTTATTAATGTATTAAATATTTGATTTTTAAGAAAAAATCGAATTGTATTCCAAACAGCTATTCTGTTGTTTTATTTCTAAAAAATAAAAACAGAAATGTGTACCAAACAGTTATTTAAAAACAATTGCAAGAGTTTTTTACACTACAACTATAAAATTCTAAATAGAGAAAACAAAAACAGTTCGAGTTGTCTACCAAACGGCACCCAAGGTTTTAAATACCGCTTGCCGATTTCGTTTCGCATTTTTCGTTTTACGGAGATATCGCTTGCCGATGGGTATGCCGATGGAAAAATTGTAAAAAAAAAGAAATACCGCATGCCGCATATACCGCACTTTTCGCATGCGCATACCGCATGCCGATGGGGTTTTCGACGGATATTCTGTAAAAAATATTTGAGTATTTAAGCAAAATATTTATATAAGTTCAAAACTACATATTTAATAAATACAAGATATCTGTAACTTAAATATGTAGGTGACATGTATAATATTAAGTCACTTTATTAGTTGAAAAAGTGAATAATATTAAGTCAAATTATTATGTGAAGTTAATATGTATGTCAATTAAGCGTGTAATATTAAGTGAATATGCATGTTAATTGTATATGTATGTTAACAAATTTAATATTAGTTGAAGTGTATAATATTAAATGAATATGTATATTAAGCGTATATGTATGTTAGGTGAAGTTAATATGTATGCTAAGTGTATAATATTATTTAAAGTGTATAATATTAAGTTAAATTATTAGGTGAAGTGTATCTGTATGTTAAGTGTGAAGGTGTGATATTAGTTGAATGAATAACAAAAAGTCCCACATTGATAGATGACAAGAGTTTAGTGATGTTTATATACCAAATATTAGGAACAAGGGCTTGGGCCCTTAGGGTCATAGGATTTTGTGGATGGGGGAGGACTGACACAAATGTTACAACAACAACCCGCGCGCCGCCCGTCCGACCGACCGTGGCGAGGCGAGGTGGGGTGGGGTGTTAGTATAATTATTTTTGCCGAAAGTTTAATTGGTATTTTTGCCAAAATCTACCAAAAAATGATTTTTTACCGAAATTCCAACCAAATTTCGCAATTTTTACACTAAAAAACGAAAAAAGAATTTCCACACCCGTGCCCATGCGAATTTCGCGAAATTTGGTAAAAAGAAAGAGAAAAGGCACGAATTTCCTACCGCATACCTGCGAAAAACGAATTTCGCATGGAAATTCGCGAAATTTTAAACCTTGACGGCACCTATATGTTTTTATGTACTTATTTCAGCCCTCAATCCTAATCCCGCGAATGTAGGAGGGCACGGATATTCGTGTCCTATTTTTTTTTTTCGGAGTCGGATTAATCTGGGTCGTGTATTTTTTTTTTAATTTTTTCAAAAATTGTGTTTTGGTCCTTGATCTTTTAAAACGAAAACTTTATACTTTTTTCAGGTTTTAGCGGGTTTTAAATTTCAAATTCCAAATTATATTTTACGGTTTTAACGGGTTTGAAATTCAAATTTCAAATTTTAAATATGATAAACATAGAGAGAAATAATTAGAGAAATAATGGGCCTCGTCAAAACCTCTCCGAGTCCACCAAACGGGTGCGGCTCGGGCGAGGAAAGAGCGCCCTAAGGTTTTTATTAATATAATAGAGCAAATACAAATATAACGTACAATTACAAACCGATTACTCCGAGTTCGCCACATTAAGCTCGTTGAAATAGTCTAACAACTCGTTGTCTATCATTTGATTATCTTGCGTTAGTTTTTCGGCCAAAATCCAATCCTTGGAAAGCATGTGGATTTCGACCAAAAACGCCTTTGTTGACTTGCGTCAAACCTCCAATAGGCGTCCCGCCAACGAGAAAGCCGCTTCTGATGACACCGTGGAGACCGGAACGGTGAGGATGTCGCGAGCCACCAATGATAAAACCGGGTACTCAAGACGATTTACGTGCCACCATTCAAGTATGTCGAGGCCTTCGTCGGGACACGGTGCCGGTGGAAGGTTACAAAAGACGTCGTACTCGTTGATTCTTCAGTGGTTTGCTCTTCGGGGACGACGACCTCCGGAACTAGTGCTTGCTCCGCTATGTTGTGATGCCGGACTTGACACCGTCGATGATCCTCCGTGCCCGCTGGTATGACTTAGGTTGTAAAACACCCGATGCGTTGAAACATAGGGCGCTCCGGGTGCGTTGGTCGGGGGCGGCGTCGGGACGTTTTCCGTGTCTCTTTCTTGCTCCATGTCCTCGTAATACTTCGTCTCGTACTCCTTGTAAAGAAGCCTCATCTTCCATTCCGCGTCGGGATAGTCTTCGTCAAGGTATGAATCTCCCGTCAATTGTTGCATCATCGCCAAGATCGCCTGCAATTTACCGAGCTTTAATGTAGGATCTATGATTATAGCCACGCAAAACAAAAATGGAATATGTTTCCGATAAACCCTAAATTTTTCAATCATCGGTGTCAAAACATTTGCAAATAAAGGGTTTTGTTTTGCTTTATCAAAATGAACAATAATATAAAAAATGCAAGCTAAAGCTAAATGAGATGTAGGTTTGTAAACATGAGATAAAGTAACGGTAATAGTATAAAAAAGGGATAGAAAAGCCTGGAATTGGATAGCCATCATCCAATCGGATTCGTCGAGGTAGTCGTCCACGTGTCTTAACTCTTGTCCGTTGATCCAGTTCGTAAGTAGCTCCTTGTACGGTATGACCGCCTCCAACATCAAGTAGGTAGAGTTCCACCGGATAGGCATATCCGGAGAGAATACTCGCTCCGTTTTGTGATATTCATTGCAATATTCTAACCAAGATTTCGTGCGCATAGTAGATGATCGTATGTACATAATGGCACTCCTAATTCTATCTATGCTTGGCGAAATAATATTTAACCCCGCTTGAACTATCAAATTGATAATATGGCATGCACATCTTTGATGAAAATAATCGGCCCTAAAATTATCGAGACTATATCTTTAACACATCAACCGTTATGTTGTGGGGGCTAGCATTATCTAATGTAATTGAAATTACCCTATGGCTAAGGTTCCAAAATGACAACATATTCAATATAGCCTCGACAATGTTAACCCCGGTGTGCCTAACACGCATCGGTTTAAATCCTAAAATACACTTTTCTAATTTCCAATCATCGTTAATAAAATGAGCTACAACGGAAATATAATCATTGTTAGCGTGACCCTTCCAACAATCCGATGTTAAAGCGAACTTATACGACGCTTGTTGAAATAATTTGTCTAGCTCAATTCTTTGTTCATCATAAAATTGAATAATTGTCTCTCTAGTTAAATGACGCGAGACATACCAGTAGTTTATCGGGGTGATGAAGGCTAAAAACTCGTTCAAACCATCTCCCTCGGGAAACGATATCGGTAAACCATCGCGTATGATAAATCTAGCGAGAGCTTTCCTATAAATGAGATCGGATAAGCGACTTACCTTCTCCACTTTCTTACGCTTTCGGGATAACTTGGCGTGTTGTTTAAGGTACGATGTGCCTTGATTTTTTGGATTGACCGCCTTTATTTCTCCGCAAGTTTGACATTTCCCGAATCTTTCCTCTTTTCCTGTAGTATGATTAAGAATATAAAGCGAAAAAAAGTCATTTCGCCGTACCGGAGATGTTAGGTTCTTCCTCTTTCTCGGCTTTGGCGGTGGCGGGTTTGCCGGCGGCGGCGGAATAGGAGGCCGACCACGACCTCGGACCGGCGGCGGCGGTGGAAGAAGTTCTTCTACTTCGTCGCTCTCTTCATCCTCCTCTTCGCCCTCCTCGTCGTCGTCGTCGTCGTCGCCGTACCCGCCTTCGGGACCTTCGTAATTCGGATCGTCGTCTCTTCCGTAGTTCATGTTCATCAATCGCGAAGCGTCTTGGTTTTAGTGATGTTGGTTTTGGGCATCGTACGCCTCTTGCTCGCTCGACCATTCCGGAATATTACCTGTAGCATTTTGAAGCAAGTTAGTAAAACCACCGAATTGTTGACCATAAATTACCGGAATGATCGCATTGGGATGAATCGGTGGCGACGGTAGACTAGAGGAACCCGGAGTATTTTGTTGGTAAACACCGCCATAATATGTATGTTGTATTTGTTGTTGTTGTACCGGAGTTGAATGCGGAATACTATTAATCAACCCGGTTTCAGAACCGGTCCGTCCTCTTCCTCGGCGATCATTTCGGCCTCGAGAACGGTTATCGGAACTAGACATTATAACTAAATTAAACTATATTATAACTAAACTATATAATTTAATAGATATTATGATAATAATATTGCTAGAATAACTAAATAAGTAACAAAATTATAAGAGTATTAATATAATTATAAGATAACAAAATATAGCTTAAAATCGGATTTTTGAGAGCTTGGGCGAGTTGAGAGAGTTGGAGATGAAGAGAAGGAGTTGGGTGAAAAAAAATGAGGGAGAAGTGTGGTTTTTATAGGGAAAATTTTGGAGAGAATCGAGTAAGTGGGGTTATTTAATCCCAACGGATCTATTCGCAGGGTCCTTTCTGCAAAATCAGAAAGATTCTTGGGACCACGCGCAGGTAGCCGTTGCCCAACGGTCGACTCATCCCAGGCGTTCACGTCGTCGATCCAACGGCTCAAAACAATTAGCCGTTGCGCGATCCGGGTCCGTATTTTTGTCGGACCTGGATATCCGAGTCTGTAAAAAAAATGGAGGGTCCGGCTAATCCAGCCCTCCTACATTTATTCTCAATCCCATAAGATAATGAAAAAAACTTTTTTTTTTTTTTGAATTGAAATGAAAAATATACTTTTAAAAGTATCTCTTTATTCTTCTACTTTACTACATTTTTTTTTATTTTCAACTTGGAGTCATGAAAGTCAGTGATGATTCTGCTTTTTCCAAATCAAGAAGTTTACTGCTGCGTCACAGTCTTGCATTTATTATTTTTTGTTTAAACATATATATATATATAATTTATATATTATCGTTGTCTATAAAATACTCGTATAATCGATTTTACATATATGCCACCCATCGTTATCGACACATATATTATAGACATTTAAATACCGATACTAATTTGTACGCATCATATTTCGTGAATCTTCCAATTACATATAAGTATTTTATAAAATAATATTTGCATTATATATAACTAAATATTTACATAATTTTGCATGATAACTAATCTTGCTCATTAACATCGATATTTTCCGGTATTATCAATAATATCGTCGGTATTTGGTTAATACTCATACCATCGGCAACAAAATATAAAACAATTTGGGTTATCGTCGAATTTCTACCGACACTTGTCAAATTCTAGTTTGCCAACAGCATACCGCCGGCTAGCAACGGCATTTTGAATGGTTTTTATTTATTAATTAATCATCATTAACGTGGGGAGTTTTGGCTCTATTATATACCTATGGAAGAAACCTAATTGTAACTTGTAAGCTTAATTTCATTAGAAGATTGCTTAAACACGGATGGACCGTTACTCATTCCAAGAGCCAAATTAAAAGAAAACGACATGTTTTGCTTAAATTTGAAAGTGTCACGGATTAAAATTAAAATTTAAATGATTATAATATGAGATACTTTAAGCTTACGTCACTTTGATAATCACATTGCTAATAATTAATGGAATATATGTGTACAATCTCAATTGGGCAATCAACACTAGAGGAATTAATACTGTACCGCAAATCAATAGCTGTCCAATAAAGACACCACTAATTTAATTAATTACTTATAGTAACGTATTCAATATTCATAACCCAAAACCCTACGATTATATATCTTATATGAAATGATTTAGACTATACATATCAATGTGTTCTTACGTGGCACGTTTTATTTTTCAAAATTGGCTACAAAAATATGTCAAAATATGTCGTCACCTTGCTTACTTCTTGCTTATAAAGAATGAGAAATTTAATTATTAGATTATAATCAAGCAAAGATAGGACTCCAAATGTGCATTAGGTAATTAAGTTATTAGCTTCTTTTTTTTTTTTTTTTAGAAAATGATTAAGTTAAAGAGATACTCCTTCAAGAATCTTGCTTGAAGGAACCGTCAAGACTGGTCTTTGGGAACTGGCTCAGAGGATTTCCCCAAGATTACTCTTATCGGGATATCGAGGTTTCCCGTCTAATATTCTTGCATGTAGAGACCGCAACCCTTACATATTCGAAAATATTTTATATAAAAAGTTATCTTTTTCATTTTAATAGATTGATATTTTAAGCACTCGAGCATAAAGTTGCTCAAAGAAAATAAATATTCACGTGACCGAGTAAAAACTATGAACTATGCATCTTATTAACAGGCCGTATTAAGTAAAACTCTTGGTTTTCATTTCGTTATCGCCTATTTAATGTCGGATCAAACCCATATGTAAATCTTTATTTTGTCCATACAACAACTTGAAGATATCGCTTTCCTATATCTACTATAATATCATAAAGAAATATTTTCAATATTAATGTACAATACTACAATGTGATACAATTGCATAGTTGGGTAATTAATCTACTTAATTAATTATCAGTAAATAATGTTATATTTATGATTAATTATCCCACATGATAATATGATATTGTTATTGTCCGAGTCTAAATTTGTTGGATTTTATATTTTCATCTTGTCGTAAAAGATCTTTTACTAATAATTGTTCATTGCATTATTTAATTTGTATCTAAACTATATGAATTATTTGCATAACTCAACCATTATTAGAACTACGACTCTATCTTTACTCTTCTCACGTAAGATATAATAGCGGTAAATGTATCTAAATTTGGACAAAATTTGCAAGCATGCATGTATAAGTTCTATCTGTAATTAAAGGCTAAAGTATCCAAATCCATTAAAAGTGCAGGGCTGTGTGTTTTTCTATCCATATCATCATCATTTGTTTATATTGACGTATCACATATACATCCTCATAATAAAATAAAATGTGGTAAAATGAAAGTCTAATGACACGTCACTATAAACTAGATGAGAATGTGACAGTCATCAATCCTGTGAGCCGAGAGGGCAAGAACGGGTAAGTTGTGCAGTCCCGCATCGCTTGGGCAAGGGGAAATGCTGATGGGACGTTCCCGAGACTGTGCAGGTATGGGACTGCACAGTTATCGGAGATCATACATGTATGAGACTGTATGGTCGAAGAGGCTTAAAAGAATTGATTGGTATTACTTATGTCAACAAGATACATCTTCTTTTCGGTACCTCGTTCGTAGGAACTCCAAAGTTAAGTGTGCTTGGCTTGGAGTAGTCATGGGATGGGTGACCTCCTGGGAAGTTTCTCGGGAAGAGTGCGAGTGAGGACAAAGCACGCTGAAAAGACTCGTGTTGGCCTGTGGGGACAGTCGTCGATCCGATTGAGCAGCCGGGGCGTTACAGAGAAACACATGATAGATACATTTTTATGCGATTTGAGTACTTTGGTCTTTACAAATTAAACTTAAATGTATAAATGCTAGTTTGATACATTTTCCGCTATTATTTCTTCTCAAGAGGGTCAATAATTGATGGATCCTATTTCTTTAGTGGGTCTCCATGTGATAGATTTCTTATCTAATTGGGACCTTTTTTTTATGTTACCACCCCTAGAATCATAAAAATAAAAATAAAAAATTAAAGGCACCAATAATTGGGAGTGCTCATATCATTTTGATCATATAATAGTGTATATATATAGCAAAAGTTAGAGGTAAAATTGACAAGAAAAATGTATTCTCAACCAATATTCCATTATTATATTCTTTAATTATGTTATTTAGCAAAACTTGTCTTCACGTTTTGATCTCTATAATCAACAAGAGTACAAGACAACAACCATAGTCCTTCGCTGTCCAATAGATTATAGATGCCAAATAAACACATTATATATCTGTATATCATGTAATAATATAGTACCATTTGGTCACTTGTATATTTATATCTCTTTTAAAAAAAAAAAAAAAAACTTAAGGAAGCAAATAGATTCTACTAATTCTCCTTATTTACATGAAAATGTTTTACAAAAATATTTTTTCAAAAGGGAATTAAATAATTATACAATGCGATTGTAAGCCGCATTTTGAGGCTATATGTTCTTGATTATGCGGCATGGACTACCTCACTTGAAACCACGAGGTCAAAATGTCAAAAACGAAGTCCGTAGAATCCGAGCGAGCTGGTCCAAGACCCTCCGGCTCCAGCTCCACATTGCAAATCCCCAGTATGCGGAACTAAGAAGCCCGGGGTCGTCCCCCACTGGCAAAGGTTGAAACCCTTACATCCAAACAGAAGGGGGAATCAATCTCTCGAGAAGGATCAATCGTTAGACTTTTGTTATTTATGCCGTAAGTATTCAATAATAATTTAAATAATATATTTCTTTATTTGTTTGTGGTGTCATGTGTTTCACATCTCCTCGAATATCATTCAACCTTCACAATATATTGGGCGATTATATAACGAATATAATCATGCATAAAATTAGTTATATTTCCTCAAATTAAATATCTTAGCATATATTTAATATTGCAATATTCTAGTATATGAAGTAATATACAGCACATAAACATAAAAAGTTATACTGTTCATTGCTGGATAATAATATACAAAAGTACATAAAGGAAAGTAAGAAGAAGATTTCATACAAAGAATAATATCATGATATTACATATATATATATAGTGTTAATTCGAATAATATTATTCTATTAAAATATATAGGTATTAGGTATGTAAGCTCTTTAGGTAACATAATTAACATTTGATGACTGTTAGAAACGCTTTTGATAGGTTCAATGAACTTTTGTATTTATTTATTTATTAAATAATTCATCCAGAAAGATGAGAACTATTAGGTGAAAAAACACACGTAACTAAATTTTTTCTATGGGTTAATAACGGCAAAAATACCCAAAGTTTGGTCAAAGAATTCCTCGTGTACCTCAAAGTTTAAAAGTGGTGGTAAAAATACCCAAAGTCGCATTTTGAGAGTTGACCGCTCCATTCTCGTGGCGCCGTTAACTTACCCGTTAAGTCTGGCGGCGTGGACAAATCTGTTTTGTTAAGTGTAATCATTAGGGGTTCAATTAGTTGAATTAAATAGTATTAATTAGGGGTTTAATTCGTTGTTTTGTCGTAAACGAGGCTGATGTGGGCTCGTCCACATGACAAAAATTGTTATGTCAGCAACCCACGTTTGTCCACATGGCCAGAGTTAACGGGTAAATTAACGGCGTTGCGAGAATGGAGTGGTAAACTCCCCAAATGCGACTTTGGGTATTTTTGCCACCACTTTTAAACTTTGGGTACACGAGGGGTTCTTTGACCAAACTTTGGGTATTTTTGCCGTCATTAACCCTTTTTTCTATTAAAAAAAATAGAAGATTATGTTTAGATAGTATGAGCTGGTGGCTAAACCACTATAGCTTATTATATTTGATTATTTATTTAGGAGAAGCTCCATTATTTCATAAGGATTTCTATGAAACATGATTTTTTTGTATAAATAATAAATATAATTTATAATAAAATAAAATAAAAACATACTAGGAAGTATCTATATAAATGCATATGTACGTGTATAAGATGCCTCCACGTTCACTTTCCTTTAAGAGATAATTTATATATAAATATATATATATATATATATATATTCACACATATCCAAATAAAAAGTACTTTTCGATAGATGTATTTATTTATTTTCATTTTTTTGAGATAGATAGATGTATTTATTTATTTAGTCACTGAGTTGTTGAAGATAAATATTTGTATTTTATAATTTACTCCGATAATATTTGAATCATTTTCTTCGTATAATATAGTGTCTAGAACTCTCGATGATTGTTCAAAGTGTTTTAGAAAACTAACATTTGATTTTTTTTAATCAATAAATTGTTTCTTTAGAGGTATTGTTACAAACAAGAGAAGACTTTGAAGTTGTAATTAAAATTAAATTATTCAACGGTCTAGAAACAAATTTGAAAACTTTAATTGATCGACACAAACAAAACATATGTTTTTTTTTCTTCATACAAACACAAGAAAAAAAAAAAGAAATTACGACGCGATGAGTCATCTTTAAATCGATATGAGTTCAATTAACACAAAAACGATTTCATTCGATAACAAAAGACGAACACGAAAAACGCAATAAGACTCAATGACACTATAAGAATAAAATCTATGTTTTATGAATACAATATATAAAAATGAGTTTATATTTATACTAAAATTAATAAAAAAAATAATCAAGACGGAATATAAACACGACAGGATATTATTATTAAAAAAAAATAACAATCAAAAGTAATATTATATTAGGTAAGTCACGAAATCCATGACTATTCCATGCATGACAAAATAGTGCGAGCGAGTCATGTTCAATGCTTTGACTATTTTCTCATGTCACCGAAATAAAAATAAATTAATAAAATCATAAATATTATTTATCATAATTAATATGGTATGAGTCTATCAGATATATAGCAACAATGGGTCGATTTTATTTTTTAAAATAATCATAAAAATATTCAGGGAGAGAGATATTATTCTAAGAGATCCATTGAATATATTTATTTTTCACCGAATACCAGGAATCACATTTTATAATTTTCTATAGAGGATTAAATAATATATAAGCTTATGACATTAATTGACTAGCCATCATCAGCAGGTGAGAGTTTGACCTAACTTATGACAAAATGCTGTATATTAAAACTAGGTAAGCTAAAAAATTAATATAATTGTAGTTTAATGGACACATATTTAGTATAAATATGTTAATAATTGTTAAGAAGAACCTATATTTCGTATAAATATGTTAATAATTCATAAGAAGACCCTATACTTTGTGTTCTTGAATTCTATAGCCTATTTTAGAATAAAAAATTGCATACTAATGCTTTGTGTTTTATTTATTTATTTATTTGTTCACAAAATGGAATAAAATTATAAATCCTTGATGTTAAGAAGCAAAAAATATTATTTTCTTAATAAGTTCTTGTGCTTGATACTTTTTCTTTTTTCTTTAAAATTCAAATCCTTAATAAAGAGTTATTATAGTCACAGTCATAATTTAAAATATAAAAAGTAATATAGTTTAAATAGTAATTGACAATACTAATTCAAATATCATGAATTATTATTATTACATAAAAAGTTTATATCTAACCATTTATGTCTATTACACGGTGGGATCTTTTAGTATTACTGGACGGTGCAAGTATTCAATATGCTTTACTTATTTCCAACTTAAATTTATTTTTTCAAAGAACACTAAAAATATTATACTTATAGTTATTTAATATCTTCTACTAAAAAAAACCAAATAATTATTTAGAAAAATAAGTTTCTTTTTGTTGATTGTCACATTGTGACATTTGAATTTAATTGTGATCATGTGGCACATGGACCATTTGTTACGTTGTCGTGTTTCTTCGCCTTCTTTGTGTAATAAAATACCTATTTATTTCCTTTTATTCTTTTAATACTGCATGAAGAAAAAATAAAGGGGTTAAAAATTAAAATAAATTGAAATATTAATTATGGTACAATCCGTACCATGCCGTAGCACTTCGTCACTTGTGTGGCCAACAATTTTCATACGTACCACATCTTATCATTTTTCTTGATTTTTTTTTTGGAAACCATTTTTCTTGATATTTATCAAAACTTTATCTTCTAAGAATATATAACACAATAAAATAAAATCCCGTGAAAATAATTAAAATATACCTTTGGTTAAAAATAAAAATTATTTTTAGGAGTTCGGATAACGACGGCTTCAGCGAAAGAATTCGTCCAGGTAGAGGGTGTTGTATCGAGTATCGACAGCCAACAACGGGCTGTAGGCACTGCGGCCGGCCTTAGTGCGGTTGGGTTGTCTGCGCCCGCTAACAAAGGTAGGCGAGTTTTTCCCGCTCGTCTAATATATGTATATATATATATATTATTTTGTTTAAAATAAACATAAAGCCCGTCCACAAACTGAGCGGACGACTTTTGCCTGCCTAAGAATGCAGGGGGGTGCTGGACTAACTGTTCCCATGTTCAACCTAAGCGTTGGTTATCCGTTGCGCCCGTCGTAACGCGAGACGAGCATGACGATTGATGAGTTGCTTGTCAAATCTAAATAACAAGACACGTTAATTTAAGCATAAAAATTAAATTTTAAAAATAAATAATAAAAATTTGTGATTATTGTTGAGGTCGGATCCAGTCGGATCCCTCTTAAATACTAGGGAGAGTCGCCCCCCTGTCCCAAAAGGAATCGACGATATCCGAAGTCAACGACACCCGAAGTCGACAGTATCCGGAGTCGACGATACCCAGAGTCGATGACACTCGAGGTCAGCGATGTCCAGAATCGACGACCCCAAGACCCGATAAAGGGAACAGATGAGACTTTGACGAGATAAGGAGAACCGACAACGACTGATAGGATGGGCATTTAATGCTTGGGAGCTTCGACAGGACAGACATTTAATTTCTAGGAGCTTTCGACAGGATGGGCATTTAATGCTTGGGAGCTTCGATGGGATGAGCATTTAATGCTACCACCTCGAAGGTAACCCCGCAGGTCGGAACACGCGATAAGGAATGAGTCAGGCATTTTTGTCAGAGACATGGGAAAATGGGCTGATGGGACTCCGAGAAACGCGGGAGAATTTAGCCTATAAAAGGAGAGGAGAAGAGAAAGAGAAAGGGGGAGGATTTATTGACCCATAACGCTGTTCTTAAGCGTTTTTAATTGTAAAACGAGAAAAACCGAATCTCTTATCTTAAAACAGAAGGGAGACCTTTTGTGATTGTTGAGTGTACGAAACGCGAACAACAATTATTATTTTTTCTTTATTATTGAAATTTGAACTTTGACTTCAATTTTTTTATGACGGTTCGAATTTAATATCCATTATCACAATTAGTAAAATAAAAAAGAAACTGTATTTACATTAACAATCTCTACACTCTACACAATAAATTAATATAATTTATGAATGTCCATAATATATAGATTTAGAAATAGAAAGTTCATTCGATAAATATTTTAACATAGTAAATTAGCAAAAATATATTTATTTTGGGAGATATGGAAGTCTAAGAAGTTGTTGGAACTATTAAGTGCTTGTGTGATGTACATTTTATTTTATTTCTATTTTATTTTTGTGCTAAAAAATGTAGCCCAAATGTGTGGATCCAAAATGCTTAATCCAAGTAAACTATTTAAAATACACATAAAAAATAAAAATACATGAATTGACGAATAGAAAATCCAAAGTTTCTTGGTCCATTGATTTGAAGAAATTATCTTGAACATTTTATGTATTATTATATGAAATAGAGATAATGTCCTACAAACAAAAATGACAAGAGATTGAGAAATGGAGAGATTGGTAATGGACCACACTCACTCACTCACTAATAAATATTAACTCCTTCCAACACCTCTATTTATTGCAATGCCTGCCACAACACATGTTGTGCTTCCCACATCTTCTTCTTTCATATTTATTTCCTACATTTTTTTCTACCAAAATCACTTGTGTATATATATATATATATATATATATATATATATAAAATTAATTAATTATATAACATAATTTGTTTGGTCTAGTGGTAACTTGACTATACACCTCTTCAAGAGGTCACAGACTCAAACATCATAGACGTAATTGCGTGCTCCCTTTACATATTGTAAATTTGGCTAATAATGCCACATATTATTATACTGAATATATCTAGTAATACGAGTGTGTATTGTAACCTTGGTCGAAGTGCCATCCTCGTTTAAATATATATATATATATATAATTATAAGTATGAGAAGGTTTTTGCTAAGTAAGCAACTTCTATAAATAATAAGCTAACAATAGACTTCGACGTGTTGTTTGGTTGTTATTTGATGTTCATGTTGCCTTTTGTATTTGGTCCATATCTTTGAAGAGTTTTAATATATATATATATATATATATATATATATTCATGTTTATTTCTTATCAAATAAAAATTGAGTTGGCAATTTAGGATTGGTTGAATGAAAACCGGGAACCACAATTTCAGCTTCGGGTTCTTTTCAAATCCAAAATTCTTGATTTTGGGTTTCAACTTTTAAATATATATATATATATATATATATATATATATATAACGTCCATTTAAAATAAAGTAGATATGGCGGTCTAGATTAAACAATTATTGTTAAAAATTAATATAGCATTAAATATTTTTTATAAAATACGGAATTGGAAATTTGGATATATAAAAAGATTAAATTTTACTTCTTAGTATTAGACTGTCGTTTATATTTCTATACCATTTTATTATGAATATAATTTTAACACTTTTATCACCTATTATGTATATAATTAATGAACAATTAATTCCAAAGAATTACATCTTACACCAAATTAGAATTCATAAATATATATATATATATACTGTAATAGAGTTATAAGTTCAAAATACACCCATAAATAAAAATTGAATTTGCAATTGCAATTGATTGTCCCTCAATCTTATATATAAATAAAATAATGTGTTTGTCTATTTTTTGCTAATTGCTATGGCCATCATTATTACTAATCAATATGTCTAATTAAATACCTTCGTATGGTCGCTCAAATTTGACCTATATGAATGCATTTATTAATGCGAAAACGATAGGAATTTATGTAAGAAAATTGATTTATTTATTTCTCAAATGCTGGAGTCTGGAGAGATCATTATCTTGTATAGTCTGGCTTTTTTTTATATTAAAAGAATAAATTGTGGGATATACAAATCCATGAAAACTTTAAGCTTTTAATTCACATATTATTTCGCAAATGTACTCTCCAAATACCCAAAGCAAGTAATAAATTATGAGAAAATACGACAATGAAGTTTCATTGTCAAAAAGTATTTTTCAGGACATAATTTTTGGTTCCATAAATATCAGGTGGGATTTAATCAAATTTAAGCAGGAAGATCCTCAAATAATTAATTATTAAAGAAATAAAAAAAAAAGTAAAGAAAGGGCCTTTATTAAACTTTAATATGTTAAATTTAATAAATTACGTTTATTACAAACAAAAAAATGAGATTTAATTAATGTTACGTTAGTTCAAAGTTCAAACTTCAAACTCAACATATTATTTCTTTCGTCCTAAAAAGCTTACATTATTAATTACATTTATGAATATAGTATACATATATCATATATATATATATATAAATAATATAGTACTAAAAATAGCTAGGCTTTTTCCACGAGCTCGGTTAACTTCAAAGTTTCAGCTCAAAATGATCAATATATATTTAATTTAATTAACTAGAGAAAATATTAAAACCTCCTAAAACGAGGAGTAAAAAACACGGGATCAAGATTGGTCGTTTAATTTATTATAATCGAGAACGGAGCGTAAACAAGTCTTATATCTAGAATATTCTAAAAGCATAATCATCATCATCTTCATTAGTATCATTAAGATTACCTTTACTCTCGATTACAGCCAAAAGTCGAAACAAACGATTTTGTGAAGAACTCCTTTAAATATTTTCTCATATTCATGTGTGTACAGTATATATATATATATTATTATACATCTATATTGTTTACTTATAATTAGTACGTAAAATCTAGCTATTGTATATGTTTGATAGTTTAGGATTGGGTTGGTTTTTGGGAATCTAAAAAACACAACTCATGACAAAACAGAACCAAGTATTTATGAGTTCGGATCAAACGGAATTGAAATGAAATTTTCTACCAATATATATATATAATATAAGAGACAGGGAGAGGGATATTCCAAGAATCTCGAACTTTATAAAAAATATATATATATATATTTTTTTTTTTGTAGATGATATGTATATGTATCTGTATCAAAAGTTATATTGATACAAATTACAGTGAAGAAGACAATTGCACGACCTTATAATTTATATGGAACCCCACTTCCTCTAATTTTTTTTTCTTTTTTAATTTCTCAGTTTCATGTTTTTTTTTTTCCTTCGACAAAGTTATAAATGAGCTCTTGATGTCCAAATTCATTTTAGGGATATGTTCCGATAGGAGTTAATGTTCTAAACAAGCTGCAATATTGGCCGCAAGCACTATCTGTAGGTTATGCTCGAATTGGATATTTGATCCAATGGATTTTCGGGTTTTGACCCGACTACGTTATTTAGGTCACGGGCTCACTCGGGCCCGATAATTAATTATGAGATCATTAATTAATTAAATGAATTAATTAAGGATTAGTTAATGGGCTTGGATTCATCAACTAGGCCCAAAGCCCATTAGGTCAATTTAGATTGTGTAGTATAAATACACACTTTAAGCTCATAATTAAACACACTCATAACCCTAAACCAGAGGAAAAACTCGCCTACCCCTAAGCTCAGAGCTCGAGTTTTTCCAAGCTTTCCGTTCTTCGTCAGTTCGTCGTCTAAACACTGAGGAAGACCTACCTCGTCTGACGAGGTGTTTTCCGGTTATCAAAGACGTTCCCGCATCAACGTGGTGGACAAAATAGAGGCACGACAATTGACGTGCTCGATCCCGGAAGCAAGGAGAATTCGGCCAAGAGAAGAACGAGCCATTCCACAATGATTTCGCTACAGTCGGCAAAAGTACGAAAAGTCTGGTAATGTGTCTAAACAAATTTATTAATGATTGAAATTAATCTAGATCTTAGTTTTGATGATATCCCGTGATTTTTGCCTCGGGATTGAGAAAAAATCATCGAAAAACCCAACACTATCGACCAAGATTACATATACATGCAATTTCTGCGTCTCAAGAGATTGAACCCAATACCTCATGAAGAGTCTTATTGTAGTGAAGTTTTTTTTTTTTTTTCGGTGTCTCTAAGATCCGTATTCTGGTTTCGTGTCCGAAGATATATCTCCACCCATATACATATTATATATATATATATATAATTATAATGTGTATACGTATGAGCCTAACTGCATTGCATGGGACACCACATAAATATATTTGTAGAATTGCATTATCAATGAGTTCATGTTATAAATCCTTTACCGACCTAGAACGAAAACCGAACAACAACGAACGATTCCAACAATACAAACTGATCCGATACAAACATGCAAATCAAATAAATCAACCGAGAACGCAATACACATGCAACCACGGATCTCCGATCCTACCGAAACAGATTATACACACTCGACTACGGACAGAAAACAATCAAGAAAGAAATCGGAACGACGAAACCTGATTCTAGGGCTCGGCACGATCGACGGAGATCGATCTGTCATCAGTCCACCTCACACGCCGAGAACTTCGCCGGAAACCACCGTCGCTACCCCGAAGCTACGACTCCGACTCTACGGCCACCGCGCGCGGCACAACTCCGACCTCAGACACGGTCGCGCTTCGGCGCGCTTACAGCCACGCACGAAGCAGCCTCCAATGGCTTCACCACCGACGCACGGTGCACCGAGATCACGATCGTCAGCTTCCGGCAACAAGACAGGCGATCTTTCCGCTCGATTCTCTCTGCGATCTTCGCGCCTCTTCCGTCGTGTGAGTTAGGGCAGTCGAATCTGCCTTAAAGGAGTCAAAGAGCACGACTCTGTGGAGCGTTGGATCAAGGAGCAATCGATGGCCAAGATTAACCCACTAAGCTGCAGGTGTTGCATTGTCGTTTATAAAACAAACGACGCTTAGTTTAAAAGACCAGCATCTTATGGTTAATGGGCTTGGGCCATTTTAACGCTTCTCACCCAACAATCTCCACCTAGAAGCGCTTCAATTTGCTCCGTGGATAAACCTCATATGACAATGGTGCCCTATCCTTGCCCTACACGACAAAGATAAAACACACAAGTCAGTTTACGACAAACACAAAACAACCAACATTAAGCACACTAGACAGTGCTTGAATTTAGTTGTTAATGGCAGAATCTTGGCTCCCAAGTCAGCAGGATTCTCTTCGACGAGGACCTTTTCCGACTTGATTGTACCTACAATACAAATAAAACCTACACAAGTCACAAGCTCAAAGCAATTCCCACTTTTATATAATAAGCTAATTTCAACGGTGCTTCTAATGTAATTTAACTTCCACAACAATGCAGCCCAATGATCACTACCGGGGTTAGAAATTAATCTACTCAAAAGCGAAATGAAGTAGGCTAAATCCGGCCTCGAACTAATCATATAAAGCATCAAAGATTCAATTACATTAGCATATGATTTATTCTCCAACATAATACTTTCGGGGATACTCACTATAAGGATTCGGGTTACTAACATGAACCTCGGCAATCAAAACCGAAAACGCAAGGTCGGCATAGGAATACCTAGAATGACGCCTAATGTCTCTTCTCTCTCTATCCCTAGCTAGTTGATAACTCTCTAACTCTCCCCGGTTAGACTCTTCGACATGTTCAACTTCCTCTACATGAGGTAGTTCAACATTCTCGTCACCAACTCCACCTATTCCTTCGTGAACGGGTGCATCACCTTGCGGTTCACCGACCGGCTCATCGACCCTAGGGCTTTCTAAGGGCTCCACCTCAATCGAGGTTCTACTAGACTCTTCTAAGGCACTCTCGGGTTCCTCTCTAGAAGATCTACACGGGAACGTACTCTCATCGAAGATCACATCTCTCGAGACTATGATCTTGACACCCCTAGTACTCCTATCCCACAACCGATACCCCTTTGTACCTTCTTGTTGTTGATAGCCCAAAAATACACATTTGATCGATCTCGGATCAAGTTTCCCTTCACGGGTATGTGCATAAGCCGCACACCCGAACACCCTAAGATGGCTAAGGTCCGGGACTCTTTTGGACCACATCTCTATAGGACACTTAAACCCTATGGCTGAACTAGGACTCCTATTCACTAGGTATGTGACCGTAGACAAAGCTTCACCCCAAAATGCTTTCGGCATTCCCGAAGTGAAGAGAAGACACCTAACCTTTTCCAATAGAGTCCTATTCATTCTCTCGGCAACGCCGTTTTGTTGAGGGGTTTTTCTCACCGTCCTATGCCTAAGAATACCGTGTTCTCTACAATAAGCATCGAACTCTTGATTACAAAACTCAAGCCCATTATCGGTTCTAAGACCCTTGACCTTTCTACCCGCTTGGTTTTCCTCTAGGACTTTCCACTCCTTAAACCTACCTAAGGCTTCATCCTTAGACCTAAGAAGAAACGTCCAAACCCGCCTCGAGTAATCGTCAACAATACTAAGGAAATACCTATTATTCCCATGCACAACCCTTTCGGGACCCCACAAATCAGCGTGAAAATACTCTAGTTTTTCTTTAGATAAATGCAATCCTTTACCAAAACTAAACCTATGTTGCTTACCTAACACACAAGGTTCACAAAAATCAAGGTGTGTTATGGCGGTTTTACCAAGCAACCCCTTTTGATGAAGTAATATGAGACCTCTATGACTCATATGCCCGAGTCTCAAGTGCCACTTCTCAGTATCACTAAGGTTCGTTTTGGTAATAGGTTCACTTGCATTTTCTTTATCATTCACAATATTCAACGATACTTTATTATCATCAACAACAGATTGAACTTCATGACAACCATTCAAGACATATAAAGTATTAATCTTAGTTGCCTTTAAAACTAACTTTCCATTGTGAAGTCATACACCCATTTTCGGCCGTGTTCTTACAACCTAGATCATCAAGGGTTCCGGTCGAAATAAGGTTTCTCATTAAACCGGGAACGTACCTAACCTTAGTAAGCTTGACTCTTCTATTCATATCGGTAAGCAAGATTACGGATCCTATTCCCGCTACTTCTAACGGATCATCGTTTGCCATGTTCACGGTTTCATTGTACATGTTACCTAACTCTAGGTCTACGAAGCAACTTCTATCGGGAGACATGTGAAACGAACAACCAGAATCTAGAATCCAATTATCATTATGTACCTTGCTACTAACATTTAACACATCAAAAATCATCGGACTTTTATCTTTAAAGCAAGCTACATTGGATTCACTAGATTGCTTAGTGTTCTTCGACGCTTTAGGGCAATCTCTCCTAAAATGTCCTACCTCACCACATGTATAACACCTCCTATTCTCGTTCGTGGGTTTCTGGAACTTAACGGGCTTCTCCTTTTTCTTGTTCTTCCTAAAGGCAGTATTAGGATTCTCACTATTGGCTCTAACAAACAAATTGCTACTAGCTTTCTTATGATTCTTCAACTCCGCTTCCCTAGCCCTTAAACCCGAGATAATCAAATCTAATTTAGGCACAGTACCTGAATATTGCAAAGCATCTTTCACAACATGATAATCATCAGGTAACGAGTTAAGAAGAATCATAGCAAGACTGGACTCTTGTAAATCTTGATCAGTTCCTTTAAACATCTGAGTCAGTTTAAGAAACTCGTCAAGATTATCATCAAGAGACTTGGTCGTGTCCATTTTAAAAGAAAATAGAGCACCCTTAAGGTATACGAGATTGGAAGCGGACTGAACTGAATAAACGGAATTCAGTTTGTCCCAAAAAGCTAACGGTGATTCCTCACCATCAACTTTACGAAGAACGGAGTCTGATAGGTTCAAAATAATCAGACTATAAGCTTCCTCATCAATTTCGTCCTTACGGGATACTTGGTTCTCGGACCACTTTTTCTTGTCAGGTTCTAACGCAATAAGGACTTTATTATGCGACAATAAGGCCCTCATTTTCTTCTTCCAACTATTGAAATCAATTTTCCCATCATAAGAATTGATTTCGATTCTGGAAGCCATCTGACAGTTTTGAAAACAAAAAATACTTGAATCTGATTTGATAAAAATCAAAGGATCAAAGAACAAATCGCTAATCTGATATAAATTTGTTTATATAAAAAATCAGATTACCAATTTGACTGACCTAAACAAGATTTTTAACCAAAAATAATTTTTCAAAACCCGAACAGATTATAGAACCACAAGAACACACCACCGAGAAAACCTAGCCAACAAGATTCAAACTAATCAACAAGAATAATTCAACCAGAGAGAAAGCCAAACAACACCAGATGCGGAATCACCCAACAGACAAACCGAAGTTATCGATCGACCGAAAATTGTGAGATTACGAAACCGAATTTCACGATTTATGGCTCTGATACCACTGTTATAAATCCTTTACCGACCTAGAACGAAAACCGAACAACAACGAACGATTCCAACAATACAAACTGATCCGATACAAACATGCAAATCAAATAAATCAACCGAGAACGCAATACACATGCAACCACGGATCTCCGATCCTACCGAAACAGATTATACACACTCGACTACGGACAGAAAACAATCAAGAAAGAAATCAGAACGACGAAACCTGATTCTAGGGCTCGGCACGATCGATCGGAGATCGATCTGTCATCAGTCCACCTCACACGCCGAGAACTTTGCCGGAAACCACCGTCGCTACCCCGAAGCTACGACTCCGACTCTACGGCCACCGCGCGCGGCACAACTCCGACCTCAGACACGGTCGCGCTTCGGCGCGCTTACAGCCACGCACGAAGCAGCCTCCAATGGCTTCACCACCGACGCACGGTGCACCGAGATCACGATCGTCAGCTTCCGGCAACAAGACAGGCGATCTTTCCGCTCGATTCTCTCTGCGATCTTCGCGCCTCTTCCGTCGTGTGAGTTAGGGCAATCGAATCTGCCTTAAAGGAGTCAAAGAGCACGACTCTGTGGAGCGTTGGATCAAGGAGCAATCGATGGCCAAGATTAACCCACTAAGCTGCAGGTGTTGCATTGTCGTTTATAAAACAAACGACACTTAGTTTAAAAGACCAGCAGCTTATGGTTAATGGGCTTGGGCCATTTTAACGCTTCTCACCCAACAGTTCAATTAGTGGAAAGATGTGTCATTTTGCTATATATTCCAAGTACATATGCGATGGGAATCAATGAAAGCAAGGTTAGTGACAAAGAGAAGTGTCCTTTGGACTTGGACGTGTAAAAATATAATTATTGATTAGGTACAAGTCTCTCACTCTCACCAATCATCAAAATCAATGAAAATAATATGTTATCAAAGAACTTTACATGCACGTTAGAGTTAGGAAAAGGAGTTTATAATAATAATGTGAAACTTATATTATGCGTGTGCTAATAAACCCTACACCATATAATTCTATAAACCTAGCTATGAACTTTAATCATCTCATGCTTGAACACCTAGCTAAAACTTTTTGTTCACTATTACATGTTTTTTTAGTGCTCAAGGAATCTAATAATGATATACATTATAATTAACAACAACAAAAAAGAAACTAGAGAAGGGTTTATACATTTTATAAGTAACCTCTCATTATTTAATTTACACTTCAAACCTAATTTCATTTGAGATAGAAGCTAAAGCTTCCCAAAGGGATGGACGGGATGGGTTTTCCCGTGCCACCTTTTATTGGGCGCAAACAAGGTTGCTCAATCCACAATTGTTTTTGGATAGAAGAACTGGCGCACTCAGTTTTGGAACAAGTCACTCAGTGAAAAAAGATAATTTCATATTTTGAAAGTAAAACTCGCTGTGGACGTGAAAGCGAGCTGGCCCAACAGATACCTGCGTTTAGCTATACGGTCAACACTAGATTGAAAAAGGAACATTATCCATCTTTTTTAATAAAGACTCCAATTCCGGAGTATGTATTCCTTATTTGAAATCTTCAACTAAATTTCAATTTCGATTTTTTTATATAATTAGTAGTTTTTTTTAATCTTTAAAATAAACAGTTTAATTCAATTCTCAATACGAGGATCCCTATTTCTTAGTTTACGGAATTGCAAATTATGTTCCATTTTTTTGGGGGAAAACGGGAATCTTGCTTTGTAAATGAAAAGTAATCCTTAATTATGACTCAAATATAAAGTTCATAAATATGTAAAGGAGTCTATTTTTCATGAGATGTATCTTTTCTTTTTTTCTTTTCTTTTTGATTGCACTTTGTGAAGTGCACTAAGTGCTAAATGATTAGGATTCATGGTCACATTCAAAGAGATTTTTGAGCATTGAAATCCCATGACCAAATAGAAAATGACAAATGGAAAAGTAGGAAAGATGTATTTGATTTTGTTACATATATCTCTATTACAAAAGGAGATTTTGACATCCAATTACTTTCAATGAGAATATTACATTCTTTTTTAATAAATAGCCCAATTGGGTTGAGCTAGAGATAAGGTAAATGTGTGACGATTGCTTTTTTTGTTTTCCAATGCACAATATTATATATTTATCTTACTTCCGTACTCTTACATAAATATATATATATATATATATATATATATATTGCTATTTACTTCTTATTTTATAAAAATATTCTTTTTATTTGCAAAATAACTAAATTATACTACTTTTATACTCGACTTAAATTTTCAAAATTTTGCTTTTAGGTACCTTTCAGTTTCATTTTTGACAAATATACCATTTGTTTTTCTGCCGATTTTTCGATTTTAGAATTTGATATGGAATTTATTAAAAATGATACAAACTAAAGGGTTGTATTGTCAAAGTACATCAAAGAGTTGAAAATTTAGTGTATATGTGTGCAAATATATATATATATACATATATATGTGTGTGTAAAAGATAGAAAGTGACTAAGCTTCAAGTTAGGCCCAATGGTATTTGGGCCAGTTGATCCATTGTTGAGTAATGTTTATGTGCAGGGTTAATGACGGCAAAAATACCCAAAGTTTGGTCAAAGAACCATTCGTGTACTCAAAGTTTAAAAGTGGTGGTAAAAATACCCAAAGTCACATTTGGAGAGTTGACCACTCCATTCTCGTAACGGCGTTAACTTACCTGTTAACTCTGGTCACGCGGACAAACGTGGGTTGCTGACATAACCATTTTTGCCAGGTGGACGAGCTCACATCAGCCTCGTTTACGACAAAACAACGAAGTAAACCCCTAATTAATACTATTTAATACAACTAATTGAACCCCTAATGATTACACTTAACGAAACAGATTTGTCCACATGGCCAGAGTTAACGGGTAAGCTAATGGCGTTACGAGAATGGAGTGGTCAACTCCCCAAATACAACTTTGGATATTTTTGCCACCACTTTTAAACTTTGAGTACACGAGGGGTTCTTTGACTAAACTTTGGGTATTTTTGCCGTCATTAACCCTTGTGTGTATGGATTTATTGCTACATAATTAATAATAATGAAGCTTGAAGAAGTAAGTAGTTAAACAAATTGTGAAGTTCACCAACTTTGTGTTGGAATCAAATGCATGCCAAGATCATGTTTCATGAGAAGAACATGCTTCAGCTCAAGTGCATATATCACTTCTTTTTTAATGTTATTGGTTATAAAAAAAATATCATATGATAATGAAAAAAATACATATTCTAATATTTATAATATATCTTTTTTATTAACAAAAATCTATAAATTACAAATCTTTCTTAAACAAATTACTAGACATGGTGGTTATAAATTAGATTTTCTATTCATTCCATTTTTTTTAAGATTAAAGTATTAGAATCGATATATGAATATCTGATATTTTAAAAATTAATAATATATGATTTTTTAATTAAAAAATCAAAGGTTTTTTTTTTTTTTTTTTGTCACAAGTTTTTTCCATTCAATTTAACCCTTTTAAACGGAGTAGGAACTTGATGACATTTTTGTAATCGGGACCGGATCAAGAGAAAAGAAGGAAGGAAAAAACACTACCAGTCGGATTCCGCATCACGGTTTTTTCACCTCTTTAAAATTTAAAAAATGTGCCATTTTGGAATCTAGCTGAAAAAACAAGATAGATCCCACAATTCAAATTACAAAACTCTCAATCTCTATAAAAACAAACCAAACCAACTTTGTTCTGCAAAATTCAAATTCTAGTTCTCCCAGTGAATACTCAAACTGAAATTCATAGAATATGACCAGCCACCAAAAAAATTGCAGAAGCAGAGATATATATTTCAAAACAAACTAAACTATATCGACACAAAAACACCGATCACGCCTACCAAAAACAAGTCCCGATCGTGTATTTGAAGAACCTTCTAACGCCAGAAAACCGAGCTCCTCTCGGCGCCCTGCAGATCTCCATAACAATAAGCATATTCACATCCTTCAAAAAGTGTATTTACACTTCGGCCAATAGCGAGCTCCCAATTAGTCGGTTAGGTGACAATCGTCGTTAGGGTTCATCTCAAAACTCGCCTGAGATCGGCTTTCTGATCGGAAGTCAACCTTGACGGGTATTTGACTTCGAATTTAACTCTCAAGTTGCCCTTCTTTCCCGGTTCTTTGGAGATCGGCATGCCCTCGTTCTGGATGACCATCTCCGATCCCGGCTTGACGATCTCGCTCACCGGGACCGTGAGGGTTCGGCCGTCCAGTGTGGTGAAGTCCAGGCTCGTTCCGGTGAGGGCTTCCAAGAGTGTTATCTCTTGATTCACCACCAGATCATTGCCGTCCCGTTTGAAAAGCGCGTGGGGTTTCTCGTCCACAACGAAGATCAGATCTGCCGGAATGACACCTGGCTCTTGGTTGCCCTTTTCCGGGAAAGTAATCTTCGTTCCTTTTTTCCACCCGGGCTTTATCTCGATCGTCAATATCTCCTCCACGGTGCGAGACTTGCTGCAAAAAAGAGAAACATTAACATTATTCATATTTTATCCATGCTAATCTATATTATTTACTTATGTTTTAGGGTTTGGGTAATTACCGTTTATCGTTTAGGGTCGGACCATAAACTTACGACGTTTGGACTACTTAATAAGCATTCAGTACATTACTCGTCAAATTAGCGTAACTTTTCTCTAGCATTTAGTGTAGACATCTTCGGGAAATAGGGTTCTCTCAGTTCCAAGCCCGGGGACGGGAATCGAATTGAGTCATTTCTATTCATGAATCATGATAAGGTTGACCAGTGTACTTTAGCCATAAAGGTTGAATATTACTTTAATTCTTTATTCATGAGAACAAAATCTTAGCACATGCCTAAAATAAATTATATCATAAAGGCACTAACAAACATGTTTAGGAAAAAAAATAGAAGAATTAAGATGCTACCGTTACAGAATTAATCATATATTATCTGACAGCAGACTCAAACACATTCTGATCTGGCAACGTAGATACGGCATGTAAAACAAAAACGATAACGGGAATTAACCAAAACGGTGATTCCCAAACACTCTTATAATCAACCAAATGTCGCAGAACGCCTTTCCTTCGAGAGAGGCGAAAGCGCTCCACACGACGGATACCATCTTATATGGGATTTGGGTTGAAACCCTCGTCCCGCTATAAGTGCATAATACCCAAAATGGCCCTGACACATAGCCTAAAGATTAATAAGGACATAAATGGCTAGGCTAAATTACAATTTTGGCTTCCTGCTTCTACAAGTCCATTACAGGGTCTATCCAAAAACTCGATTTACCAGAAAAAGAGCCAAGTATCTGCAAGTTAAAAGAGTTTCAATTCTTAAAATATCAAATAGAAAACGACTGATGGACTCGGTATCAACGATGTATTCGCTTTCCTTAAGAGAACAATATCGACATTCACATTCCTACGGAATTTGGACTCTTGACTTACTCGAACTAATAATTCCTCAGAAACTATAACAAACACGAAATCAGAATCGCAATATCAACTCACCCGGAGAGTTGTAGTTCAACAAAGAAACTAAGATAGACAGAACCTCGATACAAATCAAACTATAAGTCCCTCAGAGTCTTAAACAAACAAACGAACAAACAAATGTGAACCGAACCGAAACGACGAATTATGAATCGCAATGTCTAACAAAAGAAAACGTGATGTACGTAAATTCTACATAACTTGGACTCGTAACCTTCTTCAAACCAACACGATTCGAACTAGTATTTCCTCAGAATCCTACCAACAAACACAAACCGAATCGCAAGACTCAATCTCCGAACAAACTGGAATCGGGATTTAACTCAACCGAAAGAGTTGTAGTTCAACATGGAAAGCAGGATACAATGGGCTCATAACATTCTTCAAAGTTCAAACAAACACGAAACGCACTAACAATCCTTAAACAAAACAAACAAGCACGAATTGAATCCCAAGGCTCAAACTCCAGAGAAATCCAATTACCACCGAAAGTTCGAAACCAGAATCGCAATGTTCAAACCGAAAATTTGAACCGAATCGCAGCGAGAACTTACCCGAAGGAGTCGTAGACGGTCCTGGAGATCTTCATCTTCTTCTTGACGCCCTTGCAGAGCTCCTCCAAGCTGCACGGCAGCGCGTTCTCCACGGCCGCGGCCTTCCTCTGCGCTCTGCCGTTCCCGTTCCCCGCCGCGGCAAACTCCTGCGCCCGGCCGTAGGCGCGGCCGCGGCTGGCGCTCCTGGCGGCGTAGTCGGATCCGAAGATCTCGGCGAAGATGTCGTCGGCGTCGCGCGGGTTGAAGCGGAACGACGTGGCGGCGGAGGAGGAGGAGGAGGAGTTCGCGTGGCGGAATTGTGGACCGGAGCGAGAGGAGGAGGGGAACTGGCCGGACTTGAGGGCGTCCTCGCCGTAGAGGTCGTAGATCTGGCGCTTGGCGGGGTCGGAGAGGACGTCGTAGGCCTCGGAGATGCGCTTGAACTTGGACTCCGCCTCGGCGCGCTTGGCGGCGGGGTTCTTGTCGGGGTGCCAGATCATGGCGAGGCGCTTGTACGCCTTCTTCAGGTCCTCCTCGCTCGCGTTCCGGTTCACCTTCAGTATGTTGTAGTAATCCACTCCCATGGCGGAGAACCTCTCTCTCTCTCTCTCTCCTCTGGTTCGCTTTCTCTCTCCTCTTCTTCGTCTTCCTCTTCCTCTTCCTCTTCCTCTTCTCTTCTCTACGAACGTATTTTTGGATATATCTTCAGTAATTGACATACGGTCCCCAAGAAACTTTAGACGGGGCATTTTTGTACCCTGAGTTTTTTTTTTTTTTTGAATAAGAGCATAGTATTAAGAAGCATCTTCTAAAATGGCCACATGAATCTCTTCGGGAACATATGACCTCCCAAGATTACAATCAGGGTAAAAACATGATGCACGAGCAAGTTCGTGTGCCACCACATTTGCTGATCGTTTAACAAAACGGATTACAACCTCTTCTAACTCGGACAAAAGGGTCTTACTATCCCTAACACATAAGCCAAAAGACGAACACATATTGATTTTACTGCGTAGAGCTTGGACAACAACAATACAGTCCGTCTCAACTTCGACCTTCTTCCATTTTTTCAATTTTATCCAGCTAAGAGCCTCTTTAAGGCCCATAGCTTCAGCCAACTCCGGAGCTACAACGCCACTTTTGCTCCCGCACTTAATGTCAAGAGGATGTCCTAGATGGTCCCGAGCGATAATACCATAGGAGTATCGACGTGGTTCTTCAAAAATAGCAGCGTCAACATTTACCTTGATGGAAGTAGAATTCGGTTTGTGCCATCGTGCGGCTCCATCATCTTCCTTCAAGAAAGCTCGTGTTGGCACATGTTCTTTGTCTTGAGCAGCTCTCCAACAATCCAGGTGTACATGTGCTTCCTTCACCGTGTCTGAGGGTCGCTTCTTCTTGCCGTTCCACACTTGATCATTCCGAGCTCGCCAAATTGCCCAACAACGAGCAACTGAGCGTGAGATCTCTTCCTCCTGCTGCTCGAATAAAATAGTTAACCATTCTCCAAAAGAAACTCCCACCGATCCAAGTCTAAGTCCTTTATCAACATCGACACATTGTTGAGCGTAAGAGCACTCAACTAAGGAATGAAGCGTTGTCTCCGGCGACACGGAGCATAGAGGGCAAATTAAGTTCGTATTGATGCCTCTCCTTCGTAGTGCCACTCTTGTAGGAAGACAGTTTGTGGCATCCCTCCAAAGAAATTCTTTCATTTTTGGTGGTATCTTTAGCTTCCAGAGATGTTTCCACAATGGGATCTTATTATCGGGGACCCAACGACCTTGAACTTCTTCCAAGAGTTTATACGCTGTTTTGACCGAATAAAATCCCGATATTTCTTTTTTCCAGTACCATGAGTCTCTCTCAGCGCTTGAACTAATTGGAGTGCCCATGATGAGCTCGATGTCGCGAACATGAAATAAGTCTTGTAAAATGTCGAGATCCCATTCTCGAGTTTCTGTCTTCATTAAGCTCGATACGGTGCTTCCAACAATACTTGGGTGGCGACTGATAACATAAGGGTTTTGATTGTCGAGTAACCAAGGATCTGTACAAATAGACGTCTCAGTCCCAGGTCCAATGCTTCGGCGGGTTCCCTCTCGTACCAGCCCACGCGCTTCCCAAATACTTCTCCAAATGTAGCTCGGGTTATTTCCCAACTCCGCGTCGATATATGAGCATTTCGGAAAATACCTACTTTTGTAGACTTTTCCAACAAGCGTATTTTCGCAGTTTAGAAGCCTCCACCCTTGCTTTCCCAACAAAGCTATGTTGAAATCACGCAGATGACGAAACCCCATCCCTCCACAGTCTTTATGTTTTGCCATACGGTCCCACCTCATCCAGTGAATTCCTTTACGGTCCGAGCTCGACGAACTCCACCAAAACCGACTCATTTGGCCTTCTATCTCATTGCACATAGTGATGGGAAGTAAGAACACATTCATAGCATAATTTGGCAAGGCTTGCAAGACAGTTTTCAATAAGACTTCTTTCCCAGCTCGTGATAACATCTTTCCTTCTAGGCCTTTGATCCTCTGGCAGATTTTATCCTTCAAATAACCCAACACAACTTTCTTATTTCTTCCAATTGTATTAGGCAGCCCCAAATATGTGCTGTTTTCAGATGATTCTTGGAAACCCATAATGGTGCACAACATCGCACGATTATCGGCCTCTACATTAGCGCTAAAAAATATTGATGACTTGGTGAAGTTGATTTGCTGACCGGAAGAATTTTCGAACCGCTTGAGGGCCTCCTTCACCTTATGCGCTTCTGAACTGGAAGCCTTGCAATATATATATGAATCATCGGCAAAAAACATGTGGCTCACAGAAGGAGCCCCTTTCGCCACCCGACACCCATGGATCCAACCTCGTGCCTCATAGTTCGCAAGGAGTGCCGAGAACCCTTCCGCACAAATAATAACGAGATATGGTGACAATGGGTCACCTTGGCGAATACCCCTCGTTGGTATTATAGGCCCCATTTCCTTTTGCCCGTGAATAACATGATAGCGAACTGTAGAAACGCATTTGTATACAAGTCTAACCCACTGCTCTGAAAACCCCATCCGCTTCAAGATATCCATCAAGTACGGCCACTCAACACGATCGTAAGCTTTACTCATGTCAAGTTTCAAGGCCATAAATCCATTTTTTCCCACTCTCTTTCGTTTCAAGTAATGCATAACTTCAAAAGAGACCATAACGTTGTCAGTTATTAGTCTTCCTGGGATAAAAGCACTCTGAGTGTCGGAATGTACCCTGACTTTTAGTTTGTGATTAATAACTTCTTTATTCCTTAAGAAGTTAGCATGTTAGATCTTTAGTTCTTAATAAAAAAATGACTCGTGTTATAAGAGCCTTGACCAAAACTCTAAAGTGGTCTCATCGTCACTTTAAGGATGTTTCTATCGCCTACCCTCGTGAGAAAAGCGAGATGTTTTGAGGGACACTGCATCTTACTTCACGATCACTGCGGAATTGAATAGAGTTTCATGCGGTTTCTTAAAAATTTAATCTTTCGTACAGCTCACTTAAAAAATAAAGGGCAGACGGGATATTGTCCTCTTATCATTTTAGGTCATTATTTAAAGGTGTAGGGCAAAGTGGGGATTTTTTTTTTGACAAAACAAAGTATTGCTAAAAACTAAAATTAACAGGACAAGATGCAATAAGAAACAAAGTTGAAGGGCATTTGTGCCAATTATTCTAATATATATTGTCAGTTTAATATGGGTTTTGAATATAGATGTCAAACGACATCGTTTGGGTATAACATGCTTACTTGGTAGATAAGAAATGGAAATGCAATGAAGTCTTTTTTTTCTTTCATTATTATATTTGTAATTAATTAAACATGAAAAATTAGATTACTTGACATATTAATAAGAGCATAGCGATTTTATACCGTCAATTCAATATATAGTTTCGAGATATATTATTATCATTTGTTCTGAGGTAAAGTAATTTTGTTTTTCGTTTGAATGTGATTTTAGAGAAAATTTTGAGCAACTTATTTGAGAAATGTCAAGTGAAATTCCGGCTTTCTCCGCCTAGAGTTCCCCGGTGGTGAGGTTTAGCCAAGAAGGTAGTGGTGGTAACATCCTCTCTACATGTCGATACGTTTTCCGACCACCGCCCAAAAACGGACTCATAATCATTGGAAAGTGCGTCTTTAAATACGTTCGAAGCTAATGCTCAAAGCTTATAGACGTATTTGTTTAGGCTAAAGGGCTCCTTCTATATGTTCCGGCATTTTGGTTATTGAAAACGAATCGGAAGACTCATTATTTATCGGTAAATCAATAATATTGCACTACCGATTTTTTATTATTATTTTAAATCGATAACGGCATTTGAAACATTATGAGAACGTCTTGAAGATTAAATGCACGTGGCGTCGGAAGGCACGCACGAGTCGGGCTATCCAGGAACTAAAAGTTCAATAATACTTATTCTTAACTTCACGGGATTTTCGTAGTTGTGTTAGTGGCTCGAACACGCTTGTAACCGAAGTGTAAAAATTCGTTTTTTACCCACGAAAATTCCAAAAAACCAACACTTCATTTGTTTTATAAGAACCTAATTCGCTATAAAAACCAATAGAATCCCATAAAACCCGAAAAACTCCAAATTCCTATAAAAACCCGCACGAAAAATATTATTTCCTCTTCTATGATACATTGTAGAAAAATAAATAATTACAAAATATAACAAATTGTACAAGGAAAAAAATATGTAATTTTTATGGTGCTCTGTCCCTGAGCAGAGCCTCCGCTGCGCGTCTGCCGGAAGTCAACGCACCGTCGAACGTGGCGCTCACTAAGTGGTCGCCGCACCGGTACAATCCCGGTGGGCCAACCTTCGGATCCTTGCTTAAATCCGTCGGAGGGCTCTGGTCGGGCTGGGCATACGGAATCCGGTATGTCCGCAGATGCTTCCACGTGGCCACGTCGGAGCTGTTGAACCACTCGCTCATCTCGCGGCGAACCTGCGCCACGAGATCCTCGTCGGACTCGTCGTCGAACCGTCCGATGAGCGACACGGAGACCAGAGCCTTGCCCGGCGGGGCGTAGGACGGGGCCACATTGGTGGCGAAGAACATGTTGTTCACGATCCCCTTGCCGGAGCCGTTCAAGAACAGAATGGGGTCGGAAACCGGAATTCTGGCCCGGTCCGACGAGAAATACACGCAGACCGTGCTCCGGCTCGGTTTTCTCTCCCCCAATGAATCGGGCCCGAAACCTAAGAGCTTCTCTTCTGATGGCCGGTCAACGGCCAGGATCACTCCGATCTCCGATTTCACGATCTCCCCGGTTCCTAACCTCACCGCAGGGGATTCCAACCCGTCGGACTCGACCGAAACCGCAGGCGAATTGTAGAGGACGGAACCGGACGGTAATTTCGCAGCAAGTTGATCGGGAATTGCTCGGATTCCGTTCGTCGGAAGAGCATTGTCGCTGAGGGCGAGGCACTTGAAAACGAAATTGAAGAGCCGCGAGGTCGTTTCCAGGTCTCTGTCGAAGAAAATTCCACCAAAGAACGGTCGGAAAAACCGCGAGACGACCGAGTCGGAGAAGCCGTAGCCGCGGAGGAGATCCGCGGTCGGAATCTCCGGCTCCGCAAGAAGCTCGGCGTCGGATTTCGCCAGAACGCGCAGCCTGGTGAAGCCGATCAGGACTTTATCCACGACGGTGCCGATCGGGTTCGCCAGCGACCGAATCGCGTCCGGGAAGTGGCGGATCGGGTCGGCGACGGTGTGGAATCCACCATTGAAGTAGATTCTCGCGCCTGAGTAGAATCTGCAGAGGTCTAGGGTTTCGTAATCGAGGAGGCTCCTCGCCTCCGGGTAGGCGGTGATGAAGATCTGAAACCCCCGGTCGAGGAGGAAGCCGTCGACGGAGTCCGTACGGACGCGGCCTCCCGGGCCGTCGGAAGCTTCGACGACGACGAACGGGACCTTCTCGGCGGCGAGGCGGGTCGCCGCCGCGAGGCCGGCGAGGCCGGCGCCGACGACGACCACGCCGGTGGTTCTGGAAGCGCCGGACGGCGACAACGCGCTTCGCGGCCTGAGAAGAGACGAACTGGAGCGAGAGCGGAAGGAGAGGGAAGAGCTCGAGAGGAGTGTGACCGCCATTGTTGAAGCTTGGAGATGAGCTTATCCGTTACTTGTGAAGCGGGAAATCGGGAGTGGGTCCCGGGGGTGACACGTGGCGTGGAATCTTCAACGACGGAAGGGAATCTTTGGTGGGCCTTATCATTGGGCCGGCCCAAGTTGGATCATTGAGTTAGATGTGAAGTGAATCTTTGTTTTACATGGCGGTAAAGAGAAATTAGCGGTATAAGTATCTAGACGTACATGAGAATAGGCGGAAAATTTTATTGTATTTTTTTTTTTATAAAAAGAATGTTCTCAAATTTTGAAAAGTTTCGTTACCGTTAGTATCTCTTTTTTGTCGGTTGTCCTAATATGTTAAGTACTACGTGGTTTCATTTATTCGGTCGACGCTTTAAGTACTCTTCCTCTCTCAAATTTCTCGTGGTTTACTTAAAACACCTCATCCAGAATTCGACGGAGGATAGATAAGGGACCTAAAATGGGAACAGAGGGGAACATTTTATATGACCGTATTATCATTGCAAAAAAATTATGTCGCTACATTTTTCGTATTATTCAGGTACTTATACCACAAGTAACCAATAAAAGTAACGGATTTAATGAGGCCCTTCCACATTAAAAAAAAAAAAAAAGGGTTTAATATACCGTCACATTTTTATATCATTCAGGTGTGTATGTCGTCCTATTTTTATATCATTAACGTTGAATCTTGACTAAGTTGAGAGGACATAAATTATTTGATTAATATCTATCTAGTGAGTGTCCCAGCTGAAATGACATGGGATTTTTAAGCCTAGCAATCGAACACTACAATGAGAACGACATTCAATCTATAAGATCGTCTTCTTCAATTTCATTGGTTGCCAATATCTTCGGCCATTCATGCAAGCTTGTCATCTCTTGCCACCTGCTATTCGCTATAAATGCTCTATTTTGTTGGAGGGGCCGACACGAAGCAACGGAGAAGAGATCCGAATTCGAACGACACGAAGTATTCGAACACGAGGGCACGATTAAAGAATAAAATATGCATTGCTAAATGCATATGTTCGTAAACACGAGATATGAAACAATTACGACGTAAAACAATTCATAAACACGAGATATGAAACAATTACGACGTAAAGCAATTGATTAGAGGCACGAGTTCGAACGACACGAAGTACGCGAACACAAAGACACAATTAAAGAATAAAATATGTATTGTTGAGTGATGTATTATAAACACGAGATATGAAACAATTACAATATAAAACAATTAATTACTCAGACTGAATGGTATGCGAACACGATGGAGGAATAAAATATGCAATGCTCAATCGATCGACGAGAATATAAATTTGTAATTGGTTTTAGAATCTTTTTAGTTTTCATTTGGCCGATTAAAAACTAGATTTATAAATGGGCAATTTTTGTTTAAATCTTAATCCAAAACACCGTATAAAACTCGAGCATGACACGACATACGGATTGCCATCTTTAAAAACGGTCTAATAATATTAGAAAAATTGGTACTCGTTCCTCTTAAAAATAGCTACAAAATCAAAAGGCTCGAAACTTTTTTCATTTTTTTTCCCTTTCTCTCCTGCACAAATTACTAATAAATCAACTCAAACCCGACGAAAATAAAATAAATACAACGGCAGATATACAAGTAAACGTGACGAAGAACTCGTGAGGTAATGCACAATGAAGCCGGCAAACTCAAGCCGCTTCGCATGGAAATTGTAAGTCAGGTCAAATTAATTGGAGAAACAACGAGTCGTTGAAAAACTCTGGATCATACTTTAATCGCTTGACCGCTCACACTGTCGTGAAGATGCAGCGACCCGTCTTTCATGAGGTTGAGGCTCAAACTCTTGAATCTTTCCCTCGAATATTGCCGAGACGCTTTTCTCCAATCCGTCCCGGCTTTCATCATCACAACGAACTCGTCGTAGCTTATCCGACCGTCCTGAAAAGTAAAATCATGAAAAAGAATTAGAGGGATACTATTGTTTTTTAAGAAAATAAATCCCAATTTCGTATATTTTTTTCACTTATTTTTTTTTTTCCTTTTCCGTATTTTTTCTAGGTTTATAACACGGGTAAAATACATGTAAAAGTGACGAGATGATATGTTTCTCCTCTCTGTATATGCTTGAGAAAGGGGGGGATGACATGGGTCGAAAGTCACACCTTGTCAGAGTCAACCTCGCGCATGATTTCGTTGACCACCATGCTGTCGGTTTCGCCTGATTCATCGGCCAGCGCTTGCTTCAGCTCGTTTAGCTCAATGTATCCGCTTCCGTCTTTGTCAAAGTACATAAATGCCCTCCGGAAGTGCTCGTCGTTCTCCATCTTCTGCAAGTGGATTGTCACTGCCACAAATTCTCCGTAATCCAACACTCCATTTCCGTCAACATCAGCCTAAATGGAGAACCAAAAAAGTCGGATCAATCAGTATTCAAACAAGCCGATATTAAGGAGTTTTTCCTTTCTCGACCTGTAGAAATAAAATAAGAGCACAAACGGCCACTGTGATAACAAAACGATAAGAATTGACCTTATCTGTTAGTTAAGGGTATATTGGTATTTTTATTAATATCTTATTTTCAACAAGCACAGCATATGATAATATAGAATATAGATTCAAATTATTTTGCAAGAGCGCGTATCCAAAATTTCCAGAGATAACCGATAATATTATAATAATTTTACTAATCTTCGCTCCGAGAGTAATTTTCGAGACGTACCACTTCCATAAGCATCTTAATCTCCGGCTCACCCAGTTGTGAACCAACCTTTCGAAGGCCGGTTTTCAGCTCCTCGTAAGTTATTTTGCCATCTTTGTCAGTGTCCATCAACGTAAACATCTCTCTTATCACTTCCACCTCTTCAACCGATAAGTGCTCAGCAATGACCTGCAATGTTCGACAGAAAAAAAAAAAAAAAAAACAATCAAGATTTGTTCTTCTATTTGTTCTTATAACAGACACGAGATGCTTACCCTTAAGGCTTTCTTTTTGAATCTGTTCATGACCGAGAACTGCTTCAGCCTTGTTCTCACGATATCGCCTAATGGAACGTTGGAAGTTTTCTTCGCATTCTGGATCCAAGGATGTTCTGCAGTAAAAGAAAATGACTTCTAAAATTCAGTTCATATCTTTCTTGTTTCTTCTTCACGGCAGTGTATATCAGAACCGGCATTGACGGCCGTTGAGCGTAAAATGTTCTGCGGGGCCGGTTGGAAAAGTAATCATTCTCCGTGGGTTTTCATATAGTATGATTTCATATTGAGACATAACCCACAGTCCATAGGGACACTCAGTCATTAACATAAGGGCCAGTCACTCTTTAATGATTGTATAACAAGATTTAAAGGGTCACTGTCCCAAACCATTATCTCTCTCTACACCTGAATTTAACATATTCATTCTTCTTCTTCTCCTTGTCTGTTTCTTACACGATCGGAACCCGCCCGAATCATCAAATTCCAAACGAAAAGCCTCTAAAGAACTTACCGAGCACTTGCTGGGCAGTCAAACGCTTTACGGGGTCCGGGTCTAGCATCTGTCGGACGAGACTCTTGGCGCTCTCCGAGATCTGAGGCCACGGTTCCCTTTTGAAATCGAGCACCCCCCTCAGTATTGCTAGAGCCACGCCCTGTTCCGTCTCTGTCGACCGTTTCAAAGAGCAAAAAACGATTTAGTACTTGAATCATTTCGTAGCAAAATTAGCATCAAATATTGCACAAAAGCATAATACCTGCCCAAAATGGAGGAACTCCACACAGCAAGATGTAGAGAATTACTCCGGCGCTCCAGATATCGACTTCTGGGCCGTACTTCCTCTTCAACACCTCCGGTGCCATGTAGTACGGACTGCCCACGATCTCCGAAAACGTCTCACCTACACCGAACAAACGAACAAGCAAAGAAAACCTCAGAACCAGACATGAACACCCGGTATTTCAGACCCAATCCTAATCAAACAGTACCAAATCAGGAAATCCGAGGAGTTACCGGGCTTGAAGAAGACGGAGAGGCCGAAATCGATGGCCTTGAGAGGCGAGTTCTCCTTCTTGTTCGCAAACAAGAAGTTCTCCGGCTTCAAGTCCCGGTGCATCACGCCATTGGCGTGGCACATCCTCACCACTTCCGCCACCGTCTTCACCACCGTCGCTGCCGCCCGCTCACTGTAGTGCCCCCTCGCCACGATCCGGTCGAAAAGCTCGCCTCCCTCGCAGAGCTCCATCACCAAGTGGACATTCTCGTTGTCCTCGTACGTCGCCTTCAGCTTCACGATGTTCGGATGCTCCGGCAGAGTCGACATTATCGCCACCTCTCGCCTCACATCCTCGATATCAATCTGACCAACGAACACAAAATTCAACGAAATTCTCTCCAAAAAATCTGCGAAATTCAAGGATTATATTTCGGTTTTCGTTACTCACAGCTGTTCGGAGCTTCCGCTTGGAGATGGACTTGCAAGCTAGGGCTTCCTTGGTCTCCCTGTCAGTGCAGAGATACGTGATTCCGAACTCGCCGCGACCCAATTCCCGGCCGAGCACGTACTTGTCGCCGATCCGAGTCCGGTGACTGAGCGGAATCACGTCCTTGAGGACTCTGATCGGCGCCGGAGACCGAGCGGAGTCGTCGGAGTACGGCTTCGACCACCGGTCCCTGGCCTTCTTCTTCTTGTTCGCTTGCTTCGAGTTCTTCTCGTCGCTCTTCTTCTGGTTCGCTGCGTGGCTCGCTCGCTCGTCAATCACTGAGTCCGCTCCCACGCATGCCAAGCAGTTCCCCATGGCTGCTTCTCGGAGCCGCTCCGAACTCCACGGCGAGCTTTCAGAGCTCCGGCGAGCGTTCGCCGGAGAGAGAGGAGAGAGAAAGTGATGAGAGAGAGAGAGAGAATGAACGCGGGGCAGTTGAAGAAATGAGAAAAAAGGGTTTTTTTGAAAAAGAAAGTAAATAATTAATAATAATAAAAAAAAAACATTTGATGATAATCATTTTTGCGTTACTTTTGTTTTCCTTTTTAGGTTAAATTAATATATACTTAAAGTTTTAGAAATTATTAAAGCGATTGGCAAAAAGAATTATTATTTTTTCTTCTCTTTAAAGTTTAAAAGATAATAATTGTGAATCACTACGTGAAATGATTGTAGCGGGCGGTCGGGATTTGCGTCGATTAATTGCATATTAATGTCGATCGTCGGTTTTTCGATATGTAAATGTTGTCGAGACTTTCAATTCGATACGACGTAACGTGTCTCAAAACGTGCCAAAACCGTTCATAAATTTCGTCTTATCGTTAATTACATAAATTGAAAGAGCCTTCAAATAAATTTATTAGTAAAGCTAAGTAATTTTTAAAAATATACATATTATTAATAAATTAAGCTACAATAATTATGCCCAATAATATTGACCCGTAATCTTAACAAAATTACGTTTTTATAGTCTCGCATAATATGCACTATTTCTTATTATTATTTTGAGTTTGACCATGATCTACCAAATTAAAGAATATAAATATTTTTAAATACATAATACATTAATATTCATTAGACAGAAAATTATATATCCTCATTTACTAGCAAACGTTTAATCGAATTTCCCAATTATTATAATAAATTGTTGGATTGACTTTCAAAAAAGTGATATTGACTATTTTAGATTTAACATACACAAAAAAAAAATCAACATAAACCCTATATGCTTTCCCACGTATACAAATATAACACGTTCTATATAATTCCACGTATTAAAACTTCGATATTTATAGAATTTGCTAATAAATTCGAAGAAGAAAAAGAAATATTATCGATTGAGAGATCACGATATTTACGGTACACCTGCATTTTTGTCGGCTTGTTATATTTGGTGGATGTTTTTATTTATTTTTGGGAGAAAAGAAAATTATGAAATTATATCTTATATATTAAATATTTTTGTAGTTTAATATATTAATTAGGAAAATTCATTTTTTATACTCTTTTACTCTTCTTTTTTTTTTCTTCACAATATACCATTAACAGATTAACTATAAATAAAAAAGATTAAAATATTTTTCTTTTAGTCTAGGTTAATAATATTATCGCTAATTTTTATTATAAATAATAACTTTTACGACATTATTCGTTTGTATTATTATTCTTCTTTATATATGTGATGATAATATTTATGATGTATTTGGATATTTGATGGATCATTATTTTGTGTTTTTTTTTTTTCCGATGTATGTTTGTAATTAAGTGATTTTTGTTATCAATTCGATAATATAAAATCAACGATTAATAATATTTTAGCTTTTAAAAAAAATAAAAAGTATCTATAAGGGTACTTCTTAGTTTTTTTGTTTTTAATGAAAATGATCGGTATACTTTACGGTATATTTTATATGGTTTTAGACTGATAGTATGTTTTCGCGAATTCACTAATAATTATTTTAGTATAAAAAGCCAAGATTCTTGAATAATTATTTTATTTTTCTTAATATTCTCCAAAGCATAATTAAAAGCATATATTAGCGGCTTAATCATTGTTGAGTTCCCGAAAGTCATGACCAATTTCTTAAGCAAAAACCACCAACCACGCGTTGATTGTTTCATACATTCAATTTTTATTAGGTATATACACTTAATTAAATGGTGACATATTTCTTTGGTGTAGATTTTAATGAAAATATTAAATACAAATGCGGCTAAAAGCTTATAATTGGTCAATATTATTGGTATGAAATGAATGAAGTATGAACCTTTTGGGAATAATTATTTATTTCAAAGTGGGTGAGAGTGATGGAGATGGCTTAAGATGCATATATACTTGTCCATGAAGTTGCTCACCAATTTTGAGAATTTGTAATTTTTTTTATTTTTTATTTATCTATTATATCTCTAAGATAGGTCAATAACTATTTACGAGCTATTAAAAGGGGTGGTTTTATGGAGGTTAGTTATGGATCAAAATTATTAGCATGGACTATAACTTCAAACATATATAATTGTTCATTTCAAGCTACTTGCAACTATTTAAAGGATGTAGGTGACCATTTGGCCGTGTACGGAACTTTATCATGAACGAGAGGCCAACTACTAGTTCGAGAGAGAATGTTTCGAATTTGAAGTTTTTTCTTTTGTAGATATGCAACCGGCCTCAGACTTGAAACTTCATTTCGGTTGTTTTCGAGAATAAAAGAAGAATAAGATATTTTCTTACTAATTTCTTCCTTAATTAAGAAATTTATGATTGGCAAGTCACTAATATAAGTTAGTATAGTATGTATATGAATTTAGTCAAAGGTTATTTACTTAATTAATTGCTTAATTTCTTAGTCGTTTTCAACCCTTTGTTATGGACTTTTTGTCTTTACAATGGATTAGTTGTAGAATAATTCCCTTCATAATTGATAATGATGTTGAACACTTTCTATTGATTGACTTTTATTCCTCTATTATTTTACTTATTGCAAATTTTGTTTCATGTAATTCTCAATGACTCTTCCAACCAATAACTTACACAGTTACACCCACAAATCGCTTGTAGATTTATTCAATCGTAATATAATTTGAGAAAACGACTTGCGTTTTGGCTTTTCAAGATAAGAAAATCTGAATAAGAAGAAGTCACTACTAGGTTAATTATAGTAGTGGAAGACCAAGAAGATAAATGGTCCCAATTTCCAAATTTTATTACTAAAGACATATATATATATATATATGTATATATATATGACTCGTATATATCTATTCATGTGATTTTTGGGGGTGTTGGATTTCCAAATAGATTCAAGCGTTTTATTCTCCTTTTGGATTAAGGGGAAAACTAGTTTGTGAAAGTAAGTTAATAATTGGTCAACAATTTAACAAGCCTACGCGGCCAAAACTACCCTATATTTTAAGGATAATTGTGATAAAAATTCCCATTAATTACAACAACAAAAAAGTAATATTCTTGTTTAACACAATTTTTCAATGATGTAGATTTTTTAGTGTAAATAATTAAGTTAATTCCGTTAATTCTCAACCGAGAAATTCAACATGCGTGCGGCATATGATTTCCCTGCGCGCGTTTTAGTCCTTTTTGACAAGGTTCTATGCTTTTTATTATTAAACAATATCTTACACCAATAAAGAGTCAATCCAACCAGGAATTGTGACATCGAAGTAACATCTCGCTAAAGTGGAAGCGCAAGTCTTGGCAACCAAAACATGAGCGACCAAGTTACAATCACTAAACACAAAAGAAAACAAGATATCACAAAAATTCCGCGGAAGCTTTTGGATGCATTCACGGGGCAAGCAATTGAAAACTTCATTGTCCAATGAAATCTAAATTATATTTTATTTCACATGCGATGGTTCCAACTCTAATACCATGCTCATGCGGTGCTTTCGTGAAGTGCCACAAGTTATCCGTACATGCCACCCATGATATTCATGAGCTCGTCGTGGCGCCCTTTCTTGGCCACCACACCGTTCTTGGTGATGGTTGAAACTGGGTAGGGTACCCGGTTTTTTTTAGGTACCCAGATTTCGGATACCCGGATCTGGTACCCGAAATCTGGGTATCTAGTTTTTGATACGCGGATTTACTATCCGGTACACGGTTTTGGAAACTACCCGGATTTGCTACCTGGTTTTGGAAACTACCCGAATTTACTACCCGCTGAATTAATTTTTTTTAAAAAGTATATCATCTAAAAAATAAAAAAAATATACATTCATTGTCTTAAAATTAAAATGCATAAAAAAAATATAGCCTCGTGCATCAAGCATAAAAAAAATATAGTCTCGCGCATAAAAAAAAACATAGTCTCCGCCACCGTTTTTTCATTCCGCGTATCAAGCATCATCATGATCAAGCTCAACTGGAAAACATATGATAGACAATAAAAAGTATTACAAGTCAAATAAACATGAGATGAGATGAAAATAATTGAATAAAAATAATTGAAAGAAACCCTTAAAAATTAAAGGAAAAATAAATAATTACAATAAACCGGGTACCGCGTACCCGCTTTTTAGAATTTTGATTTTGAGGAATTTTTCTTTATTTTTTTTCTTGATTTTTGTGAATGGAACGAGAGATTTTTGTGGTTCGTTGTTGTTGTTCTCTGTTTTTTTATTTTTTATTTTTATGGAATCGCTTTTTTCTTGTTTGGCAGTGAAGCAATGGATTTCTCTTTGCCTGTGTCGAGAAGGACTCGGTCGAAGTGGGAGAGGTTTGACATAGAGACGGTGAAGTGTCGCCGTTCCATTGGCTCTGGGAAGAAGCGAGATCTCACAAATGCAGGGGCTAGTGTATGACCTCCGGAGAAGGCTTGTGGCTCTGAGATGAATTCTATTTCTCTAGAGTGTGATTCGGATGAGTCGGAGAGCCGCGAGGCAAGCTCTGATGAGATCGAGGGGATGAGATGAGTCGGAATCCGGATTTTGGATTTTAAATCCAGACACGGATTCGGATTATTACCCGATTTTTAGGTATTATTTGCACCCCTAACGACGATGACGTCGGCGCCCTTGATGGTGGTGAGGCGGTGGGCCACGAACACGGTGGTCCGGTCCACCATCACCAAGTCTAGTGCATCCTGCATCACCCGCTCCGACGATGCGTCGAGCGCACTAGTTGCGTCGTCTAGCAGCAAAATCTCTGGGTTCTTCAGTATTGCTCGAGTTATCGCAATCCTTTGCTTCTGCCACATAGCAACTGTATCCCCCGTTCACTGACGTTGGTGTCGTAGCAGTGCGGTAGCGATGATACAAAAGTGTAAGCATTAGACGCTTTTTTGTGGTGATGATTTCTTCGTTAGTGACGTCGCCTTGCTTTGCGCCGTAGGCGATGTTGGTGCATATTGTCTCATTGAAGAGGATCGACTCTTGGCTTACTAAGCCCAATTGTTTCCACAACCAGTTGAGCTTCACTGATTTCAGTTCCACGTCGTCGAGCATTACACGACCAGAGAGTGGGTCGTAAAACTGTTCTATCAGCCTTATCACCATCGGTTTTCCGTTGCCGCTCTCGCCAACCAACACAATAGTCTCAGAATTCAACGTTTAGAAAAAGAAAATAAGAGAAAAAGGAAATCAACATTTTGTTTGTTGTGTGTAGAATTCTACTAAATACATGAACCGGAACAAAACTAGGAAACATATACAAATTTTTCAGTCCCACCGCCTTCCACCTACTAAAACTGTAAAACTAATTTTTTATGTAAAAGTATATAAGATATTTGTATAATAAATAGTCACTCATTCAAATATGACGCGTCTAGCGTTTTAGAGGCAAAAGTACTAGTAAAATATAATTTAAAATAATCTCGGGACCTTAAAATTGAGTTTTTTTTTTTTCCCTTAAATGTGATTTTTTTCTATTGTACGTGCGGGCCTACTCCGCCTCCCCTTAGGCATGACCGTAGTCTATAACTACGTTCATGTGGCGCTCTTGTGAAGTGCCACAAGTGACGCGTACATACCACCCATGATACGAAGGTGTGAGCCTTTAACGCTTTTGTTGAAACGATGATTTCTTCATCAGTGACATCACATTGCTTGCCGCCGTAGGCTGTAGGTGACGTTGGTGCGAATTTTCTCGTTGAAGAGGATCGGCTCTTAGTTCACTAATCCCAATTATTGCCTCAACCTGTCGAGCTTCAGTGATTTCAGCTCCACGTTGTCGAGCATTACACAACCATAGAGTGGGTCGTAGAACCGCTCTATCAGCATTATCACCGTCTATTTTCGGTTGCAGATCTTTCCAACCAATGCAACAGTCTGGGGATTCAAAGTTTAAGAATTAAGATATTAAGAGTAAAAGGAAAATCAACATTGGCACAAGGTTGGCCACCGATGCTTTCACGGTTAAGAGTCTCATCTATGACGCGTTAGAGCTAATTGTTCAGAATGTGGCAATGATCATTGCAGGGCTGGTCATAACATTCACAACTAACTGGTTTTTAGCGCGCTCATCATTCTCGCCGTATTGCCTATAGTATTTCTTCAAGGTTACTTGTTGATGGAGTTTCCGAAAGGCTTCAGCGTTGACGCCAAGATCCATCATCTTTGATAAAGTTATCTAGAACCGAATGTGCTGTGTTTGGAAACTAATTAATGGTACTTGTTGATGCCAAAAAGTAGATCAAACACTTTAGTGGCCTACGTCTTAATATTAGGTCGGGTCCATCGCTGTCTGTTGAATTTTGGAGCTTGAGGATTTGATTTGAGTTCTTGAGCACCGCGACTTTAATTTATCGGGTAGTCTGGGACGGGGTCCTTCGACCCGTTACTATAGAATTCTAAGATCTTCGTCTAAGCGGTCGAATCGGACTCGAGATTTGGATCAACAACAACTGAGAATCAAAGCTTCTGTTTATCGGGTAGTTCGTAATCGGGTACTCTGACCCGTTACCACATGATCGATTCATTTTTGGCTAAGCCCAATGGTTGCCTCAACCAACTGAGCTTTAATTATTTCAAGTCCATGCCGTCGAGCATTACATGGTCATAGAGTGGGTCGTAAAACCGTTCTATCAGCTTTATCCCCGTCAATTTTCGTTGCCACTCTCGCCAACCAACACCATAGTATGAGGATTCAGAGTTTAAAAATAATGAAAATAAGAGAATAAAATGAGAATCAACATTTTGTTTGTTATGCCTAGAATTCTACTAAAATACTTGAACTGGGACAAATACAAAATTTTCAACCCTACCGCCTACTAAAGTTGTAAAACTAATTTTTTGAAAAAGTATATAAGATATTTGTGTAATAAATAATTATCCATTCAAATATGACGCATCTAGCGTTTTGGAGGTAAATGTACTCGTAAAATATCATTTAAATTAATTTCAGGATCCTAAAATTAAGTTTGTTTGGCCCGTAAATGTGGAATTAATTTTTCTAGTATAGGTGCGTGCCTATTCCGCATCCCCTCGGGCACGGCCGTTGTTCCAACTTCTAATACATATGAATATATATATATATATATATATATAATTTGGTTGGGTAGGGAGATAAAATAAACGAAACGAGCAAACACAATCTTCATTGATCAGTTCTCTCTTTCAATATACACCCACATAAACATATTTATATATATATCGTTACCTCTATATAAGGGAATAACTATATAACTATATAAGTAAGCAAGAAGAAAGTAATGGAAAAGATTCAATGGTTTTAATGATGGAATAGCCATGTTCACGTAACCATCTTTACACCATCCAGCTTTTATATAAGATATGAAACTAAACATATTAATAATAAGAAGAAAAAAACTATATATTATAATTTATATACCTTGCATATAATATTTGGCTATTCCGTCTTTGTTGTAGGCCAGTCATTTCTCGTTGTGTAGATTACATGCATGATAAAATAATGAAAGGATGTAATAAATAATTTTTGAAACGATTAAAATAATTAAGAAGTTCATGTCGAAAAATGAAATAGTTTCTTATGAGACGACACGAGTCATCCTGTTAATTGTATGAGATTCAAGATTTTTAGCTATGATAATAACCGATTACGATTTAATCAATTAAGATTTTATTTGAGACAAGAAAATGTTGAAACCGAAGTTTTGGCTCCTCTTATTACATCTACAACATGTCACGCGTATAAATTTGAATTGACATGAATCTCCTACTAATATGAAACTCCGAAATTTGTTTTTCGAAACCGATTTTTATTTTATTTTCTCTGGATTGAAAAATGAGAAACCGAAATTTTGGCTTTCTTTCTATATTTATACTCAATTCTATTTTACAAAGCAAAAGTTTGTATATTATATATATAAAATAGAAGTTGACAATGTGATGATGTTTGGTTATGGGTTGGGAAGAGAGAGCATGTGCTTAGCTTATCATTCTCATTCACAGCTCATTTTTTCTTTGAGGAAAAGAGGGAATAGAAAGTATTCCAAATGCTTTTTAAAGATAAATTAAGAAAAGTCACCAAAGTTTAAACACAAGAGTGTCATTGTGGTAGAGTAGAGATGAGACATGTACATGTATTTTGAGACATCTTTTTACTCCATTTTTATTTCACCTTCTCTGATTTATCTTTTTACACTTTAAAAAATGAAAAGAAAAATATTAAAATAGGAAGTATAAGTTTAGTATAGTAAAGATAATTTGGAGCTTCAAGGTAAAAACACGGTATTGAAAAATATGGAATACTAGTTCTAAACCGTACTCTTCCAAAATAAACATGAAGAGAGTGAGAATGTAAAAAATTCCACATTGATTATAGACTAAGAGTTTGTACTGTTTAAAATACTTTAAATAGAGTTGCATAATTGATTTAGCTCAAAATGTGATTGAATCAGTGACAATCTTCGAATTTTTTATACAACAAACATGAATTATCTTACCGCTAACTCTAAAAAAAGAGAGGCATGCCCACGATATGCTTACAATTTCTTTTTATTTTTAAAACCTTGATAATCCATCTCCAGGCAAGATCTGCGTCGGAAGACTTAAGTCCAACATGGTAATTATTCAATGTTTGGTTGATAAAGCGCGTCTTTAGGTTGTATGTGCAGAAAACTAACATGTTATAATGAATTTCGTATATAGGATAGTTTGGAATTATCATTAATCTAAGTTGTCGAGTCATTCATAACTCTTTGAGTCCGTTTAATTAAATGTGTAAAGTGTTTCATAGGTTTGATTTCAGTTTAAAGAGCTTAGATATATAAAACAAAATTTTCATGGTATATTTGTTTCAAAATCAGGCTAACGGTAAATCGATAAATATAGCTAAAATAATTTATAAGAAAAATAAATAAATTTGGGCCATAAAAACATTGGATTCTCAACATTAAAAACTATGTTGTTGGTTTGGGCCTTGTCCAAGAACCAGAATCCAATACTCAAGGACCCACATGCAATTTTATTTACAATAAAATCAAGAAACATACTTAATGTTTTTTCCCCCTAAAGATATAATTATATCATCTACTAAATAAGTTCACCTGTTTAAAAGTGAACAAAAATATAGTATAATTAGAGTTTTGAATATTTAATCAAACTACTTGCATGAAGTCTTGAATCTTAATATGATGAGTTTATTATTTTATATTTGTTTGTAATTTTGTTAATATATTTTGATAAAATATGGGTTATGACTTGATCAACTGTTTAAGTCTTAAGTGTATATATTTAACCAATTGAACTTTTTTTTTAATAATCTAATACTGCTGATTAACCGGTTATTGCTCGTCCGATATTAAGTAAAGAAGCGCTCTCAAGAAGCTTTCTATGAGAGCCATATCGAGAAGACGTCTTAGAAGCATTCTCAAACAACAATCTCCGTGGTCCGTGTAGTTGGGATTGGGAGATGGAATCGTTATATTCTTTGACCACTCCGGTGAATGAAAAATAAAATAAAATTATCATATCCGTGTAAATATAAAAGCTAGTGAAATATGTGTAGATTACGCATCTAGAACAAATTATCCAATCATAAACGAGACGCCGGCATCAAGTAAAATCTAGGGTGGTTTGTTTGAACATAGATAAATTATATTTTTAAAAGTTGCCTTTCTCGAGTAATTATGTGTGCCCTTACGAAACTACAATTAGCAATTTTCTTATCACGAAGCTATATAGGACTACAAAAAAAGGTGAAATGAGTTACCGGGCATCGCAGAGAAATAACGAAAAAACTTGAGTTGTTTGCAACGAGAAAAAAATGCATGTGTCAATTACTCATATTAAAAAAAAAAAAAAAACACACACACACAAAGGAATCGATGCTCTTGATAAACTATAAAATAAAGCAAAAAAAAAAAAAAAAACTAAAGGCAAAAGTATACTTTGTACCCCTAAAAGGAAGAAAGAAAAAGTAATTAATTTGCTTGTTTTATAATAATGATTAAAATCATAAATTTAAAATTTGGCTTGAGCAACAAGAAAGTTTGACAATCAATATTTTTATTTAATTTTTATATAAATTACGAAGAATATTCCATATCTTGGTGCTCACTTTGTCCACGTCGACACGTGAGACAATACTACTGTAAGTCTCGCTCACAAAATCTATCGTGCACCCATATATCTTGACCGTTGACTATTAAATCAATTCGTGATGATGATAAAAACGCCGTTGACCTTCTATTTTTACATTTGACTTACGTCTAAAAATATTGGATTTCCCTCTTTCTATCTATCTAGAAGACACGTTATTGAAATTTAAAGCCAAGCAAATTAGCTAATAAATAAATAAAATTTATTAAAAGTTATATATATAAATGTGAAGGTCAACAGTCAATATTGAAATAAAAGGTAATATATAAATAAAAATGGAATCTTTCTCCAATTGAATTCTTTTACAATTCTTTTTATGTTATATTTGAAGCATCACAACAAACATGCAACATTTATTTTTAAAATAATTTATTTCTTAGTACACCATTTTTTTTTTGTTGGAAATTCTCATTATTTAAGTTTAAATTACTTTAGCCTCCTTGTATACAATTATATACAAATACTTATACCACATATATATATATCATTTAGCAACTTTTTTTTTTTTATATTTTCATAAAAACTAAAATCTTCGGTGGAGAAAATTAATGTTATCGGTTTTATACACCCATAATTATTATTGTTAATTTTTAAAAAAAATATATTTAGATTATTATGCCGTAAATATTCTTTTTTTTTTAATAAAAAATAAGAAAATGAAATTTCAAAATATCTAGCCTGTCACGTAAAAACCGTGAAAGTGGACATGTGGCGGAATTTGAGCGGGCGAGAAATAGGGCAAAATGAATCGCAAAATGGAGGGGCTTTTTTAGCTGATTCAGTGTGACAGACCTTTCTCTCTCCTCTCTCTCAGCTTCCTTCGATGTTTCTCTCTCTCTCCTCCTTTGGCGGCTGCTAAAACCAGACCTCTCTCTCTCCGAACGATCACTCTGAAGCCGGTATTGTGTATGTGTATGTGTATATGTATGTATATGTTTTGTTTCTGAGTTTTTGCTTCGTTTTTTGAATGTTTTTTGGTTCGGTTTCGAGCTTTTTAGTGTGATTTCGTGATGAGAGTTTCGAGCTTCGTGTTCTGTGTATACGCGCGTTCTTGCAGCTGCAATGGTTGATTGTGATCGTCCTCGTGTGTTTGAAATGTATTTTGGAGAATTTGTGTGTAATGATTTGAAGTTTTGGTGAGGAAATGTTTGATCAGGAGCGAGGTTTGATTAGGTTTTCGATTTTGATGATTGAGGAAGTGTTCTTGCAATTGGTACTGAAGGTTTACGGTGAACTCCGCAGATAATGTTGAGAGGGAAGCCGATTGGGACGCTGTCGAATGGAGCGAGGTCTTTCTTTCTCAGCGGGACGCGGTGCAATAACGCCTCGGACGGGAGCTCGTGCACCTGCCCCGAAGACGAAGCCTGCGTTTCGAAGAGGCAGAGCCTTAGGAATGGAGCCACATTTGCTCAGAGACCGGAGGGGAATCCGGCGAGAGCGGGAGCTTTTGTCTCGGGCGATGCGTCGAAAGTGATCGGCCAGCCGAATCCGCTGAATCCAACCTGGATGGCGCCGCGGATTCTGGCCAGGTCGCACCCCGTGAGCTACTCCGGCGTTGCGGTCGACGCAGGGGAAAAGGAGACAGTGCATCAGTTCGTCAAAGCTGGCGTCGCGGCGGTGAATTTTTTGTCCGAGATGGTGCATCACCAGTTTCCATTGTCGGATGGGCTTGGAATACTCAACTCCGGAAAAACGTCCATGGTCGATCCTGGAAGGATATCGAGCATCAGATCGTCCCACGTGAAGCGCATCAACAGAGACAACTTCTCCGGTATCCAATCAAGGGCGTCCTCTGAGGCATCTGCACGGTCGAGCTCCAATGGCGCGAAGAGCAAAAGCGATAAAGTCAATTCTAATAAGGCCAGTCCCCAAACAAAGAAGGGAGACTCGTTTGTGGCACAAACTGCGCCGGTGGACAAACGGGCTTTACCGCCGCAGAGGACGAGAGCTCCCACGAACGGCTTCAAACCCGATTTTAGCTCTTCCAATGGAGTGAATCAGGCTTCAGAATCCCACCTTTTGGGGCATGCTAGTTACAGTAAAGGTTTTGTCCGACCGCCAAGAGATATGAAATTCCAGCCGGCACACGAAATTCCAGCCCGCACAAGAAATTCCGCAAACGGGAGCATCGTTGAAAGGGTTTCACGCCTTTTACAAGGCCTAAAGTGGGGGCGAGCAGCTGAAGAGGCACTCAACAATCTCACATTTTCCATGGACGCTTACCAAGCGAACCAGATCCTGAAGCAGATTCAGGATCACAGCGTGGCACTCGGATTCTTCCATTGGCTTAAACGGAAACCCGGATTCCGACACGATGGCCACACCTACACCACGACGGTCGGAATCCTTGGCCGGGCTCGGCAGTTCGGAGCCATTGATGCGCTGCTCCGGGAGATGAGTGACGATGGCTGCCGCCCGAACGTCGTCACGTACAACCGCCTGATCCACAGCTACGGCCGCGCCAACTACTTGAGAGAGGCGATGATCGTGTTCGAGAAAATGCAAGTCTCGGGATGTGAGCCCGACCGCGTCACGTACTGCACGCTCATTGACATCCACGCGAAGAGCGGGTACCTCGACGCGGCGCTCGCTCTCTATGACAGGATGCAGTGCGCCGGGCTGTCCCCCGACACGTTCACGTACAGCGTGATGATCAACTGCCTCGGGAAGGCCGGACACCTGGCAGCGGCACACGACCTGTTCCACAAGATGGTTGGCGACGGCTGCGTGCCGAGCCTCGTCACGTACAATATCATGCTGGCCTTGCAGGCCAAGGCGCGGAACTACGAGATAGCGCTGGACCTCTACCGCGAGATGCAGAATGCCGGGTTTTATCCCGACAAAGTGACGTATAGTATAGTCATGGAGGTACTTGGGCACTGCGGCCACCTCGAAGAAGCCGAGGCAGTTTTTGCCGAGATGCAGCGCGAGAACTGGGTCCCTGACGAGCCGGTTTATGGGCTCTTGGTCGACCTGTGGGGCAAGTCCGGCAACATCGACAAGGCTCGCGAGTGGTACCAGGTAATTTACAAGGTCAAATATTTATTATTAGTAGGTCATTTTATATATTGTAATTAGTTTATCAATTAGGAGTGGGATTTGTGTATGGGTTACCCGGTAAAAAGAAAAAAAAGCGACATTTTGAGGAAAAAACAGAGAACTACTATGGTACTTTTTATTAAAACCGGTTATTAGTCCACAATCGATAAATACCGGTAAACCCTTATTTTCCGCTCGCGGTTTTACTCCAAAAATGTATAATTAATTACCTTCTGAACTCTTCTTTTTTGCTTCTACACCAGGCGATGCTCGAGGCCGGGTTGCATCCGAACGTGCCAACCTGCAACTCGCTTCTCAGCGCGTTCCTGAGAGTCCACCGCTTGCCGGAGGCGTACGAGCTGCTCCGCGGCATGGTCCGGCTAGGACTCAGCCCCTCGCTGCAGACCTACACGCTCCTCCTCAGCTGCTGCACCGACGCTCGGTCCCCGACCGACATGGGGCTCTGCTGCGAGCTCATGGCGGCGACCGGCCACCCAGCGCACGCCTTCCTCCTGACCCTGCCTCCGGCGGGGCCCGATGGCCAAAACGTGCAGGCCCATGTTGCTGGGTTCCTCGACCTGATGCACAGCGAGGACCGTGAGGGAAAGAGGGGACTAGTCGACGCGGTGGTCGACTTCCTCCACAAGTCGGGGCTCAAGGAGGAGGCAGGGTCCGTGTGGGAGGCGGCGGAGCGACGCAACGTGTACCCCGACGCGGTGACGGCGCGTGGCCCGAGCCGCTGGCTAATCAACCTCCACGTGATGTCAGACGGCACGGCAGTGACGGCGCTGGCGCGGACCCTCGCACGGTTCAGGCGGGAGCTGCTGGCGTCGGGCGCGGGCCCGGCGCGCATCGACATCGTTACGGGGTGGGGCCGACGCAGCCGCGTGACAGGGTCGTCGCTGGTGCGGCGGTCTGTTCAGGAGCTGCTGCGCATGTTCGGCTTCCCATTCTACACGGAGAATGGCAATGCCGGCTGCTTCGTCGGCTGCGGCGAGCCGCTGAACCGGTGGCTGCTCCACTCCTACGTCGAAAGGATGCACCTCTTGTAGCGTCGCCGCCGTGACGGGACGCGATTTTTGTAGCCCGGGATTTAGTGTACAGCTGTGTAATTGATCATAACTTAAGTTCGGATGAGAAGTTTTCGAAATTCTCGTGATAATTTAAACCGTCGACAGATCGATAAATTATTTTGTTACGGTTGTAATCAGAAATATATGAATATATATATATAATTTATAAATTGTGATTTATGTATCTTTTCTTGTGAGCAATGTACATGTCTGTTTGCTTTAAATTTAAGAACAAGAAAAACTAGACTGTTAACTTAAACCCGTAAATTTGGATGATAGTGAGATCGGGACCGGGAATTGGGATTCAGAAGATTTTTCCTCCGGTATTTATTTTTTGGTATTTATAAAATATAGAGAGTTTTCCTATAATATATTTATCTCTATATTTCACAATAACTTGCAATTGTATAATATTATAGCACAAAGTTATAAAAGAAGACATGAAATCCTTTTAGGGTTATAGTATTTGTTTATTTAAAATAGTAAATTGTATTAGTAAAACACACTTTCTTTAAACTTTATATCAACATATTCATTGTATTATTAATTGACTTCAATCTAATTGTCGTAAGAAATATAACTTAATATATAAAAAAAAATAGTCAAATTATTGAACATAAGACAGAGAGCAAGATTCTGAGCGTCGTCGGTGACCTTGACGAGCGGTGGCAGTGGATAAGGCACCGACGCAGAGAAGCAGCAGCTTGTTCATCACGTTTTGACAGTGTAGAGAGTGATGCAAAAAGAGAAGTTCATCGACTTTAAATTCTTGATTTATGCATGAGAAATTCCTTAATTTATTTGGTTATTTGACTTATTAATATCCTTTATTTTATTTTGCTTGAGATATTATAGGAAATAGGTTAGGATTTTGTGGCTTTATCATCTCTTATAAATTGAAATGTTGACATGATGAATAAAAATAAAGACATGAAGCAGAGACATTAATCCATGAAGTCTTTAACAAATATATCTAATCTTTTAAAATGATTTGAACTCGCGGTGAAGCGCGCTTTAACGACTCAATCCGCTTCACAAACTCCCTCCTTTCTCCGCCGTTTGGATAATAGTCATCTTCATATGCAACGGTCATTTTCTTAAGAACGGGTGAGGACAAAAGTACGAAATCAAGATGAAAAGAATGGATTTGCATGGATCATGCAACCTCCATAATTAAATTATCGGCTTCCAATTTATTATAATATATGATTCTATTTATTTAAATATATTGTTGATTGCTTCCTTATTTTCTTTGACAATTTCAACCCTTTAATTATGCTAAGACGGTATATTTTGTTTGTTTCATAAAACGAATAATGTTTATTTTTAGGAAACATATAAGAAGGTAAGGTGTTTTATCACATTACTACAATGCACACGTAAAGAAAGAATATTAACCCTTGTATATATATTGCTTATCGAACCAAAATGGTATCTTTCTAATTTTGCAATCTCAAGAAAAGAACCCCTCACAATCAAAATTGTGACACTACAAGCTATAATTCGTTCTATAAACACAAGAAAAATAAAAAGAAGCACAAATTAAGGCAACAAAGTATGTATGAATGAAAATGGAATCAAAAGTGAAAGCACAGCCATTGTTGAAGCTTCATATCTTGATTTTGAGCCATGACATAGACAAGAAGAAACTCACATACTTGCTATACATCTCCATGGTTCATACTTTTCTCCAATATATCTTATTTAATTCATACTTCTATTCATGAATTTTTCATTTTCTCTTTTATTCTCTTTATTCGTATTTCTTAGTTCCTACTCTTTTTTTTCGGCCCAAAATTTCATAGTGGTGAAAATTTTGGCTCCAAAGTCCGGATTTGGGCCGGCCTGGTTTCAAGTGAAAATTGGGTTTTATCTTGTCGACAACTAATTAAACAAAAACAAGTTTTTCCTTTTGACGATTGTAAATTATCGAGGAAAATTCGATAAAATATTGGATTACCAAAAACAAGTTTTGAAAATTGTTGGAGTGAAAAATAAATAAATTTAGTTCCATGTTTTTTTTTTCTTTTCTTCTAGGACAATTCTTGCATCACCGTCTTAAATATGGGACCACTCAATCATCGTAGTCAATAAAATTAACAAAAGTGAGCAAACTTTATTAAAAATAATACACAAAAAATATGACCTTAACATAGTTCTAAACTATATTTTTCACACTGAAAGTACATTATTTCTAATTTTAGTATTTGATTAATGAAATCAAATATCCTTAAAAAGGTTCAAAACACCGAAATTGTGTAGGTATAATCTATTATCATAGCGTCATTATGCTTTGAGCAGATTTGGAAATATCATCCATGGAGGGCACTAGATAGTCGATTCCCGCCTTGAGATGTTTTTTTCTTCTTTTTTAGAGTGTTGGAGTGACACAACAAAATTAATGTTATATTTGTAGTGCTATACAAAATAGTATTATTTTTTAGAAAAACCCATGAAATACCCAAAAAACACCTAAAGTTTGAGGGAAATGCCTATACTTTCAAACAATTAATTTATACTCATTTTAAAAATATTTTGGACCATATTAATCCTGATTTTAATTATATTTATTTATTTTCATATTTAGTTATTTATTATATATTTTAATTTTCGAAATTAAATGATCCTAAAATTTTGGTTGAAAACTTCCCCTATTAATTAGATTATCATTAAATTTTGTTACTTTGACCCAAAAATTAAATCTTTTTTTCTTTCTCTTTCCCTCTTTTTTTCTCACGTTCTCCTCTCTCTCTCTCTCTCTCTCTCTCTCTCTCTCTCTCTCTCTCTCTCTCTCTCTCTCTCTCTCTCGTCTGCTCTCTCTCTCTCTCTCTCTCTCTCTACTTCGGGCGTGGCTTCGGCGGCCGAGGAGGCGACCGTGGCCTCCGTCGCGGCCGTCCTCCATCGCGCCTCCTTCCTCCGTCGCGTCCTCCTCCGTCGTGCCTCCTTCCTCCGTCGCGCCTCGTTCCTCCGTCGCCCTTCGTCGCGCCTCCTTCCTCCAGCACTCTCCGTCGCGGTCGGCCTCCGTCATTCTCCTTTTGTTCGCCGTCTCTCGGTCGCCGGATCAAACACGGTAAGATTTTTTATTTTTGTAAATGGGTTTACACGATTTTGGATTGGTAATGTTTATTGGATTGGTAATATTTTTTGTAAATGGTTTTACCAAGTTTTCAGTTTAACAAGTAATACAATTTTGTAAAAATACAATTTTTTGTAAAATTTCGTAGATATTTTTACATTTTTTATCAAGTAGTATAATTTTGTAAAAATATATGCAGTTTTTACAGGTTAATAAAATTTCATATATATATTTACAGTTTTGTTATTGGTATATATATTTACAGCCTTGTAATTATATTTACAGTTTAAATTTCGTATATATATTTACAGTTTAAATATATTTTGTGATTATATTTACTGTTTAAATTTCGTATATATATTTACAGTTTAAATATATCAATATATAATGTTTGTAGATTTTATATTAATTTGTGCTCATTGTTTCCTACGGTTTTAGGAATTTTGAAATTTGGATTTTAAAATTTAAATCGTTAGAATATTAATTAGTAAGGAGAAAATATTCGAAAATAATTAAGAAATGATTAATATTAATCAATTATTATATTTAGCTACATTTAAGGAATTTTTTTATTTTTTATTTTATTAATTAATTCGAATTATTAATTAGTTTTAAATGTAATTTAAATTCCAAATATTAATTAATTAATTCTAAGGGTAAATTAGTCCATATTTCAATTAGTTGGTGGTTTTGATTGGCAAAAATAGAAATGGGCATTTTTTTTAAACCTTGAGTCACAAATGGGCATTTGGCTCATTTACCCCTTATTTTTTTTAGTCCATGAAAGGAGGTTTCAGTATAAAGATTACAATGATATTAATGTTTGAGAAAATTACAAGATTTGACGTAAAGGCGCTTGATACCTAGATAGAGGGGCAATTATCAAAAATTCTAAGTTTGAAGGGCTTTTTCATACTTATCGAAAAGCTCAGGGGGCAAACGTGCCAATAACATGTCAGTTGTCACACAAAAAAGAAAATAGAGAAGTCATGCAAAGATGGTGGGTTGGGTGGCCCACGTGGCACATTAAATTTGTGAGGCCCAATAAGTCGAAAACCCTATTCGTCTATTTCCACTTCGTCATTTCCATAAAAATAATAAAAAAAGAACGCCATTGCTGCCGATCATGGAGGCACTCGTGCGACTCTCTCGAAGGATCTCGCAGCTCGACGACCGTCAAGCGAATGCAGTCAACCCTTGGCACAGGCACGGGCGCGCGCGAGCGCGGGCCCGGGCCTAGATGTGGGAGTGGGCCTGAGCTCATCATGCCCGGCGGGATGATCCTTTTGGAACGGCTCAACGTTTTCGTAGCGCTCATCAGGGGTGTTGAGCACTTCTTGCTTAAGTTTTGAGGAGTTCATGCAGGGCCGGCCCAACCCTTTTCAGGGCCTTGGGCGAATCATTAATATGAGACTTTTTTTGAGAGCCTGCAATACAATATTGCAGGAGCTATTGTATTACGGTATTGCAGGAGCTACACAATATAGCAAAACTTATACAATGCATTAATAGACTACTCTAAAAGGGTCCTTGGGCGACCGCCCAACTCGCCATTGGAGTTCCTGCGTGCGGTTATCGCGAAGTTCGAGGGGTGGTTCCCTAATTTTCTGTGGCACGTCCGTAGGATTGAGGGAGTAATCTGCGGTGACCTTTGGCACTCATTTAATGACGCGTTGGAGGACTACTTCAGAGTTGTAGATGTTTTCTTCGCATCACCAATACACCACGAGCCACCACCGGAATTCATGGCCGTTGCTATTTCCGTAGGCCCTGCTACGGAGGCTCAGATCGCTAATCTAATTGAGGACGTCCTCGGCGGCGGCGGCGGGGTGTGTTCAATCTGCCTTGAAGAGCTAGGGGAAGCGAGAACGGCAATGACCGCTTGTCACCACCACTTTCACTGGGATTGTATAATCCAGTGGCTGACCCTAAGTGTCATTTGACCATTATGTATGTAGAAGTTAGGGGAATGGGTTAGTGTTAGGGTTTTGTATCGGTGAGGTATTACATGTGGGAGGAATGAGCGAATGGCGAAGCTCATGCGCGTCTGATCTTCTGTCGGGGGTTCACGGTATGTAGGCGCTTGAAGGTCTTGATAGGCTCGGTAATGCCGACCCATCGCGCCTTCAAACGACGCTACCCCAGTTCCGTCGGCGGAGCCTTGAAGGAAAAAAATTTCTTGGCAAATCAATCCTGGCGAATCAACCCATCCCATATCAATTCACAAGTTATTAATCACATAAATTATGTCCTCTCACCTTGTCAAAATTCAATGTTTTATTATCTGGGTATTTGTAGTATTAGTCAAGCGGCTTATTTCATCATTTTCGTGGCAAAAATACGGAAATTCAATCCAATATAAGTAATTATATATTTTTCTTCATCAATATGTCAATTTTAATTTTCAAAGTTGACTTGGTATTTAATACGCTGATTAAAATTATTTGTTGGTTAAGGGGACCCCGAAATTTTTGTTCATGATGCGGCTCAGCAATTTGTGTCGGCTGACTACACATAATCGGTAAAACCTTATATACAACCTACACTAATGAACAATACTAAGCTAATTACTAATTACAATGTTCTCGAGCATCAAGTCTTTATTAGAACATTATTGGACATGCATTTATTGATGAATTTATTCCAACAACCTTCAATCTGTCCACATCTTCGGGTACCAAACTGTCCACGATTGCCATTCTCTATCTCCTTCGCTATCTTTGGACATGCCGATCGCACCGCAGTTGTAACACTATCAAGTTTATCTGTGAATCCTAGTTCCACTTACTCTCCAACTATTAGTCCAGGCCTCGTGCCCGGAACTTCTCCAGTTTTTCCTTGCCACCATTTTAATGTAACTTTTCTGATTCTTCTTTGGGTATTATATCTTCACTGTGTTTTTAGTGAGGTCTTTTCCTATCATATGTATAGATTACAAATATGGCAGGTGTGTTAGTTTCTTGAAGAAAAGAATAAAAAAAGAATAAAAAAAGACTTAGGTAGCGTTTGGTTAACTGGTTTGGGAAACAAATTTTGCAATTTGGTTTGGAAAACCGGACTGAGAGTTCAGTCTTGCAAATCAGTTTGGGAGTTTAATTTTTAAAACACTGTTTGGTTAACCTGTTTGTTAACGTGTGGTTGAACTGAAATAAAAATAGATATAATAATTAAATCAAACACAATTTATATTATTAAAAAGAAGGTATGTTTGATTTGAAAGTAATATATATTAATATTATGCCTAAAAATATTTACATTACTACAAATATATATTCAAAATCAATTACTCTAATTACATGTTTAGATAATATATTATAAAGTAGTAAAAATATTGATACACATGAATTTATATCGTTATAATACGTTAGTATTTAATGATAAGAATAAATTAAGTTCATTCGTTAATGTCAAATAATATATCAATGATACAAATAATTTTAATAATTTAATTAAATGAGCTAATTTTTTTTAAGGAATAAATGAGCTAATATTATAATAATACCTTATTATAAATAATATAATGTATTTTAGAATGATATTATATTATTATATGTATATTTTGTACGATTGGGTTGAAGACCAAAACACAGAAAATAACTTCAAGTCGTTTTTTAATTTCCTTCATTAAAATTTCATTGGTCTGCGAGGCAGGTATGCAAAAACAGAGATAACTGCTAACCAAACGTGATCTGTGAAACTAGTATGACACTGTTTGAAACCAAAACCAGAAAATGGTCTCTGAGACCGTAACCAAACACCACCTTAGGGTTCTTTCATTTTGTGTGGCGTTTATAAAATATAGTTGCTGGTATTGTAATACTTTGTTTTTGTTGGTTATTTTGGGATTTCTTTATTTTTTTTGTTACCTAAGTTATTATTTTGATGTCATTTCACTATGCTAGAATTATAACAATGTAAATGAATACAGAGACCAAAATGTTGGTTTTGATTTGTATCTCTTTCCGTGTCGTGTAGATTTGGAACTGGCATTTTTGGTTCCGGATTTATCCAGAAACAGAGAAATACAGTTTCATATCTTTTTATTTTTGATAAATTATAATGGCTATTTACTAGCCGACCCAACTCGGATAAATAGCACAAACTAGTATTTTGGTGACTTTTTAAAGTCCACGGTCGCCTTGTTATGAAGTTATTTCGCGATATTCAATAAATTTCCAAAAAGGACGATCAACATTTCCGTGTTGTCAAGGGGTGAAACCAAATCCAAAACCCAATTTTCTCTTCCAAATTCGAACCAAATTATAAGATTGAGTTAGGAGAGAATGCATACAACTACCAAACTATCAATTTTTCTCATTTCACTATACGTTTTAAATACGAAAAAACTGTTTGATAAACCGGTTTAAGTAGTTGTGTTTTTTTTTAACCCCGAAGCCCGGACCTACGTTTTTAAAACGAGTGTGATCTTAAACTTGATTTCCGGGGTTTTGTTTCACACAAATAGTGTTATTAGCTTAGTAACGACAAAAAATCTAGCAGCACGACTGATATCAAGCTATTCGATCTGCATCTTCGAGTTATATCCTCGGTTTCAAAACACGCTATTGCCTACCAACCAACGCCCTATTTATAAATCATACCCAAGCAAGTCAAACAATCTGAGAGTATGAAAACGACACTATTTTACATACACGAAACACGAAAATACAAGATGAATGTTGAAACTATGTAACAAGATACATATCCTGGGGCGTCGTTTTTTTTTATTCATTCTTGCAACTCTAATCATCCAAAAACTTGCTGAACAAATAACAAAAATAAAACCTTCCATACAGTCATACGTGGAATTGTTTTAAGTACATATAATTGTGTATATAAGTACAAAAATGTTTAAATTTTGGGTATATAAGTACAAAATTTTCAAACTTTATTTTAGGCTCAGATTACCCTTATTTTTTAGCATCTGACGTGGCTTGGCTGGCGAGTCTACGTGGCAGAAGTAACGGAAAAAATTGAAAATAGACGGGAGGGACCAAATTGACTAACGGAAGCAAGTTTAGACATTTTAGCCACCAAGAAAAAAAGATTGGGTATATAAGTACAAAATTTTCAAACTTTGGGTATTTTAGCCGCAGTTTACCCTAATAATACAAATTCTAATTAATTTTGTCTGTTCAAATAATAGACGTAATTGTGCACATAAATTTTATTCCCCGTAAATTATTAGAAAAATAAATTTTATTTAAGTGTTCAAAATATTATGGTATAAAAATACCGTAAATTGGGTTAAATTTATATTTTGACACCTAAATGTTCAAGACTTTTAATATCTTATAAAAATGGTATGTGATTTGTCACCAAATTATTTAGTTTGCATAAATCCACCAATGCAATTGATTATAACTTAAATATTTTTGCCCTTATAAAAAGGAGTGCCTGAGTTGTACAACTACGTACATCAAATATTTTTCATTAATTAGGACTTTAATTAGGAATTAATAGCATTTGTTTTCCTTAATTATGCGTTAGAAATTACACCTGCAACTAATGCTACTAAAAAACGTTTTTAATAATTTAAAAAAACGTGCTAACTTTTTTGCTTATCACAAATTCTTTTGGTATTTATAATAACCGTAATCAATAGACAATTGACGAAAATTTATGAAGATGCATGTCCAATAATAAAAAAAAATCAATCGTCTATTTTTGCCGATCAATATCTTTTTAGAATATGTAATTATATAAAATGTGATACATATAAATGTTAATATGTTATTACTATGTTATATGATGCTTCATAATGATTATTATGCTATCAATAACCATCTATGATTCAACAAAGTTTATGTATATTAAGTATGTTTTTAATACGGTTTAATGTCATATATTTCTCTTAATTAAGAGCTTAAATACTATATTTATTATATATAGTTGCTTATAAATTATAATACATGCTAAATATATAAACATATCATGATGGCTAGAAATAGAATACAATAAAGTTTATTTATTCCAAAGATTAGACGTGATCTCTCTCTCTCTCTCTCTCTCTCTCTATATATATATATATATATATATATCATCAGACCTCTTTAGAAAGATAAATCAAGCCCTGCTGGCCTATCGTGCTATCAAAAACAATATTCAAGTTTGTGTTGCCGATCGAAGCTCGCCGGCGACATCCGATAACGCACTGACAAGAACCGCAGTGTGCCGGGGACGAGAAGCGTAGCGTGTCGACGACGGCGCTCAGTAACCGGAAACGACATCCGAAAACATGGCCGACAAGGGCCGGAGCTCGCCGCCGACTTTCGGTGATGCGCCAACGAGAACCGGAGCTCACCGGCGACACTCGGCAACGTACCGAGGATAACCGGAGTTCGCCGTTGAGTTTCGTAGCACACCAAAGATAACCGGAGAAGTACAAAAGCGAGCTGAAGAACGTTGCAAGGTCCAAAGACGCACCGGCGACGGAACACGCCGGTGCCAAGCTCACGGTTTAGCCGTTGCCTTAAGCTCGGCCACTAAGTTGGTGAGCTATACTTTTCTTGACGTTAATACGTACGACTTGTTAAGTTTTTCTTCATTTCGCAAAACTCCACTTCATATATATATATATATATATATATATAATACATAAATTATATATATAAGACCTTACAAATTTGTTATAGTATCTTCATATATATATATATATTTATACATATTACCTTCGAAATTTGTTATAGATATAATAATAATTATTATTATTCTCACATTCAAGGGTATTTTCGCATTAAATAAATTAAGATCCCATAACAAGGCTCTATAAATAACAAGGCTCTATAAATAGATTACTTTATGATTTGGCATTACCAAAGTTCGTTGGCCATTTTCTAATAAGGATAGATTAGAAGACCTTCACGTTGAGGCACGAGAGAGGCCGTCATGGCGGAGCCGCCACCGAAGAGCAACGAGCATGCGGTGGCGTTCTACAAGCTGTTCTCGCTGGCGGACAGGGCCGACGTGGCTTTGATGGTGCTCGGGGCGATCGGCGCCATCGCCACGGGGCTGTCGCAGCCGCTGATGACCGTCATCCTCGGCCAGCTCGTCAACTCCTTCGGCAACTCCGACCAGTCAAATATCCGGGATCAAGCTGCCCACGTGAGTCTTTAATTATTATTATTATCTTCTGAGAACGTAGCATAATATGTTGGATCCAAATCGATCGTTGCACCGAAAACACTCGGCATCGAATCGGCAAGGAAAAACAAACGGCAACACTTTCACTTGCTTAGTGTAATATTGATGGTGTGTGCTAGTTAGGGCTAGCCGGCTAGTACGTTGACCGATGTCGTACCGGAAATGATACGAAGATTGCATGGCCATTTCCGGGGATTTGCATCATTATTATGTGATTATTTGCATTTATTTCAGATATTCATTTTTCGTTATTTCAGATATTATTTGCATGGCCATTTCAGACTTAATAATTGTGTGTTCGCAATTTTAGGGTTTCATCTCTTCCTAGTTGATGATGGGTTGTATATGCATTAATTATTATTATTTTCTGAGAACGTAGCATATTATTTCCGGGAAAATAAGATTTTGATCAAATGGCAATAAAAACTGAAATGGAAAAGGAGAGTTAAAAAATGAAAAACGACATGAAAATGGAAAATAGAAAGATGAAACAAGCACATCAAAAACGACAGAATTTAAAATATGAGAGGAAAATTTGGTGTATAACAGAATGCAATATTGGTCAATAAAATATCAATGCATTTGTAAAAAAGGCCCCACTTCGGTGTATATGTTAAAGTAAACTAAAATTATTCGACAAAAATGGGCCCACTCGGGTATATATGTAATCCAAAATAATTTTATTGATGAAATGGGGCCTACTTAATATTATATTTGAAAAGTTGAAAAGATTAGTATTTTTCTTTTTTTCAGTATTTTCATTTCTTATCATATTTGAGTAGAATTCCAAGATTTCTATAGTTAAAAATATAATTATTGGGACATATTCAGCTATAGGTGAACTCCACTAAAATACAATTTTTATTTTTATTTTATTATATATATACTCAGGGCTCTTTGACTAATATTTAACATATATGAAAACTAAAATTTCTTTGTAAATAGTAATCTCTCAGTATTTTTATTTTACAAAAATAAAAATAAAAAAATCCCACTGGAATGTAGTAGCCTAAACTGCAGAGATAATAATAATTTTTTTTTTTGTCTAAGTGATTAAACTGATTATAGAAACTATTTAATTCGTAAATATTGGAGAGAAAGTACTTGTTGAGTATATGTTTATCTGAAAATGGAAGAGGCAGGGTAAAACGTATGTATTTAAATTCATAATATTTTATTTTATTAAGTATATAAATATTACAAATTCGAAAAAAGGCCTCATATAAAATTTTCGCGCAACGCTTTGAAAATGATCGGGCCGGCCCTGACGTTTAGGCCTCATATAAAATTGTCGATGTATATATATATATATATATGCATTAGGACTTAAGAATGTAATTTGGTAGCTTGAGTTTTGAATAAGAAAAGTCGATGTTTTATGTGTTGCGATTTTGCGGTTTCATCTTTCCGATATTCACACAAGATAACACAAGGTTTCTATACAGCATTAGAGTGGTTATATATATTATGTAGCAATACAGTGGTGTGTATTGTGTGGTGTTTGATTTGGAAGTTGGAACCAACATTATACAGCATTAGAGTGGTTATATATATTACATACAGTGGTTATATATAAGAAGAAATGATATCTGGGTCGCCGCCGGAAACCGGGAAAGTCGAAAAAAATTTCATGTGTATCAATAACGGTTGATTCGCCGCAGAAACCGGCCAGAAAATCGAAAAGTAATTCATGTGAATCAATGGGCGGTTCGTATAAGAAGAAATGATATATATCTGGGCGCCGCCGAAACCGGAAAACTGACAGGTTTCCGTCCGGCGGTTTTGGAACCCTTGTGTAACGTATAGACACTTATTTTTGGTTAGGGTTTTGGCATTTGGGATACAATTACAAACATGTGTTGTAATATTTTTTTATTTTTTTTTTAATCTCAGATATCGTTGAACTACATTTACCTGGCAATTGGAACGGGCATTGCTTCCTTTCTACGTAAGTGTTCTCATAAATAATATTTTAAATTCGTTACATGATAATATTTGTTATTAATTTTGTGAACGTAAGTTGAATATATATATATATATATATATATATATATATATATTTAATTTGATTATATATAGAGGTGGCGTGCTGGATGGTGACCGGAGAACGGCAAGCCACGAGAATCCGCGGTTTGTATTTGAAAACGATACTGAGGCAAGACATCGCCTTCTTCGACACCGAGACCACCACCGGAGAGGTCATCGGAAGAATGTCCGGTGACACCATTCTAATTCAAGAAGCCATGGGAGAGAAGGTGCGTAGTGAAAGTTTTATACTGATAACTAACAGGTTTAAGTACCAGTATTATTCTCGAATTGTAGTAGTAATCGACGTTTTTCGATCTCTAGGTGGGGAAGTTCATACAGCTGATCTCGACGGTTTTCGGAGGGTTTGTGATCGCGTTCGTGAATGGGTGGCTTCTGACACTCGTCCTAATTCTCTCGTGTATTCCGGCCATCGTCACCTCGATGGTTGTCATGGCAGTGATGATGACCAGAATGGCGAGCTGCAGTCAACTCGCCAACGCAGAAGCCGGCAATGTCGTCGAGCAAACTGTCGGAGCGATTAGAACGGTTAGTGCACATTTCAACTTCTATACACCTCTAGTTATAAAGATATCATGTTCTTATTTTGCGAATGATTCAAGGTTGCTTCTTTCACCGGAGAGAAGAAGGCGATCGAGAAGTACGAATCTAAAGTGGTTGTCGCCTACAACATGATGGTTAAGCAGGGACTCGCCTCGGGGCTCGGGCTCGGTATGTTACGGTTGTGTTTTTTTGGGTCTTATGGGCTCGCCATTTGGTACGGTTCGAAGTTGATCATCGAGAAGGGCTACTCCGGTGGACAAGTCGTCACCATACTCTTCTCGATTCTGATTGGAGGAATGTAAGAATAATTCTTATTTTGCCGCACCGTAATTATGAATCAAATTTAATTATGCTGATCCCTACAGTTTGAATTCAGGTCGTTGGGACGGTCGACACCATGCCTGAATGCTTTCGCGTCGGGGTAGGCTGCAGCGTATAAGATGTTTGAGACGATCGAAAGAAAGCCGACGATCGATGCTTATGAAACAGTAGGTACAGTCTTGGATGATTTGCAAGGTGAAATTGAGCTCCGGGACGTTCACTTTCGGTATCCAGCTAGACCCGACGTTCAGATCTTCTCGGGATTCTCGTTGATTGTGCCGAGCGGGAAGACAGCAGCTCTTGTGGGCCAAAGCGGGAGCGGAAAGTCGACCGTGATCAGCTTGGTGGAGAGATTTTATGACCCGGATTCCGGGCAAGTGCTCATCGACGGTATTGATCTGAAGTCGCTGCAACTTAAGTGGATCAGAGAGAAGATCGGGTTGGTCAGTCAAGAGCCGGTTCTCTTCGCCACGACTATAAGGGAGAACATAGCATATGGTAAAGAAAATGCGACGGAGGCTGAGATCAAAACGGCGATTGAGCTCGCCAATGCTGCGAAGTTCATCTACAAGCTTCCTGGGGTAAGTAAAATGTTGAATTTTTTAGTTATTGGCATAAATCCCTTCAAAATGTGAAAGCTTAGTGAAAAATGAAACTTCTTTGTATCGCAGGGACTGGACACACTTGCCGGAGAACACGGGACTCAACTGTCCGGTGGGCAAAAGCAGAGAATAGCGATTGCGAGGGCCATTTTGAAAAACCCGAGAATTCTACTACTAGACGAAGCGACTAGCGCGTTGGACACCGAGTCCGAGCGCATCGTTCAAGACGCGCTGATCAGAGTCATGGCCAATAGGACGACCGTGGTTGTTGCTCATCGCTTGACCACTATCAGAAACGCAGACACCATCGCCGTCGTTCACCAAGGGAAGATTGTGGAGAAAGGCAAGCCTTTTTTGCTCGTAACCCGACCACGTCTCCGTTTTGAACCCTTCAAATTTTGTTTAGCGTTTTAACAACATGTGATTCGCTTTCGCAGGAACGCATGACGAGCTGATACAGTACTCAGAAGGCGCGTATTCGCAGCTGGTTCGTCTGCAACAAGGAGCCGAGGCATCCCAAGCCTATGAACTTGAAAAGAGCCAATCAAGATCAAGCTTCGACGGAGACAGGTCCATCAAACGGTCCGGAAGCCACGGAATCTCGCTGAGGGGATCTATCAGCAGAGGCTCATCGAAAAGTAGTATCCATGGAAACAGAGAGAGATACGAAGAAGAAGATTCTACAGAACACAACGAGCAATCGAACGCACCTCCGGAAGTTTCACTCAAGAGGCTGGCTTACTTGAACAAGCCCGAGGTTCCGATCTTGGCGATTGGATCCATTGCTGCGGTGATTATCGGTCTGACTATGCCCGTGTATGGGCTTCTGCTCTCGAGCTCGATTAACATGTTCTTCAAAAGCCACCATGAGCTGCGAAAGGAATCCAGGTTTTGGGCACTGATCTTCTTCGGAATGGGAGTGCTCAATCTCGTGGTGATTCCGATCCAAAACTTTTGTTTCGGGATAGCTGGCGGGAGGTTAATACAACGGATCCGTTTGTTGACTTTCGAGAAAGTCGTGCATCACGAAATTAGTTGGTTTGAAGATCCCGCAAATTCAAGGTACAAAAACTCTTTTTTAACTGCACAGTTGGCAAATCCTTCACCGTCACGAATTATTTTTGTTTCAGTGGTGCGATCGGAGCAAGGTTGTCGACCGATGCTTCGACGGTTAAGGGTCTCGTCGGAGATGCGTTGGCGCTAATTGTTCAGAATATTACAATGGTCATTGCGGGGCTGGTCATAGCATTCACGGCAAACTGGCTTTTAGCGCTCATCATTCTCGCCGTATCGCCTTTGTTGTGTCTTCAAGGTTACTTGGAGATGAAGTTTATGAAAGGCTTCAGCGCTGACGCCAAGGTTATGTACGAAGAAGCCAGCCAAGTGGCTAACGACGCCGTCGGAAGTATCAGAACCGTGGCTTCGTTCTGCTCGGAGGAGAAGGTCATGGAGATGTACACAAGGAAATGTGAGGCTCCTATGAAGAGTGGAGTCCGGTTGGGCTTCATAAGCGGAACCGGCCTCGGGTTTTCCAATTTTGCACTCTTCTGCGTGAACGCTTTGATTTTCTACGTCGGAGCTCTTTGTGTGGAAGCTGGGAGAGCCACATTTGAACAAGTTTTCATGGTGATAATACCGATGAGCCCGGTTGTAGGTTTACTGTTTAATTCGTCGCTCATGATTGATTCTTTCTCGCGCAGGTTTTCTTTGCTATGACGATCTCGGCCGGGGCGGCCTCCCAGAGCAGCGCCTTGGCTCCTGACACGACCAAAGCCAAGGACTCGGCGGCTTCGATATTCAAAATACTCGACCGGAAGCCGGCCATTGACTCAAGCAACGAAGAGGGCAGGACGCTGCAAAACGTAACCGGCGACATCGAACTCGATCACGTCAGTTTCAGATACATAACGAGGCCGAACGTTGAAATCTTCAGCGACTTTTGCCTGAGAATCCCATCTGGAAAGGTTCATCGCCCTCCAACAAACAAAATGTTGATTTTCTTTTTTTCTCTTAATTTCTTAATTCTTACTCTGAATCCCCAGACTGTTGCGTTGGTTGGCGAGAGCGGCAGCGGAAAATCGACGGTGATAACCCTGATAGAGCGGTTCTACGACCCACTCTCCGGCCGTGTAATGCTCGACGGCGTGGACCTGAAATCACTAAAGCTGAGCTGGTTGAGGCAACAATTGGGCTTAGTCAGCCAAGAGCCGATCCTCTTCAACGAGACAATCCGCACCAACATCGCCTACGGCAAGCAAGGCGGCGCCACTGAGGAAGAGATCATCGCCGCGACAAAAGCATCAAACGCTCACACCTTCATATCATCGCTACCGCATGGCTACGACACCAGCGTCGGTGAGCGGGGGATACAACTGTCAGGCGGGCAGAAGCAGCGGATTGCGATTGCCCGGGCGATACTGAAGAACCCGAAGATTTTGCTGCTTGACGAGGCAACTAGTGCGCTCGACGCAGAGTCGGAGCGGGTGGTGCAGGACGCGCTGGACCGGGTGATGGTGGACCGGACCACCGTGGTCGTGGCCCACCGCCTCACCACCATCAAGGGCGCGGACGTCATCGCCGTCGTCAAGAACGGCGTGGTGGCTGAGAAAGGGCGCCACGACAAGCTAATGAAAATCGTGGGTGGCGCGTACGCATCACTTGTGGCACTTCATGAGCGCGGTGATCATCGTGTAACGCCGTAGGAAGCGCAATTTCGTGGCCGTGGCGCCGGGAACACGGTGCTGTCTCCTGCGAAGATGCCTGCTTGATAATCCTTTGCTCTTTGAATATTGTTTTAACGTAGAATAAATATCTAAGGAATATTTGGCATGCACGTTAATATATTCAAGGGGTAAATTTTCTTATCAATAATTTTAATCACAAAAATATTTTCTCAAGAATAATTGGCGATTTTTTTATTTATTTTTATTTTATAACTTTATTTTGGTGCGTTCTAAAAAGAATATTTGAGTTCATGACAAATATAAGTTCAAGAATAAAGCATTATAATATTCTCACAAAAACACCAAACATAGATCTGAATGGACAGAATTATAAAGTTCAGAATTGCTTATATATCTAAGGAATATTTGTGGCATAAGTATCTATAAAGTAGTGTTTTGAGGCAAAATACTCAAGGTCTCGATTTATGTAGCTCCGCAAGTTCCCTTTTAAGTGTTGAGAGTAGGTACCGGTAATTGTAAACACATTTATCGTAACGTTGAGTATGTACCCGTGAAAAAATATGAAAAACAAACACTATTTTGTAAGTAGTAATGCCGCAAATATCCTTACACAAAAATTCAACGAATAAAACGCACGAGAATAAAGTTCCGTAAGGTGAAGAAAGCAAACGGATTTTGTTTATGAGCTTCGAAATTTCATGTTGGAATCCTAATGCAGCGGCATAAATACCCAAAATTATATCTAATGCTCTAAATTTGTAGTTTGTCCAAACCCTAGAAACCGAATCCGATTAGTTCTCACTAATTAAAATGTGTTAGACGACAATGGCAATGTTACATGATCGAGATATCATAATAAAAGATGTGTAATACTCGATATGTAATCGTACTCTTATTATATGTTTTTTTTTATATAGGGTTATTACCGGCATATGTACCATTTTTTTGCATATATTCTAGGGTTATTTGCGGCAAAAGTGGCCAACAATAGGCCACTTCGACAGTTATGTTGCCAATGCCAAAAAACTATGGCAATAGTACCCAATGTACTCTAATTGTGAGTGATTATGAAATCCGTCCAATTAATGGGTCGACTGTTAACTGTGATGCCATGTGGCTTGGATTCACTGCCAAGTGTGTATTCCACGTTGACTATATTAATTAATTATTTTTTTAACACATTAATTATTATAGGATTTATTTGTTTACATAATAAAAAAAAAGAACATTTACTTTCCCTTTCTCTTTCTTCTTCGACGCAACTCATCTGGGCGTAGTCCCGTCGTGTCTCGAACACCGGCTTCTCCCCCGTTGGCGCCGGTGCCGGCGCCGCGGTCCCTATCGAATGGAACGTCCTCACCTCCTTCTCCTTCTTCTTGCTCTTGAACACGTTCCTGAACGATTCGCCGTCGTCGTTGTTCGTCGGCTCCGGGGGCAACACCGGGGTCTCGTTGCGGAAAATTCGGTTAGAGTTGATCTCCTGCAACGACGTTTCGGATTGGTCGGCGGCGTCGGGATTCGGCGGCGCGTAGGAATCGACGGTGTAGATCCGGAGAGCGATGTCGCCCTTGACGTTGGAGAAGAGGTTGCGCTTGTCGAGCGGGTAGCGCTGGACGACGGCGAGGGTGTCGGAGGGGGGGACGGAGGCGCCGGAGATCTTGACGCGGCCGAGGAAGTTCTTGCCGTGGCGGTCGTTGTAGACGGTGACCTCGATGGTGCGGGGGAGGAGGTCGCCGGCGCCGGCAACGGAGAAGACGAGGTTCTCGTTCCAGTGAGGGTGGAGGTCGCCGGGCTTGGTCTGCGTGCGGTGGCGCTGGTCGGCGAAGTCGACCTCGACGAAGGGGCTGGCGGAGCCGTGGGCGTACTTGGGCATGAGGTCTGTGGCATTGTGGACCTCCACGACCAGTTTAGCCATGGCGGTTGGAGAGACAGAGACGATGATGATGATGAGATTTGGTTCAACTTCAGACTCGAAGGGAGAGAGAGATGGGGAGGTCCACTATTCAAATTAAAATAAGTGTTTAAAACGTTTATTATTTGTTAATTAATTAGCTATCACTAAATTTTTGAAAGAGTGACACGCATGCTCCACGTTGGAAATGTGGGTCCCAATGATGAGTGAGTCACTCACTCCGTTAACACCACGTGGTACCGTTAGCCACTAATTGGACGGATTTCATAATCACTCACAATTAGAGTACATTGGGTACTATTGCCATAGTTTTTTGGCATTGGCAACATAACTGTCGAAGTGGCCTATTGTTGGCCACTTTTGCCACAAATAACCCTATATTCTATAAGTCTTAAAATGTACTCAAACTCAACCTCCGTCATTTACTAACAAGTTAGAGTACGCATCACCCGCAAAGTAAAAATTTACGGGGAATAAAATTTCCCCGTAAATTAATTAATGGTACATAAGAAGAAAAAATTCCTCACTAGAAGTAACCTCGGTGGAATAGAGCGAGATGTCTTGACAAACTAAATTAGGGATAATATATAATATAATTAGCGTATGGATATTAATTTTAGTCAATATAATATAACTATTTATATTTTTTTTCTTTCATTTCTTCAAAAAATTTCTCCGCGATTCATCAACATGTCGATTTTAATTTTCAAAGTTGGCTTCATATTTTAATACCCTTCAAAGTTGGCTTTGGAGTATGAGGAGTTCGTGGAATTTATTCGGAACACTGGATGTTGTGACTGGGAATGAATTGAATTTTCATACTATCGGTGCCGGTAAATTCCTTTTTCTTTTTTTATCATTTACATCTTCTTGATGTTAATAAATTATAGAAGGGTAAACTGTGGCTAAAATACCCAATGTTTCATTTTTTTTTAATTATATACCCAAAGTTTTTTTTGGTGGCTATAATACCCAAAGTTTATTCCGTTAACGCCAAACGTACCCACCGTTAAATCTCCGTTATTGGCATATATTATAAGGGTAAACTGCGGCTAAAATACCCAATGTTTCATTTTTTTAATTATGTACCCAAAGTTTTTTTTGTGTGGCTATAATACCCAAAGTTTATTCCGTTAACGCCAAACGTACCCACCGTTAAATTTCCGTTATTTCGCCCGCGTGGCATATATATATATATATATATACATATTTACAGGGCCCACACACTCTCTCTCTCTCACTGAGACACAAAATTAAAAGCGTACAGGGGTTTCGATCACACGCCCTCCTTGAACCCGAAGACACACCGAGCCACCCGACCACCCGTCCACTTTCAGTCAACAGAGGAACGCATTCATATTATTATTTGTGTTCTCTTGTGATTATCTTTGTGACTGAAAGAGGGTGGTGCAAATCGCCCTCAACAATCGACATTTAATTTTTTTTATAAAACAAGTGTACATATATTGTAACATGCAAAAATGTTACATTTAACATATAGTTGGACTTAAAATTGTGACATGTTAAAGTGCCATAAAATTTAATTAAATATAAATTATCCATATTAAAGTGAATGAAGTAATATTATATTTTTAAATAATATAATAAGTGGATAATTTATATGTAAAATTTATAAATTATATAATTTATAAAATGTAACATGTAAAATTCAATTACAACTATATAATAAAACATGTAAAAAAATATAATAAAATAACATTACATGTAAATATTCATAATTAATAGATTGAAATAAAATTATAAAATATAAAATAACATTATGCTAGATATATTATATATTACATAATCTATAAAATGTGTATATAAATATTATTTTTATAAATATTTATAAACGATATTATAAATTGTCTATTAAACCCTAAACCCTATTAAAAAAAAATGCCACGCGGGTGAAATAACGGAAATTTAACGGTGGGTACGTTTGGCGTTAACAGAATAAACTTTGGGTATTATAGCCACAAAAAAAAACTTTGGGTACATAATTAAAAAAAAAAGGGATAATTACGGCAAATATACCCAACCTTTGGTCAAACTTCCCCCCGTGTACCCAACCTTTAAAATTGGCGGCAAAAATACCCAACCTGCGTTGACTGTGACTCTGGCATAAAAACGTTAATTTTTCCGTTAACATCCCTCATGTGGCCGTTAGCGGCAAAAATACCCAACCTTTTTTTTTGAAAAAAAAAACATTTTTTAATTTTTTTAATTTATATTTTTTTTTACTTGATTAGTGATAATTACTTGAATTCCAAATACATGGAATAACACAAAAGTTAGTCAAAACATCAATTGATTTCTTAATGTGCTTGTATAACCTACATTTGATAATAAAAATCTTATTATTATGAGAAATTTTATACATAATGCTACGGGTATTTTAAGTAATTTGAACATGGTTTTGAAAAAAGGTATCTGGATTTCCGTATCGGGATACGGGTAGTGATTTTCGGATACCCAGAAAACCAAATCCGGATATAGGTAGTTCAATCAATGTCTCCGTATTGAAGAAAAAAAAATGGCTTAAGAATATATACCAGTAAATTTTTTTTATCAATAATCAATAAGCTTGATTAGTAATAGTTGGCTAAAAGACCTCCCTTGAGATCCATTAAAATCCGTACCCTTAAATACGCTGCTAAGAAATATGAATAGTGCCGAAGGAAGCTATGAAACACAATGAAAACTCACATCCGTGCCTCTGCTTACGTCATTAGGTTGACGTAAGCCCTTCTGAGGGCACGTGAGGAGGGCAGGAGACGTGTGGTGGATCGTGTGGGGCCTGTGGGGCCGCCTGAGGTGCTCCTGGCCCACTTTAAGGGTTTCGGGAGCGTTCTGTGACTATTTCTTGCAAACTTAATGACTTTTTGAGTATTTTGATATTTCTGGAAACATCTAGACACTTTATTTCGCGAAAACAGACTTCCGATGAATATCTCGGGCTAAAATTGACTTTATTTAATAAAAAGAAAAATTAATTATATAACTATCCTTTTATTAATTTATTAAAAATCAATTACTTAAATACGCGTAACATTGTGTTTAAAATTTCTCATAATAATAAGACTTTTATCAACAAATATAGCTTATACAAACACATTAAGATATCAATTGATGTTTTGACTAACTTTTGTGTTATTCCATGTATTTGAAATTCAAGTAATTATCACTAATCAAGTAAAAAAAATATAAATTTAAAAAATTTAAAAATGTTTTTTTTTTTAAAAAAAGGTTGGGTATTTTTGCCGCTAACGGCCACATGAGGGATGTTAACGGAAAAATTAACGTTTTTATGCCAGAGTCACAGTCAACGCAGGTTGGGTATTTTTGCCGCCAATTTTAAAGGTTGGGTACACGGGGGGAAGTTTGACCAAAGGTTGGGTATATTTGCCGTAATTATCCCTTAAAAAAAATGAAACATTGGGTATTTTAGCCGCGGGCGAAATAACGGAGATTTAACGGTGGGTACGTTTGGCGTTAACGGAATAAACTTTGGGTATTATAGCCACCAAAAAAAACTTTGGGTACATAATTAAGAAAAAATGAAACATTGGGTATTTTAGCCGCAGTTTACCCATTATAGAAATATTTCCGACACGATCCATGGTACATTTTTTAATATTTTCAAAATACTAACCAAAAACTACGACTTTGTTTAATTTTTTATTAGATATTCCGTTTATACATTTTTAAAAGCATATTTCGGTAAATTAGGATATGAGAACCGGAAAAGCAGCGTATTGGCAGCTTACAAGCCTTCAAGCCTTTTGGCCGGGTTTACAGGCAACTAAATTAACACTTTGGTTTCTCCTAATTAGTGATTTGACAGTTCAGGAAAAACTGTCTGATATTTACAATTTGGTCCTCAGGTTCTTGTTGGAGATATTGTTGCGGCAAAATTCATTGCACTGCGAATTTTTCTACGTTTCGAAGAAATTTGGAGTTCTACCAGAGAGGTACTCTTACCAGAAAGGTACTCTGTCTTTATTTCTTTTACAGCTTATTGAGTTTTTTAAAATTACATAAATATTTAATTTAAAAAAATGCATGTATTTATTAGACCACCAAATTGTGCACCGCACCTCAAACGACGCTAAAGCGGTTTCTCTGGTGGACACTTGAAGGACGGATATCTCATTGCGGATCAATTCTGTCAGGGTGTTGAACTCCCGTAAAACGCAAAAGATGGAGTTGTTGACGCGGTCGAGTAGTCGAATTTCACTCTTGACGACAGCCGCGATTGCAAGAAACTGGGAGACTTGCCTTGAAACGGCTTCTGCGGGCAGCGGGGTCCGACAGTGGCAGAGGCCTTGAGAAGATGGCAAGATCATTTGGGAGCGGACGACCCCGTGGTTAACGATTCTTGCTCGATCTGCTTAGACAGATATTTGAGGGAAAAATCCGGATTCATGGTACTACGTTTTGACCAATTTTAGAACAAGATTCAGATTATTTACATAATTTTATGTACTTTTTTCTTTAGAACATGACAATTTTGTACTTTTTTCTTTTACAAAACTATATCTTCCCACTTGTCATTGGATTCATCTCGTCGCAAGCTTTCCGATGATATATTATATGAGTCAATCCGATGCTCGGACAAAAAAGTTGCAGAGTTTTGATGTTTTGAAAATGAGAGAGAAAAAATAAAAATAAAAATTAATTAACCAAACACTACGTGAGAATTGATGGTTTGTTTGCACCTAATAGACATCTGAATCTTAATGGGTCATATTCAAAACTATTAAGTGCATTTGTTTTATTTTATTTTATTGTTAAAACACTTAATAGGTCTGGATAGGCTCTTATTCGGTCAGATCTTAAACAAAGTCTAAATATCATTAAGACTTATATTTTTTCTCTCTTCTCCTTATTCATTGACATGTCATGTTCTTTTCACCACTCCTCGCTTATTATGTTTGGTTATTTACAATTTGTTTTTAGATATTTTTTTCTCTTTCTTCCAATCTTCAAAACTCCGTAACTTTTTTTTTCGAGCGTCGGATTGACTCATATAATATACCGTTGGAAAGCTTGCAACGAGATGAATCCAATGACAGGTGGGAATATATAGTTTTGATGATTTTTTTAAAACGTAAAATTTGAATTTTTTTATAAAAATAAATTAAAAACCTAATAAATGAAAAATAATAATTAATTTATGGATTAAATAATTAACTAAATTATCAAATTAATTTTATCATACAAAATTATACGAATGTAACTTTTATAAATAATTTATATATATTATTTAGTGAATTATTTTCTTAATTAAAGAAATATTATTAATAAAATTATAAATTAATTAATATTATATATATATATTATTTAATATCACGAATAATATTATAAATATTTTAATTATTTTATGATATATATTGTCCCAATTTATAATAAATATAATAAATTTTATTCAATATTGTGTAGTTAAATTCAATTAAAAAAATAAAAACTACATTCAGATCTTCATTCAGATCTTATAAAACAAACACACTTAATTATCTGTCATTTAGATTCAAATGTCACATCTTATTATTCAGATGTACATTCAGATTCAGACGTCTTAATCTTAATGTAAACAAACGGACCCTTACATCTTACCGAATAAGACGTCATTCAGACCTATTAAGAGCTTTTAAAAAATATAAACAAATGCAATTAGTGTACTTAGATTTGATTCATTAAGATTCAGATGTCTATTAAGTGTGAACAAACACACCTAACAGTTATAAATTTGATAAATATATTAAATTATTTTATTCTATAAAGTGCCTGCTGTAAACTTGTATAATAGAAAAGGAAAAGAAAAAAAAAAACTAATTATAGGTTAGTCTTATCAATATTTTTATTTTCACAATTTTGAAATAACTTTGAATCTTTAATATTGTTTTAAAAGTAATTGGAAATATAAGAATTAAAGAGCTCGTTCAAATTTTGTAAGAAAAATTGTCTAAAAGAGATCATACATAATTTTTATTATGAATCTTATTGTTTATTAACTATTTGTTTATTAAGTTACATTTTTGACGATCATTAGATTGAACTCAAATAATTATACAATGAATATGTTTATTAAAAGTTAGAAGAAAATGTGTTTTACTAATACAATCTATTATTAGTAAGATCATCGGGCGCGGTATCAATGGGCGGAGGAGAACCCCGCTCCCGCGATCTTCTTGGGTCTCCTGAACCTCCGACAGTGCTAAGGTGATTTTTCTCTCCAATTGTTGCAACATGTTACATTTTTTACATGTTCTTAAGGCCTAGGCGAATCATTAGTATAAGTTTTTTTAGTATGCAATATGGTATTGCAGAAGCTACACGATATTTAATATTTATAAATAAAAAAAATAAAAAAGATAAAAAAAATGAAGATTAAGCATAAGTGGATCTACAAGGATTCATGGAAAGTGGTTTTGAAAAGGACAACTCTTGCACAACGGGCAAGATGCGGAGCAACGAAGCCAATCGACTATACACCGGCGGTGAAAAGAATGGCCGCAGAGCAGTGTGCTTTTAACGCGCTCTCTATGGCAGATTACGCAAAAATTATTTGCGCTTAACGGTGCGTCGAGAACAACTCGTTGAATTTCGTCGTCCGTTGTTGGACGAATGGCAAAGCGCGTCTCATCTTCACGGAATGCAGGTGCAGGTGGTTGGTAGGCTTGGAGACTGCGAACCATCGCACCCGCACCCTCTAAGAGAAGGTAAAGCCTATCTCCAATAACAAATTACAATATGAGAATTATTGTTCTTTATCTATAAAGATACTCTTCGTAATATATTTTTTTTTACAAATCGATGTGGGATTTTTTTTTTCATTTCAAGATTTAATAGCTAATAGTAAAATCATCGGGCGTGGTATCAATGGGCGGAGGAGCACCCCGCGCCCGCGATCTTCTTGGGTCTCTTGAACTTCCGATAATGCTAAGGTGATCTTTCTCTCCAATTGCTTTTACATATTACAAGAGCTACACAGTATTTAATATATATAAATAAAACAAGACAAAAAGGACAAAAAATTGAAGATTACATTAGGGATCTTCAAGGATTCATGGAAAGTGGTTTTGAATATATATATATATATATATATATCAACACTCTTCGATTCTTCTTTTGTCAAAATGCCAAAATTCACACTATTTGAGTATATCTTATAGGTTTTTTTTTTGGAAGATCCCGGTACGTTTGCCTATAAGATTTTAGTTTATGAAAAAAGTTGTTATAGTAAATTTTTAAGACAGCCGTTAACACTTTGAAATAAATTATGTAAAATAATAATAATAATAATAATAATAATAATAATAAGTACGATGGAATGATAAAGTTGCTTCCCACTAAGTTTAAAAAATAGGTATTATGACACGTTGTCGTTTAAGCACACCAATAAGGATAACGATTTGGTGTACGACATTAAACTGTGCTTGAGATCTAATCAGTAAGATGTCGTTTCATTTTTTGAAATTTTTGTGACATAAATACCCAATCTTGTAATAAGTGCTTTTTAGTACCCCAAAAGCCACAACATAATATTTAGGTCTAATTCCGTCCATATCCCTTTAAGGTCACATAAGCGAGCAACAAATGCACGTATGTTTTTTTTTTTTTCTTTGTTTGTTATTTTTAACATGTTCGGGCAATGTGTTATTTTTCAAAACGTGTAAGGGGGCATTTCTATCGAAAACTGAAATTTAAATGCAAATTGCTTACGAGACATTAATGTTAATTACTTAACATCTATACAAAAACTTTACGATTAATTTAAGAGACATTTCCAACTCAGCTCATGTATAAGTAGCATATGCTACATACATTTATAGTTTAATAAAATTGTGTTGAATACTTGAAGGTAATTATGAACCTTGTTTTAGGTATAGAGTCAAATTTTGTTCTTACTTGTTATATATAACGTAAGAAAAAAATGGGTGAAACTGGTTCCATAACGGGATTTCCGATGGTATAATATATTAGTACTTTTGCCGAAGTTAATCCTGTTAAAAGTTAGATACTTGTGCCACAAATATTCCAAAGATTAATGAGTCGAGTAATCAGCTTAAAAGAGCTTAATCAGACTGGAAATGTGTATCATCGTCTTCTTCTTCCTCTAAACCCGACGATTCTGATAATCTCTCTCTCTCTCTCTCCCTTAAACCCAGAATCCTCTCTCTCAGATTCATCGCCGATCGATCCAAGACTCATGGAATCGCCCATTCTCTCCCGCATTTCCATCGATTCTTCTCTCTGAGCAATCCTCGGTAAGAGCTCGCAATCTCCGTCTTTCTCTCCGTGTGCGATTCTTGTATATTTATATGTGTGTGTATATGTATATGTATATGCGTATGTGTATATGTATAGGTATTATGCGCGCGAATTCGGATTGGCACTAGGTTTTGGTGATGGGACGCAAGAAGCGAAACCACGCCGGGGCCAATGGCGGCGCTCCGAGCTCGGGCGCGGAGCCTCGCCGGAACCCTATCGACGCTTCTCCGGCGAAGGGCGAGTCTCCGGCGGCGGCGAATCAGCCGGACAAAGGCGGAGTCGACGATGCCTCGTTCGCGACGCTGAGGGCGGAGTGCGAGCGAGCCCTAGTGGCTCTGCGGCGAGGGAGCCACTCCAAGGCTCTGAGGCTGATCAAGGATATGTGCCAGAAGAACGAGGGCTCGCCGCACTACGCGCTCCTCCTGCGAGCCCAGGGCACGGTGCTCTCGAGGACGGGGGCGATGATCGACGATCAGAGCAAGAAGACTCGGCATTTGAGGAGCGGCTTGGAGGCGGCTCGGAGGGCCACTGAGCTGGTGCCGGACTCGATCGAGTTCTCTCATTTCTACGCGAGCTTGCTGCACGATGTGGCGATCGATGCGAAGGAGTTCGAGGAAGCAGTGAAAGAGTGCGAGCGAGGGCTGGCGATTCAGAACCCGATTGATCCTGCTAAAGATGTTATTCCCGAGGAAGGCCAGCAGAAAGCTCCGACCGCGGAGGCACGGATCGCGCAGGTACAGAGTGACATGAGAAGCTTGATTCAGAAATCGAACATCGGTTCGATTTCTTCGTGGATGAAGAATTTGGGGAACGGAGACGAGACTTTCAGGCTGATTCCGATACGAAGGCTTGACGATCCAATGGAGATGACCAGGCTGGTCCAGGCCAGGAAACCTAACGAGATTAAGAAGGCCGTCAAGACGCCGGAAGAGCGAAGAAAGGATATTGAAGTTCGTGTTGCCGCCGCTAGGATAATGCAGAAGAACGGCGATGCTCCACAACTGAAAGTTGGATCAGATTCGTCTGCGTTTTCTGCTCCCAGAGTCAGCGAGAGACGAAAGTCGTCGATCAATGCTAGGAAGAAAGGGTCTTCATCCGAAAGGAGAGACTTTGTCCGGTCATTTTGGGATTCCACAAGCGTTGAAGCGAAGAAGGAGTTGCTTCGGATCAACGTTTCTGACATGAGGGAACTTTTCGGTTCGTCCAAGGACGGTTCGGCTAACGAGGTTTTATCGGAAGCGTTGTTGTTGGCCGAGACTAGGAGAACATGGAAATTCTGGGAGTGCTGCAAGTGTGATGAAAGGTCTGCAGATTCAGTGACTCATATGCGTCACATCTTGAGCGAGCACATAGAGACGCTCTTGCCCAAATTGCAGGCTGTAGTGCCTCAGATTGTTGATGACGGGTGGGCCGAGATGCTTCTTAACGGTTCTTGGAAACCGTTTGACATGTCAGCTTCTGTAAAGATGCTTCTGAATCCGTCGAAATGTAAAGAAACCGAGTCTGCGGAGGATTTCTGTTTGGCTGATCATATTGGAGATTTCAATGACAATATCAAAGGAAGGTGGGGCTATTCAACTGAGAAGGGAAATTATACCGATTATAATTCCGAGAATACTAACCACGAGAAAGGGTCTGTTCCACACTCTCTGATTGAGAGCTGGCCTGTCAGCGACGACTCCGAGCGTGCGAAGCTTCTAGAAAAAATTCACTCTGTGTTGGAGGTGCTTATCAAGCATAAGTGTCTTGCAGGAAGCCATCTTACAAGGGTGATACAATATACGATCAACGAGATACGGAGTATTCCTTCGGGCTCCCTTCTTCTCAACCATGGCATAGATCAAACACCGACGTGCATTTGCTTTTTGGGAGATGCCCGGCTAAGGAATATTCTTAAATTCTTGCAGGATCTTTCGGTTGCGTGTGGTTTCGGTAGACATCCTAATAAAAACAGTAACGCGATTGAGGATGCAAATACCGTGAACCAAATAACCGAGAGTACGCAGAATATTGTACTCAGTGCCGACTCATCAGTCCTGCTTCTTGATGAAGATTTGCTATCTGCTGAATCCAATTCTCTCAATGTGGATTCCGGTGGGCTTTTGTCCTGGATATTTGGAGGCCCAACGAGCGGCGAAGAATTGGCTTCATGGGAGCGCACTAAAGAAGAGAAAAAACGTCAAGGAGTGGAAATCTTTGAGATTATTGAGAAGGAGTTTTACCATTTACAGAACCTCTGTGAGCAAAAATGCGAGCATTTGAGCTACGATGAAGCGTGGCAAGCAATAGACGATCTGTGTGCTGAAGAACGTAGACAAAGGGAAAATTCTGAGGATTTTCTCCACCAAAGCTTAGATTCTGTTCTGAAGAAGCGAAGAGAGGAGCTTCTTGAGAGAGAAAATGATGAGATGTTCCCGAACAGCCGTGTTGAATCTGATGTGATATCACGTGTTATGAAGGAAGTGGAAAATACTAGTGTCAACCAATACGGTCTTCAGGAAACGTATGGTGGTATGAATTCCCAGTTTTGTGATCTAGAATCTGGTGAAGATGAGGATTGGAGAGCTAAGGACTACTTGCAGCAAGTGGACAACTGCATAGAAGCTGTGGTACGAGCACAGAAAGAAAACTTACACGTAGAGGTCGGTTTTTATTATTTATGATTTCTAGTTGAGAATACATATTTTATCATCGATTGACGCTTGATCAGAATTCCTTATTTCTAATTTTCGCAGCTCAGCAAAGTTGATGCCAAGCTATTGCGTAGTGTCACGTTAATGCAGCAGTCGGAACTTAAGCTCGAGCCTATTTCAGCCCATGATTTTCGGTCAATATTGTTGCCTCTTGTGAAGTCGTATCTTAGGGTTCGTACTTTGAATGGACTAAGGAATTTGACCATGTTCTTCACCATTTCTTCCTTGACCCGCGTTTGCTTTTGCTATTCTCTTACAGGCACATCTAGAGGATTTGGCTGAAAAATATGCCACAGAAAAGTCTGATGCAGTGAGAGAAGCCCTTTTAGCAGAGCTTGATCGTGACTCCGTTAAAGCAGCCAAAGGAGGAGACAATGCGAGACAATCTCAGGAGAAAACAAAGGACAAAAAGAAGCAGAAAGACAATAAAAGAGCTAAAGATTTAAAGGTTTTGAATATTTTTTCCGGTGCCGTTTCTTTGCCTGTGATGCTGTTGATATATTTTTAAGTGAGCAATTACTTTGTAGGTTACTGGTGTTTCTTCAGTACAGTCGTTTCCTGACGAGGATGATGAGTCGATGTATGTTACTGCTTCAACCATGGATTCAAATATTAGCAATTTCGGTAGTTGCTAAAATTCACGTCATGGTGGAGTTTGATTCGTTTTTATTATACATTTATCTCTATTTGCAGTTACGTTCCCGTTGCATCAGATGGCGATGATCCAGATTCAGAGATTGGTGTATCTGCTAACGGTGAAGACGTAGAACGACACGAGGCGGAGCGTAGACAAAAAAGTGAATTCGAAGAAGAGGAGAGGATGCTCCAAGAAACTTTGAATTATCAAATGCGAATGGAGGAGGAGGCTAAACTTAAACAGGTCTCGGAAAAAAATAAGAAAGCTTGTCTCGAGAAGGCGACAAAGCAGATTGGTGGTTTAAGTCTAGACAAGGATTTTAAACCTTCTATACAGGTAAGCATCATTAGGTTTTGAGTTTTGTTTCTAGTTTCTTGGTTAAATAATTGGATTAGTTTTTGTGTATTGTTGGATATGATCATCTGAAAAGAATGTTACGATTTTATGCTTTGCAGGAGGACTCGTCAAACAATCCAAATCGAACAGATTATCATTCTACATCAAGAGTGAAATCTTCTGATGTTTCTACTGCTCAAACAAGTAGCGACCATCAGACCAAAATTCAAGAAGGTTGGTACATATTAGTTTTGATTCATCGAATTGGATTTGAGAATGCTTCTAATTAGAAGGCGATATGAGATATTTTTTTTATTGATCAGGATCAGGCCTTATTAATGGTGGAGTTGCAGAGGATGGTCATTCGCATGTTGATCGACGATCAGGGAAAAAAGGCAGAAGGCAAAAGAATTCTCCAAAACTAAATGATCGCCAAAGTCCGGTCTTCTTGTCACCGAAGGGCAGCGTTGAAATTGGGAGTACGGAGCCTGAGACTGGCTTAAAAGAAGGTGAAAATCCCACAGCTCGTAGGGACACCAGTAATATCATGAATTAACTGGCTAGTGAGTCATTTTTTTGAGACGGTCGGGCCCAGTTAGTGCCAATTTATATAATTCTGTTTTTAGGGAGTTTTAGTTTTTGCCTCTTAAGTTCGAATAGTTGTTTTTAAAATTATTTTATTAGTTGGATTTGGTCAAATTATCCTCCTTCAACTGGTTGATTTTTCTGCTAACAATTTTGAGCAGTTTTTTTATAGCAATTTTGTCTATATGATTTTCGCCTTTCTGTAGGGTTTTTAGGGGACTGAAGTTGGCCATATATAGCTGGCCCCACGAGGAATAAACCGTTAAGCAAAAATTTAGTCAATAGTTCTCTGTTTCTGTTTTTGTTTTGTTTCTTGAGACAGCAAGAGAGAGAAATTGAACTCGCAAGGCGGGTTCAAAATTTTTGTTACAATCACTAAAACAAGACGATGGAAGTTTCAGGATTAACAGGATTTCACCATGAATTGCTAGTCCCATCTAGATCCGAATCTCAGGGACATAACGTATTTGCAGAGCATCTCAAATTTACTCATTGTTGCGGTTTATTTAACAAACTTAACCTTGGTGCACTTCGCCCCTTGAAATTTTAGAAGTGCACCTTGACATTTTAGTTTGGTACACTTTGTCCCTTGAAATTTTAGTTCGGTGCACTTTGTCCCTTGAAGACTTTTTTTAGTGCAGAACACCCCTCTTTTGTCATAGAAAAAATCATTTCCGTGTGACTTCTCAAAGGGTAAACGTTAAACCATTACTAAAGATATTATTAACTTTTAGTGAGGATTTCAAAGTTAACTTATCGCCGTTAACGATTTGTATTAATTTTATAACAGATGGGGTGTTTTGCACCATAGTAAAAGTTTGAGTGGGCAAAGTGCACCAAAATAAAATTTCAAAGAAATTGCACCAAAAAAAGTTCACGGGTAAAAATTCAAGGGAGTTTCAACAATCCGGCTCTTTACTATATCCCTATTACAACTAAAATTACCAAAATGTTTTTAACATATTCATTTACAACTCTTAATATTTCTCCAGCATTTCTCTGTAAGAAATAAGTTGAGTTTTGTTATTTCTTGATGTGAATTAAGTTAATCCCTTATTAGGCGACAATGAAGCAACGTCGTTGAGACAGCTACAAGCAGAGGATGATGACGAAGAATGGTTCCAAGCTGAAATAAAAAAGGCTTTGCAAGTAAGCCGCGGTATGCTCTCTAACATGCTTTAAAATCCTGTTACGAGGAATTCGTTGAGTGATTGAATGCATGTCTAATCGCACTTTACACATCAAGACATCTTAATATTTGTTGTAAGATTTTGTGTAACAATTAATATGGGAAGTTGGAGATCACAAAATACAAGCAGACGGGCCGTCGTAGATAATTTTGAGTGTGTATTTACTTTATTTTTCCGAATACAGCATCATTATGATTTTTTATAACAACCAGGCTAAATAGACTACTTTTTTCTTCTTATTTGAAAACATGAATAGTTAACTATTATGTTTTCGATGTGGCTGTTAGGTACTATAACTTTATCTGCCAAGTCGTATTTTTTTTGTATTTCCAAGCCCTTATCATGACTTTGCACCGTTCCACAGACTTCCATGCACATACAAAAATTCCTTCTGTTTCAAGTTCGACGACACTGCCAAGGATTTCTGGAGGAGCAGATAACAATGAAGCTGTAACGAATAACGGACAAGTGAACAATGAGAAGGGTGACGGTGATGTGTTTGGTGCTGGCTTAAGCAACGAAGTTGGTGAATATAATTGCTTTTTAAACGTTATTTTACAGGTGGGTAATATTATCATATACATATGCCAAATGATTTTACATTTTTTTACAATTGCGATATGACTCGGACAGATAATCAAAGAGAAATGAAAAATACGGTCTCTAATTCGAGAGTTAGACTAGTAAAATTCTCCCAAGGGTGCTCAATAGGACTTTCCACTGCTCAAACATGAAAGCTTGATTAGGCGTCTATACATAGGATTAAAACCCTAGTCCTTATTTATTGTCAAATACCCCCAATATCCTTATTTAATTAGACTATCTAAATACGTATTTAAATAAATATAAATTAAGTGTAACGAATGGCTTTCTGAACAATATTTTCTTTTGTTTGTGAGCTCAGTCGTTATGGAACATAAAACGGTTCCGAGACGAGGTCATGCTGAGATCAACTTTAGGGCATATGCATGTGGGCGATCCTTGTGTCGTATGTGCATTGTACGACATATTTTGTGCGTTGAATGTTGCATCATCGGTGGATACGAGAAGAGAAGCCGTAGCTCCGAAATGTCTTCGAGCGGCTTTGGGCAGCCTCAATCCCCAAAGTCATTACTTTCAGGAGGTAATCTAACTTCTAATAACCGTAGAAATGTAGAATTCAGGGACTATAGTGTAAATAGTGATTATATTCAATTAATTAGGGCAATTATTTATAATATGTTAGTTTCCTTCTGCATTTGAGTTCGTTTCAGTTAATTATTATTATTGATTTTATTAGCAAGCAATTATGTGTATAAGATGGAATTCAATTATGATTATTCATAATTTTAAATCAGTATCCAAAGAACTACAATAACTTCGTTTAGACAGTGTAAAATAGCATACTTTCCCTGTACGATATTCTGGTGGACCTCCAGGAAAGGGTTCCACTGGTTCTAAACCCGCGACGAGGTCCACGATTTGCTGTAACAGTAAACTAAAGTTTAATACGGTAGAAATATATAGTTATAATAGAGTAAATAGCAATTATATCGAACTAGCTATTGTAAATAAAGTTAATTAGTTACTTTCCTTCAGGTTAATTATTATTCTCCATCTCTTATTAGCAGCTGATTATAAGTATAGCTGTAACTCCATTATTGATTGATTATATTCAGAAATCATTGAAAAAAAAAAACATCTAACCATTGTCACCATTTTATACGGTCATGATTACATATATTTCTTAATATAACATTTGCAATTGCAGGCTCAGATGAACGACGCCTCTGAAGTATTGGAAGTGATTTTCAAAAGTCTTCACCAGTCATTCGCTCCATCCTCAGGCTCTTCCGACACTAAATCCGTGTCAAACAAATGTAGGGGATCATGGGACTGCGAAAATAAGGCTTGCATCGCACATTCCATATTCGGAATGGACATATTCGAACGCATGTATTGCTACAACTGTAAACTGGAGTCAAGGCATCTCAAGTACACGTCCTTCTTTCACAACATAAACGCCAGTGCTCTCCGAACCATGAAGGTTTCTATATAAAATAATATGACCCTTTTCAATTATACTGTCATGAACCGCGATTTTATCGAATTTATTTGAATTATTTAGTTATGTTTAAGGGTTAAGTTGTGCGAAAGTCTGGTGGTACACTAAGCTTTAATATTAGATTCAAGTTTTATTTGATAAATCGTAGAAAGTGTATTTCACCGGTTCTCGACATATATCTGATGAGTAATTTTATTTTCCTCAACATATTTTTATTTATTTTTATCAGGTGATGTGTCCCGATACCTCTTTCGAGGAGCTCTTGAATCTTGTCGAGATGAATCACCAGCTGGCGTGTGATCCCGAGGCTGGAGGGTGTGGGAAACCGAATTACATCCACCACATTCTCCAATCTCCGCCTCATATTTTCACCACGGGTTAGTTCATGGATCTTGGATTATAGATGAATAATTGGCAGAAATGCCCCCTGAATTTTGCATGCTTGTGAATTTTACCCTTCAACTTTGATGCTCCTTGTACTTCCAAAAAGTAGCAGTTTGCGCCCCTATGCATTAAAAAATTACAAAAAACGTTAGTTGGTTCATCTAACGTTTTCAATATGCTAGAAGTCAGGTTATTAAAAAAGTAGCCATTGACGGATATACCCTCAACCTCAAACAAGTTACGTGCTGCGCAAAAGTTAATTTTTTGTTTTGTCATTTTTAAAGATTAGCGGGGTATTGTGCTGCTTTTTTAAAGTATTGGAGGCATTGCTTTCAAAAACTAAATTTCAGGGGACAAACTGCTCGGCGACATGCTAGTTTCATGGTTCATTACTGCCAATTAATCAATTGAATCCATGTGGCTGCAATTAAAAAGAGCTAATTTAAACGTTGTTACATCGTTTTGCAGTTGTTGGTTGGCAGAATGCTAGTGAAAATGTTAACGATATAACATCGACATTAGAAGCTATCGATACAGAAATCGACATTAGTGCCCTTTATCGCGGTCTAGACCCGATGGCCAAGCACGCCCTGGTCTCGGTGGTATGTCTATCAGCATCGACCTTCCTTTTAATCATTTTATGATGAGTTTTCGGTCTTTTGATATGTGCACAAATGACCGTCGGAATAAGAAAACTTTAACATATAACCACTGCTATCTAAAATTGTTACGTATTTGGCTTTTTGTTTTTCATTTTTTATGCTATTAAGCTAACAAAGTTAGGGGTGAAAATGTCATTTTGAAAATGTATTTAAAAATGAAAATATTTAATGGCTGTTAATTTTCCAAATTAGAATATCTTATAGAAATTAAATCATAGTAAATTATCATAACAAGTCAATATAAACCATGTTATCATGTTATGATAATATATTATAGTATTAATACCTATTTAGTTAGATATTCTAATCTATAAATAAACAAAGAAGAGCCGAATAGAGTTGTACATGCAATATTCTGATGCACAGGGCAGCACATTTAAATTTTATAAGGACCATTTGTGCAAAAAAAAAAACTTTAAATAAGTTTCATGTAAATAGTTATTAATGCATATAGTTTTCAACCCTCAGGTTTGCTATTATGGGCAACACTACCATTGCTTTGCCTATAGCCGTGATAACGGAAAATGGATTATGTATGACGATAAAACCGTCAAGGTGAGTTTTTATCATTACTTTGAATCCCGTTTTTCATTGAATTCCGTCTTGAAGTTACATTATTGTTCTCCGTGCCAATTATTTTAGGTCATTGGAAGCTGGGCCAATGTTCTTGCAATGTGCGAGAAAGGGCATTTGCAGCCTCAAGTTCTCTTCTTCGAGTCCGTTAACTAGATTTTGGGTAAATCCGGTCACGTTAATCCCTGCTTAACTCATCCTCAAGACGAATATACTTACAAAACGGGTCTCCGACGGAGACAAAACTAGTTTCAAAGACGGCAAGAAATATTAAACGGGCTCTCTGAGAAGGCAAAAACGATTTTGTAGAAGTCACGAGTCGCGGTGTAAAGTTCAGTGTTGTATATCGGAGTTTTTTTTTTTTAAAGGCAGAGCAATCGGGAAGAAAGAATCACGTTGTAGAAATATTTTCCAGTGACGGTTTTTTCAGAAGAGGAAAGATAATAATACAAGGTCGTAACGGCAGTGATTTGTGACGTAAAATACGGAGCGCTTATAACGGGGGAAATTAGGTAAAGGAAGAAAAAAGAAATATATATATAAATATTTCTCCTTGATGTGTTGTAGTCTATAATTGTTGAAAATCCCATGAAAATTTTGGAGAAGTGTAATGTACAGATCATAGTATGGTCTATTCAGACTTTTAAACACAATATTCTTGATTTTTGATGAAAATTACTTACTCTCTGCAATTATGCTTGCTTATTATAATAATGCCATTTTTTGCTAATATTTCTCTTGATTTCTATTTTTTTTTTCCGGGGGGTTGAAATGTTTTTAATGGCATCTTTTTTCACGATTGAGATTCTCATTGTTTATATTTTACTGCTCAAAAGTTTGAGTATTTATAATTGATTTAATAGAATTTGGAGTGTGTAATATTGGATATTTATGTCACTATTAGTTTGTTTGGGGTGTATTTAATAGAGAAATTGCACCAAATAGCCAATTTGAAACATAGGTTTAGCAAAATAGCCAAACTTTGGTTAATTTTGTAAACTAGCCAATTAACATGAGGTGGCATTTTAATAATATTTTTTATTCCTGTAATACCCTTTAATTAATCATTTTATATTACAATTTTCGTAATTAATTAAAAAAGTAATTAAATTTTCAGCACAAATCAAGCTGTAACTAATTGTGCACAAATCTTGGAATTAATTACCAATTTTGAATCTTTATTCATCAATCTTATTTCTCTTTCTCTCTCTCTCTCTCTCCTTCATCGCCACTCACGACGCGACGCGTCGCGACGCCTACAGTGCGAGTCGCGACGCGTCGCGATTCACGCGGCAAAAGTCGCGATTCGTCGCGACGAGGAGGGGAAATCGCGACGACCAGGGGCTCGATCCGCGCACTTGATCGTGTGGCTGAGATTACGCCACGTCATCGATCCGAGGGGAGTGAAAAGTTGTGTTTGTTGGTGGCGAAAATAACACAATTTTTACCCGAAATTTATTCTCCAACCACAATTATTACCCACTTTACTCGAATTCCAACCCTAAAATTTCAAATTTCAATATTTTTTCACCCACTTTCTCCTCACAATTATTCACCCACTTCACCCACCACAATAATTATTCACCCACCCCACCCTCTCCTAAAACCCTATAAATACCACCTCTTCCTCCCTCATTTCCTCACCAACAATCTCTCAACTCTCTCTCAAATTCTCTCAACTCTCCAAGTTTTTTCCACTCTCAATCTCCAAAGTTCCAAAGTTATAAAGTTCCAAAGTTCCAATTTTCTAAATTCCTAAAGTTCTATCATTATGTCTCGAAGAAGCGGCGGTAGTTCCGGGGGTCGAAGGGCGGCCAGGAATTTGCAACCCCAATTTCTACAAGGGGGAACATCAGAGTCTTGTCCCGACGGCTACATTCCCGTTAGGCTACCGACAGAAATATTCCCTTCCCCTCACAATCCAGATTATCCCGACGATACAGTACGGTCTCTAAGACATAGTCTAGTCCGGGCGGTGGCCCAGCACCACGCCAATCCCGACCGTGTGCCCCAAGAGTTGTTCGACGCGGTGGCTCAATGTAGGGGGGAAATAACGATCCTTTTTTCAATCTCATGTTACGGGAAGGTGCCGAATACGGAGCTCAAGGTCCCGAAGGTGCCGATCCCAACGAACCTCAAGGTCCCGAAGATGCCGATCCCGACCAAACTCAACGTCCCGACGATGCCGATCCCGACGACTATCAAACGCCGCCCTCGATCCGTGGTTCAAATATCGGGGTGTACAACCGCGGTTCTCCTCAACCTTCCAATCAAGATAGCGGTGAAGCCTTCGTTGCCCGTCCTCGACGAAGTCGACGTCCTTCTACCGGGTAATAACCTTTAATCCTTTTTTTATTTCATTAATTATTAATTTTTTATTAATTAATAAGTTAGTACTTAATAATAAATAATAATTAATAAGTAATAAGTAATAAATAATAATTAAAAAAATAATTGAAAAAAATAATTAATTTTTAATAATTAATAATTATTAAATAATAATCACTTGAAAGTCTTAGTATGCTCTGTGGTTGCGGTTCCGACTGATCTTCCACATCAGAAACGATTTTCTTGAGATTTAATTATCATTTAATCATATTATCTTAATTAATTAATTTCGTTTAATTTTTTTTACGATAAATATTATAGTTTAATTATTTTAGTTTATTTAATTAATTTGTCACGTATCTTGAAAGTCTTAGTATGCTCTGTGGTTGCGGTTCCGACTGATCTTCCACATCAGAAACGATTTTCTTGATATTTAATAAGTTAACGGGATTAAAAATGGTAATTTGTATGTGTGGTGATTATTATAAAGTTCTTAATGGAATACGGTGTCTTAGAAAGATTGGTTTTTAAATAAGGTTTGCTTTGCAATCTCCTCCAAGCTAGCCTGGGAACCTCGGGGAGTTCTGTCTAGAAAAGCTTGGGCATAAAACGAGATCATAGCATCCTTTCCAGTCGATCTGGCCGTGGAACCTCGGGGAGTTCCGTCAAAAAGAGCTTGATAATGATTTCCACACATAGAAAATACCATTTTTAATTTCGTTAACTCTTTTAATTAACTATATGAAATTTAATTAATTAATAGGATTAATATTAATATTTAATCCATGTAAAATTAATACCCATTTTTATTTTGTTAACCTTTTTTCTCCCGTATATTTTTAATAGGGAAAGTCCTCCTGCCTTGTTGTGGGGACGACCAAACAAAGCGAAGGTGTGGGATTATTTTCACGAGGAACGACGGGTGGAGAACGGTGTTCGAATCAAGATCGCCACGTGCAAGAAGTGCCATGAAACCCTCGATGCGTTGGGGGACAAAGGAACCGGCTACTTGACGCGACATAAGAAAGCGTGCTACGGAGACGGTAACGAGGTAAAAACAGCACAGGTAAGTGCTCTTACCACCGAAAATTTACGGAAATGGACCCTCGAGTGGTTACTGTCTACGGGCGCACCGATGAGTTTGGTGGAAAACCCTGCACATACACAATATATGCAAAGGGTTAATCCGTCTTACGAACAGTTTTCCCGTACGACGTATACCAGGGACATGGAAAATGCTTACAAAATGCAAAAAAATTATTTGGTCGATTTTTTCAAAATGTCCAACATTAACGTTGCTTTTACCACCGACTTGTGGAGCGGTCCGAGTCTTAACGACTATTTGAGTCTGACCGCCCATTACGTCGACGAGAATTGGGATCCATGTCAAAAACTTTTAAACATGTCACCATTCGAGTGTCGCCATACCGGCAAAAACATTTCCGATAAATTAATAGAATTATTCAATGATTGGGGTTTGCAAAATCGTATCATTTCTATTACGTTAGACAATGCCGCAAACAATAACGCCGCTATTACTATCTTAGAAAATAGTTTGCCCGGTTCTCCTTTTCGTAATATTTTACATCAAAAATGTGCTTGTCACATCATTAATTTAATTGCTAGAACGGGGGAACGAAATATTTCAGGGCACGTTGACAAAATACGCGGCGTTGTCGATTGGATCCGGCATTCTCAAACCACCGTTAGGTGGAGACGATTTTGTAAAGAGCACAATCATAAAGCTAATAAGTTTGGTTTAGACAACAATACACGATGGAACTCTACATATCTAATCCTTTCAGTTGTTTGTAGACAGAGATTACCGTTAAGCGCTTTCCTCCTCACCGAACTAGAGGCCTCGGAGCGGATCACGGAGGCAGAATGGGAAATGGCCCAGAAATTCACCCAATTCCTTAAACCTTTTTACGCTGTTACTTTAAATTTTTCAAACCAAAGACAACCTTCCTTGAATCATGGTCTTTCGGGTCTTTACGAAATTACAAACACTTTTTCTGAATTCGCAAATGACCCTGTTATTTCGCCCATGATTGAGGGAATGGTTGCAAAATTCAAAAGTTATTGGGATCCACCCCCTTTTTCGTATTGTTTCGGTGCTATCTTGGATCCCCATATTATGTTTACGTTCGGGCCTTTGATGTCAGCAATCGGGACAAACTTAGGGGTGGATTACACTGATTATATTAAGGTTGTTAATGAAGCTTTTTATGAACTTTACAGTGAATACGACCGACGGTTCCCACAGTTCAACGTGGAGGCGGAGCAAAGGGCTGTTATGGAAAGCCCAACCAAGACCGGCCTAGCATTTGTCCGGAGACTGAAGCAAATACTGGATCGCGGAGAAGCATCGGGATCCGGTACGCCACCGGCACGAGCGGAGGAAACGGACGGTGCCCCGCAAGAACTGAAGCGGTACTACGGCCTGCGGATCGACGAGGACTCCGTCGAGTTCGATGTGATTGGATGGTGGAAGAATCAACGGGAAAGATTCCCGATATTGGCGAGAATGGCGAGGGATATACTGTCCATCCCCATTTCCAGCGTTGCTTCGGAGAGCGCGTTCAGCTCGGCTCAGCATATAATCGACGACCGGAGGGCGTGAACAACTCCCACAACTCCCACACACCTCGAGCAAGCGGTGGTGTTGAACGATTGGATGTTCCGCAACCCCACCATCGCCCAACGGTCCGAGCCAACCGACCTAGAGCTTATGACGCAAAGGTTTAACGACTGGTTCCCCGAGTGACGCAATGTAAACGCCAATATGATGTGCTCTTTCCTCTCTTGGTTTTATGTCCCTAAGGAGGGTTTTTCAAGAGAGATTTTAGTGAGGCATCTTGTAATATTTACACTGAATATTTACAACTTCTTCCACCATATTGTAATATTCACAATGAATAATACAACTTTTTTTTTTAATATCTTGTTTTATCATATTTACTTATTTGTTTTAGAATTTTAATAATTATTAATATGGTACACATTAATACTTATTAACATATATTACAACTTAAAAATTAACTTATAAATTAAAATTAATAATATGTTACACAATAATAACATACTAAAATATTAATTTTGAAATAAATAAAGTTTAAATAATAAGTTTACATAATTTAATACTTAAATTCGGATAAAAACTAATAAAATTAAACATTGGAAACAAAAATTAACTTTTGCCGCAGCCCTTTTTTTGGTCCTTCCTCGCTAAATCGCGACCACGTCGCGACGCATCGCGACCAGCCAAGCCACGACGCATCGCGACGTCCCTGCTCGCGATTTTGGCGACTTTTGTCGCGATCGGTCGCGACGAAGGCGCGTGCAGCTCTAGATGTGTGATACTTTTACCAAGGAAGTCTCAATTAAGTTGTATGTTTTTTTTGTACCGTGTAATATATATATATATATATAGACTTTGACCCGAGTGGTAGACTCATTTTGCCTAACCCCGTAGATTGTTTGGGCTAAGCAAAGACTAGGCAATCCACGGGATTGGTTAGCCCGCTTTTTGTCGGGGCCACGGGTACTAGTGTGTGATGGGTGGGCGAGTTTGTGTGCCGTAATGCAATTAAACCCAAAACCACTTAAATATCTTAAAAAATATATTTTTTTCTTTTACTTATTTACATAAATAATTTTCTCATATATACGTAAAGAATACATCAATATATAAAAAAGAAAAAAAAATGAAACAAAATTGATCAAATCAAATCAAGCGGGCAAAACCACCTATTTCGAAAATGTCCCCGTATAGCTTGCCCCATAACCACATTCAGGCGCAGCTACCCGCGCTTCAAATTAGAAGGGCTTATCGGGAATCAGTTCGGGCTTGCCAAGTCCGCCCGACAGGAATGCTCTTCGGCTCTAAAATTAAGGTAAATAATTCTCATTTCATTAGAAATGTGAATGCTCATCATTGGGTACATGACAAGGGCATATTTTGGGTGAGGCAAAAAGGGAAGGCAACAAAGTTCATTGGATTCAAATATTGTATTGTATTTGTGAATAAGAGAACAATAAAATGTTTTTTTTTGGGTTGATCAAAGCTAGAAAAGACCATTTGGTACCTTTTTCTCACCACTTTATCAGATTTTTTTATATACATTGGAGACATTGATTAAAGTGGGAATAACTGTAAAAGCTTTAATTTTTTAATATTCATCAACCCATTTAATTAGGATTAAATCATTTTATTTCCATGTGTTTTACATAAAATAGGTCTAGACTTTAGAGGAATATGCTTGTCTAGCTAGGGTTTACACACACATGTACACTTTAGTATAGGAAGTCAAGAACCGGAATATTTTGGTTCCGAATTTTATTAAAATTATATTTTTTATAATAATAATAATAATAAAAAAACAGAATCCGAACCGAATATTATCCTATATTTATTAAGTTAGACGCACAAAAAAAACGTCCCTAAGATGATTTATGAGAAAATGCTTCAAATATATAGTTCTTGCTAAATATCACAATAGAGTAAAACTAAATTTAAACAATATGAATTCTAATTCATGTCTATGCTCACAGAACCCAATGTTCTTGACTATAAACATAACATAATATTGCATCGTTATAGTATATAATAATAATAATAATAATAATAATAATAATAATAATAATAATAATAATAATAATAATAATAATAAGTAGTCATTTATGTTGAAAAATTAACAAAGCATGCCAATAAATAGTTCCCGATTAATTTTGTCAAAAGAATCTTGGGAAAATATCTCCATCAAAAGAGGACTTCATTAATGTAAAAGAAATGAAAGAAATTAGATCCGTCCGCTTGAGCTTTTGGAATAATTGTACACAAAATCATTTCGAATATTACATTTTGTTTTACATAAAAACAAAAGTATAAAATAAATTTTGTGTTTAAATCATGAACATGACAATCGTACGTGTGAAACTGTCAAAGCTGTCAAAGATCAAATATTTATAGTGAAATGAAAAAAAAAAAAAAGAAGCCATACATAAAGATTTATAATACACAGTACAAGGCAATTTTAACCATTGTAGAAAGTTTACACGGCGCTAAAATATCTTCGCGTAAAATGCCATTGTTGTAGCGAACACGGTTTAAAAAGTTTCGTCGCGGAGGACGGTGAGATTTGCTCGACAATTATTTAATCTAACTGTCATGCAAATTCCTTTCTCGCCATGAAGAAAACATTGTGACGATAAGTGGAAAGTCCGTCGTTGAAGCTACAATTCGTAGTAGTGATAGTATATTCAGTACGATCCTAGCTCCCATAATTGAGTATTTAAACTTATATATACAAATATAGGTCAATTTCAAACACAGTCATACACAAAATTGAAAAATGTTAAGAAAGATATACCATGTAATAAGAAAAAAAAAATATACTTATTAAACGTTTGTTAGGTTTATTAATTATCCTAATATTGATCATAAGTCATAACATAATATATTAGGGTTCATCAGAAACAAACTAGTACACAGAATATCTCTGAGGAAGATAACAAACCCTAGTTAGCTGAGAATAATGAAATCAAGTGACCAAAAATTTGCTGTTATATATATATATATATATAGATATACACACAAATATATATGTATATATATACACATATATACTCACTCGTCATGAGTGGTACGGAATTACTTAGCTGGTTTGATCAGGAGAAATATAATTGCATATTCTTTCACGAAAATGGCAAGAGAATTTATTACATGGTCCAAATAAATATGTTTCTTAATCTATCTTTTCAATTAAAAACTACCCAAAAAAGAAATAACTAGAGACCAATTCCAAACGACACTCAAATACATATCCATGTCAAAGCTTTCAAGAAACTAATTACTAAAATTAATAGAATTGAAATATTATTGCACGCCATTATATTCTTTCTGCAAAAATATTAGGACTTAATAATATTCATATGATGATTGAACAGAACAAGCAAGTGATGATACATATAGTAATTAAAAAAAAAGATAATTAAGAAACAAATAATAATTAACTTTGACAAGGGGGTGAAGATCATAAACAAACTCCCACATGTACCATAATTTCCCAAGAAAATAAGGAAATAATAATAAAAATATGTGAAAAAAAACTACAGATATTAAAAATGATAATTTGCTTGATGATATATGATATGATCATATATATATCTAGCAAATGATCGGACCAAGATGCTTGATTCCCCGTGAGTGATCTAAGCTTTTTTTGCTCTTGTGAAGAAACATATAAAATGTTTCTTCAAAATCAATGATATATTCTGAATATATATCACCAATATCAAAAGCTAGGGTTTCTGAATAACCTTCTGTTCTTCTTCTTCTTCCTTTTCTTTTTCTTCTTGTTCTTCTTCTTGGTCTTCTCTATTTGAGCTTGTTCTTGGTGAGGGTCATGATAATGGAGGATTATCATGATGATGATCATGATGGTGGTGGGTGGTGATGATGATGATGATAAAGGAATAATAATAGGGTTTGGGAGTGATGAAGTGGGTAATGATGATATTGGTTGAAGAGAGAGAGAGAGAGTCTGACCAAAAATGGAGAGAGAGACTAAAAATTAGGGTTTGAGAGAGAGATCATGATGATTGCTTTGGGTTGAAAGTTTATAACACAACACTTATCCAATGTGTAATATTCCTCTCTCTCTCTCTCATGTATTAGCTAGGTATAGCTTTTGTTCCTAAGAGAAATTACCTTTCTTCATGTTTGTAAATAAAAGCTATATATATATATATATATTGTAAAAAAAAATGAGTCTTTTTTAGTACAACATAAATTCTAAGGTTTTATTATTTCACTTTTTAAAAATTTTGTCAACTTTTTTTATTTAATACAATTTTAAATGTGCCGTTAAGCCTTAAAAACATACTATTTTTTTTAATTATTAAAATCAAATTTTCTTTATCTCTATTTTCAAATATTATCAAGTTTTTTAGCAATACGTAACTGAAATTTTAGAGAAAAATAAAATAATGCACAGTAAAAACTTTAATTGTAAAAATAAATTAAGCTTATGCGATCATCACAAAAACCAATATATTACGGTGCTATTAACCCGAATATATATATATACTTTGCAATAATAGTAATATAGTTTACTAATATTCCGATTTAATCAGGAATTAAATGGTTATTTATCTTGTGATGAGACATCAAAAATCAAAACTATATATGTTTATCTTATTAGTTGACATTCTCAAGGGACATTGTGGGAGACAATTCGCCAAAAAAACATCATCATATATATCATAGTGGATTATTTAATATTTAGATTCATGATTTGATATTCTCATCTTTATTTTCAGACATGTATATATATGCATGTCTATAAAATTATAGTGTTTAATTATACAATAATTATTTATAGCAATTATCTTTTTGAATTATTTTCCATTTGAGTACAGTAAAAGACTTTTTGTGAAGTATTGATAAAATCGTTAAAGCTTTATTGGTTTTAGCTAAAGTTGGAATTTTGCAGACCACACATGTCTATACTCTATACTCTATATGTATATGTATATATATATATATTAAATAATTCGTGTATATATGTATAAATATAATATGAGATAATATATACTGAATGAAAGAATCGCAGAGGAATCATTGGACTCAAGAATGACAGTGGAGACTGAATAATGTTACTTTTCTTTTTTATTGTATGAATTAAATAAATATTTAGGGTGTTGTTAACTTATTTAGGGTTAATGACGGCGAAAATACCCAAATTTTGGTCAAAGAACCCGTCGTGTACTCAAAGTTTAAAAGTGGTGGTAAAAATATCCAAAGTCGCATTTGGGGAGTTGACCACTCCATTCTCGTAACGCCGTTAACTTACCCGTTAACTCTGGTCACGTGGACAAACGTGGGTTGCTGACATAACAATTTTTGCCATGTGGAGGAGCACACATCATCCTCGTTAACAACAAAATGACGAATTAAACTCCTAATTAATACTATTTAATACAATTAATTAAACCCCTAATGATTACACTTAACAAAATAGATTTGTCCACGTGGCTAGAAATAACGAGTAAGTTAACGGCTTTACGATAATGGAATGGTCAACTCCCCAAATACAACTTTAGGTATTTTTACCACCACTTTTAAACTTTGGGTACACGAGGGGTTTTTTGATCAAACTATGGGTATTTTTGCCGTCATTAACCCAACTTATTTATGAGATTAATAAATAATAATTAGTTTAGGCCTGCGAAAAAAGCACTTTTGGTGAATCCAAGTGCAGACAAGTATGTTGTCAAAATGTGACAATTACTTTATTAATCTCTCAAAAGAGTAAAAACAAAAGGGAATTCTCTATTTTGTAGCATTACTATAATTTTTTTTATTTATTATTTTGATATGAATATTCTTCACTATTTGAGTTCACTTCATAAGTTTGACCAAATCGGAATCCTGTATTTGTGCCTTATCACCTTTCTATAAGTGTAATTTTTTGGCTTAGTATCTCTATAAAATAAAAATAAAAATTATTCCTATGACCGCCGATGATGACTCGTTTGCCATGGAAGGATTAGACGATGAAGTCGATATTTCTAAGATTTTTAATTTTAGAGAAAGAAAGAAGATGACTCAAAGAAAAAAGAAAAAAAAATTGAACCACGAAAATACTTAAATAGAGTTGTACTAATGTCGTTTAGGAAAAAAGGACAGAAGGAATTGAAACCATAACAAAAATTGAACTTGAGTACATTGAAGCTACAATAAAATTAAATTTAAATATATATATTAGTAAAAATAAAATTTGAGTCTGATAGAGTACAATGTGAGTATATACCCTAAAAACCCTAATTTTATTGATGGTAGTGTTGGAGACATAGGAATGAGATTCCCAAAATAAAGCATATTCTGAATCGATCGTGTGTCTTTATTTTTGCTTTAGTACGACACACTCTTGTGTTTCTGATTATCTTCAATCTCAAAGTACTAATCAACCAGCAACATTGTATTTATTATTTTATATTTATTTTTCTTTGAAACATCTTTTCACACCACTCTTTTTGTTTCCGTTTTATCACTTTTTCACCCCCAAAAACCTAAACCGCTTTATTCTCCTCAAAAACAGCTCATGTATTATTCTCTTAATCACATTAATGCCTCGAGAAGATAATTAATGTAAACATTGCATTAGAGCTTATGGGAAAGATTCATAGTCAAGAAATAGAGTTCAAAGTTCGTAACACTTAAATAAAAAAGAAAAGACGATCCGTGATTTGAATGGATGAACTTGATATTAGATTTGACGGGGTAAGTTCCATTTTGAATGTTGAACAAACTTCGACATAAAGTACGTCGAGTTCTAGACGTAAGTATGTATGTAAGAAAAAAAAATCAACTTGTTGCTTCAGATGAACCATGTAATAATAGAGTAAGTTTAAGGAATTTTTCTTATATATAAATTAGGGTCGGTTTTGAGTTTTAAGTGATTTTAGGCATATTATTATATTGAAGTTCTTGACGACATAGTTTAATCGAATTTCAATGCAAAATACTGACGATCGAAGTACTAAAATGACTTACGAGACAATGAAATTAAATTCTCCCAAACGTGCTCGGGATAAAACAATGTCCATATGCCATTCCATAGTAATTGCACAACATAATTGCAATCTCATATTCTAAAATACGAGTTTTGGAACCGCTTTCACCCTTATACGCAATTAGATACCGGTTCATGAGAACCCTATGCATAAATATGATAAAAATAAAAAGAAATTGGTAGACAAATTAACTCTATGGATTAATCACATATGAGAATAATAACTTAGAGTTTATAAATCACCCTTTAAAGGATCTTTTGGTCCAATGACTTACCTTTGACCTCTGATAAAGTCTCCCACATGAAACCAGCCTTTTGTTCCACTCTTTTTCTCCTTTATTAAGCTTTGTGACCCAAACAAGTAAAAAAAAAAATTATTAAAAAAAATCAATTGAGATTGAATTGTTTTACTCAACATCAAACAAATTTTTATTTCAATGTGTCATGTCCCTTTTCTCTTTCACTTTAACCTTGTTGGATTGGATCATCACATAAAAGTGAAAAATTGCATATTCATCCAAAAAGTAACTCCATGTATATACTATAATACCCACTTTACAATTTTCCACTACTTCACAAACACAAGCCTTTGTGCACCAAATTAACTTTGCTTTTTACAGAAAAAAAAAATATACGGACTAATAAAAAAATCGGTTCCGGAACTCCCGAATCCCCTTTTTCTTATAAAATATAAATTATGTTTTTCGTTTAATCCGGATCATCAGATTTCTAAATCAATAATTGGTTTAAATATATATTATATATTTTTTAAAATGGAAATTTCAATTCATGTTTTAACATGAATTCGACCAATGAGGAAGTTTCTTCGAATATACATGATTGTCAACTGAAAAAAATAAATATAAAATTCACCAACCGGAATTACCGATTCCGATCTCACGAGGCATTGGAAAATGCGGAACCGAATCCGTTAATGTTTAACAAGATTACTAATAAACACCTAACACAAACTATATGGTGTAAAACTATATTTTTTTTCTCAAAATTAAGTGAGAAATATATACCAGCTAATGTGACAAACCCAAAGTGGGCCCACATTTGTAGAAACCCAGAAATGTTGGTGGTGGTGACCTCTAAAAAAGAAAGTGCCTTTCTTCGAGTGTGGCCCATTTGGTTGCCCAAAATCCAGAGACCATCATTGCCCTCAAGAAAGTGGGTTGACACTTGACATTCTTTCTTTCTGTAAAGCTTCTTGCGTTTTGCAATAATATTATATATATATATATATATATATATATATAAACATTATGAACTATACACATTGTCACATAATTACATCTGATATGCTTAAGTATCAATACATATTTTTTTGTGCCTTTAGCTTTTTGTGTTGATAGTTTGGGCTAAATCTTTTGTGTTTAGCCTAAGTGGTCGACGTCCGGATAGTTTGGTTGGCGTAACTTAATTTTACAATTTGGTTTAGGAAACAAGTCTATGAATTTCAGGGCTTGGTTTTTTAAATATGGTTAAGTTTTTTGTTAATTTGTATATTTGATTTGAAACAAAAATTTAATTAAATAAGTAAAAAATAACTTTACAATATTTCAAATTAAAAAAATTACTTTTTCGTTATCGTAAAAAAATGATTAGTCCGAATCCGATGATAGTTCTGAATAAATAAAGGGAGCTTAAGATAAATAGCCATATCAATGTTTTGAAATTGTTAAAATAGCCATTGTTTGATTAATTTTGTGCCATAGCCAATAAACCACATTAACTGATATAAAATGACTTATCTGCCCTTATTATTATTAATAATTAATATTAAAATTCGAATTAACAAAATGTTTTAAAATTTATTTTAATAATTAATAATTAATACGAATTTATTTTAATTTTTTTAATAATTCATAAAATAATATATTAGGAAACAAATATTTGAATTCCAAACTTAAAAATAAATTTCAAATTTAAATATAAATAACGTTTTTCACTTTTTGAAATAGAAATTCAAATTTCTTAAGTAACAATAATTCAAATTAACCATATTAATAATTTAAAACAATTTGAATTAAAAAATATTAACCAAATTAACAATTCGAATTAACATATACTTACACGAATGAATACAAATAAACAAAAAAATACAAAAATAAATGTGAAAAATACATCTCCATTATCGTAGAAAAATACATTTCTACATGAATTAACAAATAATTACACGAATTAATAGACATAAACACTTCAAAAAGATAGTACTAGCACCAAATGAGCATCGAAGAAGACGACCATGGAACCACCCTCCCCAAGCCACTCCCATCCCCTTCCATGGCGTACCTCCTCTTCGAGGTCATCGGCGACGTCCTCACCCGCCTCGCCGTGAAGAACCTCCTCCGCCTCCGTTCCGTCTGCAAGCAATGGCGCGCGCTCATCGACTGCCCCGAATTCTCCCGCCGCCACATCCGAAAATCCACCGCCGCCATGGCCAATATCACCCTCCTTCTCCGCAAGGGCCCGCGCCTCTTCGTCGCCGACTTCCCCGCCGCGTCGGCGGCTGCGACGACCTTCGACGCCGCCGAGCTCCTCCACCCGCTCATGTGCTACGGAAAGGAGATCAAGGTCCTCGGATTCTGCGACGGCCTTCTCTGCCTCTGCAACGTGGCCGAGGACGTCGCGGTTTGGAACCCCTCCACCAAGACGCACCGCTTCCTCCCTAGCCTCTCGCCGGATCGGAGCCGCGAAACGTCGATCCGCGGCCCGCGAGTGTACGGATTCGAATGCGACGGGAATGGCTACAAGGTGGCGAGGGTTTCACAGTTCATCAGGACGAATTACCGGTCGTTCGAGACCCTATAAGATTTAGATCGAAGAAGAAGAAGAAGAAGAAGAAGAAGAAGAAGAAGAAGAAGAAGAAGAAGAATGAATCAATTGTGAGAGAAATCCCTAAAATCATGCATAATTAATAACAAATTAAAATTTTAATTTATTTAAAAAATAAAAAATGAATTTTAAATAATTGAGGGGTAATTTCGATATGGAAAAATTGGTTTTCAATGCCACATCATCCTGATTGGCTATTTTTAAAATCAAAACTGTACGTTTGATAAAATGCAATCTAAACGTAGTAACGTGGCTATTAGCTATGATTTCTCATAAATTAATCACAAGATTACAAAGTAATCACCTCAAATCCACGTCATCAGCCTGCTTTATTGGGCCTATCCCACTCAGAATGGGCCCAATTATTCATATCAAAACTAACACTCTTCATTGCGCCAAAATAATAATAAAAAAAAAAGAGCGCGAAAATGCTTCTGTGTCGAAGCTCAGTTCCGTTATTCTCATTCACGACTTTCTTCAAACACTTTCCGATCACAACCAGGCGATTCGAAACCCTAGCCTCACCCACGCCCAGATCTTCAAGCTTCGAAGCTCTGAATCCTCTCCAGAAGGACCAGGTCCACCTCTACGTCCAAGCTCTTCTCCAATGGAACCAGGTCGGTGCGCTGCGACGAGTCGCCGAGAAAGCGACGGAAAATGAATGATTTTTTTTTGCAGAGGATGAATCTGACGGCGGTGACGGAGGTGAGCGCGGTGATGGAGAGGCACGTCGAGGACTCGCTGGCGATCGCGGCTCCGATCCGAAGCTCGTACCTCGGCGCTTCGAGCGACGGTCTCAGTGTTGTGGACGTTGGCAGCGGCGCTGGTCTTCCCGGAGTGATCCTGGCCATTGCCTGCGCCGGTAAATTGCGATTGCGTCGTCGTGGATTTCGGAATCGTGTTTGGATTGTCCCTGATTCTATTTCTTGGTGTGAACAGATTGGGAGGTTACTCTGATGGAGTCCATGAACAAGCGGTGCGTTTTCTTGGAGCATGTGATTGCTCATGTTGGTTTGTCGAATGTTCAAGTTGTTAGAGGAAGAGCAGAGGTAAAACTCTCTACTTTGATACGGATTACCGTCACCGTTTCGTAAGCCGGTATTTTGAGAACTGGGATCATGACCGGGTGTAACTTGTAACAGACCCGGAACTGGTATGTACCAGTTCCCCGTTACCCAAAAAACTGGTTTTTACAAGACCGATTCTGGTATCAGAGTTGTAAAAAGTGGAAAAATCGGAATCGGGAGTAAAATACTGGTTTTGTGGTCCCGGTTTCGCCACTCTTTCATGTGATAATCAAGAAAATAGCTCAACTATCGGAAACTTTGTTCGATTATTGAAAAAAGTTTGGTTTTTATGGTGGTTTTAGATGACACAGTCGTGAAATTGGCTAAAAGGTTTAGCCGATGGTTTCCCGGTGGTAATTCGGTATGCTTAAGTTGGCTATGAAATTAGTGAATTGGCCTAGGTATATGCATGTGCATTATCATTGATGAAAAACCGTTTTTTGAGAACAGGATTTGGGCCGGAGTGTGTTGTTTAGAGAGCAATTCGACGTCGCCGTTGCTAGAGCCGTTGCGGAACTGAGAGTGTTAGGTAACTATTGAAAAACATTATATTTAAGTGGATTTATGAGACTTATACTGGTTCCTTGTTTGATGCTAAGCTGAGTACTGCCTTCCCCTTGTTCGAGTCGGCGGTTTATTTGTGGCTGCAAAGGGCCACGATCCCGAGGTGCGTTTTTCGAAGAGAGTTTCCCTTCTCCCCTCGGATAATTTAATTAAATTATGTGTTAAGTATGAACAATGGGTTCTTATGTTTAAAAACGTATGAGCAGGAAGAAGTAAAGAATGCAGAGAGAGCGATCGAAAAGATGGGTGCATCTCTATTGCAAATAAGCTCCGGTATGTTCATAATCACGGTCTCGATATTAGGAATAACGGAAAAAGCTAAGACTAGGTGCAGCCTTTACTTTCTGCCATTTTAAAACAATATATCGACTTCGATTCTTAATCTGTGACGGTAAAATTGCCCGGATTGTTAATGCCAAAATGATAATTTCAACTTAATTACACCTCTTGAGACCGTGTGTATAATATTGTACTTAGCTCCATAATAACTTTGATAATCTCTGCACAGTGGAATCGCATAGTCCACACGGACAAAGAACCGCCGTCGTATGCCGGAAGTCGCGGCCAACGCCAAAGAAGTATCCCCGCGACGCAGGTACACCCGCCAAAGCTCCATTGTAGACTCTTATAGCTCTTGTATTTGGTATCAATCTTCACCAACTATGTGTTCTAATATGCTAATGTAAGAAATAAAGCTTGTTATATACCATTACTTATGCTTGTTCGTCACATTTTTTGTCCTAAATTAAACTTGCAATGTATAGAACATGATATTTGGTGGTTATAAATCAATAGCAAAATGATAGTGTGAGTCCGTTTTTGTCGTTTTATTTAGTCACTAAGGGTATTGTAGTCTTTCCGCTATATTTTGTCCTTAGGGTTGACACTTAACCGTCCGAGTCTCTTATGCTTTATTTATATATTTCTCCCTTTGCGTCATGGCTATCTTCTCAACCGTACTTCCGAAGGAAGGTCGTTGCTATTCTCGTTTCGGTAATCGCAATATAGTGAAAAAGGGGTTCATCTTTTCGGTGAATTTTCGTTGGCCGGTTTCTTGTACTCGAATCGTTATTGGAGCCTATAAAAATCTAATCTTATGGGCAGAAAAGAAGAATCCACTATAATCTAAAAGCGTTACCTTAGAACGGATCGGACTAAAAAATCCGATGCAAGTCACAAACTTTAAGAGGTGGGCAAAAATAGCGAGGTCTAAATTGAAGAAAAAAAAAAAAATCCCATCGAGTTTTCTCATTAGACTCACATGAAAATAAATATTTACAAAAATAGGCCATAAGATTATTGATATTTATCTTTTGAGTAATTGAACTTGTGTATTGAAATGTGTTTTTGGTTTCTAAGAAAAAGAATTACTAAATCATGAGGTTGAGTTTAATTATGGTAGCATTACGACAAAATTAATTGGGTCGCACATGCATCATTTATCACTCTCCTATTAATTTTTTTTTTTGTCATATATTGGCCCTATTTATATTAAATTGTGGTCTTGGAATATATATATATATATATATATATATTGAAATAAGAAACTAGAGGTTAGAGAAATAGCTTTACTTTGGGGATGATAATTTATGGCCGGACACGGAACTATTGTGACTAGAGCTGCAACTGGCGACCAGCTCTTGCCGTTCGCGACGTCTCGCGGCGAGCTCCAACGGTTCGCGACGTATCGAGATTCGGCGTCGAAAATCGCGACCAGTCGCGATTCGGTGCATAATCGCGACTCTCTCTCTCTCTCTCTCCCTCTCTCTTTCTCGCTGTCTCACATAGTAACCTCTCTCTCTCTCTCCACCGCGACTCGTCGTGACCTCCCCCCACCGCGACTCGTCGCGACTTATACAGTGACGATTTTTGGCGACTAAGTCGCGACGCGTCGCGGCACCGCGAGTTGCAGGTCTAATTGTGACACGAAATAATTGGATTTTCGACTTTAAAAAGATATGTGGGTGAATACGAAAGAACGATCCGAGATCTAATTATACACAATTAAAAAGTAAGTTTATTCATTTTATTTATTTAATCTATGCTGTTATTTATTTTTAAAATGAATCACATGTTAAATTTACGGTATTTTATTTTATGAATTATCATAAAATAGTATACTATATAATTATATTAATTAAGTAAATAAGTTTGAAATAAATTATTTTTTTGTTTAATAACACTACGATTAGTTAAATATGGTCAGATTAGCAAGAATGTATTGGAATTCAGCTATATATAAGTATGATATATGTATACAAACATACACCTTATCATTATTATTATAGCTCAATAAGAAGAATATTAGATCTCATTATTCATTCTTACACGTGTCACCACACACGGTTTCAAATAGTTGGTTTAATCATGATCATCTAGAACACAGTCGCATAAACCAAATCATAATTATTAATTACCACTAATTAATACCCTTTTTAGGTATAAAAGAAACGATTATCAATATTAAACTTAGTTAATGAAAAAGCTTTGTGACGACAGGTCTGCTATTTCACATGCACAAGTTAGCATAATATAATATATATATATATATAAAGCTTAGCAAAACGATTAGGTATAATTTCTTTTTGTAAACTAATTATTAATTTATTATTTTCTTAATAGCGTATCAGATCCATTTCCCACCTTTTGCTCTGTCGGATCAACGAATTCAACACTCTTTTCATGATATTAAGGATTAGCATTAGGGTTTGTACAAAAGCAAGATTTTTTTTATAGATATTTTTGTATACATATACTGATAAACATATATATATATATATATATATATATATATGTTAGTATTCTGTAGGTCAAGATAATGTGGGTGTGGGAAAAATGACATATACCTAACTTAATCTCTTTATAAGTTATTTTATAGGTCAAACTAAACGCCTAATATTTATGAAAACAATGTTGGGTTTTTCTTAGGATTAAACATATTCCGGATGCGGAATTTCCGAGAATCCTAAAAATAAATAGATATAGATGACATAGCTAAAATAAAACTTACTTGGTTGAGAATATATTCTCTACAGAACGCTCCCTAGCTTTAATCACGAATATATATCTCCACGTCTCGTCGGAGATGATAATTCGCCTAGTCTTTCCTTTTCTCCTCGTCGATCACAAGCCGCTCAAGTGTTCGGCCTCTACGTAGTTCACCACGTCGACAATCGGAACACCTTTAGGGCCGGAAATCGTCTTTTGGGAATACTAATTCTTCGGAGACGATTAGAACACGAACAAGAACCTTACGGGATGCTAGAGAGTTCGATTTCTACTCTAGGAATAATGCTTAGTCGAATTCTAGAGCTAGAGAGGTGCTTAAATAGGCTCACATACACATTAAAGTGTATCTCTCTAATTAAGGTTAGTTTTTATTTCTAATTGATCTTATCATATATCATATAAAAGAAATTGGATAATATGTAATTAATAGGTTATTATTATCATATAAGTCAAACCTTATTAATTACATGATTCTCTAATCAATTCATGAATCAACTCATTTAATTCACGTGGGCCCGGTTTGGCCCAATCCCAAAACTTTGGGCACTTATGTCGCTAGATTTCTAACAAACAATGTATGTAAGTTTTTGGAATTATTAAAAGAGAGTTGGATTGAAAAATTTTCCTCGCTCAAGTTTCGGTTTTGACAAAAATACTCCTTTCTTCAAAAACGATCTCGTTCAGTGATTTGACAAAATTATTTTCGAGTAAGTAATATGTGTCCTGTCGCACTAGCAAAATAAAGTTTTCCTTTTTAAGGGCTTAGGGGTATGCTATGTAAATAATAAAAAATTGAAGTATAAAGGGTATTTCAATCAAAAATTAAAATCTAGTGGGCAAATTGCACTACCATGCAAAGTAATGGGGGCATCACTGCCACTTTAATGCCGTACAAATCAAGAGCTTAAATAAAAAGTAAACATATGAGGTAAGCTTAATTTGCCTTTTGACATACTATTTTAGCTTAGTCTTGAATTGTGTTTGTCACTCTTATCTTTTTCTCACAAATATTTATTGTATTTAGAATTTACTAGTGAGGTTGGTTTGTTCAAAAGGGAACACTATCATGGTCTCTTTTTGTAGGCTTGTAATTTTATATTTGTTCTTTATTTTCCAATTGTCAAACGTTATCCACGTTATTAGGGAAGATTCTTGCCTAAGGATGGGAAAATACACAATTTTAAGAGAAAAAACAAGCTTGTTCTTAGACATTAGCATGCATTAATTTGTGGTTATTTACATACATTTAGGGTTACATATAGCCCCGCCAATACATGACTCGGGAATCCATATTATCGAGCTCCTGATTTGAAGTTTCAGAACCGTAGTTCTAGTTGGGGTTTCCGATCCGGTTTACTAAAAACATATACAATAACGCTAAATAATCTAAAATTAAGAACTTCCATTGAATTAATTCTAAATTCAAACAATCGAAAGCAAAATTCAGGCTCAATAGTTTGGAACCTATATACCATTCAAAAAAAAAAAAAAAGAGTTTGGAACCTATATTTCTATATTCATATTTACTCGGAATTAAAAAAATTAGAATATTCAGAATTCTAGCTAACTAATTTGGAGCCGAAAATTCCATACTCGGATTTACCCACCATATAAGAAATCAGAATTCCGGTTTGTATGTGCTAAATTTAGATCATGATCAATATCTATTAAGGGTCGGGGTTTGATTATTGCTCTTCTAACAACTTCTCACCAAAACACTAAAATTCTTAAACAAGTATTTTGTGAATGGGAAATATTCTTCACCATTAACAAGAAGATCTTGTCTCAACATAATTCCAATCCAAGCTAGCTTCACTCTTTTGTACTTGTATTTATAGAATCTTAATCAATTATCAAGGCCAGGTGTAATATTCCTCTCCTATCTTAATGGAGTTTCCATTCATTCTCTTCTTTGATTTAATATATACACCAATTCTATAAAAATCATGTTTTATTTTCTCTAGACTTGAAGCTTTATTTAGGAATTGAACTTGTCCCACCTGCCCCATTTGACATAAATTAAATTAAACAATGGTCTTCTTAATTTGAGTAATTGACACTAAGGCCCTTACACTTTTAGAGAGTAGCACATTTTACATTTTTTAAAAAGTTAACCGATGTGCAACACATGACTTACTCGTCTACGTTTTTGTTAATCAATTAAGCAACACAAGTTCAATATTCTAGACTATATGCTTAGTATAAAGCAATCAACGACTTTATTTATTTTAAAAATGTAAAGCAGAAAGTCTCACAAAATTGAATATATATATTTTTTTGCCCTCAAACATGTCATGACTTATTCGAATATATATTGAATAGAAAATAAATATACTAGCCTATGAGATTATTTTGAAGCAACCAATGAGTTTAGTTATACTAAAACTTGTAAGGTTAAAGTCTTACAAAAATAAAAAAAATAAAAAAATAAAAAAATTTGATAGGATTAGGGTCAAACATGTGTATTGCACAAGTTATAATTCAGTGTCATTTTTAGCTTGTATGACAATGTGCTACTTTTTAAGTCTACATAGATTTCAAAAATGAAAGTTAAGGACAAATCCCACCAAAGTTCAAAGTTCAGGAGCGTTATTGTTAAATACTCAATAATTTTTTATCACTTCACAAGCCAAAAAACCATGTTTGATGAGAAATTGTGGGCACAAATAAAGAAAGAAGTTATGAACGATTAGAATCAATGAGTGTTGAGTTTTAAAATAACCTCACTTATTTGCTCACTTTGTCACCAAAAGGTCCAAAATAATCCAACCAATCTTATGGAAATTTGACACATTTGCATATTTGGTATCAAATATAATATTATAATGTAAAAGATTATTTTTGTGATTTCCAAGAGACCCTTTAAATCTTTGTTAATAATATTTTAATTACTACATATGATTTCTTAATCCAAAAACCTAACTTCTATTAGCCCTTCTCTCGCATAGATATTTCTCATCATAAACTTAGTTAGAGAGTTGTTTTCATTAAACACAAACATTTATTAATAATCTGTCAATTTATTACTAGTAGTACATCAAGCAAGCTCAATCCACATTAAAAAATAAAGCCAATGTTCCTTTGACCATTTTCTATTATATGTATATATGTTTAACGTTTATTTTTGTGTGAATATAAATATGTCTGTTTCTATATAATTCAGAAACATTAAAAATAGCCTTTAAACGAACAAACATATACGGACAGTTTATTTTTACCTACATGTTATTATACCCTTATTGGTGAAAGAAATAAATAGATATATTTACGTACGTTGATTATTACTTATTATATTTGCATAAATATTTTTGACTATATAGTCAATCAGCTAATAATATATCAACTCTATAGTCCTATGTTCATTTATTGTACAGTATCCTCTACATAATTATCATTATTAATCATGGATTTTATGTTCTTTTTTCTTCTTCTTTATATCATTCATATCAACACTCTCGAACTACATACTATATCTCGTAATGTTCTAGAGATTTTAAATATTATTTCTTTTCAATACTTATATTAATCACTAAATATCATCTCCATCTTTATATATATATATATATACACACAGAGAAATCCTGAAAATTCAATTAATAACATGCTTACTTACTTGCATTGCATTGCATGCCAACAAATATTCAATCAAATCACTAAATTAATATTACTATATATATAGTATATCATCTCATCCTATATGTAAATAAAAAGAAAACTCTAGAAAAGCTTAGGAACGATGATTTTCCAGACCTTAACTTCGCAGTCCAAGCCGCCACTATAAACCAAACAACAATCCTCGTAACCGTCACGATCACCGTCGGAGTAACGGCTTGTTTCCGTCACAGCCGTCAAACACTTGACCGGCCCGCCGTGACCTCGTAACACGGCCAAGCATGAGTATTTCCTGTCCACGCCTCTCCAAACCCTAATAGTCTTGTCGGCCGAGCCACTGCACACGACGCTGTTGACCGCCGCTAAACATAATACGGCCTCGCTGTGACCCCTCAGAGCTCCTAAGACAACCATGCCGAAATTTCCCTCGCAATCTTTCGTTTTTTCCCACACGACCACTGACCGGTCGCTGGCGCCGGAGTACAGCACCGACCCGTCGCAGTTGACTGCCAGCGCGTTGACTCCCGAGTTGTGCTTCTCCAAGGTCGCGACAAGGACGGTTTTGGTCTTGCTTTTTCTCTCGGCTCTCATTGACCAGACTTTTATCTTCTTGTCGGCAGAGCCGGTGTACATGTGTCCGTCGGGGGAAACGGCCAAGGCGTTGATTGCATCGTCGTGTGCGTTGACTGATTCCAAGCACCGGAAGTCAACGGTTGACCAGATCTTAAGCGACCGGTCCCACGAGACTGAGTAAAGGAGTGTCTCGTCGGGCGATAGAGCTAGAGCGGAGACGGTGTCCACGTGGTGCACCCACGTGCACTTCACATGGCGGCGGACCACCACCTGGCTGCCCGGGGTCAGGAGCTTGGCGGCACGGTCGGCGAGCGTCGGGAGAGTTGCGACGCGGGCATGGCTTCCCGAGCCCGGGATTTTCCAAATTCGGATTTTGCAGTCTTGGTGAGCGGAGAAGAGGCGGTTGCTTGTGACGGCGAGGGACTTCACGGCGCCGTTGCCGGCTGGGAATGCTGATGTGGCAGAGGCGAGGGAGGGGTTGCAGGAGGCGATCTCGTTGGCGGAGCCGGTGAAGATGAGGCCGTTGGCGACGGCGATGGACGAGACGGGCGCGGAGTGGGCGGTGAAGCTGCACACGGAGCGGTGATTGTGGCGATCGTCATCGTCGCCGGAGTTCGAGTTAGCGAGGGACGGGACGGATTGGAGGCTTCTCTGAGAGGAGAGATTTGGTTGGTGTTGAGAGGAAGATTGGTCCATCATTCCCATGTTGAGTGAGAAAGAAGAGAAAACCTTGGAAATGGTTCGAATATATATAGAAAATGGTTTATTTTATATTTTATTTTATTTTTCGTGTGTCCGATTTGTATGGTTGGATCCAAAGCAGTATGGTTTGAGGAGTTTAAATAAAAAATTGGTGTTGATAAGTGGCTTAATTGTGACTATCAATTATTGTTTTTCAACAAACAAATAAAATAGTTTCCAAATTTTATAGAGCTCGTGTAGGTTATGCATTTAATTATAATTCATATATATATTGTTAGAAATATTGTCTAGATAACAATTTTATAATAAAGCATGTTAAAAGAGAGAAAAGTGTACGCGGGGAAGGAGATAAAAAAAATTGTTTATTAATGATGTTAATAATAAATTACATTAACCATAGTGTGATAAATCGAATTCAATTTTTATACTCTTCATAGTTAATGTTATATTATATAGGATTAATGATGGCAAAAATACCCAAAATTTGGTCAAAGAACCCCTCGTGTACCCAAAGTCTAAAAGTGGTAGTAAAAATACCCAAAGTCATATTTGGGGCGTTGACCAATCCATTATCGTAACGCACTTAACTTGCCTGTTAACTCTGGCCACGTAGACAAACGTGGGTTGCTGACATAAATTTTTTTTGCCACGTGGACGAACCCACATCAGCCTTGTTTACGATAAAACAACGAATTAAACCCCTAAATTGGCTCGTCCACGTGGCAAAAAATTGTCATGTCAGCAACCCACGTTTTTCCACGGTGCCAGAGTTGACGGATAAGTTAACTGTGTTACGAGAATGGAGTGGTCAACTCCCCAAATGCGACTTTAGGTACTTTTGCCATCACTTTTAAATTTTGAGTACACGAGGGGTTCTTTGATCAAACTTTAGGTATTTTTACCGTCATTAACCCCATTATATATAACGTTTCAACGTAGAACAAAATCTAAACAAGTATAGAGAACACTTGATTGCATGAGTGTTTGATATTTTGAACCCATATTTTTTTTAGAGAAGCTGGATGTCAATATTGATAATTTATCATTAATATTTTCTTAACTTATAATTTTATTAATAAGTGTAAAATCGCTTTAAATATATACTAATAATTTGTTATAAAATTCCAAGTTAATTAATTCATAAATATTCAAATTTCCTAGGAGGCTAGATTCTCGTTTTTTTTTTTCAATCTCGTGAAGCAACGTAATTTATATTTGTTTAAAATCATAAAATTCTAAATTAAAAAAAATAATTATGATGGATGATTCATGATACATCTGGTAGGGACAAAATTGTAAAAGAATCAGAAAATACAAGCTAGGTACTGTTGTAGCCAAATAAAATATCAAATATAAAAAAAAAATTGGCTTGTAAAGGTATTTAATAAAGCTGTTACATCTGCAACAATTTTTATTTATTTTTTATTTCTAGCCATATAATTTTAATTAGATATAGCTATTTAATTAATCTGACTTTTAACTTATATAAATTGCCCATGTGACTTTTGCATGGGAGAGAAAATTACAAGAAAGCTAGTTCTGCTATTCTTCACGTAGTTGTTAAATTAAATTACATTTTTTTTATTATTAATTGGATAAGGCTCTAAGTCAAAGAAACCCGTATATATTATATATATATATATATATTCTACGATATAATTAATTATATAATAAGCTGGTCCCGTGTTCAACATTCTCATAAATATTCTCAATCATTCGTCGAATATTTTTCAAGTGGATATTGCATGAATTTAAGGATTAATTACAGAGATTTTTATAGTTTCTTAAAGTTTTTTTTTTATTTGAATTTTTATCAAAAAGTTATTTACGTTATAACTAAGTTACACAAAACAAAAAGTTTATATGAAACTATAGATTATATAAGTACAGATACATATCACGAAGTGTTATACAGTCGTTTTACAAAATTTAAGAATTAGGTAAGAATAAAATTATAAAGTGACAACTAAAGAATATTTGTCAAAATATGCATTATTTTTTTAGATCATATATATATATATATATCCACGGAATCTAAGTGAAATGATTATGGACTAGTATAATACAATTTGAACAATATATATATATATATATATATATATATTCGTGGGTTGTAAGGACTATTTTCTAATTAAGGTAGGTAGCAAAAAAGAATCAATCTTGCTTTAAAGTAAATAACAATATCACCTCATGATCCATCTACTAGTGCATGTGCACTTTTGGTTTCATTCATGTATCAAATTCTCTGGAAATCTAATATGAATTAGCATTTACGATATAATATATACGAATTTATTTGGGAGAATCCACTAATTTCTCTAAAATATAACTATTATGAGGGCCCTATTCTATATACTCCATATTGGACATTTCAGTTCAGTCAATTTAGAAAAATAGAAAAAAAAAAAAAGTAATCATAGATTGCCGAGTCAGCTAGTTTGAGAATGTGACATATAATTTTTATTTTTATTTTTTTTATCTTTTTTTTTAATTTCACGATAATGACATCTCTTTCATAAGCAACAAGATCCATAGAATTCTCCCTTTTAGCCTTATTTAATATTTCAAAAAATATATAAGGAAAAAATTGTTCGAAACAACATAGGCTATAATGCGATCTATAGAGTACATATTTCTGTACTATAAATAAACACAAGTTATTATACGTGACGTATAGCACTCAAATAATGATCAAATAATTATAGTTGGTTATTTGGATAATCAATACATATTAATATAATGATAAAATAATTACTGAAACAATAAATTAATATATAGTGTTCAAATATATATTTTTCGCTGAATATATCTTCGACTACGTTATCAGATTGTAGAATCTGATCTTCGATTATTTCAAATATTCTAGAGAAAGCTATGTGGTCAAACCCTAAATTAACGTGCATTTTTTCTGCATGGAATAAAGAATTCTACTATATATGTGTACGTTCCGTAATTCTTCGTTTCTCAAATTCAATGTAAGAATAATTTTTTTAATGTTGAACACGTACGTTACACATATTACATGTTGCCCGTGCTCATTGCTCGTCTCCGTCTGTATGGCCCGTGTTTTCATATGCAGCGAAATCCCGTGCCCACCAAAGAGAGAGTGCTAAGTTGCTTGTCCAGCGATTCAGGACTGGCGTGCAACCTGCGCTCGGGTCATTCCCGGATGCCGGGAGCTTCAGTGTGCGCAAACATATCATAAGTCAAACCCTAATATAGTAACTAGTTAATAGCTTATAAAAGTTAGGTGCATGTATAATTGGACTATAGGAGGGTAAATTAAAACATGTATCTACATTATTATTGATACAAGCAATAATTCAACTATATATGTCATATGATATTGATACATGGAAAGACATCTGTCGAAGCTACCTATTAAAAAAAAAACCTTCTTAGTTTAGCATATGTTCGCTTCTCATCTAACTTCGAGTCATATAGGTTTAGCTATTATATCTATATAATTCAATTCAACATTAAGAGTAAGATGTGAGGTTACGCTTGACTTAGTCCGTCACAGAGAGGAAGTCAGCCCGGGTACCGACCAGAACCAAGGACGGACAAGAGTTTAGCCCAGCTCGCGTGAACACGAGCAGAACGTCCAGATAGAAGGCAAGCCCGGCCCAGAGCATACGAGCAGCCCAACTCGGGGACAGAGAAGCTGTCCGGGCAGGAAAGGGAAAGTTAGCAACTACCCAGCAAGGAAAGCGCGTAGCTTGAGGAGCAAGCAAAGATCGACTGACTACGGGATCCAGTACAACAGAGGAAGTGGAGCAGAAGTACTAGTCGGCTTTACAGACAGTGATTTGGCCGGTGATATTGATGACAGGAAGAGTACCAGAGGGATGGCGTTCTACCTCAACGGAAACCTGATCACCTAGCAGTCTCAAAAGCAGCAGACGGTAGCTTTATCCTCATTTGAAGCAGAGTTCATGGCGGCAACCGCAGCAGCATGTCAGGCTATGTGGTTGAAGGGGCTACTAAGTGAAGTGACCGGATCCGAACAGAGACCAGTTACTCTCTACATGGACAATAAGTCTGCAATTGCGTTGATGAGAATCCAGTGTTCCATGGACGGAGCAAACACATTGACACGAAATTTCACTACATTCGTGATGTGTGGAGAAGTGAGAGATCATCATGGAGTTCGTCAAAACAAGGGAGCAACGGGCAGACATACTTACCAAGGCTCTGGCGAGAGTCAAGTTCGTAGAGATGAGAGAGCTGCTCGGAGTGAAGAAAGTAGAAGCGAGTCAAGCTTACGAGGGAGAATGTGAGCTTAAGCTTGACTTAGTCCGTCACACAGAAGAAGTCAGCCCGGGTACTGACCAGAACCAAGGACGGGCAAGAGTTCAACCCAGCTCGGGTGAACACGAGCAGAACGTCCAGATAGAAGGCAACCCCAGCCCGGGGCATACGAGCAGCCCATCTCGGGGACAAAGAAGCTGTCCGGGTAGGAAAGAAAAAGTTAGCAACTACCCAGAAAGGAAAGCGCGTAGCTTGAGGAGCAAGCAAAGATCGAGTCAAAGATTTGACGAGATCATTTAGGGTAGTTTCTCGATTTTGTGTGATTATGTTAGCTAGGGTTTTCGCCTATGAGAGGCTATATAAACCTAGCATGTACACATTGTAAAGTGTTGATCGTGAGAATAGAAAGTCCATTAGAGTTTGAGTTTATCTTCTTGTATTTGCCTTTAATTATCAATAGAGAATTCTTTCTCCCAAAATTTCGTGTTCTTTATATTCGGTTCAATTTCTTTGGTGTTAATTATTTTTCTTCGCAGATCCGTGATTTGGGATCCAACATAAGAGATTAGTATTAACCGCAAATCCCAAATCGAAACCGAAATCAAACAAAGCCAAAATTGAATGATGCACGTACGGCTATATATACTCTTCGAGGTTAGAGTACGTCCAGTTGACTCCTTACAAATTTTCTTTTTTTTATAAATAATCAGAGTTCTAGGACGAGCTCCGTTAATTATATATGAACGAAAATACTTAAAGTACCTTCGGTAAATAATATGATGATGGGTCTTCACGGCGGTTACAACTCAAAACTAGCACGATCTTTTTTTCTCGTAAAATTAGGTCTAAACTCTAAACTAAACCGGAGCCATGTGAGTGACGTTCCACTTCCACTTTTAGCAAATTTTTCCAGTGTACTTTTATTTTATTCACCTGAGGGTACTTATTATATTTTTTATTATTATTATTATTTGGTTTACATAGGCCCTTTTGAAGGTCTTTTTGATAGTGGATGCATTAGTGAAATACAATATTAAATATACATATATATTATGTGGAGTAGTGAGGGGACAATTATTATTGTGTTGGTAGGTCATGAATGATAATGTTTATGTATATTTATACTATTTTTCAGCAGCAACCAAATTGGCTTTTTCTCATATAATTTCCTCCCTAGCCATCTTTAGAATGACCTTGACCTGACCTCTAAATGAGAAAACATTTCTCCAAATTTAGAGTACAAAATATAAATATTAATTTATCAACATTAAGTTTATTACTTCAAAATTACGACTTACGTACAATAATCATCACAAGAATTTTGTGACTGAAATATGTTTTCTTTGTTTGGTCCGGTTTGAAGTTTGTAGTTCCTCGTGACATTATTGAATATTTTGCGGATCGTTCTTGGAAAGTGGAAGCAGAGAGATCAGACCGATAATCAGATTATTAGTTATTTTTGCCAAGTGTAACACAAATAATACAATATTATACAAATAATATTGTCCTCATTTAAATGTCAAAAATCTGTTATATGATATTCCATTATACAGTAGAATTTCGTTAAATTAATACTCGATAAATAAATAATTTCGATAAAACAATACTTTTGTATGGATCTCTAATTTTACTTCGATAAATTAATGACTTCGATAATGCAATAAAATTTTCCGATCTCAACAATATTAATTTATAAGGATTCTGATTGTATATAACATTGGATTGGACAGACTACGAGGCCATGCATAGTGTTAATGCTATATAACCCTAATGATATTGACATCTATTCAGGTGGATACATGACATGTGTATTTATTTATATTTTATAGATTTCGATGGCCTATGATGAAGTTTTATTTTTATATGCTATACTTTTAATTCATTTTTCTTATTTTATTTTTGGACGCTTTTATAGGGCGCGGCTGAAAATTCCTTATCTTATAGCTTTAGGTCTCGATAGAACTTAACATCTTTTTGAATTTTCTGTTTCTAGATGTGACACACACATATATATACTAATTTAGGGTTTTATATAAGTAATGATCTTAACATTTATAGACATAGAGATACAAATTATAAAATTTAACCGGACTAAATTCCGATTAAATCATGATGAAGAAGATATACAAATAACAAATGAATATACATTTCCCCGAAAGTCAACTACTCTTTTTTATTTAGGTATTTAGATTAAAATCTGAATAATTTTGATAATAATTAATTAAATATGTGAATCACAAAATAAGTGAGATAATAATATATTTAATATCAAATATATTTTAAACTTATCACTTGATCACTTTCATTAGATGTAAGATTGTATTTTTTTTTCTTTGAATGAGGAAAAGAGCAGAAGAGATTCTAGAACAATTTTGAGTCATCAAATTAACCCATTGACATTTTTTTCCTCACTTTATAATCTCTTGACCTTAATCTAGTTTTGGCTACTTAATTAATGATGTCATAATAACAAACTAGTAATCATCCAATTTTCAAACATTATTTAATCATTTTTCAGGAGTTGGATTGACATTGTGACCCCATTAAAACATCAAGCTAATTGGGCGAGAGACAAGGAAGATAATTATAGAGTGATAAAAGACAAAAATATTTAAGGGAGATTAGTAGAAAGAGACTAGCATAGCAATTAATCTAACATTAACAAGATTTCAACTTTCTCATGTCTCTCTTCAATTCATAAAATTGCAGACATGCTTATATAAATAGAGATATTGGCATCATATGTATTCAATTTTTATACTAATTAAGTGTATCGACATATTTTTAATACATATATATATATATATATATATATATATATATTTACAACAAAGGAGTTAATGTCCAATTCCGTCCATGAGAGTTAACGTCTATGAAGCAATGCGATACTCGTCCGTCTCTCTAGTTTATATATAATTGATTTTTTGAATTTAGTCGTCGACGTAAAATGTGCATATAACACACCTTATGAATAAGACATAGGCGAGATTTAAAAATATATCAGTGCACTTAGATTGAGTATTTATGTCATAAATACTATCCTCATTAGAACATAACTTAAGTGATATCTATATCTATCTATATATATATATATATATATATATATATATATATATATATATATAGAGAGAGAGAGAGAGAGAGAGAGAGAGAGAGTCTCAGCAGAACCCTATATTAACTATTATTTGGCATGCAAAAATAGTTATTAAAAACCCTAAAATTGAATTGATTTTCATGAAATGCGAGTTGATTTTTATAAGATGTTGAGGATTACTTTGTTGAGAGTTAAAAGTTCGTATTCTTTTCTTTTTCTATTGTGTTGTCAAAATGATATTTTTTGTTGGACGAGTGAGGGACAACAATATCTTAATTCTTATGCCTCTCTTTCCTTCATATCCATTTATCTAACGAGATTCATATCCATTATGGGTAGTTTTTTACACACACAATAGGTAGTTTTTTAAAAGGTTTGACACAAAATGGGTATTTCGTATAATTTCCTTATTAATTAATTAATATCTATCTGGATTCTTGTTTCATACAAGGACCTCACCAAAAGTAAAGTTCTTTTTTAATTATGCAAATCACATTTTCTTTAGTGAGAAATAGCGACGTATATTAATGCTCAAAGTTATTCACTCTGAGATGACTTATATATATATATATATATATATATTTTAAGATTAAGTTCCCAAATTCTATGAAATTGGTATAGTTCATGCTTTTTGTCGATTTTTTTTAATGTTTTAAATTCACAATTTTGGTATTTTTTTGAAAGCTAAATTAGTTCTTGTTCAAATTGTATGAATCACATCTATTGTAAATATAAAAAATAAAAAATATCTACAACTTGGTAATTTGAAGAATTTTCAAAAGAAATATTAAAAAATGATAAAAATTAGTTTGAAGCATTTTTTTTTTGAAAAAATTAATATTTAGATCATTATTAACACACGCGAATCAAATTTCGAAAAAGAGTGTCTCAATAAAAAAATCAAAACACATTGAACTCCCCAACTTTGCGGGTCATCGATGCTTCGAATGAGGGCCAAGGCGTCTTCGTGGGCGAATCTCCGAAGCCGGGTGATATCGTTTCGAAGATAATAACTCAACATGTTGAACTCCCCAAAAACGTGACACTATCTAATTTATGAAGTCTGTAATTGTAAAATGCAGTTTATTGCAGGAGTTATTGTCTTTGTCATATCATAACTTTTGATTCAAGATCTTGACAAAAACTGTAAAATAATAAAAGCATGAAAAATAATACGATAACGAGAACGAACGAAAGATCACAAGCCTCTCCTGCAATTCGGGCAAGCTGGTTGTTCCTAAATATGTGTATTATGCACCATCTGTGGAATGCGTGAGTGCACGGAATGCTTGTACATCGTTTCTCCCGGGAAGAAGCCATTTAAGCAGATCGTGCAAGTATCATTTTCGTTGCGTGGCCCATCGCGAAGGCTCGCACGAACTAGATCTTTAGACGGGAAATTAACACGGTTTCTATGGCAGTAGGGTGGTGCCACTGCCCGATGTCGAGGTGGGTCGTAGACAGTGTATATTAAGCCTTTAAATGTAAAATGCAGTTTATTGCAAGAACTATTCGGTCTTTATCACAACATAGTTTTTTTTTTTATTTAAGATCTTGACAAAAACTGTAAAATAATAAAAGCATGAACAATAATACGATAAAGAGAACGAACGAAAGATCACAAGCCCTTCCTGCAATTCGGGCAAGCTAGGTTGTTCCTGAACAAGTGTATTATTCACCATTTGTGGAATGCGTGAGAGCACGGAATGCTTGTACTCGTTTCTCCCAGGAAGCCAGTTAAGCAAATCGTGCAAAGTGTTGTTTTCGTTGCTTGGCCCATCGTGAAGGCTCGCACGAACCATATCTTTAGACAGGAGATCAACACGGTTGCCAAGACAGTAGGGTGGTACCACTGCCCGATGTCGAGGTGGGTCCTAGAGAGTGTCATATACTTGAGAGATTTTTTGGGTCGTCCAGTGAAACGATGGCAGATTAGTCATTGCGGCAAGATGAAAATTTGAACATAGCCCATTAGAGTGTTAAAGAGCCGAAGAACCCTATAAACGGTGTGTTGGACGAGCGCGAACAGCTCTCTACCACGGTCTAGTCTTCTCATGGAGGTTTCGATGTTTGATGCTCGATACTTCGGTTGCTGCCTCGAACGACTGTAGGGCGTCATCGCGGTTGATCCATATTATAATGATTCGCCCAAGGTCACGAAAATAGTTTGGCCGGCCCTTCTTAGTTATACTACTGTATATAGAAGCTGGTTATATTTTATACTCCTATATAAATATAATCTATATATATTAAAGGATGATGAAAAAGTTTTCTCAAAACAATTCTATTATATAGACAGGCAATTCTATTACATAGACATGTTCAATTGCTAATTTTTTAGAATTTTGAATTAAAAAAAAATCATACCATTTATTAAAAAACTCATACTATTTATGATGAACACTATTTATTAATAATTAAAAAAATTCATACCATTTATTAAAAAACTCATATTATTTATGATGAACACTGTTAATTAATAATAAAAAAATTCATACCATTTAGTATTAATTAAGTTATTAACAATATTAAAAGCTATGGAACTCATAAACTATGGTAGTGGAAGCGACAATAATTTTCTGATTTTTCACATCCCCACGAGAAGAATGCATGAGATAGTGATATGGTAATTATAAATAGACAAGGCCATGCAAAAAATACAGAAGGCTACATCGAAGAGTCTCACAAGGCATATACGAATTCATATCACTACGAGGCTATACCACTCTCTTTTTGTTTTGTTTTGCGTCTAAATGGTTTCCTTGATGAGTTTTCTTGCATCAGTATTGCTCTCTTACAGATCAAGAAGGTACTAGTTCTGTTATATAAATATATATATATATATATATTATATTACGATCAAAGCAAAGTTATTTCCCTCTTAACTCCTTTTTTTAAGGATTCTATATATAAATATATATATATATTAAAGGATGATGACAAAGTTTTCTCAAAATAATTCTATAATATAGACATCCTCAAATGCTAATTTTTTAGAATTTTGAATTAAAAAAAAAATACCATTTATTAAAAAAACTCATACTATTTATGATGAACACTATTAATTAATAATTAAAAAAATTCACACCATTTAGTATTAATTGAGTTATTAATAATATTAAAAGTTATGGAACTCATAAACTATGGTAGTGGAAGCGACAATAGTTTTCTGATTTTTCACATCCCCACGAGAAGAATGCATGAGATAGTGATATGGTAATTATAAATAGACAAGGCCATGCAAAAAATACAGAAGGCTACATCGAAGAGTCTCACAAGGCATATAAGAATTCATATCACTACGAGGCTATACCACTCTCTTTTTGTTTTGTTTTGCGTCTAAATGGTTTCCTTGATGAGTTTTCTTGCATCAGTATTGCTCTCTTACAGATCAAGAAGGTACTAGTTCTGTTATATAAATATATATATATATATATATATTATATTACGATCAAAGCAAAGTTATTTCCCTCTTAACTCCTTTTTTTAAGGATTATATATATATATATATATATATATATATATATTAAAGGATGATGACAAAGTTTTCTCAAAACAATTATATTATATAGACATGCTCAAATGCTAATTTTTTAGAATTTTGAATTAAAAAAAAATCATACCATTTATTAAGAAACTCATAGTATTTATGATGAACACCATTAATTAATAATTAAAAAATTTCATACCATTTAGTATTAATTGAGTTATTAATAATATTAAAAGCTATGGAACTCATAAACTATGGTAGTGGAAGCGACAATAGTTTTCTGATTTTTCACATCCCCACGCGAAGAATGCATGAGATAGTGATATGATAATTATAAATAGACAAGGCCATGCAAAAAATACACGAGGCTACATCAAAGAGTCTCACAAGGCATATAAGAATTCATATCACTACGAGGCTATACCACTCTCTTTTTGTTTTGTTTGCGTCTAAATGGTTTCCTTGATGAGTTTTCTTGCATCAGTATTGTTCTCTTACAGATCAAGAAGGTACTAGTTCTGTTATATATATATATATATATATATTATATTACGATCAAAGCAAAGTTTTTTCCCTCTTAACTCCTTTTTTTTTTTTTAAGGATTATATATATATTGTTGGTTCCCAATGAGAATGGATCTGCAACCAAAGAATAAAACACGAAGAAAAGAACAAAGAAAGAAGAACTTGGGAGAATTTTCTCTTTGATTAATTCGAAGGCAAAATTACAATAATGGAGTTACAAAAAATAAACACTAACACTAGTATTTATAGGAGACCAAAAATGAAACCCTAGCTAAACTTCCTAAAATAAACTCAATCAAATCTTTTACATTTACATCGAATCCTGACAAAATCAGGAAACCAAATCAAATCAAATCTCCAAAATTGCTCCTCAAGTTTGGATTCTGGTCGTGTGTCCCTAGCAGGCCTGCTAGGGTGTAGTTTTGCTCGGGACAATCCTGGTAGGAGTTCTTCTGGTAGGAGCATCCCTGGTCGGATCCTTTCCTGCTGGGGAAAGTCTCTGGTCGGACCTCTCTCTGGTGGGAGAACTCCTGCTAGGAAGATCTCTGCTCGGGCTCTTCTCTGCTAGGGGAAGTTCTGGTAGGGAGATCCCTAGTGGGGAAATCTTTGCTAGGAGTTGAGCCAAGTCAGGCTTAAACTCACATTCTTCCCCGTAAGTTTGACTTGGGTCGAGGTTCTTCACTCCGAGCAGCTCTCTCATCTCCGCGAACTTAACTCTTGCTAGAGCCTTGGTGAGTATGTCTGCCCGCTGTTCCTTCGTGCTGACAAACTCCACGATGATCTTCCGCTTCTCCACACACTCGCGAATATAATGATACCGAGTGTCTATGTGTTTGCTCCGACCATGAAACACTGGGTTCTTCATCAGCGCTATTGCAGACTTGTTGTCCACGTAGAGTGATACTGGCTTCTGCTCGTCTCCAGTCACTTCACTCAGAATCCCCTTCAACCACATAGCTTGACACGCTGCTGCGGTTGCTGCCATGAACTCCGCTTCACATGAGGATAGAGCCACAGTCTTCTGCTTCTGAGATTGCCAGGTGATTAGGTTCCCGTTGAGGTAGAACGCCATCCCTCCGGTACTCTTCCTATCATCAATGTCACCGGCCAGATCACTGTCAGTGAAGCCGACTAGCTCTTATGCTCCCTTGCCTCTCCTATATTGAATCCCATAGTTCGTCGTTCCCTTCACGTAGCGCAAAATATGCTTCACGGCCTGCTGGTGTGCGCTTGTGGGCTTCTCCATGAAACGGCTAACTATTCCGACTGCGTGAGAAATGTCTGGTCGGGTGTGGGTGAGATACCTCAGACACCCGATCACGCGTCTGTACTCTGTGGGATCCACTTCTCATCCTTCAGCATCCTTCCCGAGCTGCAGCTTTGCCTCCATTGGGTACTTGCTCGGGTTGCAATCCGCCATCTCGAATTGCTTGAGGATCTTCTTCGCGTAGGCCGACTGCTTGAGCGTGATGCAGTCATTCTTCTGGTCTACCTCGATGCCGAGGTAGTAAGAAAGTAGTCCAAGATCACTCATCTCGAACTCGGCCATCATCTGCTTCTTGAATCCTTCTACGCCTCCTGCGCTAGATCCTGTGACTATCAGGTCGTCCACGTAAACTCCGACGACCAGAACTTCTTCTCCGCTGCTCTTGGTGTACACTGCCTGCTCCCTGGAGCACTTTGTGAATCCAAGACTCTTCAAACTCTTGTCGAGGCGTATGTTCCACGCCCTTGGAGCTTGACGTAGCCCGTATAGAGCCTTGGAGAGCTTGTACACCTTCTTCTCCTTGCCCTTGACGCCAAAACCTTCAGGTTGACTGACGTAGACTTCTTCCTCGAGGTCACCATTTAAGAATGTCGATTTGACATCCATGTGGTGAATCTCCCAACCTCGATGAGCTGCTAGGGCTAGGATGAGTCTGATCGTGTCTAGTCTCGCCACGGGAGCAAAGACTTCCTCGAAGTCGACTCCTTGCTTATGCACGTAGCCTTTGGCTACTTGCCTTGCCTTGTGCTTTAGGACATTCCCATCGGTGTCCTTCTTCAGCTTGTAGACCCATTTCAAGTCAATGGGCTTCTGACCTTTGGGCAAGTCGGTGAGCTCCCATGTCTTGTTCTTCTCGATGGACTCCAGCTACTTCGTCATTGCCTCCTGCCATTCCTGCTCGCTTGCTGCCTCTTGGTAGTTGGCTGGCTCCTCGGCGCACAACAAGGACAACTCTTCTAAGTTCATTTCCACTTCCTGAGACTCTTCGTAGACTTCTGCTAGGGGACGAAATCCCCTTGGGCCATCCTTGATCGAGGAATCTCCTGAGCTGGACGAGCTGAGTCTGCTCGGGCTGGGTGTCCTGGGTGTACCCGGGTAGGAATCTCTGGTAGGGGTACCAGAGCTGGTGGGGGGACCAGAGCTGGTGGGGGTACCAGAGCTGGTGGAGGCATCCGAGCTGGAGGGGTTACCCAAGCTGAATGAGCTGGTGGGGGCACCTTCCTGCTCTACTACGCCCTCTTCTTCTTCGACTACGAACTCAATTGAGTTCTGCTCGGGGTCTCCGTTCTCGTCGCGCCAATCCCACTTCTTCTCTTTTTCGAACACGGCATCTCTGCTCACCTGGATCTTGCCGCGTCGGGGGTCAAAGAGTCTGTATGCCTTGCTTCCGTCTTCAACACCAAGGTACACCATCGACTGACTCCTGTCATAAAACTTCTTGAGATGGGGACCCACAGTCTTCACATGTGCGGTGCACCCAAACACCCTCAAGTGCTCCAAGTGGGGCTTCTTTCCATTCCATGCCTGGTAGGGTGTGCGCTCTCCTAGCGCCTTTGTTGGCAAACGGTTTAGCAAATAGACCGTGTGTCTAACTGCTTCTCCCCAAAACCTCACCGGGACTTGCATGCTCTTCAACAAGCTTCTTGCTGTGTCCATCACTGTCCGGTTTCGTCTCTCCACCACACCGTTCTGCTGGGGAGTGTATGGTGCAGTCAGGTGGCGCTCGACTCCTTCCTCATCGCAGAACTCTCCGAACTGCTGAGATGTGAACTCTCCACCTCGGTCTATTCTCAAGACCTTCATCTTGTGTTCGGACCCATTCTCCACGAGCCTCTTGAGCTTCTTGAAGACTTCAAAGGCTCCACTCTTCTCCTTGAGCGTGTAGATCCACATCCAGCGACTGTAGTCGTCAACAAGTAGTAAGAAATACTTGCTTCCGGCTAGAGTTGCTGGGGTTATTGGACCATAGAGGTCCGCATGCACCAGTTGGAGAGGTCGTTCTGCTCGGAACTTGGCCTTGATCGAGAATGGCACTCGAGCCTGTTTCGCGATCATGCAGCATTCGCATAGCTGGTTGGGATGTTCAATATTGGGAACCCCAAAGGCCATCTCTTTCTCTCCCATCATCTTGAGCGCGTAAAAGTTTACGTGCCCAAGTCTTGTATGCCACAACCAGGTCGGGTCTGCTAGGGAAGCCATTAAGCAGACGGGCTGGCTTGTCTCAAGGAGAATCTTGTACAACCTGTTCGGCGCTCTCTTCACCTTCATCAACAGGTTGCCACTTCTGTTCCAAATATTCAAATAGGGACCAGACATCACCACTGTGTTGCCGATCTCTGTCATATGTCCGAGGCTGCTGATGTTACTCTTCAGCTTTGGGATGTAGTAGACCTGGGTCATGAGGCGTTGGTCCCCGTTCTTACACACGAACAAGATGGACCCTCTGCCTCTAATTTCGACGATCGAACCATCGCCAAATTTCACGTTCCCCGTGATCTTCTCATCGAGCTCTTCAAACTTAGCTCGGTCTCCTGTCATGTGGTTGCTTGCACCATTGTCTAGGTACCAGACATCGGTAGAGACTTTCTGCTCTCCGTCAGCGAGGAGGTTCGCAATAACCTTGTCCTCGATCAGGAACACCATCTCTGAGCTGGTCTGGTATCTGGTCTCTGTTGTCTGGTCTCTGCTCGGATTCCGAGCAGGTCTGCTCTCTTTTCTCTGGATAGATCTGCTCCCTGCTCTCCTGGCAGGTCTGCTCTCTCTCGCCTACGAGGATCGTCTCCTCGTCTTTTTTTCCGTCCAGGCTCACCTCCTGTTCGGCAAACATCAGAGCTGGCTGGTCTTCATCGAATCTCATCATATTTGCTTCCTCTTTGTGGTTCTTGCTGCGACACTCTGAAGCAAAGTGCCCAAGCTTCTGACAATTATAGCACTTCACTGTGCTCTTGTCTCTCCTGATCGTGCTTTCCTGACGAGGTGCACCACTGCCGCGACCTCTACCACGTCCTCGACTGTCTCCATTGTAGCTACTCCGACCAGAGGAGCTAGAAGAAAAGTCTGTTCCCCCGCTTTTCTTCTGTCTGGCCGTCCACTGTTCATGTGTGAGCAGGAGGTTCTTCTCCTCTTCTATGTCACCGTAACCCCGAAGTCTCTCCTCGTGGGCTTTGAGGCGACCAACAACCTCCTCGACCGTCATGGTCTTGAGGTCGCCGAACTGCTCAATCGATGTCACGACCTGCATGTATTTGTGAGGAACTGCTCGGAGAAACTTCTTGACGACGGTGGTCTCCTCCACCTTATCTCCCAACGAGCGTATGCCGGTCACAATGGACGTGAGCCGCATAGCGAAATCATCAATTGATTCGCTTTCCCTCATCCTCATAACCTCGAACTCACTCTTCAAGGTCTGGACCTTTGCTTCCTTGACGCGATCTGCGCCCATGTACATGGTTCGAAGTGTCGACCATGCCTTCTTTGCGGAATCCTTCTCGACGATCATGAGAAGGACATCTTCCGAAACTCCTTGGTAGATGGCGGCGAGTGCCATCCTCTCTTTGCGCCCTTCGACATCGATGCCTTCCACAGCCTCCCAGACTCTTTGCGCCTGCAAATTCACTCGCATCTTCAACGCCCAAACCGAGTAATTACTCTTCGTGAGCATCGGGTAATGGAGCGTCACATTCCCTTCCTTTGATCCGATCTTCGTCGCCGTCGTCAGCTCTCCTCCGGTGGACTCGCTTGGTGACGACATCTTCTTTGGCAACTTAGCTCTGATACCAATTGTTGGTTCCCAATGGGAATGGATCTGCAACCAAAGAATAAAACACGAAGAAAAGAACAAAGAAAGAAGATCTTGGGAGAATTTTCTCTTTGATTAATTCGAAGGCAAAATTACAATAATGGAGTTACAAAAAATAAACACTAACACTAGTATTTATAGGAGACCAAAAATGAAACCCTAGCTAAACTTCCTAAAATAAACTCAATCAAATCTTTTACATTTACATCGAATCCTGACAAAATCAGGAAACCAAATCAAATCAAATCTCCAAACTTGCTCCTCAAGTTTGGCTTCTGGTCGTGTGTCCCTAACAGGCCTGCTAGGGTGTAGTTCTGCTCGGGACAATCCTGGTAGGAGTTCTTCTGGTAGAAGCATCCCTGGTCGGATCCTTTCCTGCTGGGGAAAGTCTCTGGTCGGACCTCTCTCTGGTGGGGAACTCTCTGGTGGGAGAACTCCTGCTAGGAAGATCTCTGCTCGGGCTCTCCTCTGCTAGGGGAAATTCTGGTAGGGAGATCCCTGGTGGGGAAATCTCTGCTAGGAGTTGAGCCAAGTCAGGCTTAAACTCTCACACACACATATATATATATATACATATATATATATATATATATACATATATATATATATATATTAAAGGATGATGACAAAGTTTTCTCAAAACAATTCTATTATATAGACATGCTCAAATGCTAATTTTTAGAATTTTGAATTAAAGAAAAAATCATACCATTTATTAAAAAACTCATACTATTTATGATGAACACTATTAATTAATAATTAAAAAAATTCATACCATTTAGTATTAATTGAGTTATTAATAATATTAAAAGCTATGGAACTCATAACTATGGTAGTGGAAGCGACAATAGTTTTCTGATTTTTCACATCCCCACGCGAAGAATGCATGAGATAGTGATATGGTAATTATAAATAGACAAGGCCATGCAAAAAATACAAGAGGCTACATCAAAGAGTCTCACAAGGCATATAAGAATACATATCACTACGAGGCTACCACTCTCTTTTTGTTTTGTTTTGTTTTGCGTCTAAATGGCTTCCTTGATGAGTTTTCTTGCATCAATATTGTTTTCTTACAGATCAAGAAGGTACTGGTTATGTTATATATATATATATATATATATATATATATTATATTACGATCAAAGCAAAGTTATTTCCCTCTTAACTCTATCACATGGAATATGCATGGTAAAATAGTCTTTTATTCTACGCATTATTTTTTATTTTTTTGTGTCTATATGGTTTCGTTGATCATATTTTTTCTGCAGCATTGTTTTCTAGAGAATATATTGAGAAAAACGGTATTAAATCTACTACCATATTATGATCAAAGTCAAGTTATTTGTCTCTTAGCTTTATCATATGTAATATGGATGGTTAAAAAAAAAAAAGATTTCTTATTTTTACAAATTTATATTTTTTTATTGAAAAACAATCTATAATACATACAGATAAGTGATAAAAGAAAATTGTATTATTAAAGCACAAGAAACATTAAAGAAGATGAGAAAATAATAACTTTAGTGAGAGTTTGTTTGTTTTTTTTTTTTTTTTTTTTACAAGCATCTATTGGTTTGCCATATCAATTATAGGAGGGAAATAATAAGAGTTATCAATTGATTAACACAAAATGAATACAAAATATTTATTATTGTTTGATTACACATAAAAAACCGAAATCTTTCAATTCAGCTTCTAAAAACTTTTCATTTTTCATCTCTCTTGCTCCATCAAGAAAAAAAAAGTAATATTTATGTAATGTTTAATAGATAAGTACAGAGAAAATCTATTTTTTTTTACTACAATATAAATGATGAAAATATATTGTTTTATTTACAACTAAAAATATATTTGTGTTTAATTGTAAATAAATTTTTTAAGCATTTATCATGAAAGATATATATTGTTTTAATCTTTTTGTGTATAAGATTCTAAATATAATAATTATGTTATGTTTAATCAAGAAAGCATAAGAAGTTTTTTCTTTTCAGTCATACGAAAATGTTTATTTCATAATCGAAAAAAAGAAGAAGATCAAACAGTAGATTATAAATTTTGTTTCCGAGAAAATGTGTATAATAAATTTTAATTTACATATCTGTGGATTGCAACACTATTTTAATATACACAAAATTATATAATAAAAATGATTTTACATGTCAGGCAGGTATCAATATACAATGAAAAAACAAGTAAGCGTAAGAAAGGTACAAGGTTTCTAATTGTATACATAATTATAAGAAAATTTTAAAAGCAATATTATAATTCTTTTGTAGGTTGATTTTGTTTATAAAAGAATTATAATATTGTTTGTAATAGATAGTTTTAATTCAAGTTAAATGTATTGGTGATTTGATCTCATACTACTTATATATATATATATATATATATATATATATATATATATATAAAATCATACTTTTTATTTTTTGTTATCACATTTATTTAACTTGAATTAAAATTATTTATTATAAACATGACATGTACAATTGATAAATTTTATAAATAATACCCCATCTTATATTTTTAGTCGATAATTAATCACCGCCGTGCTACTCCTATCTACTAGTAAAAATAAAAAAGCCATGCCCACTCCGAATATTGTTTCTACTTTTCTAGAGCACAAAAAATCACATCATAAATAAAGGTTCGTCTTTCCAAAAGTCATTAAATGAATGGTCATTATAATTTTAATGGTTGATGACCAATAGTTTCCATAGCACAATAAGTGCACATAATATATAAACATATATAATGGTAGATTTGATGTCCATGTATCTGTTAGTTATGGAACGACAATGGGCACTAGGTCAGAATGCATTTAATATATAGTGCCCACTTTAATTTATCTTTCACTATTCATATTCATCCATTTGGTGATTTTCATGCGGTGCATCCAATTTCAAAACTATATTGTCAATTATTTTATTTTAATTATAACCATATAGATATATAGCATATCGTTTTCGCTTCTGTGTTGTATGTAACTTTTAAGTGGGTCTTGTATTGTCAGTGTCACGTATGAATTATGATCATGATAAAAGTTTACGTACAACGTTGATTTGTTTTGATTTATTATTATTATTATTATTATTATTATTATTATTATTATTATTATTATTATTATATTAATACAAAACAAAGCATGCATGGTTAAATTAGTTTTACGTCATGTATAATTAATATAGAGATTTTTTTTATTCGAAAACACACTCACCCAAAAGCTCATATTTTTGTGTCGTTTTTCCACAGTAAAAACGACATGTAAGTATGCATGTAGTACAGCTCAATTTAAAAATGAATTAATAAGATCGATCAAATAGGATGTCGCGAAGCCAGCTTTTTCAACTGGGAGGGGCACTATTACTTAGGGGTGAAACCGGAATCGGGAACCCGGGAAGTAGCTTTTTCTCGTCAATGTTTTGAAAAACCGGGATTTTTTTTTCTACCGGTTTCGGTTCTGGTAACGGTTTCTGAGCTCTAAATTTTCCGGTTCTAGTAACGGTAACGGTTCCGATTCTAAATTTCTCGGTTCCGGTTCTGACTCAAAATCTCAATGTCACATGATAGAAATTTTTACTAATCAAAAGAAGTAAAAAAAAAAAAACTTTATCGTAACTAATGTTAAAAAAAAACCTTAAATAATTGTAACTAATCTTAAAAAGAAAAAATTTAAATACTTAAGGGTTAAAAGAGGGTGTGAATGCAGATATGATTTTCGTATCTTTGATAAAATATACGATTTTTTTATATATTAAAATACTAATAAAAAATAAAAGTGAATAAGTGAAGGTGGGCCCGTGTCCCTCCTCACTCCTATGTCCTTCGCCTCTGGTTTCATACATGTATATAATATATTAAAAAAAAGTTGATCAAGTATGATGTCGTTTCTTACGTAGTAAACAACCTAGCTGAAAAACGACCTAAAAAATCAACCCAATATGATATCGTTTCTTTGTCCGTAGTAAGCGACACAGTTTCAAAAGAGCATTAAAGATCGATCATATATGATGTCGTTTCATATATGTTTACACAACCTACCTTCGAAACGACATGATAAAGATTGATCATATGATGTTGTCTCTTGTATAGTAACAGCCTAACTGAAAAGCGACTTAAAAGACCAACCCTATATGATGTCGTTTCTTATATTCATTAAACGACCCAACTTTGAAACGACATTAAATATCTATCAAATACGATGTCATTTCTTTATATTGTAGACGACATGACTTCAATTGATTGTCGTCTATGCTGCTCACCTTCCCGATTTTCTCTCCCGGGACCTCAAAACGACGCGATGAAACGAATGGTGAATAACTTCAGTCATGTCTTCTTTTTTTTTCTTCAGGCAGAACTCTGGAACCTTTTTTTTTTTTTGAGTAAAAGATGTAAGCTCGATATCTCGCAAAGTGACCTCAAATCCAACCAGGATAACACCCAATAAACAGAAAAAGTGGACTTAATAAAAAAAAAAGTACGACTTAACATACCAAACCAAAAAAGACAGACTAATAAACAATGAACATATTCCAATTTTTAGCATCCGACAAGTGAGTTCACAAGTATTAAAATTCACATATTCATATCACAAAAACCGTTAAGTTGTCCTTTTCATGAGAGCAAGAGAAAATAAAAAACCATTTAAGTTGTCTTTGGCTCTTATTCTTTTGTCAGTTATAGTGTAGCCGGCCTTGGAAGTATATATTTATATATAATATACATTGATACAATATATATCTATATATATACATATATATAGATAAACGTACGAACAGTCTCTCTCTCTTTTGCCACTTCTCTGATGGCCGTAGCCTTGCTTCTCCTCTTGTGCATTGCCACGGTCGCTGATTCCTCGACGATCGGAGTCCAAAGAATCTCGGAAGTACTCGAACTTCAGGAGCGCGAGAGGTCCGCACCGCACGTGCAAGTGTCTGCGGCTCAAGGCGTTCTTCGCCGGCTCCTTCCCTCTCATTCCTCCGCCTTCCGCTTCCAAATCGTCTCTAAGGTATGTAGCTCGTATCGTTTCAGCTCGGTTTTTGTAAATGTGGAAAAATATATTCTAAAGTCTAAAAAAATCAACCACAAAAACCAAAAAGTAAATTAAAGTAATAAGAGTAATAATTTGTGTAATATTGCAAGGACTTTGATGAGTTGCAAACACGGTTTTCGATACAAAAATCGGCCAACGGGCCGGAATTCACGAATCTGATAAATCTAGTTTCTTAATTACGGTGTAAAGAAGCAATTAAAAAATACCGACATTTCCTCGAGAGCAAGGTAAAACACTCTCCAAAAGATGTTAAGCAAGACAAGACATAACGAAGCATGAAATCCGACGATTGCCGCGATATAACAAACATCTTAATGACCAAAATACCCTTAACAACATAATAAACAAGACATAAAATAAAATCCTAGTCGCGCAACACTAAATGACCGTTTTTCCCTTCTCTTGCTAATTTTGTTAGTAATTCGAATTCACGGTGTAGGAGCAATGTGGCGGCGCTTCTTGCTTCATCATCAAGAATAATCCGTCCTTGGTCACGCGCATAGTTGACCCTGAATTCTTGTAAGTCAACGAACTCGTATTCACTCTTCATCTCTCTTAATTAGTTTGTGTCAATCTATGAGTTGACTGAATCTCCGGACCAGAATATACGGGGTCACCGGTGTGGAGATTTTGGCCGGTCTTCACTGGTACTTGAAGAATTGGTGCGGCGCACACGTGTCTTGGGACAAAACTGGCAGCGTTCAGCTTCTCTCGGTACCAAAACCGGGCTCGCTTCCCCGTGTTAGCAACGAGGGCGTTTTGGTCCAAAGGCCAATTCCTTGGAGCTACTACCAAAATGCTGTCACATCTAGCTGTGAGCTTTCTATTAACTAGCAGATTATCAAAGCTATTTTTGTGTTATGTTGCATATAGTATTGGAATCAGTGTTCGAGTACCCGTAATTTGCCGGCAACCGACAACAAGAAAGTAGAAAACGGTTATCGGAAGTTTTAAGTGAATCTTTCTCAATACTACTATTTTACTAAAATTCCATCAGTTATCGGTATACCCCTAAAATTAGACCATCAGACGGGTATTGGTTTGCGGACTCTAAAACCGTGACTGGAATTTTGTTGTAGATTCTTTCGCTTGGTGGGATTGGAAGAGATGGGAGAAGGAGATTGACTGGATGGCACTTCAGGGCATCAATTTACCGCTCTCGTTTACCGGGCAAGAAGCGATTTGGCAGAAAGTTTTTCGGGTTATTTTTTCTAACTTAGCTTGACATAATATGTACCAATTACTTTCAGTTATAATGATTTGAACTCTTGATAATACTCTTTTGCAGAAGTTTAATTTAAGCGGTTCGGATTTGAATGATTTCTTCGGTGGCCCGGCATTTCTCGCGTGGTCTCGCATGGGGAATTTGCATGGGTGAGTTTACTTGTTATATGCATGAGTTATAGGACCTAAACACATTTATAACACAAAAATTTAACCACTGTAATGAAAAGAAACCATAAATAATCATGACCGTTCTGCGAGAGCAAGGTCGAATATTCGCCTATGAACGCTAAAAGGCGATGAAGGACGTATGTGTTGGCGCAAAATCCTAGGGACAAAAGCGAGTAAAAGACTAAGACACCCACAATAATATAATTGACCGAAAGACCCTAAAGGAAAAAGACATAAACCGACTAAACATGCAAGACTAAACGACGGTCTTGTCCTTCCTGTAACGAAAAGTGATCCCGGTTCTATCAACGACGTAATTAGTTTAATGCCATTTTATAAATTAATATGAAAAAAAAATATATATTTTCGCAGATGGGGTGGTCCATTGCCTCAAAGCTGGCTTGACCAACAGCTCAAAATGCAAAAGAAGATTCTTCAGAGAATGTATGAACTTGGAATGACTCCAGGTAATAACCAGAGTTAGATTGCTAACGGTATATGTCACAAAGATTTGAACAATTTAACTCATAGTGATTCTGCTTCAGTGCTACCGGCTTTTTCCGGCAATGTTCCCGCCACGCTAAGAACGAGATTTCCATCCGCGAAAATTACGCGCTTAGGAAATTGGTACGTAACAATTTGTGCTAATTGATGTTTCTTGTTTCTTGGGGGTCGAGAAAAAATGGGTCCCTAAAAGAAAATTACCGGCATAGATTGAAAAATCCGTCGCACGTATTTTTAATTTGGACATTGTTCACTGTGCCACAGGTTTTCGGTGCACAGTGACCCGAGATGGACGTGCACGTACCTTCTCGACGCAACCGATCCTTTGTTTGTCGAAATCGGAAGAGAATTCATTGAGCAACAGCTTCAAGGTGTCCTCTTACAACCCGTCCCGTCTTCTCATTTAATTACCGGTTACCATTTTTTACGGAACGTTTATCACGGATGTTCTGATCTTCTCAATATTGTTTGTATATTTTTGCAGAATATGGAAAAACCAGTCACATTTACAATTGGTAATTCTTTCACCATATCTTTTTGTATAAAGTAATCCTTAATTATGATGGAGGAACAAATCTATCACATTTACGTTTACTTCACTTGTGCGTAAATTGGTGATTCTTTTGTCGCAGTGACACTTTTGACGAGAATACGCCGCCGAACGACGATCCGGAGTACATTTCTTCGCTTGGAGTGGCAGAACTTAATTCATTCCGTGACGATGTACACGAATATGTCATATACGAATACCGATTTTTTTATTTTTTATTTTTGCAGGCACTTCTGCATTCTGTGCCATTAGGAAAGATGGTGGTTCTTGATTTATTTGCTGAAGTCAAACCTATATGGATAACTTCTCAGCAATTTTATGGCGTTCCTTATATATGGTAATGGTACTGCTAATTTGTATGTATATATATATATATATATATATATACACATGTATCATTGTATAATAATGTATATATATATATGTTGCAGGTGTATGTTACACAACTTTGCAGGAAATAGTGAAATGTATGGGGTTATGAATGCAATAGCATCTGGACCCATTGATGCTCTCACTAGTCAAAACTCAACTATGGCAAGTCTTTTATTTCAATTATTTTCCCCCATATTAAATTGTTTTAAGAAAATTTTAATCGAAAGTTATTTGTTCCGATGAACGTTTGATTAAAATTTTGTCGGGAAATGTCCCTTTGGAGAAAAAAAATATTTAACGGACTCGGTCCGTCTATTACAGCTTTCGTGCAGGATTAGTCTATTTCAGAAATGGACCCTTTGAAACAAATGAACGGAATTGGTCCCGTGCGAAAACTGTGGAACATATTCCTAAATTCTTGTTTCTTCTGATGGGCCATTTCAGCACGTGACCCCAAAATCGTTCACTTGAACATTACATAACTCATGTATGTAACTATAGAAATATCATTTCTTATTAAAAAAAAAAAATTTGACTATTCCAGGTTGGTGTTGGAATGGCCATGGAGGGTATAGAACAGAATCCGGTCGTCTACGATCTCATGTCCGAAATGGCTTTTCGCCATGAAAAAGTCAATGTCGAGGTATTATTTTATTCACGTGGGTCGACCAAGCTATCACAGTCTTTCATATTATTAGCTCTTAGGTCTTGAGAAGTTTGTAACATAAAAAGAAATAAAAGTTGTCGTTTTCAGAGCTGGATCGATCGGTATTCAACGAGACGTTACGGTCAATCGGTTTCATCGATCCGAAAGGCTTGGAATATCTTGTATCACACCATTTATAACTGCTCTGATGGCGCCTTTGTAAGTGCTTCTCTTCTTGTGGCAACTAGGGCTGGAACCGGGACTTTTGTGCCGGGTTTTTTCTCATTTGTTCGGTCCAAGTGCCCGGATTTGGAAAATATTTATTAATTAGTATAATTTTTTATGTGAAAATCAGGACAAAAACAGGGATGTGATAGTGGCATTCCCTGATGTTGAACCATTATTGATAAAAGAAAAAGAAATGATAAAAGAAGTGAGTGAATCTTATGAAGAGCCTCACTTGTGGTACTCTACTTCTCAAGTCATACATGCACTTGAGCTTTTCCTTGAAGCCGGAGAAGAACTATGTGAGAGCAAAACTTATAGGTTATTTAATCACGTAATTCCGTTTCCGTTTTTCGACTTTTTTATTTTTTATTTTATTGAAACCGTTTTCTATGTATCACAATGTAAATTTTAAAGAAATGGAAAAAAGAGAATCGAATTTAGCTCTCTTGTATTCACAACTCTACGGAATCAGGATTGGTATTATCGGGCTTTAAGCCTTTTTTGGGCCGGCCCCAATTTAATTAGTTCTTTATATGTATAAGATAATTCAATACTTTACAACGTTTTACAATGATTAGAAAATCGAAAAAAAAAAATTCAAATTAAATAATAATAACTTAAACTTTAAAATATACATGATTTAAAGTTACAAGAAAAAATTAAAAGGTAAATCTATATTAAATTAAGTATTTTGAGCATTCCAAAGCCGACCCAATTCCCGATTTCTTGAGAAAAACACTCGTTTCCGGGCCAAAAACAGGACTTGAGGGCCAAAATCTTCAATCTTCACATCATTTTCTCACATTTGTGTCCTTTCTGCTCCATAGGTATGATCTTGTGGATTTAACAAGACAAGCCTTGGCAAAATATGGAAACGAATTGTTTTTGGAGATCATCCAAGCCTATAAATCTAAAGATGTCCGTAAAGTGACCATCCTTAGCCAGAGATTTTTGGAGTTGGTCGGAGATATCGACACGCTTTTAGCGTGCGACGACGGGTTTCTTCTCGGGCCTAGGTTGGAGAGCGCAAAGCAACTCGCCCAAAACGAAGAACAAGAAAAACAGGTTTGTTTTTTTTATATCTATGAGTGAACTAACGTACATATATGAATTAAGTGATCAATATAAATAAATTTATTAAATGTAACTGAAAATTGCAGTTTGAATGGAATGCAAGAACTCAAATTACAATGTGGTTTGATAACTCGGATGAGGAACCAAGCCTGCTTCGCGACTACGGTACGACCGTATTTATCAATTATCGTATTCTCAAATTCGAGATCGCCTTCCGAAATTTCGAGTCACAATCTTTTACTCATATTCAAACAGCAGACCAAAATATTTTGATCATATAAAAGACAAAAAATGTTGCTATCGACTGTAAATAATACTTGTCGTTTTCTCAAATTAAAAAATAAAGTAACCCCACGTGGGAAAATCAAATATTTTAAATCATATGACACAAAAGTTTCTTTTTTTTGGCAATAAGGATACATAATTATGGTACGACTGTATATGCATTGTCGTTTTCTCAATTCCAAAGAATAATGATAAAAAACTATATACCAACTATATTTTCTCAAATTAAAAAAAATAAAGTAACCCCTCATCAAATATCAAATTCTTTTGACCATATAACAAAAAAGTTGCAAACTTTCGGGCCTATTTGGTATTCCTCTTGAAAATCCTCTTTAAAAGTGTTTTCCACTTTTCAAATGAAATTATTTGAGAAGAATAGATGAATTGTGTGTTTGGTAGATTATTGTGGTTAAATTTGCAAAAAAAAAAAAAAAAAAAAACAAATATTGAAATATTATGTTATTGAATGAAGAGATTTGAGAAATAGGTTTATGGTGTATTGTAAAAAAATTCTAATTTTTTCATCTCTCTTCTCATTAATTTTACTTGATTTTGCATTATGCTTTATTATATGTGACTTTTTACCATGTGTTATGTACGTTATTATATTTTATATTTTTGATGATGTTTAAAAAATTAAATTTTTTAAAAGAAAAAAAAAAGAAAGAAAAATATACCAACATATTTTTTTTAGTTTTTTAGTTTTCAAATTAAAAAATAAAAATCTGTAATAAATAATTATTTGAAAACATTTGCAATAATTTATTACATAACCATTATAAAGAATTGAAAAATAAAAAATAGAAGTTTTTGAGCTGACAACCAAACATAATTTTTCAAAGAGCACATAAATTATTATTATTATTATTATTATTATTATTATTATTTTTGTAGGAAACAAATATTGGAGTGGGCTATTAAGAGACTATTATGGCCCACGAGCTGCAATATACTTCAAATACTTGGTGAAAAGCTTACAGAATTGTGAGGATTTTGAGTTGAAGAATTGGAGAAGAGATTGGATAAAGCTCACTAATGAATGGCAAGGCAATAGGACTGTTTACCCTCTAAAGGGTGTTGGAAATGCCCACAACACATCAAAGAGGCTTTACAAAACCTACTTGCAAACCCAATCTTTGAGTGAAGAAGAAGCTACAAAGCTTGTTGTTGTGTTGTTGTAAGCTTGTTTGAGTAAAGAACTTTATGATTTTGGGGCAAAATACTAAGTTTTATCATGAGATTTGTGTATTGTCATGTCAAGAGAGAGAGGATAATGAGGCACAAACGACAACATTTTAAGAGGGGCACAAATTGTGATATTATTGTCGTTTTACGGCATTAATTAATAATTATTACTTAAGTATTTTGATCATAAAAAATTTAACATTATTTGATTCCTCTAAACTCTATAATATATGTACTTTCGCCGTCATTTACTCAATATAAACAGTGACAACTGCGACTAAAGTACTCAAATTTTGATCAATTGAAGCAGCAAGAGTGCAAAATAAAATTTAAAAAGAGGCAAAAGTATCCACTGTCAACAAATACGATGCGACACATTGTTCCGTCTAATTTTTTCCGTCAAGATCAAACGAGAGAAGAAGCTAGATAGCTGGATGAGCACATAAATGTCTACCGTAAGTATAATTTAATAGCACTATGTTAAATTTTTATCGACCGCCAGTAAAAATGTACGCAACATGTGTTGCTTCAATTTTGTCAATTTTAAATACTTTTACTGCTATTTTTTCACTGTTAACACCAAATTGTGTCAGTTAGTCAAAATTTGAGTACACTCGCGTCATTATCCACATAAAATATTACATGCGTTTGCCAATAGTCAACCGTGTAGCTTAACATATTGAAAACATAATGATTCAGACCCTATTGTTCTATGCAAGTGTAAAATTTCATATCTTAGGATTCAAGTTTTCAATACTTAACACCTTTTTCATTTTTATAATCTCGGTGCGATACAATAAAACTGGTATGTAGTTTTAGTATCGGTTGAGAAAAAAATATTAGGAAATTGTACGAAATGCCCAATTTTATGTCAAACTTTTTAAAAAATGCCCATTTGTGAGAGTAAAAAATGCACACAATGGCAACTTTTTAAAAGGTTTGACACAAAATGGGCATTTCGTTCATTTACCCAAAAATATTTTCAATCGGTGCAACGTTTGTCAAATTTCCCTAGCTAGCTACAAAAGCCTAAAATCTTCAAAAATCTTTAAAAAATTCGATCGACCGTAAATAATTAATCATAAGCCGTTTCTACTAGATTTTCAAAGCGTTATAATTTAATAACAATGTACTTAAGTTATATGTTAAAAAAATACTCATATGATGTCAGTAAAACTGTTCCAAAACTAGCCAAAGGCTAACCCCTACGATAAATCCCTAAAAAATAGTCTACCAAAAAAAAGTTTCCTTATTAATTTTTATCATAATCTCGGTACGATACAATGAAACTAGTATGTAGTTTTAGTATCGATCGAGAAAAGATTATTTTCACTCGGTGCAACGTATGTCAAAAATTTCCTAGCTACAAAAGCCTAAAGCCTTCGAAAATCTTTAAAAAATTGATCGACCTTAACTAATTAATCATTAGGCATTTCTACTAGATTTTCAAAGCACTATAATTTAATAACAATGTACTTAAATTATAAGTTAAAAAAATACACATATGATGTTAGTAATTTTTTTCCAAAACTAGCCAAAGGCTAACCTCTACGATAAATCCACAAAAAAATTGTCTACCCAATTTTTTTTTCCTTATTCATTTTTATCATAATCTTGCCGTGATACAATGAAACTAGTATGTTGTTTTAGTATCGGTTGAGAAAAAAATATTTTCAATCGGTGCAACGTTTGTGAAAATTTCCCTAGCTACAAAAGCCTAAAGCATTCAATTTTTATTTTATTTTTAAAAATTTGATCGACCGTAACTAATTAATCAAAAGCCATTTCTACTAGATTTTCAAAGATACTCATATAATGTTAGTAAAATTTTTTCAAAACTTGCCAAAGGTTAACCTCTACGATAAATCCACCATTTTTTTCCTTATTCATTTTTATCATAATCTCGGCGGGATACAATGAAACTAGTATGTAGTTTTAGTATCCGGTGAGAAAATATATTTTCAATCGGTGCTACATTTGTCCAAATTTCCCTAGCTAATAAAAGCCAAAAGCCTTCGAAAATCTTTAAAAATTCGATCGACAGTAACTAACTAATCATAAGCCGTTTCTACTATATTTTCAAAGACTTATAATTTAATAACAATGTACTTAAATTATAAGTTAAAAAATATTCATATGATGTCAGTAAAATTTTCAAAACTAGCCATAACGCCCTTACGATAAATGCACACAAAATTGTCTATTTTTTTTCCTTTTTCATTTTTATCATAATCTCCGCGCGATACAATGAAACTCAAAAACTCTCCTGAGATTCTGGCAACATGGGAATTGCAATCGAATAAGAGAATCACCTACTAAATTAATCCAAAACAAATTATATACGAAGACAAAGAAAATATGAATTAAACTCATGTAGTTTTGCAGTTTAGGAGCATAGAATCGCCGGCTACATTAAATCACCGGAGCATGAAATCACCGGCTAAATTGGTCTCCAACACAAATTATTTAAAAAAGACAAAGGATATGATTTTAAAATAAAAAAACTCACTTACGATTCTCGAATAGTTGCTCCAGCACACCGAAGGCAGAGAGAAATGAAAAATGGAGAAAAAGAGGATTTAGAAAATGAAAGGCCTTGTTGAAGTTCCATGATGCTAATTGAATTGACGTACAAACCTAATACACAAAGTATAAGCATTGGGTGTGTTTTTTTTTTTTTTTGATTGAATGGGTAATAAAGAGATGAATTTTTTAATAATAATAAAAAAAAGAAACATGTAAAATTAGGAAACGAGAATTCTTTGATCTTAAAGTACCATGTCATCCATTGAGGTTTTCTTTTTTTACATAGTTCTTATATATGTCATCCAGATCTGGTGGTTTTCTTTTCAAATGTGTCATCCAGATCTGGTGGTTTAAATATGTAGCAACATACAATAATTAAGTTGACGAGGATCATATTATATCTAAGAAAAAATAGAATAGGCCATCCAATGAAAAAAATATAGCAATCAAACTCATGGGCTATATATATAATACACCATCTAATGAAGACGACTTTTTGTGCATCTCTCATGTTCTTTGAGATGAAGTGGATCGCCACATAATGACTTAATTAACTTTATGTTTATATATATATATAGAAAGAATTGGCTAAAAGACCTCATCTGAGATATCGTTTCGCTGCATACCCTCGTTATAACCTGTAATTTCTTTTACATTTATTTTTAAATCTCTTATTTCCTTTTCGCATTATTTTTAAATCTAAAGAACTTGGAATGCCGATTTTGCCCTTTTGGTTTACACTATATTTTACGAAATCTCGAATTTACCCTTTGGGGCGGTTGACACAGTAAGCTTTTATAATATTATTTCTTATTTTCTCTCACACCTACCTCTTCGGCTTCCCCTCGTTCGTTTTCCCTCCAAAACCGACCCTCTTTGATCCTTCCACCACCATCTACGATCATCCTCTGACCTCCTTCCAACAAACGACGGCATACTTTCGTGCATCTCTTGTCTTTCCTGCCGACTGCTGCATAAACGACCATCTTCTTCTTCCGTTCGAGACGTGCAACTGTTGACGTGGTTTCCCACCTCAAACAGTCAAGTATAACTTGTGAGTGTATGATATTTGTTGAATGAACGATTTGGTGGAATTCGATCTCTTGCGTTGCAAACTCTCGATTCACTCTAGATATATATGTATATATATAAGCGATATAAATAAGACGAGGGATTTTTTAGAGAGGTTCGTCCCAAGGCGGTAGCTGACTACGTCCTCTGTATGTTTATTGCAACAAATAACATAAACAGATAGCTACAAACAACAAATCACGTTTTAAAGCAAGAAGAAGAAAAAGAGAGAGTGAAAAGAATACAACAGAATCTTCAAGTAAGCAAATGTGTCAGGTAGAAAATTCTCGATATATTCTCTCAAGGATGCGTGTCCGTTGATCCGAGATTGAACTTGGTATTTATAGGTTTCAATTCTTCCCGTTGGACTTCCAGAAATTGTGGAGTCTTCCTTCCGAGCTGACCGCGGTGAGAGGCTTGCCTTGTGGCACGTGTCCCACGATTGCGTTCTCTTCGTCAAGATTGAATTATGCCCGTTGAAGGCTTGACCTCGTGCTCCTGGTCTTCCGCTTGGGTTCGGGCTGAGACACCGGGTAGAAGGTATGACGATTCTACCCTATTCTTCCTGGGCTGATGACGGAGAAACATTGGGCCTTTAGGCTTTCTGGGTCGAGTGGCTTTACACCCGTCGGGCTTCGTCTGATTGAGAACTCTAATGGGTTTCTCAATTGGGCTTTTATGAATATCGATTTATTCTTTTAAAGCTTTTTATTATCATTTGTAAATTTAATTAATTCACAACTTTAGCACTTTATGTCATATTAAATAATGACGAATTTGCACATCAACAGCAACGAGGAAACATGAAGCATACTTCGGAACCGATCATCGTCTTCTGTTGTTCTCCGGCATATACTGAGCATCTTCAATGGAGGTAAATGTCTATTTTTAAACTTTTCGATGTTTCTGACACTGTTTGAACTTTGAACTTGTATCGATGTTAGGGTTTACATAGTGTACATGGATTTTAGGGTTTGGTCCAGTTTAAGGTTTAAAGGAATACTGAGATGATGAATGTAGTAAGATTCGACGACTGCCGGTATGGTTCGGTAAACTACCGCTAGCCATACCGCTATGTTTTTTTTGTAACTACCGCTAGTTATGGAAAAATACCGCTAGTTAGACCGGTTTATTCTTGATTCGATTCGATTTAATATATTATTTTTATTCGATTTGTAGCAGCGGGCGTTAGTTCTACATACGGAGTTGCAGGAGAATGAACACTACAAGAATAAGCTTACCACCAGGCAAACTCAATTCGATGCAGTGACGACTGTCATTAAAGGAGCAATGGATGAGGATGAGCTTCAGTGGTTCCGGGACACACAATTTGGCCTCTATTAGATGTCCCGACACACTACGAGCACGCTGCCCAATTTTTGTGGAGTTTGATGGTGAGAATGATGACTAAACAAAGAGACGCAGGTGAGCTGTGGTTCTTGGTAAACAACGTCCCACTGCGATACGGCATCCGGAAATTCGCCATCATCACCGGGCTGCTTTGCCACCCGGTGCCAAAGTTACCTCAAAACGAGGATCAGTCACGAGCGTTCTACAATGATTTCAAAAACGCTTATGGTCTTCGGAGAAGGGGCGGATTACTGTCAAGAATATTCAGGATCGACTTAAGGATATCCATAAAAAACCATTGGGCAACGATGATAAGAAGCGTTTGGCCTGCCTGTGCATCATCTTTGTAGTGATCTGTTTCAAGGACAGACCGACGCAGATGCCGAATGATGATTTGCTTGCAATTGTAGAAGACATTGCTTTCTTCGTAGGCTATCCTTGGGAGACAGTGTCCTTCGAGTACTCAATGAAGCAGCTTCATCATAACGCTATCGAAGGAACTGGTGGATAAGTACTTTGTCGTCATTGAGAAATAACAAAATTATGTAGATATGACCCTTCTGGGGTTCGTTCAACCGATACATGTATATGAAGTGTTTGAATCTATTTATTTTCACCGCATAAATGGTTGTTACACATAATTCAAATTAACATTCAAACTTCATGCAGTTTTTGGCGTATGAGTGTTTGCCGGCGGTGGCAGCGTACTTAGCTGACTCTCGAGAAGCGTTCGCCGGCGCACCTCGTATGTGCAGATGGACCACTAGGCCTATCGGGACAAAGCATAAGAAGTTCGAAGATATCAACCCTACTATAAAGAAAAGTGCTCCAGAGGCCAGTTGCTCTACACATTGCATGCCATTATATCATAGCGGCTATAGTTGTTTGTAGCGGTATAGCAGATATGATAGCGGTAACATATCGGTTATAGTCATTTTTGGCGGTAACTAAGTAATGATATCCAATATTATATTACAGGAACAAAAGAGTATGCTCTTTCCCACACCGGAGGAAGAAGCGACGTCGTCTATTCAATATCTCCCGTCGCGTGTAAATTCTACAAACTTGGATTTTAAAACGCTCGTGGATTTCTTGGAGAGAGGTGAGCGGATCATTCAGACGCCGCCCCCTCCGGCACCTCCGCGGGAAAAATGGCCGGGAGAGGAAGAGAATGTTCCTCCTTGTAGAGCGGCACGGAGAACATAGCAAGGGAGGCAACGTAAATCGCCTTCACCATCTCCAAGAAAGAAGAAGTTGGGTTCCAAGTCCCAACGACGCGGAGGTGAGAGACCGAGCCCTGTATCGCCGTCTGGACGCCCACGTCGCAACTGACGGTACGTTGAGAGCCAGAGCACGTCCGATAGTGGATCGTCACGACCACAAGTTTCAAGAAAGAGACAGAGTACCCATTCCTCCGCTCCCGTCTCGGCGTCCAAAAACCCAAACAAGCGGCGGAGGGTTGAATGACAGGAAAATGAGACGGCGACCACTCTTCCTTCGACATCGGATCATCAAAAAGTAAAACACTATGTAGATTTGATAGGTCGGTTATACCACAACGCCACCAGTTCGTTGCTTGGTCAGCGACAGCATTCCCCTCTCGACCACGAGAAGGATGCAGTAACAGAAGCGGCAAGGTGTGTATATAGATATTTGCGACCGGGGGTGCCTTTAGACCGAGTACCATCGAGGGCTAGGCCTCGGATTCAGAGCAGTCTGACTGAGTATCATCAGAAGGATTGCGTCAAGATCAAGAAACAGACGGTGGTGCTGCTCAATTGACCCTGGTGTCTGCGAGTGACAGCACAATGCCGACATGCGACGTCAATCAATATTTGAACTTATACGACGATTTTCATAATGCCGACGTTGAGAGAGGGAAGAATGAAGCGGAGAAAAGGTCGAATCATACCGATCCATTTGACAATGCACGCGAAATGGGGAAGTCGTACGAGGTGGAGGAAGGAAACAATGTCGAGGAGGAAGAGGCGCAAAAGTTTGGTATCGATGAGGAGGAGGAGGAGGCGGCGCGGAAGATTGAGGAAGAGAGGAAACGGAAAGATTGAGGAGGCGCGGAAGATTGAGGAGGAGAAGAAGATTAAGGAGGAGAGAAAATGGAAGGAGTAGGACGAGGAGGCGCGAAAGATTGATGAGGAGGAGAAGATTGAGGAGGAGAGGAAACGGAAGGAGGAGGAGGAGGATGACGCGCAGAATATTGAGAAGGCGCAGAATATTGAAGAGGAGGAGGAGAAGATTAACAATAGACTAGCGGTATGATTTAATTAAATTGACTAGCGGTATGATTTAATTAAATTGACTAGCGGTATGCATAAGTAACAATATCGGTTTACTTCCAGATCACACAGGGAAATCGTAGTGCGGCTCCCGCCTTCGACTCGCTTGCTATATGTCCTACTGATATCTATGATCAGTTCACGTGTGCTTGGAATAAGTTCCATCGAGACGTAACGGGTGGTAAGGGAGGGTTGCTGCAAAATAGAGACTACAAGTGGTGGCACACCCTCTTGACCCAATCCAAATGGCTTGAAGATGAGGTAACCAGTCTTCAAGGATTACATTAATAATTTAATCATTTATTCCTATTATAACATTGAATCAATTTGTAATTAATTGCAACACCTAAATGATATCATTTAAGGCCTCTCAAAAAGACTGATGGAGCTTCCAGAGACTATTCCGAATTCGGATAAAATAGTCGTTCTCCCGACGTTGTTCATGAGTACCATGAGATTGTGGGCTCAAGATGGTGAAACAAAGGATTTAATGACGGATGATAATAGCGTAATGAGCACTATAGAATGGCTCAACGGTACTTATGGAAGGGACTACGAACGCGAATGGATGCATAAAGAGCGTCTCTACTTCCCGATAAACCTTGACAGTCAGCACTAGATTTCATGCAAGGCGGATTTATTGAAGGCGGAGTTTATCCTGTATGATTCCAACATTACATACGCCAATGAGAAGAAAATTGATGAAGTCATGCGTGCTCCGCAGACCATTCTACCTTGGATTTTGACATTCTCTGATCACTTTGATCATCTCAAAGGGAGAGAGTGGAAGTGGAGGCGGGTGGATTGCCCTCAAAATAGATCGCCAACGGGAGGAACCGGAGATTATGGGATCTTCTACATGAAGTTCATAGAGCTCGATATGTTAAACCGCCTGGTTAACTTATTCACCGATAAATTTGTAGATAGTGCCAAAATGAGATATGCTGCGGAAATTTACGCAGACAATTTATTAAAAAAATGACCGCTATGTTATTAGAACAATGACCGCTACGCAGACAATTTGTATATTTTTATTTTTGCTTATTAAAGAATTCAAAATTAGTAACTATCATTCGCGCTGTAAATAGATACTTCCCGCTAGACACTTACCGCTGTGTAAATACATACTTACAGCTATGTAACTACATGCTTACCCCTTAGTAAATACAAACTTACCGCTATGTGAAGAGATACTTGCGGCTATATAATAGATGCTTACCGCTATTGTTTGGATTATTGCTTATTAAAGAATACAAAATTAATAAATATCATTCGCGTTGTGTATTAAGAATACATGTAAATAGACACTTACCGAAGCGTAAATAAATACTTAACGTTATGTAAATAGACACTTACCGCTATGTAAATACATACATACCGTTATATGAAGAGATACATGCCGCTATGTAATAGATACTTACCACTATTGTTTGGATTACTCTTTATTAAAGAGTACAAAATTAGTATATATCATTTGCGTTGTGTATTAAGAATACGATTACCGCTACGTAAATAGATACTTCCCGCTATATAAATCGATACTTGCCGCTGTGTAAGTAATAATTTAATTGGAATACAAATACAGGAACACAATTTGTATTGTTAGTAATTTGGTTTATTGAACAATAAAAATACATTAAAAAAACAAATTCAAATATAAATACATAGGACACTCTCAAAGCATACAAGTTTCGTACTTCCCCGATGGGCGGGATGATATAGGGTTCAACCGTGGATAAAAATAACTCGTATAAAACTGGAGGAGGAATCCTGTTAAGCCTTATAATATCTAGTAAAGAATTGATGGCTGGACCTCTATGGTTTCAACAAGTCCTCACTGGTTTAAAAAAACAAGACGAGGAAATTGAATGAAGGACAGACAAAAGCCATTGAACTATGGAGAAAATGTCCATATTTCAATGGCTATTGTCTGTCGGTGCCGCTGCGAGCCCGATGGGGATGTCGGGTGTTCTTCACGGGTCGCAGCTATTTTTTTGGGTAGCATAATGGCTCAGTGAAGTCGTACCCTGATATACGGAAGACAAATGAACAAGGAAGTTAGAATCCGTGTAATTTTTTAAAAATATGAGAATAAAGAAATGCTTTAAAGAAAGCTTACGACGATGACCGAGACGGGGGCGCGTTGACAAACATGAACGCCTTGGGTGGTTGAGTTCAAACATGTTAGATTTGGGTTACGGATAAAAGTAAATTTGATTAGGGTTTCCCAAAGTGGTCCTGGAAAACGGCGTGAATTGAGATTGCACTTTAGGGTTTGTTTTGTTGCCTTTTTATAGTACTAATGAGGGTATATTGGTACTTACACGCAGACTAGCGGTAAGAGGATGAAATAGTTAGCGGTAGAAAGGAACTACGTAAAGCAGTCCAATAAATGAATCTTCCGCTGCTATATAAATATAACAAACCCTTCTCAAAAATATAAGCTTCATTAAACATCTTTCTCTACAGAAATTGTTCGTCCATGATAATATTGTATGAATGCAGTACCGATGGGTTTTCCCATATTTTATTAGCACGTTTGGTTGATTCAGACGCAGTGCATTCATACAATATTTACATTCAGCCGCAGTGCATTCATTTCGACTGAGAAATCCTTGCAGCACCATCCCAACGTCCAGGTGAGTATTTCTAAATATATTACTGCACAATATTTTTATTTTTCAATATTTTTATTAATACATTGACATATATTTTTTCATATTTTGCAGGGAACCAGTCGGGACGAAGATATCAAGTTTTAGAACGTGGTACTGTACGACGTAGAAGATATCACTAGTCGGCTCTGGTGGTGGCTTTTTGGTGTTTTTTTTTTTTTTTTTTTTGTATTTAGTCTCTTTTGCGTTTTGGAAGAACACTTTGGTTGCTTTTAGTTTGTTTTTTTTTTATTTTTAATTGTTTAAGGGTTGCTGTGTTTTTCAAGAACACTTTGGTTGTTCCTTTATGAAGAAGATATCATGTTTTAGAACGAATCAATCTGTAGCTGAATGCTTTGTAATGGAAGATATCATGTTTTAGAACGAAGCAATCTGTAGCTGAATGCTTTGTAATTAAACGTCCTCAATTTTCATCGAGTGATCGTGCAAACCGCTATCGGGAAACAGTAGCGGTTGAACAGATAGGCATAGCGGTAGAGACGGGGTATTTCTAGCGGTTGCAAGTGTTTCGGATTTTCTCGAACATTTTCATTGAAATATTTACATTCACGTGTCCAAAACCCCGAGATTTGATACACGCAGGGTTCATTTAATACGGGTCGGTGGGCACGAGTAATTGTTCACCCAATTGAGTAGTTGTTGGTGTCTCTTGAGGACATTAAGATGGTAAACCAAACATGCGTGAAAGTTTCGAAGCAATAATTACATTCTATTTGTACCCCTCGAGATAGTATAAAAATTTGAACGCACTAAAGTTGCTGATTAAATGGACCACAATTAGAGTCGTAAGAGTTGCTTGTCAGGCAACTTACAGATCTGATTTGTCTTTAGGGACCAGGTTACCATGCTTGTGCTTAATCTTCCTAGATGCTCGTGTGGCTCAACCCGTCGCCGTCGCAGATTTCATCAAATTTGAATAGTGGTACTTACTTATTTTGTTTACCTCTACAAAGCTTTACCTTATGTACATTATTTATTTCGTGACCTTAACATCATTCCTTTGATTTTTTTTTATTCATGCAGAGGATGTAACAGTATTGTCACCATCAGTTTTGTATATCTCACACTCGATCCTAAACACCCCGAGCCATTCTGTCGTCCAAAAATATGATGCCCTTTACTTTCCAGCTCGACCTCAGTATTATCATTTATTATATTAAGAAAATATTAATTTATGAATCCGTCCCCATAACTCTCAATAACGAGGAATACCGGGGGAATGAAATCAGAATTATATACGACAATTTTTTTTGGCGTATTTAACTTTTTATTTCAGCCCGTGCTTTTCTTTATTGCGAGAGACGTTGAACGATTCGAAATTACTTTTTTTTTTGTCTGTAGCGGTATATACTATGTGCTATTATTAAAGGTCGAGCAGGTCGGTAGAGTGTAGCGTTTTTTTTGGCAGCACGATGGCTCCGGTATTTTGCGGTGAAGTCGAGTATTGGCGTCTCGGATGAAGACACTATTAATTATTTTGTTGTTTTGTATTGTAACCGAAGTATTCATTATTTTATTTTCATGTATTGTAAGCTGCTGTATTAATGTATTGACATCTCGGATGAAGACATCAACATTATATACGACTGCTTTCATATTAAAATGAAATTTCAACTCAGATTCGTTATTGGATGGAAAACAAAATAGTTAGATATAACGGTACTTACCAATGACGTCTAGCGGTATGTAACAAGACGAATAGAATCTGGTTTTTGTAAGATTGATATATATTCCGCTTTCAAAGATATTTCTAGCGGTACGTACCGCTTACGTAAAACGTCTAGCGGTACTTAAATACTCTTGCGGTACGTACCGCATGTAATTAATATATATTGATATTAAGTTAGATATAGTTGTACGTCCCGCTTACGTAAAACTTCTAGCGGTATGTACTAAGACGATGTAATAAATTTAAACGTACATGTCCCTCTGCTTATAAATAATAAATTACATATGCAGCTCATACTTCCGTCACTCTCATTGGAAGTCTTTTCCTCTTATTTCCTCCTTTTTTTTTGCTTCTAGGCTTTTCAATCTTCGAAAAATTAGCAGTAACAGAAGCAGGTATCTTCCAATTGTCATTAAGCGCGATAATATTTACGGGCGAAGAATACGAAAGCCACCAGTGGTTGAAACTGTAGAAAGCATGACAGAAATCGTGAATGTTTTTCCCTGCACTGGTGATTGCGCTGATGGCATGCGCACATGGGTACCCATCGGAGTTAAATTTGTTGCACGAGTACGTCTTGGCTACAAGATCTACCACCTTAAACTCTCCCCAACTCCTCACTTCCCACGATTGTTCGAAACCTTTACTGGCCAGCATTTTCTCAGACGCTTTCATTATCTCTCGAAGCTTATGCTCAGTTTTCGGAGTGAATAAAGAGGACGATCGGTTAGCACATTCTGTACTATGTTCATGATATTTTTTTATCCTTACGGCTACCATCTTCAAACACTCATGTAACAGGGTAAAAATAGGATATTCACCAGCTATCTCCATAAAATCATGCATGTGTTTATCACCGTTTGAAGTTATTATGTCATACATTTTCTCCAAGTAGTACGCCCTCGCCCATTGATCTCTGCTCTCAAGATTTTCATCGAGATAATTCGCAGCTAAAGGATACCTTTGTTGGAACTCGCCCCAATTTCTATCGAATTCAGCCCTGGTATATACCGTCGCCAGTTCCCAAAACTTATTGACTAATCTCTTCTCTTTAAACTTGCCTTACAAGTGTAGTTGGATGAGATAAGGACATAATCCATGGGTTGCCAACCGATACATCTTTCTGCACGCATTCTTGATGGGTCCGCAATTATCCGTTACGATGATCAACTCATTTGTTTCCGGAATCGCTGCTTTCAGATCTTCTAAAAATTGTTCCCACGATTCGATCCGCTCCGAAAATAAAATACCAAAAGTGAGTGGAAAAACTGTGTGATTGCCATCAGTAGCGCTTGCCACGAGTAAGGTACTTTGGTACTCGTCACTCATGCGATATGCGGCCATCGAAATAACCTTCCTCATACTTTTGAAGCCTTGAATCGACGCATATAATGCCACGAAACAATACTCAAAAGCCCCTTCTAAGTTACATTAATTGAGGTCAAGGAACCTGCAGGGTTTTGATTTTAAACCAGAAAAAAAAAAAAACGCCGGCAACAACGCTAAATTCTGGCTAGGGGTACCTCTAATCTTGTATTCGGCAAGTCTCTTGCCACTCGTAGCCATCCAGTAACTGATTTTGTAACCCTTATCTGCCATATGCCTCCGGATCTCATTCGGGTCCGGTATTTCCATATTTTGGTCACTGTATCTACTTATGATCTCATCGCAAACGAACGACAAAGTGGTCCGGCGTAAACCTTGTCGTGCGTCTATGGAACAAGTGTGGACGCTGTGATATGTACGTATTATAAACGTCCCCTCTGTCCCTAGCGTTGCACGTAAAATCCAACCGCATGTCTCATCAAGGCATTTGACTACGTATAATTTCTTGTCCGACTTTATCAACTTCACTCCGAAGCGTCTTGCAGCACCCTCGGACACAACACTTCTCAACTCAGCCTTTGATGTAAACTCCTGACCAATTATAAGATCTATACCATCGGGAAAACTATGCATCGGTCCTTCTTCCACCGACTAAAAACCGATAGAAAAAGTAGAGGATCCTGCAAAGTTATTAGAACACCCTCTCAATGGCGACAATATCACACCTTCTGCATCCGGGGACGAAACAACATCCGGTACGTCAACATGCCATTCCCGGTACTCTTCTTGCACAAATGTTGTTTGTTCGGTACCTACTTCAGGAGATACCTTTTTCACTAGCTCGACGTACATCTGTTTCAACCTTGACGGTCTATCTGGTGTCCGAATATATGATTCGAAGTCAGGTTCATCAGCAATGGCTATTGGCTGAGTACTGTGATCAACTGGGTAATAAGTTACCTTCAAATCAAATTGTCAGACATTATCAAACTTGTTATATAAAAACTCCTTCAAATAAAAAATGTTGTTCAAAGCAGATTTTGAAACGGTAACAGCATTTGTAGTATCACTTATTCCCTCCCACAAACACTTTTAACAATTTCTATTGAAAATCCACTTTCCGCCAACACTGACAATCAAATGATAATAATCCATCATGCAAACGAAAAAAATACTTCAATCTTAAATTAAACTGCTATAGGCTTATAGGATACAACTATATCATAACATAATGTAGCGGTATGTGCAACTTAGTTTATACTTAAGGATTCATAGAGTACGACCTAAATTCGGCCTGCGGATGTCGGTACCGCTACATAATATATTAATATCGCTATAATTTTATCCATAAATTGAAAACAGCAATAAAATTTACTTGATTACACCGGATAACCTTAGTTTATAGTTTATACTCAAGGATTCATAGAGTACGAGCTATATTCGGCCTACATATATCGGTACCGCTACACAAAATATTCATACCACTATATTTTATCCAGCATTTGAAAGCAGCAATAAAATTACTTGATTACACTGGCTAACCTTAGTTTATAGTTTATAATTAAGGATTCACAGTTTAAGACCTAAAGCCGGCCTACAGGTTTCGGTACCGTTACATAAGATATTCATCGCTACATGTTATCAAGAAATTGAAAACAGTATTACAATTACTTTATTAAACTGGGCTAACCTTCAAATGAGTCAATTCTTGATATATAATCGAGCTGAAAGATTCGCTAATCGTTGGCTGTGAAACACAGAAGATGACGAGAAGGAATACGGTGAATCGGCGAAGAAACAATGGGAGCTTAGGTTTTCTCGGTAATTGGGGAGTCAAAGAAGAAGACGAATAACAGAAGAGAGAGAAACATGGCAGGAAAGAAATAATATTAAAAAAGAGGAGAGAGAAAAAATAATAAAATAAGAGGAGAGAGAAAACCGAGTCCAACGAACTGCAAAGGGCCCCACATCGTTTAATGAAGGGTATGAACCAAACATGTGAACAGTACCGAGGGTATAATAAGGTCATTCCTGCAATTTGCCCATATATATATATATAGGATATTTCGGTAGAAGTATCATTTTTCACTCGCCATATTTCAAAATCAATTTTTGTGTGGCAAAAGTACCAAATGTTACAACATTTCCATGAACATAATCAAAATAGTTCATTTAGCATCCTACTGTAAGTTTCAAGAAAGAATATGTTGCTTTTCTTCATTAAGTAATGACCACATCATTCGTTGACTTGTAAACTTGGCAGCCTCAAATACACTCGTGTCATGCGATAAAATTACCGAATTGTAATGGGATAATCGTGGCATGAGTCCCTAACTTAAGACCAACAGGAGCAGCATGGGTCCAAATCCATTTAATAGCAGGGTAAGTACCTAAAGTTGGATTTTGTCAATATTTGACTAACGGTTGTTAGTCAACATTGACATGGCAAGCTTCCCTTCTGCGTGGCTTCCATATCATCTGCCACGTCATCACTTCTCTCCCTCTCTCCGCCACATCAAACTCTCTTTTTCTCTCCCCTCTGCATCATCATTGCACTAACGACTGGTTGTGGACAGTTGAAGCATCACAAGATCGTTATGAAGAGAAGCAAATTTTTCCCTCGGAGTTGAATCACCAGTTGAGCCTGGTCTTGAGGGGAAATTATATATTCCCTTGTGAAACTCAAATAAGTTTCTTGTATAACCGTGTAACATTTTTGAATGTTTTCCAGTGGAATAACGTATCTGGGTCAGTGCCCCGCAGAGTAGGTTCCCATCGAGAGGTTCACAAACTGCGTTACCAAATATCGCGTGATTACTTGTATTTTACTTTATGCGCATATTTGGTAATCTGGGTCATTATTGTGTGTGTTGATATACTTGTTGTGACAAAGTCTCCAACATTGTTAGTATCCGATTTCAAGTATAACAATTTTTCGGTCAGATCTACCCACATTTAAGGATAAAATATCAATTAAAAAAGTGTAATTTTAATATTTTTCAAAAGTTTAGGGGGTCCGCAACAATAATAGTGATAACTTGAGTACTATTATTGTTAATTGTCTATGTAAATAAGTGGCGAAGTATTTTTAGTGAAAAATAAAATTTAATGATAAAAAAGTGATTTTTAATAACTTTTAACGTTTAAGAGATGTTCGAGAATACAATAATAATATTGATTACTTGAATACTTTCCCGCTAATCTCTTCTATGTAAATGTGTAACAAAGTATTCATTGGGGGCTAATTACGCTTAACTAGAGGTTAAAAAACGCAAAGAATGAAAATAATAAAACTAAGGATAAAACTTTAAAAATTAAAAATTCCGGTTAAATTTGAATATTTTTCAAAATTTTCGAGGGAATGCAACATTGATAGTGATAATATGAGTACTTAGGCCGTCAATTTCTCTATTTAAATGTGACTAAGCACCGTAATTATAACATGATACTTTTGCCGCATGACACGTGTGTCTTGGAGGTTACCAATTTGGACCGGTCAACACGTGACTTGCACGGACCAAAATGTTGGCAATAGTGATTTAACGGAATAGTGGCCTTTGGGACACATGGAAGAAAAAATCGTAATGTTTATTACTATTGCCATGAAAAAAATTGTTTTTTGAATATACCGAGAAAAAACTGATACTTCGTGGAACTTCTGCCTCTAATTAATATCCTAATATGTAATCGTTATTTTGTGCCTCTCTCTCCGGTTCTTCAAGATGAAAAGCCATCACCACTCAACTATATATATATATATATATATATATATATATATATATCCATGATCTTACGAACTCTCCCTATCAGCACCAATTTCTTGATAATCAGAACAAACATATGGCAACCAAAATCGAGATTCAGATTATTAAGAAGGAAATAGTAAAACCTCTGTCTCCAACTCCGGAAAACTGTCCAAGATATGAGCTCTCCTTTCTCGATCAAATTATGCCAACTCTTCGAGTCCTACTACTTCTGTTCTATCCGGACACTACCCGTCTAATGAGCATTTCTGAAATATCCCAACTTCTGGAAAAATCTCTATCTCAAACCTTGTCAAGGTTCTACCACTTCGCCGGGAGGCTCAGGGACAACATCTCCGTCGAGTGCAACGATGACGGAGTCGAGTTTGAGGTGACAAGAGTCAGCTGTAGCTTGTCGACGATTCTGTCGAATCCTGACCATGGTCTGCTGACAAACCTCGTTCCCAGCCCGACCGTCTCCATAGATGAGCCCCTGCTCGTCAAAGCCAATTTCTTTGACTGTGGCGGCCTGGTGATCGGCCTTGGCTTTTCGCACAAAGTAGCAGACGCTTCCACAGTAAGCATGTTTCTCAACTACTGGGCTACCGTGACATCGAATCGTGACCTAGAACCTGCTTATATCCCGCAATTCGTATCTTTGGCATCAATCTTCCCTCCGCTAGACGCCCTGGCCTCTAATGCTGATCATTACAAGGTTCCTGAAGATAATAAGAAAATAAAATATAGGAGAATAGTCTTCAACCGCCCAAGAATTGAAGCTCTCAAGTTGAAAGCAGCCGGTGACTCAAAAGTGCGAAACCCTACGCGTGTTGAGGCGGTCTCGGCGCTCATCTGGAAATGTGTGATCGAGGCTAATTTATTTGTATCTAATAGATCGAGATCTGATGACCGCAGTTATTCTTTTCTTCAGGCCATGAACATAAGGAAGAGGATGAACCCTTGTTTACCGGAAAATTCTGTTGGAAACCTCGCGGTAGGCTTCCAGGCAAACATCCCGAGTAGCAGCAAATCAGGCGACCAAACGGAACTGATCAAAGATATGGTTGTTCTTCTGAGGAAAGGCATCGACGAAAACAATGCAATTTGGAAAAAAAGGATTCCATCCGAAGTGCTTAGCAGTATCGTGGAAGGGATGTCGAGGCCGAAAAACAATAATGGTGGTCTTCAGTTTATTTCCTCCAGCTGGTGCAGGTTTCAGCTATATGGTGCGGACTTTGGATGGGGAAAGCCGGTTTGGATGTACGTTCCTGCAAAGGGACATGCCAGCAATGTGTGTGTGATGGTGGATACACGAGACGGCGAAGGAATAGAAGTGAATGTAGCGTTGGATGAGGAAGAGATGAAGCATTTCGAAACAAACCTGGAGCTTCTAGCCTTTGCGGCTTTGAATCCGGCGGTCTCTATTTAATGAATCCGGCAGTCTTCTTTAAGAGAAATGTAAGTCTAAAAATAAAGTTACAGCCACTTTTAACGTGTGTGTGTCACTGCATTTATCGCTTTGGTGTTCTGAATTATGCTGGTAGTATGTTGTTATGATATATGCTTATGTCTACAAAATGATATATGACTTTGTTTAGTTTTCTGTTTCGTTTTGTCACTGTTTTGTATGTTATACTTTGTTTATTATATACAAGAATTTTTCTTACTAATGAATTGCTAAATATATCATTTTATTACTTTAAAGTGACGGTTAGGTTTAATAACTTGAAATCTCAATTATATATAAAAAGCAATAATCTGAAAGGTCCATACCAATGGGCAAGCCTTCACACGTCCCTATCCTACCATCTTAAACCTCCCAAAATAGTGGATAAAAAATATACTACACCACGAAGCTAGAAATACGACGGGCCAGTAAAAATACGGATTTGGCTCACAAACTGAGACTCCGTCACGTGTTATAATTACAATATCGCTCACCTTTTTGGCTTGTCGACAGGGCCAACCCTGAGTACTTGGGGGCCTAGACGACTTTTTTCTTTTCTTTTTTCGGAAGACCCTACCTAGCGAATATTACACGTTTATTTTTACACTTAGCTACAAGGTCACCATTGCAGCCGAATTACTGCATAAATAATGCGAAATTAGTGAAGAAGAAAGCGTTAAAAGATTATATGTTTGGGAATGGAGAAAAAATAAATAAAATCAGAAAAAATTAAAATCAAACATTCGAAGACATATTAGCAATAATTAAATATTATTTTTAATCACTATTGTTTTCAATAGTTAATTAATTATCAGAATGATAAATATTATTGTAGAAAGAAAAAAATAACCAATATTTATCGTGACATAAGATTTTAAGTTATTATTGACGACGTAAATAGTTAAGTTATTATCATTTATTTCAGACATAAGTACTTAAGTTATTATTTTATACATAAATTATATAGAATTGGTGGATAAATTTACAAAAATATCATAAGTTCTTAAGTTACTATTGACGACATAAATACCTAAGTTATTATCATTTATGCTAATTTTTTTGTGTGTGTAGTTTTACTGATGTAGAGCAGAACTACGGTGATTAAGAACGCGTCTCTGCGAATAGAAAATTCGACTTTTCTCAAGCAAAATAGCTCGAACTTTATTTCATCAATGACTGCCTCAAAAAACAAACGGACCATCCTCATAAATAGCTAGGGTTTGGTTTGGAGAAACACAAGAAAATAGGGAAGAAAATCCACTATATTCTCTAACTAAAAGAAAGAAAAATAAACTAATTATTACACTTAAATAGAAATTAAAATTTAAACGCTTCACGTCTTGTGCTTGCGATCCCACGCTTCTAGGAAAGTCAACGACTATTTGATTGGCATCATTCTCTCGGCGTTGAGAAAATTCGTCCTTGAATTTCTTGGGGCGGGTTGGTAGTGGACTCATGTGGTTCATCGGAGTTGAGCTTCGCAATCGTTATGTCGGGCGGCTTGTTGGGTGGCTCCTTCGCACGCTTTGTTATTGGCTTCACGTTGACATTGTCACGGCGTTCTTCTTCCCACCAATTCTACATAATTTATGTATATGATAATAACTTAAATACTTATGTTGATAATAAATGATAATAACTCTAAGTACATACGTCGTCACTAATAACTTATATACTAATGCCGTGATAAAATTGATATTTTATTAAAAGTTATTGGTTTGGTACTAACGGCATAAACCATTTTTAACAATTTACTTTTTTCGTTTAAAAAATAAAATTTGAAATATGTTGTGAAATTTAAGTACTTGAAAATACTTTTACCTATATTTTCATTATTGTTATCACAGTTTTAAGGTCTATTAAACTAAGAAAATATTAATCGTTTTTTGTAGGGCCCTAAGCTAGACCGCCAATGGTTAGGGCCGGCGCGTTGACCCACTAGATGAGGGCATTATAATTAACAATTTTCCCTTCTATTAGCTGTTTTTATTTCGATTTGTTTTCAATGAATTATCTAAGTTTTGAGACCCAACACATCACATGTATAAATATATCCAAATGCATATATGACTTATATTTTTAATTTTTGCAGAAAAAATCATAAAAAAATTCAAATTTTCCATTTATTTGGTAATCGTGCTGTATCATTAAATATTAGTAAAGAGTTTAGAGTATATTATTCCCACATATAAATTCACGTAGCAATACTATATACTATATAGTTGAACTACGCGTACAATGCACTTGGCTTAAACGTAATTTTATATAAGCATCAGCGCAAAGCAGTACAGCACATATGAGCTTGCCCAGGTTTTTTATTATATATATATATATATATATATATATATATATATTTAAAAGCATTGATAGATAATTTCTTTAAATCGCCAATATATTGATCAGCCTTTGTTTATTCATTTTTTTTTAAATCTCTCTCTTTTGGAAAAATAGCACCTGACGACCACGATCCAACACGCGAGCGGTTACGGCTGTCGTGATTGCATCGGAGAGTCAACTGAGTCGGAGCGACGTTCAATATCTCTGGTTTCGGTACAACCAAAGAGGTATTCTTTTCAAAAGCCCTATGAAAACCCTTTGGAGCGCTTGAAAACCGCTTTCTCGCAGGCTTTGGACCGGCTCTACCATCTCGCCAGCCGGCTTGCCGCCACCCACCACGATGGCAATGTTGAAACTGCTTCCTATTATGGGTGTTTTTTTCTGGCATTAGTAAAATTCAATTTCGGCCCAAATACGCCCCCGGAGGCCCGCATTTCAAAACCAAAAAGCCTAGAAATTAAAAAATAAATATATATCATCAAATAAATATTGGAATAAACGAGTGCGGCCTTGGAATATGAAAACACAGCCTCGAAGAGAGATACACGGCCTGTCACGATGCGTCAGGCCACGTTGGGCACGTTCGGCCACACAAAGTAAATATTAATTACTAGTTGGGCCACGTTACACCACACAAAGTAAATACTACTAGTTAGGCCACACAAAGTAAATATTGTTGGTTGGGCCACATTGGGCCACACAAAGTAATATTTAATTATTTTGAGGCCACAAGTAATTATTAATTACTTAAAGGTCTTTGGACCCTCATCGGAACAAACTGTAACTCCGATCCAAACGCTTTGATCTATAGCTATAAAACTTTGTTTTCTCTTATATATATATATATATATATATATATATATATAATGGTTTAAATACCGACTAACGTCATAGCGAGGAGTTAGCTAGAGAAAAGCCTTGGAGGAATTCCCGACTCTCTAGAGATAGAGGCGGATGAGCTAACTAGAGAGAAGGCACATGAGGAATCCCCGACTCTCCAGAGATAGAAGAATCAAGGCTCGAGTGTCATGCTAGAGCAGAGGCGCCGAAGAAATCCCCGACTCTCCAGAAAATTAATTAATTAGTCCTGGATCTTTTATCATTCGACTTTATCATAAAAAAAAAATTAATTCATTATCTAACGTGATTAACGATTTTGGGTTTGAGCAAAACAAATTATTTCAAAATCAATAAATAGGTACATACCCGATTCGGGTTTCCTGTTGCGCACTCTGATTCTGAGTCTGAACAGCTTCTACGAATCACAGCTTCTCCGTTGTGCGAATTTATTGTCTTGAATTCTTCTTAGTAGCCTTCCGATGAATCCTCCGGAGCTAGACCGCCAGGATGTGTGGACTCCTTGGATGATCGCGAAACCTGATCAAAGTCTAAACCAGGTTCTGAACTGGCACTATGGCCGAAATCATAAGGAGAGAGGGAGAGAGAGAGAGATAAGCAATTTTTTTGGCTCCTCAAGTTATGATTCATGATTTCAGGTCTAACCTATTTATAGGCAAATACAAAATCTTAACCACCTGAAGATATTTACTCATTATCTTTATTTAAATTAATAAGATAATAATAATATCAAATCTTATTTATATCTTTTTCAAAAAAGATTTAAATCTTAAGATAACATAATAAATATTCTGGAATCAAATTTTCCAAGATTCAAATCTCCTTATTTTCGAATTATATATCAAATAAAAATTTAATTTTTAATTCGAAAGTAATATTAAATTCAAAAAAGATTTAATTAGAATTTAGGGTTATTTAAATCAAATATATTTTTTTAATTATAATTAATTATTAATAATAAATATTAATAATCAAATCTAATAATTAAAATTATATTATTAATTAATTACACCATGAATTAAATCCCGTACTTAATTTAATTTCAAATTCGCAGCTAAAAAACAGACCCTAATTTACCTTCAGCCGGATTAATGTTTTGTTCATAACTCTTGCTCCGTTCATCAGAATGATGCGATTCAAAATGATAAATTCATAGAATTTGATTTTGTAAAATACTGTGATTGTCCAAAGGTCAAATTAAAATTATCATACTTTCACGTTCCCGGGTTGTACACAAACTTTGGTACTTTTGCTACTTTGAGGTAAATAGACATTTCGTGACCTAAGTCTCGAATCTAATATAATTGGATCCACCCTATATTCAAACTGAATATTTAATGCGGTGTCACTCTTATGGAGTTACAAAAGAGACTAATGGACACATTACTCAAACTCCGGTGAAATGAAGATATTTCACCAACTTCGATACATTCCACTATACCTTGGAGTTGAACACACTCCTGAGTAATAATATAGTATATATAATCCTGACACAAGAGTCCATCGATACAATCAGATTAGCGGTAATCATGGTTTTTCGTATTATTACGATTCTCGTCTAAAGGGTATTAATTACCGTACTGGCCTTTATGACGATACACTCTTTAATCTATGATTCTTATTATTAATGATTATAAACTTTGTCCTTCTAATTCTGTAAATCATTATTATTAAATGCAAACAAACACACCCGTAAAATGAATATGAATATTTACTTGGGAAATGCTAAAGTCAAACACAGAGCTAACGTTGAAAACTAAAGCCATTAAAATAAGATAAATAGTCACGTATCGTATAATGGAAAGGATAATAACTTTCATTCAATAAAGGAAGGGATAATAACATAACAAGTATCAATATTAAATTTTTCGCATATGATCCACATGCTAGTTTGTTTACATTCGTACGAAATCATTGACTTAATAATCTATAAATGCAGCTCTTAGGCAAAGCATATAGTACGAAATCCAGACTTGCCTGAAGGTGATTAATAGTTAATACACATATAGCTTTGACTATGCCTTACGAAATCCAACTTTAATATATATTTAATCATGTATCGTGTGGAAAATTTATTTTATCACCTATTTTGTAGCTTGTGAAATCGAAGGAAGATTGAAAAAATCTAGAGAGCATGACTCGTGGAGAGAATTATGGAGTAAATAGTGTGGTTAAGCCTACCACATTTTTAGGAAAGATATCAATATTAAATGAGACCAATATTAAATCACGTCTAAAATTAATTTTAAATTTTGTAATTTAAAAATTTGTTTCCTAATTTATTGATCAATTAATTTTTTATTGGGTAAATGAGCCAAATGCCTATTTGTGATTAAAGGTTTAAAAAAATGTCCATTTCTATTTTTGGTAATCAAAACCACCAATTAATTAAATTATGGACTAATATGGCCTTTTCTGAAATTAAGTTGTGAAATTAATTTGTAAATTACGTTTAAATGTAAATAATTATTCAATTTTTTTTAATAAAATCAAAACAAATTTTTTTCTTAAATGTAGCAATATTAATAAATGATCACTCTTTATTTTCAATATTTTCGTTATTTAATTTTCAAATATTTTCCTTAAAAATAATTAATTCGAAAATTATTTTTAAATGTTAAAAATTAATTAAAAATGGCGTTTAAATGTTAATAATTACTCTTAATTTTCCTTAAAAATAGCTAAATATAATTGATCGTATTATCTCTTTAGTTGAGATAGAATTAATATTTTTCCTATTTATAAGGATTATAACGATTTTTTATTAGTTAAACAAATTTTCAAAAATCAATTAAAAATCAATCCTATTATTCCAGCCTATTTTTTTTTTGTACGTAGCTATATATACGAATATGTAATTATATTTACGTAACTATATTTACGATTCTATATTTACGATTGTATTTTTATGTAACTATATTTACGATTCTGTATTTTTACGTAACTATATTTACTATTTTACGTAACTATATTTACGATTTAGTAATTTTATTTACAGCTTCGTTGTTATAGGTTTCTCATCTATTTAATTTACAGTGGAGGAAACGTGACGGAGTATAATTAAATTTTTTTACATAATTTATAAAGTGTAAGTATAATTACAAAAATTACAAAAATATTGTATATAGAAAGGCATATCATAATCCTAAAACCCTAAACTTGTAATTATAATTACATAATTTGTTCTAACAACAAATAGAAATTCATAATTGTCAACACTTTTTAACTTAATTTCAACATCTTTTTTGGGTTTGGGATAGGCAGCGGCCTCCTCCTCGTCCAACGCCGCTGCTACCTCTCTAGTTGTGAGACATTTCCACCCTCCACCGATTCTTACATGTTCAGCAATTTAAAAACATCTTATCATAATTATTTTCTATACTAGAACATGGGATATCTATATTGGACAAGATAAGGCCAAACATATAACCCAAACAACATATCCATAGAGACAATTCGATGATATCAATATATATATATATATATATATATATATATATATATATATATATATATATAGATTCCAAATTGTTAATTTAATTACGAAAAAAATTGTAATTTTAATTACGGATAATAAAGACCCAATTTTGTAATTCTATTTACGTATAATGAAGACCCGCAAACTGTTGACGTTGTTTCCCACCTCAAACAGTCGAGTACGACTTGTGAGTGTATGATATTGGTTAAATGGACAACTTGGTGGAATTCGATCTCTCACGTTGCAAGCTCTCGATTCACTCTATATATATATAAGCAATGTAAATAAGACGAGGGATTTTTTTTAGGTTCGTCCCAAGGCGGTAGTTGACTACGTCCTCTGTATGTTTATTGCGACAAATAGCATGAACGGATAGCTACAAACAGCAAATCACGTTTAAAGCAAGAGGAAGAATAAGAGAGAATAGAAAGAATACAGCAGAATCTTCAAGTAAGCAAGAATGACGGATAGAAAACTCTCGATGTATTCTCTCAAGGATGCGTGTGTTGATCTGAGGCTGAACTTGGTATTTATAGACTTCAGTTCTTCCCGTTGGACTTCCAGGAATCTTGGAATCTTCTCTCCGAGTTGACCGGGTTGAATGGCTCGTCTTGTGGCATGTGTCCCACGACTGCGTTCTCTTCGTTAAGTTTGAATTGTGCCCGTTGTGGAGTAGTCTTCGTGCTCCTGGTCTTTCGCTTGGGTTTGAATTGGGATGACGGGTAGGATATGTGACAATTCTACCCTTCTTTTCCTGGACTAGCGACAGACTGCTTTTGGGCTTTTGGGCCGAGTAGCTTCCTGCTCGTTGGGCTTTATTCTTCTGAGAGAATGGGCTCCTTAAATGGGCTTTTATGAATTAAATATCTAATTCTTTTAAAGCCTTTTATTTATTATTTGTAAATTTAATTAATTCACAACTTAGTACTTTATGTCATATTAAATAATGACGAATTCGTACATCAACACAAACCATGTCCCCGGACTTGGGTAAGAGACCCAAGTCCAGCAAGATTTAGCTTAATTCAAGTACCTAAGGAAACCAGAATGGACAATCCGACAATATCTAGCGTAAATCGAGTGCCTAAGAACACCTGTATCGATAATCCAACAAAATTTAATAATACTTCAAGAGAAATCGTCAACATACATACTGATCCTTTATTTTAAAATAAAATCGAATAATCAACTCACCTTTCAAATCGGGAGCGAAATTAGAAAAATCGGTGGAAACGCTCAGCGACTTGAACATTAGCGCGCTAGCCATCGGATTGTAGAGCACGAGTGCTTTCTCGTTGTTGCTCGACAATTCCTGCTCCGGGAAAAGTACGGTGACAATCTCCAGTGCCGTACAACTTCCTCGTAAACATACATACTGATCCTTTATTTTAAAATAAAATCGAATAATCAACTCACCCAAAAAATCGGGAGCGAAATTAGAAAAATCGGTGGAAACGCTCGGCGACTTGAACATTAGAGCGCTAGCCATCAGATTGTAGAGCACGAATGCTTTCTCGTTGTTGCTCGGCAATTCCTGCTCCGGGAAAAGTACGGCGACAATCTCTAGTGCCGTACAGCTTCCTCGATCGCCATAATTGCGAGGTCGAGCGAATTCGGATCCTTAATTTACACAAGAAAAAGAAGAAAAAATATATATAAATAACACACGGTCAAGAAACGTATGTGACCGCCAAAGCAAAAGCAGAAGAGGAGCAAGAGAACCAATCTGTAGGATTTGGCAGAAGGAGAGGAGAGAGTGATGGCCAATGAAGAGGAGGCGCGATGGAGTGAGAATCGAAAAGAGGAAGAAAGAGAGTCGTATAGAGGCAGTGAAAATAGAAGGAAGATTCTTAATCGAAGAGTGAGAGAAATAAGGAGAGAGAGAAGATTTTAATTTTTTTGTCAAAGTAACAAATTAATTTAAAATCTGATAAATAAAGGAAGAATTCAACCATAATTTTAGGGAAATAAAATTCGAAATATTTTAAACAAAAATAAAAAAAATAATGAAGACCAGGATTATTATGGTCCAAAATTTATCTAAAATGGGCATAAATGAATTAATTGAAAGTATGGGCATGTCCCTCAAACCTTAGGTAGTTTTTGGGCATTTCATGGGTTTTTCTTTTTTATTTTTAAATAAATCGGTTAATGATGATTACGAACAATTAAATACAAATATTTATATGGATATTTAATTTTAACTTTAATATAAATCATTATTCATAAATAAGAGTAAATAAGTCTTTTTGTAATAGTTAATATAGTTAACTGGCTATTCTAAAATATTAACCAAACATTGGGTATATTACAAATATTATAATGCCCGTATTAAAATTTATTGCATATGATCCACATGCTAGTTTGTTTACATTCGTACGTAATTATTGACTTAATAATCTATAAGTGCAGCTCTTGGGCAAAGCATTTAGTACGAGATCCAGACCTGCCTGAAGGTGATTAATACACATATAGCTTTGACTATGCCTTACGAAATCCAACTGTGTGTGGTGGGTTTGGTTGTGATTTGCGTTATTGAGAGTATTCGAAGGTACTCGACCTTGAAGAGCATCAATGGAATTCCTCTGCCTCCTGGGTCAATGGGCTTGCCTTTCATTGGAGAAACTCTCAGTCTCTTCGTTACGAGCTACTCTCTTGATCTCCCTCCTTTTATCAAAATCAGACTTCAAAGGTAATTTTATATTAATATAGAATAAATAAATAGATATAATAATTTTATATAACTAACCCAAGGCTCAATTTTATTTATTTTTTAATTTTACCATTACTTAACGTTCATTACTCCCATCGGGATTTGTATCCTAGATTCGCCCTTATATACTTATCCGATTTAAATAAATTCAAAAAATGTTAAAATTGCAAACCGTTTCCATAACTAGTATAGTTAACTCGTTATATTTTTAACATAACTACAAATAAATGCCCATGCAGGTTTAAAACTATAAAAACGTTTAAAGATTTACATATCTAGGTTAATTTATTCGTACAAAAATATAAATTATACTTTATTTTTACTTATATATTTGTTTTTGGGATAATAGTGGCGTATATAAATGTTTGGCCATGTTTAGCAGCATCTTTTTAACAGCAAAAATATCGAATGTTTCGCAAAGTGTAAGCGGCATATTCTTAGTTTTTATTTTCGTCGACATAAATACCAAATGTTTAGCTAAGCGTAGTGATATTCCGATTTTTTTTTTCTTCTTTCTGCTAAAGTATCAAATATTTGCACCACAAGTACCGCTACACGTGGGCTAGCTCTATTAAAAAGTTAGTACTTGTGATGCAAATATTTGGTACTTGTGCCATAAAAATATCTACATTTTCCAAAGATTTGGTATTTTTGTCGGTATAAATAAATATTAAAATACGCGGCTTCCACTTGGCCTAACATTTAGTACTTCCAGATGAAATAAATATTAAGAATAGGTTGCTGCACCTTTTTAAACATTTAGTATTTGTCGCGCTTTTAACCATTTCTCTTATAAGTTATAATCATTGTCATCTTTATTAATATTGAATTTTGTTTGAGTTAGACATGTTTAATAATTTGTATTTCTACGATTATAATATCATGTGCGGTATTTTTACGGCAAGAATTTTGATAAATACAAAGTGGTGTAACCATACTCGTAAGTCAAGCGAAGCACAATATGAATAAATAAAATTCACGATTAAATATATAACGTTATTGACTTTGAATTAAATAAAAACAAGAGTTACTAGTGGCGTAAGTACCTCCCAATCTTTTTTTTTTCCGCTCAATGAAAACTCCCAATTTTTTTTCCGTAGCAAAAATTCCAAATGTCATAAAGAAATGATGACGAAAGTGTTGGGTTTTCGATGACTTTTCTCAATATTAATGTAAAAAACACAGGATATTATTGAACAATACCATCTAGATTAATCAAAACAAATCAGTTTTGATACTTTATCATAATTTAGATACTTTTTCCAACTGGTAATTTTTTGTCCGATTTCTTCTCGGATGGTCTGCGATCGGCTGCCTCGGAATCCGGATCAAAGCTCCACAAGTGTTGAGCCTCTATATTGTCCATCACGCCGTTGCGGGAATGTCTATTGACCGAAAATCACCTCGTCGGACTACTAGGTCTCCCTCGGTGATTGGATGACGACTTTGCCGTGACACGTGGAGGAGAAAGCTCAACTTTGGCCATGAGATTGCTGGTCGAATTTCTCTCTATTCTAGGGTTTAGGATGCTCAAAATCATGTCAATTATCATTAGACTTAAATGGCCAAGCTCATTAGGTCACTATCAATTAATCAATCATATTAATTATTCTCTTAATTATTCTTTGGGCCCGAGTGGGCACATAACCCGTTTACTAATGTAGTCGAGTCGGACTCCAAAAACTCATTGAACCTAAATCGCGATTCGGGCATTTCCTTTAGAAAGTCGCCCATCTTTTTTCTCTCTCATTTTTTTTTTTTTTTATACAAACGTTTTTAACTTCTTCGTATAATAGCGATGTAAACCTTCATCCACCTTTGTCGCCATTTCTCTTAATGCAACAGCGGCATAAATACCAGGCAAAGTGCAGATGCATTTTCCAATTAATTTAATTGGGCAAGTGTACGTAGCAGCGTATTTCAGTTATATGCCAATGGAAATAAACAATTGAAAAATGTAGCTACACTTAGTAGTACATTTGATACTTGTGTCATTATTCCAGTAACACTTGACCAAACTGCAAGTGTTACTTGTATCGCAATTTCCAAATAAGAAAACATTAGGTACTTATGAAATTTTTTATTTTTATTTTTTCTGATTTAATTATATAAATTATAGTGATTTATTTATTCAAATAAATTGAGTTACAAATTATTTGAATCGTAATATTTGACTTTTTTTTTGGTTTATTTACTAAAGTGGTACAAGTTATTAATTAAAAGGGACAATAGCGGCGAAAGTCCTTAACTCTGTAAATTTATTGCAGCTAAGTCCCTATATTCAAATTTTGGTGACAAAAGTCCCTACCGTTAGAATCTTGTTGCACATCAGTCCTCCTGCCGTTATCATATTGTTAAGTGCCACGCTGGCTATATATGTGTCATCCATGTCACCAAAAAATATTAAGGCAAAAGTACCAAAAGTAAAAAATACTAAAAAATTCTAAACCGTTAAATTCACGTAGTGCGGTGAAATTAAGCCACTTTTTTTTTTTTTTTTTTTTTTTTTATGGATCCACCGTTGTAAGCTATAGATCCAATTCCAGCATTCATTACAGAATTTCAAGAAAGAAAATGAAAATATATTTAAACGACAAAATTAAATCGCAAAGAAATAAGAAAACGACAAGAATTTTTTAAAATGGTGGATCCATTAAAAATGTGGCTTAATTTCACTATGATATGTGGATTGAACGGTATAGATTTTTTTTTTGAATTTTTAACTTTTAGTACTTTTGCCTTAATTTTTCGGTGACATGGATGACAAGTATGTAGCCAATGTGACACTTAACGATATGATAACAGCATAAGGACTAATGTGGAACAAGATTCTAATGGTAGAGACTTTTACAACCAAAATTTAAGTATAGAGACTTAACTGCAACAAGTATGCAGAGTACTATTTTCCGTAATTAAAATATCATATACTTTCACCGGTATAAGTTATTAATTATGTGTGTTTGCTTTAAATAGATATGGACCTATATTCCGAACAAACATAATGGGCCAACCTTTGGTAGTATCCGCGGATCCAGAAGTCAACCATTACATACTTAATAGTGAAGGAACTCTAGTTGAGTTCTGGCTTTTTAATGGCTTCTCAAAGCTCGTTGGGTTAGACAGTGAAGATCAAATAATGTCGCCTGGCGTTATTCACAAGTACATACGAAAGAACTATCTCAGTGTGTTGGGCGCAGAAAACATGAAACGAACACTGTTTGGTGAGGTACAAGACATGGTCCGCAAAACGCTAACTTTATGGTCCGCTCGTGGGGAATCGGTTGAGATCCAACGCTAATGCCAAGTTGTAAGTCAACATTTTTTTTTTGTGGCAGTTCGAAATTCATAATTTATTTCGTGATCATTCTGAAATTTTGAGATGAAAAAATGACGTTAATTTTTTTTACGTTATATATTTATTAGCGCTGACAGGCTTTAGTATAAGCCAGTAAGGCACCAGCCTCCGGCCTCCGATTTTTAGAGGCCTTGTCGCCGACCTTCTTTGCGGAGGAGATAAAAATACAGAGCTTCTTTTAACTATTAAAATAAAAGGTGTTCGGGAAGAAAGCACGAGCGGTGGATCTACAGTAAAAAGTTAAAGTTATTACTTGTAATATGCACTCAATATTTTGTTAGGACCCACATTTACTCATACTTTGTTTGATATACTTTTATTTGCATGCTAATTCGTTCATTAATTTTACTGTTATTTATATCTTATTTACTCTTTATTTTTCTTGGAAAATGTCTCCTTAACATATTAATAAAAAAATAAATTGATGGTTCTAAATTATTAACATGTTATTTTCTCAATAGAATTATATATATTCTTAAAATAATTCTATAAAATTTATAATTGAAAAAAATATTTTTAGACAAAAAATTATCTTACATTCTAACCAAATTATACTTTCAATTATGAAAAACAATTATTTACAAAAATCATTTTCATATATCTCAGTGGACTACTTACAAATTATTGATGAATAATTTTTATTAATTTTTTATTTATTAAAAATCGTTATAATTTGTTCTAATTAATAATTATGCTCTGTCACCCCCGACTTGAATTTGTGAGTCCGCCTCATACTAAGATTTTGTATAAATCCACTTATCTTTAAAACAAAAATTTAATCATATAATTTAGACAAAAAGTGAAAAAAAGACTAAATATAATACAAATTTATGAAGTTTACCTAACTTTTTCCTTTAAAAATAACATTTAAGAATATGCATGTTCCCACTCTTTGAACAACTTTTTTATATTTATCTCTCAAATATCCGTTTTTTCTTTATTTAAATGGTACTAACAGGTATATTTTTGTTGAATATATGACAGGCTTTCTTTAATATTTTAGCAAAGAAATTGATCAGTTACGACCCAGAAAAATCCCCTATAAATCTGAGTGAGAAATTAGCAAATGACAAAATGAACGTGGTGATGCTTCCTATAAATCTTCCTGGAACAAGGTTCAGAAAATCCATCCAGGTATTGTAATGATGATAGAACAGTGAGTTTTACGTGTACACAGTGACAATATTACAGCACAAATATGGTACTTATTGTCATTTTCTCGCCAAATAGTTTACCTAAACTCTAAGACACCGACACAACTGAGCAGATCAGACATATACTAAATTTAAATATTAGACACTATCAAATATAAATTCTTTGCGGCAATGGCAGTCAAAAATGTTAATGCTCAATAGTGTGCAGGATCGGGTGACCTGCACACTATTGAGCATATTTAACATAATAATGAGAAGTTAGGAAGAAACTAAATATCTTTAAAGACTGCACAACTTGTGCTTATATAAATCTTGATCATAATTATAAAGTAAAATTGTATAATGATAATAATAGTGCTAAACCTTTACAAATGGTAGAGAGCTTGAAAACCTTAGAAATGAGTGTGATTGGTGCTTTAATAGCATAGGATTTGCTAAAAGTGAATCATATGATCATTTGAGCAGGTCAAGGATAAGGTGTTTGGAATGCTGAAGGAGATGATAAAACAGAAACGGGAAAAAATGTCACGTGGTGGCGAAGCTGAAGATACGCTTGACCAACTTACTCATGATATGCATACCCAGAACTTCATAACCGAGGGTTTCGTTCTTCACTTCGCTTATGGGAGCTTACACGTTACCTCTGCAACCATTATACCTGCGCTTACATTAACCATGAAGTTACTCAACGAACATCCTTTAGCCTTAGAAGAGTTGAAGGTAATTAATATGTCTATATCTTTCAGTTATTTTAATTATTTATTAATTATTTCGCTAGAAATTTATTGAATTGTTTACACAGCAAATATTAATTCATATAAGCTTGCTAAAATAGTATTGGCCAATATTATCTAGGTTTTTTTTTAGGAAAAATATCATCTACGTTTCTAGCTATTTATTTGAAGTTGTGTGTATGATAGTCATTTTTTTTAATGGGGTGGCTATTGGCCAAGATTACTATTGAGGGCAAAAACTTCTCAAACAATCACAACATCACACGTTGCGACGCCATTTTTATGTTTTCCGGGGAAGAAAGGGCCATTAGCTTCCGTTAATATTGTTGTGAGGTTTTTGTAAAAGAATATTTAAGGACTTCCTTTAGATTGTGTGGACTAGCTAGTAGTCATCATCCATGTCCTTCCTTGTACAAAAATGGTGCTGAGTTTTTCTAAGTACAAGCTTTTTCTCAAGAGTACAAGAATGTAGATAAGAGAATGTTTAGAGGTTAAAGAGATGATGATTTTTCTAGAGATCTGTTTATAGATGATTTAATGGGCTTTTAAGTGGGCTTTTTATTACAAAAAGATAGCTCTAATTATGTGGTCCTGGTGGTCTTGGGTCGTTGGTAAACCGCTAAGGTGCGCCAAGCTGGCAAAACTTGTTTGATCATCAGGGGACAAGCCCACGTGGATGAATATGCTTTATCTATGCTTGGAACGTCTAGCTTGTCACGTAGCAAGTGCTTAGGATGGTGGCTCTTTATCATAGTCTTTGCGTGTTGATTCCATATAAGTGATGAACTTGCTCGTCACCTTTGGTACCAGCTCGCTGGTCATTTATTACCAGCTAGCTGATCACTTGGTATCAGCTATAGCTGATCACTTTGGAACCAGCTAGCTAGTCACTTTGGTACCAGCCGACTGATTACATTGGTACCAGCTAGCTAATCATGTACCAGTTGGCTTGTCACTTGGTATCAGTTGGTTGATCACTTTTGTACCAGCTAGCTGATCACTTTGGTATCAACTGGTTGGTCACTTGGTATCAGTTGGCTGGTCACTTTGGTAACAACTGGCTGATCATTTGATTAATGTCATTCTTTATCTTTTGTTGGTTCGCAATGAAGTAGATCTGCAACCAAAGAATACGAAGACCAAAGAAAACAAAGAGAAGAAGTTTGGGAGAATTTTCTTATATTAATGTCGAATGCAAAGAGAGAGAAAAGTTACAAACTAAAGTCATAAGACTTGTATTTATAGAAAAACAAGAAAGCTAAACCCTAGCTAAACTTCCTAAAATAAACTTAATCAAATCTTTACAATTTACACGTTTTCCTAACATAATGGGAAACCAAATCATATCAAATCTAGAAACCAAATCGTATCTCCAAACTTGCTCCTCAAGTTTGGCTTCTGGTCGTGTGTCCCTAGCAGGGCTGCTAGGGTGTGTTTCTGCTCGGGGAACTCCTGGTAGGAGCTCTTCTGCTAGGGAACAACTTCTGCTCTCCCCATCTCTGCTAGGGACATCTTTGGTAGGAGCATCTCTGGTAGGGTCCTTTCCTGCTAGGAGGAAGCTCTGGTCGGAGCCATTTCTGGTGGGGAACTTCCTGCTAGGAAGATCTCTGCTCGGGTTTTTCTCTGCTAGAGGAAGCTCTGGTGGGGATTTACCTGGTGGGGAAATCTCTGCTAGGGTTGAGCCAAGTCAGGCTTAAACTCACATCTTTTACCCCCTTTAAATAAATAGGGTGAAATAATACCCTAACAGCTAGCCCCTCATTCCATTAAGTATATAATGCTTGATAGAATATTTTATCAGCATAAGTACCAGGTCGCTTTACTTCCATATATTGATCAGTGGGCTAGTTTTATTCCAATGACAATCGTCACGTAAGCATGCAACGCATCGCCCGATGAGTCACATAACTTTTAGTGCTTCTTGTCACGCGTTTCCAAAATTAAGATAATAATGATAAAACATGATACTGCCATCCTTCCTTGTACCTATTTGATATTGAAATTTTGAGACAAAGTGAATTTTGAAGAAGTCGAGTGTACCAGCTTCCTCGGGCCTCGTTGTTCTAAAGTTTCAGATAAAGACAAATTATTTGAGAAGTTGAGTGTACTAGCCTTCTTGGTACCTTCATGGCCTTCAAAAATTGAGTGTCGAAGAAGTTGGGTGTACTAGCCTTCCTCGTACCTCCTTGACATGTAAGTTGTTTAAAAGTGAATGTCAAAGGAGTTGAGTGTACCGACCTTCCAGGTACCTCCTTGACATGTAAGTTGTTGAAAAATGAATGTCAAAGGAGTTGGTGTACCAGCCTTTCCGGTACGTCCTTGACATGTAAGTTGTTTAAAATTCAATAGATGTCGAAGAAGTTTAGTGCACCAGCCTTCCTCGTATATTCGTACCAACCCACACGGTATCTTCATGGGTGTGAGTTTTTTACATGGGTTTAACGTATAGTGATTGTGGATCTCCTTGTAAGAGAACGAGCGTGATTAAATTGTTTCCTTTTAAATCTTACGACCTGGGGTCGGCTTATAAGAGATGAAGTGTTATTGAACTGCTTCCTGATAGAACTTGCGACCTGGGGTCGGCTTGTAGGAGAGCAAGTTTGATTGAACTGCTTCCTCTTAGAACTTGCGACTTAAGGTCTGTTTATGGGAGAGCAAGTGTGATTGAATTGCTTCCTTTTAGAACTTGCGACTTGGGGTCGGCTTATAGGAGAGCATGTGTGATTTAACTGCTTCCTCTTAAAACTTGCGACTTGGGGTCGGCTTATAGGAGAAAAAGTGTGATTGAACCGCTTCCTCTTAGAGCTTCGACCTAGGGTCGGCTTATAGGAGAGCAAGTGTGATTGAACTACTTCCTCTTAAAACTTGCGACCTAAGGTCGGCTTATACAGAAAGTGTGATTGAACTGCTTCCTCTTAGAACTTGTGACCTAGGGTCGGCTTATGAGAGAGCAAGTGTGATTGAATTGCTTCCTCTTAAAACTTGCGGCCTAGGGTCGGCTTATAGAGAAATTTGATTGAACTGCTTCCGCTTAGAACATTCGACCTGGGGTCGGCTTATAGGAGAGTAAGTGTGATCGAACTGTTTCCTCTTAAATGAAATGTAGACAACACATGAAAACGAAAAACAATAATTTTCCCACGGAAATGAACTAGGAAAAGTAAATGACAGAATCATTAGTTTAAAGAGAATAAAGATTATACATGGTAAGAAAAAAGTTACTGGAATGAGCCATTCAACTATAATAATGGATTTAAACTTTACGCGCCGATTACATATCATGCGTTTACGTATAGAGAGAAAAAAACAAACCATATTGCATAACTTTAACTCCATGCGCATATGCACCTTCATATTTTTTTTTTATGTTGGCTGAGTCATCCTGATTAATTATGGATCACCTATGTACCCTAACTCAGGGATCATGTTGTTACGTAGTTTTATCTTGTTTACCTATCTCCTTAGGTGTAGAACTTCTTTAGGTGCCTCGCACAACACTTCCTCGCGCAAAACCTATTTGCACAAATTCACCACGCAATGGTCCTCATTCTCTTTGACTTTCCTCACTTCGCTGATAGGTCCACGGGTTACCTGGCTCGATGTCTTTCAAGTCTCCCCTAATGTATCTATCCACTAAAATTTTGTTCAATGTCTTGCATTCCTCGTTGGAATGCCCTTGTCTACAATGGTACTCACAACAATCAAATAAGTAAGTGGTTGGTTCATTTATGTCCATGATTTGCACATGGTTAGTTGGTATCAGCTGGCTGGTCACTTGGTATCAGCTGACTGATTACTTTGGTACCAACTTGCTGGTCACTTGGTATCAGCTGGCTGATCACTTTGGTACTTGCTGGCTGATCATTTTATTAATGTCATTCTTTATCTTTTATCCCCCTTCAAATAAATAGGGTTAAATAATACCCTAACAATTACATGTACTCGAATTATAAGAGATATTTTCACAGTAAGAACAACCGGCACTACTAGCTGTATGCACTATAAGCCAAGATTACATATTTGCGCAATTTCTGCAACTCAAGGGTGGATTTGTTACAGTCACTAATCTAGTGAGCCACGAGGGCAAGAACGGGTAAGCTGTGCAGTCCCACATCGCCTGGGTAACGGGATGTGCTGATGGGACATTCCCAAGACTGTGCAGGTATGAGACTGAACGATTATTGGAGATCATACAGAAATGGGACTGTATGGTCGAAGAGGCTTAAAAGAATTGATTGGTACAACCTATGTTAACAAGATGCATCTTCTTTTCGGTAGCCCGTTCATAGGAAGTCCAAAGTCAAGCGTGCTTGGCTTTGGATCAATCCTTGGATAAGTGACCTCCTTGGAAGTTTCTCGGGAAGCGTGCGAGTACAAAGCACGCTGAAAAGACTTGTGTTGGCCTGTGGGGGCAGTCGTCGATTCGATTGAGCAGCCGGGACGTTACTGATCGTATCAAAGCCTAGCCCAAGCAGAAGTGTGGCCGACGAGGACGTCGGGCCCCCATTAGGTGGGGTGATTGTGAAAGTCACTAATCCTGTGAGCCACGAAGGCAAGAACGGGTAAACTGTGCAATCCCACATCGCCTGGGCAAGGGGATGGCTGATGCGACGTTCCCAGACTGTGCAGGTATGTGACTGCACGGTTATTGGAGATCATACATATGAATGGGACTGTATGGTCGAAGAGGCTTAAAAGAATTGATTGGTATTACCTATGTTACCAAAATATTGCATCTTCTTTTCGGTAGCCCGTTTTATTAGGAACTCCAAAGTTAAGCGTGCTTGGCTTTAGAGCAATCTTGGGATGAGTGACCTCCTGGGAAGTTTATAGGGAAGCGTGCGAGTGAGGACAAAGCACGCTGAAAAGACTCGTGTTGGCCTGTGAAGACAGTCGTCGATTCGATTGAGCAGCCGGGGCGTTACAGAATTGAACCCAAGACCTCTCGAAGAGTCTTTTATAGTGGATTTACCACTAGGCCAAACAAACTTGGTTTAGTCATCTTTTTTTCTTTCAACAAGCAAACTTGTGCTCTTGTGTTACAATATTACAATGTTAGTAAGTCTAATTTATCCATTCTAAATACAAAAAATTTAGTGAAATAGGTTAATGTATTCAGTTAGATATTGAACCAATATGCTACTATCTCTGTTGATTGAGCTAATCCATAGCTTATGATTTTTTACACAATGTTAAGGTTGAGAATGAATCGATGATAAACAAGAGAGAAAACCCAGATTCTCCACTCTCATGGGACGAATACAAATCGCTGACTTTCACCCATCAAGTGAGTATTTACTTCGTTAAAAAATATTTAAATTATATCATAAACATGTATATTATGTCACTAACAAGTATTTAAATTTATCATAAAAAATATTATCTGTCATAAACATGTATTTTGTATCACTAACAAGTATTTTAATTTGATAACATGAATATTTAGTTATAAATTTGATATTTGATTGATTATCTTATATATTTATATTGATATTTGGATTGTATATTTGAATTTTTCAAAGTTATAATCAAAATCATTATTATTTACAATAAGTATACGTTAAAATAGTTTGATTAAAAAAGTTGTATTCTGATTTTAAAAACATACTAAAGTTTTTATCATCCATATTCAAATGTAATATCATATTATTCATATCTATATTCCTTTTTAGATGTCATAATCTTAATGTAAAGCACACCTTAATTGACTTAAATAAGTATTTATTTTTAGGTTATCAATGAAGTGCTTAGGCTGTTCAATCCTCTACCTGGCTTAATCCGTACAGCCACCAAAGATATCATTATTAAAGGTATGCATAGGGTTTTTTGTTTTTGTTTTTTTTTTTGACGAAATAGAACCTTGTATTAATGAACGGGATTTAAGTCCCTAAGGATAGTGCCTACAAGCCAATCCGGGCATACACACGACCACATGTCGGGAATACGGCCCGTAATCCGAGATCGAGCTACAAAGTTCGCCGCCTCGTTGCATGAACGAGGAGCCCAATTAAGACTTCCCCCGTTGACAAGTCGGGTTGCACGTAAACTATCGGTTTCCACCTCCGACACTCTCCAACCCCTTTCAAGGACGAAATGGAGGCCATGACGTATCGCGAAGCATTCCGCGGATAAGACCGAGTCTACCTTCTCCATGGATGTTGCCGTGAACCCGAGGAGTCTTCCTCGGTTGTCTCTTACTACCCCACCGAATGCCGCTCGTCCGGTATCCTTGTCCCACGCCGCATCGACGTTGAGTTTGACCCCTCCGTCTTCGGCCCCCGACCACCCCCGACGTGTAGTAGGCCGAACTAAGGTCGTACTCTCCGTGCCGCTAGTGCATTTTTTGAAACTACCAAACAACCACACAATCTCCTCAATCTACACTTCCGGCAATTTGGCACGGTTCTCGAAGATCCTTAAGTTTCGGTCGGACCATGTCGCCCAGAGGATCCCGCAAAAAAACTCCAAGTCCGTCGTGGATAGAGCGTTAAAGGCCCTCAAGCCAAGTTCCTGAAAAGGAACCGGCGCCACCTTCTCCGCCCATTTGTGCAAGGACGAACACTCCCAAAGAGCTTGAGCCCGTACGCACGACCACACCGCATGATTCGTGTCTTCCGGCAACGCACCACAAAATTTGCAAAAAGGAAGGCACTCCACACCGCGTCCCCGAAGAGCACCGAAAGTAGGTAAAGCCTCCTTCCACGCTCGCCACACAAAATGTTTAACCTTGGGCGGGATTTGGAGACCCCATAATTTCTTCCACCAATGTTGTTCCACACAAAAGGAACTAGAGGGACCCCCTCGAGACTACGCCCTCGCAAGACGGTAACCCGAACAAACCGAGTAGTGTCCATCTTCCTCAAAATGCCAAACCAAGCAGGGTTGGCCCAACCATTTTCGCAGCTCTGTGTGAATGAGGTCTTTTTTTTTCGAATTAAAAAATGTTAAGAATTAAATGAGTTAAAATAATATTAGAAAGAAAAAAATCATAAAAAAATATTAGAAAGGTTAAACAAGATAAAAAAAAAATATATATTGACATGATGAATGAATCACTTGTAACATGTAGGAAATGACTAAAAAATTAAAATCAATTGCCATTTTTTTAACGGATAAAGTTACTATTTGAACAAAAAATATATTTTAAAGTGAAATAAAGAATATTTTAATTTTATTTAATAATTTACTAAAAAAATTAAAAATTAAGTTGATGAAAATATTGGTTGTTTGTTATTGTTGATTCCCACTTTAATTATATGCGCACACTCACAACACACTATATATATATATATATATAACAAAACAAGAGTTAAGAGTAAGGGATAAACTTTTCTCTCTATGTTGCTGAACGAAGAATTACAAAAGAAGTGGAGAGTTGAGAAGATATGGCATCTTACTTAGCTATTTAAAGTGAAATACAAAGCCTACTAAACTTATGCTTCAAGTTTGCTTGATAGTCAAGTAAAAGTAAAAGATAAATAAATACTAATTGAAAAACTGGCTGAGCAAGTATAACTAGGGGTGTAACCGGAGCGGATATCCAGTTTTTTTGAACTATCCATATTCGGATTGGGTTTTTTTGGATATCCAAAAATCACTATCCGTATCTGGATACGAAAAATCCGGATATTTGGAATCTAGATACCTATTTTCAAAACCCGGTTTTACTATCCGAATCCGGTTTTGAAATCCGGATCCGATTTAAAAAAAAAAGAAAGATAAAACGTATGTCTCAACCACCAAAAAAACCGTACATTGCTTGCCATTGTCTCAACCACAAAAAAATCGTACAAATCTAGTACATATAAAAATAAAAATACATGAAAAGAACATTCTCGCCATCTTCATGAAAAAATAAATTAAATAAATTAAAAATTTAATATAAACCGGGTCTAAAACTAGATATCGGATATCCGGATTTTAGAATAAAAAAACCCGTATCCGAATCTGGTTTGGAATCCGGATCCGAATATCCGCAATTCGGATACGGATTTGGATTTCGAAATCGGATACGGATGCGGATGCGGATTTTTATCCGATCTCCGAGTTTTGGTAACAGCCTTAAGTATAACACTGGGGAAGTATGACACGTGAGCAAGGCTACACTCTTCATTTTCCCCCGTAATCATGACTTGGCTTGAGGTTCTTCACACCGAGCAATTCTCGCATCTTCACAAATTTTAGACGAGCTAGATCCTTGGTGAGTATGTCTGCAAGTTGCTCTTTGGTGGTAAAAAAATCCATAATGATCTCTTGCTTTTTCACAGACTCGTGAATAAAGTGAAAGCGTGTGTTGATGTGCTTGCTGCGTCCATGAAACACTGGGTTTTTTTATCAGTGCGATCGCAGACTTGTAGTCGACTTAGAGAGTCACTAGTTTCTACTCGGCTCCAGTTACTACACTTAGTAAGTTCCTTAGCCATAACGCTTGACACAACGCTGCGGTCGTTGCCGTTAACTCGGCTTCATAAGATGAAAGGGCCACATTGAAGGGAATTATATTATCGTTCCCTCCGTCATATCTCGGGATAGGCCCTCGATCCATCGGGGTTACCTTTAAAAATTATTTTCACGGAAAAGCCCATTTTACACTTTCCGATTTTACTTCCTTTACTAGAACCGAGTTTCGCTTCATCCAACGACCTCCCATTGGTCGTGCCCTTTGTAAATATGACATCGTGCATGTAGCCCACGTGTTGTAATTGTTGCTGTTGAGTTTCTTGATTTCTCCGATGACTTGGAGATCACCCAGCATGTTGGTAATACCTCAGTAATACTAAACAAGCTAGTTTCCGATACAAAGCTTGCAGAGGCATAGACTACTCACGACACGGAAAAAACTCACACACTAACAATCTCAAGAAAATGTTTTTGATGTGGAAGATCAATCAAAACCGCAACCACAGAGCATACTAAGAGTTTCAAGAGACCCAAAATTTAAATTCACAACCTCGCTCTGATACCAAATATTTGTTCCCACGATAAGAGTATCGGAGAAACTTTTCTCTCTCTATATTGCTGAACGAAGAATTACAAAATATGTGGAGAGTTGAGAAGATATGGCAGCTTACATAGCTATTTATAGTGAAATACAAAGCCTACTAAACTTGCGCTTCAAGTTTGCTTGATAGTCAAGTAAAAGTAAACGATAAATAAGTACTAATTGAAAAACTTGCTAAGCAAGTATAACACGTGGGAAGTATGACACGTGAGCAAGCTTATACTCTTCAGTTTTTTTTTCTTTTTGAAATATATATATATATATATATATATATTTAAAGCAATTTGATTTCATTCAATCAAAAAAGTTGGGGAGAAGAATCCCTCAACACCGTCGTTACAAGCCACTCTGGACAATAAGGACACGTAAGGTCCAAAACAAGAGAAGAGAGACGTCTCTTAGCCAAATAATTGGCCACCTCGTTACATTCCCGAGGGACCCAAGTCCACTCTCCGGTCCCGCCTAGCTCTCGGCCGAGCTCCCGCACCTCCGCAATAATCGGGCCTTGCAAGCCCAACGAGTTACGTGCCTTGGTGAGGTGGGACGCCCACAAGCAATCCGTCTCAGCATGCTCGATCTTCCACCCCCAATCGCGAGCAAAGAGAAGCCCCCATCGCATCGCAATGCACTCTCCGGTGAGTGCCGAGTCAACATGGTCGACCAAGGAAGCCATGACTCCCATGACCCGACCGTGGTGGTCTCGGACAACCGCTCCCACCACTGCCCATCCCGTCTCCCCGTCCCAAGCCGCGTCTACGTTAAGCTTGAGGCTCCCCGCAGCCGGCCCGGACCAAGCCCTCGGTACCTCCTCCCTCGGCGAGTGGTGGTTCTCCGTCGCGAGCGCACACCACTTGAAACTTGTGAACCATCCGTCGACTTCTTCCACCCAAGTCTCTGGGGCCCGTACGCGGTGCTCGAAGAGGCGAAGGTTGTGGTCGGACCACGCCGCCCAAATTAGTCCGCAAAAGAGCTCGAAGTGCGGTTTGGAAAGACTCTCGAGCGCCCGGTAACATAACTCCTGAAACGGAATCTCCCCCGTCTTTTCCACCCACCGGTGGATCGTCGATGATGCCCAAATGGCCTTGGTCCTCTCACATCCCCAAACAACATGTAAGACATCCTCCGGGAGCGCCCCGCAAAAGTTGCAAGAAGGGAGAACGTCTACCCCTCGGATCTGAAGTGCCCCGTTGGTCGGAAGAGCTTCCGACCACGCGCGCCACACCATGTGCTTCACTTTCGCGGGGATCGCCGTGCCCCACAAAGCTTTCCACCAATTCGGCTCCCCTTTTCCCGAGCCCGACGGTCTGCACCGTGCTTCCGACCTAGCCAGTCGGTAACCGCACCGCACCGCACCGAGTAGATCCCGTTGTCTTTGTTGTGCCAAACAAGCCGATCTGGACCCTTCCCCACCGGGATCCTCAAGACGGCCTCCGCATCGTAGGGGGTTAAGAGGGCCTCGACCCGAGAGAGGTCCCAATGGCTGTGGGAGACTAGATCGGCTACACGCCACAGATACCTGTCGTCCGGAGCCTCCGAGGTGGTGAAGAAAGCCCCAGGCCGAGGGATCCAAGGTTGGCCGTGGACCCGTACGTTGCCATCCCCGATTTTCCATCTTGTGCCGCGTCTAAGCAAGTATCGTCCCCAACACACACTCTTGCACAGGAACGAGGGCCGTCCCTTGCATTTGAAGTCAAGGATCGAGGTGTCAGGGTAGTACTTAGCTTTTAGAATCCGCACTAGGAGACAACCGGGATTTTGGATGATCCGCCACGAAATCCGTGCTACGAGGGCCCGGTTGAAATCACCCATGTCCTTGAAGCCCAAACCATCTTCCCCTTTCGGCTTTGCGAGGACCTCTCATCTCCGCCAATGAATCTTTCTCGACTCCTCCGACCCGCCCCACCAAAATCGAGCGGTAGTAGCGTGAAGATCTTTGATGGTGCGGATGGGAAGTCGGAAAAGACTCATGAGATAGGTGGGGATGGCTTGCACCACTGACTTGATCAAGACTTCCCGCCCCCCGGACGAGAAGAGTTTCGCTTTCAACATCCCGAGATGCTTCTTGACCCGGGCCGTGATCTTGCTAAAGACTGCGCACTTGTTTTGGCCGACGTGTACCGGAAGCCCGAGATAGGACTCGAGGTCTGGAACGGCCCGCATACCAAGCACTCGTGAGATGGATCCGCCATGAGCCTCGGCTACGTTTCGTGAAAAGCTTACCATGGACTTCTCCGCGTTAACGGTTTGTCCCGTCCCCTTCTCGTAAGCTTTGAGGACACCGCTAATAGCTTGGCCGCACCCGACAATCGCCTCCCCGAAGATGATGCAATCATCCGCGAAGAGAAGATGTGTCACCGACGGGGCTTCCCGCCGGCACGCAAAACCGCGTAGGAGTCCAAGCCTATCTTGCCCCCGGATTAGCGCGAAAAGGCCCTCCGCGCAAACTAAGAAGAAGTATGGCGAAAAAGGGCACCCTTGCCGGAGTCCGCGGGTCGGCGAGAAAGAGTTTCCGGTTCTTCCGTTGAGGACGATGGAAAAGAATGGTGTCGAAATGCAATCCCGTACCACGGCTATGATTCGCGGCCCGAACCCCATCCGATACAGCATTGCTTCCACGAACCCCCATTCGACCCGGTCGTAAGCTTTGCTCATATCGAGCTTTATGGCCATCGCCCCCTTCTTTTGATAACGGATTTGCCGGTTAGAATGAAGAGGCTCGTAGGCGATGGCGGCATTGTCCGTAATCAAGCGTCCGGGAACGAAAGCGCTTTGAGCTTCCGAGATGATGGAGGCGAGGGCGCCTTTTATCCGGTTAGCGACCACTTTGCAGACGAGTTTGAGAAGCACGTTGCACAAACTAATCGGTCGGAAGTCTTGTACTCTCATTGGGTTCTTCACCTTGGGCAAGAGCACGATGTTGGTGGCGTTCCATCCTTTCACGCTCCTCCGCCCGTTAAGGACATCCAAACACTCTTCCCGAATCTTCGGCCCCACGATCCCCTTAAGTTTTTGGAAGAAAACTGCGGGGAAGCCGTCGGGGCCCGGCCCCTTCCGGGGGCCCATCGGGGAGAGGGCGGCATTGATTTCGTCCGCGGTGAACCTCTCCTCGGTGATCTCCCGTTACCCCGCCGAGATAGAAGCAACGTCCTCCGTCGTGATCAAGCCAAAATCCCTCTCCGAGGCGCCGTTTGAAGAGTGGATGTTCGAGAAGTATTTGTCGAACACTTCTCGAACATCCTTCTCCGATGTCACCCATTCCCCAGTCTCGTTCAAGATACCTTGGATTTGGTTTTGCGTCCTCGGACGCGTGGCACGAGCGTGGATGTAAGCCGTGTTCCTATCCCCTCCGCGTAACCAATCGGCCCTCGCCCGTTGCTTCCACAGATACTCTTCCACCACGAGGAGCGAATCTCGTTCCTCGTTAAAGGACCTCAACTTGGGTCTTGTTTCTGGAGTAAAATCCGTTTTGTGAAGATGCTAAATCCGCTCCGAAAGCGCTTTGATTCTCTTTTCCCGGTTACCAAAGGTCGTGCCCGCCCATACGCGGAGGGCCTTTTGACACTTCCCGAGGCTTGCCGCACAGCGTCTAGAAACCCGGTCGGTCCCACCCGAACCCCACGCAACACGGACCACCTCGGCGCAACCGTCGTTTAAGAGCCAGCTCGGCTCAAAGGCCCATCTCCTCCCCACAGCCGAGTTGGGATTGTGCATCATCGGGTCCGTGCCTGTGTTGATGAGAAGCGCTCTATGATCCGAGCCCCAAAAGCCGAACACCTTCACATTCCCCGACGGGTAAACCGACTTCCACGCCGGGTTTGCGCACGCTCGATCAAGACGACTTTGGACGTTCCGCTCCCCCACTTGCATATTGCTCCAAGTGCACGGTTCACCTACAAAGCCCAAGTCTAGAAGATCACATACCTCGAGCACGTTGGCGAAGCGATCCATGGAAGCCGTCTTCCTACGAACCCGGCTCACGTGCTCGAACTCGTAAAGCACCTCGTTAATGTCTCCCGCCCACATCCACGGGCTTGCATCGTCGTTATGAAGCCGTCGTAGAAGCTCCCACGAGAGGTGCCGAGAAGCTTCGATCGGGTCCCCGTAGAAACCCGTGAATCTTGACGTCACCCCGAGCTCGTCTATAACTCCCACGTCGATATGCCATCTGCTAAAGCTACGGATATCGACCTCCACCGCGTCATTCCAAAGGATGTTAATTCCACTACGAAGGCCCTCGGCGTGAACCCCGAACCCGTTGGCCATATTACTTTGACGCTTCAATCTCTCCACCCGGATACCGCTCAACTTTGTCTCCGAAAGAAAAACGATGTCCGGCTTCCGCTCGCAAATAAGTCTTCGTAAGCGGGCCCTCACCCGGGGATTGAATAATCCCCGGACGTTCCAACAAAGTATCTTCATTGCTCCCGGCCGGCCCGCCCTTGGCGTGCCGCCGATATTACTGGGTCCAACACTCCCATTAATGGGTTACATGGTCCCGAAAAACTGACCCTACCACCGGAAAGGATTCCAGAGTAGCACAAAGACAAAGAATCACAAGGATTCACACCGATGAACCGGTAGAGACCAAGTCGAGGCAATGTCTCAATAAAGTGAGTCATTCTCACTTGGAGCTTCATGTGCACCTATGAAGCATTTGTAACGAATCTGCGGGACTTAGAACACTAACAACCTGATTTGGGCGCAGAGGTGGGCCGAAAAACAGATTTTGACTGCGAACTTTAAGTCTGGCTATCGAGCACTTGGTCCTCACAGAGAAGATTTCCAACAAACAACTGTGTTGAGCTCAAGAGTATCACTGAAGAAGCTACAAAACATCGCAACAAGGAAGGAAGCTTCACCTTCTTCCTCAGAGGCAGGCAGCCATGGCGAGAGCGAGCTTTTGAAGTGTCTCCGAGTCAGCAAGTAGTCATGGTGACGGAGGTTCGAGAATCCATTTCTGTAAGGTTTTTGAGCTGCCCAGAAGAAATCAAGTGTATGCAAAGCTCTCGATCCTTATTGTCCCGAGAAGGAAGTGGATTTGCAATTTTATTAACGGGCTTATCAGTCTTTAAATACTTGGAAGGCTCTCTCTCATCCAACTGAGAGAATTTCTCAATTAAGTCAACACCACTTAGAGATCTCGAGGTTGCAGAGTTCATCATGTCAGGAAAGGTTTTCTTAAATTGAGAATGATGAGGTGGATTCTTCAGGACCGGCATCTCAGATAGCAAGCTGCCGGTGTCTTCAAACTTCCTTTTATTGACTGTGAGAAATCTGCTCATCAATGTTTGGATCGAGCTTTTTGAACAGCTATAGGAAGATATATTTACAGGGGCTTCCTTCTCAGCTGTGTTTGAAGGACAAAGATTATCTGAACGAGCTTTCGGCAGCGTAATGTCATCGGTCTTCTTAATTCCGTGTACTCTTAAAGTGAAATCCCTCGTTTTAGTATTACAAGTCAATCCCGCAACATCAGGAATTTCCTCAGTTGTATTTTCAGCCACATTCACAGGGATATCTTTATTGTCATCTTCACTTCCTCTGTTAATCCAAACAACATACAGTTAGAAGAGACAAAATCAGCGTGTCTCTAAGGTCATCTTTGGGTCTCAATGGAGTTCATCATATCATTCTTCTCTCAAAATAGATGGATATCTTTGTGAAAGCAATTGTTTTAGGTTGCTTTTTTTGCAAAATAAAATAGTATTGATATATATATATATATATATAATCTTTAGTATGAATAATGGTTCAAAATTTTCAAAAAATAAATATATAAACTTACACTAAAAAAGGCTATATAAAAAGAAAAGGGGCAGAAATTTGAACTTAAACTTAAAGTGCTTAACATTTGACGATTTAATAATGTACTGGGTAGCATTTTGTAATTTTTCAAGGCTTAAATTATATATATTCGTGGGGTTTTGTGATCAGCAAATACAAAAAGTTGAAACTAATTAACAATCTTACAGTTAAAAAACAGGGATGAAAAACAATTAACACAACCTCCATAAATTAATAACATTAAGAGCTGAGACATAATTTTTTTTTATATTATTGACATTATTAGATTACCGATTAATAATTTAGTAATGTTAATTAGAATGAGTATTATACAAAAGTATTATATATATCAAAATTATTAATTTAATGAAGTTCTTTTGTACATTTAATCCTCGAAGAATATGTTGATCGTAATTAGCTTAAAAACTTCAATAATATTAAAAGAAATTAGAAATGCATTTTAATTTACATGTACATGTTTTGTAGGGGTTGTGATTCCGGCCGGTTGGACTATAATGCTTCTCACAACGCACTTGAACTCAAACCATTTCGAGGATCCTCTCAACTTCAATCCTTGGCGTTGGAAGGTTCAATTTTTAAATACCCTTAAAGACTTTGTCAATCTTTTTTCATTTTATCTTAAGGTATGATTATATCAATGGTAAAATAACCGGTTTACATATTGTTTGTGGAATACGTAAGGATCTTGACTCCGAGGTAATATCGAAGAATTTCATGCCTTTCGGTCGAGGAATCAGGCAGTGTGTAGGGGCGGACTATACTAGAGTGGTTTTGGCTACATTTCTCCATGTTCTTGTCACTGAATTCAGGTACAAGTTTTCCTCTCTTGAAAGGTTCAACATTTTCACTGAGATAACTAATACATTGTAAAAAAATGAGCTTTTAATGGCATATGCCATTATATTATGTGTATAAGCTTTTAATTAAAAAATGATAGAAGAACGTGCAGTAACGTAATCATAATTAGTTTAATTATTCTAAATACAAAATTAGTACTAAAAATGTCTTCGTTTTGTTAATTAATTATATGCGAGTTTTCGTTTTGCTCCATATTAAATATCGATGATGTAGCAAATAAATATTTAACTAATAAAATCTATTTTCAAATATCTTAAAATTTATGTTTAACAGTCTATCGTAAGTTGTTACTTGTTACACGAATATAATTAATTTTCAAAACTTATTAATCAAATGTCTTTTACTAATGTAATTAATTCGGAGTTTTCCGAGTTTTGTTAAACCACAACCAGAATTTAGTTCTTCTTGCTGTATCTATCCACGACACCAGTGAATGCTTTTTGTGATAATGTTACTTCAAAGAAGTGGGTCTCGGGCTTATAAAAGTGTGCTTCTTTTTTTCTTTTTCTTTTTAAGAGAGAGATAAATAGAGGACGAGATATGCATCTCGAGAGAAAACTCTTAGAGAGAAAAGAGAAAATTCAACAGAGTTTGTAATATTTATTATCTCGATTGTTTTAATTAGAAACCATTTTTCAAGAATAAAGTAGAACATTTTATTTCGTCCGAACCTAGATAAATTCTTGGACTCTACCTTTCATTTTCCGCGGATTGCTTCTCTGAGATTTAAGCCTCGAAAAATATACACAACACTCATTGTTATATTTATATTAATTTTAAACTTGAAATATAGTTAATAAATTATTAGATGAGAAAACTTGAATGTACCTACGAAATGTCAGCAACAGAATCAGAACATTTATTGGCGAATGTTGGTAAAAGTAGGGGTGAAACCGGTACCGATAATCGGTAAATTAGCTTTTTTTGGTATTGGTATTGAAAAATCGAGATATTTTTTTTTGTATTGGTATTGGTATCGGTTCTAAAATTTCTTGATTTTTTATCAAAGCGAGACCGAGAAAAAAGAAAAGAAAACCGATAAATAAACCGAGACATAAACCGGGAATAATCTGGGGAAAAATCCAAAAATAATACAAACTACCATGTCCGAAATTCGGATTCCGAAGTATAAAAATACATGTCTAATACATAAAAACATCAAACATAATTAAATGACATGTAGTTCACTAATTTTATAAGAGAGTGCCTTAATTTTTTAATAAAAATGACATGTAGTACACTCCAAAACGACATGTAGTTCACAACCGATATTCGAGAAATTTGGCTATCGGTATCAGAATTGGTATCGGTATTGGAAACTGATAACCGATAAGTATCGGATATCGGTTTTAAACTAAATTTATCAGTTTTTTTTATAAACCGATCCGGGATTAATACCGAAACCGAGAAACGGTTACAGAATTTTCACCCCTAGGTAAAAGTACTTCATCGGTACCTATGAGCCGGTGAAAATTACAAAAACAGTATCCATGATGGTTCTGTGATTTTTTTCCGACACTAGTCTAAATTTTACTGGCAAATAGACGCGTCGGTAAAAGACCTTTTATTGATGGTTATATAAGCTGGTGAAAGTGTAGAGAATGAATCTATCAATAGACTCAAAATGATGACCTTATGCTAGCACATTATCAAAAAAGTTAGGGTTAATGACGGCGAAAATATCCAAAGTTTGGTCAAAGAACCCCTCGTGTACCCAAAGTTTAAAAGTGGTGGTAAAAATACACAAAGTCGCATTTGGGGAGTTGACCACTCCATTCTCGTAACGCCATTAACTTACCCGTGAACTCTGGCCACGCGGGCAAACGTTAGTTGTTGACATAACAATTTTTACCAAATGGATGAGCCCAAATACGACAAAACAACAAATTATACTCTTAACTAATACTATTTAATATAACTAATTGAACCCCTAATGATTACACTTAACAAAATAAATTTGTCCATGTGGCCAGGGTTAACGAGTAAGTTAACGACATTACGAGAATTAAGTGGTCAACTCCTCAAATATGACTTTGGGTATTTTTACCATCACTTTTAAACTTTGAGTACACGAGGGGTTCTTTGACCAAACTTTGGATATTTTTGCCGTCATTAACCCAAAAAGTTAATGTGCTCGAACAACGGTTTTAGTCTGGGCATTATGGAATTCGACGAAGAAAATGAATTTGGGGAGAGCTAATTAAATACTAAAAATGTTGATTGTACAGGTGGACGAAAGTAAAAGGAGGAAAAGTTTCCAGAAACCCTATACTAGGATTTGGGGAAGAAGGACTACACATTCGTTTCTCAAAAATATGAACGCAAGGGTTTGGCATCAAAAGGATGGGTTTGGATGCTTTCATCTCATCTCTATCATTATCGTCGCCATCTTCCTTTTTCATTTGTTTATCGTCTCTACTGTAGTAAAAAATGCATAGCTCAAGTCATTGAGCATCGGACTTCCCATTCTTGAGGTGGCGGGTTTAAACCCCAAGCTTTCGCCAATAAAAGAACTAAACTACATTATTGCGTGTCTGCTATTAATTAAGATGTATTTCTAATAATTTCCTTGTAATGTGTGTCTAAAATTGTTATAATAAAGTTACGGACTCATTGTGTGATAAACTTTTTATTCGTCTGTTTTTATGAAAGTTTACTCTTTGTTACTCGAATGCAGTAACGAGAATTACTTTAGCATATAGAATATAGATGATAATATACATGAAATTACTAGCATATAGACTGCATGCTCCGAGATTATTATTTAATATATATAAATAGTAAACTTAGGTCAAACGTTACGAGATATATTGAGTGTAAGAAGACGTGGCTCTATTGGCCAAGTTTACATATATAAAGGAGGCACACATTTGCATCACATGAGATTTGAACCTCGGACGTCTTGGAGAGGTATGTAGTAGAATTACCACTCGGCCAAACAAGCTTGGTTTAGCTCGAGCGTTTTATAAACGTGATGATCTTATCAGTATCATGCATTAATATGATTATTATTGTATGCAAATCTTACATGGAAATTTATAAACGAATCGATATGATTTGGTCTTAAGGAATTTTTAATAGTGGACAACAATCTCGATGGGCCCGACACGAGCAGCTTGCCTTTTCAAATATTATGCATAAGTGGTATTAGGGGTGAACAACAAGGTCTTCAGTCCAATAATTTAGAAATAATAGACCGAATATCGTATTTTTTATAATATAAAAAACCAAATTTCCTATTTAAAACATAATACCCCAATTATGACATAATTCGATGGCGGCAATTTTGTGGAAGTCGCCTGGTAGACCTCTGGGCACATGCTCTACAATAATTTCACAAACATAATTTCAAACGAAAATGAAATGAAGGAATATCCTCCATATTTGCACAAAATAAATAAAATTACCTAAATCCTAAAATTCAAATGGCAAAATTATATAACTACCGAATCCTTCTAATCAACATAAGTAAGAGAAAATTGTTGAGATTGCCAGAATATTCTCATCACTGGAAGCGGAAATTTCGGGAATCCTAAGAATCTATTTAATCTAAATAGCAAGACATAATCTAGACTAACCCGGTGAGAATAAACTCTCTAGACGAATCCTTGCCTTTTATCACGAACCGGATCTCTGAGTTAATACCAGAGATTTAGCCACCAATGTTAAGCTCCATGCCGCCACCATCGATCACAAGCCGCTCAAATGTTTTGCCTCTACTTCGCTAACAGAACACCTTTTCAGAAATCACCTCGTCGGAATACTAGTTCCTCCTCGGCAATTAGAACACGGATCAAAGACTCGTTACGATTGAAGAATTCGACCTCACTCTCTCTGGAATGGAGGAGGCAAATTTTCTGTCTCATTTTGGGAGTGATTTAACCTAATATGAATGCTTAGGGTTTCACATGACAATCACGTGTATATATTAGGGGTGAAAATTTTGTAACCGTTTCTCGGTATCGTCTCTGTTTCGGTATCGATCTCGGATCGGTTTTAAAAAAAATCTTATAAATTTAGTTTAAAACCAAGAACCGATACTTATCGGTTATCGGTTTCCGATACCAATACTAAGAAACGATACTGATACCAAATTTCTCGAATTTTGGTATGGGTTTCGGTTGTGAACTATATGTCGTTTTAAATTGCACTACATGTCGTTTCTATTAGAAAATTAGGGTACGTTTGTTCCAGCACAAGTAGTTTTGAAAATGAGTTTGTTAAATGTGTTGTTTATTATATAACAGTGTTTCACCACAAAAATAATGACAATTTTTTTTTTTACTATATAACGTAATAACTTTGACTTGTATATTGCAAATAGTAATAAAACAATGTATATTGCAAATAGGTTTGTAACGTAATAAAATAATGTATATTGCAATGCAAATAGGTTTGTGACGTAATTGTAACATTGTATATAATATATATAATAATTATGCTTTTATATTTCTTAAATGAAAATTTCTTTAAATTGTTTATCGTAGAAGAAAGCTCCTAAGCTCCCGTTTCAACTTCCGTTTCCTCCGCTCTTTAATTTTTTATTGAAGCTCCTAAACCCTTATGTTTAATGTTTTTATAAATTAGACATGTATTTTTATATTTCGGACATGGTATTTTGTATTATTTTTAGATTTTGCCCCGGTTTATTCCCGGTTTATGTCTCGGTTTATTTATCGGTTTTCTTTTCTTTTTTCTCGGTTTCGGTCTCGGTCTCGCTTTGATAAAAAACCAAGAAATTTTAGAACCGATACCAATACCAATACCAAAAAAAAATATCTCGGTTTTTCAATACCAATACCAAAAAAAACTAATTTACTGATTATTGGTACCGGTTTCACCCCTAGTATATAGGCTTAGGGTTTATGCTTTATGGGTTTCTTAATCATATTAAATCAAGCCCATTGATCATATTAATTCTCTAAATACCGCGGCTTTAATAAATTAGGCTGAGGTCTGTATGTTAGATGATGAAGAGAGCCACGGTAATAAAGTTAAACCGCGGCATAATCACATGTGTTCATGGTATTGTATGTCAAAACCCTGGCGTATAAAACAAAGCCGCGACTAGTTATACAATTACCCTTTGAGAGAATCGCTTGTACAATCGTCCCCGTTCAAATTTCTCTGATCTCTTACGCAACAATTATATTTTCAATTTCTATCGTTATAAACCTTGGTTTAACTTTGTAAAATTGTCTAAACCCTTAATCCTCTATATAGTATATACGTATACTGTTGTCTATTATTGGTGTTTCGTTTTGTTTCGTTATCGTGTGAAGTTATATATATATATATATATATATATATATATATATATATATACACGCAACTAATTTTTAACTATTTATATATGAATCATCTATCCAACTTATTAATAATGGTGGAAATTTAAAACCATGTACGTACTATATAATTATATTGTGTCTAGCTACCTTATAATTTAACCTGATCCATCAAGTACTAATATGTCTAAACCGGCCTAAACCCTAGTTAAACAAATTTTGTTTATTCTTGAAAGATAATTACATAAATTTTGATAGATACTTGTACGTATAATTAACAATAGTACTTAATAATATAATTATATACTTTCATCAAATCAACGAAATTAGTGTTAGGGGTCTGATTCCGAAGAATCCCCTCTGATTAATTAATGATCACCTTAGAGGTGCCTAGGGTAACCTCGCAAAATATTTCGCAGGAATTAGAGTCCCATACCAGTAATTCCCGTTACATTATCCGACTCATAAGATTCGAAAATAATCATCCCGATTGTTGATATTTAATTTTTGAATTTATTCATCATTAACATGCGAGTTGATTGAGCCTTTGAGTATTAATAAATAATTATCTGCTAGTCAATAAAAATAATTGCGTACCTTTTTATTCGCGCAATTCTGATATTGACTTCGATCTCCGTTCTTCGTGTTCTTGAGCTTTTTCGAATTTCTTCTTGATTGAATCTCAAAGATAGCGCCCACGAGTCTTTCGATGTATACTTTGGATCTAGACCGCCAGGATGTGTGGGCACAGTAAAGACTTTTAAGACATTAACCGGTCAATGACACTTCATTTTTTAAACAATAAACTTAAACTATTAAAAATCCACGTCATTAGCCACGTAGTTCCTGCCCATAGGACTTAAACGACAAAATAAACATCCAAAACCATATTTTATACAACACCATAAAAGCGAGAAATGCAAAATTGTAATACCCAAGTGATGTCTATTATGTTAAGAGCAAGAATTTATAATTATCTATGTGTTGCTTATTTTATGAATTATAAGACATGAAACGATGAAAATGTTTTGAAACACATGCCCATTATCTTTTCTTCAAGTGACACATTTTTCATACATTACAAAGTCCCTAGTTATATTCATGTGTGCATGTGCAATTCATTAATGACATTTTGTTTTCATTAATCGAAATATCTTAGTGTTCAATATTATGAGTTATTAAATTAACTTATGGGTGAAATCTTAATCACCAAAAAGATTTATTATAGCTTATCAATTAAGGTCAGGAGCAAGGAGAGAGACTTTTCTCTCTCGTCAACAATAGGGCAGTAAGGCCTTTACCGTTGTCGACGGTGTGAGTCCTATTGACTCGGTCCTGTTTGTGCCTCTCCGGTATCCCTCCGGTGGTGGGATACTGTTGCTGGCTTCAGCAGGAAGATGACATTCACTTTAAACGAAGATGACATTCACTTTAAACACAGTAGATTTGGGACTGGTCCCCGAGGCCCAACTCAACTCGGCTGATGAAGGGGATGGGAATGGGAGGTTACTCACAACCAAGAAACTAAGCCGCAACACCATTCTTGTTGTGCTTAATCGGGAGTGGGAAAAATTTGAGGACTGGACTCTGACAGAGGTCAATCAGGGAACATTTAAGTTCACTTTCAAGCTCCGTAAAGACCGGGACAATGTGCTCAATAGAAGGCCATGGACTGTGAAAGGGCTTCACCTCATTATGGAGAGCTGGCCGGAGTACCTTTCTCTCGAGGACGTGACGTTCAATCGCTGTCCGTTCTGGGTGAGGCTGTTCGGTCTCCCTCTGGCCATGGTTAACGAGCATATCCTAACACGGGTGGCCAACTCCTTTGGTTCTGCAATCGATTGCAAAATGGGAAAAGATGCCAAGTTTGCGGCATCAGCGAGAATCCGGGTGGAGCCTGGGCCTGCTCTTAGTTTACTGATGGCTGTGGAAGCAAGGGGGAAAATGACACATCTTTCTTCTGACGCTCAAGTGGGATACGACAACAAGGTGGTTAATGAAGTCAGTAGCTGCACGCATACGAGAACGAGGAAAAAAAGGATAGGAGAGAAGCAAGGCTCTATTACAGGGGACATGTTGATATCCAATGGAAACAAGGCCACGGGGAGGAAGCTTAGTGAGGTAGGAAATGCCTCTGATGGGGAGAAGGAGACGGGGTCAGGGTTTACCCGAGGAAACAAGAATGTAGCCACGGAGACGGAAGGCTCCGTAGAGATATTGGCGCCGTGCCTCGGGCACCTCGTCTGGAAGCCATGAAAACTATTCGCTGGAATGCCCGAGGATTAGGCAATCATCGGGCAATGGGCTGCTTACGGAGGCTTATCTGTGAGCAGAAACCCGACCTCCTTTTTCTTTCCGAAACAAAATTGAAAGGGGCTCGGGTTGATAGTTTAAAGTGGCGACTTGGCTTCTCTAATGTTTTTGGGGTCCATGCAGTTGGAAAAAGTGGAGGTCTTCACTTGCTTTGGAACGACAAGATAGACGTCCGGCTTCGTAGTTTTAGCAAAGGACATATCGATGTGTTGGTAATCGATGATCAAGGGCTTATGTCGAGGTTTACGAGTTTCTACGGTGATCCGCATGAAACCGGTCATAATTCCTCATGGGATCTTCTACGTCGGTTGCATAATGGAGATGACAGCCCGTGGTTGTGTGCCGGCGACTTCAACGAAGTCCTTTTCGACTACGAACACATAAGCCGGGCGAGGCGGCGATTGCCCGAGATGCTTGTGGGTTTGTCGACTTAGGCTATCAAGGCGAATTGTGTACGTGGAATAACATGCAAAGTAGGGCTAACAATGTTCAAAGTCGGCTAGACCGTGCGTGCACAAATAGAAATTGGAAGGTTATGTTCCCGATTAGTTTTGTGGAGGTTCTTGACTTTTGGGGCTCCGATCATCGGGTGCTTCTTATCGACTCAGAGAGTAGACCTTTATCTATTATCTGCCCGGTTGGCTGGCGGAAATGTTGGGCCTTCGAACCGGGGTGGGTGTTAGACGATGAGTGCGGAGGGGTTGTCCGTGACATATAGTTGGCCGATGATGGGAGAGGTGACGGGGGGGATTGTACCTTGTCCCTTGTCGGGTGTAAGGAGGCTCTTAGGCGATGGGCTCGAAGGTCTTTTGGAAATAGGGAGCGACGTATTATGGACCTTAAGGCGAGCCTTGATCGGCTCAACAATGAGGTGTTCACACTGAAAAACTGCCTCGAGGCCAAACGCGTCGGAACCGAATTTGAAAACCTTCTTTTAATTGAGGAACATCATTGGAAGCAAAGGGCCCGAGCGGATTGGCTTAAGGCAGGGGATATAAACTCGGCTTACTTCCACGCTCGTGCGGTTTGAAGGAAGGCCCACAACTCGATCCGGGGTATCCTTAAAGCAAACAGTGAGTGGGCCATGGAGGAGCAGGAGGTACGGGGAGTCTTGAAGAGTACTTCTTGGATATCTTTGAATCCAATGGTGCTTCCGACGAGGATTTACGGACAATCACAGGTGAAGACATTCGGTCTCTAGCGCCGGCTCAACGATACTTGACGGGGGAAGAGTTTATAGAGGAGGATGTTGAGAAGGCTCTTTTCTCTATGGGTCCTCGCAAATCCCCGGGGCTCCGCCAAGGATGTCCACTCTCACCGTATCTCTTCTCTATGGGAGGAGAATCTTAAAGGTGGTCGAAGAATGTATTTCGACCCCGGTGTTGTCCATTGTTATCAACGGTAGAGTTGGAAGTGAATTTCGACCGAAGCGGGGGCTCCGCCAAGGATGTCCACTCTCACCGTATCTCTTCCTTGTGTGCGCGGAAGGTTTTTCCGCTCTTATCCGGAATCAAGAACGGGTGGGCCTTCTTCGAGGCTTTGCATGCCGGCCCGCGGCTCCACCGGTGTCGCACCTCCTTTTTGCGGATGATAGCATTATCTTTTGCGAAGCTAGCAATGAGTGTTACCATGCGATCCGTTCCTTCCTCGAAGTTTATGAGAAGGGTTTGGGACAAGTGGTTAACATGGAGAAATCGATGATGTGTTGTTCCACGAACATCTCGGAGGATTTGGCGGATCATTTTTTATCTTGCTCCACATCCCCTTGGTGAAGGAGTTAGAGTCTTATCTTGGACTCCCGGTCCATGTTGGAAGAAACAAAGTGATGCTTTTTAGCAAAATTATCAACCGGGTCCATAAACATCTTCGAGATTGGAAAACAAAGATGTTCTCGGCCGGGGGACGTGAGGTCCTCGTGAAAGCGGTCATCCATGCTATCCCGACCTACACGATGAGTCTTTTCAGATTCCCGTCATCCATCATCAATGAGCTTCATAGGATTATAGGCCGGTTTTGGTGGGGTGGTACAGAGGATAAGAGGAAAATACATTGGAAGCGGTGGGATCTCATCGCTAAGCCGAAGACGGAAGACGGACTTGGGTTCAAGGATCTTGGTCTCTTTAATAGGGCGTTGGTGGGCCGTCTCACTTGGCGAATCCTTCAAAAGCCCGAGTGCTTTATGGCTCGCATCTTGAAAGCCAAATACTACCCGTATTCCTCGGTGCTCGAAGTAGAAAGTAAGCCCCACTTTTCCTTTCTTGGTAAAAGCCTCTGTTGGGGAAGAGACTTAGTTCGTAAAGGCTTAAGATGGCAAATCGGGAACGGTAACCTAAGGGATTTTGCACAACCTTGGATTCCACGGCCGGGTGCCTTTATGGTAACGTCGGTTGAACCGGAGGATGGGTTTCCTTGGAGAGTGGCCGATCTTATTGTAGATGGGAAATGGAATTGCGACCTTATTAAATCCATGATGTCACCTTACGACTCCGAAGCGATTTTGAAGATCCCGTTGGGTGACATTGACCACCATGATAGATGGGTGTGGCATTTCGATGAGGACGGCATCTACAATGTTAGGTCGGGCTATCGGTTAGCTCGAACGGAAGCAATTGAAAGCCCCTCGTGTTCGGAACTGGTGGAGCCTAAGTGGTGGAAGTCTCTTTGGGGGTTACAAATCCTCCCCAAAGTTAAACACTTTGTGTGGAGGGCGTGGTTTGATTCACTCCCAACATATGGAGCGCACCGCGGACGAGGTATCGAGTGCTTACCTTTTTGTAGGTTCTGTGGGGCTTTATCGGAGGACGCTCTCCATGCGTTGTGGGGATGTGAGAGAGCCCGGGCGGTGTGGAACTCATCGGTCCTACACCGTTGGGTGGAGAAGACGGGGGCGATCCCATTTAAAGAGCTATGCTTTCGGGCAATGGATGGTCTATCCACGCCGAATCTTGAGCTTTTTTGCGGTCTTTTGTGGGCTACGTGGACCGACCGGAACAAGTGTCTCTTTGAGAACCTTAGCGAATCCCCGGAGGGATGGGTGAAGGAGGTTGTGAGTTGGCTTGAGAGTTACAAACGTTGCACCCGACAAGCGGAGGCAACCAAGCCGATTAGCTATGGGAGACCGGCTTCGTGGTCTGGGGCGTCGAATGGCGGGTTGAAGGTAAATGTTGATTCGGCGTGGGAAAAGTCGTCGGGACGCTTTGCAGTTGGGGCGGTCATTCGGAGCACTCATGGTGAGGTGGTTGGAGTGGCTGGCTCATTGGTTGGGCATGCGGATTCGGCTCTCACGGCCGAATGTCACGCCATTCTTTTTGGCCTTGGGTTTGCTCAAGATAGGGGATGATGGAGCGTCGCGGAAGTGGAGACGGATTGCCTTAGAGCTTCCCAAATTCTCCAAAAGGAAATTCTTAGTTGTAAGCAAGGGCCGAACCTCTCGGGTATATACCGGATTGCTAGCTCGGTCAGTTTGTTAGGGGGAGTTCGGTGGGCTCCTAGGTCTTGTAATGAGGTGACGAATTGTATCACCAAATCCCTTTCTTTCCAGGTTAGTTCCCGATTTTCGGTCTAATGAGAGCCCTCAGTAGCTCTTGAATTGTATCCAAAAGGATGTTATCCATCTTTAATTAATCCAAGTTCGTCCTTTCAAAAAAAAAAAAAAAAGGTCAGGAGCACATGCATAGAGATATAATAATATAAATATACTAGTTCTCAGGAGCCTATACGTAGTCTTAAGGTATAAGACAAGGTCTATGTTTAGAGTTATGGGTGTTGTTGTTATGACTAAGGCCATATCCTTGTGCTTGTCAGCCATCGAATCCAAAGATTTATGTCCATAGGATCCCAAAATTTGCGGATATATGATCTCTAGCTCTGCCCTATGCTTTGGTCAACACTGTGGCGATGCACTCGTACAAAGCCTAGGCCTAGCTGAAGAGAAGCGTTTAAACTCAACACTCCATTTTTTTTTTCAAAATATTCTTCACCCACGGTATACTTGGCACCTCTCTCTTTAACTCTCACCTTCAAACCCTTCCGAGCTCCCTCACTCACGCTTGACTCCTTGAGAAATCTTCTCTTCATCACTCAAAAGGCCTACGTGTCCATGTATCTCCAAGAGCGGATCGCGTACAGTTGCCGCAGCGAGTTTCCGAAGCGCCTCGACGAGCTCTAAAGTTCGTCGGCAAGAGTACTGTGGCTTTTCCGGCAAGTTCCCGAAACGCAGCGGCGAGTTTCGAAGTCCATCGGCAAGTTCCCGAAACGCAGCGGCGAGTTTCGAAGTCCATCGGCGAGTTCCCGGAGTGCGGCGACAAGACCGCAAACTGCGTTGACGAATTTCGGAGTGCTTCGGCGAGCTCGTGGAGTGCAGCGGCGGAAACACAAACCATCCCGACGAGGTTCGAATCATAGCGGCACGGTCCGAATCAGATCGGTGTGTGTCGACGAGGCTTGCGATATAGTATTCGGTCGTTCTCGGAGGGTGCGAGCCAATAGGGACTTACGACCATCGGTGGTGAGCTAACCTCTGCTCATTTTTTTTTTTTAGCTTCGTTTGCATATCTCTTGGTTAATAAGTATTATTATAATGACTTTATGTTTTTTTGAGAACATGAGTATGATGTTCTTTTAGACTAATAATGTTAGGCAGTGAAGAAATGGTCTCTTGAAGTATGTACTATATATGTATTATATATATATATATTATATAATAATAATTTCAGCATGGAGCAAGTTTTTTCAGAAATACGTTTTATAAATTATATTCATCATCATGTTATTTTTTTCCAAAACCCCTTACAATATAAGTTGAGTTATTTTTTTAGGTAAGGCTTACTTTGTTATGAGTTTTTGTGGATATATATATATATATATATATATATATATATATATTATTTTCGAATACAAATGTTAATAATTATATTTGTTCATATTTAGACCTATGTGTTAGAAAATATTTTTTAAGTTATATACAGGTTTCCTATATTTGTTTCAACTAGCTATATATATGTATATGTATAAGAAAATAAAAAGATATGAGTTGTGCAGAAACTAAAGAATAAATATATATGTATCTATATATTATGACATAAGTTTTTTTTAGGTTTATAAAAGATATTTATATATCGTAAATAATAGTGATGTGATCATTATTTTCAATAGTCTTGGTGCATATATGTATTGTACATGTACTTTAGTACCTTTGTTTTATGTACATTAATATTTTAGATATGCATGTCAATACCTTAAAAATATATATGCATAGATTATAAAGCAGAGAACCCTTTTCTTTTACTTGCTTTAATTTATATCGATAATAATAATAGCCATAAAGAATGGATTTTATTATTATTATTATTATTATTATTAGTTTAATTTGTAAAACAGTTTTTTTATTACATTAGAAAGCAAGTTATATAGTGGGAGGTATAAGATTAGGGATACGATAGACTTTTATGAAGTTTTAGACTCTGATATTTGAAAATAAATATCAGGGATTCTTGACTCTGTAAGCCACATCTCGCGCTGAATATAACTATTTGCGGGTTAAGCTACGTACAAGTACTCACCTACATGATGACAATAATATTGCATGTTATATCTATAAATGAGAATGTTTATGTATGGTTGATATGTTTCGTATGATTGTTACTTAGATGTGATTGTATGCATGTGAGATTGTTTATTTAAGCATGACGTTATGATATGAAAATGATACGTACATTTTTATGATAAAAATATATATACGTAAATATATGATTTTTACAAGAAATGTTTTTAAAAGCGTCGTACCAGAGACGACTAAGGTCTCATTATGATATGTTATGATACCACGGGAATGATCCGGTTTGGGTAGCTCCCCCGATCTCCCGTTGGTTGCGCGCAAAGGTACGTACGCAGGGCCAAAAAAAAAATTATGTTATGAATATGTATATAAATATTTCGATATGTTAAAAGATTTTATTTTAATGTTGTGTGCTTTTGATCTGATGTTGTACGAAATGTTACAACATGAGATAGCTATATGATTTCTAAGTTATTTATTTTATTGTGAGTTATATTAGCTTGTAAGTACTGGGCGTTAGCTCATTATAGTTGTGATGTAGATTCAGGTAAGAAACCAATTGGGAGTTAGGAGCGGATGGATCGCAACCAACATCGTGGCATATACAGTGCATTGTGGTCGGACCGATTCTTGAGACTTCCTTTCCGCAAACTATATTTTTGGCATTTTATTTCAGAAACTTATTTTCAAACCTCAATAGAGGATTATCATTATGAGCCTAAGTATTGTAATTTCGGTATCTTGTCATTTGGCTTTAAGTTGTTCGCTTTGTTTTATGTATAATTACGAGGTTTTGTTTTAAACATGTTATAAGGTATTTCTTATTATAAAAAAAATAAAAAATTTGATGACAAGTTTAGAAACCCTTTTTTTAACTTTTCAAAAGATTTTGAAAAGTTTATGTATAAGAAGTAGCGACCAAAAAGCGGGTCGTTACAAGTACCACCATCACATAAATCTTTCATTAAATCCGTTACAATTTCAAAACAAAAATATCAACAAAAAATACATTGTGCACTTCGACGAACTCTAAAGATACAAGTAATTGGATATAATACTTGGATCTTATGAACCAATCTACTTCTTGTCAAGAGTCTGATACTGAACACCGCTTGTAACTGAAAGGGAAAAAAATGTATATATAGAAGGGATGAACTCCCATGCTCATTAGAAAAACTATTACAAAATATTTTTGCTGAATAAGTACTAGTCAAATTTTAATGAAATAAAAATAAACGTCATTATAAACCATTAACTCATCATTTTCATCATTTTATAATTTTAAATAATAAATAATTATACTCCACAAAAAATTAAATCTTTTCGTGGACCATGCCTTGCGCGCCTTTACTCAATTATATCTTATCGTGTCATCAAGGCAACGAGCAAAGGTGGACTAGAAGTCCCTAACCGTAACTCTCCCTCGACTCGGAATCTTAATCTCCACCCAAAGGCGGCGAGTTCCCATGGGCTGAGATATTGAATTTTTGGTCACCAATCATATCCATAACCATAACCATATCTGTCCTACAGAGCTGTAGCCAGCTGCTCGTCAGCAGTACCAATCACATCATCCGCCCGAAGGGAGTACCAATATCATAATTAAGGCACTTTCTATTAAGTGCCTTAATTATGTAAGTTAATAGATAAGTATATTTTGACATTTAGTAAATTTTAATACTTTTGGCTCTTACAATCAGCATTAGTTTTTATATATTTCTTAAACATATTGGCATAAGTTTTATACAGAAGCGCTATTGTGGTGAGAAATGATTTGATGTATATTATACTTCTATAATTCTAAATAGTTAAGTGTAGGAGTATAAAATCGTTTGGGGTAGTTGTCGGCTTTGGTAAATTTTAAAGGAAAATTGAGATTATTTGGTCTAAATAGTTTGAGGATCTTTCTTACGAACAAAAGTGATGGTATAGGATTTATGTACCTTGTGCGATCTTTAGAAACTGATATTTAAAATTTAAATATCAGGAGATTGTTACTCGAAGGAAGTACAATTTCGGGTTAATAGAGACTTATAAAGGAGTAAGGTACGTACAAGTACTCACCTACATCACAACATTAATATAACAGGTGTGATTATGTTTTGTTTAAAATGAATATTTGAATGTATGTGCGATTGAGTTACGTTGAAATAAAATGTATGAATATGGTCTTCATTACTTAAGAATTAGATAATGAAATGAATACGCATGTTATTAATTATTTTTAATATCATTAAGATAAGTATGGCGAACAATGTTTATGTTATGGCTAAAGTATACAATGCCCATGATGCATGCATGATCCATAATGCAACTATATATGTATATACATGCTTCAAAAGAAAAGTTTTTATGGCGTCGTACAAAGAAGTCTCAAACTAAGATGATGAATGTTTATAGCAAGATGCGAGGTTCTCATATGGTATATTAAGAAGTCATGTAACGAGATGATGAAAGTTATGATGCCTCGGGTTGATTTGGTTTGAGTCGCTCCCCCGATCCCCCGTAGGTTTGCGCATATGGTACATACGTAGGGCCCAAATTATGAAGAGATTTTTCTATATTATAATTTGAAAATAATTTTCGACATATAAAATATAATTGTATTCATTTGCATTTTATGTGACCTGTTATGGACGAAGATTTTGTTTATGATTATATGTGAGAATATTATGGTTTTCAAACATTATTATTAGTGAGTTTTATTTACTTGTACGTACTAGGTTGTATCTCATTATAGTTGTGTTGTAGACCCAGGTAAATGACGAGTTCAAGACTAGGAGCGGATGTGGTTGAATCGACACACTAGCATATATAGTGCAGATGGATAAAGAACCGATCCTTACGACGGGTGTTCTCAACTTTTGGAATTTTTATTTTTGAAGCTAAGTGTTGTTCCGATTACTTGTTGTGCGAGATCTCCTCAATCTTATATTGGTATTTTAAAAAAATATAATTAAAAACTTATTCGGCTTAAATGTTTTACTAAAGTTGAGATCTTGTTAAGTTATGATAAGAAGTAACGTACCCGAGAAATTAGGTCGTTACATGAAATTTTAACCCGGGCCGAATCTTTGTCGGACACGCAAAATGAGACAGCAAAACGAACATCAATTCTACGATTTAATACCTCTCCTAGCCTAATCCGACTAATATAAGATCAATGACAAAGTAAATTTCATCAATCATGGCGCAATACCTATCTAATTTAAGCAAAGGTAATTTGAAAGCTAGGGCGGAAAAATCGAAGGTTTACCAGAAGTCGTATGACGAATCCGATTGAGGGTTTTTGATCTCCTCGACGAGGTCTTCAAAACACCCAAATTAATTTCGGGATCAGAGGTCGACGGAGGTTTCCGGTGACGGAGAGTGGCAGCGCAAAAATGGCTTGCCGCTGACAACAGAGTCTTCCACCACCACATATCAAACCTCCCGAGTGTAATTGCAAAGCTCATTTCTCCGAACGATTGCTTAAACTCCGCGGATATAAGTCTTTATAACCGAAGTTCCCCGCGGATTTTCCGACCAATGCTCTTAACTTTTGGGAAACAAACACGTATCTATGTACTCGTCTCTTTACGAGCTTTCCTGGTACCAACCATTCATTGATCGGAGCTCCGGATATGGAGATATGGTGTTTTGAATTGGAGGACAGAGAAAAGAATTTTAGAGAAGAGAGAGAGATGGCATTGAGTATAAGAAAAAGAAATTGAGGGAGAGGGGACTTGACTGCCCCTCTGCCAAAAATCTGATTTTATTTTATTTTTTTACTTATATATATAATATTTTATACATATATATATTTTAAGGGTATTACATAATAAGTTTTTATTTTATTTTTTTGCGTGGCAAAAGTTACCAAACTCTTATTTTGTCCATTTTGTCTTATTTTCGTCCCGATTCGCGCCATATGTCACGTTTTTAAACTCATTAAATACAACATTGTTATCATTGATAAATATGTTTGATTTTATATTTAATGGTTTTAAAAACATGACACGTGATGCGGTTCAGGGCGGAAACATGACGGAAGACATAAAATAAGAGTTTTACAACTTTCGCCGCCAAAAAAAAAAACGGGAACGTATTGTCAACTTTTCAAATACTTAGGGTACTTATGCCGCTATTTTCCCAAAACTAAATAAAATACATGTTCTAGGGACGGTGACGGATCATAGACGGCGGCGGCGGGCGTCGAGAGGAAGGTTTTGATGGCGGCGGCGAGAAACGGGGAGGGTTATGTTTTTTGTCTTTATGGTAAAGTGAAACTGTGTCATTATGTTGCCGGGGTGAAACAGATAAGATGCTACCGTGGTGAATTTGAAACTGTGTCGATTTTGGAGGGGTTTCAGACGACGCACTTCATACGTCATTCAGATCCTCTTTCGCCTCGGCGTGTGAGTTTTGGCGCCGTAATGAAGTTGGAATTGTACCAATTTTGTAAGAGCTTTAGACGACGCCTTGGATATGTCTTTCTGATTCTCTTTAGCCGCGGCAGGTACGTGTTGACGCCGTGGCCCGTATCATCGCTTAAATTCATCTTTGGCAACAACTTTATGAAGGCGTGGTGGTATGCTTTACGTCGCGGTAACAATAGTTCACGCCGAGGCACAGTCAACATTCCACCATGTCTCAGTTGAAACGTGGTGCACCACTCGTGGTGTAATCAACTATTTGTAGTAGTGTCTCTCCGTTTATGAATTCGGATCTATTTAAGGGTAAGTGCATTTTTAATAGGGTATTGGCCCGTCAAGGCCGGGCGAGGGTGTAAGGTTCTCTGCGTCGCTAGGTTGTTGGTCAGTCACACAACATAAAAAAGTAAAATGAAATACAGTTTCTTGATGCATTAACATATAAAAGTATATCGTCACTTTGAGAACCAGTTTACGTAGCGAACGAATAATCCTACCTACTTCCAAAATGTGGTTGCCAAAAGTAAGAGTGCATGTTCACTATTTGGAGAAAAGTGTACAAATTCCCTTGTTCCTGTGGGAACAATTATTAAACCATATATAAAGACGACATGATAGTCAACAACTTCTTCGACCCCTTATACATATCCTCCTGGTATTGGGATATATAATAATTAGGACATAGCAGCGGCGAAATCATGACGAACCGGAATCAAGTAAATTTCATCCTTAGGTCGAACTATTATACTGAAACTCTCGATCACATCTGCATCACTACGACCACCAATTCCATTGGGAAGTTTCCAATCGAAATAGAACAGCAGATTAGCCAGAGGAAGCTGTATATTAGGCATTGCAAACGAAATTCCAGGGCACATCCTTCTTCCGGCACCAAAGGGAATGAGCTCAAAGTTTGTCCCTTTGACGTCGACTTGGCAATTGCTGAATCTCTCAGGATAGAACTTCTCTGGATCATTCCAATATCTTGGGTCTCTCCCAATCGCCCAAGCATTCACCATAACTTTTGTCTTGGCAGGTATGTCATATCCGTTAATCACACAACTTTCTTTGGATTCCCTCGGGAGAAGAAGAGGCCCCGGAGGGTGTAGTCGGAGTGTCTCCTTGATGATGAAGTTCAAGTAGTTCAAGTCATGAAGGCGCCTTTCGTCAATCTTTCCTTCTGCGCCAAATACTCCTCTGACCTCAGCCTGAGCCTTCTCCATTGTTGTCGGGTTTCTCAACAACTCAAACATCGCCCACTCCATAGTCGTTGATGATGAGTCGCTCCCAGCAACGAATATGTCCTAAAAAAATAGGAAAGGTTTTGCAGGCGTATTAGAAGCTCGTCTCGAAAAAATTGATGTACTAAAAATGTTAAACATGTACTACATTTTTTTTAAATAAATACGAATAAAAAAATAAACTTGAAAAATCATAGTTAAAAATTAATAAAACACCAAAACCAAAACTAAATTCTGACAAGAAAATTTGAAAATGATAAGTAAAAGACTTTACAAAAGCACTTTAACAGATAAATTCACCTGTGCAAATTTAAGTAACGAGATCGTTAACATGACAATGAGCAAAACAATTTATCACTAATTTTTTGTTTTCAACTTCAATACTGACAACGTCGCTTTCCAATCAAAGATGCTTCTGCGTCCTCTTAAATTTATTTAATTTATCATTTTGTTTCGAATTTGGTGTCGCTAATTTTTAAAGAAAAAAGCTACACATACAAATATACACTGAAGAACGAGAAAACACAGACGTAATGTCTCAAAAAATAAACAGAGAAATATGAAATTAGAATTTTCTATAGAAAAAGAAATCCCAACTTAAATTTTGAGGTGGCGCATTAGATTTTTCAAGGATAAATTTGGACCCGGAAGCGGGAGCGCTTGCCAGTTTGAGGAATATTTCTTCAAGTTTCCCTATATATATATAATTTGGAACATGTTGTATGAAAGAGGCTATTGAATACATGAGTAGATATACTTACAATGAGAACGGCTCTGATATTCTGACTTTCTAGCGGAAATGCAAGGTCACCTTTATCTTGAATATCCAAAAGAATTTCCAGTAGGCTTTTATCTCTGTTTGATCTTTCCAACACTGCCCTGTCTGTTCTACAAGTCTCAACAATGGCTTGAATTATTCTGTCAGTAAACTTGAAATTTTTCTCCATTTTAGCTCGATATCCAGTGATCCATTGAAGTCAATTTTGGGAAGGGAATAACTCAGCTACATTCAAACCTTCGGCTAGCTTGATTCCTTCCTTGATGTTGGCGATAAAAGCTTCTTGATCTCTGCATTTCTTACCAAACACCACCTTTGCCGTGATGCCATAGGTCATTGAGAATATTTTCTCGCTGAGATTGACCTGTGTTCCGGAAGCAGCGTGCAAATACTCGACCAGAGCGGAGACCTCTTCTTCCCTGATCGATTGGAAAGACCGAATAAGGGCAGGGCTCAGCAGCTCTTGCACGCAGATTTTCCGAAGCTGTCTCCAGTAGTCTCCGTAGGGAGCGAAAGTTATGCTCTTGGACTCTAAAAAGCTCATAGCTATAAGAAATGGCCTCTCCGAGAAGTTGGCATCGTGGGTTCTCATTATCTCACGTGCAACCGCAGCCGAAGAAACAAAAACATGAGACAGTTCTCCAAGTTGCATATGCATCATATCGTCTTTTGGCCAAATTTCGCAAACGGTGATGAGGCAGAAGACTAAAGAGTTGGTGGAGATTCCCAATCACCGGAAGTTTCCATGGCCCTGGAGGTAGATTTGGGTTCGAGATATTGGTCTTCCTTGATCTTTTCGCAGCGGCTACTTTCAATGGTACCAAAATGAATACGAAAAAGGTAAGAAGAAGTTTCAGATAAAAATGGAAATTTAGTAAGTCCATTTGCTTCTTCTTCTTTTTTGTTCGGGAGTTGGATTTATTTGAGAAGTTTTCAAACGATTTTTCGAGTGATTTGTAACGGTTAATTGAGCTCTTTATATAGAGTTTACTTTGAGGTTTCATCCAGGCATGCATTTAGAAATATTATATGACTATCAATATTTATTATAGTACTCTAAGTTAAATAATGCTCATGATCGTTTCACCGATCAATATTATATATATATATATATATATATATATATATATATATATATATATATAGAATTGATCAATACTCTAAAATAATGATCGTGAGTTTCACCCATCCATGTACTATATATATGTAGTATCCGTAATTTTTTTAGAAAAAAATAAAATTATTATATATATTTTTTATGATCTATTTTTGATAACTTTTTAAAACATGAAGACCACGTTGTAAATATTTGTTTTACTATTGTATATGTAATTATACAAAGTGTTATCATCATTGTATTTTTTTTTTAAACCGTTAGTTGTATTTGTCTTTACCTAAGGTTATTTTGATTTTACCTTATCCGAATATATATATATATATCATGTGAAGTTATCTATTATGATAAGTATGCTTTATAAAAGTGTACGTGTAAATATTTTAACAGCAATTCTTACGTGTTTCATTTCATGTGTTCTACCGAAGACAAAATTTTTAACCTTATCTTGTAGTTTTTAATTTTTAATTTTTTTACTTGATGTAGACTCGGTTTATAAAAAAAACAAAAACACTCTCTTAAACAAAATTCAATTTTTAATCATTCTCAAAAACCAACTCTCAACTCATCGTACAATCATATATATGTGTTAAGAAGAGAATAAAACTTATCTATTATAATTTCCTAAATAAATAACGTCAAAATCTAAACCTAAGGAGAATATAAACCAAGTCTACTAACTAATTCCTAAATAGTTGCAACATAATAAGAAATAATAACAATACAATTAATACGTAATCAACTAAATAAATTATGATAATTCATGCATGAATTTAGGAGGATTTCATGCTACGCTCTCCATCATTATCTTATTGCTCTCTTATCTTTTTAACCGACTTGCAGATGTATATATTAAGGAATCGATTTTTGCGATAATCGAGCGATTAAAACTACTTCTCGATAACTAATCTCCACTAATCGTTGTCGTTTATACTCATCGTGATTTTTCTATTCGAAAAACAAGCTACTTATCTCTCAAACTTATCAAGTGTATTTTCTCGAAAAGCAGGCTACTTTTCGGTCAAAAACGATAACTCAACTTTGGTATAAATTTTTCTTTTTCGCGGCAAAAGTTCCAACTTCTTTTAGTTTCAGAATTTAAAGGTATTTTTAGGGTAATTTTAGAGGATCTTGAGTGTTTTGAAGTTTAAATGTTGTATATGTAAGAATCATTTAATATTTTCACACTTTTATTCGATATTTGTAGTAGTTACTTAGAAAGCTATTAGGTTGAATGAAAGTTAAACTTTGAGTGTCATATAAATTTAATGGTACATTTTACGTTTTGAATCAAATGTTCTAGTTGAAATTGATTTTTTAAGTATATGATGGAATATAGATGAATTAAGCTGGTTTGTGTGATTTTTGTTAATTTTTTTTTACAGATTTGAGTTATATTTCAGGGTTTATGCGAATTGTTTCTAATTGCGACAAAAGAACCAATTTTTCAAAAATAGTGAATTTGAGATATATTTTAAATTTTTTTTGATGTAATTTTATTTTATAACATTGTATATAATTAGGAAACAATTAGTTTGACATAATTATTTTTGTAATTTGACGTTTTTTTCAAATTATGACCTTATTGCGGCAAAAGTACATATATTTTAGAAATTGGTTAAGTTAAGCTAGTTAGTAGAATTTTTTGATGTAAAATCATTTTATAAGATTGTACATAACTTATAAAATGTGAGGTTGTTGGTTCCCAATAATAAGATCTGCAGCCAAAGAACAATGAAGAACAAGGAACAAAAGACAAAGAAAGTTGGGAGAATTTTCTTTGATTAATGTCGAATGAAAAGAGAGTAAAAAGTTACAAACTAAAGTCATAAGACTTATATTTATAGAGAAGCTATAAAGCTAAACCTTAGCTAAACTTCGTAAAATAAACTCAATCAAATCTTTACAATTTACACGTTTCCTAAAAGAATAAGAAACCAAATCATATCAAATCAGGAAGTCAAATCGTATCTCCAAACTTGCTCCTCAAGTTTGGCTTCTGGTCGTGTGTCTCTAGAAGGGCTGCTAGGGTGTGTTTCTGCTCGGGGAACTCCTGGTAGGAGCTCTTCTGCTAGGGAACAACTTCTGCTCCCCCCCCCCATCTCTGCTAGGGGCATCTCTGGTAGGATCATCTCTGGTCGGGTCCCTTGCTGGGGGAAATCTCTGGTCGGACCCATCTCTGGTAGGGACTCTCTAGTGGGAGAACTCCTGCTAGGAAGATCTCTGCTCGCGCTCTTCTCCACTAGGGGAAGTTCTGGTGGGGAGCTCCCTGGTGGGGAAATCTCTGATAGGAGTTGAGCCAAGTCAGGCTTAAACTCACATTCTTCCCCGTAAGTTTGACTTGGGTCGAGGTTCTGCACTCCGAGCAGCTCTCTCATCTCCGCAAACTTAACTCTTGCTAGAACCTTGGTGAGTATGTCTGCCCGCTGCTCCTTTGTGCTGACAAACTCCACGATGATCTTCCGTTTCTCCACACAGTCACGCATATAATGATAACGAGTGTCTATGTGTTTGCCCCGACCATGAAACACTGGATTCTTCATCAGCGCTATTGCAGACGTGTTGTCCACGTAGAGTGTAACTGGCTTTTACTCGTCTCTAGTCACTTCACTCAGAATCCTCTTCAACCAAATAGCTTGACATGCTGCTGCAATTGCTGCCATGAACTCCGCTTCACACGAGGATAGAGCTACAGTCTTCTGCTTCTGAGATTGCCAAGTGATCAGGTTCCCGTTGAGGTAGAATGCCATCCCTCCGGTGCTCTTCCTATCATCAATGTCACCTGCTAGATCACTGTCAATGAAGCCGACTAGCTCTTCTGCTCCCTTGCCTCTTCTATATTGAATCCTATAGTCCGTCGTTCCCTTCACGTAACGCAAAATATGCTTCATGGCCTGCTGGTGTGCGCAAAATTTGCAATAACCTTGTCCTCGATCAGGAACACCGTGTCCGAGCTGGTCTGCTCTCTGGTCTCTGGTCTCTGGTCTCTGCTGTCTGGTCTCTGCTCTCTGCTCGGAGCTCTCTGGTCACTGATCGCTGATCTCTGATCTCTGGTCTCTTCTCGGATTCCGAGCAGGTCTACTCTCTCTCGCCTATGAGGATCGTCTCCTCGTCTTCTTGTCCGTCCAGGCTCACCTCCTGTTCGGCAAACATCAGAGACGGCTGGTCTTTATTGAATCTCATCAGATTCACTTCCTCTTTGTGGTTCTTACTGCGGTACTCTGAAGCAAAGTGCCCAAGCTTCTGACAATTATAGCACTTCACTGTGCTCTTATCTCTCCTGGTCGTGCTTTCCTGACGGGGTGCACCACTGCCGCGACCTCGTGTGTCCCGACCTCGCCCTCGTCCACGACCTCTACCACGTCCTCGGCTGTCTCCGTTGTAGTTACTCCGACCAGAGGAGCTAGAAGAAAAGTCTGCTCCCCCGCTTTTCTTCTGTCTGGCCGTCCACTCTTCATGCGTGAGCAGGAGGTGCTTCTTCTATTCTCTGTCACCGTAACCCCGAAGTCTCTCCTCGTGGGATTTACATTCAAATAAACTCAATCAAATAAACTCAATCAAATCTTTTACATTTACATTCAAATCCTAACAGAATCAGGAAACCAAATGAAATCAAATATGCAAACTTGCTCTTCAAGTTTGGCACCTTTAATAATGGGTTTCGATGACTTCTGGTCGGGTGTCCCTAGCAGGGCTGCTAGGGTGTGTTTCTGCCCGGGGCATTCCTGCTTGGGGCTCGTCTGCTAGGGAGCCACTTCTTCTCCCCCCATCTCTGCTAGGGGTATGTCTGGTAGAAGCATCTCTGGTAGGGAACTTCCTGCTAGGAAGATCTCTGCTCGGGCTCTTCTCTGCTCGCTCTGGTAGGGAAATCCCTGGTGGGGAAATCTCTGCTAGGGGTTGAGCCAAGTCAGTCTTAAACTCACAGTATCGAGTCGCGTAGTCTTTGAAGGGTACATCGTATCGAGACGGGAAGTCCAAAATGGTACAATGTATCGAGCTGCAGTGTCTCTGAATGATATAATATGTATTGGCCTTCGACTGTATCGAGATGTGATATCTCGGAATGATACGTTGGTGGTCGTGTAACGTTGGTACGTACGCAAGGCCCAAGATTATATTTTCTGAGAAATCTATAAGATGTTATAGCATGGCATCGCATTACGTGCATTGCATTTATTATTTTTGTGAGTAAAATATTTTTTTTTTCGTACTGAGCTTTAACTCACTCGTATAGTTGTATTGCAGGATCAGGTGAAAATTGATAACTTGCGGAGAAAGCGGAATTAGCGGTGCGCCATATACGGGTGCATACGGTGGATGAAACGATCTTGTGATTTTCCGCAAATTATTTTTGTACGATTGTATATCAAAAGGGCTCCGGAGCTTTATTTTCAATCAGAGCTAGTCCCGAGTACTTGTTGTATAAAGTTTATATATTTTATAAAAATAAAATATTAACTTATATATAAGAATTTTATTTCTTATATATTTTTCTCGTTAAATTATATTTTTATAAATCGGGACTTAATCGAGTTTTATGAGAAAATTAGTAACGGGCCCAAGAAAGCCGGTCGTTACAATATATATATATATATATATATATATATATATATATATATATATTTCTCTAAATAAAATAATGATTATGAGTCTAACTCTCAACTCTCACCGATCAGTATTACTATTACATATATATATATATATATATTTCTTTCAAAATTGATCAACACTCTAAAATAATGATCATGAGTTCCAATATATATATATATATATATATATATCTGTTTATTCATGGCAGTTCTGCAGTCATAATAATATAGCCAACCGGCCAGGTCCGTGCATATTATTTTAGAGTAATCATCAGAATGAGGCAACTAGCGGCCAGGGCAGCGAATTTCGTTAATATCGTGGGTCCGGACAAACCGGACCCACGTTTTTTTTTCTTAATCCAGACCTGGACGGTATCTAAATAAAATAAAATAAAATAAAGAGCCAACGGCTCTTTAATCTAAGCTGTCCAACTGCCTATATTAAAGCATCGTTGAGCTCTTAGGAAAATAATTGTACAACGGTCCTTTTTTCACACTATTTTTTTTTCCAGTCTTCTTCTCTTCATCTTCGTCTCCAACGCTCAAATTCTTTCAAGCTCTCAAAATTAAAAAAAAAACTATAATTTAATTATCTTATAGTTATACAAAGGCTAGCTTAACATATAGTTTAATTATCTTATAGTTGAATAATTACTAATGTAATATATAGTTTAAATTCTTGTTATTAGTTTTAATTCCCGTTATTAGTTGAAATAAGTTTAAATACTCGTTATTTGTTTAAATTACCGTATCAGTTAAGTTAAATTCTAGCTATTATGTCAAGTGGCAACAACCATTCTCGAGGAGGACGTAGTAATACTACAAATTTCTGAGGAAAAGGACGGGCCATGTCCATGTATTATCGAGTTGTCTCGCCCTTCTCTTGTTTCACGGTCATCATGTTCTCGTTTCTTTGCCGTGAATTTGAGGAGAAAAGACTCTTTGAGTTCCTCGAATGTATGTCGTTGCTCCTTTGGCAATTGCATATATATATATATATTTATACCACTCGATCGCAGTTCAAGAGAGCGAGAACGAGAATGTTCGGAGGTTGGTGGCCGTGTCGCCACCCTTAATCATTATGTGTGTTTTGTAGCACGTAATATTTCCGGCGTAAGCTAGATATTCAACTGGGGAAATCTTGGACAGATCAAGTTCACGATAGTGTTCCCAATGCTGTTATTTTGGGATCAAGCCAAATGACTTAGGTGAATTGCACGATTACGGATATGGATGTTAAGTTTATGATTTCCTTAATTGTGGGAATTAAATAAGTACTATCATATAGCTTACGACTTCATAAACCTTAAGTAAGTTGCAATAATCATGAAGAATTAAGGTAGTTATCATTAAAGGGTATCTAAGTATATCACCCGTTTAATGAGACATAAGAACACAAAAACTGATTGGGTAAATCTGATTTTATCAATGGACTCTTGAGTCATGAAGGTTAACTAGTTCGTACTAAAGAGTGCAGCTTTGATACTTCAGCGGAAATTCATCGGAGTTTATAGAGATTCTTCACCACCATCAGAGTTTAAGTACGTATGTCCGTTAGTCCCTTTTATAGCTCCATATGCACGAAATCGTAATTTTTATGTTTAGTTAAACAAAAGATAAAATATTTCCGAGAGTTGGTTTATGACTAGTGTTATGAAAAGTCAAAAATACTAAAATGACAAAAGTACTAAAGTTTCTGTAAAAAAAAAGATGATTAAATTTAATTCTACAACAACATGAAACTTGTGGGAAATTGAATTATGATGAATTTGTTGGTTCCAAATAATAAGATCTGCAGCCAAAGAACAATGAAGAACAAGAAACAAAAGACAAAGAAAGTTGGGAGAATTTTCTCAGATTAATGTCGAAAGCAAAGAGAGCAAAAAGTTACAAACTAAAGTCATAAGACTTGTATTTATAGAAAAACAAGAAAGCTAAACCCTAGCTAAACTTCCTAAAATAAACTCAATCAAATCTTAACAATTTACACGTTTTCCTAACAGAATGGGAAACTAAATCATATCAAATCTAGAAACAAAAAATATCTCCAAACTTGCTCTTCAAGTTTGGCTTCTAGTCGTGTGTCCCTAGTAGGGCTACTAGGGTGTGTTTCTGCTCGGGGAACTCCTGGTAGGGTGTTTTCATACTGCACAATAGACTATCTGTTGATGTCTTGACGAATCATGGAGTCATACATATCAACTGGGGCAATCTTCGACAGATCAAGTTCACGATAGTGTTCCTAATGCTGTTATTTTGGGATCAAGCCAAATGACTTAGGTGAATTGCACGATTGCGGATATGGATGATAAGTTTATGATTTTCTTAATTGTGAGAATTAAATAAGTACTATCATATAGCTTACGACTTCATAAACCTTAAGTAAGTTGCAATAATCATGAAGAATTAAGGTAGTTATCATTAAAGGGTATCTAAGTATATCACCCGTTTAATGAGACATAAGAACACAAAAACTGATTGGGTAAATCTGATTTTATCAATGGACTCTTGAGTCATGAAGGTTAACTAGTTCGTACTAAAGAGTGCAGCTTTGATACTTCAGCGGAAAGTCATCGGAGTTGATAGAGATTCTTCACCACCATCAGAGTTTAAGTACGTATGTCCGTTAGTCCCTTTTATAGCTCCATATGCACGAAAACATAATTTTTATTTTTAGTTAAACATAAGATAAAATATTTCCGAGAGTTGGTTTATGACTAGTGTTATGAAAAGTCAAAAACACTAAAATGACAAAAGTACTAAAGTTTCTGTAAAAAAAAAAGATGATTAAATTTAATTCTACAACAACATGAAACTTGTGGGAAATTAAATTATAATGAATTTGTTGGTTCCCAATAATAAGATCTGCAGCCAAAGAACAATGAAGAACAAGAAACAAAAGACAAAGAAAGTTGGGAGAATTTTCTCAGATTAATGTCGAAAGCAAAGAGAGCAAAAAGTTACAAACTAAAGTCATAAGACTTGTATTTATAGAAAAACAAGAAAGCTAAACCCTAGCTAAACTTCCTAAAATAAACTCAATCAAATCTTAACAATTTACACGTTTTCCTAACAGAATGGGAAACTAAATCATATCAAATCTAGAAACCAAATCGTATCTCCAAACTTGCTCCTCAAGTTTGGCTTCTAGTCGTGTGTCCCTAGCAGGGCTACTAGGGTGTGTTTCTGCTCGGGGAACTCCTGGTAGGGTGTCTTCATATTGCACAATAGACTATCTGTTGATGTCTTGACGAATCATGGAGTCATACATTTCAACTGGGGCAATCTTCGACAGATCAAGTTCACGATAGTGTTCCCAATGCTGTTATTTTGGGATCAAGCCAAATGACTTAGGTGAATTGCACGATTGCGGGTATGGATGATAAGTTTATGATTTCCTTAATTGTGGGAATTAAATAAGTACTATCATATAGGTTACGACTTCATAAACCTTAAGTAAGTTGCAATAATCATGAAGAATTAAGGTAGTTATCACTAAAGGGTATCTAAGTATATCACCCGTTTAATGAGACATAAGAACACAAAAACTGATTGGGTAAATCTGATTTTGTCAATGGACTCTTGAGTCATGAAGGTTAACTAGTTCGTACTAAAGAGTGCAGCTTTGATACTTCAGCGGAAAGTCATCGGAGGTTATAGAGATTCTTCACCACCATCAGAGTTTAAGTACGTATGTCCGTTAGTCCCTTTTATAGCTCCATATGCACGAAATCGTAATTTTTATGTTTAGTTAAACATAAGATAAAATATTTCCGAGAGTTGGTTTATGACTAGTGTTATGAAAAGTCAAAAACACTAAAATGACAAAAGTACTAAAGTTTTTGTAAAAAAAAAAGATGATTAAATTTAATTCTACAACAACATGAAACTTGTGGGAAATTGAATTATGATGAATTTGTTGGTTCGCAATAATAAGATCTGCAGCCAAAGAACAATGAAGAACAAGAAACAAAAGACAAAGAAAGTTGGGAGAATTTTCTCGGATTAATGTCGAAAGCAAAGAGAGCAAAAAGTTACAAACTAAAGTCATAAGACTTGTATTTATAGAAAAACTAGAAAGCTAAACCCTAGCTAAACTTCCTAAAATAAACTCAATCAAATCTTAAAAATTTACACGTTTTCCTAACAGAATGGGAAACTAAATCATATCAAATCTAGAAACCAAATCGTATCTCCAAACTTGCTCCTCAAGTTTGGCTTCTAGTCGTGTGTCCCTAGCAGGGCTGCTAGGGTGTGTTTCTGCTCGGGGAACTCCTGGTAGGAGCTCTTGAAAAGGGAGTTCGAGGTTATGAGGATATGAGGGAGAGCGAATCAATTGATTATTAGGCTATGCGGCTCACGTCCATTGTGACCGGCATACGCTCGCTGGGAGAAAAGGTGGAGGAGACCACCGTCTTCAAGAAGTTTCTCCGAGCAGTTCCTCACAAGTATATGCAGATCGTGACATCCATTAAGCAGTTCGGCGACCTCAAGACCATGACGGTCGAGGAGGTTGTTGGTTGCCTCAAAGCCCACGAGGAGAGACTTCAGGGTTACGGTGACAGAGAATAGGAGAAGCAGCTTCTACTCACGCATGAAGAGTGGACGGCCAGAGAGAAGAAAAGCGGGGGAGCAGACTTTTCTTCTAGCTCCTCTGGTCGGAGTAGCTACAACAGAGACAACCGAGGACGTGGTAGAGGTCGTGGACGAGGGCGAGATCGTGACACGCGAGGTCGCGACAGTGGTGCACTCCGTCAGGAAAGCACGACCAGGAGAGACAAGAGTACAGTGAAGTGCTATAATTTTCAGAAGCTTGGGCACTTTGCTTCAGAGTACCGCAGCAGGAACCATAGAGAGAAAGCGAATCTGATGAAATTCAATGAAGACCAGCCGTCTCTAATGTTTTCCGAACAGGATGTGAGCCTGGACGGACAAGAAGACGAGGAAACGATCCTCGTAGGAGAGAGAGAGCAGACCTGCCCGGAGAGGAGAGAGCAGACCAGCTCGGAATCTGAGCAGAGACCAGAGACCAGACCAGCTCGGAGATGGCGTTCCTGATTGAGGACAAGGTTATTGTAAACGTCCTCGTTGACGGAGAGCAGAAATTCTCTACCAATGTCTGGTACCTCGACAATGGGACAAGCAACCACATGACAGAAGACCTAGCTAAGTTTGAAGAGCTCGATGAGAAGATCACGGGGAATGTGAAATTCGACGATGGCTCAATTGTCAAAATTAGAGGCAGAGGGTCCATGATGTTCGTGTGCAAGAACGGAGACCAACGCCTCATGACCCAGGTGTACTACATCCCAAAGCTGAAGAGCAACATCATCAGCCTCGGACAGATGACAGAGATCGGCAACATAGAGGTGATGTCTTGTCCCTATCTGAAGATGTGGAACAGAAGTGGCAACCTGCTGATGCAGGTGAAGAGAACGCCGAACAGGTTGTACAAGATTCTCCTGGAGATAGGCCAGCCCGTCTGCCTGATAGCATCCCTAGCAGACCCGGCTTGGTTGTGGCATGCGATACTTGGGCACGTAAACTTCTACGCGCTCAAGATGATGGGCGAGAAAGAGATGGCCTTTGGGGTTCCCAAGATTTAAAACCCCAACCAGCTATGCGAATGCTGCATGATCGCGAAATAGGCTAGAGTGCCATTCCCGATCAAGGCCAAGTTCTGAGCAGATCGACCTCTCCAACTGGTGCATGGAGACCTATGTGGTCCAATCACCCCAGCAACTCTAGCCAGAAGCAAGTATTTCTTACTACTTGTTGACGACTACAGTTGCTGGATGTGGATCTACACGCTCAAGGAGAAGAGTGAAGCCTTTGAAGTCTTCAAAAAGTTCAAGAGACTCGTGGATAATGGGTCAGAACACAAGATGAAGGTCTTAAGAACAGACCGAGGTGGAGAGTTCACATCCTAGCAGTTCGGAGATTTCTGCGATGAGGAAGGAGTCGAGCGCCACCTGACCACACCGTACACTCCCAGCACAACGGTGTGGTGGAGAGATAAAACCGGACAGTGATGGATACAGCAAGGAGTTTGCTGAAGAGTATGCAAGTACCAGCGAGGTTTTGGGGAGAAGCTGTTAGACACGCGATCTATTTGTTAAACCGTCTGCCAACGAAGGCACTAGGAGAGCGCACACCCTACCATGCATGGAATCGGAAGAAACCTCACTTGGAGCACTTGAGAGTGTTTGGGTGCACCGCACATGTGAAGACCGTGGGTCCCCATCTCAAGAAGCTCGATGATAGGAGTCAGACAATGGTGTACCTTGGTATTGAAGACGGAAGCAAGGCACAAAAATTTTTTGACCCCTGACGCGGCAAGATCCATGTGAGTAGAGATGCCGTGTTCGAAGAAGAGAAGAACTGGGATTGGCGCGACGAGAACGGAGACCCCGAGCAGAACTCAGTTGAGTTTGTAGTCGAATAAGAAGAGAGCGTAGTCGAGTAGGAAGGTGCCCCCACCAGCTCATTCTGCTCGGGTACCCCCTCCAGCTCGGGTTCCCCTACCAGCTTGGGTACCCCACCAGCTCTGGTACCCCTACCAGCTCTGGTACTCCTATCAGAGATTCTTGCCCGGGTACACCCAAGACACTCAGCCTGAGCAGAACCAGCTCGTCTATCTCGAGAGATTCCTCGATGAAAGATGGCCCAAGGGGATTTCGTCCCCTAGCAGAAGTCTACGAAGAGTCTCAGGAAGTGGAGATGAACTTATAAGAGTTGTCCTTGTTGTGCGCCGAAGAGCCAGCCAACTACCAAGAGGAAGCAAGCGAGTAGGAATGGCAGAAAGCAATGAAGAAAGAGCTGGAGTCCATCGAGAAGAACAAGACATGGGAGCTCACCGACCTGCCCAAAGGTCAGAAGCCCATTGGCTTGAAATGAGTCTACAAGCTCAAGAAGGACATCGAGGGGAATGTCCTAAAGCACAAGGCAAGGCTAGTAGCCAAAGGCTACGTGCAGAGGCAAGGAGTCGACTTCGAGGAAGTCTTTGCTCCCGTGGCGAGACGAGACAGGATCAGACTCATCCTAGCCCTAGCAGCTCATCGAGGTTGGGAAATTCACCACATGGATGTCAAATCGGCATTCTTAAATGGTGACCTCGAGGAAGAAGTCTACGTCAGTCAACCTGAAGGTTTTGGCGTCAAGGGCAAGGAGAAGAAGGTGTACAAGCTCTTCAAATCTCTATACGGGCTACGACAAGCTCGAAGAGCATGGAACATACGCCTCGACAAGAGTTTAAAAAGTCTTGGATTCACAAAGTGCTTGAAGGAGCAGGCAGTGTACACCAGGAGTAGCAGAGAAGAAGTTCTGGTCGTCGGAGTGTATGTTGACGACGTGATAGTCACAAGATCCAACGCAGGAGGCGTAAAAAGATTCAAGAAGCAAATGATCACCGAGTTCGAGATGAGTGATCTTGTACTACTTTCTTACTACCACTGTATCAAGGTCGACCAGAAGAAGGACTGCATCACGCTCAAGCAGTCGGAGGCAAATACCCAATGGAGGCAAAGTTACAGCTCGTAAAGGATGCTGAAAAGAGAGAAGAGGATCCCACGGAGTACAGACGCGTGATCGGGGGCCTGAGGTACCTTACTCACACCCGACCAGACATTTCTCATGCAGTTGGGATAGTCAGTCGTTATATGAAAAAGCCCAGCGCACACCAGCAGGCCGTGAAGCATATTTTGCGCTACGTGAAGGGAACGACGGACTATGAGATTCAATATAGAAGAGGCAAGGGAGCAGAAGAGCTAGTCGGCTTCACTGACAGTGATCTAGCAGGTGACATTGATGATAGGAAGAGCACCGGAGGGATGGCATTCTACCTCAACGGGAACCTGATCACTTGGCAATCTCAGAAGCAGAAGACTGTAGCTCTATCCTCGTGTGAAGCGGAGTTCATGGCAGCAACTGCAGCAACATGTCAAGCTATTTGGTTGAAGGGGATTCTGAGTGAAGTGACTAGAGACGAGTAGAAGCCAGTTACACTCTACGTGGACAACACGTCTGCAATAGCGCTGATGAAGAATCCAGTGTTTCATGGTCGGGGCAAACAAATAGACACTCGTTATCATTATATGCGTGAGTGTGCGGAGAAACGGAAGATCATCGTGGAGTTTGTCAGCACAAAGGAGCAGCGGGCAGACATACTCACCAAGGCTCTAGCAAGAGTTAAGTTTGCGGAGATGAGAGAGCTGCTCGGAGTGCAGAACCTCGACCCAAGTCAAACTTACGGGGGAGAATGTGAGTTTAAGCCTGACTTGGCTCAACTCCTATCAGAGATTTCCCCACCAGGGATCTCCCCACCAGAACTTCCCCTAGTGGAGAAGAGCGCGAGCAGAGATCTTCCTAGCAGGAGTTCTCCCACCAGAGAGCTCCCCACCAAAGATGGGTCCGACTAGAGATTTCCCCCAGCAAGGGACCCGACAAGAGATGCTCCTACCAGAGATGCCCCTAGCAGAGATGGGGGGAGCAGAAGTTGCTCCCTAGCAGAAGAGCTCCTACCAGGAGTTCCCCGAGCAGAAACACACCCTAGCAGCCCTTCTAGAGACACACGACCAGAAGCCAAACTTGAGGAGCAAGTTTGGAGATACGATTTGACTTCCTGATTTGATATGATTTGGTTTCTTATTCTTTTAGGAAACGTGTAAATTGTAAAGATTTGATTGAGTTTATTTTAGGAAGTTTAGCTAAGGTTTAGCTTTCTAGTTTCTCTATAAATATAAGTCTTATGACTTTAGTTTGTAACTTTTTACTCTCTTTTCATTCGACATTAATCAAAGAAAATTCTCCCAACTTTCTTTGTCTTTTGTTCCTTGTTCTTCATTGTTCTTTGGCTGCAGATCTTATTATTGGGAACCAACAACCTCACATTTTATAAGTTATGTACAATCTTATAAAATGATTTTACATCAAAAAATTCTACTAACTAGCTTAACTTAACCAATTTCTAAAAAATATGTACTTTTGCCGCAATAAGGTCATAATTTGGAAAAACGTCAAATTACAAAAATAATTATGTCAAACTAATTGTTTCCTAATTATATACAATGTTATAAAATAAAATTACATCAACAAAATTTAAAATATATCTCAAATTCACTATTTTTGAAAAATTGGTTCTTTTGTCGCAATTAGAAACAATTCGCATAAACCCTGAAATATAACTCAAATCTGTAAAAAAAAATTAACAAAAATCACACAAACCAGCTTAATTCATCTATATTCCATCATTTACTTAAAAAAAATCAATTTCAACTAGAACATTTGATTCAAAACGTAAAATGTACCATTAAATTTATATGAAACTCAAAGTTTAACTTTCATTCAACCTAATAGCTTTCTAAGTAACTACTACAAATATCGAATAAAAGTGTGAAAATATTAAATGATTCTTACATATACAACATTTAAACTTCAAAACACTCAAGATCCTCTAAAATTACCCTAAAAATACCTTTAAATGCTGAAATTAAAAGAAGTTGGAACTTTTGCCGCGAAAAAGAAAAATTTATACCAAAGTTGAGTTATCGTTTTTGACCGAAAAGTAGCCTGCTTTTCGAGAAAATACACTTGATAAGTTTGAGAGATAAGTAGCTTGTTTTTCGAATAGAAAAATCACGATGAGTATAAAACAACAACGATTAGTGGAGATTAGTTATCGAGAAGTAGTTTTAATCGCTCGATTATCGCAAAAATCGATTTTTTAATATATACATCTGCAAGTCGGTTAAAAAGATAACAGAGCAATAAGATAATGATGGGGTAATGATGGAGAGCGTAGCATGAAATCCTCCTAAATTCATGCATGAATTATCATAATTTATTTAGTTGATTACGTATTAATTGTATTGTTATTATTTCTTATTATGTTGCAACTATTTAGGAAACGTGTAAATTGTAAAGATTTTATTGAGTTTATTTTAGGAAGTTTAGCTAGGGTTTAGCTTTCTAGTTTCTCTATAAATACAAGTCTCATGACTTTAGTTTGTAACTTTTTTGCTCTGTTTGCATTCAACATTAATCTGAGAAAATTCTTCCAACTTTCTTTGTCTTTTGTTTCTTGTTCTTCATTGTTCTTTGGCTGCAGATCTTATTATTGGGAACCAACAAATTTGGCATGTTGGATTGAAAACTAAATGTATAATTATATAATAAATTAAAAATTAGGGAGAGAATATCTCCAGATGGTTGAGGGAATTTTCATAAGTTGTTTTCCCAAGAGAAAAATTCGACCTCTTCTTCTCCGCTCAAGGTCTACGAATTTTCTCCCATGATATTCGTGTCTTTGTTCGGCTTAGTGAGACTATATCTCCGAATGCTTCAGAATAACCACGAGTAATAATTTTAGGTGTCGAGGTTCTGTTAACGTAGCCCACGCTTTTCTACGAAGACTCCAGCAATTTATCCAGGAAGATCACATGTGCTTTTCTACGAGAGGTACGACCTTATGCATTGGGTTAATAAATGCAAACATTTATTGCTTTCTTATTATTTTTGTGATTTTTTGAAAATATTATTTTTGATGATAAATTAAATTTGTATTACTTATCCGGTCATTATTTGGAATTACCCGGATCTTGGTTTAAGTTACGGAGTAAATATTTTTTCGCTCTAAAATATTTTGAAATGTTACTCCCGTGGACCAAGGCACAAATCCATGATAATTTTGATAGAGACGTTAATAAAACATTAAGTACTTTATCCAGCATTAACTCTTCGCTAAAAAAATTAATTTATAAGTTTTTTTGTATGTTTTTGTTATAAAGTTATGAATGTTGTAGTATGCAAATATAATTGCATGCTTTATTATCATTGGCGATGTAAAAATATTAGACAACCGTTACATAAAGTATATGTTTAAATATGATGCCCAATTTATTTTAGGTTCTATAGTTTCTTTGTGTGTAGTGCAGTTCAATTTAAAGATTTACTAATATTTAGAAATTGTTTTGCCTATTCTTTCGGAATTGCAAAGATGCTTTACAAGTGGTTATCCTAAGATATTCAAAGTTAATTAACACGCTAGATTCAGAAGTTCCTTTAAACAATGAAACTCTAGATTAGAGATATACCAAGTCTTATAAAAAAAATGAAAAGCTCCCGCCATCATGATATATAATATTGTTCAAGTTGAAGATCGACATATATATATTTTTTATCATTATAAAATTGTGATGATGCTTTCTTTTTATGTTTCATTATAATTAGTTTTTAGTAGCTAACTTAAACTTTTATCACAAAAAAAGGTGATTTTCTATATCTCTTGAATAAAATATATCAACATCATATTATCCCAATCATTGACTTTGATTAATGAATCGAAAATATATATATCTTGTGAGATCCCGTATTTTAGAGCCCTTAAATAGAATAGATAAGTACTTATTCTATTTTTTTCTAATTAACTTAGGATTTTTATATAAAATAATAAGAAATATCTTTGATATTTTAATAAAAAATATAATATTTTTATGCTATTTAATTAGCTACTAAAATTATTATTAATTAGGTTTATTTAAACTCAATTAGGTTAGGGGTTTCTCATATTCTCTTATACTTTTCCTAACCTCATTCGCTCCCAAAATCCTAAAAATCTCTCTAGAGATAAAAGAGAGAAAAATCTTTGATTTTTTCATCTCCTTAGCCAGGAAAACATTTTTTTTCTTTCTTTTTCATCATCATAGAGGTATGGTCTCGTTTATTATCTTAAAGTCTTTTTATTTTCGTAATTCAATATCAATTAATTTTCTTGAATTTTTAACCTCTGCTTCGAATTTGTTCATAGAACTTACAATTTAATTTCAGATTTTTTGGAGCTATAAATCGCCCAATTTGATTTTTTTTAATTTTTACTTTTTAGGGAGAAACCAAAAAAGTCTGCAGAGATTTTCTTTTTAATTTTTAAGAATTCATAGAGTCCGAATAAAGATTTTTATCTAGAGATAGGTTTTGTAGATAAGTAAGTTTTTTAGCATGTTTTATGTTTTACGAAATTTGAAAAGATGCCGAATTATAAATCGCCCAATTTGCTTCTAGCTCGAAACTACATTTTTTTATTTTTGCCGAATTAAAAAGTTAGGATATCATATAGTTGCAAAACTTTTTCTGAAAATTATCAAAACACGTAAGTTGTTCGTTTACGAAAAATAATGGCAGTTTATTAAGAACACTTTTTTTCAGTTCCTTACCAATTTTAGAATATTGAGAAAATACCTAAAACTCCCTTTTTATACATATAAGCATAAATTCGGTTTAGTCGTTAAGCCAAGTCTTAGGATCTTTATTAGACACCAGGTTCTAGTTTATAGTTGGGTATCTATTATCTAGGAACGTCGCTCGTAGAGTTGCCTTCGTCAGAGTCGCGAGTAAGACTTTCGTAGCGATTCAGGTGAGTTCGACATCACTGCATTACGAATTAATTTGAAAATAAAAGTACTTTGAACATATTTGTTGTGTGTATTGTTTATACATTGGATGTGTGAAAATGTTTAATTGTTACACATTACTTCATGAATGACTACGTTAGAAATGTTATGAGGACTCAACGACGTTGAAACGTCGTGAAAGATTTATTGTTATGTGACGATCGAAGTGATTGTCGAGATATAAGAAATTACATTAAATGATGAACGATGAAATATGATGTGAAATATTATGAAAATGATAATTTTGGTTATGCTCTTTTTGTCATTGATGCATGTTAACAATATAAACAAGAAGAACATAGGAACTAGTGTCGTGCCCCTCTCTATCGAGCGAGTCGTGTGAGAGGCTTATGATGTTATGAAAAGATCCCCAAAAAACAAAAACAAAAAAGAAAGGGACGATGTTGAGATTTCTGCCCGAGTTCAAAGGAACGAAGAAGTGATTAATCTGATGGTATCATGAACCGTCTAAGTTATTGACCTTAGGCTTCGGGACATGTGCACCCCCGTCGATCTATTAGTCTCGCGCGAATGAAGTAGTACGTACACAATGGTGATAACCTAGGACAAAATTAGTAATAGATTCTTAAAACGTAAAATGAAGCATAATTGGTCATGTGCATGCTATGTTTTCCTTATATATTTTTTTGTGAGAAAATAGTTTTCCTTATATATCTCGCACAAAAGATTTTTCATTTGTACTTTAGGTAAGAAACCTATGATATAATTTCATGGTGGATTGGACGGTGACGGTGGAGGATGTGTGAGGGATTAATGGGTGAATGGGTAATCACTATGAAGACGTTTTCCGCATATTTTATTTCATATATGTTTTCGGTTTTGAAAAAGGAATTCCTGATAAATGTTTTTACTACTATTTATGTACTTATTTTCATTTATAAAAAAATGGCCTAGTATTTTCAAAGAGTCTTAAAGTAGTCAGTAAGTGACGGCTTCGAAAAAGTCGGGTCTGTGGCTATATAATACATTATCCAATAGAAAAATATGACGAAGACTTATTGTGAATCTCTCTTGTTCTTCACGATTAAGAGGATCACTGATTAATTAACAATACTAGATGTATATCCATAAGAGATATTCCGGCATAAAAACCTCATATTTACATTTTGCTTAAGGCATATTTTCAATGTTTTTTTCTTGATTTAAAGACTTAATTAATAATCTATTATGTTTGATTCTCTTAGACCAACTCCATCCCACAACTTCATTTTTTACACCATTTTGCAGTATATGTCACATCAAACACTACCTCATCTCCATTCATACTCTATTTTTTACGCCAAATTGATATATTAAATTTATATTCAACTTTCTCTTATTTATCTAAATACCCTTATATTTATTTAGTATCTTTCAATTATATCACTTATTTTTTGTTTAAACAAAATATCATTCCATAAAATAATTCAAATATATAAATACACACAAACTTATATTAATATTTTTTTAAAATAAAATGACGATACAACATAAATAAATAAATAAATAAAATAAACTACAATTATGCATCAGAATTAGAATATTCCTCCCACAAATGGTCGATCAGTGCATTTCGGAGTGCGATATGTGCATCTTTGTCTCTTATTGTTCTGTAGCGAGTGAAAAACTCTTGAAACCGTGTACCATCATTCTCTGCTAGATCAACCTCCACTGGTGTTGTTTCTCTGTCAACTTCAATGGGCACGTTGAGATCACGTTCATCCTCTATTATCATGTTATGCATAATTATGCATGTAGTCATTATATCTTTTAATACTTCTTTTATCCAAAATCTTGACGGTCCAGCCACAATTGCGAACCGTGCTTGGAGAACTCCGAATGCTTGTTCTACGTCTTTTCTACAGGACTCTTGCTTCATTGAAAAATATTGTTTTTTTGGGCCACGCGGCTCTCGAATAATTTGCACAAGGGTGGACCATCTTGGCTATATATTATCAGCCAAATAATAACCCATATTATACTCATTTCCCTGTATGACATAGTGAGCGGGAGGAGCAATACCTTGGGTGAGATTAGAAAATAAGTGAGAAGACTCTAACACGTTGATGTCATTATTACTTCCCGGCATGCCAAAATAAGCGTGCCATATCCAAAGATCATAATCAGCCACAGCTTCTAGAATAATGGTAGGTTTTCCGCTACGACCCGCATATTGTCCAGCCTACGCAGTAGGACAATTTTTCCATTTCCAATGCATACAATCTAAGCTACCCAACATTCCTGGAAAACCACGTTGTTGACCTATATGGAGAAGTCTAGCAATGTCATTAGCATTTGGTGATCTTAAATATTGCTCAGAAAATACCTCCACCATTGCTCGGCAAAACCTCTTCAAGCTTTCAATTGTCGTTGACTCAGCTATTTTGCAGTACTCGTCCGTGGCATCTACCAGAACACCATACGCCAACATTCGAAACGCAGCCGTTATTTTTTGAAGAGGTGACAAACCAAGTCTGCCAGCGTGATCCATGCGTTGTACAAAATAGTTGTCGTGACTTTTTACAGCATCCACTCTTCGGAGGAATAAAGACCGAGACATTCGGTACCTCCGACGGAACATGGCCTCATTGTACATCGGGTTTTCTGAGAAGTAATCGTTGAAAAGTCGTACGTCTGCACTTTCTCGATCTCGGTTGATGAAAGAACGTCGTGGACGACCTCCTATGTTGTGAGAGGTGTTTTGCTCGGCGGCTTGTTGATTTAGAAGTTGCATGATTGTGAGATTATTTTGGAGAACTTGATGACACATAACTTCATATTGTTCATCAAGTTGAGCAACTTGAAGTATTAAATCGTCATCAGAGGAAGAAGAGGAAGAAGATGAATTAATATTCATTTTGAGAACTAAGAGATGAATTGTGTTGAGAGAATGTGTATTAAAATTCATTTGAACTTAGGCTATTTATAGGGCCGGTATGGGGAAGCGTGAGATTCCGGATAAGTAGTGACATTGAGTGGTCACATCACATCAGAGCCGGTTTAGGAAGCGTGAGATTCCGGATAGTGGTGACATTGAGTGGTCACATCACGTCAGAGCCGGTTTGGGAAGCGTGAGATTCCGGATAAGTAGTGACAGTGAATAATCACATCACGTCAGAGCCGGTTTGGGAAGCGTGAGATTCCGGATAAGTGGTGACATTGAGTGGTCACATCACGTCAGAGCCGGTTTGGAAAGCGTGAGATTCCAGATAAGTGGTGATAGTGAGTGGTCACATCACGTCAGAGCCGGTTTGGGAAGCGTGCGATTCCGGCTAAGTAGTGACAGTGAATGGTCACATCACGTCAGAGCCGGTTTGGGAAGCGTGAGATTCCGGATAAGTAGTGACAGTGAGTGTTCACATCACGTCAGAGCCGGTTTTGGAAGCGTGAGATTCCGGATAAGTAGTGACATTGAGTGGTCACATCACGTCAGAGCCTGTTTGGGAAGCGTGCGATTCTTGATGAGTTTTTGCTATATATAGTATCTTCCATAAGTTGTGTTTTCATCCAAAAAATTTTGCCAACAAACAAAACTTTACATCAAAATGTCTATCCGAGCTTCTGGATACTCTCATGAAGAAGACAGACTTCTTTGTCGAGTTTTCATGGAGATTGCTCAAGACCCCATAATCAGCATTTATGAATCATCTGATAATTTTTGGAGTCGTATTGAAGATAACTACAACAATGAAAAAAAAAACTTCGGAGACGCGTTCAAAGCGATCAATTCAGTCCCGGATCCAATTAATTGAGAAAGCTGCAAGAAAAATGCATGCATGCATTCGACAAATTGAGAGCAGAAATCCGAGTGGTGCATCAACTGAAGATATTGTGAGTATTTTAGTTTTTTTTTATCCTCTATTTAATTTTACGTAATTGTAATTTGTTTAGTCGATCTGCAGATGGATCAAGCTAAAGTGTTGCTTGGAGAAGATGTAAATTTCAAGAAAGGATGGAAGTTTGATCATGTGTGGAACATCATTAAGAATTTTGAAAAATTTCAAGATGGACGCTCAAGTACCAAACAAACATCTCGAGGTTCATGTTCTCTTTCAGAATCTGAACAACAAACTCCTGAATCGGTTAGACAATCATCTTCTTATGAGCGACCGATTGGAGTGAAAAAAGCCAAACTAAAAAAGAAAATGGATGACAACGTATCGTCCTCTATTAGGATGGTTGATGAAAAAAATGATTTAATTCTTGAGGAAATGAGATAGGCAAAGGAAATGAGGGAACGCCTACTGGTAAGTATAAATGAGACTAATAAGCTGAAAAAAATCAAGGAATACAATAAAATAATGAAAATGAATTTAGATGCAATATCAGATCCTACTGTTCGTGCATTTTGGGGAGCTGAACAAGCCAGGGTTTTACGAGAGAGAGAGGAAGAACAACGACCTCAAACACCATTTCCTAATTCCGGTTCATATTCACAATATTTCACCGGTCTTGGAGGATCCGACGCTAATTTCCCAAGTATTAGTTTATGTGTTGTAATTTTATTCCTAATATTATTTTGTTGTAATGTGTTTCTTATTACGTGAATGTCTTTTTTTTTATCTTTATCTTCAATTTCGACGTTATTGTAATGTTTTCTTTCGGTATTAATATTATTGTTATTATCTTTTGGTATTAATATTCTAAAAATATTGTAGTGTTTTAAATATTAATATGATAAATTTATAATTAAAAATATAAATAAAATATAAATAATTTTAAGAATAAATATGATATAATTTTACAAATAAGTGTAAATATGTTAACTACACATTTTAGAAGGACCAAAATGTATAAAAAAAAAAAGATTTTGGAGTAATGAACAGTGCCACGCCAAATATGGCGTGGCACTGTAGCTCCACGCCAAAATGGCGTTGAATATGCAGTATGAATGCACATTAACCCCTACTGCATATTACTGAAATGCAGTACCACTGCAGTTGGTCTTATGAACCGTAAACGTTAAGTTTCTGTTAAGTATATGGCACAAGTCAACTTCATAAAGTTTCACTGTTCATTATTGTTATATATATATATATATATATATTAAAATACTTTCATGAATCTATAAATGGCGCGGGTATATGTTGCGGACAGCGTCAATAACGCCAAGTGCGTCTCTGACATCGCTGAGTACGTCACAAACACGCCAAAAATACCGAGTGCATCGTTGATATCGCCAACTACGACGCAAAAACCTTTCAATTAATGACGCTAACTTAAAATTATACGAAATATAGAGTGCTACGGATTAAGAAGGAGAACTTTCTAAGTTTGCAAGCATAAACTCGACTTCTTTTTAACTATTAATCATCAACTTATCATGAATTACAGCCCAATATATTTGAACACTTGTATGACCGTATCATATACCATTTATTAACAGTATCGCCGAAAACAAAGTGTGTAGAACTTTCTAATTCATGTAAATAATAAGATATTGTACATATACAAGCCATATGTCTGAACGTAATGTTTAAGCATAATAGCTGGTGCCACCGACAGAATCTAATGTCTTCTTTAGAAAGTCAATATATCATGTTAAAAACAAACAAAAAGTACATGATAAAGGTAAACCATTATTTTTTTTATTTTTTTATTTTGATTAAGTTTAAAAAAAAAATTCTATGTATTTTTGTCCGTACTAAATTGGGTTTCCAACTTTCAACCCTTTTCTTTGCTCCAACGAACTTTAAAGTTTTGATAGATATTTCTAATCTATGTAGATTTTTACAAGTTGATCATATGTAGATTTTTTTTTTTTTGAAGGAAATTCGATATATATTTCAGCGCACGAGCTTCTCTGCACAACTATGTCGTTTATGTCATTGTCTCATGTCGTTTCATGTTTTACGTTTTACTTAGTTTTCTCTGTCGTTTGTGACGAGAACAACATGTCGTCTTCTTTATTTCCCTTTTTGGTTATTTTACCGTTAATTCGGTTACGTTCGCTATGTATATATATATACCCTCAGCTCTCTTGTAATCAATTCAATTTACTTCAATGAAATCATTCAAATGTATTTTTCAATTCCGATCTCTCTTTCTCTCGATTTCTCTTTCGTGTTCATCTTGAGAAAGTAATATGGTATCAGAGCAAAACTGCTTCCGCCATTGATGGTCGATTGCCAGAACTTGAGTTCCTCACAGCTCAGTCTTCTCAGAGCTTTCATTCTTCACAGCTAACTCTTCTCCTCGTCTCATTCTGCTTCCATTATTCAAGATGGAATCAGACATCGCCAAGAAAGAAGCAGTTAGCAGATCGATCATCGTGCAAAATCTCTGATCGACGATCAGTTCAGTGTCTACTACCTTCATCACTCCGACAATCCAAGTGTTGTTCTTGTTTCTCAGGTTCTTACTAAAAACAATTATGCTTCATGGTCAAGATCCATGAAAATTGCTCTCTCCGTCAAGAACAAGCTTGGATTTCTTAATGGATCTGTACCGAAGCCATCAAATGATGATCCACAACTCTTAAACTCGTGGATTCGTAACAATAATGTAATGGTGTCATGGATTCTCAATTAACTATCGAAGGAAATCTCTTCGTCTATTCTCTTCACCGATACAGCGAGTAACATCTGGAAAAACCTCAAAGAAAGATATCAGCAATGGAATGGGCCTAGAATCTTTTAGCTTCGACACGACATGGCTAATCTTCGTCAAGGAAGTGATTCTGTGTCAACGTTCTTCAATAAGCTGAAAGGTCTGTGGGAGGAGTTGAATGACTTCAAGCCTCCATGTCAAACAAAGGCCTGTGTTGACTTTTACAACACAGAGTATGCAATGAAATTCCTTAATGGGTCTGAATGAATCCTAAGCTGCCATAAGAAGTCAAATCTTGCTAACGGACCCAATCCCTCTCATAAATCGCATTTTTGCTCTTGTTCTCCAATAAGAAAATCAAAGAGCTATTGGAGCCAGTCTGATGATCAATGATGCAAGTAATGCCATGGCTATGGCTATCAAGGATGAGAATGCCACTCGAAGGCAGTTCAAGAAGGACCGTCCATCATGTACACACTGCAAAATGCCTAGACATGTCATGGATAAGTGCAACAAGATCCATGGTTATCCACCGGGCTATGGGAACAGGGTCAAGGCACAAGCTGGAATGATCAAAGTCAAGGCTAAGAGTTCTGATGCACCTCTATCAAACTTATCTTCAAAGCAGTGTCATCAAATCATTGAGATGCTGTCAAATCACCTGAGCTCAAGTGAGAATGGAGCTGCTTCAACCTCTAAAGCCATGATGAGTCTGGCCACCTTCGATGCAGGTTCTTCTCGTTTTATTAAAGCTATGAACAGTAAAGTTGATTTACAAAACTCTTGGATTATTGATTCCGGTGCTACAAAGCATATATGTAATAAAAAAAATCCAAGTTTAATTTTCTAAAACCTCTTATTAACTCTACTGTCACTTTGCCAAACAAGTTTGTCATTCATGTGCATCATTATGGAGATGTTAAAATCAATTCCGATATTACCCTTCATGATGTTTTGTTAATCCCGAGTTTCCAGTTTAGTCTTTTATCTGTGAAAATGATAACTACACTGAAACGACCCGACTAATTCAAGCCGTCACTTTTACTATCATCTTTTATCTATCCTAATTTAGACAAATTTTTTTCTCGGGAATTTCCTTTTTAAAACCAAAATATTTGAATCTTTGAACTCATCAACTTCTAACACAAGTCATAAAAACAAACCTTAAACATCAATAGAAAACCTAAGGACATAAAAAAAAAACACCTAGTCTTGTCCTTTTTTATTATTACGGAAAAAAAAACAACATCTTTATTCAGTGGTGACCCATTCCTTCCCATCCTCGCACGCCTCCCACCGTCGCCGCCCAATCCACCATGAAGTCATATCATAGGTTTCTTACCTACAGTACGAACGAAAATATTTTGTGTGAGCTAAAAGCTCAGCGAGATACAACTATTTTCTCACAAAAATAACTTACAGAAAACATAACATGCAAATGTCCAATTATGCTTCATTTTACGTTTTAGGATCTATTACTAATCTTGTCCTAGGTGATCACCATTGTGTACGTACCACTTCATTCGCGCGAGACTCAATAGATCGACGGGGGTGCACATGTCCCGAAGCCTAAGGTCAATATATTGGACGGTTCATGATACCGTCAGATTAATCCCTTCTTCGTTCCTTTCAACTCGGGGAGAAATCTAATCATCGTCCCATTCTCTCTTTTTTTTGGGATCTTTTTTCAAACATCATAAGCGTCACACGATTCGTTCGATAGAGGGGGCACGACACTTTATTCCTATGTTATACTTGTTTATATTGTTAACATGCATAAAGACAAGAAGATTCATCCATAACCATAATAATCATTTTCACAAATTTCACATCGTATACCACCATTCATCGTGAATGTCATTCTTCATATCTCGACAATCACATGGATCGTCACACAGTAATAAATCTTTCGCGACGTTTCAACGTCGTTGAATCCTCAAAACATATCTAATGCAGTCATTCATGAACCAATATAACAAGCAAACATTTTTCACACATCCAATATATTCAAATAAAACACACAACGAACATGTTCAAATGTACTTTTATTTTCAAACAAATTCGTACTGCAGTGAGGTTGAACTCACCTGAAACGCTACGATCGTCTTACTAGCGACTCCGACGAAGGCACCTCTACGAGCGACGTTCCTAGATAATAGATACCCAACTATGAATTAGAACCTGGTCACTCATAAAAATCCTAAGACTTGGCTTTACGACTAAAACGAGATTTGTGCTTGTATGTATAAAAAAAGACTTTTTAGGTATTTTCTTGATATAATAAAATCAGTAAGGAACTGGAAAATATGTTCTGAACAAACTGCCATTATTTTTCGAAAACGAAGAACTTTCGTGTTTTAAAAAATTTCAAAAGACAACTGTAACTATGAGAAATACTGATTTTTCTGTTCGGCCAGATTCTTATAACTCGATTTCGGGCTAGATCCCGAACGATTTTTAAATTTCTTAAAATACAAAACATTCTATAAATTGGATTCTCTATCAAACCTATCTCTACATAAAATCCCAAAAGGCATTGTCGAAATCATCATCTTAGGCCTTTTTAATGACCTCCCTTCGAACGTAAACTTATTTCCATTGCGTGGCTGAAAGGTCACTCTTCGTCGGTGGCAATCTATAACTGCATTATACTCTCCAAGAAAATCCATGCCCAATATGACATCGAAATCCTTCATTTCAATTGCAATCAAGTTGACTGCAAGGGTATTACCGTCTATTGTAATCGGAACATTCCTCAAACAAGTATTCGATAATATGACATCCCCAGAGGGTAGATTAGTATTAGAAGCTAAAACCATCATTTCAATATTTTTATCTATGTCCTTAGCTACCGTATTAGACACAAACAAATGAGAAGCACCAGAATCAAATAATGCATACACTTTGTGTTGGGCTAAGGAAAGCTGACCTGCCACAACATCAGATGTCGTATTGATTGCATCGGCATTTGTATAAGCGAAGAGCCTAACCTGGGGCTGCGCAGGCATGGCTTGGCTGCTTGACGGTGCTCCATCTGTAGTCGGCATGGCGTTAAGATGTGGGGTCGAAACTTTTGGCTTGTTTGCATTAATTGCTCCCGGCTTCGTAGTAGGACAATCTTTGGCATAGTGTCCACTCTGACCACAAGTAAAACAAGCGTTTGGCTTATACCAACATTCTCCTGGGTGATTCTTTCCACATCGATTACATGGGGCTCGCGGGGTAGTGTGCTCGATTCTTGGTTGAACCCTCCGGTTTTCAGACTGTTGGTTACCATAAGAATTTCCTCTTTTTCGATCACCACTATTTCGGTGGTTTTCATTCGCCAGGGGAGGACGGTTGGAAAAGCTTCCACTTTGAGGCTTCTTGTTGAAATTTCCACGAGGTCTATTGGCGTGCTCCTCTCTACGGGCTCTCTAAAACTGTGCACGCTCTTCTCGTACCTGAGTGAGTCGATATTCTGCTCTCCAGGCTCGTTCAACACATTCTGAGATTGTCTTTGGCGGTTAGGCTCCACTTTCGATGGTCATCGCCAACTCTGGTCGAAACATCTACATCATTCTTCTCACCCTTTCCTCCTCTGTTGGCACAAGTCGGGGGCACAGCCGTGCCAAACGGTTAAATTTTTTAACAGCGTCAGTAACTGTCATCGACCCTTGTTTGAAATCATTGAACTCTTTTTGCTGGCCGTTCAGCACTCTCATATTGAAGTACTTGTTGTTGAATTCTTCAATGAAATCTGCCCATCTCATTTGAGCTATACTTCTTCTAAGAATCACAGTCTCCCACCAGTATCTCGCATCCTTCTTCAGCACAAAAGACGCACAATGAACCTTCTCTTGATCGGTGGCATCCATGAATTCCAAAATTGTCTGCATGCTTGAAAGCCATTCATCTGCAACTAGTTGGTCTGAAGATCCTTCAAATTCCGGTGCATGCATACGCCGAAATCGTTCATAGAGACCTTGTCTTATAGGCACTTCGGGGGAAACATCTCTGAGATTGGCGGGACTATGTGATGTTGCAGTGCTTGCAGATCTGCTCTGGGATGACGCCATTTGCTCAGCCTCTCTTTGGTTCAGTAATTCCGCTCGCAGCTCTCGCACCTCAGCATTTTGCGCCCGAATTGTATTTTGCATTTCAGCGAGAATCGCTGCGAGGTCGGGTTGATCTTGGTTTTGCTCAGCCGCTGGTGCTTCCGGAGCAGGGGTTCTTCCCCTTCCGCGACCTCGACCTCGGCCTCGACCTCTACCCCTTCCATCTTCCATTATAAATCTGAATGTCGTAAAATTTTCAATTTTATGTATACACTCGAGAATTATAACACTTGTAACTCGCTCGACACTTACAAACTTTATAATTTTCATAAATCAATATCACTAAAAAGCAATATAAAAGAAACTACATGTTAATTTTTTCTATATACATACAATTCTAGCTTACTTGGATTTCGACGAGCAACCTTGTGGTTGGAGTGCGAGGTAGGATGGCAAGAACACCGCTCTGATACCAACTGTAACGACCCGACTAATTCAAGCCGTCACTTTTACTATCATCATTTATCTATCCTAATTTAGTCAAATTTTTTCCCGGGAATTCCCTTTTTAAAACCAAAATATTTGAATCTTTGAACTCATCAACTTCTACCACAAGTCATAAAAACAAACCTTAAACATCAATAGAAAACCTAAGGACATAAAAAAAAAACACCTAGTCTTGTCCTTTTTTATTATTACGGAAAAAAAAAAACAACATCTTTATTCAGTGGTGACCCATTCCTTCCCATCCTCGCACGCCTCCCACCGTCGCCGCCCAATCCACCATGAAGTCATATCATAGGTTTCTTACCTACAGTACGAACGAAAATATTTTGTGTGAGCTAAAAGCTCAGCGAGATACAACTATTTTCTCACAAAAATAACTTACAGAAAACATAACATGCAAATGTCCATTTATGCTTCATTTTACGTTTTAGGATCTATTACTAATCTTGTCCTAGGTGATCACCATTGTGTACGTACCACTTCATTCGCGCGAGACTCAATAGATCGACGGGGGTGCACATGTCCCGAAGCCTAAGGTCAATATATTGGACGGTTCATGATACCGTCAGATTAATCCCTTCTTCGTTCCTTTCAACTCGGGGAGAAATCTAATCATCGTCCCATTCTCTCTTTTTTTTTGGGATCTTTTTTAAAACATCATAAGCCTCACACGATTCGTTCGATAGAGGGGGCACGACACTTTATTCCTATGTTATACTTGTTTATATTGCTAACATGCATAAAGACAAGAAGATTCATCCATAACCATAATAATCATTTTCACAAATTTCACATCGTATACCACCATTCATCGTGAATGTCATTCTTCATATCTCGACAATCACATGGATCGTCACACAGTAATAAATCTTTCGCGACGTTTCAACGTCGTTGAATCCTCAAAACATATCTCATGCAGTCATTCATGAAACAATATAACAAGCAAACGTTTTTCAAACATCCAATATATTCAAATAAAACACACAACGAACATGTTCAAATGTACTTTTATTTTCAAACAAATTCGTACTGCAGTGAGGTTGAACTCACCTGAAACGCTACGATCGTCTTACTAGCGAATCCGACGAAGGCACCTCTACGAGCGACGTTCCTAGATAATAGATACCCAACTATGAATTAGAACCTGATCACTCATAAAAATCCTAAGACTTGGCTTTACGACTAAAACGAGATTTGTGCTTGTATGTATAAAAAAAGACTTTTTAGGTATTTTCTTGATATAATAAAATAAGTAAGGAACTGGAAAAAATGTTCTGAACAAACTGCCATTATTTTTCGAAAACGAAGAACTTTCGTGTTTTAAAAATTTTCAAAAGACAACTGTAACTATGAGAAATACTGATTTTTCTGTTCGGCCAGATTCTTATAACTCGATTTCGGGCTAGATCCCGAACGATTTTTAAATTTCTTAAAACACAAAACAGTCTAGAAATTGGATTCTCTATCAAACCTATCTCTACACAAAATCTCAAATTCGGAATCTATGAATTTTAAAAATTAAAAACGAAAATCTGATCTGCAGAATTTTATCGTTTTTCCAGAAATTTTAACAGGATAAGCAACTCATACCTTGATTATGGAAGAAGAAGAAGAATAAATTTCTGGCTGGGGAGATTGAAGACTCAAAGATTTTTCACTCTATTCTCTCTAGAAAATTTTTAGGTTTTGGAGATAATGAGACTACGGGAGACTTTGTGAAAAATATGAAACCCTAAGCCTAATATAAAACCCTAAATATCTAATTTTCACAGCTCCCTTTTTACCCTAAAAAAATATTTTTTTTCTTCAATGTATTAAAACTAAAATATTATTTGCAAGAAAAATCCTAAAATAAAAATATAAACAAAACGATAACAACTCACCTAATTAATTGTGGGTTATCACATAGACACTCGAAGGCTTCGGTTACATTCAATGATGATTGTTGTTTAATTCAAGATTCGCTCAAGACCAATATGATTGGCAAGGGTAGAGTCCAAGAAGAATTATACATTTTCAATGATGAAGAATTTCATATGCTTAGCTCTAGTATAAATAAAGTGTCTGCAAGTGTATGTCATAAACGCCTTGGTCATCCTTCTCAAAAGGCTTTGACACCTCTGCACAACACAATAGAATTTGATTGTAATGACAATAATAACCCTTGTCAAATTTGCCCTCTTGCCAAGCAAAAAAGGCTTCCTTTTAATTCCTTGAATAATATCAGTAATGTTTCTTTGGAATTGATTCATTGTGATGTTTGGGGGCCTTACCATATAGTATCTCATTCGGGTTTTAAATTCTTTCTAACCCTTGTTGATGATCATAGTAGGTTCACTTGGTTGTTTCTTATGAAACATAAGTCGGATGTTCATGATATTATTCCAAAATTCACAAACATGGTGGAAAAACAATTCTTTAAGGTTGTTAAGGCTTTCAAATCTGATAATGTAAGAGAACTTGTTTTCAAGGATTATTTTGCTGAAAAGGGTATATTACATCAATTCTCTTGTGTTGAGACCTCTGAAAAAACTTCCGTTGTTGAGAGAAAACATCAACATTTATTAAATGTTACTCGGGCATTGCTGTTTCAAGCAAAACTACCTATAAAATACTGGTTTGAGTTTGTTCTAAATGCCACTTATTTAATCAACAGAACACCGACCCCTATTTTGAATGGGAAAAGCCCGTATGACATTCTCTTTGACAAACCTTTTGACTATAATACCCTTCGAGTATTTGGATGTCTTGTTTTTGCCTCCACATTGCAGGTACATAGAAGCAAATTCTGCCTGATAGAAAGGAAAGGAGTCTTTATAGGATATCCTTCTCGTCATAAAGGCTACAAAATACTCGACTTAGAAAAAAAATGAAATTTTCATATCACGTGATGTTATATTCCATGAACACATTTTTTCTTCCCATTCAAAAAAATTTGCAGATACTTTTGTCGATCCATTTAGTGATGATGTTGTCCTAGCTTCTCTTACAGACAATGGAATGGATAAGGAATCACATGAATATGGAGATTCTAATATATAAGAAGTCCCCTCACCTATTAATGATATTTCTGACGCTGATTCTTCAACACAGCTTCCTGTCACTGAATCAAGGGTAATTCAGTCAAATATTCACCAGTTTGAAACTGATCATGCACAGAACAATCTGAGGAAGTCAACACGAGAAACAAAAATGCCAGAATACTTGAGAGATTATCAATGAAATCTTGTAAGTGAGGAAAACAATCATTCTTCACCACATTGCCTCTCGAAGGTTCTGAGCTATGACAAGCACTCTCAGAAACACAAAGTCTTTTGTATGGGTTTCTTCTGACTTTGAGCCACAGTTTTACAACCAAGGTTGTAAATATCCTCATTGGAATGAATCAATGATAGAGGAACTAGAGGCCATGCATAATAATGAAACATGGAAAGTTGTTCCATTACCTCCCGGAAAGAGAGCCATTGGATGCAGGTGGATATTCAAAACTAAATTCAATGCAGATGGATCTCTTGCTAGAAGAAAAGCAAGACTGGTTGCAAGAGGATACAGCCAACAACATAGGATAGACTATGTTGACACCTTCTCTCCAGTGGCCAAGCTTGTCACTGTTAAGCTTCTATTTTCCCTTACAGCCACGCACAACTGGCACCTTGCACAATTGGACAGCAACAACGCATTTTTGAATGGAGAGCTTGAAGAGGAAGTTTACATGAAATTACCTGAGGGTTACTTACCTCATGGGGAGCCACACAACACCAATCTGGTATGCCATATCCAAAAATCCATTTATGGACTTAAGCAGGATTTAAGACAATGGAACATGAAGTTCACATTAGTTATCACAAAATTTGGATTTGTGCAATCAAAATCTGATTACTCTCTCTTCACAAAGGGATCAGATATAAAGTTTGTAGCAATTCTGCTTTATGGTGATGACATATTAGTATCGGGTCCAGACAAGAAACTCATTGAACAAGTTAAGACTAGTCTCAGTTCTGTTTTCAAATTGAAGGATCTGCGAGAAGTCAAGTTCTTCCTTGGACTTGAAGTTGCTAGATCAAAATCGGGAATCAATGTATCACAGAGACAATACACCATTCAGCTTATAGAAGATTTTGATTTCTTGGATTGCAAGCCAGTTAAAACGCTTATGGAGGTCAATCATCTCCTCAGTTGAGAGGAAGGACATTTACTGGATGATCCAACTCCTTACAAAAGATTGATTGGAAGGCTTCTTTATTTGACCATCACAAGACTTGACATTAGCTTTACAGTTCATCACCTAAGCCAATTTCTGGCTTCACCACGACAGCCTCACGTTCAAGCAGCATACATGTTACTTAGATACTTAAAAGGACAACCTGGTCTTGGACCTTTCTACCCTTCCAGCTCAAGAAGTGTAGGTCTCAAGGCATACTTTGATGCTGACTGGGGTGCTTGTCTTGATACAAGACGATCTGTCACTGGGTTATGTGTATACTACATGGACTGCTTGATATCCTTGAAGGCTAAGAAATAGTCCACAGTGTCACGGTCATCAAGCGAGTCAGAATATAGAGCTCTTGCATCAACAACTACTGAACTCATGTTGATTCAACAATTGCTCTTGGATTTCCACATTAAATCTTCTTCACCGGTTATTTTCTGTGATAACCAAGCATCAATTCATATAGCTTCGAACCCGGCCTTTCATGAAAGAACAAAGCATATATAGATAAATTGTCGTTATGTGAGAGATTGTTTGACAAAGAAGAAAATCAAGCTTCTACCAATCAACACAAAGCTTCAACTCGCAGACGTACTCACTAAAGCATTGCCAGGAAATACTCTAACGTGATTATTGTCCAAGATGTCCCTGCTCAATGTATTCATGGGATCACCTTGAAGGGGAATATTAAAGCGCACGAGCTTTTCTGCACAACTATGTCGTTTATGGCATTGCCTCATGTCGTTTCCTGTTTTACGTTTTACTTGGTTTTGTCTGTCGGTTGTGACGAGAACAACATGTCGTCTTCTTTATTTCCCTTTTTGGTTATTTTACCGTTAATTCGGTTACGTTCGCTGAGTATATATATATATATATATAGATATATATATATATATATATACCCTCAGCTCTCTTGTAATCAATTCAATTCACTTTAATGAAATCATTCAGATGTATTTTTCAATTCCGATCTCTCTTTCTCTCGATTTCTCTTTCGTGTTCATCTTGAGAAAGTAATAATATATATTAATCAAGTGGGAACATCTTTTTGAACATGGTTTTTGAGCCACAACGGGCACTCAATGGACCAAACATCCTACGTTAACCCGGAAAGACGGGATTTGGCTAAACAATATGCCACTCCGTTACAAATTCTAGGGGTCCACCGATACTCACCGGTCAAAACACCCGTACTAGCAATCTTAACAATGCTTGCAATAATCGGCCCTTGAATAGCGTTGAGGTTTCCTCCGTTTGCGAGTTGGACCGCTTTTATACAATCCGTTTCCACCACCGAAATCGGCCATTCTTTGTCTTGGGTGAACCGGAGGCCGTGAAGAATGGCCTTGCACTGGGCGGTAAGAGCCAAGGCTACATGATCAAGGAGCAAAGCGGCAATCCCTATCACCGATCCATAATAGTCTCTCACTACTGCACCGACGGCCATGTGCCTAGTCCCTGTTGGAAATCACGTCTCGGATTCCGTGTTAATTATCACGAGTTATACCTCCGAACTGTCCGGGTAACATTTAAAAAAATATTTTAAAGCGAAAAACTTGTTATCCGTTCAACGGTCCGGATATCGGATAATAACCATATAACAGGATCTGATAAATAATATGTAATTTAATATTTATAAATCATTATTAATAATCTAGTCATTATAGGAAATAAATAGGAAGCACTAAATGGTTGCATTTGTTAACCCAATGCATAAGGCCGTACCTATAATGACGACTTCCGGCTGCGCGTTCTGAATCGGACAGGTCTCCGCCGGTGCTGAGGGAAACTCCCGTGATCTTCCGGAATCCTCGTACCGAAGCGTGGGCTTCGCCGGCAGGACTCCGTCGCAAAATTTAAACTGATGGTTCTTTTTTAAGCTTCCGGAGAACTAAGTCTCTTAAGCCGAACCAGAAAGAGATATCAGAGAGAAAATTCGCAGACCCTGAAGGAGAGGGAGAGTTCGAATTTTTCTCTGGGGATAGGTGTGTAAAATGTGTAGAATTAGCCTCCTATTTATAGGCTCAGACTGTAACCGAATTGGAGGAATTCCCTCCCTAATTTCGAATTTAATATGTTAAATATAATTAATTATCTCAATCCAATGGTCCAGATTTAATCATATCTAAATCCAATTGATATAATTAATTAGGGATTTAATTAAATAAGAAAGATTTGTATAAAATCAAAAATCGAATCTTATCTTCTTATCTTTATAAAATTCGAATTATCGATATATATATATATATTAAAATTCGAATTATCATTATCTAGATCCAACGGTTGAGAAAAATCTTTAAACCGATCTAACGGATCAAATTAGTTCAGGATAATATCAAATATAAAAAGATTTAATAGAAACAAATTCGAATTTATCCTAAAACCATAATTCGAAAATTAATATAAATATATATAATTAATTCATTTCTAATCCGACGGTAAAGATTAAATCTTAGACCGATCTACGGATATAATTAATTAATCAATTTCGAATATCAAAACTTGGTCACCAAGTTATCAATTTCGAATTCATCAATATCCTAATCCAAACGGTTGATATTGAATCATAACCGATCCAATGGATTAAATTGATTTTAGGGTTTTTCTCAAATACCAAAACTTTTGGTACTTTTGCCACAATTATGGAAAGACCAAAGTCTATCCATTCGAATGTGAATGGATCAACATTCCAAGGCCCAATTCGATTTCTACACATTATTATATATAAGAATATATTATTTACATATTAATATAAATCTATTAATTATTGATTAATTATTAATAATATATTAATAATAAATATTCGAATAATTAAATTATATTAATATTCTCTGATCTCAATATCACACATTTAAATGTCATGGTGACACACCATCATTTAAATTCGTGACATGTGATTTAATTTCATAGTTTACCGAAACGATCACAAACTTAGAAATTCTCTACATCACAAACCGTATGTCGAAACAACTCGGTTCCAAAAGGAAAGTTTCTTAGAATTTAATTTCAAACAACTTTCATGTTGATATAAAATCCAAATTCTACTATCTTTTGTCAGTTAATTTCGGTTACCAAGATATGGTACTTTTGCCACGCTACTGATAAAACTATCTGATGTCTGTCACAGACTTTAGTTTTATGAGTCTTGCCAAATGATCTTAAAAAAATTTCAAATGTTTTTATCACGTACGTATCATCCGTTACGGAGCTATCCTGGGGACCATGGACCCGTATCACTTAAGCTCCAACGAACTGCTAGGGTGTTCGTCAAACCTCGGTGTTATTCCACTATAAACCCGAGGCTGCACTCTTTAGTGATACAATATATATTATTCCCTTTATTACAGCAGGGTGTCCATTGATACAATCAAATTCGGGTTATTGATCTTTCACTTGATGATCCACACACGAGCAGGCGGTTTCTACCGTTATGCCCCTCATTGCATTTTCATCCTTGACTCAGTCAGTAATATTATGAGTAACCCACTTATGGTTTCGATTCATAAGTTGCGCACGGGTACCTCTCACTTCTCACCACCGACAATCAAGGGAATCATCATGACTCTGAAGAGAGCTGTGTGATACTCATGTCTATGACCAAGCTACCCTTACTGCTGACTATCATGTTCCCAAAATAATAGTGTTGGGAACAACGGTAATATATTGTGTTCTTTAACAGTTAAATCAAAGAACAATCAAGCCAGCAGCTCGGACTCAAGATCACTCAGAACTTAGATCGAATATCCAATTGATCATCTACTAGTGACTCAACTCCAAGTTATCAGTGACGGTCTTATATGATAACTTCCGGAGTTTAAGTCAGGTCCAGTCCAGCATGAAGACACTTCATACTTAATGCACTTCTAGTGAGTGTGACACACACAAAATCCATAATAGGATTGTCACTTAGTTACATTAATGACCTTATACGATTAATGGGCTCCCACCCAGTTAATCAGGTCACGGACATTTTAAGTTCATTTATTATGATTATTAATTCTTCCTCACATTGACTCTGTTGTGATAATAATTCATAATTGCATCCTTTATGAACTAAGGATCAAACATTCTATTTTACTCTACCAGAAACTATAATAAGATTATCATAATAAGCATCATCTTTATTCAACGACTTGTCATAATCTTTTACAAATGGATAAAAATATCTTGTTTAAGGACACACATGTCCAACAGTCCCCACTTCCCATGCCGCGGCAACATTAAGCTTAAGCCCGCCATTCTCCGCCCCCCTCCACTTTTCTTGTCGGGCGTTCTTGGAAACCATACTCACTTCCAAGTTACGGTTACACTTTTTGTAGCTCTCGAGCCAACTAGCCACTTGCTCGACCCAAACTTCCGGAGCTTTGTTGTGATTTTCAAATAACTGCTTTGTCTATCATATGTAGATTGATAGCTCAAATAACTACTTTTTTATGTTGTCACTGCTACTACTGGCTACCGAGCGCTCTTTTTCAATAAGTATAGTTGAATTGAAATAATTAGAATATTGATTTAATCATAAAGAATTTTTCTGATATGGAATCAAGACATTGTATGTTTGGATATAACTGTATGTTTTCAGACATTTTAAAATTTTTATAGTAGTCGTGTCTTAGTCTTATTACCTACTGACATAACTATTTGACTTCCGTTACACCCGGACCATGGTGTCGTAAATCGTTGGCATTATGTTCTTCATCATTTAGGGTAAAAAAGAGTTCTTCTAGATCTGGTTAAGATACATCATTCAATAAAAAATATGAAGACGATCACTTCTTGTGCCTCTCTCTTAATCTTTCGGGTGAAGAGGATCACCACTTAATTAACTAGACAACTTAATGTATGTATATATAAGAGATACTACGACATAATCGACTTCCTGTTTGCAATTTTTTTGTGGTATATTTTCGATTTTTTTCCGTTGACATCCAGACCTAATATTCTAGTTTCTATGTAGCTTTGAGTTTCCTTTACTAAATGAACATCAAACGTTATGTTTTAGTTAAGTATATGGAAGACCAATTCTATAAAGTTCCACTGATTATTAGTTTCTATATTAATATTCTTAATTTATTAGAAAAACTAACATGAATTTCCCAATAACGCAAGTACACATCGCCGACACTACGGTGTACTTCGTTGACACTGTCGAGAACGCCAAATGCATTGTCGATATTGCCAACTAGGTCATAGAAGCATAATGTTTACTATTCATCCAGTTATTGAGACTCAAAGTTAGACAAAAAAAAAAACATATTAGGTTTTTATGCCGCAACGTTTCTTGTTCATTTACAAACAAACAAAAATTAATCTTCAAGTGATAGATGATATATGTGTCGATGCCACATGGCTGTGAACTTGATATCACGTGATGTTGACTAAAATCTGTCAAAAAAATTGATTTTTTCAATCAAGTACAGATAATATTACTGTCAATTGTTTTTACTTTAATTATATGTCACTTCCATTATGCAAAGTTTGATACATATGTCGTTAATATCTTGATCATTGGATTGAAAATTAAATATTAAATATTTGTATATACAATTTTTGAATATTAGGGATAAAATTCAAAGTTTACTTGGTCAGTATTTGATTTATTTGTTGATTAATTTTATCCATTTTATTAGTCAAGATTTAATTTGGCATGTTGGATTGAAAACTAAATCTGTTGGTTCCCAATTCACGGATCTGCAAAGGACACGATCACCACCAAAGAAAATCGAACAGGAATTGAAGAACACAAACTTTTGGTAGAGGAAATTCTCAATTGATAATCGAAGGCAAAAAAATACAAAGAAAACTCTAATGGACTCAGCACTTTACAAAGTGTACAATGCTAGGTTTATATAACCTCACATAAGCGAAACCCTAGCTAACCAAATCGCACAAAATCAGGAAACTACCCTAAACAATCTTATCAAATCTTTGACTTGATCTTTGCTTGCTCCTCAAGCTACGCCGGTTGTTGCTGACTTTCTCTTTCCTGCTCGGACAGCTTCTCTGTCCCTGAGCTGGTCTGCTCGTCTGCCCTTGATCGAGCTTGCCTTCTATTCGGACCTTCTGCTCGTGTCCACCCGAGCTGGGCTGAACTCTTGTTCGTCCTCGGTTCTGGTCGGTACACGGGCTGACTTCCTCTGTGTGACGGACTAAGTCAAGCTTAAGCTCACAAAATCAATATAAATAAATTAAAAATTAGGGAGAGAAAGATGGTTGAGGGAATTCTCAAAAGTTGTTTTCCCAAGAGAAAAATTCGACCTCTCCTTCTCTCCTCAAGGTCTACGAATTTTCTCCCATGATCTTCGTGTCTTTGTTCGGCTTAGTGAGACAATATCTCCGAAAGCATAAAAATAACCACCAGTAATAATTTTAGGTGTCGAGCTTCTGTCAACGTAGCCCACGCTTTTCTACGAAGAGTCCAGAACTTTATCCCAGGAATATCACATTTGCTTTCCTGTGAATAGCGCGGCTGGAATCGCCAAACGAGAGGTACAACCTTATGCATTGGGTTAATAAATGCAAACATTTATTGCTTTCTTATAATTACTTTCGTGATTTTTTGAAAATATTATTTGTGATGATAAATTAAATTTGTATCACTTATCCGGTCATTATTAGGAATTACCCGGATCTTGGTTTAAGTTACGGAGTAAATATTTTTTCGCTTTAAAATATTTTGAAATGTTACTCCGGTGGACCAAGGCACAAATCCGTGATAATTTCAATAGAGACGTTAATAAAATCCCAACAGAAAAGTCTTTGGTAATTTTAGCCTCAACAAAAATTCGTACACTTACATTCACATTGACAAAAACATTAAGTACTTTATCCAGCATTAACTCTTCGCTAAAATATTGATTTATAAGTTTTTTTTGTATGTTTTTGTTATAAAGTTATGAATGTTGTAGTATGCAAATATAATTGCATCCTTTATTATCATTGGCGATGTAAAAATATCAGACAACCGTTACATAAAGTATATGTTTAAATATGATGCCCAATTTTTTTTAGGTTCTATAGTTTCTTTGTGTCTAGTGCAGTTCAATTTAAAGATTTACTAATATTTAGAAATTGTTTTGCCTATTCTTTCGGAATTGCAAAGATGCTTTACAAGTGGTTATCCTAAGATATTCAAAGTTAATTAACACGCTAGATTCAGAAGTTCCTTTAAACAATGAAAGTCTAGATAGAGATATACCAAGTCTTATAAAAAAAAAATGAAAAGCTCCCGCCATCATGATATATAATATTGTTCAAGTTGAAGATCGACATATATATTTTTTATCATTATAAAATTGTGATGATGCTTTCTTTTTATGTTTCATTATAATTATATTTTAGTAGCTAACTTAAACTTATATCACAAAAAAGGGTGTTTTTCTAGATCTCTTGAATTAAATATATCAACATCATATTATCCCAATCATTGACTTTGATTAATGAATCGAAAAAAAAAATATATCTGTTAAGGTCGGATTTGGTCAAATCCATCCTCAACACAACTCGTGTCGTTTTGTCCCATAAACGACGTAAGAGGAGGGCGAGGAGGTTCGTTGACCGATGGTCAACCAAGGAACATCCTCGAGGAGGTTTAACCAGCAACGAAGTCTGACTAGGGTAAAGGCGAGCCGCGACGAAGTGTCCCATCACTCACTCGACGAGAGGCATCGACGACGAAGCGTGCAGAGTTGAATGACCACTGACGAGATGTGCATTTAATGATGCCCACCTACTCACTCGACGAGAGGCAACGACGACGAAGCGCGCAGAGCCGAATGATGGCTGACGAGATGTGCATTTAATGAAGCCCACCTACCCACTCTGAGGGCCTGCTCTAAGAATGACGTAAAGCATGGGTTAACCACGCTTCCCTCATGGGTTAATCACTCTGAGAAAAACTAGTTATTAGATGTGAGAAAAGGGCGGGAAAGATGTGAGAAGGCATAATGTAAGCTCTATAAAAGGCTAGTTAAGCCTCGTTTGTAAGGGTTCGCAAAAAAAGGGAGAAACCAGTGAGAAAATAGAGAAAGTTCTTAAGAGAAAGGCTTAAGAAATAGAGATAAATCATTGTGCTTGATCCTTCAACTGTCCAGCTATTCAACGAAAGGAAACCGAGCTCTTGTCAGAAATATAATAAAATCAAAGATATTCACTGATCATTGTTGTTAACTTGTTCTTTATGATTATTTTTGTGACTGGAAGAGGGAAGTGAAAACCGCCCTCTACAATATCTTGTGAGATCCCGTATTTTAGAGCCCTTAAATAGAATAAATAAGTACTTATTTTATTTTATTTTTCAATTAACTTAGGATTTTAATATAATATAATAGGAAATATCTTTGATATTTTAATAGAAAAATAATATTTTTATGCTATTTAATTCGCTACTAAAATTATTATTAATTAGGTTTATTTAAACTCAATTAGGTTAGGCGTTTCACATATTCTCTTATTCTTTTCCTAACAGTAAAAGAGAGAAAAATATTTGATTTTTTCATCTCCTTAGCCAGGAAAACGTTTTTTTTTTCATCATCATAGAGGTATGGTCTCGTTTATTATCTTAAGTCTTTTTATTTTCTTAATTAAATGTTAATTAATTTTCTCAAATTTTTATCTCCTAAATTACAAAGCGGTTTTGCATTAAATTTTAACCACTGCTTCGAATTAGTTCATAGAAGTTACAATTTATTTTCAGATTTTTTGGAGCTATAAATCGCCCAAATTTGATTTTTTTTATTTTTTTTTATTTTTACTTTTTAGGGAGAAACCAAAAAATTCAGCAAAGATATTGTTTTTAATTTTTAAGAATTCATAGAGTTCGAATTAGGATTTTTATCTAGAGATAGGTTTTGTAGATAAGTCAGTTTTTTAGGATGTTTTGTGTTTTATGAAATTTGAAAAGATGTTGGGATCTAGCTCGAAACTACGTTTTATTATTTTTGCCGAATTACAAAGTTAAGATATCATATAGTTGCAAAACGTTTGCTGAAAATAATCAAAACACGTAAGTTGTTCGTTTACGAAAAAATAATAGCAGTTTGTTAAGAACACTTTTTTCAGTTCCTTACCGATTTTAAAATATTGAGAAAATACATAAAACTCCCTTTTTATACATATAACCATAAATTTGGTTTAGTCGTTAAGCCAAGTCTTAGGATCTTTATTAGTGACCAAGTTCTAATATAAAGTTGGGTATCTATTATCTAGGAACGTCGCTCGTAGAGTTGCCTTTGTCAGAGTCGCGAGTAAGACTTTCGTAGCGATTCAGGTGAGTTCAACATCATTGCAGTACGAATTAGTTTGAAAATAAAAGTACTTTGAACATATTTGTTGTGTGTATTGTTTGAATACATTGGACGTGTGAAAATGTTTGATTGTTACGCATTACTTCATGAATGACTACGTTAGAAATGTTATGAGGATTCAACAACGTTGAAACGTCGTGAAAGATTAATTGTTATGTGACGATCAAAGTGATTGTCAAGATATAAGAAATTACATTAAATGATGAATGATGAAATATTATGAAAATGATTATTTTGGCTATGAATGAATCTTTTTGTCATTGATGCATGTTAACAATATAAACAAGAAGAACATAGGAAGTAAGTGTCGTGCACCCCTCTATCGCGCGATTCGTGTGGGAGGCTTATGCTGTTATGAAAAGATCCCCAAAAAACAAAAAAAAGAAAGGGACGATGTTGAGATTTTTGCCCGAGTTGAAAGGAACGAGGAAGGGATATTAATCTGATGGTATCATGAACCGTCTAAGTTATTGACCTTAGGCTTCAGGACATGTGCACCCCCGTCGATCTATTGAGTCTCGCGTGAATGAAGTGGTACATACACAATGGTGATCACCTAGGACAAGATTAGTAATAGATTCTTAAAACGTAAAATGAAGCATAATTACTCATGTGCTTGCTATGTTTCCTTCTATATTTTTTTGTGAGAAAATAGTTGTATCTCACTGAGCTTTTAGCACAAAAGATTTTTCGTTTGTACTTTAGGTAAGAAACCTATGCTATAATTTCATAGTGGATTGGACGGTGACGGTGGAGGATGTGTGGGGGAGTGGGTGAATGGGTAATCACTATGAAGACGTTTTCCTCATATTTCATTTTGTATATGTTTTCGGTTTTGAAAAAGGAATTCCTGATAAATATTTTTACTACTATTTATGTACTTATTTTCATTTATATAAAAAAATGGCCTAGTATTTTCAAAGAGTCTTAAAGTAGTTAGAAAGTGACGGCTTCGAAAAAATCGGGTCTGTGGCTATATAACACACTATCCAATAGAAAAATATGACGAAGACTTATTGTGGATCTCTCTTGTTCTTCACGATTAAGAGGATCACCGATTAATTAACTAGACTAGATGTATATACATAAGAGATATTCCGGCATAAAAACCTCATATTTACATTTTGTTTAAGGCATATTTTCAATGTTTGTTTGTTGATTTAAAGACTTAATTAATAATCTATTATGTTTGAGTCTCTTATGAACAGTAAACAGTAAGTTTCTGTTAAGTATATGGCACATGTCAACTTCATAAAGTTTCACTGTTCATTAGTGTTATATAAATATATATATATTAAAAAACTTTCATGAATCTACCAATGGCGCGGGTATACGTTGTGGACACCGTCAATAACGCCAAGTGCGTCTCTAACATCACTGAGTACGTCACGGACACGCTAAGAATGTCGAGTGCATCGTTGATACCGCCAACTACGTCGCAATAACCTTTCAATTAATGACGTTAACTTAAAATTGAAATCGGATATTAACGATGTTGGGAACGATGTCACGACGAGTATATCAACACATATTAAAATCGCCCAGATTACCAAACACGCACATAAAGTGAAAGACAAGTGAACACGCGATATTTGGTAACGCAGTTCGCGAACCCCTCGTGGGAACTTACTCTGCGGGGCACTGACCCAGATACTTTATTCCACTGAAAAACATTCAAAAATGTTACACGGTTATACAGGATACTTATATGAGTTTCACAAGGGAATAGACAACTCCCCGTCAAGACCAGGCGCAACTGGTGATCCAACTCCAGGGAAAAAGCGAGCACTCTTCTATTGGAAACGGCTTTGGATGCTTCAACCGTCGAACAGCCGGTCGTCATTCCTCGAATGAGATCGTAAGACCCTCCAGCTTCCTTTGAGCAGATTTTTACATTTTCACGTACTAGTTGATAACCACAACCAGAAAAGGTTAAATAGCCGGTCAAGATGGCTTCCAAATAAGGCAATAAGGGCTCCACGATCTTGGGTGATTGAAGGGATGATTGACAATCTTCAATCACAACTATTCAAGGGGCAGATGCTGCAAACCACTCATTGATTATGCAGATACATGATGAAGATCGTGGTGATGACTCTGAAGATCTTGGATATTAACTCTGGTGAAGATTCTGGTCATTAACTCCGCTGTTGCTTTGACAATTGTTCCGACAACTCCTGTGACAGCCTTATCCAGTCCGAATCTGGCAATCAAATCTCCAGCAATAAATGACTTCCATGAATGACGAAAATCAACCAACAGCTATGATATCTCGTCCAGCTGTGTCTCTTGATTTGCTCTGATTGTCTTGATCTTCTTGATGATTGAGCCACATCTTTTGCACCCGCCATATATGGAAAGTCTTCCAAACCACCTGTGTTACACATAATGACAAAACCGAACACAAAATGCGGAATACAATGCAGTGTTCTAACAAAAATTATACGAAATATAGAGTGCGACGGATTAAGAAGGAGAACTTCTGAGTTTGCAAGCGACTTTTTTTTATCTATTAATCATTAACTTATTATGAATTACAACCCAATATATTTGAACACTTGTATGACCGTATCATTTACCATTTATTAACTTTCTAATTCATGTAATATAATAAGATATTGTACATATAGAAGCCATATGTCTTAACGTAATGTTTAAGCATAATTGCTGGTGCCACGGACTGAATCCAATTTCTTCTTTAGAAAGTCTATATATCATGTTAAAAACAAACAAAAAGTACATTATAAAGGTCAACCATGAATTATTATTTTTTCTTTTGATTAAGTTTTAAATTTGTTTTCTGTGTATTTTAGTCCGTATTAAATTGGGTTTCCAACTTTCAACCCTTTTCTTTACTCCAACGAACTTTAAAGTTTTGATAGATATTTCTAATCTATGGTTAGTAAGAAAAGAAAATTCAGAAATTTACAAGTTGATCATATGTAGATTTTTTTTTTTTTAGGGAAATCCGATATATATTAATCAAGTGGGAACATCCTTTTGAGCATGGTTTTTGAGCCGCAACGGGCACTCAATGGACCAAACATCCGACGTTAACCCGGAAAGACGGGATTTGGCTAAACAATTTGCCACTCCGTTACAAATTCTAGGGGTCCACCGATACTCACCGGTCAAGACACCCGTACTAGCAATCTTAGTAATGCTTGCAATAATCAGCCCTTGAATAGCGTTGAGGTTTCCTCCGTTCGCGAGTTGGACCGCTTGCTACAATCCGTTTCCACCACCGAAATCGGCCATCCTTTGTCTTGGGCGAACCGGAGGCCGTGAAGAATGGCCTTGCACTCGGCGGTAAGAGCCGAGTATACATGATCAGGGAGCGAAGCGGCAACCCCGACCACCGATCCATAATAGTCTCTCACAATGTAACGACCCCCTTTCCTCGGGTCCGTTACTTCTTCGATTAAACTTGTCAAAGTCCCGGTTTACAAAAAATATTTTAACGAGAAAATATTTAAAAATAATTGTAAAGTTATATAATAAGTACTCGGGACTATAATTAATTATAAAACGAAAATAAAAGATTTTGGAGCTCCTTATTTTGAAAACAAATAAGAAAAATGTACCACAAGATCGATTCTACCACCGTATGCACCCGTATATGCCGCGACGCAGATCCCGCTCCATCTGCAACTCATCGATTCTTTCCTGATTCTACAACACAACTATACGAGTGAGCTAACGCTCAGTACGTAAAAGCTTTTTATTACTCACAAAAATAATTATGAAACCATAATTCACATAATGCAATGCCATGCTATATCGTTTTATAGCTTTTTATATATAAACATAGTTTTGGGCCCTGCGTACGTACCAGCGCGCAACAACACCTACGGGGGACTGGGGGCGCGACCCTAACCAAGTCAGCCCGCGGCAAACATCTCACGACGTATCATTTGAGACTACGCGACTCGATACAGTCAGAGGCTTCATACACATTGTAATCATAGACTACGCGACCCGATATATAATGGTTGGTACGACGCAATTTATTACTAAAACTGTCATATATATTTAATATCACTATAGATTATATGTATGACTAAATGCTCATGTTTTTTTTAATATGCTCATACTTCATATTCATGCTTTCTCAATATGCTCATACTGCATATTTCAACACATATCATTAAACAATGCCATAAAACAGACATAAATTATTCAAACATATATTTCACACGAAGCACAATCACACAAACCAGAATATTATTGGTGTGTTGTAGTGAGTACTTTTACGTACATTTCACCATATGAACTCTTAATAATACGATTCCATACTTCCTTCAAATATAAATAACCTGATATAATGTATATAAACTCACATATAAGCTTTCCGACTAATTAAAAGTCCACAATATATCCAAGAATAACACTGTAAAATTATTATCACAGAGTATATATACTCCTTTTATTTTTGTAAATCTACGTAATTAGCTAGTTTATAGTCTATATATATATATATATACATATATGATATTAGACATATATAAGTATGTAACGAACCATTTAAAGCGACATGGTAATCTTGTACAACCTTAAAAGAAACACTACGTATCACATGCTTTTATATGCTTACTACCATAGTCTGTAGCTACTATAATTAATTAATTAACTACAATATATATATATATATATGCATATACTTAAGATTGTAATTATAACCCAAACATTTTCAATCAAAACTATGGATACATCACACTATTTAATTATCACGTTAATATAATTCAATATCTATATGGCAAATTAATTCAAAGAATTTAAGCTTGCTGTTTTACCTCAACTCGGGCACTGATGTCGATCGCCAAACAATTGGGATATGATTAAGGGACTTTCAATTTTTACCTTTGTTTTTCTGGTGAAGCTTTTAGGGAGAAAATGGGAATAATGGCTTTGAAGAAAATGAGTCGGTTCTATGCATACACACATAGCAAAGTGATGATAATACACACGCATAACAAGGTAATGACAAAGCTTATATTATATATATATATATAAAAAAAAATATATATATATATATAATAGTCGGTTACAAAGGGTCATAGAAAGGATAAGTTTGATATATTACATAATTTAGTAATTAAGTTATGCATATTTACAGGCAAAGTACTAAAATTAATATGTACACAAATAATCAAGTAATGATGAGCTTGAATGTGTATATATATAATATATATATGCCGGTTAACATAGTATAGGAGATAATGATAATAGTTATATAACTTAGTACCAAAGTTATAGGTATTTGACATAAAATATAAAAGTTCATATTAATATTTTAGCCTTCACATATAAATTACTAGGAGAGCCTTCAGATTATTACTAATCACAACACACTCTCAAAATTAAGAGTACATTTTTATCTCATTATCGTCAAAATTCAAAACGATAATATAGATAAACTTTCCGGATACTACACACCACCGCACCGACAGCCGTGCGCCTAGTCCCCGCTTCCCATGCCGCGGCAACATTAAGCTTTAGCCCGCCATTCTCTGCCCCCCTTTACTTTTCTTGTCGGGCGTTGTTGGAAACTATACTCACTTCCGTGTTAAAGTTACACTTTTTGTAGCTCTCGAGCCAACTAGCCACTTGCTCGACCCAAGCTTCCGGAGCTTTGTTGTGATTTTCAAATAACTACTTTTTTACGTTGTCACTGCTACTACTGGCTACCGAGCGCTCTTTTTCAATAAGTATAGGTTAAATAATTAGAATATTGATTTAATCATAAAGCATTTTTCTGATATGGAATCAAGACATTGTATGTTTTGATATAGCTGTATGTTTTCAGATATTATAATTTTTTTATAGTAGTCGTGTCTTAGTCTTATTACCTACTGACATAATTATCTGATTCCCGTTACACCCGGACCGTGGTGCCGTAAATAGTTGGCATTATGTTATTTATCATTTAGGGTAAAAAAAGAGTTCTTCTAGATCTGGTTAAGATACACCATTCAATAAAAAATAGAAGACGATCACTTCTTGTGCCTCGCTCTTAATAATTCGGGTGAAGAGGATCACCACTTAATTAACTAGACTAACTTAATACTACGACATAATAGACTTCCTGTTTGCAAATTTTTTGTGGTATATTTTCAAATAAAAAAATCCGTTGACATCCAGACCTAATATTCTAGCTTCTATATAGCTTTGAGTTTCCTTTACTAAATGAACATCAAACGTTAAGTTTTAGTTAAGTACGAGGTATATAACCCGCGCGTTGCTGCGGTTCAAATTTATTATTTATTTAATTTTTGTAGTAAGAAAAAATTGATAGTTTTATATTTTTTTAAGTATATAACTTTTAAATATATATATATATATATATATATATATATATATATATATTTTGTGAATTAGTCAATCTTTTTTAGGGTAAATTACATTATAAAGAAATTTATACGTGAAATGTTTGTTTTCTAGTATCTATCTTTATTTGTAAACTTGCATTAATTAATAAGAATACTAAATTGTGCACAACTCCATGCACATATTAAAATTTTCTTCCAAATAAAAAAATGTTTTAATATTTAAAATGATTAAAGTAAAAAATTAGAGTTTCAAGGACAAACTTAATAATAATGTTAAATTTAAAAACATTAGAAGTAAATATTAAGAAAATTATGTGAACAATTGTGACGTGCTCTAATGTAGTCACACGTTTGAAGAAGGAGGTTGGTGAAATAGTTAAGAGATTCGAGTGTGTTTGTGAGATGTCGTTTTTGGTTTAGAGAGAAGATTATATTAATTGTTTTGTTGATTTCTTGCATTCTAAAAATTTGAGCTTTTTACTAAAAGTATATATGAATATATATATATATATATATAATTAGATCATGAAAGAATCGTAAAATGAAAGTCAAAGAAAAATGAAGTAAAACAATATTTCTGAAAAAATAAATAAAGTAAAACAACTAAAAATAAAAGACATGTTACAGTCAACAATTGTCATTTATTTAGTTGGCAAAATAAAAATATACTCTCCACATTAGTATAGGATAACCCAAAAAAAGTGCCACGTTTTAAGTAACTAAGCAAAGCACTTGTAATTTTGTAAACGGAGAAAATAGTTATTGTCGTATCAACAGTATATTTGATCATAAAGAAATGCACAATATGAATTATTGCCCAAATTTTCTTTTACCACTTCATGTGCCTACTTTACAGATATCCAACATGAAGGAATTTGTCATCATCAAGAAATTTTCCTTCAAAGGCACATGATCAAAATAAATTCAATTTTTTAAACATGATCAACCTCCTCTTCTTGTCAATATAATATTCGTCTCCCAATAAAACCATACCCAACTTCAACAATCTCCTTATCCCTGTTACATGCACGAAGTTTCGAACTTTTTCACCAATTCAAAACCACATATTCCACCGAGCGAGACCAAAAAGCCATCATCCGCTTGAAAATCACATACAAATAAGGACTTGTGCTTCTACTGAGTACTCGCAGCAGTAAATAATTCACTCTCAACGATTGTTCTCTCTCGTCTCCCCTCTACAACTTTTCCAAAACCAGACTTCAATTCTCTTTCGCTTTGCCATCCATGGTAACTCATAACAAAGTGGCATTGACATGGAAAGCTAAACACTAAAACCATTCCAAACCAGAAACTAAAACCATTGCCTTCTCCTTTGTTGCCTTTTTAACTTCCTTCATAATTAAAAGAAGCTGGATAACAAACTCATAATAGAAAGAATCCAATATCCATATTAGAAAGAAAAGAAATTACCAAACACAGATTAAGCGCCCGACAACCTCCGTCTCTCCCTCGATACAGCCCAACTCTTGAAACGTCGTCGCTACGAAGGATTCGAAAACGGGGCAGGATCTAGTGGCGATTGCTAGCGAGGAGTCACGGCAGAGGACAGTGAAGCAGACGGCGACGGAGAAGGAGGCAGCGAAGCCGGCTTGGACGGAAACGGAAATAGAGTCGGTGAGAACGTCTCTGCCGGAGGAGGATCTAGAATCGAAGGGGATGATGAGTCGTTTTTAGCTTTTGAGTAATTGTGATGGATATGTATGTTCTGATTATTATTTTTTGCGTTTGAAATTTGGGTATTTTATTATGGTTTTTAGCTTTTTATTTACATAGAGAGCGTATAAAAATAAATAAATTATTAAATTATGAAAGAATCGAGCAATAGAAAATCATGAGAAAAACAAAGTAAAACAAATAAAAATAAAAGCCATGTCACAACATGCAGAGCAATACTTGTCATTTACTTGGTTGGCAAAATAAAGAATAATTATATCTGGAAGAGAAATGAATGAGAGAGGAACGTATGTCACAAATTTATTGGTTAATGGTTATCTTTTTACTGTAGATTCTACAGTAAATTTGCCTCTCTCTTTTAGTTATATAGGATAATACGGAAGACCAATTCTATAAGGTTACACTGATTATCAGTTTCTATATTAATATTCTTAATTTATTTGAAAAACTAACATGAATTTCCCAATAACCCAAGTATATATACATCGCCGAAACCACATAGTACGTCATTGACACCGTTGAGAATGCCAATGTATTGCCGATATTGCCAATTAGGTCACAAAAACATAATGTTCACTGTTCATTTAGTCATGGAGTCTCGAAGTTAGACGAAAAAAATTAAGATATTAGGGTTTTATGCCGGCAATGTTTACTGTTCATTGACAAACAAACAAAATAATTAATTGTCACGTGACAGGTGAATTTCCACACGATTTTCAATAACTAATTCAGAAAAGAAAATATGACGAAGACTTATTGTGGATCTCTCTTGTTCTTCACGATTAAGAGGATCACCGATTAATTAACTAGACTAGATGTATATACATAAGAGATATTCCGGCATAAAAACCTCATATTTACATTTTGTTTAAGGCATATTTTCTATGTTTGTTTGTTGATGTAAAGACTTAATTAATAATCTAATATGTTTGAGTCTCTTATGAACAGTAAACAGTAAGTTTCTGTTAAGTATATGGCAAATGTCAACTTCATAAAGTTTCACTGTTCATTAGTGTTATATAAATATATATATTAAAAAACTTTCATGATTCTACCAATGGCGCGGGTATACGTTGCGGACACCGTCAATAACGCCAAGTGCATTTCTAACATCACTGAGTACGTCACGGACACGCTAAGAATGTCGAGTGCATCGTTGATACCGCCAACTACGTCGCAAAAACCTTTCAATTAATGACGCTAACTTAAAATTGAAATCGGATATTAACGATGTTGGGAACGATGTCACGACGAGTATATCAACACATATTAAAATCGCCCAGATTACCAAACACGCGCATAAAGTGAAAGACAAGTGAACACGCGATATTTGGTAACGCAGTTCGCGAACCCCTCATGGGAACTTACTCTGCGGGGCACTGACCCAGATACTTTATTCCACTGAAAAACATTCAAAAATGTTACACGGTTATACAGGATACTTATATGAGTTTCACAAGGGAATAGACAACTCCCCGTCAAGACCAGGCGCAACTGGTGATCCAACTCCAGGGAAAAAGCGAGCACTCTTCTATTGGAAACGGCCTTGGATCCTTCAACCGTCGAACAGACGGTCGTCATTCCTCGAATGAGATCGTAAGACCCTCCAGCTTCCTTTGAGCAGATTTTTACATTTTCACGTACTAGTTGATAACCACAACCAGAAAAGGTTAAATAGCCGGTCAAGATGGCTTCCAAATAAGGCAATAAGGGCTCCACGATCTTGGGTGATTGAAGGGATGATTGACAATCTTCAATCACAACTATTCAAGGGGCAGATGCTGCAAACCACTCATTGATTATGCAGATACATGATGAAGATCGTGGTGATGACTCTGAAGATCTTGGACATTAACTCTAGTGAAGATTCTGGTCATTAACTCCGCTGTTGCTTTGACAATTGTTCCGACAACTCCTGTGACAGCCTTATCCAGTCCGAATCTGGCAATCAAATCTCCAGCAATAAATGACTTCCATGAATGACGAAAATCAACCAACAGCTATGATATCTCGTCCAGCTGTGTCTCTTGATTTGCTCTGATTGTCTTGATCTTCTTGATGATTGAGCCACATCTTTTGCACCCGCCATATATGGAAAGTCTTCCAAACCACCTGTGTTACACATAATGACAAAACCGAACACAAAATGCGGAATACAATGCAGTGTTCTAACAAAAATTATACGAAATATAGAGTGCGACGGATTAAGAAGGAGAACTTCTGAGTTTGCAAGCGACTTTTTTTTATCTATTAATCATTAACTTATTATGAATTACAACCCAATATATTTGAACACTTGTATGACCGTATCATTTACCATTTATTAACTTTCTAATTCATGTAATATAATAAGATATTGTACATATAGAAGCCATATGTCTTAACGTAATGTTTAAGCATAATTGCTGGTGCCACGGACTGAATCCAATTTCTTCTTTAGAAAGTCTATATATCATGTTAAAAACAAACAAAAAGTACATTATAAAGGTCAACCATGAATTATTATTTTTTCTTTTGATTAAGTTTTAAATTTGTTTTCTGTGTATTTTAGTCCGTATTAAATTGGGTTTCCAACTTTCAACCCTTTTCTTTACTCCAACGAACTTTAAAGTTTTGATAGATATTTCTAATCTATGGTTAGTAAGAAAAGAAAATTCAGAAATTTACAAGTTGATCATATGTAGATTTTTTTTTTTTTTTAAGGGAAATCCGATATATATTAATCAAGTGGGAACATCCTTTTGAGCATGGTTTTTGAGCCGCAACGGGCACTCATTGGACCAAACATCCGACGTTAACCCGGAAAGACGGGATTTGGCTAAACAATTTGCCACTCCGTTACAAATTCTAGGGGTCCACCGATACTCACCGGTCAAGACACCCGTACTAGCAATCTTAGTAATGCTTGCAATAATCAGCCCTTGAATAGCGTTGAGGTTTCCTCCGTTCGCGAGTTGGACCGCTTGCTACAATCCGTTTCCACCACCGAAATCGGCCATCCTTTGTCTTGGGCGAACCGGAGGCCGTGAAGAATGGCCTTGCACTCGGCGGTAAGAGCCGAGTATACATGATCAGGGAGCGAAGCGGCAACCCCGACCACCGATCCATAATAGTCTCTCACCATGTAACGACCCCCTTTCCTCGGGTCCGTTACTTCTTCGATTAAACTTGTCAAAGTCCCGGTTTACAAAAAATATTTTAACGAGAAAATATTTAAAAATAATTGTAAAGTTATATAATAAGTACTCGGGACTATAATTAATTATAAAACGAAAATAAAAGATTTTGGAGCTCCTTATTTTGAAAACAAATAAGAAAAATGTACCACAAGATCGATTCTACCACCGTATGCACCCGTATATGCCGCGACGCAGATCCCGCTCCATCTGCAACTCATCGATTCTTTCCTGATTCTACAACACAACTATACGAGTGAGCTAACGCTCAGTACGTAAAAGCTTTTTATTACTCACAAAAATAATTATGAAACCATAATTCACATAATGCAATGCCATGCTATATCGTTTTATAGCTTTTTATATATAAACATAGTTTTGGGCCCTGCGTACGTACCAGCGCGCAACAACACCTACGGGGGACTGGGGGCGCGACCCTAACCAAGTCAGCCCGCGGCAAACATCTCACGACGTATCATTTGAGACTACGCGACTCGATACAGTCGGAGGCTTCATACACATTGTAATCATAGACTACGCGACCCGATATATAATGGTTGGTACGACGCAATTTATTACTAAAACTGTCATATATATTTAATATCACTATAGATTATATGTATGACTAAATGCTCATGTTTTTTTTAATATGCTCATACTTCATATTCATGCTTTCTCAATATGCTCATACTGCATATTTCAACACATATCATTAAACAATGCCATAAAACAGACATAAATTATTCAAACATATATTTCACACGAAGCACAATCACACAAACCAGAATATTATTGGTCTGTTGTAGTGAGTACTTTTACGTACATTTCACCATATGAACTCTTAATAATACGATTCCATACTTCCTTCAAATATAATTGTATATATGTTCTCAGGCATTATTAACTTTTGTTAGTAGTTGTGTCTTAGTCTTATTACCTACTGATAGTATTCGATTCCTGTTCCATCCGGACCATTATGTTGTAAATCGTATGTTGATTAGGCATTTTGTTCTTCAGTATTTAGAATCATAAAAAATGAGTTCTTCTAGATCTGGTTAATTAATTAGCAATTTCACATAAATAGCAATCATTATATTAACTGATCAACAGAAAATGTTAAAGACTTATTTTCTCATTTTAGTAAGATTATTATTTGATATTTGCCAAAGGATGTTGGATCGTCCAAATCCAAGTTTATTGTGAATTCTTCTACCAAATTTGCCCGAATACCATATACCCGGCGATCTTGATTCGATAAACTCAAACTTGGTTCATACTATATGCATGGTTGAAAAGTAGTCCCAAAAATGTGGATCCGGATTAAAACCCGGATCCACTTTTTTTTTTAAATAAGTCGGACCCGGAACTATCCAGGTCCGGAAAAAGTCGGAACCGGAACTATCCGGGTCCGGAAAAAGTCAGACCCGGATAGGTCCGGTTCCGGCCTTTTTAAAAATTAAAAATTAATTTTTTTAATTTTTAATTTTTAAAAGCTATAATATGGGCCGTCGATCTCGCGATCCGACGGCCCAGATTAAAGGACTACACATTAAATAAACGAATTAAATAAATAAAAAAAATATTTTTAAAAACCCGGAACCAGATTTATCCGGGTCCGACCTTTTCCGCAACCGGATAAATCCGGTACCGGGTTTTGGGCGGCAAAAAGATTTTGGTCCGGTCGGGTACCAAATTTGCTCACATTTTTGGGACTATTGAAAAGTTATTTCCGCCTTCGTCTTATCAATATCATTATTTACTTAACTCTTCAGTTAGTATGTAAAGTGAAATTATATGGATCAATATTTTCACGGTGGATGTATCCTATCGATCGGTATATAAAAGTCTCATGCTACGTGAAGTAGGGGTGAAAATAAAACCCGAAAAGCGGGTAAAAGTCCGAATCCGAATCCGTATCAGGATTTAAAACCCGAATCCGAATCCGAATCCGGATTCCAGATCCGGGTACCTGTACCCGGTTTTAAAACCGGGTTCGGGTACCGGGTATTGAAATCATAGAAACCGGGTACCCGGTACCCGGTTTAATACCCGAATTTTTTTTAATTATTTTATTTTCCTTTAATTTTATTTAATTATTTTTATCTCATTTTTATTTGACTTGTAATACTTTTTTTTATTATTGTCATCTCATATGTTTACAATTGATGTTGATGATGCTTGATGCGCGGAACGAAAAAATGATGGCCGAAACGAAAAAAAAAAACCGCGAGACTATGTTTTTTTTTTTTATGCATTTTAATTTTAAGACTATAGATATATGTTTTTATTTATGAGACAATTTTTATTTTGAGATAATATATTTAAAAAAAAATTAAAAAAAAAACAAACGGATCCGGACCCGAATCCGATTTCAAAACCGGGTACCGGGTACCGGGTATCAAAAATTAGATACCCGGATTTCGGGTACCCGGTTTTCGGGTACCGGGTATCAATTTTTAGATACCCGGTTTTCGGATCCGGGTACCCGACCCGGTTTCACCCCTAACGTGAAGGACTACCATCGGCTAGAGGAGGGTATACTAGAGAGTTACTGATGGAGACATGGGACCGACGTGCCGGAAATGATTTACGTGCATGGATTGCATGAGACCCCGGATTTTGGCGATCTTGATTGGCGCTATCTTGGGCTGATTTGAGCTTTTAATTCCCGTTTTTATTACGTTTATTTTCTTATTTAATTATATTATTTACTTCCCGTATTAGAATGATTTGATTCCATTTTTGGATCACCTCTCTCTCCTCCTTCTTTGGCCGATCTCTATATCATTGTAGCCATGGAGATATTTTCTTTAGTTTTGATAATGATAATGAAAAAAGTCAAGCTTTGCTTGCAAGTAGCGTTTTTATCGTTTTTCCTATAGAGCGGATCTAGATCATTTACGTCGCGGAGGAGTGTGTAAAATTGTGTTCGGAGTAATTAGCCAAAACATATTCAATTGGATTGCCCAAATCAAACGATGGATATATAAGGCCTATCCACATGTAAATAGATTTAAACTATTTATTATTGTCATCTTGTTTTCCTTAATTTATATGACTTGGAATTGAATGGGAGGTGATGGTTTTGTATGTTTAACACAATTTTGAGCATTGTTTGTAATGTGTCCTATAAAAGATAACTATAACCTAATAATCCTAAATGCTAGATCACGTATTGTATATATCACAAACGTTAATACTTAATTAATAATGCAAGTTGAGGAGCGAATCAAAATATACTAGGTTTTGATGGAATATAAAAAGCAATCTTATGGCTCACAGGATCTATATATAATAACAAAACTAGTGTCTAAGTGATCTAGGACATGAGTTATTTTCTCTTACTCATTGAGATAATCACAACTAATTTATATGTAACTATATTCGTGTTTATGCTATATGCTATGCTTGAAGGCGAATTAGATAACCATCATGTGGCGGCTCAAAGTGTCGGAAGGGAATGACGATCCGTTGGCGACAAGTTGGAACGACCACGTCGGAAGACAGTATTGGGAGTTTGATCCCGCCTTTGGAACTCCACAACAGATCGCTCTTATAGAAAAAGCTCGGCGCCAGTTCCGGGACAATCGCTTTCAGACCAAACATAGCTCCGATCTTTTGCTTAGAATTCAGGTGATCATATATATTCATGTTTCACTTTTTGGCTTCAAGTTTTTGAACATATACACGACGATTTCAATTATTATGATATTATGGGTGTGTTGATCAAACTTTCTTTACTGGTTATCCATTTAATCTAGTATTTTTTAATTGAGACACACATAAATAAGAAAGTACTCGCGATTCAAATAATAATATTAATGTGCTGCGTAGTTTGGGAACTGGGACGGAGAAGGAGAAAATGCAAGAGAGAGCGAGGAAGGTGACAATGATAACAAGCGTGAAACAACGGAAGGAGCAGTGAGACGAGCTCTGAGGTTTTACTCGAAACTGCAGACAGGCGATGGTTTTTGGCCGGCTGACTACGGTGGTCCCTTGTTTCTTCTGCCCGCGCTGGTCCGTAATTTTTTATATGACTTGGTTTTACTAATAATTGAAAATTTAACTAGTTTTGCTAGTACAAGTAAAATATTGGAAATTAACGCATATATATATATATATATATATATATATATATATATATATATATATATATATATATGTGTGTGTGTGTGTGTGTCTATTCCCAATAGTACCAAGTTATCAATATATACAATACAAATTAAAACCCAGAGTTTCAATTAATTTGATACTTTTTTTGAACATGGTATCGGTAACTATCATTCATTTAAATACTCAAGTTGTTTTATAGCGTTGTAAGTTATACATATATTTTATAGGTAATTGGATTATACATTTGTGGGGATCTTAAGGAGCCGATACTGTCTCGAGAGCATCAGCAGGAGATGTGCCGATACCTCTGCAACCATCAGGTCATAATCTATACCTTAAACAGTTAAAGTCAATCTAATAATTTATATAGTGGAAGATTACATATATATATATATATATAGCCAGAAGTAGTTAAACAAGAAAATGTCATGAGGGAGGGGAGATACGATAGAATTTTTTTTTAAAATAATGTCATAACGAAACATGTAACATAATAATATATATTGCGCATATCATTTATATTTTTTTATCAACCTAAAGATATAGTTCATAATAATCTGGTCATAGCTTCAATTAGTCCTGCAAATGTCGGGTAAAAACCATATTCGGGTAAAGAAAATTGAATACGCAATCATCAAATTGATAAATTAATACTCGAATAACGTGTTTTAAATAAGTTTCACTTGGAATCTGGAATAGTACATGATTTATTTGTTAAAATAACTTTTTATAATGAAGATCTTAATAAAAATGTGTGAGATCTATTATATATATATATATATATATATATGACCGATAGCTTTTTAACTTTTTAAGAGATCCGTATATATTTCCTAGGGGTGAAAATTTTGTAACCGTTTCCCGGTTTTTTCCCGGTTCCGGTACCGGTCCCGGACCGATTTTTCAAAAAATCCAGGAAATTTAGCTTAAAACCGGGAACCGGTACTTCCCGGTTCCCGATTTTCGGAACCGGGAACCGGTACGTAAAAAAAAATTCCCGGTTTTTTGTACCGGTTCCGATTTTAAACTACATGTAATTTTTAAGTTTTTAGTATGTCGTTTTTAGTGTAATATATATTTTTATTGTCATTTTTTATACTACGTGTAATTTTTAATTACTAATTTTTCAAAAACTACATGTCATTTTTAAGTCAAACCCTTTCAGAACCGGGAAATTTAGAATCGGAACCGGGAAATTTTAGAAATGAAACCGTAACCGGAATCGGAACCGGGAAATTTGAATCGGAACCGTTACCGGAACCAGAACCGGGAATTTTTTTAATCGGGAACCGTTACCGGAACCGGAACCGTGACCAAAAAAAATTCCCGATTTTTCGGAACATGGACAAAAAAAAGCTAATTTCCCGGTTCCCGATTCCGGTTTCACCCCTAATATTTCCCATTTCAGAATAATTAAAGAAATGTACTTATGCATATGGTGAGAATTAGACCTTGGACATATGTAGTATCAGAAAAGGAAAGTTAAGTTTTACATACACAGGTATTATCTACAACAATGCAAGTTTTACGTTATAATGAGTAGTTTTTAAATATTATTTTCAATGTAAATATTAATATACTAAAACTAATAGCGGCTCCGAATCTCGAATTGAGTGAGGGCGACTGATCTCGCTCGCCCCTATATAAATTCGCTCATGTATATAGTTATTATATATATATATATATTTATTATTAGAAAGCAATAATAAGAAGGGCTCTATAGCCATATAGCCAAACTAGAAAAACTATTTTGCAAAATAGCCAACCTTTTGATTAATATTGTCAAATATCCAATCAACCACATTAATAAATCACGAAAGACCGTATTACCCTTGTATTAACGTGTATTAACTAAGTTAATTTGTTTAAAAATAAATTAATTTTTTGTTAAAATTGTAATCATGATTTTTTATTTTTAAACAAATTAACTCAGTTAATACACGTTAATATAGATTTTCTGTAAAACAAGTAAATGTTCTTATTTTTAAGAATAATTAACTTTGTTAATACACGTTAATATGTTAAAAGGGTATTATAGGTATAAAATATGTTATTAAATAGCCACCTCATCAATTTGGCTATTTTGCAAAGAAAAAGGAAAGGTTGGCTATTTGGCTAATCAAACGTTTCAATTTGGCTATTAAGAGCCACTTCTCTAATAAGAATGCATCGAGTGATGGCAGAGGAAGGACGGTGGATGGGGACTCCACATAGAAGGGCTCAGCACCATGTTGGGCACCGGCCTAAACTACGTGGCGCTCCGTCTTATGGGCCTCGCCACAGACTCCGAAACTTTGGCTGCTGCCAGATCATGGATTCTGCAGCGTGGTGGTGTCGCATCTATCCCGTCGTGGGGAAAGGTATGGCTATCCGTGTTGGGCGTTTATGATTGGGCCGGGGTCAACCCCTTGCCACCCGAGGCTTGGCTCCTCCCTTACTCTCTCAACCCCATACACCCGGGTACGCTATAATCTTCTTCAAATACATCGTGGAAACCACGCGACACAAAAAAAAATAATTCTGAAAGGCGCTCACCTTACTTACGTTATCTTATATATTATCTTCTCATTCGTGTCTGTACGGTGGTAGGGCGAATGTGGTGTCACACAAGAATGGTGTATCTTCCGATGTCTTACCTGTACGGCACCCGATTTGTGGGTCCCATCACGTCCACTGTGCTATCCCTAAGGGAGGAGCTCTATTTTGGTCCCTATAATCTTATTAACTGGGATGCCGCTCGCAACCTTTGCAATAAGGTAACCTACATCACTAAAGTCTAAATTAGGCATTGAGTATTTGAATTTTTATCTTGAGATAGCCCGACGAATAATTATGTATACGATGTGTATTGATACTCAGGAAGACTTGTACTACCCACAAGGAATTATACAGAATGCGGTGTGGGGCGGCTTTCACAACATCGGAGAGCCACTGTTGAACAAGTGGCCATTTTCCGAGATTAGAAGAAAGGCTCTAGCCACCGTTATGGAACATATACACTACGAGGATCATAACACCAACTACATCTGCCTCGGACCGGTCAACAAGGTTATATCATATATTTTTTCCTCAAAAATGACTTATTGCTTCGGCTTTTGATCTTGTATTTTTGTAATGTAACGTTCAAATTCAACAAAATGTTGAAAAACGCTAATTACCCTCTTAAAAGAACAAACACATATTTTTGTTTTCGAGTACACAGGTGTTGAACATGTTATGTTGTTGGATTGAGGACACGAATTCTGATGCGTACAAGCGACACCTTTCCAGAATCAAAGACTATCTTTGGGTAGCCGAGGACGGGATGAAAATGCAGGCAAGCGCGTAATGATCTGCTTTTCGTTGTGTTATGTAATGTTAAATGATATTAGCATGTGAATGAAAATACAAAATAATGTAGGGGTACAATGGTTCTCAACTATGGGATGCGGCACTCTCGGTTCAAGCGCTCCTTGCAACTAAAATGGTAGAGGAATGTGCATGTATGCTCAATAAAGCGCACGGTTTCATTAAAAATTCACAAGTAATGTTCAAATCAACACAATATTTATATATGTTTCATTAGAAACGCACGGTTTTATATATGCTAAAAAAAATAATGCGTTGCAAGATGATAAGAAACAACTCAGGAGAAGAGAAGAAGATGTATCGGCACATATCAAAGGGAGGTTGGACTATGTCCACCCATGATAACGGTTGGACCATCTCTGATTGCAGTTCTGAAGCTTTCAAGGTACCATCTCGAATTCGTTACATTTACCGACCAATTCATAAATGAGTTATTATCCATTTTGCTCTATGAACTTGTCTATTTTTTTTATTTTTATTTTGCAACTTTTCCCTTTTATATAATATTTTTGTAGCAGATCATTCCTTTAACTTGTTGGTAATTATTCGGTAATTATTGAAACAATTCGCCAATGTTTGTCAAAATTCTAGTTACTTTCAATGCATGTTCTAGCTTTTTTTTTTCATTGCACGTGGATTAAAATTTTATAAAAAAAAAAAATCTCATAATTTAATAATCGTGGCGTAAATGCTACAAAGGAAACCACTATTTGAAAAAACAAAATCATAGAAAATTATGATAATGTGAAAAAAAAAAATTGGGGGAGCATGTAAATTAGTCTTCATAAATTGGTAATCTAATAAGAGGAGAGACGCCAAAACTCCACAGGCAATGTTGTTGTTGTCGCGTGAGCCGGTGGAAGAAATTATGCCTCCGCAGCGACTCTACGATGCTCTTCACCTTATATTGTCCCTCCAGGCATGTATCACTTTCTTCATATAATTCCGCACATCATTCACTCGTTATAACACATTGTTATCATCTCTATACTACAGAACAACAATGGAGGTTTCGCGTCCTATGAGCTTACCCGATCCTACGCTTGGTTAGAGGTACGTTCACGCCCACTAATATCGAAAACTATGTTTGAGCTTTGATAATCATGATTCGAGGAGGAAGGGAAATTCAGTCCTTTACTTTTACTATATCATGTGTATTTACTTCTTTCCGGTAACAAATGAGTATTTGTTGATTCATCAATGAATTCCCGTCGATCCATGGTCTATAAAAAATTGCTAACATCTTCACTCTAAAATTTGTTGCTTTTGAAGTGGATAAATCCAGTTGAAATGTTCGAGGACATCATGATCGATTATCAGTGAGAAAAAACCCAACCTAAATATTTATAATCTAAACTTCTAGGCACGAAAAACCTCACACTTTTTGTATTGTCTTTTTTTTTTAGGTACGTCGAATGCACGTCCTCTGTGATTCAATGCCTCAAGACATTTAAGAAGACGTACCCGGGCCATCGCAGAAATGAGATACATATATGCATCTCCAAAGCTCTTCAATTCATCAAATCCATTCAACAGCCCGACGGAAGCTGGTAATTCTCTCAACATCAGGCTTCTTGTATATCAAAATCTATATAGATCATTGAGATATGGTCGGGGGTGTATATGTTATAACAGGTACGGAAGTTGGGGAGTGTGCTACACGTATGCAACGTGGTTCGGAGTGAAAGGGCTGGTGGCAGGCGGCGAGACGTACCAAAACAGTGACAACCTTCAAAAGGCGTGTCGTTTCTTGTTGTCGAAACAACTCCCTTGCGGAGGCTGGGGAGAGAGCTATCTCTCCAGCCAAAACAAGGTTCGTAACCATTTACTACGTCGTTTTGTTTCTATATCATACATACTTACTACCTCATGTTATATGTGGCGTGAAGGTGTACACCGATCTGAAAGAGAAGAAACCACACTTGGTCAACACAGCTTGGGCAATGTTAGCCCTCATAGAAGCTGGCCAGGTCTTCTTGTCCTCTTTTTCTATAAATTAAAACCGGGAATTGGACAAGCCTTTTCTTAACCGGACCGATCCGATTTCAGATTTAAATTATTATGAATTTATTTTTTTGGGTTTAATATTATTCTTACCAATTGATCAACTCATGAGTAGGCTGATCAAGATCCACTTCCGTTGCATCGAGCCGCCAAGCTGCTCATAAATTCCCAATTCCAAAATGGAGATTTTCCACAGCAGGTCAATTGTTTTTCTTTAATTAATTTGTCGACTTTTCTTAATAGTTCTGGTTATGGGTTACTAGTTTAAAACAAGTAAACATCAGTTTGATTCCAATACGGGTGCCAAATTTTGAGATTTATGATTAATTATGACTAGAAGCTTATACCGATTACCGGCCTCGACCTCACTTTGTCAGCGCTACTAACCTCTGCAATTTATTTGACTTGTGGAATGTAGGAAATCATGGGAGTGTTCAACAAGAATTGCATGATAAGTTATTCGTCATACCGAAATATATTCCCAATATGGGCGCTCGGACTCTATCTGAATCGTGTTTTGAAGCGTTAATTTTCATCTCCTATAAAACCTGTTTTTCCTTGTTTTCCCTTTGCAATAAAGTTTCTGCTTATGTAAAATAAATAAATCTTCCCAACTTGAAGAACTCAAATAAAGTGACCTCATGGTGGTTGTTTCTGTATTCTCGATTGAAATAACAAGGTTCTTACCATTCTACATAAAGAATCAACTACATTATAGTACCAAACATTCATCAATTTAAATAATGATAGAGTAAACTATTTATATACAAATACGATAAAATACACGGCAGTTAGAGGCTTAGAGCTGTGTTGAAAGTTAACATAAATCTCGAGTCTTGTAAAAAATTATCCACCTTTCCCCATAGGGCGGATTGGATCTCCAAGAGACTCTTTGTCGTATTTTGTAATCTCACCGGATCGTACCCAATACTGAGCATGTTTATTTAATTCTGTAAGATCAGTTTCCCTAATTTGTCAACAAAGGGTTGTTGACAGGATTCTTAGCACCATCATGCCTCAATTCCCGAACTCTTTCACTAGAATGACTATATGCAAAATGTTTTAGGAGATGAAGACTTATGTTCAGCACATTACAAGCTTCAAATCCAGATATTCTAGGTAATTCCATTTCAGATATTGACAAATTGAGAAATGTCAAGACTGTGACCAGAACAGACAAATCCAGAAATGATAGGAATTGTTAAGTCATAAATGAGACAATCTCAAAAGAAGTTGCTAATAAGGGTGAATTGGCAAGAGTCGCCAGTACAAAGTCATCAATTATTTATGTTATACAAGTGATGCAGACTCGGATTATAGGAAAAATGGAAAAACACTCTTAATCAAGAAAGGTTGATTTTCATTCATAATTTTCAATTCTCCCCTTGCTACACGTACATCTTTGTATATATAATTAAAAGGCTAACAAACTATCCTAAAATAATTCAACTAAACCATAAATAAAGGAACAAATTGAATAAGAGAATACATGAAATAAAAGCAAATCATTAAAATAATTGGCCAATGATATTGTTGATATGATACGAATATGGGTCTTTAACTGCACCAATCATCATGCCGCATCATTCTCTCCGGGTTTGAGGAAATTCGTCCTCAAATTAAAATTGTCGGTTCGTTATGCGAATTCGCCGCCATCGCCACGCTCGTGTCGTCGCCAAAGTCGTCGCCGGAAAAACACTTCCTTGCATTTACGCTTCCGCCGACACCACGTGATGTCTCTAACCGTCATCTTGTGTTTTTCGTGCTCGTGCCCTTTCCCCATTTGTCGTAGATCGGCAATGAAACCGCTACCACAATTTTTTTTGTTTGTTGGGTGTGACACAATTGCCACTGACATCACGACCTCGACATTAATGGACTCGCTCGGTGCAACGACTTTGGTGGCCTTGCTTGACACCGATAAAATCTCATCATACTCAAACTCATCTTTTACGACCTCGGTGTACACGGCCTCGTCATGGACGGCTTTGGCGTACTCCGCCTCATCGTACACGGACTCGTTGTAGACGGCTTCGGCGTACTCCGCCTCATCGTACACGGCTTCGTCGTACACATCGTACACGGGTTCATCGTAGGCGATCCCGGCGTACTCCACGTCACCATCAACAAACTCGTCGTACTTCGGGATAACCACCTGGAACGCCGACTCCTAACGCCAATTTTCTAGAGCTTCGTCGCGCGAGCGCATCACGTGGACGTGTCTACCAAAATTTCCGGCGAAAAGGTTGTTGTAGTCGTCTTCGGTGTCGGATTCGCCAAGAGGGGCCGGCTGTGCTTCGGGTCGCTGTTGAAGAAGCGCTTCGACGGAGCGTGTTAGGGCCTCCACATGTAGACGTAATCCAGCGTATTCGTTACGTCTAATCACCTCGTCTGAAGATGAATCGCTAGCGGATCGTCTCCCCGGCGCCATCGCGCAAGATCGAATGGCTCTGATACCAACTGATGCAGACTCGGATTATAGGAAAAATGGAAAAACACTCTTAACCAAAAAAGGTTGATTTTCATTCATAATTTTCAATTCTCCCCTTGCTACACGTACATCTTTGTATATATAATTAAAAGGCTAACAAACTATCCTAAAATAATTCAACTAAACCATAAATAAAGGAACAAATTGAATAAGAGAATACATGAAATAAAAGCAAATCATTAAAATAATTGGCCAATGATATTGTTGATATGATACGAATATGGGTCTTTAACTGCACCAATCATCATGCCGCATCAACAAGTCAACTTGACTACCACTGACTCCTGGATACTAGATTCAGGTCGTGAAGCTCATATATTTCTTGACATTCGACGGTTAACGATCAATAGGGAGTTTTTTAATTATTTTAATAAGTTTATATTCCTTGTCAATAGGAAGTTTTTTTATATAAGCTTGTCAATAAGAAGTTGACTAATGGAAAAGTATATTTTATGTTGGTAATGGTGCAAAAGATATAATGTTAGCCGTCGGTAACATGGATCTGCAAATTCCTATGGGCTTGATATTATATTTGATTAATGTCTATTACGTGCCAACGATCACAATGAATATCATCTCCATCTCTCGTATGGACTACCTTGATTATGAATTTAAAATTAAGAAGCAAAGGTACTCATTTTATTTTGAGGATATTGCTTGACACGTCTCTACATAATGGTATATGCTCGCTAGACTTAGTAGACGTACCAATTTATAACATGAATAAAACAACAAAACCAAATGATAAAAATCGTGTCTACCTATGGCACTGTTGTCTTGTCCATATTAATGAGCGTCGCATTAATAAGATCCATAAACATGGACTCGTAGACTCCTACAAATTGTTGATTATACCACGGAAGTAAAAACCCGTGGTCTAAAGTGAAGTTTAGACCACGGCACGAAAATTTAGACTTTCAAACACGGATCACAATGACCGTCGTAGAAAATACGAGCGCGCCGCGGCCTATTATTGAAACGTTGCGAATAACAAAAATCAGACAACGAAAATATATTTGTCGTTGTATATGTGTCGTTTGAACATAAACGTGCTGCGGCTTATATTATATGGCAATTATTTCCGTCATTGAAGAATACATGCGTTCTTTAAGTTATTCTTCCTTCTCATAAATCCGCTTTCTCCCCTCTTTAAGAATACATGTATAAAAGGAGCTTTACTGGACCATATTTACGATGTTTGGGAGCAAGCGAAGCCGACTACGTCATGAAGGAGTTCACCAAGTTGAATCTGGAACTCTGGCGGAAGATCTCTCTTTAGGAAGGTCAAGCGACAAGGGTATTTCTGGGAAGCAAAGAAAGCGGATTGCGATAATGACACTCGTAGGTGTGAGAGTTGCCAAAAGCATGCACCAGCAATCAAGTGTCCAGCTGAGATGTTATCAGCAATCTCCGTCCCATATCCATTTATGAAATGGTCGATGGAAATTGACCGCTCACGATCGCAAAGAAGCTGAAGAGGTTCATGTTGGTAGTAACTGATTTCTTTACCAAGTAAACTGAAGCTAAGTCTTTTGCAAATATCAAAGACTCTGACGTGGAGAATTATGTTTGGAAGAACATCTTCACCAAATTTGGATTGCCGATATAGATAATTAATTTTTGACCCCGGGTGTCGTGGCACGCTTCACGCGCGCTCACACGAATTTTGGAGGCCTCACGTGTGCTACAGAGGCCTCTACGCGCGAACAGCGCGCGTGGGAGCATGCCATGACTCCCCTGCCCTCTTTAGGGCGATGGACGCGTCCTGAGGCCGTTTTTTCGACCTTCAAAGGCGCCTTTATTTATTTTAAATATCCTTCTTATTTTTGGGCCCCTCGTTTTATTAAAACGAGCTTTCGGAGGGTGTTTCGGGTCGAAATTGATTTATTTAATATAAAAAAATTATGAAATAATTTTCTTTTATTAAAAATACTCCATAACATAATTTTTCCGATATTTATTGCAATATTCCAATAGATATTTCACCAATAGACGGTACAGCAAATGTTTGGGTAATGGGTATATATGATATTCAAGTCACAGACTATTGTATCGATCTAAATGTGTTAATTTGGTATATTGTGTAATGTACACGGCATAGTTTTTAATATAAAACTACTTTAAACTTTATGATATATCTATTGTATAATGTACGCGATCGAATCACGTTGTGCTTAAAATAAGCACACGGAAAGTAAACGCGCCAGCTATGTAGAGTAGAGTAGAGTAGTTAAGTTCTTATATAATCCTTTCATATACAAACGACGAGGGCTTCAGGGCAAGCACAAGATAAACGACCATGGAGCTGACACCGAGTCTTGTTGTGAAGATTGCGGCGACGGCCATTTTGCTGTGGTTGGTGCGGTTCCTGGCCGGAGCCTGCGAAGCGTTGATTCTGAAGCCGCGGCGGCTGCGGTCGGAGCTTCGGAAGCAGGGAATCCAAGGACCTGCGTCGCCATTTTTGGTTGGGAACCTTCTGGAGATGGCGAGGGCAGCGTCTCAAGCCCGAAAGGCAAGCCAAGGAGAGAAGAGAATCGTTCACAACGTTTCTTCTATACTGTTCCCTTCCTTGGAGAAATGGACTAGCGAATATGGTACTTCTCCTGTCATATTATATATATATATGTGTGTGTGTGTGTGTATAATATATTAGTGTATATCTATATTTCAGATGCAGTTAGTATCTTGCATGGCCGCTAAATATAATATGAGTGAAGATTTGAAGAACTTTGAGAAGTCAGAGAGAGATAAGAATTTCAATGATACCTGGAGTTAATTTTTTTATTATTTATAACTTTAAGCAGGGGCGGAGCTAGAACTCTGACTAAGAGGGGGCGAAAATTAATCGGCTATAAATTTCATAATAAAACGAGACATTGAAACTATTATTATACGTTGCATTATAACTATTTTTTTATGAACTTTCGGTTTATGAAAATAGTTCATGAGGATCTCTATATGATTAGAAATCTATATGTTACGTTCTCAAAATATTAATATAATTTTTTTCTAATATTTAAAACTTTGCACGTCTTAAATTGATTGGTGGTTTTTATTCTCTAGTTTTGTAAGTTCTAATCGTTTTAGTATAACTATAATTAAAGTAAAGTTGAAAATATCATGAAAAAAATATAATCATAAAAAGTGTTGCTAAAAAAATTAGAAAGATATGGTGGGTTTGGGAATTGAACTCAAGGCTATAACTTGGAGGAGAACTTTAAGAGTAACAAAATTTCACTACACTGTGGTGTTATTTAGTTTAAAAGTGCTATGTCTATTATTTATATATAAACTTATAATAATATGAATAAATAAAAATAAAAATAACGTGCTCTGACCAAGTGGGGGCGACTGCACCCGTTCCGCCCTTGACTTTAAGGAAAGTTTGTAGTTTGAGAAAAGTTAAAGTTAAAGTGAGTGGAAAAGTTAATAAAATTTGTTTTTTAGGGAAATAAAATTGGTGTTAATGCGAAAGAGAAAAAGAAAAAAAAAACACAAACACAAAGCCTTCAGCCATGCCATGCGTAAGCGAGTGTGACATAAAAGCTTGATTTTTATATTTTGGAAAATGTCAAATATGATATAAAAGCATAATTTTTAGGGATAATTACGGCAAAAATATCTAAATTTTGGTCAATGTGCCTTTCGTGTATCTAATTTTTAAATGTGACGGCAAAAGTACTAAAACTGCATTGACCAGTGACATTAGCACAAAAAGGTTTTTTTTTTTTTTTGTTACCATTCGCCGCTTGGCCGTTAGGCCTTTTCCATGTGGCACTCCACGTGGTAATTAACGGCAAAAATACCCAAACTTTTTATAAAAAAAATAATTTTAAATTTTTACTTATATTCTTCATCAACAACATCTATTCCAACTTCAATATAAAATTTTCTTATAGAAGTGGGCTCTTTTTGAAATTAAAAAATAGGGCATTCCTATTAGAAGAGCTTAGTAGAAACTAGAATAGACACTCTTATATTTTGGAAGACGTTTGGCTGTGTCAAATTAAACATAAATACCAAATCAGCCGAACTGAGTTTGCCTTAAAGGGTTTCCTAAATACATACCAAGTAATTCAAATAACTAATCACGATCATAAATTTCGACTTGTAAATATATGAATATATAAAGGGAAACCTCATAAAATGACCTTCAAAACACCACATATTTTTTTATTACACCTCAAGTTTTCATAATTCTCAAAACAACAATTTTAAATTTTATATACCAAAATACCCTTAATTTTGTCCATTTTCCGGACACAATATGTCCATTTTTCATGACGCAATATGTATTTTTTCAGGACGCGATGTGTACATTTTACAGGGGTATTTTGGTAAATGAAATTTGAAAAGGTTATTTTGAGAATTATGAAAATTTGAGGTGTAATAAAAAAAAATATGTGGTGTTTTGAAGGTCATTTTATGAAGTTCCCTATATAAACTCACGTTATGAGGGTTATATGCACTTGATTTGTTAGATAAATAATGTATGTGGAGTATTTGTTTTTTCTTCCTGTAATGGACACGACATCAACTATATGCATTATTCATCAACAATTTCGTATTTCATATTTTGTAAATAAACATGTAATGTATGTAAGTTACCGCAATAAGAAAGGAAAAAAAAAAACATGTTGCTAAGACTATTATAATTCTATGCTATTTTTAGTAACATAAGTATTTAAAAATGTAGGGAAAATATTCATGTTCTCGCAAGCGAACGTGCAATTTTTGCACATCAACGAGGCTGAAATGGCGAAGGAAGTGATAAAATGCACGTCCTTAGATTATGGAAAGCCGGATGTTCTTCAAAAAATGCTTCGTCCTCTTGTTGGACAAGGCATTCTGATTGCCAACGGGGCCATTTGGGCCCACTCAAGAAAAACTCTCACTCCTATGTTCACCGTTGAAAGTGTTAAGGTTTGTTATATATATATATATATATATATATATATATATATATATATATATATATATATATATATATATATATATATATATATTATATATATAGCAGTCAATCTCTCCTCTATATATATTGTTAATGCTTATTTTTCGATTAACGGTGAAACTAGTACACAATTTAACTTTTGTGGTTGAAACTTGATTTAGACACGGTTGTCGTGTTCTATCGTAGAAAGTTGAAATTTTATAGGATTATACCATGGTATTTTACTTCTGTCATCGAAACTTGATTTTAGAGTACGAATTTTCACTTCTGTGGTCTAATCTCCATGGTCTAATCAACATTTTATAGTAGTTCTAGGGTCGAACCTTGTAGCCACATGGCCAGCCAAAGATAGAGTCAACGTAGTTGATTAATGCTGTGTTTGTTTACATTAAGATTAAAATGTCTGAATCTGAATGCACATTTGAATATTAAGATGCTACATCTGAATCTGAATGACGAAAAATTAAGTCTGTTTATTTTTTAAGATCTTAATTCAGGTATGAATGCATTCATAATTATATTTTAATTTTTCAAAAGAAAATTATTTAATGATTAATTTAATTTATTTATTTTCATAATTTCATAAATGTATATTCTTGAAATTTAAAACTTCCAAAATATAATATATACATATATGAACTAGTTAATATATTTTGATAACTTTTAATTATAGTTTTTTTAATAATTTATATTTAATATATCTTTCAAAAAGCGTCACAACTATTAATTTCCTCTTATCATTTGATTTATATCAACGAAATCTTTGGTATTTTTTTATAAGTCCATCGCAGAATTAAAAAAATGTTATAATTTTTTGAATTTTTATATAAGAGAGATAAAAATAAAATTGAGGATGCGTGAGATAAATTTTAATTTTGTTCAATTTTTTATTTTATCAAAAAATTAATTCCTATAAATGAATAGTTTAATTAATGAATTTATTATTTAATAAATTCATCATAATATTTTATAAAAAAAAACATCAAAACTATATGTTCCCGCCTATCATTGGATTCGTCTCATCGCAAGCTTTTCAATGGTATATGATTTGGATTTTTTCCGAGACTCGGATAAAAAGTTATGGAGTTTTGAAATTTTGAAGAGGAGAGAGAAAAATATGTATGGAGAGATAAAGAGACGATGAATATAACGTCGAGTGCAAAAAATTAACTCTTAATGAGTCAAACTTGAGTCCACTTCTTACCGAATAAGTGCTTATTGAGATGTATTAAAATCTTTGAGATGAAAAAAATAAATGCACTTAATGATTTTACATCTAAACCATTAAGATTAAGATGTCTATTAAGTGCAAACAAACGCACCCTTAGGGTTAAAGTCTTTTTGTTCTTGTCCAATGGCGAAGTCGTCGTCTTTGTTGAGCCTTAGAGAAAAAGGGTCGTCAAAGAGCTAAGTTCACAGCAATCGTTAACTTCATGTTGAAGTTCTTGGCGGCGACATCTTTGATGGAGATGGTGAGGTGGTCGTTATCGACGTCACATCTTGGAAATTATAGGGACATGAAGCGAGGCTCACGGTGAGTACAAGATCGAGACAAGCGAGTGTGGCAACGAGGCGGTTCGGTGAAACTGGGTGGAGGATCAATGACGGATGGCGGTTGGGCGATTCGATGGCATGATGTTTCTCCAAGAAAGAGCACGAGTAAATGTGTGGAGGGGGAGGGACCTCAGAACACTCTCCGATGCTCAACATTAGTACGCTTGAGGTAAAAAAAGTTTCGTGTTTCCTCTTCGGAGAGAGAGACGCGGTGGTCGTGAGCTGCCGAATCGTTTTGGTAAAGGCTTCAAGTCGAGTTTATGAAGAAAAAAAGTGTATTTGGACACTCGTGGGAGCTTGTGGGCGAATTGGAGAATTCAGAATGTCCAAAATGGTGAAATACCTCTCTATTTAGGAACGTACTACATGCAGATCTCCTAAGGCCATTGTTGCCTTTTAGGGTCGTCGGGACATCTTAAATTCGTCGTCACCTTTTACGATCATCGGGACCTCCTAAAGTTGTCCGTCGCCTTTCAGGGTCATTGGGTCCCCCTAAGGAGGTCGTTACGATATGATGCAGAGTAGTTTGGTTATGTTTTCTAAATATGTTTTTCGTATTCTAAATCTGAATTTAGAAAACAATATTAGAAAACATGTGTTGATTATTTTACTTAAAAAAACTAATTTAGAATAATACTCTTTGACTTTGAAATTTGATATGTTTTTTAACTTTGAAATATGTTTTCTGTTTTTTCTACCTTATTTCTTTCTTTCACTCTTCTATCATAACAATTTTAATATGTATTTTATTATTATTTTTTACCTAAAATTTTGACACTATAATTTTTTTAGGAACTTCAGATGAACTTATAATATATACGGTTGGAAAGCTCACACTCAAAAGATTCCAATGATATGTGGGAAACAATAATTTTGACGTATTTTTTAAAATATTATTTTTATTTATTTAATAAAATTGAAAAAAAATAACAAAATAATATTTAAAATATTTTAAAAACAAAATTCTAAATTTATTTTCTATATTATTTAAAAAAAAATACAAAAAAAAAAACTGCCATTGCAAGCCCGACTTAATATGGAATGCTTCCAAATTAATTGTGGGCCCTCCTTTTCTTTCATCCGAACCAAATAACTCTTGGGTCCCCCATTTTTTTAATTGTGAGACCATTAATTTATGTGAGAAAAAAAATGATGAGAAACATATAGATTAGTGTTTATGTTGTAACTATTTATGCAAAGATGCCTTGTTATTGTGATATATTATGAGTGATCACGACAGAGCTACATAGAGCCGAGCTGAGTATATGTTCGAGTATTATTTGAAAAACAACGCATAAAAAAAGTATTAAAAAAAACACCAACAAAACGTGTACATTTTCAAAGCATCAAAACGTAATGTATCATCTGTTTGAGGCAAAATACTGCAATATAATGAATTATAATCATTATATTTTTAGTGGTAAGAGTTTTAATAAGATAATTTTTTGTGAAAATATTTTTTTTTTTAAAAATTGTTTAGTCCTATCGTGAAGTTTCACATAGCAACATATTGTTATTTCATGTTTTCGCTCATTTTGATCGCATTTCTATACAGTTTCAAGTATTATAACAATTTTATTATTATATTTTTTGTACTTTTGGTTCTTTCTCATATAATTGCCTTTAATTTTTTAAAATTAATTAACAATAATAATTGTTTCTTAAAAATCCATCAAACCGTTGTCGTTAAGACATATATTTCAGTTTCTATTGACGAGGAATCTATCATATATAAAATATTTTTTAACAATGAAAAAAAAAATCAACTTAATACTTTGTTTAAGGCTAGATTATTAATTTTGATTTCAATAGATGTTGCGATGTTATCATGTGACTGTTTTTATTTATTTGTAAAAAATAAGTGAAAAATTATATTAAAAATTATTTTAAACATAACCTCAACATTTATCCTGGTTCCGCCGTGATAATGATATTGTTAGTATGTGAAGCCTAATTCAATTGGGAAAGTCATGATTAGTTTAGGGGTAATATTGGTATTTCCTCTTCCATTGCTTTTAGACTTTCATGATGGTAAAGTTGTCTTCTTGGACTTGGAGATTAGGGCAAAAATAGAGCTCGGTGGGTTTCTTCCTCCATTAGAGAAAAGGTGAGAGCTTTGTGTGAAAAGCTTAGAGAGAAAAAAAAGCTTGGGTTGTGAGGGCTTTGTCTCAGCCATTTTTCTGCTTGTGGGTGTGTTGTTCTTGCTGTGGGGACAGCAAGAAGAAAGGGAAGAACAAGGGGTTTTGTTCCTGAGTGAGAAACACTTGTAAACACAAGGGAAGAGTGAGTGAGCTCGAGGGTGTATTCCAACAACTCTGTTGGAGATTCTAGTGCATCATATTTGCAAGCGGCAAGTGGACGTATCTCCCGCATTGGGGGCGAACCACTATAATCTCCGGTGTCATTTTATTTCGTTTCTTACCATTATTTCGTCTTCGGTTTAAAGGGGATTCGGTGATTATTCCCTAACAACTGGTATCAGAGCAACCGGGTTGTGTTGCGATCTAAAAGACGATGGGTGGAAACGATGGGTTGGTACAAAGCTTGAAGTTCTATGGTTCGGACTATGCATTTTGGAGAATGCAAGTCTAAGACTACCTCTATGGTAGAGAGCTTCATCTTCCTTTGGGTTCGAAACTAGAGGATATGGATGATGGGGAATGGGCTCTCCTTGATAGAAAAGTGCTCGGAGTTATGCGGTTGACGTTGTTGAGAAATGTCGCACACAACGTGGCGAAGGAGAAGACCACAGCGAGCATGATGAAAACTCTCTCCGATATGTACGAGAAACCCTCGGCGAACAACAAGGTATTTCTCATGAAGAAACTTTTCTATTTGAGACTGGAAGAAAGTGGGTTTGTAGCTACTCACTTGAACGAGTTCAACACCATAGTCAATCAGTTGTCGTCCGTTGAAATAGATTTTGATTGCAGAGGAAGTTCGGAGAATCGACTCAGGGGAAGCATCGTCGAGTTCTGCGTTGCACGTAGAACACAGAGACAGAGGAACCGAAAAGAGCTACAACCGGAACAAGGGTAGATCAAAGTCAAGAAATGGCAGAGGTCAGTCAAGATTCGGACGAAAAATAGAGTGTTGGAACTGTGGTAAAATGGGCCACATGAGGAAAGATTGTAGAGCTCCAAAGAAGAAACAAGACAACATAGAAGATGCCGTAAATGCGGCTACCGAAGAAGTCGGTGATGCGTTATTCTTGTCGGCCGACAATCCGGTCAGTGGAGTTGTTGAGGATAAGGGTGATGCGCTATTGTTGTTCGTTGATAGCCCGATTGATAGTTGAGTGCTTGATTCGGGAGCGTCTTTCCACACCGCTCCGAACAAAGAGCAAATGGAGAACTACGTTGCGGGGAACCTCGGGAAAGTCTATTTGGCCGACGGCATACCACTAGATATTGTTGGTACCAGGGACATCACCTTGAAGATGCCAAACGGACACACGTGGAAGATTAAGAAGGTTCGACATGTGCCAAAATTGAAGCGCAACTTAATTTCGGTGGGCCAACTCGACGGAGAAGGCCACACGATAACCTTTGGCGGTGGAGCGTGGAAAGTAGCAAAGGGTGCTTTGGTCGTTGCCCGCGGCCATAAGACCGGCACCCTTTACATGACGACAAGTACAAGTCCGAGTTGTGGCACAATCGACTCGGACACATGAGCGAGAAAGGTATGAAGATTCTCGTGAAAGACGGAAAGATTTCCGAGCTCAAGTCGGTGGACCACCATTTGTGCGAGAGTTGTGTGCTTGGGAAACAACGGCGAGTTAGTTTCTCAAATGGAGGGAGAGAGTTGAAGACCGAGAAGTTAGAATTGGTTCACACGGATGTGTGGGGACCGGCCCCGGTTGCTTCCCTCGGAGGGTCACACTACTATGTGACGTCCATAGACGACTCAACAAGAAAGTTTTGGGTCTACTTCATGAAGCACAAGTCCGATGTGTTCACCGTTTTCAAGAAGTGGAAAGCTTTGGTTGAGAATGAGACAAGCTTGAAGTTGAAGAGTTTGAGATCCGACAATGGCGGAGAGTACATTGACGGAAACTTCAAGAGATATTGTGCCGAACATGGGATTAAAATGGTGAAGACCATCCCCGGAACGCCTCAACAAAATGGGGTAGCAGAGAGGATGAACCGGACCATAAATGAACGTGCAAGAAGCATGAGGTTACATTCCGGGCTACCGAAGACGTTTTGGGCCGATGCGGTTAACACTACGGCGTACTTGATCAACCGAGGACCATCCATTCCATTAAATTTCCGAATTCCGGAAGAGGCTTGGAGAGGGAAGAAGGTAAACCTTTCTCATATGAAAGTGTTTGGTTGTTTGTCTTATGTTCATATTGATGCCACTTCTATAAGTAAGCTTGATGCAAAGTCTAAGAAGTGTTATTTTATTGGCTATGGTGATTCCGAGCTTGGTTATCGTTTCTGGGATGACCAAAATCGGAAGATCATCCGAAGCAGGGACATCATCTTCAATGAACAAGTGTTGTACAAAGACAAGCTTCGAGAAGTCCCGGAAAGCCGCGTAACAGAGAATGAAAAATCAGTGGTGGTTGATTTGAATGAGTTTCCGGCACACGAGTCGCAGAGGGCTGCCCCGGAAGTGGGAGAACAAGCAGCCGAAGAAGAACATCGGCACGAGAGTGATGGAGAATGCGATGAAGAAGTTGAACCCCCGTCAATTCAACAAACGCCGATCACCGAGCTACGCCGATCTTCTCGGGTGAGAAGGCCAACACAAAGGTTCTCACCATCGCTCAACCATATTTTTCTCACCGACAAGGGTGAACCCAAAGCTATGATGAAGCTAAGGAAGTCGATGAATCGAGCAAGTGGGAGTTGGCGATGAAGAACGAGATGGACTCATTGTTGTGCAATAAAACGTGGGAATTAGCCGAGCTACCGGCGAAAAAGAAGGCGTTACACAACAAGTGGGTCTACCGGATAAAGGAAGAACATGACGGGAGTAAGCGCTACAAAGCGCGGTTGGTCATGAAGGGCTTCCAACAAAAAGAAGGCATTGACTACACCGAGATTTTCTCTCCGGTAGTCAAGTTGTAACTATCCAAACCGTCCTTGGATTGGTAGTGAAAGAAGATCTATACCTTCAACAAATGGATGTGAAGACGGCATTTCTTCACGGGGATTTGAAGGAAGAGATCTACATGAAACAACCGGAAGGATTCGAGGTCAAAGGCAAAGAGAAGATGGTGTGCAAGCTCCAAAAGAGTTTGTACGGCTTGAAACAAGCTCCGAGACAATGGTACAAGAAGTTCGACTCTTTCATGAAGAAAGCTGAGTTCGTGAGGTGCGAGGCGGATCATTGTTGCTACTTCAAGAGATTTGAAGACTCTTACATGATTTTGCTCCTCTACGTCGATGACATGCTCATAGTGGGAGCAAATCTTCATGAAATCGAGAAGTTGAAGAAAAGATTGTCAAGCGAATATGCGATGAAGGATCTCGGTGCCGCGAAGCAAATCCTCGGGATGAGGATTATACGAAGCAAGGATGGGTTGAAACTTTCACAACAAGAATATGTGAAAAAGATCATCAAGAAGTTCAACATGGAAGATGCCAAGCCGGTTGGAACTCCTTTGGGTAGCCACTTTCGGTTATCTAAAGATGACTCGCCTAAGACCAAGGAAGAGAGGGCACACATGGACAAGCTTCTGTATGCTTCGGCTATCGGGAGCCTTATGTACGCGATGGTATGTACGAGGCCCGACATTGCACATGCAGTGGGAGTTGTTAGCCGATTTATGAGCAATCCGGGCAAACAACATTGGGAAGCTGTGAAGTGGATTTTCAGGTACCTCAAAGGAAGCTCAAGTTAGCGTTGTGCTTTCGGAAGTCAAGCTCGGGGCTTGAAGGGTTCATCGATGCGGACAATGGCGGGGACATCGACAGTAGAAAGAGCACCTCCTATTATGTTTACACATTCGGAGGTACGGCAATCAGTTGGCTTTCAAGGTTGCAAAAGATCGTTGCTCTTTCTAGTTGTGAAGCCGAGTATGTGGCTATAACGGAAGCTACGAAGGAGATGATTTGGCTTCAGTCTTTTCTACAAGAGTTGAACCATAATCAAGAGAGCTACGTGCTCTATAGCGATAGCCAGAGCGCCATTCATTTGGCGAAGAACCCCGCTTATCATGCCCGGACAAAGCACATACAACTTCGGTACCACTTCATCAGATCGGCCTTGGAGGACGAGGTGCTAGTTCTCGAGAAGATCGCGGGAAGTGAGAATCCCGCGGACATGTTGATGAAGGCCGTGCCGTACGAGAAAATGAAGTTGTGTGCAACTTCAGTTGGGCTCCTCGAGTGATGATCGGAGCCGCCGCTTGCAAGCTTGGAGACGGGTGATTGCAATTAGTCTTCAAGTGGGAGATTTTTATTATGTGAAGCCTAATTCAATTGAGAAAGTCATGATTAGCTTAGGGGTAATATTGGTATTTCCAATTCCATTGCTTTTAGACTTTCATGATGGTAAAGTTGTCTTCTTGGACAAGCTTTGGAGATTAGGGCAAAAATAGAGCTCGGTAGGTTTCTTCCTCCATTAGAGAAAAGATGAGAGCTTTGTGTGAAAAGCTTAGAGAGAAAAAAAGCTTGGGTTGTGAGGGCTTTGTCTCAGCCATTTTTCTGCTTGTGGGTGTGTTGTTCTTGCGGTGAGGACAACAAGAAGAAATGGAAGAACCAGGGGTTTTGTTCTTGAGTGAGAAACACTTGTAAACACAAGGAAAGAGTGAGTGAGCTCGAGTGTGTATTCGAATTCTAGTGGATCATATTTGCAAGCGGCAAGTGGACGTACCTCCCGCATTAGGGGCGAACCACTATAATCTCCGGTGTCATTTTATATCGTTTCTTGCCATTATTTCGTCTTCGGTTTAAAGGGGATTCGGTGATTATTCCCTAACAGATATCTCTTTTTAAATCTTATTTTTGCACTCATAATTTTAGAAACTGAAGACTTGAAAATTTTATTTAAAACATATCTCCTTAACTACATGTAATTGAGAAGAAAATACCTCTTTTCATAAAATTCTTGTTTCTTTCTTTCTTATTAAGTGATGCATATGGTGCAGGGCATGATGGAGTTTATGGTTGAGTCGGCTGTTTCGTTGGTGGACACGTGGAAGGCTGAGATTGAAAGCAAGGGAGGTGTTGCTGAGATTACAGTGGACGAGCACTTGATGAAGTTTACCACAGATGTAATGTCAAAGGCATGTTTTGGAAGAGACAATGCCGAAACTGGCAACACCATATTCTTCAAGATTAAGGCTATTTTCGACAATCTCAGCGAAAGGTTAATCTACCTTCAAATTCCTCTAGTAAGGTCAGAAAACTCTATCCATCTATTTATTGTGTATTAAATAATGGATTAAATAATGATTAAGAACAAAGATATAGCAAAAGAGAGTCCAATATACATTGCCCACGTGAACATTTTTGTATATTTAACATCTTAGTGCTTGATCTTCTTCAGATATCTCCCCACCAGAAGCAATATAGAAGCATACAAGCTGGAAAAGGAGATGAGCAGGTTGATCCTGCAAGCAGTGCAAGAGAGAAAGGAGGCCATGACTCCGCACCATGACATACTCGAGTCGATTCTCCGAGGCACCGATAACCCGAGCAAGTTGGGCGGAGAATCGGTGGAACAGTTCATCATCGACAACTTGAAGAACGTATACCTGGCCGGCTATGAGACGGTCGCAGTTTCATCGGCATGGGTACTCATGCTGTTGGCCATCCATCCCGAGTGGCAAGACCGAAGTCGAGCCGAGGTTTTGGAAATCTGCAGAGGTCGATACCCTGATTACGATGAGCTTCGCATGATGAAAACGGTAAGTCCCGCTTCTCTATGTTAAAACTATAATAGTTAGAAGAGGTGAAATAATTGGGACGGTACATTTGGCAGTTGACAATGGTGCTCCATGAGTCGTTGCGGCTGTATTCTCCAGCGCCGATGCTTGCAAGAGAGGCGCTGCAAGACTTGAAGCTCGGTGATATCACCGTGCCCAAAGGGTTTCTCACGTGTGTGATCGTGCCAAAGCTTCACCAAGACCCTGACATATGGGGCCCCGACGCTGATGATTTCAAACCTCAGCGTTTCGCCAATGGCGTTAGCAACGCGTGCAAGCATCCGTCCACGTTCGTGCCTTTTGGAACCGGAAATCGGAACTGCCTGGGACAGATATTTGCCCTGACAGAGATGAAAATCCTCTTTGCTCTCATTTTGTCCAACTTTTCTTTCTCTTTGTCGCCCACCTACAAGCATTCTCCGATTCAAAAGCTGGTGCTCCAGCCTGAGCATGGTGTGAGCCTCGTCATCAAAAAGCTTTGAGCTCTCTCTCTCTCTTTCTACTGTATCTTATTGTTCTTTTAAGCTTTTTCTTTCTAAATTGTGTGCTGATAAATGTACTAACCGTTTTGCTAAATCAATTCCACTACCTATTAATATAAGAACGGTAAACATACACCAAAATGCATTGAAGTACACAAAATTCTAGGACATATTCCTTATCCTACTTTGTCGTGGTAAAAGTCCTAGAGTTACTTTTCTCGTGTCACTGTAAGTTTCAAGTGGTTTCCGTTAAGACTCATCCGTCAAATGCAATTTGTCACCTCTTTTTAGCATCACCTGCAACGGAGTTAATAACACCGATGTCGTTGTTGCTATTCCAGATGTCGGATTATAGTGGTCCCACGCAAGGTCTAGGGTTTGTGTACTAACTTAACACTAATACAAAAAGTGGATTGGACTACATTTAAAAAGTGTAGTAGAAGAATTTCAACTACACTTCACATGTGTCCTTGGATCCTCCGTCGTATGATATCCTACTACGGAAAATCTTCCGTCGTCGGAAGTGAATTGGACGACACATAATAAGTGTCGTGGGAAGCCATACTCGCCGCGGCGTATTTTTAATTTCAGCCGCGGCGTAACTTCTCACGACACATAATAAGTGTCCTTTGAGGTGCTTTGAAAACTAATATATTGTCCACGGGCCAAAGGTACGCCGCGGCTAGTTAAATATGTGTCGCGGCGTGCCTGCATCCAACAACGGATATGTGTGTTGTGGGAAGGAATATTCGCAGCGGCGTATCTATGTCCCGCCGCGGCTAATTTCTACCTGAAAGAAGCAATACTCGCAATATTCGCAGGGCCTGTGTGTTTTGTACCGCGGCGTTTTTACATCCAACGACGCATATAACTGCCGTTGGATATAAAAATGTCGCGGCCAATTTTAGGCTTGCCGCAGCGTTTTGCTGCCCGAAAGTAAAATTTGGGCTATCCACTACGGTTTTTTTATCCGTCGTCGAAAATGTCGATATAAAATTAAAAAAAAAATCAAAACTAGCCAAAGGCTAACCCCTACGATAAATCCACCAAAAAATAGTCAGCCAAAAAAAGAATTTCCTTATTCATTTTTATAATATCAGTGCGATACAATGAAACTAGTATGTAGTTTTAGTATCGGTTGAGAAAAAATTATTTTCAATCGGTGTAATGTTTGTCAAATCCCTAGCTACAAAAGGCTAAAGCCTTTGAAAAATCTATAAAAATTTGATCGACCGTAACTAATTAATCATAAGTCGTTTCTACTAGATTTTCAAAGCGTTACAATTTAATAACAATGTACTTAAATTTTAAGTTAAAAACTACTCATATGATGTCAGTAAAAAAATTTAAAACTTTGGCTAGTAACTCATTGAAAACAGAATGATTCAGTCTTGACCCTGTTGTTCTATGCAAGCGCAAAACTTCATATCTTAGGATTCAAGCTTTCAATACTAACACCTTTTTACAAAGTGCTTATGACTTTTGAGTTTGATACAAATGAATTGGAAATTTAAATTATGCCATTATTGTAAGGCCTTTGTTCTCTTTCTTTTGTTTATTTGAAAATGAAATCATTTTTGCTTCTTTCCCACTCTTTGGATATAAAGAAGTGTGATTAAAAAAAAAAAAAGAAAAAAAAAAGCGTTTTCATTTCAATGAAGAATAACAAAGCATGATAAAAGTTTTGACTTTGTTTCATAACTCAAACCAACTTCATCACCGGTAACGGCGTCGCTTTCAATTATATCACGTTTTTTATTTTGGAATTTTTGAAATCTCATATATTTTTTTCTTTTGAGAAAATATTGACATCGGGGTTTTGATTCGATAATCAAGATTAACAGTAACACATATTCATTTTTTAGAAGGGAAAAAAAAGGAATTTTCATTATGGGTCCACCTTATTAAACTAATGTATGAGATAAAGTGAGAGAGGGAATGTAAATTCAAGTGTAAATTAAGGAGATATTAATGATGTAATTAATGAAGTCATAGTGGAGTAATGGAACTTTCTTCATCCACAAGCAATAATAATTAAATTTAAAAAAAAAAACTTATTTAATTTAATGCAACCTTAAATCAAGCATACTTTACATGAACACTTAATATAGCACTATGCCACTATCCATTATGTATATAATTTAATGGATAATCATTTCTCTCTTGTGAATCCAAATAAAAATATTTAGCAAATGCAATAATTTGACCAATAAATTCGTTTTCCTGTCCCAACCCGAAACCCGCTTTTATTTAGAGATTTTGTCATTTGTCTTTCCGAGTTTTTGCATAGTAACTCATTTTTCTATTATATGTTTTTTTTTTCCCGCTAACCATATTTTTTTTTTCCTCAAACTGAATTCCAAGTAATTTCTCCGATTGAGAAACCGTATCCAAGCTTCGTGGCAAATTGAAACATCTAACTAGCTAACTGAAGGAAAATCAAGTGAGTGACGGGCGAGAGCGTGTCAGCCTTGCTAGCCACGTGGGCCGTGGGTACCGATTTCCTCCGGCTTCGTGCCTCAAGCTTGAGCATCTCAGATTGTCTACTTCCTTTTCTCACATATCCTCTAATTTCGTTGTTGTCTTGCGTTTTGATTTACACCAAAATTAATAGAGCTTTAATGTAAATTTTTTTTTTTCTTCTTCTACAAAAGCAAAGGCCTTAAATTATTTTTCTGTCACGAGCTTATGCTTAAGAAGAGATACAGAGCCAGAGCTGTAGTGTGTCAGATTAGATTGATATTATTACTCACCTTCTTCTATTTCCCCGCTAAATTTTCAAATATTATATATATATTTTTATATATATATATATATATATATTAAATCTACTATTTTCCAACCAAACACAACAATTATTTATCTTTTATCAAAAGATGCAATAAAGGATAGAAAAAGGAAGATATTTGCGTTATATGTACCTAATTTTATATAAGTGTGCGTTGGTATACTTTCAATCTTCAATAAAAATATTAAATAAAAGATATTTTTAGAGTTTAATCGCAGAAGTACACATGAACCTCGTGTAACCAATCTGAAAGATACATTATCGGAGTATTACGTCAACTCCATTTGTTGCATTTCGATAATACGCGCTTAAGCAAGATTGGGGAATAGACCGCCGCGCTTATACAATTTATACTTATACCGTAAATATTAATTAACGAGTTGGAGCCATTTTCTTTTCAGCAAGTGCCACATGTACTTCTGTACCTCTGACAAACTTGATGACATGTCACTATCTCCCATTTTGATTGGCTAAAGAGAGAACTACGAGAGACCTTTGACTGTTGTACTAGTGAAGATTCAATATTTTATTATTTATCAAAATAAAAGTTGAAAATTTAGGTCAAGATTCAATTTTTTGAATCTCAATATTTGGACAACGGCTTCTTCACTACTTTCAAAGCATGTCTTTTCTCAATACACTCACAAAATTGGGAAAATAATCAAATAAAATAAATAAAAAAAAGCACTATCTTTTCCTCTCTCTCTTTTCAAAAATAAAAAATAAATAAAAAAAATATTATTAGCTTTCACTTCATCACCTTCTCAACAACAACAAACACTTGCTCTCTTCAATGTCCATGGTGCTTCTGAAGAGAATGAAGATCTTGCCATGGATTCTCTTTGCAGTTGCAGTGACAATCCAGTTCCTCTTCTCTCTTGCTCTCACTGAAGATGGTAAAAAGAAACAATCTTTAATCATTTTTATTTTTATTTTCTTATGGTTTTTGAGGTGAAAAGTAGTCGACTTTCTGAGTTTCTGAAGAAGATTGAGCTCACCCAGTTCAAGTTTTAGCCTTTTGAGTGAGAACAAGGCATTTATTTTTATTTTTTATTTTTATTTTTGAACTTGTCAGGTGTGGCATTGTTGGAGATGAAGAACACTTTAAACGACACCAGAAACTTCCTTCAGAACTGGGTTGATTACGATGAATCTCCATGCAAATGGACTGGGATTTCTTGCTCTCAGGACCAAAGAGTCCGATCCATGTATGTTTCTTAATTTTTTAAATATTTTTTATAATTATTTTGGAGATAATATTCATGGGTTTTTTTTTTTTTTTTTTCAGTAACCTTCCTTACATGCAACTTGGAGGAACTATATCTCCAAGTATTGGTAGACTCAGTAAACTTCAGAGATTGTGAGCTCTATAATTAAGCTTCTATATTAATGATTTAAAATATGTATATATATTTATTTAATTTGATTTAATTTAATTAATTTGGGTGTGAATCAGGGCACTTCATCAGAACAGCTTGCATGGAAACATCCCTGTAGAGCTCACCAACTGTACTGAGCTCAGAGCCTTGTGAGTGAGAATTTTGTTCAAACATTTCCCAATTTTATTTTATTTTATTGTTTTTGGTTTATTAAAAGAGTGAATTTAATTATATAGATATCTGAGGGCTAATTATCTTCAAGGAGGGATTCCATCAAATATTGGCAATCTTTCTCATCTAACCATCCTGTGAGTTTCTTTTATTAATCTCAAGTTATTTACAATATATTCAATTTAAAACAACCGACGATATCTCGGTAAATTCAGGTTATCGGATAAATAAAATCCTCTATATACCATCTCTATGAGATACCGACGATATTTAGCCTAAATCTTGGCATCATGGTACAATCTCGGTAAATTGAGGTTATCGGTTAAAAAATCCTCAATGTACCGTTTTGTGTTATGAGATACCGACGATTGTTTATCCTAGCATCAGTATCTCGACAACACCTTGTGTTTTGCCTAAATATCGCAAATTAAGCTGGGCTTGTAAATGGTGACACCAAAATGAAAATGCAGGGATTTGTCAAGCAATTTACTAAAGGGCGCTATACCTTCTTCCATCGGTCGCCTTACTCGGCTACACTCTCTGTAAGCTCTTGACATTTAACGTATCTTTTTCGTCTAAAGAATGTGGTGTCTTATGTATTGTGTAATGCTAATTTGTCTCAGGAATTTGTCAACCAACTTCTTCGCCGGAGAAATCCCGGACGTTGGAGTTCTAAGCACGTTCGGAGCGAAATCGTTAGTGTCTTCCTATAGTTTTAGTATATTTCAAGGTTCAAAATAAAAGATAGATGAAGATTCTAAATTCCGTATTTTCTCGATTCATCACCAGATTCATCGGAAACCTCGATCTTTGCGGGCAGCAAGTGCAGAAGCGGTGTCGGACTTCCCTTGGATTTCCGGCAGTGTTGCCTCACGCTTCGAGCGATGAAGCCGCAGGCAAGTGTTTGGTCCATTTCTTGGCTTTAAATTTAACCTGGTTTTTACATAAATGACGCGATTAATAACGTGAATGCACAATCGATGCAGTGCCTGCTGCCAAAAGATCTTCACACTACATCAAAGGACTGATTATCGGAGCAATGTCCATACTCGGTCTTGTTCTTATCGTCCTTCTTCTGTTCTTATGGGCTCGTCTGCTTTCGAAGAAGGAGAGAGCGGCTAAAAGATACTCGGAAGTCAAGAAGCAAAAAGTTCACGAAGAAAGTAAGCCATATCTTCTTTAAAAGGTTCAGAGTAGTTGCAGCATTGGACCCTCAACTTTGTTCATATGTGCACTTTACCCCCCTCAACTTCAATTTGGTGCTCATAGAATTGATAAAAATTGTTAGCAAAATGAGAATGGGTAAAAGTTCAGGGGGAAAAAGTGCGCCAAAATTACGTTAAAGGGGCAAAGTACACCAACAAGCGAAATTCAAGTGCATATGTGCCTACCTCCATAATATTTATACTTTTTTCACAACAGGCACAAAGCTTATTACTTTCCATGGAGACCTTCCATACCCTTCATCCGAGATCATAGAGAAGCTTGAAGCGCTCGATGAAGAGGATATAGTTGGCTCCGGCGGGTTCGGTACTGTGTACCGAATGGTCATGAACGATTGCGGAACGTTTGCCGTTAAAAGGATTGATAGAAACAGACAGGGTTCAGACCAAGTTTTCGAGAGGGAGTTGGAGATTTTGGGAAGCATTAAACACATAAACCTCGTCAATCTCCGGGGCTACTGCCGGCTTCCGATGTCCAGGCTTCTTATATATGACTTCCTCGTGATGGGTAGTTTGGATGACTTCTTGCACGGTACGTTCAATCAAAAAGATATTTAGGGTTGATGGACACCGATATATACACTGAAAATATTCAGTTTTTTCGAAATAAAAAAAAAATCTGGGTTTACCGTGTCCTGTGACATGATAACGATTTTGAATTAAGTTTAAATCCGGTTTCTTTATCAGTGTTTGGGTACTGGTATTGAATTCGGTTAATGATAATTTTAAATCCCGGCTCTGGCCTTCGAGGAGTGTGTGTGTTTTTGTTCAAGTTTAGACATGTATTTTTGTATGTCTTAAAAACCAGTTGTATAGTGAAACAATTTTAAGATTCAGCTCCTCCGGTTTTCATTTCTCGAACACCGAGTATTTGGTTTCGGTTTGAAAATGGCAAACAATTAAAACCGTATTGCATCTACCAGTTTGACCCCTAGAGTTCATATAAGCAAAACGGTAACTGATATGCTTATATGGACAATGCTTATAAGATTTCACGTTTCTTCAGAGGACGGGCTGCAGAACCGATCTTTAAACTGGAGTGATCGCTTAAAAGTAGCCCTCGGTTCCGCTCGAGGACTATCGTACTTGCATCATGACTGCTCTCCAAAGATCGTGCACCGCGACATTAAATCGAGTAACATTCTCCTCAATGAAAACCTCGAGCCCCACGTGTCCGACTTCGGCCTCGCAAAGCTATTGGTCGACGACGAAGCCCACGTCACCACTGTCGTTGCTGGCACTTTCGGTTATCTAGCCCCGGGTACCTACACTTTCATTTTACATCATTTGATTACATAACTAACTTGTTTCTCACGTTGAATTACCTCGTAAATCAGAGTACCTTCAAAGCGGTAGAGCAACCGAAAAGTCCGACGTGTACAGTTTTGGGGTTCTTCTGCTTGAGCTCGTTACCGGCAAGAGACCGACCGATCCGTCGTTCGTGAAACGAGGCCTGAATGTCGTCGGTTGGGTAAGCTCTCCAAAAATTTATTTTCTTCGGCATACTCACACGTGCTTCTATAATATTGGCGGCAAAGTACCAAATCATTTTCCATGTAGCAGCGTGTTCCAATTCTTATTTGTTAGCGGTTAAAGTATCAAATTCATATGAAGACCGTGTTGACGTGTCCACTGACGGAAGTTGGTGAAGGTTTAACTTTGATAATGTTTTAAAGATTTGGCACTTATACCACTAAACAGAGAATTAGAGCACCGTGCTGCACTTAATAAAATATCTGGTACTTTTGCCGCCAATATCCGTATTCCGTAATGGCGCCAATTTTGAAGCCATCTAAACTGAATCCATGTTCTTATCGGCAGCTGAACATGGTACTGAAAGAGAACCAATTCAACGACATTGTCGATCAGCGGTGCAAAGACGCAGACACGGAAACAGTCGAGGCGATCCTCGAAATAGCTGCGCAATGTACGGATGCAAATCCGGACGAGAGACCGGCAATGAGCGAAGTGCTGCAGCTTCTAGAGCAAGAGGTCATGTCGCCGTACCCGAGCGACTTCTACGAGTCGCAATCTGACTGTTCGTGATCGATCTAATCGCCTTTTAACTTGATTTCTCAGCACATTTGAGGTTTTCAGTGTTCTATTTGCCCCTCTCTTTGGGGCAGCCTGTAAATTGCGTTTTTCTTCCGATTTTCTTAGCACAATTTGTCCAAATCGCGGTGATCGGATTTGCTATTAAAACGTTAAGGAAGCGACGGGGTTTAAACTTTTAATTAAGCTAAACCAAGTTCAAACTAGCTGTTTTAACTTTTAATAATATATTTAATTAGCTAAATATATCTAACTTCAAAGATCAAACTACACATACTAAACACAAATTAATAATTGATATTACAATTATTTTTACTAATTACTAACTAATATGAAATTTCTACAAGTATTAATAAGATGGATTTACACATTTATAGTTTCAATGCACTTTTTTTCTTCTTTCTCGGACACTGTTTTAAATACCGCTTGCCGATGTCGTTTTGCACTTTTCGTTTTACGGATATATCGCTTGTCGATGGGTATCTCATAGGTAAATCGATGGGTATGCCGATGAGTATATCGTTTCGCATATCTTCGAAAAAAGATTTTCGATGGGCATGCCGATGGATATTCGGGAAATTTAATACCTTCTCACTGATTAATAAAATATAAACGAATTAAAAATATGAACTTTATTAAACCTATTTTTATTCGTTGATTAATGACGTAAGATCCAGATTTTAGCACTTTTGGTTCAATCGTTTGTTGTCGTTTACATAATTATGTCGTACTCAGGTTTATGGTCGTGTAAAATATTTGTTTCTCGTTCTCACTCTCTAATGTCGTTTACTTAATTCACTGTCGTTTTTTACTCGTTTCTCGTTTGTTATCGTTTTTATTGTACACGACGTCGTTTTAAAATTACAAACATTAGAATTGAGATGCCATGCACGATAAATATCAACCAACATCATCATATACATAATATTAATATATATACACATTATATATTATAAGTAAATAACACAAATAATATACTAAATTATTAAATTATATTAGAAGCACAATCCCACAGCAAGTTGACAAAAATGCATTCTTTGATATCCCTTTGGTTCTCCGAGGGATATTAACGAAATATGTCCACTTGACTTTTTAGCCATTTTCTAGCTACTTTTATTTATTTATATATATATGAAACTTCAATTTGTATGATGGCAATTTGTCATAATTTAATTAACCCCGAATATATGTACATGGCAATTTGTCATTTTTTCTTGTTTGTTTAATAATGTCAAATTGTCATGTTAGAGTAAGATTAACATGATCAATTTGACAATATATATATATATATATATATATATTTATATACATATAAATTTAAATACTCCCTTTGAAAAATAAATTTAAAAATATTTTGAAACAATAACTTAATATTGTTTACGACTGATTTCTGCCCCGTTTTGGCTAGTTTTTAAAAATTAATAAGACGGCCAATTACAATTTTAATTAGTCTAAAAAAGAAAAAAATCAGCCGATAAAAAAAAAAAAAAAACATTTCCGATGACCGGTCCATATTTTACTCTATTAGGGAGAGAATAAAAAAAGTTAAAAAATATATATATTTATTTAATTTATAAAATCAAGAATTCATCCAATAATTCAACTCCTTGGATCTTCATTGGCTGCTTTTTGAATTCCTCGTGATATTATTATTATTATTATTATTATTATTATAATGACCTACCTTGCTGTCTCCATTGATATAATATATAGTATTTATTTACAAGTTGAGGTTGATATATATTATTGAAATGCTTATGGTGAAACATAACATCCCACTAGTGGATATTCGACTATCTTATATTATAATAACCAATTATTTTTTATAATAACATGGACCAACATCGCAATTAAACGTTTAAAATATTTTATCAAAACTATACCACCAACTTATATCTACATATAATATAAATATAATTATATACAATTATACATATATCACTTTTACAGATTTAGAGTAAAATATAAATGACATATATTATAAATCTTAATTCGCGAATAGAAACTAAGAACACTAAAAACGTTGCGTAACAGTGGTTGGTTAAAACTTACATTGATTATATATTTAATTATATGATTAGCATATTATATTTGTAATTTCTGTCTAGATTCTCAGGTGAATCGTAGATGTACGAACTTGACAAAAGAATTAATAAAGAAAATGAAAAGAAAAATCAACTACTCTTGTATTGTTTATTGTGGAGGCCGACACTACACAAAAGTATATTCTTCTATTAATCACAAAATTAATTTACACATTTCATTAATCTGAAAGATATTTGACGAATTTTTTCGTCACATACTCAGAGTGTAAGGTGAATATAATACTAAAAATAACCGCTTGAACGAAATTAAAACACATAATTTTTACGTGGTTCGACTCATTAATAAAATATTTATCCCACGAAATTTCGTTATGTTTTTTATTTGAATAATATTATATAGAAAGCTCTTCAAAGATAAAAGCGTATTTATAAAAAGTGCTTTTATTTGTTGTAAGTTGGGAAGAAGTCTTAGAGTTTTGGGATTTCGGGAATAAATCCCTCTCGTAAAATGAAGTCTTAGAGGTTTCGGGATTTTGGGAATAAATCAATTTCTATCAAATTTTAATATTTAATATTAAAACGGTACAAAAACAAAACATTAGTTATTTTACCACCGAATTTTAACATTACGTATCATTGTATCAAAGTGTTACAAAGACATGCAATTTCCTTTTCCGCTAAATTTTAACACTAAGTATTCGAAGAAAAATTACGCTAGTGATTCTTACGAACGGATTCTAAAATTAGGTATTTAAATACTAAAACTCAAAAAATGAAATATTTTTGCCGCAAATAACCTTACTCTTAATAATTAAACAAATTTCCATATACATATATACATATACAATATATATTAATAAAATTTATAAGTTTATAGGCATGACCCTTGAAGCACCCAAAAGACCATACAATACACCCAATCCTAATTGGCATTGACACTCACTCAAGTCTCAATCTTTATCTCTCCCTCTCTATTCCCATTCTCTCCCGAACCGAACACAATCATGGTACTAACGCCGGTAACAACACCGACGACGGTTATCGGTTTCCCGCCGTCGCATTACTGGGCCGCCAATGCGGTGTCGTTTCTGCCCGGGACGAGCTCTCTCCGGTCGAGCCAGACCGTTAACCACGGCGCCGTTAGAAGGAGGAGGAGGAATGGTGTGGTGGTCGTGGCGTCGAGTAGCGCCGGAACGGCGTCGTTTTGGGATGCGTGGAAGCCGGAAAAGGCATCCTCTTCTCCTTCCATCAGCGACATCCTATGGCCCTCTGCCGGTACACACACACACACATACATATATATACATATATATGTATGTATGTATGTATAATTTTTAGTCTTAATAATAATGATTAATTATATAAGAGTGATGTATTTTTAAATAATGATGATTATATTGGTATTTATTGAGTTCTTTTCATTAAATGTTTGTGTGCTACACATTGACATTGGTGAATTATTGGCATTGTGTAAAAGGAAATATTGGAATTAATTATGATTTGATTATAATGTTTGAATTTGGAAATAGCTACAAATGGGTGAATTATTTAATGTGAATTGATGGAATTATTTCTTGGAAACAGCTCTACGATGGTGATTATTTATTTATTTATTATTGAATATGCAATAATTACCAGCTATTCGTCGGTGATTATTTTCAATTAAGTATATATGATTTTCTATGATAATTATAATATCGAAATGCATTTTTTTTTTATATAGATTATAACGTTGTATTGATCATATTTTCGAGAATAGATTATTACAACTATGAGCAAATAATTATATAAATTATGCTATATATCTGAGCTTATAATTGACGGTGAGTTAGTGGAGACTGGAATTGTGTTTTCTTCAGAATAATGAACATAATTTCTTTACGTATAAACAATTTAAAATGGGGTGTTTTGTTAAGAGGAAGGACTAAAATGTGAATTTTTGTGCGAGCAGGGGCGTTTGCGGCGATGGCTTTATTGGGAAAAGTGGATCAGATTTTGGCCCCGAAAGGCGTTTCTATGACTATTGCGCCCTTGGGAGCGGTTTGCGCCGTCCTCTTCGCCACTCCGGCCTCTCCCGGTGCTCGGGTTTGTCTCTTGCAGCTCAAACTTTAAAGCTTTTTTTTTTTTTTTTTTTCAATTTTGAAATGTATATGTACTATTGTTGCGACGCTTTCCACATATTCGATATGATATTGTCCGCTTTGGGCTTAATCTCGGGCTTTTTTTTTTTCTGCTTTGTAATCTGTAGTCTCATAATTTGTTAGTTTAGATCGAAAATGTCGTGTCCGATCAAACTTTTTGACGAGAAAAAATACCAATAAATTTCCGTCTTTTTTGAATAAATGCAGAAATACAACATCTTCATGGCCCAAATCGGGTGCGCAGCCATCGGCGTTGCAGCGCTCTCGGTGTTTGGCCCGGGATGGCTCGCGAGGAGCACTGCTCTCGCGGCTTCCATAGCGTTCATGATCATCACCGGCTCAACACACCCGCCAGGTACACTCTTCTCGACGTGACCTCTTTGTATTTTCACCTCTTCATTTGGAAAAAAGCGCGAAATCTGAAGTTTATCTGTAGCCGCGAGCTTGCCAATACTCTTCATTGACGGAGCGAAGCTGCATCACCTGAACATGTGGTACACGTTGTTCCCCGGCGCTGCGGGATGCGTTCTCATCTGTTTGATTGTGAGTTTCTTTTTCTCAAAAACCGCCTTTCGCATGCGAGAACTAAGACTAAGTTATTTTGAATAAAAATACGAAGAAAATAAAATTGAGGAAAAAAGAGAGGAAAAAAGCATGGCTATATCAATGTCATGTTTGAACGCGATCATGTCCCGGAGTTGGTATCACGTCACTGCATCGAAAGGCGGTATTACTTTGAAGCCTATAGGGGTCTAAACCCCCTCAAATGATCGATTATTGCATTTTTTAGTGCTAATTTTTTTAAAAAAAATTAACTCCTATCTTCACCAAAAAATCAAACCAACCCCGTAAGTCTAGATCCTTATTTCGCCACTGATTGCATCGATGTCGCAATGATCGGGGATACGAAATCGACACACATGACACATCAAATGAAGAACGTTACATGTTAGCAAAATTCATCAAAGGTTGATCTCACAAAGTTTTGTCTCTAATTTGCAGCAAGAAGTGGTGATGTACTTGAAGAAGAACATCATGTTCTGATCTTGATCCCGAAATTCCGAATGCGTCAAATTCATTCTTCTTTCCGATCAAACTCCCGTTGATCCGATGAAAGCCTAAGAAAATTGGTTAAAGAAAAGAGATCATCAAGCTTAAATGGAAGCTAAATAAGCTAATTTAGAGATGAACATAAACTTGATGTTCTTGTGAATATAAGAACATGGAAAGTCAAGCTACAATATTCACTTTGGTGGCAAAAAGAAAATAAGGACATTAGCCAAAAGAAGAGAGGTCATGAGGGTGTGTATAAATTGTAAAAAATTATTTTGGAGAAGGCAAATAATAAGATGGTAATTAATTATGTGCTCACAAGATTTATTGTTGAGTAATTGATAACAATGGTCTCTCACTTTTTAATTTTTTTTATATTAGTGCCCCTTAATTTTTTTAAAGTAGTACGATTCTCCCTGCACGTTTTGAATTTGTAAAAAAGTAGTACTATTCTCCCCGCAAGTTACACAACGATAATTTTTTTTTAACTCATTAGCAACACGTGAATTGCTTTAATAAAGACATTTATATCATTTTGTTTTGTTTTATTTTGCGAGACTTTCATTTTAACGAATAAAGAAAAATTACAATAACAAGTTCGCGAGACGACTCTCAACTCTCTAGTAGTCTTTATTGTTCAATGAAATATCAGTACTTTCTTTCACAAGTTAGCGCTTTTATATCATTTTATCCCGTGAGCTTTCAGAAGTGTTTGATTTTCGCCCCTCGAAGTTTGAAAAATAATTTTTGCCAATAAAATTTGTAGAATTGATATTTTAAAGGATTAATTCAAAATAAATAGTGCAAGGCTTTTTAACCTATAAAATAGGATCAATCAAGGCTTTTTCCTAATTTACTTTTTTTTTTATTACTTGTTCATGTTAGAATATTATTAATCAGTGATATAAGTAACGTCTTATTATATGTGACGCTTGACAAAACAATTTAATAAAATTAGAAACAAATTTGGAGAGTTCATATCAGAGGAAAAACTCAGTACAACTTACTGATAAAAGGAAAGAAAAAAAAAAGTACCAAAAATTGTACTACTTACTACTTAGTACTATTATTCAAACATCATAAAGTCGAATATTTTTATACTTTAGTGGAGATTTGATAATTAAAAAGAAGATAACTTTATGCAACATATAATAAATAATATTTATAAATATGAACAAGACAAAACAACATACACTGTGTGACACACTTAGCATTAAGTTAATTAATCAAGGTGTTATTAGAATATTTGTTTGCTGATCTCAAAGCTTTGTCTCTTAGTTCAAATTTATTTTGAATATTTGTAGCAATTTGTTAATTTTATCAAACTTTGTTGTTATCATTTAAATTTCAGTTTTTATTGTATTTTATATCTTCAACGTTTGTTCTTGTCTTCTTGAACTGATATCGTTTTGATAGAGTCAGATTACGGTAAATATTTTATGTACTTTTGTTATTATTGTATTCTTACGTCATAAACGAAGGATAAATCATCAAACTCGGTACAGAGTTTCATCTGTTAGAACCTTGCGGTATAAGTGCCCAAAATTTAAGGATTGAACCTAAATGTGTTCACGTGAATTAAATGAGTTGATTCGTGATATTGATTAGAGAATCATGTAATTAATAGGGTTTAACTTATATGATAATAATACTCATTAATTAATTACATAATATCCTATTCCATTTTATGGATGTGATCAATTAGAAAGAGAAACTATCCATACATAAAAAGATACACATTCATGTGTGAGTATTTAAGCTTCCCTGAGCCATAGAATTCGACCACCCATTATTCCAAGAGAGAGCTCGAATTCTCTAGCACTCCGTAAAGTTCTTGTTCGTGTTCTAACCGTCTTCGAAGAGCTAGTATTCCTAGAAGGCGATTTTCGGTCTTAAAGGCGTTCCGTTTGTCGACGTGGTGAACTACGTAGGGGCCGAAAACTTGAGCGGCTCGTGATCGACGTGGAGTGAAGAAAATGCTAGGCGCATCATCTCAGACGAAGACATGGAGATCCGTTAGTGATTGAAGATAAGGAAGCGTTATGTAGAGAATTTATTCTCAACCGATAAGTTTTGATTAAGCGATGTTACCTAGATTATTATTAGTTTCTAGGATTCCCAAAATTTTCGCATCCGGGATATGTGAGATTTTAGAAAAACCCAACATCATAAAGTGATTCTTAATATTAAGAATAAAAATATTTATAAAAACAAAGGTAACACTTTTATTCATAATTGACACGGTGTGACCATTATTTTAATTTTGAGAACGATAATGTACCAAATACTCTAAATTACATGTAAATATGTAGTTTTCAGTCTTTATATTCATTTAATTCATTTTTAATAATAACCCCTTTGGATTATTGATTACAAAAATTATTAAAAAGAAGAGACATTGAGAAGTCGAAATACCATGCAGATGTTGAGGCAAAATTAATTTTAACAAAAAAAAAATAGAATTTTATATCACAAAACTACAAAAACTATACAACTTATGTATTACAATTAAATTTCTAACTATGTGTTCATAATAACTATCGAATTCGAAAAGAGGAATAAAATAATAGAAAGAGAAATTAATTATTCTTTCTAGTTATTTTCATCTTACACGTCTCGAATGAGTATCATTATTATATTTAATTATACCATCACAATATACTTTTGACACGTAACCCAAAAATCAATTAGAAAATTAGACGAATTTGGAGAAAAAGTCCAAAGTTCTTGTATTTATGTATGTTATGTATATTAATTAATTGATATATTAATTAATATAGCATTTATTTAAACTCAAAGTTTAAGAATAAGTCAAATTTGCTCAAGCCCACAAGAAATGTGCTGGCACGTGTACCAAGGACAAGTTCTAGAGCAAATATTTATTATTAAAAAGGAACTTTTCACAAATACCCTTGTTCTCTTCTAAAAATATCAAATAGACCCTCCTACACTAAAATTATCAATTATGTCACCAGCACCTTTCTAAAAACAGTATTTTTTCACACCCAAAAAAAAAACAATTTTTGATTAATAATTTGTATCTATTCACGTAATCTTTTATTTTTGGATAAAGTGAACAACCCGTAAAATATTTATGTGACCTTTTAGTTTTGAGGGCGAGTTTAGAAAAAAAAAAAAAAAAAACTCACTTTGAAGTCGGTAAGTAAAACCACATCGGAATTTGCGGTTGTGGCCACAATTGTGATTTAGGTTTTGCTCATCAACTGGATCACTTTAATCTAAATTAGACCAAGGCTAGTACACTATATAATATTTCCTATATAAAGTAATAAGAACAATATATACGTAAAAAAAAAATATTAAACAAATTAAATTATCCGCGAAATTTAAAAATTTATTTAACAGATTCTAACTATAAGCTCAAAACGATGAAAATTGCGGTCACCAAAGTCATATAAAGCACAAACTTACAATCTCTACAAATGAGAGGACTAAAATGTAATAAAACTCATAACTTATAGGGTAATGTTCAGTTTAGGAAAATACAAGGAGTATTATTGATATTTTTTATTTAAAAAAAATGCCAGATAGGTAATGAAAGCTCCAAATCATGCTCTGCTGTCACTCTTCATACATATTCAAATAATTCATAAATCATAAATACTCGAATGATTTATTTATTTAATGATAATAGTAAAGAGAATCGTATAAATAATAAATCAGAAGAAATTAAATAAAACTATAGAGTATAGCGTATGAAAGTGGCTTAACAATTTAATACAGCTTAAATGGAATCTTGATTACGTGCAAATCTAACAAACAAGTCTAAAACTTGTTGTGTGTTGCAATTAGTAAAGACTTTTTAGTCTTTGCATATAATTAATTTTCGCTTATATAAGAAAACTTATTCAATTAAAATCATATTATCTTATTATTCCAGTAATTATCACTTCATATTTATATGATAAAAGTAACCTGTGTAAGGTTTATAGCTTGTTATAAGGCTGTTTGGTACGATTCGTAACGTATTTAAACTTGAATTATATATATATATATATATATATATATATATAAACAAGTATATATAATATTGTGATCGTACACCATTCTTTTTATATATAGTAGCTATCCGAATTTGAATATAATTTTGCAATAGTACTATAAATAAAGCTCTTTTGACTTCGACTTTTTTCTAAGATTTTTTGCTTGTCAATTGCGTAGGTGTTCTTTATTTATTATTTATTCATTATATATATATATATTTATATATATATATATGAGTAAGGGGCACCCACCCATGCTTCTTAATTTTCAATTTTATTACATTGCACTTTGAACTTTAGTTATAAGCCTAGTGTTTATAAACTTCCGGTACACCCATGATATACTAGCGGTAATTTTTATTTTATTTTTGGCATGTGTGTAGGCAAAATACGCATTAGGCTGAGATTTTTTTTAAATGTATTTTGACCATAAAATTTAAATTTTGATTAAAAACCTCATATTTTATTCAATTTTTTCACTTCAATTCTTCCATTTCCATCAAAACTTTTCCATAATAAATCCAATTTTTCCTTAAAGTTTTGAATGTTGAGTAATATATATTTATAAAAACTCCATCTGTATATATCGTATACTCATCGATTTTGCATTACACTCATAAAAAAACATATATTGACACAATCGGTGTCAAACTGTAAATTTGTAGTAAAAAAAAAAAACTATGAAAATTCTATTAATATACCCGTACCGCCATTGACACACTCAAAAGTTATACTTGCCAGTATCTTCGACCATGGTTTAAAACGTTTATTACTCTTCATGGACCATGCTTTTTCAATTGTCCATAACTTCATAATAAAGGGTTTAGGGTTTACTAACCAATGAAAATATTCACGATTAAGTCACATATCAAGCACTACAATATTACTTTTCATATTGAGTCCGCTTTCGCGTAGGAAGCTGAAGTGATGGCTACAGTACTTGCGGTGAAAAAAGCTATGGAATTTCATTGGGATAACTTGTGGCTCGAGTGTGATTCTACATACGTAGTCAAACTTTTTCAGAAGAAATCGAGTTTGGTTCCTTGGAAGCTGCGAGCTCGCTGGTCGAAATGTATCCGTACCCGGATTTCACTTCGTCTTTTGTAAACGACGACATTTGTTCGAGAGAAAACTTTAGGTTTAGATAGTTCTCTTCTCTTTTGTTTTTGTTTGTAAACTTTAGTATTTTCATTTATATTATCTCGAGCCCTGATTCTTACTTGATGTTCCTTGGGTGCCAACCTAGTTGGGATTCGAGTTCGCTTAGCCAGATTTCGGGCCTCCATCTTTGACTAAAAAAAAAGCACTACAATATTTTTTTTCATACTTGAAAAATCGTACTAGTATAGTATTAGTGTTAGTGAAGAGGAGAAATATGTCGTTTTATGTGGGGCCAGCCACGATAGGGACTCCATGAGGCCTTTGCTTTACGTGTCGGTGGGCTTGGCTCTCTCACGATGGCGATGCCTCTCATGTCGTTTTTCCCTCCTCCCTTCTCCGCCGTACACGTGGCCATCTTGACATGCGCTGCACGGCATCGCAAAGATCTACGGTCAGAATCACGTATTCGAAATCGATTGTGAAATTGCAACTCGTGACTCGACAATGAACAGCTTACGTGGCGAACTGTTATTGGATGGGAGAAAAGAATTTTTAAACATATTATCATATGTAATTACGTAATCGTTGTTTGTTGTACATGCATGGTTGCGTGTTTATTACCTACAAAGTTTGAATATGAAAATGAAAATTTGATTTTGAATTATCTTTTTTAAAATATTTTATAGTAAGTATATATAAAATATTTAAATTAGCCGGTGTAATTTCCGAGTTTCAATTTTAAGAGGCAAATGTATATTCTCTTTTTTTTTTTAAATAGTGGCGTCGTTATTTTATGTTTTTGAGAAAATTGTGATTTATTTTTGCATAAGTAAATTAAATTTTATTTTTATAGGGGTGGATCCTCCAAAAAGAACTTTTTTTTAGGTATCTCTTTCTTCTTCTTCTTTTTTTTTTTTGCATTGTATGTAATGAATTTCGTTTGATGGGATTTATGTCAAATATTGACAAAAATTAATGTTAAAACGCCAACAATTAGTGTGGAAAACTTACCGAGGACTCCGCCCTCTAACACCGCGCTCAATCACACAGAGACCAACATGATCGCTGGCGCGGGGCGCGGGCTGCTCCACTCCATGACACCACGCCCGATGACCCTGCTCCGCTAGAAGACCATTGAGGGATGACTTTTCAAGTTTCTACCATTAGCGCCAAACAATTAATCTTTTTTTTTTTTTGTGGAGGCTTCACAATGACAGAGTCCAATACAACTGACGTATCCGTCATTGTGCCACGTTCTTAGGGAGTTCAATATGTTGACTGATTATCTTCAAAATGATATCACTCGGCTTTGGAGATTCGCCCGCGAAGACGCCTTAGCTTCATTCGAAGCAGCAGCTCCAATACGGTATTGCAGGAGCTATAACATACCCTGATTACCAACATCCCACTTCATTACAGACTAAACGGATTTGATTCGAGCAACCTCAACACATTCCCCATGACAAAAGTTCTAACCTCTACGGTAAGGGCAAATTGCACTCAGCCTCAACCATTTGATGATGCACCCAGGGTGAAAGAAGTGGCCACACGTGACCACGACCGTTCTCGTTCGCCAAACTCGAGGTGGTAGATCGAGCATATGTTGTCAGCCCCGCCACCAGGGACGTCCTTAAGAAGAATTGCAATGTGATCCTCCAACGCAGGGGCCACGACCTGATTACCAACATCCTACATCATTACAGACTAAACGAATTCGCTTCGAGCAACCTCAACGATGAAAAAATCCTAACACATTCCCTACGACAAAAGTTCTAACCTCTACAGTAAGGGCAAATTGCACTCAGCCTCAACCATTCGGCGATGCACCCACAGTGAAAGAAGTGGCCACACGTGACCATTTCCGTTCTCGTTTCACCAAACTCGAGCATATGCTGGTAGCCCCGCCACCATAGCTGCGATGTGATCCTCCGACGCAGGGGCCACGACGAAATTGACAGGCTGAAGACTTGTGGATCGTGGCGTCTTGGTGGTGCGAGTATAATCTCTTCAACTCTGCGGTAGTCACGCATCGCTGAAGAAAATAAGAACTAGATAACAAAGCAAATTTCTCCCTAAATCATACCGACGTCGCTCATAAGAAGACAGATCCATCTCTTGTAGTTCTTGAGAATCGAACGCAGCGATGGATACACCCCGTCGTGTTGAGGTCTTCGAATCTTAGCAGAAATCGCTCCTTTAATATTATCGTATTTCACTTGTATGTTTTAAGTCTTGTTACTGATCTGCCCCCGCTTGCTTGTTTTCGTCTCTAGTTCGGTTTCTTTATTTACTTGGACCGCAAGAAATTAAGTAAATAATGAAGAATCGCGTTTACTTGATAATAACACGCTTTAGTTGTAAGATGCAAGATAAAGTTTTCATCATTAACTTTATAATCAATAGTAGTTATGCAGTAATTTATGAACACGTATGACTCATGTGTTCTACTACATTAACTATGCAATGATTTATTATAAAAACTAAAAAAATTATCCTGTGTGACCACTCGTTTCACAGGGCTTGTATCTTTGCATGGTTGAGGTGCAGTAACAGTTGTCCTCTATGTAGTCATCTCTAAACCCTATACATGCAAGCAAAGTATTCTTTTTTCGTGTACATATAGAACTTTTTCCGTGACTCGGACACTCGCGGTGGGGCTGATGCAGGTCGTGGAGTCTCAGATCACCGCGCCGCCGCTGTTTTCTCGCTAAGCTTCCACGGATTGCCGCTTGGTGATGGGGTAGTTTGGTGTCATTTTATTTGTAATGGCAACAGCTGATGAACATGATTTATGTTACTAATTTTATGTAATCTCATTTATTTATAATAGTGTTTGAAGAAAAGATAGGGTGTGTTTTTTATAAGTAAAAACTTTAGAAAATTTTAAAATGTCATGTGAACATAGCATTGCCTTAAAATAATTTAGTTGGTTGTATTTTAATTTTAATATATGATTTAATTAGACTTTATGAGAAATACTTTTCATATGTATATTTTCAAATTATATATAATATAGAAAGAACTAATTGTTAAATATAATGTATTGATAAGGGGTTTATTTTATCAGCAAAAATGATAAATAGACGAGTCTTTTCCTTCTTCTTTTCAAAGCAATGGTCATTTTTACTAACGTTTACAATACATAGACAAATAAATACAAACAAACAAACATAAATATACAAATATAAATGCATAATATATATATATATATATATACGCATAAAGTCACAAACACACACATCACGGAAGTCAATGAGGTGGCTAAATTGAAGAGGCAGATAATTTCCAAGTAAAACTCAACTATAGCCTATAGGGTAGCTATCTAGTGGTTGGATTTTGTCCACGTCATGGTATGGAAATATATATATATATATATATATATATATATAATATATGTGTTTGTTATGTATAGGGTTAATATATATAAATTGACATATATCATGCGTGAATGAGATATTAGCATAAAATAAGAGATGCTTTCAAATACAATCTGAAAAATAGTCACGATCCGGCTTTTGCTATAGACGAGGGAGATTTCACTTAATATTATAATTACTTTGTACTTTTACATCTTAAAACGTTAACGTTTTAGCTTCAAAAATTTACTTCGCCTAGAACCCTTAAAATTCAAGACTGGATTTGCATATAATTAATTGTACCATTTTATTCACACGATTTTGCCAAAAAAAAAAATCCAACAAAGCGCAAACCAATTTGACCAAGCAAGCCATACATTAATACAAAAACTAAGAAAGCTTATTATAGAAAATCAATAATAACAAACATTGTACTTATCTTTGAAATTTTGGAGCTCTTATAAACCAACACAAAAGTCATTATGTTGGCAAACAAGGGTTTGCATTGCATTTAAACTACCTCAAGTACCATTTAATTACAATAGAATAATGAGCCAATAATTTAATCATACACCAACACAAAAGCCATCATGTTGGCAAAAACAAAAAAAACAAAAAAAATTAATGTGTTTAAAGTTAAACAATCACAATTACACTTCATAAAAATAGTTCCGGTTCTATAAACGAACGAAGAATATCTCATATCTCGATCGAATAATCTAAATTAAACAAAAAAAATTAATATTATTAATTTCAAATACTAAAATTTTAGGTTTCAAAAAAAAAATCAAAATCAAAATCAAAATCGGGGTCGGAATTCGGAATTTTAGACGATCGAATGGACTCTAGTTATATTTGGAGTTCCACAATTCCCAAATCCCACGTAACTTTTTTTTTTTCCTTGAAAGGTGAGCAAAGGAACATCACTTCACATCACAAATGATATGACCATCGTTTGAAGGTAAATGCTTTGTTGTGTTCTTTGAGGGGCCTTTAAATTTAATGTCCATTGATGATTTTGATCGTTACACCTCTTAATTTGATTCACAAACCTTTCTAAATATCAAAACACTAGTCATACTTTTTTAAAATTATTTTTTTAATTGGAATTTTGGCTCTAATTTTTGAAGAAAATTTAATATCCATTTTTATATAATTTTGAAGATAATTTTTAATTTTATCTTTAAATTAAAATAGCTCGATTTGATTTTTTTTTTTTTTAATTCTTGAATTCGCAAATTTAGAGCATCAATTCTACATTGCTCTTCTAAATTCTTATAATATGTTGTAAATAATCATTTGTAATATTAAAATTTAAGGAAATTGTACGAAATACCCATTTTGTGTCAAATTTTTTAAAAAACTACCTATTGTGTGTGTAAAAAACTACCCATAATGGGTAGTTTTTTAAAAGGTTTGCACAAAATGGGTATTTCGTTAATTAACCCGACCTGATTTTAGTTCCAAAGTGGGGAATATAATAAGGCATGGAAGAGACACAAGTTTGAGATGGGGCAACTAGTGAAGAAAAAAAAAAACAACTTTTTGGAACAGTAATCAAACCTAAATAGTTTTGCCGACTCATCAAGAAATTGACATCCACGACAAAAATAAAGAAAAGGTAAGTGAGCGAATGAATGTGGCTTCATTTCTAGCTTCTGTTCAACTGGGATTTGTGCTCACATATTCTTCACTAAAATATGCCATTCAATTTCATATCTTCAATCCTTCAATACTGCAAGTAACTTCTCCGAATCCGGAATTCATGTTCCGAAAAATAAAGAAGCGGAGTTCGAAATTTTGTATTTTGTTTCTTCTTTCCTCAACCGGAATCTTAAATTTGAGATTTTAAAGATATACCCCTATTTAAAAATTTCAACTTCGGAATCAGAATTTCGCTTCTAAAAAGAATAGAGTTTTCAGATTTCATTTTTTCGGGAGTAAAAAAAAATAAAGTTGAAATTCCGTATGTATAATACTAACACCGGTCGACCACCAAAAAAGGAGCAATGTCCGGCGGATAAAATATTTGCGAGGAGGGTAGTATGTCCGAAAACGAAAACTATTAATAGTTTTCAACATTCTTAGACAAAAATGGAAAGAAAAAAAAGTGACAAAATTTGTCATTGCCAATGCCAATCAACAAAACAAAAGAAGTTCCAATAGTTTGTTTACAAGATGAGGCAAAAATCCACCATTGATCGCATAGTGATGCCAATCATCATCACATTTATTCATCGGAATATAGATATACTACTATCAACATGCTTTGCACAAAAAACATACATCAATTCAAGCTTTATATAATATATATATATAACACAAGGATATAGCTTAGTAAGACCAAGACCAAAAGGCGTGGTCCTCGGCGGGGAACCCGAAATTACACGAACTTGCGGGCTCTTCAGAGTAATCGACGTCTTCCAGCTTCAGGAAAGCGTATGTAGGGAGGAAATTCCGGCTCAAATTGTCCTCCTCGTCCAGGTCGGAGTGGTCGGGTTCGAAAACGTAAGAGGAGTCGCCATTTTCTGGCATCGGATTGGAGGGGAGCCGTCCGGAGAATCTCGGGCTGTCGGAGTCGAAGATGTCGCTCTTGCCGGAGCTGATGTCTTCCACGGCCGAATTTCTGGCCACCTCGACCTCACCCTCGGACTCGGTGATCGGCTTCTGTGTCGGCTCGTCGGAGAGCTTGTTGGAATTCTGCGATGCTTCCGGGTTCTCCGGCTCTCGCTTCGAGAGCTTTTCCGATAGGTCGAGAACCTGATCAGAAGAAATTCCGTTTCGAACTTGTTAAATTCCGATTCTGGAGTGAAATAATCAGGTTTTCGTAAAAACCCGGACAAAAATCATTTTCCAAGATAACCGGCTAACGAAAACAGAAAACCGACAAACCCAATCCGGATTAACCCTACGAAACATGATCAAATCAAAGATCATAACCTAACGTGACCGTGATCACTTTCCGAAAACCGGATCCGGATTAATTGTACAAAAGAAAAAGCGAGCGAGAATCGCACCTCGGCTTTGAGCTTATCGGTCTCCTTGACAAGCGCGTCGTAGTCGGCCTTGAGGCCGTCGAAGCTGGCCTGGAGGACGTCGTAGTCCTTCTCCATCTGCTTCGTCTTCCACCGCGCGCGCCGGTTCTGGAACCAGATCGCGACCTGGCGCGGCTGCAGCCCGAGCTCCTTGGCGAGCTGCACCTTGCGCTCGGGCTCGAGCTTGTTCTCGACCTCGAAGCTCTTCTCGAGGAACTGCACCTGGTCGACGCTCAGGCGCCGCTTCTTCCCCGGCTGGTGCTCCTGGAAGTACTCCTCGAGGTCGTCGTCGATCGCGCCCTCGTCGGAGAACCCGAACGAGCCGAAGAACGCCTTGCTCGACCCCCCGCCGCCACCATCGTCGAAGCTCACCATGGATCTCGAGCCTGAATTATCAGCATGGAAGTAAGTACATGGCACAGCCATTACTATTTCTCGAGAAACAAACGGAAAATTACCAGCGCCGGAGAGGAAGAGAGAATCCATGGGAGATATCTGCTTGTTACTAGCGCCGCCAAAAAGCTTCACGCCCGCCATTGCTGCTGCTGCTGCTGCCATGAAGAAGATGGATGGATGATCGAGTACGCTAACGGAAATTGGATGATCTGTGTAACCAGACTAGAGCTTGTGGCGGAAGAAGCTGGTGATGATGATCTCGGTGATGTGGGAAGTGTGGGAACACCGACTGCTCACACCCATCACTCAGAATGAAGGAGGAGGAGGGTCGCCCTGGAGAAGTGGCCTTCGAGAGGAGAGAGAAAGAGGTTGTCTCTGAGACTGAGAGAGGAGAGAGAGAGAGAGCTTGGTCTGGTCTGGTCTGGTCTGGTCTGGTTTGGTTTGGGGTTGGGTTCTGTGTAGATCAATGGAGATTATAAGAAGGAGAGAGAGAGTGGAGAAGATGAATGCGAAGTTACTATCATGCCCTTGAGTTGCGTGGATTTGGAACACGTGTCCATGTATTTTGAGTGGGAGAGAGCGCACGTGCGTTATTTGTGGGACGCGGTGTCCGATTTTACTCGCAGTAATTTACGTGCCAAAGTTACTGCCACCTGATTATTAGCGATATTTTTTTTTATGGGATTGCGCTAACCAATAATATTACAATGCACTCTCGCATTACTAGATATATTCGTTGTAGGAAGAGTGACACAATTGGCCAAATTTAGATAGGTAAATGGGGCAAGCATTTTTATTTCCTATAGGGTTTGGACCATTGACCTCAAAGAGAGGCAGTGGTGTTACTTGCTTGGTTAGCCACAAAATAATTCAAATTGTTTGAAAATAAAATAACTTTATATTTATTTAAGAATTGGGGTAAAAGTATTTAAATTTATTTTCTTTTGGGTTATTAGGGGCAAAAGTACCAAAATAGTTTGAAAATATAGTGGCATAGGGCCAAGTTAAAAGAACTGTGGCAAAAGTAGCCGAGTTTCATTTTTTAGAAAAAAAAAATTAAATTTTTATCCATTAAAGTACGTGCCACGTGTCGATGTTTACGATTTAATCACGTTTAAATTAATAATGAAATAAAATAACAATTAAAGTTGTATAACAAATAAATAAATAAAATAACAAAAAACTTCCTTTCCTGAGAATCCAATGGACGTAGCCTTACCTAAGGCCCTATGTCTATCTTCTTCAGTGAGACAACGAGGGAAGCTAAAACTCTTAGTCGATAACGAATCTCACGGCGGAGCAAGTGGATGGCGGGGTCGATGGAGGCGATGCCGACTTCGTCCCAGATTTTCGTCCATGATCAGAACTTGCACGAACATCCATTCCATGCAGGGATGGGGGTTCACATAACCTGGGGAAGACTGTTCGTCGTTTTGCTTCTTGTTGTGTTTTGGTGGTTCTCGTTGTATTCAAATATCATCACAAATGCAATTTCTTGTACATCACAACAAATGACGAATAATTTTCCCCAGTTTTTCCCAGGCTAGGAACGAAGTTTTTAATTATTTTATTTATTTGTTATATTATTTTCATTTTATTAATTATTAATTTCTCATCATAACGTGATTAAATCGTAAACATTGACATGTGGCACTTACTTTAACAGAGTTAACTTTCCATGGATGGAAACTTAAAATTTTTCTAAAAAGTATAACTTGGCTACTTTTGCCACAATTTCTTAACTTGGCTCTATGCCCCTATATTTTCAAACTACTTGGGTAATTTTGCCCCTAATAACCCTTTTCTTTTTGTCAATGGAGAGAGAGAGAGACAGAGACGTAATTTTTACTTTTCGTAATTTTTACGGAAGTTACCGATCCGTAAAAAAGAAATAAACTTAAGTACTTTTGCCATAATTTTTTAAATTAGCTTTGTATTATTTCTAAGGGAATTAATTACTTTCGTCACTAATAACTTATAATTATTTTTTAAGTATTTGATTTGATATTAAATGCTAACATATTTGCAACTGTTTAGAGGTAATCAATGGTTTCGACTCTTTACCGTGAATCCCCCACAAATTTAATATACGGGTCTATCGATAGGATTTTCAAAAGATTTTTAAAAATAATATAGATTGTGCCGATCGATTTATAAGTATACCGCAAATTTGAATTTCTTATCAAAATGAGATCTTATAAAAGTTTGGAAGAATTATATAAAGTTTGATGTGAAAATGTTGAAGTAAGTATGAAGCGATAATATTGAAGTTCAATTCGGTTTGTATTCCTTGAAAATTCAGTTTTAACTATAATTTATCAAAATTTGTACGTATATATTAATATATATAAATATAAGCAGGAAAGTTTATAGTCATATTAGATTAGATATAACATTACTCATAATTGGCCGCAGAATAAGTTGTGTTTTCTGACAAACTATTTAATGACGGATTAAGTAGCAAACATTTAATAAAAAATAAGTATTATCAACAGCCAACAGGCCATGAATTAATAAAGGCATGCAATGCAGTGTACGGACTGAGGAAATAGTCGTCAAATATTTAAAATATAATATATAGTTTGCAGAAAATGCATTAAAGTGAGTCGAAATTCGATGCATGTTTTTCATCAATGGCTTGCAACCCAACCACACAAGTAACAAGTTCAATCATTTTTGTAAACTCCAAGCAAAATATAAAATAATTTGATGAGTGTGCTTTTAATTTCATATACTAGCCAAGATTTTAAAGTTATTGTATAAATTTATCGATATATGATGATTCGTTAAAAAAACAAATAATTGATTGTATCAATCGGCGGATATATCGGTGAATGTTTTTAAAAAGTAACAGCGTTAATGACGGCAAAAATCCTCAAAGTTTCGTCAAAGAACTCCTCGTGTACCTAAAGTCTAAAAGTGGTCGCAAAAATACCCAAAGTCACATTTGGGGCGTTGACCACTCCATTCTCGTAATGCAGTTAACTTATATGTTAGCTCTGGCCACGTGGACAAACGTGGGTTGCTGACATAGCATTTTTTTGCAACGTAGATGAGCCCATATCAGCCTCCTCTACGACAAAACAACAAATTAAACCCTTAATTGGGCTCGTCCACGTGGCAAAAATTTGCCATGTCAGCAACCCACATTTGTCCACGTGGCTAGAGTTGACGGGTAAGTTAAATGCGTTACGAGAATGAAGTGGTCAACTCCCCATATGTGACTTTGGATACTTTTGCCACCACTTTTAAACTTTGGGTACACGAAGGGTTCTTTGACCAAACTTTGGATATTTTAGCCGTCATTAACCCAAAGTCATATTATCTTTTGACCTTTTTGCACTAAAACAAGATAAAATTTAGATTTATAGCATTGATATTTGATCAAGATTAATAAAAGCGTGTATATTACTTAATTAGTGAGTCTAAAATTTGACCAATATTTATCTTTAAAAATCTATTGAATTAAACGAATTTCCTCCAAAGTTTGTAAAAAAAATTGCACGCAAGATTTCAATTTCTTTAGTCTCTAGTGAGTTTTGTCTGAGTTTTATGTTTTTATTTTATATCTATAATCGGGCACGGGTTATTACAAAAAAATGCTCGACAAAGCTCGGGCTTCGGGTTTTCATCGGTTACCTATTACACTTTAGTTTTTTTTTTTTTTGTTATCCTTGACTGCATACACTATACAAACAAGATATATAGATATATATTAAAATCACAAATCAAGTTAAGCAATACTCAAATTATACACATTTTTACTAACTCAAAGGGCAAAGGAAGTAATTTATCCAAGTTTTTATCAAAATTTTAGCTAATTAAAATCTCATTCAAGGAAAATAAAGTTATAACAAAAATAAAACTGAAATAGTAAAAAACAAAAAAGTGATAAGGACCAAATCTATTAACCAAGGTGCGAAATGTCGCGAAAATCGAACGAAATTCGCGTCGATTTTCGTTTTCAGTGGAACATCGGCACGACATTTTTCGTCGCTCGAAAATCGAACGAAATTTGCGTCGATTTCGGCAAAAATACCAATTAAACTTTCGGCAAAAATAATTATACTCACACAAGAGCACCCCACCCCACCTCGCCTCGCCCGGCCGGACGGCGGCGCGCGCGTGTGGTGGTGTAACATTTGTGTGAGTCCTCCCCCATCCACAAAATCCTATGACCCTAAGGGCCCAAGCCCTTGTCCCTAATATTTGGTATATAAACATCACCAAACTCTTGTCATCTATCAATGTGGGACTTTTTGTTTTCAACTAATATCACACATTCACACTTAACATACATACACATACACTTCACCTAATAATTTAACTTAATATTACACACTTCAAATAATATTATACACTTAACATACATATTAACTTCACCTAACATACATATACACTTAATATACATATTCATTTAATAATATACACTTCAACTAATATTAAATTTGTTAACATACCTATACAATTAACATGCATATTCACTTAATATTACACACTTAATTAACATACATATTCACTTCACATAATAATTTGACTTAATATTATACACTTAAACTAATAAAGTGACTTAATATTATACATTTCACCTACATATTTAAGTTACAAATGTGTTTTGTTGTATACAATTATGTCTTGTATTTATTAAATATGTAGTTTTGAACCTATATAAATATCGTGCTTAAATACTCAAATATTTTTTACAAAATATCCATGCGAAAAGTGCGGTAAATGCGGTATGTCCATGCGAAAAGTGCGGTAAATGCGGTATGCGGCATGCCCTTTTTTTCCCTTTTGCCCATCGACATACCCATCGGCAAGCGATATATCCGTAAAACGGAAAATGCGAAACAAAAACGGCAAGCGGTATTTTAAACCTTGCTATTAACTGACACAAGTTTGCCGACTTCAAATTTACCAACCCATATTATTTAATAATATATAAAAATACACATGGAAACGTAAATCATCATGTTTTTTAACGAGGGTATAAACGTAATTTGAAGAAATGCAAGGCACAGATAATACGAGGGAAACGACAAAAAGGTCCACTTCGATCAGTCGTTTTCAGAGATAAGAGGGAGACCGAGTCTGAGCTGAGTTGGCCCAGCCGATTCCGAGTCCGAGTCGGAGACTCAGATTCAGTTCACAAGGCTCGATCGTGGGCCCTTATTGGGCCACAGGCAATGGGTTTGGGCCCTCTTAGTTGGGTGTATTGTGTCTTAGCTCACAGTAGGCCATAAGAACTGTACCCATTTTGGCACAATGCTACCACATCATTCACAAAAAAACATATCTTTATAATAAGCGGAATAATTTGGGAGCGACACGTGACGGTCAAATTAACAGTCAAGATCAACATTCGAAGAAATTTATGGTTAAAAAAATTAATTTTTTTTTATATATAATTGAGATATTATTATTTTATGAAATACCTGTTCATAATTAGAATACCTGTCAATCTAATCGGGAAAATATGCATCGGCATTTAGATTCTTATAAATAGAGTTGGTTAAAATTACCATGAAAGATCTCACTGCAAGATTTTTCATAGTTAGTGTTTTATTTTTACTTTTAAAATCTCGTGGTGCGGAACTCCGTCCGCAAACACCAACAACCGCGAGTTTGCAAAACTCGTGGAACTGGACTCGAATCTAATTTTTGGGCGCGTTTGTGTTGCGCTCTAATAAGACGATATGAATGTGTTAGGAAAGAGTGGAAGTTAGAAAATCTCCTTACTGGTCATTATAAAGAGGAGAAAAGGGTTTGTGAGTATTAAGTGATTGAGTGACAATTACGCTTTGTAAGAACACTGCATCGTATTCCGCAGTTTGTGTTCGGTTTTGTCATTATGTGTAACACAGGTGGTGTGGAAGACTTTTCATATATGGCGTGTCCAAAAGATGCGGCTCAATCATCAAGAAGATCAAGGCAACCAGAATAAAGTCAAGATGCACAGCTAGTCGTGATATCTTAGTTGTTGGGAGATATTATCGCATTTATGGAGGTCATTTATTGTTGGAGATTTGATTGTCATATTCGGACTGGATAAGGCTATCAAAAGAGTTGTCGGAACAAGTGTCAACGCAACAACGGAGTTAATGACCAGGATCTTCATCAGAGTTAATGTCCAAGATATTTTGAGTCATCACCACGATCTTCATCATGTATCTGCATAATCAATGAGTGGTTTGCAGCATCAGCCCCTTGAATAGCTGTGATTGAAGATTGCCAATCATCCCTTCAATCACCCAAGATCGTGAAGCCTTTATTGCCTTGTTTGGAAGCCAATTTGACCGGCTATATAACCTTTGCTGGTTGTGGTTATCAACTAGCACGCGAAAATGTAAAAATTTGCTCAAAGGAAGCTGGAGGGTCTTGTGATCTCATTCAAGGAGTGATGACCGGCTGTTCGACGGTTGAAGCATCTAAGGCCGTTTCCGAAGAGGAGTGCATGCTTTTTCCCTGGAGTTGGATCACCAGTTGCGCCTGGTCTTGAGGGGGAGTTGTCTATTCCCTTGTGAAACTCAATTAAGTATCCTGTATAACCGTGTAACATTTTTGAATGTTTTCCAGTGGAATAAAGAATCTGGGTCAGTGCCCCGCAGAGTAGGTTCCCACGAGGGGTTCGCGAACTGCGTTACCAAATATCGCGTGTTCACTTGTCTTTTACTTTATGCGCGTGTTTGGTAATCTGGGCGTTTTTACTGTGTGTTGATATACTTGTCGTGACATCCTCCCCAACATCGTTAGTATCCGATTTCATGCTTTTCCGAAGCAAGGTGAAAGAGAGGTGATGAGACTGCGCCGCATTAAGTACTTGAGCTTAGTCTCCTTGTCACAATTTTTCGCTATGTGTTTGAAACGACAATTGTTAGTTTCTATATGTCCTGGATTCAGTCAGGAAAATTAAACTTGCTTATGTTTTTCGAATTTTCTCTCAAACATTTTTCAAACACAGTTTGCTTACCTTCGAAATTTAACTTTGTTTTGTGATCTGCCGGCTAAAAGTTTTTCTTGTCCCGATGAGTGTAATAGTGGTAGAAATTTTTTCTAAGTAGATTCGAAGACGTCTAGACGAAATTCGAATCACTTTTGTAGTAGTGGTAGAATTATTTTTTTCTAAGTAGAAAGCGTCTTGATTTTAGTCGTGCATAAAATCACTTTTGTAATAGTGTTTTGAACACTCTAGACGTCTTCGAATCCCGGCTAAAATCAACATTCTAGACGTCTTCGGATTTACCTGTTCAACACACTATTAGAAAAGTGATTTTATGCACGATTAAAATCGAAACGCTTTCTACATAAGAAAAAAATTCTACCGCTCATGCTCGGTGTGCCTATAATTTATCCTTTGATATATCTATCGGTGATCAAATACATACCCCTAGAGCTAGATAAAGAATATTAGTGGCTTTGGATGATAAGTAGGTGCACACAAGATTGGACCAGTACGAACACCGACTATGCGCGCAGAGCAGTACATGAACAGTGCCTCAAGAAGTCTCTAGCGCCCCAACTTGCACCCTCATTTATTGGCCAAGCATATACATGTCAAAGATGACTTGTTATTAGAGCCTTTCCTTTCCTTTCCATCAAGAATCTCGAATATGAGTATGAAAGAGACTCGTGATGATGTCTAGCAAATAAATTGTCACACATAAAATAATAGAGTAATTTGCACGTTTGTCCTTCTAATTTATCGACACGTGCTCGAGAGCCCCTCGAGCACGAATTCCAATGGAAATATCCTCCGAATTCAAGATTTTCGAGTATTAAACTTCTACAAATTTGGAGCTCAATTTGCATATGTTGGTGACACGAAAGCGTGTTGTTTGCTAAGAGCCAGAAGTCACCATACCATCACTTGCGAAATACCATATATACCTATTAACGCTCAATTTTAGAAAGAAATAAAATCATAACGAAAAATCGAAACCTTACTTGAGTCTAAACTCGGATCTGATCGTGCTATCTCTTTGTGATTTTCATGGCATGCACATTGTTTGCGCTAAAAACTCGATACAAAGAGCGTAAATGCGCATGTCGATAAGTTTAGGGACAAAGATGCAAAATACTAGAAGAACAATTTGTGAAGTTGTAGGCATTGAGACACAAAATGTTCTTGCCACTACTTAGGTGAGAATGGGGTTGTGGGGTATTCCTTAAAAGCAAACATTCTAAATTTTGTCATATTTCATTTTCATTTCTTTCGGGCCAATCAGGCTCTGCCTTTCCATTCTAGACATGTTGAGAAGCCCAAAATCATAAAATGTTATGCTTAATTCTGGTTCCAATTATATATAATCAATTTCCAAACTCTCCAATGGATTAACTTAACCATAAATATCCATTTTCTAGAAACCAATCTACAACTTAGAGCTTAGTTTGAAATTCAAATAAGCGAGACTAGGCAATTTTCTATTTTCATATTTCTATTTCCGTTTCTTGCTCTAATTTCAATTATTTTGGACTAGGTAATTACGCTTTGTCGTTATTATTGGCTTCCGGTTTTAGAATGGAATGTCGGGCCAAGAGTTTTCTTATTACTTTTACGTTCTTGCTTTAATTTCAATTATTTTCAACTAGGTAATTACGATTTGTCGTTATTATTGGCTTTCGGTTTTAGAATGGAATGTCGGGCCAAGAGTTTTATTATTACTTTTCATCTTCTTATTTTGGAATAACCTTGGATTAAATAAATAAAAAAGCTTAAATCACATTTTTATGCATGGACGAACACGACGTAAAGCCATAAGAGGGGGTTTCAAACCACCCCTCTAAAAAAATAATTTTTTATCTCAATTTCATATTTTTAGTGTAAATTCATTTTTTTTTATCTTTAACCCGTAATTTTTACTAATTATATTTTAATATAACTCCTCCGGTAGGTAATCCTTGGTTCCGCTTCTATTTGTACGTCTTTCCCAAACCCTAACCTACGTACATTGATATTCCTATAAGGGTTAATGTCGGCAAAAATACTCAAAGTTTGGTCAAAGAACCCCTCGTGTACCCAAAGTTTAAAAGTGGTGGCAAAAATACCCAAAGTCACATTTGAGGAGTTGACCACTTAATTCTCGTAATGCCGTTAACTTACTCGTTAACCCTGGCCACATGGACAAATTTTTTTTGCTAAGTGTAATCATTAGGGGTTCAATTAGTTGTATTAAATAGTATTAGTTAGGGGTTTAATTTGTTGTTTTGTCGTAAACAAGACTTATTTGGGCTCATCCATTTGGTAAAAATTGTTATGTCAACAACCAAAGTTTGCCCGCGTGGCCAGAGTTAACGGGTAAGTTAACGGCGTTACGAGAATGGAGTGGTCAACTCCCCAAATGCGACTTTGGGTATTTTTACCACCACTTTTAAACTTTGGGTACACGAGAGGTTCTTTGACCAAACTTTGGGTATTTTCGCCGTCATTAACCCTTCCTATAATAATAAAAATCTCATAATCTCCAAGTCTAGAACAATCTTCTTTGTTTGGACCACTATATATTTCTCTCCCTATAAATACAACTATCTTCATATGCATTCTGTTCATCTTTGAATATTCAAGAACTCCTACACTACAATCTTCACTCTTCATAACTACTTTTAACCCTAATAGAAGCATTATTATACATATCAATGGTAATAATACTTCTTAGTATATATCTGAAAAACTTTTCCCATTTCTTTTCACTTTACCATAAACACATGACTTAGTTATATATGATGAGGACACTGTTTTATCTGCAGGATGATCAAGCTCGCCACTCGGATTCATGGGCCGGCTTCGTGGATTGGATGAGCAAACCCGCCTTCAAAAGACGCCACGGAGGCATGGTCGCTGCTTCTTTTGTGCTAGGTAACTGTATACTTTCGAATACTCAACCGCTTGAGCTACGTACAGTTTTATATGTCGAATACGTTCTTTAGCTTGTGACGCAAGATTTGTGCCGTTTACCAGGTGCGGAGGTGCTGGAGAACCTGGCGTTCCTCGCTTGCGCGAGCAACTTGGTGCTCTACCTCTCGGGGCTCATGCATTTCCCGCCCTCCCACGCAGCCACGGCAGTCACTAACTTCATGGGCACGGCGTTCCTCCTCGCCCTCCTCGGTGGATTCCTCGCCGACGCCTTCTTCACCACGTACTCGATCTTCCTCATCAGCTCCGCCATCGAGTTCATTGTAAGTATCTCAAGTTATTGTATTTACCTTTAGGTTATGATAACAATTTTTTTTGCACCAACATATACCCGGATCCAGAATCTAGTTTAATTTGAATCCGGATACATTAAAAAAACCGGTTTCCGAGTACTATTTTCACCCCTATATTAAATTATTATATATAGTTAAGGATTATGAAATATTATTGGCCCACAAGTGGGAATTTCATTCATGTCAGATTTTTGTTTTTTCATATTTCAAAACTATATATATAGTATATAATAAATTGTGCCCACTAGTACTGTGATATGAACATTTAATTAAAATAAATTATTTGAATATATCACGTCAAACCTTTTTCTTCCTTAAATAGATTACATAATTTTAAGTTCTGTCTTAAATTCATTAGGGTTTAGTAATCCTCGCAATCCAAGCCCAAACCCCGCTCACTCACGCGCCAAAATGCTCGTCACCGAGCACGTGCGTGGAAGCCAACGGCTCGAAAAAGGCTATTTTCTTTGCTGGGCTCTATCTAGTGGCGCTCGGGGTCGGCGGCGTGAAAGGGGCGCTTCCGCCGCATGGCGCGCATCAGTTCGATGAGAGCATCGCGCGGGGAAGGAAGCTGCGGTCAGCTTTCTTTAGCTACTTCGTGTTCTGCCTCTCGTGCGGGGCGCTCGTGGCGGTGACACTCGTCGTGTGGGTCGAGGACAATGTGGGCTGGAAATGGGGCTTCGGCATTGCTGCTATCGCGGTTTTGATCTCTATCCCGCTGTTCGTGCTCGGCTCTCCGTTTTACCGGATTAAAGTCCCGGCCGGAAGCCCCATCACTACCATGTTCAAGGTGAAATTGTTAGATCAATTAAATTAGCTCAGTTTGATATTAATGAGCATACCTTTTTTTTTTTTTTTTGAAATTCGCGTAAAATTCTTTAAACTAAATTACTTGATATGTTTACATTTTATTATTTTTCAATTTATTCGTCACGTAATATCGAATGAGGTTTTTTATATTAATGCACATTTCGTGCATATTATATAATATTTGTAACTAATATAATATGTATCACTATATATATAATATTAAGATATATGCGGGTATATATATAATATCAAACTATTGAAATAACGATAAAAGAAAAATCACATGCATAATATTATAATTCATATATTTTACGTAGGTCTTGGCTGCGGCAACATGCAATTGTTTCCGGCCTAGAAGCTCGAGCAGCGCCATTGCGACCACGACCGTGAGCCCATCGCGCACGCTGAATGGGCGCGCGAGAGAAGGCGGACATCGTATCAATGACAACGACGACAACAACAACAAAGAGTCAACAACGCCAGCCCCGACAGAGAGCCTCGCCTTCCTCGACATGGCATTGTTGGACAACCCTAATCAGCCAAAGCTCAAATGCTCGGCGGAGCAAGTGGAAGAGGTGAAGGCGGTGACGAAGATCCTCCCGATCTTCGCCTCCACCGTGATGCTAAACTCCTGCCTAGCCCAGCTCTCCACGCTCTCCGTACAGCAGGCCGCCACGATGGACACCACTCTCGGCGCCCTCACCGTCCCGCCCGCCTCGCTGCCCGCCGTCCCCGTCCTATTCATCATGACCGTCGCACCGCTCTACAGCCACGTTATAGCGCCCTACGCGAGGCGGCGCACCGGAACCGAGGCTGGCGTCACACACCTGCAGAGGATCGGGGCCGGGCTCTTGATGTCCATCGCGGCCATGGCGGTGGCGGCGCTGGTCGAGGTTAAGCGTCAGCATGCAGCGGAGTCAGGGAAGCGGCCCGTCCCGATGACGTTCATGTGGCTGGCGATGCAGTACTTGTTCTTGGGCTCGGCCGATCTCTTCACGCTGGCCGGCATGATGGAGTTCTTCTTTACCGAGGCGCCTCCGACGATGCGGTCTCTGGCCACGGCGCTCTCGTGGGCATCTCTTGCGGTGGGCTACTTTTTTCAACTATTTTATGTCGTATATAAGCAGGGCCGGCCCTAGACTAAAAAAATATTATACCGTATAATGTCTTAATAAAAAGTCTCATATTATATTATATAAAAAAATCTTAGTAAAACTCACTTACTCAATAAAACTTAAATACCTCTTTGTTAAAATTAAGTACTAAAATTATTGGGCCGGATCTCTCTAAAAAAAATACTACACAACATAATAAGTAAACATTTTCTAATTTTCTAAATTTTACATTTTTATAATTAAATTTCAACTTTTTTTTTTCTTTGTCTGTCTCGAAATTTCGTATAGTTAGTCTTGCTTTGAAGAGTAATGCTAATTCAAATACTCAATTAACTATTGACAGGTGGGTTATTACCTGAGCTCGTTCCTTGTCTCGGCCGTCAACGCGGTGACAGCTACCGCGCTGTTCGGCAACGATCCCTGGCTGGCGGGGGCGGACTTGAACGGCTGCCACCTGGAGCGGTTTTACTGGCTGATGTGTGGGCTGAGTGGACTCAACTTTCTTCACTTCCTCTTTTGGGCATGTCGCTACAAGTATACCTCGTTGGGTGATGATAATTAGAAGGCTTTTATTTTTATTTTTTTAAGCTTGTATTTTATCATTTATTGGTCAAACAGTTTATCTGTTTAGTGTGTCACATCATGATTATCTTTTAATGATAAATACTCGTGGAGTCAACTTGAGAAGTGAATAGCAAGGTTCAAAATATCGATATCGATGTCGTTTCGCACTCTTTATTTTACGGATATATCGCTTGCCGACAGATAAATGGGAAGAAGTGGATATATCGCTTGCCGATAAACCGCATAAATGTCACGAATATATCGCTTGCCGATCAAAATATCGACGGATATTCCGGAAAAATATTTTAGTATTTCAATCATATTTTTATATAGTTTCTAAATTACATATTTAATAAATATAACACATAGTTATAGCCTAAAAAACACACTCATAAATCATAACATAACACAAACATATAACATAATGTCGGCATAACATAAAATAAGCTAGCCATCATAATAAAGTCATAGAGTACGAACATAAATACAAAGCATGGTTCTAAATGCCAATATCGATATCGTTTCGCACTCTCCATTTTTACGGATATATCGCCTGCCGACAGATAAATGAGAAGAAATGGATATATCGATTTCCTGCGAATATCGTTTCGCATTTCTCATTTTCTGGACAAGTCGTGGATATATCGAGGATATATCCGGATATTTAAAACCATGTGAGAGAACCTATTTTTAACATATTTAAATGTGTGTAATAATTATTCACATACGATAAGAGTGTATAAGAATAAGTGTTTGACGAGTATAATAAATTTGGTGACACGAAAGCAGCATCAAGAGGGGATGTAGCTCAGATGGTAGAGCGCTCGCTTAGCATGCGAGAGGCACGGGGATCGATACCCCGCATCTCCATCTTTTTCTATCACTTTTTTATTTGGTATTTTTACTTTGGAATTTTTGGCGATAAAGTGATGATTCTAGTAGGATGAGTTTTTTTTCTTTTCTTTTCAAAAAGCTAACAATTGTTAAGTGCCACGTGACAAATTTCACGCATAAAACGCACCACCGTCTCAGAAAAATTTATGTACGATGACGCCATGGTGTAATAATATACTAATTGTTATTTTTCATAAAATAAAATAAATGAAGACATTGGCGGAACTACCGTTTGTATAGTAGAGTAGTGGTGCTGAAACCCCCTTAAAAAAATTTGTTCATTTTTAGTATTAAATTTTTAAAAATCACATTTTAATCAAAGATAAAATTAATTCTTTTCACATTTTTCCATTTCCGTTTTCCGTCAAGAAAGTCTTTATTACAATCTTACTAGCGCGACAAAGTTAATTATAGCAGAAAAATACCGGGTTAACAAAAAGACATAATAACACGAAAACATAAACCAAAGCCCATTTATGTTAGGGAGCTTAAGCTAATTAGCCAACTTGATAGTTTAAAATTGGCAAAATAGCCAATGTTTGGTTAATATTGTAAACTAGCCAATTAACCACATTAACCAATATAAAATTACTTATTTACCCTTAATTATTAATAATATTTAATATTAAAATTATGCATTTAATATCCAAGAAAATTTTTTAATTTAATTTTTCTGTTTATAAAAAAATACCCGAATTTAAAAAAAATTAAAAAGAAAATTAAAAAAAAAAGAAAATAAAAGTTCAACGAATTTATAAAAAATAAAAAATAAATTTCAAATTAAAAAAAAAAATTATTTTCGTTTTTTTTATTTGTAGCATATTATCGAATATTTTTTTAATTAAATGTGGAAATAATAAATTATGCTTTAAATTAGGTAATTATAATTTGAATTTTCCCACAATGCATGCAAAATTTAAAATGTGGTTGATTTAACTAAATCCCACAATTCATGCCATTTTTTCTTCCTCCAATTATTAATTATATATATATATATATATTCGTATTGTATATTCTAATTAATATATGCTGACACAAATTAACAAATATTCACACAAAATAAACGTGATTTAACACATATTAACGCAAAAATAAACGTGACTTAACACATATTAACACAAGATTAACAAAAATACACACAAAATTAACACCAATAAACAAGAAAAAAATATATTAAATAAACCTAAAAAAATACATGTCCATTAACGTAGAAAAATACATCTTTATTAATTTCGAAAAAATACGAAACGAACTACAAGATCAAACCATTACACACATTACCACATATAAACCATGCTCACTCGCCTATTCTTCAGATCCTCCGCCGGAGCTTTCTCGGCCATGGCCTTCTTCTCCTCGCAATGTCTTCGGCTATTCGATGTGCGTCCATCAATGCACTGATAAGGAGCATCAGGTACAGAAACCTCACGGCAGCGACGACGGCGAAGGAATACTCTAAAGCGGTACAAGGATTAGGAGCATCAGGTACAGAAACCTCTGCCGCCGGAGCCGGGAATTCTGGCGAACTGATCGGATTGCCATGGCTTGATGCGAAGAAGATACAGAGAAAAAGCCTAGCATCTTTTTCCATATTCAAACCCCATCGTTGTATTGATGATCACCTGCAAGTAATTAAGAACTAATTCATATTCAAAACTGAACATCCACGGCAGCGACGACGACGACGACGACGAGACTTTGAAGAGGACGAAGGACGGGTCGCCGGGCACCGGTGGAAGGAACGCGCCGACCTTGACCTCCCTCGCGACGGAGGGCAGACGCAATTCGAGGTCGGCAAGCAGCGGGGAATCCAGTGGGGGGTAGGCTCCGTGGCGATAAGGAGGCGGTGAAAGAGGGGATAAGACGGAGAAGAGAGGACGCCATTGCTGTTTGTGAAGAAAAGAGAGAGAGAATGAGTGAGAGCGTATGAGCGAAAGAGAGAGATAGGGGGGGAGAGAGAGAGTCGTAGGGTAAATTTTTTTTAAATCAATTTGATATATTCAAATTATCAAATTAAATGCCTAAAATTATGGCCAAATAATCTTGGTATTAATATTTAATTATAATTAATATTAATTTAAAATATGGAGGGGTAAAAAGTGTATACTAAATTAGTAGAAAACGCCACATCATCTTGATTGACTATTTTTAAAATTAGAATCATACTTTGATAAAATGCAATATAAACGTAGTAACGTGGCTATTAGCTATAATTTCTCTTTATGTTATTTGATGTAAGCTCCGGTGTACGAAAAACACTAAACGGAATCCAATTAGGTTCTGATTTTGTTTCATCAAAGTTAATCACGTATTCATAAAATATATAGTTTAAAAACGGAAGCAATTAACAAAAATTCGAGCATAAATAAAAGTAGGAAAATAATCAAGAATAAACGCTATAATCCGGTTTTATTCCAAAAATAGAAAGAAAAAAAAAAAAGCCGACTTGAGCACTGGAATGGTAGAATTTGGCGCTTAAAAATCAAAATCTCGGGATGAAGCACTAAGTTTTCCCGTTAGGTATCTTTCGCCGATTTTTCGACACGGTGTTTCCATAAATTAATTCAAGGTCTTTTAGCATTGCATCAATATTCACGAAAAACCTGTCACTATTGAACCACTGCTTTACAAATTGAGAGAATTTCAATCAATCCGCTTCTTGTAAACCTCCCAGTACAATCGACCCGACAAACAGCCCGACGCCCCCGACAGCGAGCGCTCCCCCGAGCACGACCTGAGCGGCCACGAGCGCGACGGAGTCGTCGGGAATGACGATGAAAGTAGCGAGCGAGGCCACGAGAAGGGGCAGCGAGGCGGAGGCGAGCACCGAGGGCGAGGTTCCCGCCGCGCTCTCCAGCAGGCTGAGCAGCCCGAGCTGCTCGGCCTTGGAGAAGACCCCGAGCTTTTCGATGGAGGAGAGGGTGAGGCCCAGACCCTCGGCTTTGGAGAGGAGGCCGGATTTCTCGACGGTGCTCAGGACCTTCCGCTTCTCGAGCTTCTTGAACACGTCCACCTGCACCGGCTCCGAGCCCTCGTAGAAGATCCCCGCGCCGAACCATTGCTTCTTCCAGTTGTCGTTGTACTTGTTCACCTGCGAATCGGACGAACAGTTCGGAATCGATCAATATCGGTTGTTTTTCTCGGATGATTTTCTTGCGTTTTCTCAGCTTCCAAACAGATTTAACAGAATGATTTCTACTATAAATTTCTCAGTGTTTTCTCGGTCACCAAACAGAATCTAAATTGTACAGATTTCGGATTCGCAACCGAACAGATTTTCTCGGAAGATTTTCCCGCGTTTTCGCAGCTTCCAAACGGATTTCACAGAGTGATTTTCTTGCGTTTTCGCAACCGAACAGATTTCAGAGAATCACTTCTCAAATCCTGGTAAAGACTAGAAGCTATTTTCTCGGTAACCAAACGGATTTCACAGAATCACATCTCAAATCCTAGTAAAGACTAGAAGCTATTTTCTCGGGAACCAAACAGGTTTCGACGGAGCGTACGTACCTTCTGCTTAGGCGCCATGGCGACGATGGTGGAGGTCCGGGGCCTGGCATTGAAGGCTCGGCCGTGGAGAGGCGTGGGCGAGGGGAGCATCTCGATGCGGCGAAGCTCGAGGCTGGGAAGGAGAGCGGAGGAAGCCATGGATGCTGAGCTGAGCTGAGCTCTGTCACTGCTTCTTCTTCTCCTCTGAAAGTGCCACGTGGAACTGTACGAAGCGAGCGAGATATTATTCTATTTTTATTTTTATTTAATTTAATTTTAAATGTAATTTGTGTGTGTGTGTGTGTGTGTGTGTGTGTGTGTGTGTGTGTGAAGCTCGCGTTTCGTGTCAGCCAATCAGATTCGCGATTGCTTTATCTTTGCTATTTATTTCATAATATTCAGGAAAATACCAATTTACGATCGATAAAGTCCAATCTTTGTATTACAACCAAAAAAAAAAAAGATATTCTACAGTTGAATCATTGGGCCCAGCGGAACATTTTCTTTGTTTTACGATGAATTTTTTTTTTTCGTTCATAAGAGGAGGGACATTTTCTAAATTTTACGACGAAGTTTGCATTTATAAATTAGTATTCAAAATTATAAAAGAATATTGCATTCGAACCGATTCGTAACGGAAACCAGAACAAAATCAGAAACCGAAGACGGAAATTTTTTAGCCCTACACTTTGTAAACTATCATTGGGAATCATTGTCTATGTCTAAAATCTATAACACTTGTAATGAACATATTTATTTTTCTTTCATAATATTTATGGTGGTCCTTTCAGTTACTTTAATCAACTTATGACTTTTCAATTTGCAACGTTCGAAAACACCTCAATTTGAAACCAAGCTTGCTTGGCCTAGTGGTAACACCACTACACCTCTATTCAAGAGGTCACGGGTTCAACCCCATGAGACTCAAATGAGTGTCCCCTTTACATATATGTAAACTTAGTCAATAGTGTCACGTGTTCTTACACTGAATATATCTAGTAATGCGATAGTGCATTGTAACCTTGGCCGATAGTGCCACCCCATAAAAAATAAAAAATAATTAAAAAAACACCTCAATTTGACTACATAAAATCTCATCTATTTAATGAACGACAATGTTATTAAACATATACGACGATAATTTAAATTTCCAAGCATTTCCTTATTTTTCATTTCTTAAAAGCAAACACGCTTTTAATTTCCACTCCAACTAACACCAAAATTTAGACTAAAATGTGCATTATTTCTAACTATAGTATTTGATTAATAAAATCAATCATCCTTAAAAAGGATCAAAACACCAAAATTGTGTAGGTATAATCTATTATCTTTGCGTCATTATGCTTCATTGCTTTGAGCAGATTTGGAAATACCATCTGTTGGGGGGTATTTTTGTAAAATATATTAATAAAGAAAAATAATTTAATTAATAAATTTCTTTATTAATTAAATCATTTTTAACACCAAAATGCCTTCCGGAGGCCCGTTTTCGTAAAATAAAGTGTCTAGATGCTCCTAAAAATATCAAGATACTCAAAAACGACATAAAATTTGTGAAAAACGAACACGGGACGAGTTCGGGAGCGAAAAAACACTTTGAAAACACTTTTGTGGACCCCACGCGCATCCAGGCCCAATCAGGGGCTGCCACGTGGCAGATGAAACCCCCACTCTCCCTCCACTCGCCCACCTGCTCGCTGACGTCACCCCTGATGTCACCCCTAACGTCATCAGATCAGCTCTCTCTCTCCTGGCGCGTGGGCAGCGCGTAGCCACGGAAAACCCGCCCGTGTGGGCGCGTGGAGCATCGGATCGGGCTGATTTTGGTGGCGTTGGAAAGATCTCATTCCGAGGACCCAAAAAAATATATTTATTTTCTTCAGGGGCCTCCGTAAGTGAGAGATAATTGCATTTTAGTACTCGGGTTCCCTTATAAAAGGGAGCTCGGTTCATTCAAACCGGAGGAATCGGAACTCGACCAAATTCTCTCGAGCCTCTCTCTACTCTCTATAAACTCGCCTCCCCCTCAAATATTCCACTAATGTTGAGCGTCGGAGGTGAATCAGGGGGTATTCCCCCTGTTTTCCCTGACCTCGGGTATTCTTTTGCCAGGTCCAGAAATTGAGAGAAAGCGGAAGTTTCGGAGAAATTTCTTCAATAGATCAACCTGAGGGGAACCTCTGGAGAAAATCCCGGGATGATTGACGACCCCGCCTGTCTTAATTCTAGCTCTGTGCGGAACCCGTTCTGTTTCCCAGTCCGTATCTTTCATAGATATCGTGACTTTGTGAACAGTCTGTAGGACCCAGACTAGGATTGACTTCACAGGCCGAGGGTCCAATCTCCTAGGATTCACTATTAGGATAAATACACTCTCCCCTTCGTGAGAACCCGATTCAGTGATGGTACCCGAACCTGTATCCCGGGCCTAGTCCAATCCTAGCCTCGAGGTAACAGGTAGTGTGTACCCCGGATCGCCGGACCACGAACAACGAACAATATGTTTTGACTTAAGTGCCAGGAACTCTGCTCGGAATCAGTGTCACACATACAATGAGAGGGGGGAAGAATCTGTCATCCCCGCAACAGGGCCCACAAGCCCAACACAAGTCATCATAAGCCCACCGAAAGTCAACAAAACGACATTGGGCCCGGTCCAACACCAACAATTGGGCCGCAACAGTGTTTGATCCAAAAAACGGCATCAACACCATCCATGGAGGGCACTAGATAGTCGGTTGTCGCGTTGAGGCGTTTTTCATTCTTTTTTTAGAGTGTTGGAGTGACATATTAAATTAACGTCATATTTGTAATACTTTATTAAAATAGTAAAAAAAAAAATTGAGTCCGTGAGAAGAGGTTTCAGTATAAAAATTACAATCATTTTAATGTTCGAGAAAATTACAAGATTTGACGGTAAAGGGGATTTATAGCGAGGTTTTTTTTTTTTTTTTTTTTGATAGAGGGGCTTTATAGCGAGTTAGTACTGGGTTACTTTTGATAAAACCTAAGTTTCAAGGGCTTTTTCACACTGATCCAAAAGCTCAGGGGACAAACGTGCAAATAGCTGTCATTTGTCACACTAATATAATGACTAGGAAAAAAAAGAATAAAAGAAAATAGAGAAGTCATGCAAAGATGGTGGGTTGGGCTGGGCCCACGTGGCCCGTTTAAAAATATTGAAATTAAGTTGTTGAATATTCATTTTGGTAATTTAGAAAAACAGATAGACAAAGAACTTTTCTCGGTTATCGGTTGTAAACTATCCAGCAAATATTATCCACTATTAATCCTTTTTTTAACAGTCGTGATAAATATATACCAACTTAAAAATACAACACTTTTACCGCAATTATTCCTTCATTATCCTATATCGAGTTAGCACCGAAAATCTGAATAAAATTGATAAAAGATGAGGATATTAATTCAACATGTAATTAATTAAAGTAAACTATAACTGTTGCCGAAACACAAATAGTTCAATTCAAAACATTTAATAATAATTCACATTTAGATAAATAAATAATAAATAATTATTTTTCTTCTTCTTCTTCTTCTAAGCAATTTCTCTGTATCTTCTTCTTCGTCTTCGTCTTCGTCTTCGTCTTCTCCAAAACCCTCGTTTCCTTGCTCCGAAAGAAACCAGGTAATCCTCGACTCTCTCTCTCTCTGAATTCCTCTTTCCTTTAACGCGCTTTCCATTATTGTTCGTTGAATCGCCGCAATTTCTCAGCCCCTTCCTCTTGATCTCGCATTTTGCGCTTTTCTTTTTCGAATCCTGTGCGAGATTTCGCTATCCATGGCGTTGAACGAATCTCTCTCCTCGTCACGTATGTATATATATAAATATATTTCGCTCGAGATTCTCAGTTTCAGTTCTGGAATTTTATATTCAAGGTATTGTTGTTCGCTTGTTCTTGTTTCTCTGAGCTGTGTAGCGATTTGATGCAATGATTCCGTCATTGTTGCGGTGTGTTTGAGGATGTTCGTATCAGTTGAACTATGATTATTATTATTATTATATATATATATATATATTTATATAATTGTTTTTGAGGTTTCTACTTGGTGTTTGTGTAATGACTGAGCTTTCTCGGATTGTTCTTGTCAATGACGATATCTACTATGTGATATCCCTTAGTTTGTTGACTTTTCGTCATTGAATTCGGAATATAAATCTCGAGTTTCTCGGTCTTGTTTTCTTTACTCGGGTTTTAGTATTGGCTGTAACTGTAAGTTTCTTTGCAAACTTTATGAATTTTTTCTTAGCTTGTTCTTGACATACTTTATCTGGATTACGTATGAGTTCTTCGGTATGCTCACGAAGCTAGCTTAGATTCCTTTGATTCGGTTGTTTGAACCCTCGCTTTCATTCTCTCTGCTCGACCGTCTTTCTCTCGGTCTTGGTTTTTGAATGCTTTTTTTATGTTCGACATATGGAAAGGATTCGAAGGTTCAAGGCTCGGGTCATGTCTATATTAGGCTATTCAGGTGCTGCAGATATGTGCCTAGCTGTAGTTTCCGAGAATAGCGTGGTCAATAACTATTATTGTTGGTCATAATTTTTTCTTTACAAGTTAAATCAGAGAAGAATGATCAATTGTAATTCTTTCTACACAACACAATAGTGTCATAGTACGGTTTCATAATTCATGTTCCGTTCTTTTTTTTAGTGGTTCGCGGCGAATTTGACTTCAAATTCGATCACACGAGAGAGAAGTGAACATGGGCAATCTATTCTGTTGCGTCCAAGTCGATCAATCGACGGTTGCGATAAAGGAGACATTCGGTAAGTTTGATGAAGTACTTGAGCCAGGATGCCATTGCCTGCCGTGGTTCCTTGGAAGTCAAGTCGCTGGTCAACTCTCTCTCCGTTTGCAGCAGTTGGACGTAAAATGTGAAACCAAAACCAAGGTTTGTTCATTTCCGAAATGAGACATACCATGTTTCTGTATATTATTCTTATAAAGCGTCTTATCTTTTTTCTCTTAACATTTTTTTATTGATTTCTCTCGTCTTCTATTTAGGACAACGTTTTTGTCAACGTGGTTGCTTCGATTCAATACCGAGCACTGGCTGACAAAGCTAGCGATGCTTTTTACAAGCTTAGCAACACAAGATCCCAAATCCAGGCATATGTTTTTGACGGTATAAAACATGTACCCCGCTTCCTATGTTTTAATTATTTGATTGATAATTTTAAATAGTATTATTGGCTAATTTAATATTGCGTTTTTCTTGGTTAAATTTAGTGATTCGAGCTAGCGTTCCGAAGCTGCTCTTGGACGATGCTTTTGAGCAGAAAAACGAGATTGCCAGAGCTGTTGAAGATGAGCTCGAGAAGGTAACCTCTAGAAACCCTAAACCGATATTTTCAGACCCATTGGCTTTAAGACAAAATTACTTATAACCTTTATATTCCTGTTCATATTTTTTACAGGCTATGTCTGCTTATGGCTATGAGATCGTCCAAACGCTCATTGTTGACATAGAGCCAGATGAGCACGTGAAGCGTGCCATGAACGAAATCAATGCAGGTATAACACGTAGAACTCTCGGGCCTTGTTTAGAAATTAGAAATAGTGATGAAAAAAGAGAATGAAGGACTCAATGAGCAAATACTTATTTATCTTTCCTCGTTATTTATTTTACGAGTCCTGTAATCTTTTCTTTTCTTTTCCAGCGGCGAGAATGAGGGTGGCGGCCAACGAGAAAGCGGAGGCGGAGAAGATCCTGCAGATCAAGCGGGCAGAGGGAGAGGCTGAGTCCAAGTACCTCTCTGGGCTCGGAATTGCCCGGCAGCGTCAGGCGATCGTTGACGGCCTCAGGGACAGCGTTCTCGGCTTCGCTGTTAACGTCCCCGGCACCTCCGCCAAGGACGTGATGGACATGGTGCTCGTCACCCAGTACTTCGACACCATGAAGGAGATCGGCGCGTCCTCCAAATCCTCTGCCGTCTTCATCCCTCACGGGCCCGGCGCCGTGCGCGACATAGCCACCCAGATCCGCGACGGCCTCCTCCAGGCCTCCCACCAGAACCCGTGATAATTCGAAACCGTGTTTATAAATGCTGGTTTGAGAAGTTTATACAGATATATGTGTCTCGTGTCTATGCTTTGGTTGAAAAGAAACTGTGTTCATAGCTAAAGGTTGCTTGTTTTGCAAGGTAGCTTAAGGATCTCTTAAAGTGTGTTTGTTGTGTGCTTTTTAAGACATGGTTTGAATGTATATGTTGCTATCGATTTTTCGTTTCGCCTTTACTCGCCCTTTTTTCAGTGCTGATGCCTAATCATCGGAGTTATACCTTCTTGACGTTTCGCCTTTAATCCGTTTCTCGAATTAACAGTTAAGAGAAGGTTTGTGTTCTCGTCACTCAACCATGGTTTGCTTAAGAATAAACAAAGCTTTTTTGGCCTGCCTGGTTCCCGATGTAGTAAAAAAAAAAAATACAAACAAAAAACGTGGATTTTTCCAACCGGGTTAGGGCTTGGGAAGCTCGAAAACCGGGACAGGACCAAAATAAAGGCCAAAAGCCTGGTTCCCGGTCCTAGTCTCAACCCTCGTAGTACTAATAGGGTGCAATGGCTCCTCCCGAAATTATTAAATTATTGAAATTTTTTAAATTGTTTTCTCTTTTGAAAATTATGTGGTGAAAACTCGGCCCTTCTGAAATTTTCCGGCCCCTATGTTCTGGTTCCGTCACTTAGCAATTCTGTTTAGACTCGAAGAGCGATCGACAGCCCGACATTTGGAGGCTTTGTTCGGTCCATGAAGTGCACTTCTCCTCCGACAGTCACGAACAACTTGCGCCACAAACCTTGCTGAATCAGAGCAGAAAATCTGCCTTTAGTGTCCACTTTGCCCTTCAAAACCGTCAGCGGAAACAAGGCGTGCTTCGCCCCGACGGCAAGAGACATGTCGTTCTCCTTAAGGCCGTACCTCAGCTCTGCTGCCAAGGCCGTGCTCCTCAGAGGGTTCACCGTGTAATGACACGTGGCCATCACTGCCTCGAGCTTGTCACTGTAAAAATGTCACTTGGTTTATTGTGATATGCAATGGCGGATTTCCGGTTAACCGACTATTATTTGTCGCAAAATTGCAAAAAATTTAGCCCTGGTTTGGACTAACTATCGTGTAACAGGTAACGTTGTAACTATCCGAAAACTGGCAAATTTCAATTTTGCCGGGGATAGAAAGATGCCGAACCGGATCTACACCATTACTTACAGGCTTAAATCGTATTATTTAAAGAAATTGACGGTAATTATTTCTGTGCATTTCGCTTTTTCGACCTTTCATTTTTCCTAATATTGTTCTGTGGATTGAAGGGTCTGATGGCTTACAGGGTCAAGGAAGTGGTGAACAGGTCAGTGTTGTAGCTCAAACCGGCGTGGAGCTTGTCGAATTCCCGACTAGCCACGTCGAACACGAGCACGGACCCAAACGCGAAGAAACCGTTGCCGAAAACACCGGAGAAGTTCAGCATCGGACCCATGATCGGACCTGCTTTCGCACCAATTCCCCCGGTCACGCCAAAATATTTTTGCAGATATTGCATTTCCACCTATATTGCATGTAAAAAAAAAGATATTGAACATTTTGATTTAATTTAATGGCTATGACGATTCTCGAGAAATACCTTGCCCGATTGAGGCACGGCGAGTCCAACGACGGTGCTGAGTCCCGGGACAAGATCTTGAACTGCCATTGTACTGAAAATTAACATTTCTTGCATAGGAAGGAACAAAGAAAAAAAGAGAAAAAAGTTAAATCCGTTTTAGACGAAGCGGGAGATTACGTTTGAACGAGAAGTCAAAGCTCCAAGCACCGCCTTTGTAGTTTCTTCCGTACATTCCCGGTCTCCGAGAAAAATCCTTATAGAGAACATCTAATAAGAGAATTAAAGAAAAAAAAAAATCAACAAGAACATGTCTTGACAAGATTAGAAAAACAAACACTAATATAAAAAATTGAAATGAAACCTCGAGCCTTCTTGCCGATATCGCAGTATAAACCGGGGCTCGTGCCCATTTCTGATCTGAACAAAACTGAAGACTGAACAAATAATTGTCTGTATTTCTTACTAATCTTGGTTAGTAATCTTATAATAGTAAATGTAAGGAAATAATACTAAAAAACTCCAGTGAGGAAATTTCCTTGTGTACAAATTTGATAAGCAGAGTTAAGAATGAAACTTCCAAGACCCTAATTGTATTTGATTTTGGTGATAGAGACACACACACACACACACACACATATATATATATATATATATCGTTTTAAGAATATATAACCATTTGGTTACTGTATAAATCTATGGAATATTCTACAGCATAATACGTGTTATAGATCGAGCAAGCAAATTTTTTTATGTACTTAAAGATAAATCTTACACAAATTTATATGAAAATTTTAATTTTGGAAGAAAACCACGAGTAGATGAGATAAATTCTCAATGATCGGGAAGTGTTACGATGAAGGAGAGAATTTTACTAAAATAAATGACGGTTTGGTTTAATTAACCCTAAAACGTCAATTGCGTAAAAACACGAATACCGATCACTCCGCTTCCATGAGAGAGCTACCAAAATATCAAAGGTCACAGCTGCTTAATCCGTTCAAAATATTATTTAGATCTTTAACTAAATAATTAACTATTATCACTAAATCCACTTTGTTAGTAAAGCGGTCGATGTCTTAATTAAATTTGGTACTCAAAATTTAGGTCATCGTTAGTGACTTTTCGGTTTCGGGCTTCTTTTTTATTTTTTTTTATGTAAACTCTTATATTTATATTTTTACTATTAAGAGCACCGTTTTTTGGGTGGAAATTTAGTAGGGATTCTTATTTGCATGGTAAGAATTCATACCTCAATTTTTTACTTTTAAAAAAAGGATAATAAAAATAAGGGTTAATGACGGCAAAAATACCCAAAGTTTGGTCAAAGAACCCCTCGTGTACCCAAAGTTTAAAAGTGGTGGCAAAAATACCCAAAGTCACATTTAGGGAGTTGACCACTCCATTCTCGTAACGCCGTTAACTTACTGGTTAACTCTGGCCACGTGGACAAATTTGTTTTGTTAAGTGTAATCATTAGGAGTTCAATTAGTTGTATTAAATAGTGTTTATTAGGGGTTTAATTCTTTGTTTTGTTGTAAACGAGGCTGATTTGGGCTCATCCATATGGCAAAAATTGTTATGTCAGCAATACACATTTGTCCGTGTGGCCATAGTAAACGGGTAAGTTAACGGCGTTACGAGAATGGACTGGTCAACTCCCCAAATGCGACTTTGGGTATTTTTACCACCATTTTTAAACTTTGGGTACACGAGGGGTTCTTTGACCAAACTTTGTGTATTTTTGCCGTCATTAACCCTAAAAATAAAATAGTGTTACAATTCAATATAATCAACACATTGCCTTAAAAAAAAAAACACATTGTCTTGGTTGGAATACAATCCTCACAAAATTCACTCACGCATTAGCATAGTCATTACTAGATAAATAGCTATATATACATGGATTTTAAAGTTATTAAATACTTTAATATCGTGGCTAAACGACATGTCGTTTTGGTCAAGCCATTGGCAATGGTGAATTTAACTTTGGGTGGCATTTTTCTCAGCCTCGTCGATCAACTTCAAGATCTCTTCCTTCTTAGCCGCCAAACCCCGAATCTTCGCCTCGAGTTTCTCGAGCTTCTGCTTCAGCTTCGCGACGTCGGTTTTGTCCTCGGGATTCTTCTTCTTCTTGTCTGTTTCCTTGTCCTTGTCCTTGCTCTTGGTCTTGTCTTTCTTTTTCTTCTTCGTCTCGTCTTCATCTTTCTTCTCGCTCTTATCTCCGTCTATGCTCTCGTGTTTTTTGTTGTCGGTCTTCTTCTCTTCGTGTTTTTCTTCCTTTTCTTTGTGTTGCTTCTCAACTTCAACATTTTTCTCTTCATGTTTCTCATTTGTGTCGGTCTCTCCCATTTTTTAACCTATAAAATATGATAATAGAGGAAATGAAAATGAGAATCAAAAGATTAAAGACTCAAGAAAAAAGTGTCCCTTCTTGTATACCAATAAATTTATAGATGTATTCGTATATGAAGGGTTAATATTGGTATAAGTAACCAATGTTTTATTTTATATGTTGGCGTAAGCCTTTTTTTCATGGTCGAACTTCTTAAAATTCACTATTTTGTTTTTCTTCAAAATTTCGTCTACTTTCCAATTGATTTAATTGAATTTTGAATGTGATGTAAGCTCTTGGACACGTGTCACTTTTGAGAGAGATGAAATTTTGTTAACGACTAAAAAAGTAATGGAATTTCAGTGAGAAGCAAGAATAGTGAACCGAACTTTGACCGTGAAAAAAAAAAAGATTTGTGAATTATTTTTCTCCTTAAATTTTATTTATGTACTTTCTAAAACCGATCATTGTTTGTCTATCGTGAAAGGAGTACGACAGCAAAATTGTAAAAGACACATTGCTATTGACAATAGTCTATAACATTATGAACAAATCAATTTATCTAAAGATGGAAATTATTGTCGTTCAGTTATATTGTCGTTTCTATGCTTTTTCTTATTCTATCAATCTTTGTGAATGCAATTTTGACACGATAATGTTAAGAGAAATGCAATGTTCTCTAAAAACGACATCATTTTGGCAAGATTATAAAATTGACAAATGATTTTGGAAAATGACAGGGTAATGAAAATTACTACAAACTTCAAACGACATCGGGTATAGACTCAAGACGACATCATTGCGAAACGACATTAAATAGCTAAAGCAACATAGATACATAATATCACTACTACTTAAATTTTAGAAATGAATGACTGAAAATAAACCTCAAAATAAAAAATAAATATTATCGGAAAAGGAAAAACAGTAATCGGCGTCAAGAGAAAATATCAACGCCATTCAAAACGACAAAATCTGCAACATCTTATGGTCGGAAAATACTTACCCCCCTCGGGATCAAAATTATCGTATGAAGATACCAATAAACAACACAAAATGATAACACAAGTACAACATAGACAATAATTTAAGCAAAATTAATCATTGAACTCCCTAATAGATATTAAGAGGAATAAAATGGTAAGAACCTGGAAAATTTTATGAAGTTTGAACAATGGTTAAGCGCCTTTTTGCATTTATTAATGTAATGAAAAAAAAAAAAACAGTATCTACTTTTATAGTATTGAATGGAGATGGAAAGAGAAAAGATAGAAATAAAATTGATGGCTTGAAGTAAGTTTGTTAGCGATAAATATGAACACCCACATGCTATTTTCTTACCAATCCCTATAAAGATAACATCTTTCTCCAATTTATTTTGTGTATCCTTCTATATATAATTTTATATATATATAGGGTTTAGGGTTTATATATTTGTGAAGATATGATAGTTGCAAATTTCTATCCTATTGGAGATTGTTTGAAGTCCAAGGTTCGACTTTTCCACGATTATCTTCGATAATCCGTCTTGCCGGTAGTTATCGGCAAGACGGCCATGCCAGTACTTTTCCATGATTTTTGCCGAAAATCGGCAAACATCTTGAAAAATAACAAAAATATGGTACTTTTCAAGAAATTTTACATTTTTCGATGATTTTATTCGAGTATTTACATATGTGAGAGTGAAACTATATTTTATTTACCTATGTTTGAGTATGAAATGATTTTATTTTTGACATTTTTAATGTTTTATCAACATTATAAACTTAGTAAATAAATTCTTAAAAATATTTTAGTGATTTTTCATCGATAATCCTCGATAAGTGTCGATAATCATCGAAAAGTATCGGTAATCAGTAAGCTACAATATTATTAGTTTTCCGTCGATAATCCGGTACGTTATCGATTAATCCATCGATAACAGCAAGCGATTTATCGACAAGTTCGGTAAGTTGAACCTTGGTTTGAACAAACATAATGTTAAAAGCTGTCAAGTGTTGAAAATGTAAGAAATTTGTTCACTAATGGATGTATATAATAGGGTAAAAATACTCGATTTTGACTAATTCGCTCTTTGATATTTACGTCTAAAGATTAACGATAAAAATATTTTATCATAAATCGCTTTTAACTATTACGTAGCTTGCTAATTTATACGTGCGAGCCTACTTTTTATGTTTGTCACCAAGTACTTTTGACGTTATTATCCTTATAAAGCGCGGAGAAAGATTATGCTATAATAGTTGTAGTTCCGACGATTCAAATTAATTAATTACTTCATATTTTAAAACAGAACCCGAAGTTCGGAATTTATCGGATTTAAAAAATAAAAAATAAGACATCATTATTAATGTTAAATTCGACGCATTAGTGCTAATTCGCTGGCGAAGCAAATTGATCCGATTATCCAAAAGAAATGAGACAAAATTATGAGCTTAGTGATGAACAGTGAAAGAGAAAGCCAAGTGTTGGTACTTTCCCCGACACCATTAAACATCTTAAAATTCCTTTTCCAGGTTCTCAATCTCAAATCCATCTTTTTCAAACCCTAATCTCTCTCACTAGTCAATTACAAACAAACATCATGACAATCAGCCACTTTATTAGGGACCTCTTTTTCAACTCAAAAACAGTTTGTTTTCCTAAAAAATTATAATAATAAAAATAAAAATGTATCAATTTTTGTATCATTCTATTCTAGATTAACCTGTCGGAGAGGCTCGGCAGCCTCCGGAAGAAGTTCAGGCTCGAAGGCGGCATCGGGTCCCGGAACATAGGGTGTCGGAGATAGTAAAACCCGAGCGCCACTGCCACCATCTTCGGCGGCACCGCGTAGAGCACGACCGTGATGGCCAGCGAGACGCCGAGGAACAGCTTCGTGGCGCGCGGGTCCCGCCAGCTCACGAGGGCTTGGACCCTTTCCCCTTGGGTTGCGAAATCGCCCAGCACGGTTTGCACCCGGGCCGCGAGGATACGCAGCCGGTCATACCGGGCCCGGATGATCTCGGGCGGTTTGGAGCTCGGGATCGGGTCGAATTCCTCGTCGAGTTCGTCGGGGTCGACGGACTCGGCCTGAGAGAGGCGGATGTCCATCCCGGCTGGGATTTTGGGACGGAACCGGTAGTACCAGACGCCGATTAGGACGACGTAGAGGAACCCGGTCGGGACAATGAGGTCCGGGTACCAGACTAGGACTAAGTAGAGGAAATGAACGAGGACAGTGGTCACGGGGTTGCGCCACCGGCGGATGTCGTCCAACCACTTTGCAAGGCCGACGAGCCAGGCGAGGACGGCGACAATTCGGAACCAGTTGGCCTTGCTCCGTCGCATGCTCCATGAATGGGAGTCGGCGTCAAGCATGTAGCGGACAACCTCGGGGCCCAGAGGTGGCTCAGAGCGGGCGAGCCAGGCTGCGACCGTGCGGGTGGCTGCCCCGCGCAGCGCCTCCTGCTGTGCCACACCGAGCGGGCGGAGGTAGTGCATGCGCGGGAGCAGGGGCTGGCCGTAGGCTGCACAGGCATCGGGAAGGAGCGATGGGCACGCGAAGCGAATCGCGAGCTCAATCTCGCCCATTTTCTTCAGCCCCGTGCGCTGCAGCACCATCAGCGGATATGAGTTCGTGTACACTCGATTGCTCTCCAGCGTCGACACCCGTACCCGCACTTTGCCGATGCGGTAGTCGGGCTTCTCGTCCTCCGGACCCGCCCCATCGCCGAACATCCGCCAGTTGTCGAACACTGCCACCGTCAGCACCGTACATGGCTCGTAAACCTGCCATGTGTACTGCTCGTTCCACCGAGGGTCGAAGCTGTCGGTTATCGTCCTCGTCCGGACCCACTTTTTCCCGTACTTAGCCACGCAGTAAGCATCCGTCGACCCTTTCCCGCTGCTCTTTGTCTTCATTGGGAGCAGCCCGCGGGCCCCAAGAATCCCGAGCTCAAGGATCCCAAGTGCCGGCTTCCATAGCTGCTTTGCTGTGGGCCGGAAATCACTGCAGACATGCGCAGCCTCGTCAAGCACGTGGTACCCGCCTTCCAAGCACAGCCTCATGTGGATCCTTCCGCAATAGGGCCCGCCGGGACCAGGATCCCCCGGCCCTCCCCCGCCTCCGTTGCCCTCCAACGCGAACCACTTCGACGCCACATGCCGCTCATCGAACCGCTGCTCAACCGCACTCACCGGGATGACAACATGCCCGAGCAACGCTGCATCCTTGCTCGTCCTATCCTCCACTAAGACAATCAGCGTCTCCTCCAGCGGCTCTCCTGCGACAAAAACAAGGTCCTCATGCCAGTGAAACGACGCCGAACTATGATTGTTCATCAGCCCCCGCCGCGTCCTCGCTGACTGGAACCCCAGCTGCGCCTTCACCCGAATCTCCGGCGCTGTCAGAGGCGGAAGATTCGGAGCAATGTGGAGGTCCTGAGCCTCCATGACCGTCACTCTCAAGTACCAAAGCTTCGGTGACTGGTATACCTTCGAGCGTGTGTGGGAGACGAACGGCGCGTCTGAGCTCCACGCCTCCGGGAACGCATCATCCGCCTGAGTGCCGATCCACACAGAGAGCTGAATGTCACCAGAGATTCTCCCGGCAGTGGGGCCTTCGTCCCCGCCTTCCAGGCGGTACCACTGCGGAGCTAGAGGACTGTCGGGCGGGTCCCGCACGGGGACGTCGGAGAGATCAAAGCACACTCCGCCAAGGAATTGCTCCGACAGCGCGTCCCAAACGGAGATCTCCAGCGTCGCGCTGTTCGAGGAGTCGGGCCTGTTGTGCCCCAACGCGAAGACCTGGTTCCACTCCGGCGAGTCCACCGCCGGCGCCGGCTTCGACTTCACGAAGTGGCTCGCCGTGCGGAGCTTCAGGTACGCGAACTCGCTCGGCGCGATCCCGCGAGCCTTCACAATCCGCACGAACAGGTACTGCATCGGCTCAACCAGATTGTACGGACGCGTGCTCGCCGGTTCGCCTCTGATCGTCCTCGGAGCGAACTCTCCTCCACCGTTGCTCTGCGGCGGCCTCCTCAGAACCCGAACCCTCTCTGCCGCCGCCATTCTTCGCGCCTCCATCTTCCTCACCTCCGGCTGTGGATTCTCCTCCGGCGCGTGGTCGAAACGCACCGCGTGCTGCTGAGGCGGCGGCGCCTCCTCGACCACCACGGCCTGAGGAGCGACCGGGAGCTCGTAGATCCGGCTTTCCTCGAGCACCGGCGGCTTCGGCTTCTCCGGCGGGATGTCCTCCGGCGGCGGCTCGGGCTGAAGCTGAGGCGGCTCCTCGGCGACCTCGTCGTAGTAGTAGATCCTGAGTCCGATCTCTCCCCTGATCCAGCTGAAGACGCTCTTCTTCTCGAGCTGGAAGTAGACCAAACCCTCGCTGCCTCGGCGCGCGAACTGCGAGCCGTAGAGCTTGACGCGGCCGAGGAAGTGGTTCTTGCGGGCGGAGCCGGTGGCGTTGCAGTAGCGCTTGTCGTTGAGGACCTCGATCTCGAGCTCCTCGTACTCCATGCTCTCCGGGTCGGAGACGATGAAGTCCAGAGCCTCGTTCCACGACGGGTTCAGGTCGCGGAAGCACGTCGAGGTCCGCCGCCGCTGGCCGTCGAAGTCGGCGACCACGTACGCGCTCGCGCTGCCCTGGCCGTCCTTGGGCAGCAGATCGCGCGCGTCGACCACCTCCACGATCAGCTTCCGCGCCGTCCTCGGCGGACCCGGAGGCTGCGCCGTCGCCGGAGTCGTCATTGCTCGAAGATCATCTCCTCTGGTTCTCTCTCTCTCTCTCTCTCTCTCTCTCTCTCTCTCAGTGAAGATGAAGAAGAAGAAGAGTGGCAGAGTTGTAATTAATGGCGACTTTGTTCTCCCGTTGATAGCGGAGGAGAGCGAATATTTGAATGATTTTATTTCTACTTGCTCATTTTCGTTTCATTTTATTTTTTGCGGGGTTTTTCTGTTCATTTTATTTTCTTGGTTTCTGGGTTGGGAAAGAATAATAGAATTTTCCTTGATATTGGCATAAATTCTTCCTAAATTTTGTTATTCGATGAATTTTGTCCTTTGGGGATTTGAATTTGAGATAACTGCGGTTAAAATACCAATTTTTTTCTAGAATAGCATGGCATGGTTTTTTCAATAGGATAAATGAGGCAAATGCCCATTTGTGACTCAAGGTTAAAAAAAAAATGCTCATTTCTAATTATGGTAATATAACCACCAACAAATTGAAATATGAACTAATATGCCCTTCCACTTTTTAATTCACATTCTTAATTCGTTTTTTTTTTAAATAAAATAAAAACAAATATTTTCCTTAAATGTAGCAAACTAAATAAATTAACATTAAATCCTTCCTATTTTAACGATTTCACAAAACTTTTTCGAATTAATCCTCCATATTTTAACGATTAAAAACAAAATCTGATTTTTGAATTTTTGGTCCCTATTAATCAGTATTATTTGAAACTATATATGAGAAATTGCGAACAAACATTATTCATACCATGTCAAACTGTAAATGAACTTACAAACTGAAATTACAAAAATTGTAAATGATGTCAGACTTAAATGAAATTACGAAAATTAAAGAATAAAACTGCAAAACTATTTACAAAAATCATGTCAAACCATTTACATACCATTTACCACTCCAAAATCGTGTAAAACTATTTACAAAAATCGTGTAAAATTATTTACAACATATATTATCACTCCAAGAAATATTACCACTCCTAAATCGTGTAAACCCAATTACAAAAATAAAAAATATTACCGTGTTTGATCCGATGACCGAGAAACAACGAACAAACGGAGAATGACGGACCGGAGCTTCACGACCGAGATACGGTGATCAAACGATGGCCAACGAGCTTTTGACAACGAGCAAGCTTTTCGGCGACGGAACCTAGACAGTGCGACGCATGACGAGGACGCGACGTAGGAAGGAGGAGCGTCGGGAAAACAAAATTATTAGGAGGCGCGACTGAGGTAGATGCGCATGAGGAAGGATGCGCGAGAGGGAAAAACGAAGAAAGATGAGGAAATTATTTTTTAAATAAATGAAAAAGATTTTACGAAGATATCGTGAGAGAGAGAGAGGACGATGGGAGCATGGAAGAGAGAGAGAATTAAATGAATACGTAATTAATAGGGGAAGTTGTCAAACCATAATTATAGGATGATTTAATTTTTAAATTTAAATATTTTATAAATAATTAATATTATGGTTAATATGCTCCAAAAAAAATTATGAATGGGCATAAATGAATTTTTTGAAAGTATGGGCAATTCTCATAAACCTTAGGTGTTAAATAAGTATTTCATGAGTTTTTCTTTTTCAGTATTTCAATTGTGCTGATTAAATATCGAAGGTCATAATGTTTGCGTTTTCGATTGGTGTTTTACTGTTGTTTCTGTTAACGTTGAGTTATTTATACATGTATAGTTAAATTGTAGTATTTAACATTAGATATCTCAAAATGTAAAAAAAAATAGTGTTAATTTGAGATGTCCACGTGCAAGAAAAAAAAAACTCATATTAATGGAGACGCATGAGACGAAATCATTCAAAAACAAAAATTTCACATCTTCGTGTTCTTAATCGTCGCAATAGAAAGCTTGAGGTATTCCGCACTATTTAAAAAATATTTTGATACTTTTAATGCAATTATTCTTATAAATTTTAACAACAACATATTCACTTTTCAAAATATAGAACATTTACTTGTAAACCTTGTCAGATCTTATCGTAATAATATTAATAACTAAAAAAAAAATGAGTGTTTATGTTGCTTGTAAATAATTGCATAATTTAATACATCAATCCCCTTTGACAATTAAAATAAAAAAGACTATCTAATAAATCACGTGTTACGTACAGATTAATTTTCTCACCATCAATCTTTACATCAAAAGGGAAATTTGTCACTTCTTAAAATAGTTGAGGCATTTCTGCTCTTAATTAAAAATTAGAAGGAAAAGAGTAGCAACGAGCAAAACTTAGGGAGCACGATGATATAATAAGAGAGATTCGATTCGATGGTGTGAAGTGAAGAGAAGGTTTGATTTGATCCGCTTTTGGGTTTCCCGCCTTTAATATTATTGGTTCCTTCTTCTCCTCAACATTCTTTTCTTGTCTTTTTCTCATTTTTCTTTTATTTAATTTTGTGAAATAATTTAATTATTAATTTAATTTGAATAAATATTAAATAACACATCAGACTTGACTCATGCTTTACTTAAACACTCACTAAGCACGTATAATTTATTTATTTCACGTGACTTATTTATTTATTTATTTCTTTATTTCTTTATTTATTTCACTTTCTCAAGCTTTATTACGTATGTGCTTAGCAAGTCATATGTATTAATCTATATCATTTTGTTAAGAAGAAAATGTTTTTCTGAATTTTTTTATTTTATTTTTTATAATCAATTTGCCTCTTAAACTTATCACTTTGTATGGATTTGAATATTTTTCACTCATAAACTATAAATTTGTATCAAAATTTGCTCTATATATTATTTGTTTACCACTTCCATCCAAATTAAAATATAATAATTTTTTTCTTAATATCTTAGTCTTTTTTTTTTTTTTGTAAAATCTCTCTCTTTCTCTCTCTACCTTTTTTTCGCTTCCCAACTTTTATTATCGATGAAGTCTCAAAACTCGTCATTCCCTTTGTAATTTGTATTATTAAAAAGGGTAAAGGGTAAATGAAGCAAATGCCCATTTATAACTCAATGTTTCAAAAAAATGCCCAAAATCTATTTTTAGTAATTAAAACCACCAATTAATTAAAATATGGACCAATATACCCTTCTTTTTTTAAATATCAAATAATTAAGAAATAATTAATCATCCTAAATTGTAGCAACCCTATTTTGTAGCAAAAATAAAAATTGTGGTTATATTTTTTGAATTATACGCTGGAAATAATAATTCAACGTCAAAATTAATACATTGAACGTAGCTCTTTTTACGAATTTATAATAGTAAATCACTATAAATTGTAATTGTAAATTAAGTTACGAATTTAAGTTGCGAATTTATAATAGTATGTTATGAATTTAAGTTACGAATTTATACATGTAATTTTAATTGTAATTTAAGTTACGAATTTATAATAGTAAATCACTATACCTGTAAATGTAATTTAAGTTACGAATTTATAATAGTAAATCATTATACATGTAATTGTAATTTAAGTTACGAATTTATAATAATAAGTTACAAGTTTAGGTTACGAATTTATACATGTAATTGTAATTGTAATTTAAGTTACGAATTTATAATAGTAAATCACTATACATGTAATTGTAATTTAAGTTACGAATTTATAATAGTAAATCACTTTACGAGTTATTGGGCGAATGAAATTCTGAGCGAACGACCTTCGCGTCGACGGAGAGGCGATGGGAAGCTACGCGACGGCGGAAACCAGGGCATGGGCGTCCTCGAACAATGGCGGATGCTCTGGGGATTCGCGAATCGCGATTTGAAGATTCGCCTCAGAAGAAGAAGATCGGCGGTGATGGAGCGGCAGCGAGCGACGCGCTCTTCTCCGATCGATAAGAATCTAGCGATGGAGGTATTAATCTGAGAGAGAGAGATGGAGGTATTAATCTGGCGATATGAGAGAGAGAGAGAGAGAGAGAGAGAGAGAGAGAGAGAGAGAGAGAGAGAGAGAGAGAAGTACCATAATTAAATGAAATTATGATTAAGAGGTGGAAGTTGTCAACCATAATTATAGGGAAATTTTTTGAAATTAATATATATTATTGATAATTATTAAACGAAAATTAATAATTATAGCTAATATTATGGTTAATATGGTCCAAAAATTATTATGAATGGGTATAAATTAGTTTTATGAAACTATGGGCATTTCTCATAAACTTTAGGTGCTTTTTGGGCATTTTGTGGGTTTTCTTTTTATGTTGTAATATAACAGGAAATCGTTAATATTTAACAGAAATAAAATATTTATAAATATTAAAAGTTCATGGTGGCAAAGCCATATAAAAGAGGTGGGTGCTAGGATAGCCTAGTGGTAATTCCACAATACCTCCAAAGTGGAGGTCGTGGGTTTGATCCCCACACGCAGCAAAGCTGCCTTAAAAAAACAAAAGCCATATAAAAGAGTTTAAGAGACAAGAAAGAAGAAAGAAGAGTATTTTAAAACCTTATAATGCATTTTTTATATAGGAAGCCAAAATGATGATAAAATGATTAAAATAAAAAGTTGAAATCTGGTTAAGAAAAAGAAAAGGACCTTTTGGGTGTAGGTGAGTTGAGCCAAATTGAAGATTTGAGCAATTTTTATGGCCAAACCAAGGTATAAAACGTGCGAATTTTCAAGATATGTCAAAAATATCAATTAAACTTTTGACAAAAATAATTATGTTTGTACAAGAAACCTCACCCCACCCCACCTCGCTTCTTCATGGCCAGCCGGCGGCGGCGCGCGTATAGTGTGAGTCATGTCATTTCCACAAACGTGGGTGATCCCAAGGACCCAAGACCTTCTACTAAATTTTTGGTATTTAAACAATTTCAAACTCTTGTAATCTAAGCAATGTGGGACTCTTTGGTATTCAATTAATATTATACACTTCACCTACATATTCACTTCACATAATAAATTAACTTAATATAATACACTTCAAGTCTTCAACTAATAAAGTGACTTAATACTATACATTTCACCAACATATTTAAGTTACAAATTTGTTTATTGTACACCATTATGTCTTGTATTTATTAAATATGTAGTTTTGAACCTATATAAATACCTTGCCTATTTACACTTTTTTTTTTCTTCCAGAATATCCGTCGAAAACCCTATCGACATGCGGTATGCCCATGGAAAATGTGCGGTATTTTCGGCATGCGGCATGCCATTTTTTCGATTTGCCCATCGGCAAACGATATACCCGTAAAATAGAGATTGCGAAATGGCATCAGCAAGCGACATTTTAAATCTTGGGCCAAACGTATAAATCACATAACTGATACATTATTCCAATTCCCACCACTAGTCCCATGCCCAATTACGGCCCACTATTTTTGTCAATAATAATATTAAGATTATACTTCATTAGTAAAATTAAACACAAATCACTAATATATATACATATATATTATTATTCATTGTTATTTCCTTACTTTGTACTATTGTGTATATGGGACGGGTAAGTCACGAGTGGATATGCCCAAGAATTGTTGTCGCACGATTTGCTTAACCAAATGTAAATTAGTACGACGGACCGACATATAAAAGTCACCGCCTCTGAAACTCAGGCCAAACTACTTGTCCTTGATTGAAGAAAAAAAATGGGCAGACAAAACTTGCCCGTAAATTAAACGTAATCGGAATAAACGCGAAACAGAAGGGTAATGAGCGAGAACAATACCGTTCGTACCCGTCTGACCAACAATGCAAATTCTTCTCAATAAAGCTCTAAAAATATAAATAAAAACCAATAATTTTGGTGATTGGAACCTGTGTATAGGAAGCTCCCAATCTAATGAATGAGATATATCTTATGCTCACAAAAATAAATAAATAATTGGTGATTCTTATTGTTCTTCTCAAATTTATTTTTTATTTATTTTACATGATTATCTTTCCCAAAAAGGGAATTTTACTTGTAGGGTTGGCATGTGTTATAGCAAAGAAAATGACCAAGGATAAAAAGAGGCAGAATATAGCAACAACTAGAAGTGCCTTTCTTTATTATTTTATTGAATCTCATCATTTATAAAATATCTTATGACAAAATGATAGTAATATAATCATATTAACATTTATGCTTGTCTAATCATTAATGAACATTTGTGCATCAACTTATCTTATTCAAGTAAATTTGGTTAATATTTCGTAGTGTGAATACATTTATTACATTATATCTTGATAAAGTTAAGTAAATTATTAAAATCATCCATTCCACTTGGTAATTTTAAAAATTTATGATTTTGGTGAAACCATTTAAGATTAATTGTGATAATAGTGTTCCAAGGGGTGAAAGTGTCTCCATGTTAAAAGTATCGGGCCTCGTCGGGCCCATGAAAAGGCAAGTCGGGCTCAATGCAAACCGGGGTCGGCCGAGTGAGCTTGGGCCAATCCGACCCACTTGACGCTTCTAAGGTTCACTCGTCGAATTCGCATGAAGTATATAAATCACATAAATAATTAATAATTTTGAAATATGGAAAACAATAACAAAAATAGGATCAAATAGTTGAACTTTATGGCACGCATGTCAAAGAAGCTTCTCTCCTTAAAATTATTCCTTTTATTTTTTTGGTTCTTAATTTGGTGGATTGCTTGTGGAATCTGATCCCATTACATAAAATCATAAAAGTTAGCTTTGAATTTATGCTTTCTATTGTTTTATTTGGTAAATTTTTGTGTGAAAGCTATGTTAACATACACAAGAATATTAGGCAACTTTTCTTCCCACTTTTTCCTTCTAAATCCCTCTATATAAATATTCTACCGTTTTCTAATTTTTCATAGGCTCAAAACGACAATAAAATCTGGATAATCAAACATGATATAATGAATCTTAAATTAAATATAGATATTTTCGGCAAAACTACCTAAGAGATAGGTAAAAGTAATATCTTTTATCGCGGCATATACTAATGTTATCAAAAGTATAAAACGTAAAAATTAAAAACATGTATAGTGAGGTTATAATTTTTTTTTTTTTTGCACTTTTGACAATACTGAAAATATTCAACTATAGAGAAGTATTGGAATATGCTGTCATTTCACCTAATTTATAGGTATTTTTGCCACAAAAATTTTCATTGAAAATAATATCTTATGCTTTTTGTTATTAATTTTCATGTCTTCTGACCTTTTTATTTAGATCTTGTAACAGTGATTATAATGTCAAATTTTTAGTAAAGTTACATGCTTTATTATATATAATATATCATAATCCTAATCATCTCCAAGTCAAATGTTCTTAACTTCGATGTGGGGTTATTAGATTTGGTTATTATATAATTATATATTAATATTTGTAACATTGATGGAAAAATAATTACTAAAAAGAAGAGAAAAATGAAAATAATAATGGTTTTATTTTAACATCACAATTTTTCATTTATTGCTTTCGAAGAGTTTATTTATTGTTACATATATTAGGGTCACTTTTTTTGTACAAATTCATAAAAGAGAGTTGACTTGAGGCACAAGCAACAGCGCTAAAACTGACCGGGGATCGAGTCTCTCACTCTCCGATATCCGATTCAAATTGACGAGATACGAACATCCCGAGCGAGAATGCCACCACAGCCGTCACAACGAGCCCTTTGTTTTCCGTCAACATTCTAACAGCGGCTCTCAGGAAACTAGGCTCTTGCTCCCACCTCCGAAGTTCCTCTGCGGAGAAACCGCTCACAGGCGCGCTGCTTTGGCCTCCTTCACGCTCGTGATCACAATCACTGCCACGAGCGTCATCGTTTTTGGCTTTTTCTGTCTCGCTATCACGCTTACATGGCGCGGTTTCTTGTCCCTTATTTTCATCTTTTGGTTGGTCTTTGGGAGCAGCAGGCACGGGTGCGGGTTTGGGCTGGGGCTGGGGCTGGGGTGCGGGTTTGGGCTGGGGCTGGGGCTGGGGTTTTGGCACTTCTTTCTTTTCTTCGACCTTGCGTTTAGGGACAGTTATGTAGAGGATCTGCGCATCGCTGTCGAATTTCGCCATGATAGCGTCGGTGTTGGATTTATCCGGCGCCTTGAACGTTTGCTCGAATCGAATTCGTTTGGTCTCGCTCGCGGTCCTCTCGCCGGTGATCTTGATGTCTCCTGAGCTATTCACTTGTATTTTCACCTGCTCTTTCTTAAAGTCTTGCAAAACAAATTATTCATGTCAATCCTATAGTTTTTTTTTTTTTTTTTTTTGAGACGTAAGAATTTGTTACATTTTAATAATTTGTAATATTTTGTGTTAATAAACTTTGGATCATATGCACATTACTAGGGTATATTTTAGTTGTTTTTAATGTAACATGTATTTTTTTTAAAACAACTAATATACCCTCAATGTGTACTTTAGTTTCATTTTTATACCTCTCAAACATTTTAAATTTTCAAAAACCCAAAATTACCCCTTATTCATAATTTATATATCCTCTAATTTCAGTTTTGACAAAAATATAATATATATTTTGTCTAAGAGACTAAAATATTACCAATAGTCAATTTTAGATTTAAAAGAAGAAGAAGTTAAAATTAGAAACATAATTGCGAAAATTTTAAAATAAAGGGTGTTATTTATTTTTCTACATTATTATTATTATTTTATATATATAGGATCACACTATATGGATCATATATGTATGTATATATTGATGAGAAAAATGGCTAAATACCCGGAAGATCAACAAGAAGATAATGGCCATTTGAGTCCTCTGTCCAAGAGTGAGACGGTTTGATATCCTCGACAACCGGATTCCGGGGCCGGACGGTGCTAGCTCCGTCTCCAAACACACCTCTTGTTCCCCTAACACTTGCCATCAAATGTATATACAGAGTCTTGATTTATGAATCAACTTCAAATAGAGATGTGAAACATAAACCATTGAGTTTCAATATATATAGATATGAAGAAAATATATTATATGTAATCATGTTAATGAATAAACAAAGTCAAATGGCTTTCCTTGTAGATTTCTCCATTGTTAATATTCCAAGCTTTCTTTGTTGGGATTGTTTGTTTACCTTCTTTGCGGTGGCTTAACCGAGCAATGTTACAAAGAAAGAGGCACTATTCTTTTCTCTCTTTGTGTCCAAATATCATATTATCAAGAGTAATTGCCGTAAATACCCCTGTGCTTTTTTAAAAATGTCGCACATTGATCCCTACACGTTGAAAAACAATGGAAAAAAGATTAACTTGTTGGCACTACGTGACTTCTGTGTGGATAATTTCATCAATTTTATTACTTTTCTAAGTTATTTATCTAACGCTTTACTTGTAAAATAGAGTTGATTGTACAATTATTCGCTCTTCGTCATTGCACATTTTACAATATCGTATAGTAGGGGATGAAATAATTATCTGCTATCCGCTAATCGCAATGATATCTTAATCGCTCCGTAGTGAATTATCTGCATATTTATCCATTTTAAACCAGTCGCTTAATTTGGTTATGGATAACCGCAACTGCTTTTTAAAATTGGATTGGTTAGTGGTTATATTTTTTAGTCTAAATCGGATATCCGCTTTAACAGCAACCAATTTTCAAAAATATATAATATTAGAAATTATATATCCATGTGACATATAAAGGTTGTATATGTTTTTGTGGCCTTTTCTATCATGGAAATAAGACTATGTCACTAGTTTGGTTATTTATGACATTTATGATGTATTTAGAATATTGTGAATTTGAAAGTTTATGTTTCACTATTCATGTTATATTATTATGTAACGATGGGATATTGATGCATGATATGTTGACATGTAATTATTTTAAAATGTTAGTATGGTTAAAACTTAGAACATTATATATTGTACATGTATGATGTATTTATTTTTTTACTAACAAAATTAATTGGATAATATCCGCTATCCACTTTAAATTAACCGATTCGATCCGCTAACCGCATTTAAACTGGATAATCGGAAAAAAAAAAACTTTGGTTAGTGGGTACAATTAATTTGTATCCACATATGTGGATATGATTGCCCAACGTGCTCATATCCTATCCTATCTTATCCCGTTTTACCCCTGAGTTTGTTCCTGCAATACCGTATTGCGGGCCCCAAAAAAGCCTCAAAATATTAGTTTTAATCGAAATTAAAACTGATAAGAATCGTTAAACGATCTCGACTTGTGAATTTCGTCACAGATTCACTAAATCCTTGAGCTAATTAACTAAACTCTAAGCATAACTAAATAATTTGGCAAGGGAGTTTGAAAAACGTGACGTGCGTAACACGTTACTTGTAAAAAGCTAACCAAATTAAGGGATCAATGCCGGTAGCAGTAATTACTTTGTTGCTTCGTGCCAAAACAACATGCAACCGATAAACGATTTCGATGGATTAAAATTTGAGGATTTTTGCGCATAAATAAATAAAAATGTAGACAAAACCTTTATAAGTTATGAGTCCCATCTGCTTATTTTTAGCAAAGCGCAGTTAACGAAAAAAAACAAGAAGAAGATATTATCATGTTTGATTATCAATGTTACATTTTTACTGTTATCATGTTTGAAATAAATCGTAATATAAAACCCCAAACAAGGTCTCATATTAACGATTCGCCCAAGGCCACGAAAATGATTGGGCTGCCCCTTACATGTACTTTCAAAAATAACACATCGCCCCCGTACATTTTAATAAATAACGAGACGCATTGCACATAACATACCCGAACGCATTTTTGTCAAGTGATTACCAACATATTAAATTACGAGATATTTTGAAGCATATTCAATAAGTCTATCCCACAACACCAATAGTTACCATAGTAGCTGCATGAATCGAATCGGATACGGGAGTGGGACCCTCCATAGCATCGGGTGACCAAGATAAAGTCTTGTTATTAACTTTATAGTCACCAGGAACTATACAGTAAATAATGAAGAATCAACCCTTCACATAGGTTACCAACATACTACATACTAAATTAGTAGATATTGATTGCTTAAAAAGAAATGCAGTAGATAATGAAGAATCAACACTTCACATAGGTTACCAACATACTACATACTAAATTAATAGATATTTACCAACATACTAATATTGAAACAATCCGTTAAGTTGAGGTCTTCGAATCCTTAGAAAAAATCGCTCAACATCCCTAGTCAGTACAAGAAAATCGGTAACCCGTGCCAAAGTGACCATCCCCCTAGGCATGACCAGTCCACGCCCTCGCCTGCGCCCAGGATACACTTCGCTCTCACGTCGCTTGGATCACGTTGAGATCCTTCTCGACAGTTGTTGGAGTGAAGCCTCCATGATCGAAGGCAATGGCGAGTTCGATGGTGCATTCTTCGAAGTGGAAACAACGTTGAAATGGCGGATATGGTTTCGAATATGAAATAGCAGAATTTGCTCTACGTCCCTCGACAGTTTTGATTCTTAAAAATAAATGCAATAAATAAGGAAAAATCAACACTTCACATAGATTGCACAATATTGCAGGAGCTATACAGTAATTTGTGAACATGTATGACTACTTTGTTCTAGTATATTAGACATGTTCCAAATCTTTAAAATTTGACGATTACTGCACTAAGTAATCAATCAAGGTTTTAATTAAATATATGTAATTATGTATTAATATATTATTCTAAAATGTGCTTCATTTTAAATCGGGGCCTCGGGAGACCACCAAATTCGCCCATAGGTTAGGGCGACTTTGGGCATTACTACCAAACACAAAAGTTCAAGGGTAAAATTTACCGACATAAGAAGTTCTGGGGCATTACTCCTGATTAATTTATTACTAAATTTCAATTATATTGAATATTATTTTGTTTTTTATGCATAATTGCACTAAATAGAAAATTTTGTTTCTTTTTTAAGAACTTAATTAATACCAAAACCTTATGTAATCCTTTGATTCATCAATTGTCATTGGTTCAATATATGATCTTAAAAAATGAAATTAAAATTTTAGCTAGATTTTGCTTGTAAGTTAAGTTTTCTTGCCAATTATTATTATATATATATATATATATTAATAGAGATAATTAATCTAAAAAACTATCTTTCATTGTTTCATAAACTTTCTTAGTGTATTATGATCATTAATATGGCATACTCTGAAATGAAATATATTATATCATTCGATTTCGTTCCCCGCTTTCGTTACCACTGATCAGATCAGTGATAAACGGTTGGTGAGAAGCCGTTATTCCCGATATAAAACTATTTATCTACCTTGACATGAACATCTTTCTCTGTTTGACACAATTGTTGTACAAAAATAACAAATAATTTACAGCTATAACACATATATACGAGTCCAAATGAGGAAATAGAAATGTTGCCCGCCGTTCGCCTCCTTAGGTTGCCCTTTCTGTACCGCTGTTATTTAGCTCCCGTACCAATTGATATGAACTCATCTCATACTTATTCCACACCAAGTCAAAATTTACGAGCGTGCGGGATAAATTCCTATTTTTTCACACCTAACTGAAAATATATAGAGCACAAAATAAATAGTGGAACGGAAAAAACTAAGGGAAAAAAATCATCATTTAAACGTAAAATCACCGTGGAGGGTACCTTCAGCCAGAGGAGATCAACACCGGCAATTGAGAAGGAAAAAAATTGTATGGAGGGCATAACCAGAAAGTTTTTAACCATTCCTTTGAAATGGAGAGTAACTGCACAAATCTGCAATGAAGAAGGGTTGCTTCTTCATTATCTATTGTATTTCTTGTTGTCCAAGTAAAGAAAGAAACCGAACAAGAGACGGAAACGAGCAAGCGAGGGTAGAGTACCAAGAGTTGTAATATACAAGTAAAATACGATAATATAACGGAGCGAAGGAGATACCATCATCGAAAAAAGGTTGTTTTTTTTTTTTTTTGCTTGCTTTTTGTTACTAACCTTCTCAACTAATGGTCCTCATATACATTAACCTTTGCTCTTGGAAAAACTTCAAGTTTAAGCAGCTTGGTGTACTACAAAAAAAAAAAAAAAAAAAACGATAAAATATGTGAAACCCTAATTGGAACAGGACGAGAACTATATAAAAATAGTAATATTTACATTATTTGTATGCTAAATTTCAAAATCCATTCTATGAAATAATAAGATATGGAGTATTATCATTTATTTTTTAAATAAATTCAAGGGGTTTTATTTTGTATTGTCGGTAAAAACTCGGTATTTTATAACATTTGTGAACGATTCATCGATCTATTTATGTTTCTGTGTGTAAGATATAAGTTTCTATATCTTCACCTGAGAAATCTTGAGTTCCAACTCATCCCATTCTTGTGATGCCTCGCTACCTTCCACAATGCCAGTTCCGGCATAAATCAATGCGCCGACGCCCTAGAATCGAACGAGTCACGAGAACTTGATTGAAATCTATGAAGAGGAAGTTTGAAGCAAAATATATCCTTCAAGAAAAAAAGAAAAAAAAAAAACAGCACATGTTGTAAATAACCGAAAAACGGACATCAATGTAGTGGAGTTTACCTTTTCGACTAAAGCTGATCTGATGCCAACAGCAAACTCGCTCTCTCCTCCTCCGAACCATCCGACGGGACCCGCATACATTCCTCGGTCAAATACTTCTAAACAACGCACGAGAGTTTCGGATATTTTTAGCACCATAATATGCAATTGTATTCACTATTCAAGCTCAAAAGAGAATAAGATAAGAACACATGAACGAGAGATGTAATTATACTATTCACATTACATATTTATCAGTAAAGACAGACATTATGCTGTTTTCAGGGACGGAAACCATACTATATTGACCGCTCCAAAAATTGCGGGATTATGATTTTTCATTTCCTTTTTCCATGAATTTACAAAAGAGTGATAAAACAGCGTGTCTCGTCTTTGTTTTTTAAGCCGGGCTAGAGAAGGAAAAGATACACAAAGATAATACCTGTTTCAGCAATCAAAAGCCGTGCCTCGTCTGTTGGAAACCCGCAAACAGCCGGAGTCGGGTGAAGAGAAGATAAAATTTCAAACTGGAAAGAAACAGAACAGAACTTTGTACTGAAAATCAAAGTAAAATAACACAAAACTGGGAATCCGATCTTAACGTTCTTGAGAAAAATGTATATCTAGTTACCTCGTCGTCTTCACTTCTCAACCTACCGGCCAATTTCGCATATAAATGTTGGACTCTCGGTAGCTTTTTTACGGCTTTTTTTGGCTCAACGACCACAAAGCTACACACGTCCTGCAGAATCATATTATGGTGAAAATCATAAATTCATGAATTTGTGCCGTAAAGGTACGAGATAACGATTGATAATCCCGAGTAAGAACTTGCCTCCAGCTTTTTTCTTATACTTTCTCGCACGATAGAAAACTCGAGGTGACATTTAGGACTGCATAATGATTAAATAATGATCATACTTTGGCTGATTAAATGTTTGAATTATGAAATAAAAACACGGGAATTAATTAGACCTCGAAAGTAAATCAAGCTCTATTTGAAGATCTGCAGTCACTGAAGCGCCTCGGGGACAGGTGGCGGCAAGTGCATCGCTCTCGATCGCGAGTTTTTTTCTGCGAAACAGTTGCTCTGGCTATTCACAAGATTATTACAGTTAATACAAACAACAATGGTATAAAAATATAGTCATCTACTATTCTTCATATTTGAATGAAAACCGAGGTTTCCGAAAATATAAACTATTTTCTTTCGACTACAAAGAATGTGCCGCTTACTTATCGATTACAAAACATATTTATCGACGCACGTGATACTATTAAGACTAATCTAATAAAACATTGACATTCTCATATGTGTCCGTTTCGGCTCAACCTGCGGTTCGAAATAGAAAGAAAAAAAAAAAAAGAACTGTATTCTATAAGAAAATCGACAAAACCGGACAAGATGTTCACGAAATGTTTATAGAAATTTATAACATAATATAGTAGAAGGAAGTGAATGGTATAATATAAAATTGTTAGGGGCAATATTGGGATACGTAATTATCCTTACCGTGTTTCCGATAAAAGCCGGAGCATTTGGCGGCTGAAGGCAAAATTGATAAGCATTTGTACCTTCAACCTGCAGAAGTTAAGCCTAGATAAGATTAAGATTAACCTGGAATAGACCTCAAAATATAAGTTTTAATCAAAATTAAAACAGATAAGCATCGTGAACCGGTCTCGACTTGTGAATCTCGTCACGGATTTACTTTGAGCTAATTAACTAAACTCTAATCATTACAAAATAATTTACGTAAGGGAATTTGAAAAACGTGACGTGCGTAACACGTTACCTTTAAACAAGCTAACCAAATTAAGGGATCAATATCGGTAGCAGTAATTACTCTGCTGCTTCGTGCCAAAACAACCTGCAACCGATAAACGATTTTGATGAATTAAAACTCCAGGATTTATGCCGCATAAATAAATAAAAATGCTAAAACAAACCTTCATAAGTTCTGAGTCCCCTCTGCTTATTTTGAGCAAAGCACGGTTAACGGAAAAATCCCAATGTTTCTTGCTCGGCGTGTGATTGTTACTCAATATGAACGTCAGCGGAACTTGTTTCCGTAGCTTCACGACGACAGGAGAGATCTGCATTATAATCCCGGATTGACCGGTGAATGTACATTAGAATGTAACAATAACAATATATAATAATGCAAAAGTCAACCCTGAACCTGGTCAACTGTAGCTTGAAGCTCATTGATCGCCTTCGTCCACGGCCACGAAAGAGCGTCATCCCACGCGACGGTTGCAGCGAGCATTGAACGATCCTCAAACTCATCAAACTCAACCTGCCATTTGGCATCTAACCTAGCAGTTCGATAAAAACTAACGAGAAGAAACGACGGTTGAAGCCGATGCATCAAAGCAAATCACGTTTCTACCTGTGGAACGACGAAGTAAAACGAACCGAAATCCTCCCATTCCGAAGATATGCGAGTTCTCGCGTCGAAACGGATCGCCCCGTAAGCTCGGATCAGAGGACATTCTCTAGAGAGGAACCTTGAAAATAGTAAATTAAATATGGTTAATGGTAATAATCCAAGCTATCACATTGTTTCTATTCAAACTTGAAAAAAAGGCGGTACTTGCATACCAAAGAAGGAAGGGTAAAGAAGTCATTTAGCTTATAGTTTATGTTCATTTTACATCTTCTATTATGTTTAAAGCAAGTCCGTTTCCAAATGAATAAGAAATTAGGAAACACTAACAAACGAGTCCTGAATTTAGTCAAACATGTTACATAACAATCTTAACATACATACATATGCAATGTCAGGATCACGAAATTTATTATATTAATTATATTATCAAGCTTATTATTTTATCGAGTATTAATAATTATTGAAGGTGATGGGAATGGTCACGATGGTACCTTTTGATGGATTTCCAATCGGCGTAGGAGAACGGGCGGAGATGCCTGAAGAACACGGCGGACCCCACTCCGGCAACGCTGACCGGGTTTTGATCGGACGATTTGTGACCATTGGATGACACGTTCCCATTTCCGTTATCGATGAGAGAGAGATTGAAGGTTTGCGTTGGACCGGAGAAGTAGCAGCGAGGAAGAAGAAGCTTGTCTTGTTGAGAGTGAAGCCAATCAATGGAGTCTATTTGCTGCTCTATTGGGACCTTCACTCGTGAAAAAGCCGTGTTAAACCGGATCCGGAAACCGGTATCTCAACTCGTTCCCGAAATCGGTTTTTTAACAGGGAAATTTTTAACAAAATTAACAGGAAGGAGTACCCGGCTTTGAGTACTAGAACGGAACTACAAACCGGGAACCGGTGAATTTACTTCCCCGCTCCTTACAATATATATAATATATAATTTCAATTTTTGAGTCGTAGTTTTCAATTAATTCAAAATAGGCACTGTTTTTTAAGAACCGGTAAAAATGCCGGTTTAAACAAGAAAAATTACGGGGTTTGTTTTTACCAATCCCGGTTCTTGAAAAATCGATTTTCTCAAAAATCGGAACCGGAATCCAAACAACCAGAAAATTAACCCGGATATAAAATAAATTAAAAAACATAAAAAAAAAAATCCGGCCCGGGTCCCGGTATCACTGTCAGGGGCCTCAATGAAATGGATCTTACATTACTATCTCCATGTACTCTCAATTTATTATAAAAACAAATTTATATAGTATATACTTGATTAGAAAAATGCAAAGATAAGAAGGCATGGCATCACACATTTCCATGCCAAGCAACCACGTGGCACAACCCCATTGGTCCAACTACACCCTTGTAGATCAATCAAACAACTCATTGCGCCAGATAAGAAAGCAAACCACAATCCAAACAAGAAGGAAAAAAAGTACATTTTTTTAGACAAATTAAATTAAAATAATTAAAATTACCTGAAGTCTTATGATCCCGGAGGTGAAATTTGGTGGGTTTGACTTGAAGTGAGAAATGGTTGACTTTAGAGAGTGAAGAGCTTGTGAGTGTGAAGAAACTGCCTGCAAATTGTGTGTCTCGTTGATGCCAAGTCGTTGCTCTCCTTGGCACCCATTCATGCACTTCACCACTTGCCTCTTCTGCAAAAGACGAGCGGTTCGAAACGTTAAACACTCGAGTCTCGACCACAACGGAGAGTTTTCCGTGGCGTGTAAAAGAAAAGTTGTGGGGAGATAGAATTGGCTTACTGAAAGGGGTTGCTTGGTAGGTTTGGGGAGTTCAGAGTCCATGAAAGAAGCAAGGGAAGCTCTTGCAATGGAAGCCATCGGAGAGAGAGAGAGAAGTGCTTGGATTGTGTGGTTGTGACTTGTAATAATGACAAACAATATGCATATCTTATATATAACTCTAGCATGTATCTATGTACGTATAATTGTCTTTTATTTAAGTATTTTATTTTTGTCCAAGATATGTATCTATGTTAAGTACAAAATTTAAAAATAAAAAATAAAAAAAAGTATTACTCATATAACTAAGTATTTTTTTTAAAATATATATATATTAATGATACCGGTTAATGTTATCAATAATATATTTATTTCGAGTGGTTGAACTTTTACTTCTTTAACGTTCAAATCAATCATTAGAGTTATACTTTCTTTGTTGTTATTAATATTAAATAGCAAGGTTCGACTTTTCCACGATTATCTGTCTTGCCGGTAGTTATCGGCAAGACGGCCATGCCAGTACTTTTCCATGATTTATGTCGAAAATCGGCAAACATCTTGAAAAATAACAAAAATATGGTACTTTTCAAGAAATTTTGTATTTTTCGATGATTTTATTCGAGTATTTACATATGTGAGCGTGAGACTATATTTTATTTACCTATGTTTGAGTATGAAATGATTTTATTTTTGGCATTTTAATGTTTTATCAACATTATAAACTTAGTAAATATATTCTTAAAAATATTTTAGTGATTTTTCATCGATAATCCTCGATAAGTGTCGATAATCCATCGATAATCCTCAATAAGTGTTGGTAACGATAATCTACAGTGTTTATTAGTTTTCCGTCAATTAATCGGCAAGCAAACGATAAATCCGTCGAAAACGGCAAGCGATTTATCGGCAAATTCGACAAGTTGAACCTTGTTAAATAGTATTGGTAGCGACTTGCGAAAATATCGTAAGGAAATGAAAATATCTCTTACTAATTTCGAAATATTGAATATCATAAGGAAATCCCATAATATGCTCAAAATATGGCATACCTTTTAGATATTTACTTATAGTTTCAAAAAATTCATTTATGCCCATTGATGACATTTTTTGGACCAAATTAACCTTGATAATTATTAATTCGAAATATAATTAATATTAATTTTGAAATTAGCAATTTAAATATCTGAAATAAATATTTATTTCCTTTACTTATGATCATTGACCGATCTTAATTTATTTCCTTTGGTTTCTTTCATTTAATTCAAATTTATTTTCTTTATTTCTTTAACAACATATACGTATCGTAACTACAGTTACGTAAGTGTTTCAAAAAATACATTTGTATCTAAGTATATTGGTAATTACAATTACAATTTGGAACTTACCGTTATAATTAGTATTTAAAGTTACAATTCTGTAAATTACAGTTTGGTAATTACAAGTTCGTATATATAGTTACAGAATCGTATATATAATTATGAAATTTTCCGACAAAATTATACTAGTTTCGTATATATAGTTATAGTTTCATAATTACATAACTATTTTGAATTTTCTCAAAAAACAAACAAAATCGGAAAAAAAAAAGTCAAAACATAAAAAAAATAATGAAAAGTATATTAGTCCACAGTTCAATTAATTAGTAGTTGGAACTTACTATAAATAAATTTGGACATTTTGTTAAAAAAAATTGATCAAAATAAGCATTTGGCTCATTAACCCAATATCAAATATTTTTCTAGTCCCAAATTTGGTACGGATGAGATAAGATTTTGCAAATGTTGTTAATTTAATTCGCCCCCGTGAAATATTTTATTTTTTCCTATACGGGTGTTTCGAGAGCTAGTTAATTTTCGCACCGATGATCTACATCTTGCTATTTCAATGAACTCTTGTTTCGTGCTTATTTCTTTCCAAATTGAATTTCTACGTAAACATTTGTGTAAGTAAATCCCTTAATTTTTCGATTTTTGTTGCTTTGGTGTTTGATTTTATAACTCGATAGATAAAGAGGGAGCCAAAAAAGGAAACTATTTATCATCCACAACATCTGTAAGTTAACAAATTTAAATAGACTATATATATAAATATTAAAGTCAAGTATGAACAATTATGTAACAGATAATTAAACTTCGTCTATTCGTCATCGAAATCAAGTCCAACTCTCTGTTGCTTCTTGAAGAACACGGCTTTGAACGATTCACACTCGGCTCGCAGTTGCTCTTGAAATACGCTTTTCGGTTCTTCGCCGTTCTTTCTCGGCAGGTAGCCGCTTTCTTCAGGCAACGGGTTGGATTTCTGCACAATTTCACAAACCAAAAGAGGAAGATAACTTACGGCTGGAGGGAGAATCAAATCACGATACCCATATAAATCTTTAAAAAAAAATGGGAAAAAGGGTTTTCACGCTTCTAAATCCGTGACGAGATTGATATCCCGGAACACAAGATAATAGCTAAGATCATAGGGAAAGAAACTCAGATCACTACGTTTCACTCGTCAAAATTAAATGTGAAACTCTGAACTAACTGACCAAGTTGTAACCAGAACCGGGCCCGATCTGTAAAGAAAAGCTGATTGCCTTCTTTGCGGCTTTTATCGCGAAGCCGCTGTTGCCACCCTGGCACGAAGAAGAACACGGTTAACATATATCACAAACAAAATCTAATAAATGAAAAGTTGAGCAAATTCTATATTTTAATAACTAAATATAAATTAACATCAGTAATATCTCTATTGGCTCAAATATTAATATACATATATACACACATATAGATTTTAATATATTCTGCTAATTTATATGTTGACCTATTTATGCTAAAACCAGAGTTTAAATCAGTGCTTAATTACTATGCATACCTTGTCACCCCAGCGAACCGATTTTGCCTCTTTATTATAGGCTTGAATTAGCCCAGAAAGAGCATTAATATTACCCGTAATAGGTTGTTCCGTACCGTCTTCATCTAAATCACTCGACCATTTACTCCTACCTAGTTCTTTCACTTTTGTAGCGTTTTCGTCGGCACTATTCCTGATCTTCCCGTCCTTCGAAGCATCTACACGCAAGTTTAACGAAATACGTTATTTCGGAACACGGTTTCCAATCGAAACCCTAATGACCAAAGTGAGTAAAAGATTGAAATACCATTAATTGCATAATTGACTGAAACACCCCTTAAAACATAAAAAAAAAAAAGGAAAATACATATATGGACCAGTACACTGGACGTGCAAGTCTAAAAAGACCGTCCTAGCCCTTCCTCTGACGATATAAGTATCTTACATAACTAGTGACAAAGACCTAATAAACGAGTATTTATTGAATCCAAACATACCAACAGATGTATTCCCTCTGGGAATAATGAGATTATTGCTATAATGCTCTTGCGATTCAGATGGAAGTTCATCAATATCTTCGTCTTCCATGTCCATGTCAACCTGGCATATGAATAAAATGTGAATGAATAGATTAAGTGATAGTGATGAAATTCTGATTAAACATTATGTATTAACTAAGAAATATATAAACAATTCACGACTGACGTACCTCCAGAATTCCGCTTTTTTTCAGGTCATCTCCACTAAATAATGACTAGACAACAATTTACAACATTAAAATTAAGTAATAAAACTATAAATGTCAACAGAAATAATTTATTCGTATTGTTCAAGATTATCGTACCTTAGCATCTAACTGAAGATGGAAAGACGGAGCTTCTTCCCATTGACCAGCCATCGTTTGGATATCGTCTAGGGTGAAACCATGCACGTTTCTAGCTGCACAGCCCTGAATTCATACACGTAAAATATTACTCTTTAGCTAAAATGGAGTTCATCCTATTACATACATAAAATTACTGGTTAGATTGCAATTATTTAATGTCATTGGAGAATATGATCTCACACGTGAAAATAATCTAACCCGGGCTGGAACACAATTAATTCTCGCAACTTGGCATTTCTATAAGAGTTTCACCAGCAATGTAGGAAACGAAGAACGATTTAGCAGTAAACTCACCGCAGGATCCTTATAAGAAGCTTCCAGTATATATACTTCATATCCTGAACTCTGAAATGAAGAAAAGGCGATATTGGAGCGAAATAAAAAAAAATATATATATTGAAACAAAGCAAAAAAAGATATTGCCCAACAAAAGCTCTTCGAAAACAACTTTACCAACGTCGGCATAAAAATAAATAAAAGCAGTATTACCATCAAAAAGAGAATTTAACATGTGTTTTATTTACAAGTGTATCCTCTAGGAGTCGCACTAGAGCTAAGTTATTCCACAAAAATCATAATGAAAACAAAATCCAACCATCATCGTCATCAAAGGCACCATATATTGATGTTAAATAATAAATATATATATGTACATATATATAAAGGGTAAAGTAACTATAAAAACTAGAAAGAAAAAAAAAAAAAAAAAACATTGCGAAGTGTATGAGAACTCTTCAGATCTGCCACTTTCCTAACAGAATTTCATAACTATTTAAAGCCAATTTTCTACCCAAAACCCAGAAATATACGAGTGCAGAAATAAAATAAGCTCATAGAATTCTGCCATGCCAAAGGATTATAGTCATGATTATTTTATGTAATTTTTTATTGAAAAAAGAAAGAAAGAAAGAAAGAAAGAAAGATTTTATTGATAAAAGATTATTTTAATTGTAATGGATCACATTGTTGATCATAGTTGATATATATCTGATGAGTAGGTAATGAGTCAAAGATATACTAAATGAAGAACCAGGAACATCCATCTAAATATCCAAAAGCTCTACATTATTCACTACATACAGATATATATATATACACATATTTATTATACAAGGTCATCAAAAGACAAACATTTTTTACATGTCAACTTCTCATCGCGATGATAATTATGTTCATCTAACAACAATATTTTAAATCCGTGTATATAGAATTAAAAAACCATGTTTGTAATTGAGTTTGAAAAGAAAGATATGCATTCAAGAGGAAGTCTCGGTGCTCTAAAGAGCACAGCACGGCAGATTTTGGCCGAAGGAGAGAACGGAGATAATACCTTCGCAATTGCCCAAAACTGAGCAAAATCAGCTTTCCGCAGATTGCGGTCATCCACTAAACGATGCACATATACCATCAACAAAATGATCAATTGCCGAACAAAACTGCATCTATTGTTAGTCTCAAAATAGTCTTTTTATTTTTTGTTGCTTAACTCGCTGGATAGCAGCATGACTCTATACCCTTTTTTATCACTTTATATGTTTTAATATCATACTAAATAAGTTTAAATCATGCCGCAAATTTTACAGTGTAACACGCTCAACATCATTATAGACACAAGATGGCATAAGTATTTCCGTATAAAGGAATTAAAAAAATGCCAAACATGAGTATTACAAATAGCTTGAGCATAAAGAAAGAATATGCAAGAAAACTTAGCCAAACCCTGAAGTTTTCCGGTTTTGAAGTGCTGTGGAAATATCTAGCCAAGAGATCGTACCAATTATGAAAGTGTAATCTGCCTCCTCAAGAGTCTTCCTAAATGCTCTCAACATGCTCGATCGATAAGCCTACAAGGAAGACCGATTGTTAAATTGAAGTAAAACATAATACTGTACTGGAAAAAAGAAAGATCTTTCTAATCAGTTTCAATCGCATTACCTCCTCCATTTCAGGTTCATAACAATACTCCATCACTGTCTTTACCATCGGTTTCTTGCCTCTGACTGATCCCGAAGACTTTAAATGATCACTTTCCTCAACCTAAAGGATAAAAAGGAAAATTATTAGAACCATAATAATATTCACACATTCATTTTCAAGTTTCCGATATCAAACAGACGGAACCTTCTCGACTTCTATCATGAAGTAATCGTCCATAGAATGAATCCGAGGAGCGGTTCCCCCATTTTCAACCTCTATGTCTCGAAGCATCTTCGCTAAATAGGTCTTTCCACTGCCTGATGGAACAAACGGAAAACGGAAAATACCCAATTAAAATTCAGGGAAACCATGTCAAGAAAGTGCGCCCCAAAGAAAGCCAGACTGATATTCCATTTGATAAAAGCTAAAATGTGAAGAATCGAAACGACCCAACGAACAACTAATCGTCCATGCTTCGAAAATTCTCTCACGTCTAAAGATAATACTCGTCTAAAGATGAACGTTTTTCTATAAAAAAAAAAAGAGGCGAATAATCGTTACCGGGAAGTCCTCGAAGGATTATCACAAAATGGTCGGGCCGGGTAGCTCGGTGAGGTTGCTTAAACACTTTGGAAGCATCTACAACCACAGGCTTATCCGGAGACAGCGGTTTCCCCGGAAAAGCCCGATTCTCTCCCGAAAACTGCTTTGGCAACATCCCAATCCCATGAATGGCTTGCACATCCTAAAATCACAGTACAAATCTCTAGTTCAATCTCTAATTCAATGAAGAAAGTGCAGACCAAACTCGAGACAAAAGCATGACAAGAAAGCAACCATACCTGCGTTGCAAAGCCAGAAGAAGGATGCGGGAATGACTTACTGTGGAAATAAGGCTGAGCCATCGATTGCGCCTCGGAATACGGCGAAGAAAACGCTACGGGGGAACCGACGGGAAACAACGACGCCGGATTTCTCGCAGCCGCGTGCAATGGCGGATCCGTGGGGAGCGGCGGAGGCGGAGAAGCTGGAAGAGGAGGCTGCTGATGACCGTAAGACCGCGAATACGGATTATGCACTCCCTGCTGCTGCAAATACGGATTGCGAGGATCGAAAGCGCTCGAATTCGGACTCAGACCCGCTCCGTGATCGCGGATAAGCCTCAACCTCCGCTCGTCCTCGGCGCCAAAACCGAAATCGCCAACCCTGGGCCTCTTGTAGCTCCGATCGCCCTCGGCGGCGAAGCCGTTGCCGCCGAACTCGTACGGAGGCTGGCCGTACGGCCTCGGGTGCGCGATGGGGCGATGGAATTGGAACCCCGAGGGGGGTTGATGGAAGGAGTTAGGGTTCGGAGGGCAAAACGGGAAGTGAGGGAACGAGCAGGTGGGGCAGGCGTTGGCGGTGCCTTGAGGCGGAGGTCTGGGACGCCATTGTTGCTGCTGCTGATTCTGATGATGCTGTTGATGGTGGTTTTGGTAATCCATTGTTGCCGATTCTCAGGCGATTGTGGCGAAACCCTAAGAGAGAGAAAGGCGTGAATCGATGGAGTTCTAGAGAGAGAGAGAGAGAGAGAACGATTTATATGACTCGGTTATCAGAGATCGCAGACTCACTAACTCGACGAACGACATCTATTTGAGTTGACCACCTACTAATCAACCGATTTTTTTTTATTATTATTATTATTTTAGGAGTTTTTTGCATTATAATTTATGATTTATGAACAAATTTATAATTCTGTATCTATATAATGTTTATAATTTATATGTTCTCTGTTATGGGTTAATTTTGTAAAGGTTATTTAATAAAGGAAAATTATTTAATTAATTATTTCTTTATTAAATAAACTTATTTTTTACCAAATTATTCACCGGAAGCCCGTTTTAGAAAAATAAAGGGTTCGGATGATCCCAAAAATATCAAAATACCCAAAATTGATATAAAATTTGTAAAAAACGGACTCGGGAAACACCCGGGACCTCCGGGACACGCCGGGAAGCACCCGGGTGGGCCCCATCGCTCCCCAAGGGTCAACCGCCACGTGGCAGCGCCCCAGCAGCCCTCCCAAAGGGCAAACACTGTGCAGACACGTGTTGGGCTTCGGTTGGGCGAGAAATGGTGCTGACGTCAGCCCTGGGACGCATGCTGACGTCATCGGAGTGGGGAGCAAGTCACCCTTGAGCCAGCCGCCTTCTCCCCGCGCGTGAGGGCGCGTCGCTGCTCCGATCGGCGTGATTCCGGTGGCGTTGGATCGGCCACGTCCTGAGGATGCGAAAAAACATATAATTTTTCACCAGGGGCTTCTCGAGTCAAAAGTTATTTGCATTTGAATCCCCGGATTCTCTTATAAATAGAAGCTCGGTTTCAGTTAAACAGTAACTCATTCTCTCTCAACGGAACTCGACCAAAACTCTCTCGAGCACCCTCTAAACATCTCCCCCTCGAATATTACACTAATGTTGAGCGTCGGAGGTGAATTCGGGGGCTCCCCCCCCCCCCCCCCCGGTTCTCCCTGATCTCGGGTTTTTGTTTTGTTCAGGTTCCGAGACAGAAAAAACACATTTGAGCGGAAGTTCTGGAGAAGATTTTGGCACGATCTAAGACCCTCCTTGCCAAGGTTCTAGGTCCGTGAGGTGCTCGTTCTATCCAGTATTCTTGTATCTCCGACAGATATACAGATTACGCGGATAGCCCGAGGACCCGGATCTGTCCCCGTGACGCCGGTCGAGGGTCTAGTCTGTCAAGGTCCACTTGAAAGTCAATATTGTGACCCCCCCTACACGGTGGTCAGGAATCCGTTTTTGGTATCCCGAACCTGTAATCCGGGCCAGGCCAAGTCCTGGCCCTATTAGCAACAGGTAGTGGAGTTTGCCACGGATTTTTGATTATCGAGTCAGCGGAGGATCCGATTGACTCGAAAGTCCAGGAGCCCAAGCCCAAAGTCCACAAAAGTCAACAAGACGACATTGGGCCCGGCTCAACACAAGCAATTGGGCCGCTAAATGTTTGAAGCGTTTTTCTGCATCAACATTCTCTATAGCTTAAATCGAAAGCTATTACAGCACGTTAAAAATTGTAATTACATTTTTAAAATAATATAGAATTAAAAGTAGCATAAATACCTAATATTTTTATTTTTATAAGTGACGTAAAATAAATAAAAAAAATCATGATTAAAGTTCCAATAAAAACTACTTTATCTCTATCTAAAATTTTATCTATTTGTTATTAAAATTTAAAACTTAAAACCTTATCAATATATCGACAACAAAAAAAATAACAAAATTTTACAAAGAGCGTGTCCAAAATTTAAAGGTACATTAAAAAAAAATCATTAAATCAATTGAAAAATAAACGAGTCATTAGAGAGAAATAATATAATAAACATTAAAACTCATTTAGGGTTTAGGGCGGCCTAAAGTATATTGTTGATGTACAAATTCGTCATTATTTAATATGACATAAAGTATTAAGTTGTGAATTAATTAAATTTACAAATAATAAATAAAAGGCCTTAAAAGAATTAAATCTCTAATTCATAAAAGCCCATTCTATCAGACGAATGAAGCCCAACGAGTAGGAAGCTACTCGGCCCAAAAGCCCAAAAGCAGTCATACGCTAGCCCAGGAGAAGAAGGGTAGGATTGTCACATATCCTACCCCGTCATCCCAATTCAAACCCAAGCGAAAGACCAGGAGCATGAAGACTACTCTACAACGGGCATAATTCAAACTCAACGAAGAGAACGCAGTCATGAGACACGTGCCACAAGACGAGCTATTCAACCTGGTCAGCTCGGAGAGGAGATTCCAAGATTCCTGGAAGTCCAACGGGAAGAATTGAAGTCTATAAATACCAAGTTCAACCTCAGATCAACATATACATCCCTGAGGAATACATCGAGAGTTTTCTACCCGTCATTTCTGCTTACTTGAAGATTCTGTTGTATTCTTTTCACACTCTCTTTTTCTTTCTCTTGCTCTATACGCGATTTGTTGTTTGTAGCTATCCGTTCATGCTATTTGTCGCAATAAACATACAGAGGACGTAGTCAACTACCGCCTTGAGACGAACCTCTATAAAAAAAAACTCTCGTCTTATTTATATCGCTTATATATATATGTATATATATATATATAGTGAATCGAGAGCTTGCAACGTGAACGATCGAATTCCACCAAATTGTTCGTTTAACAAATATCATACACTCACAAGTCACACTTGACTGTTTGAGGTGGGAAACCACGTCAACATATATATGGACACATCACTTTCGAGAAAAAGGTGGAATTATTTAGTAGCAGTAGCACACTAAAATTTTGCTCAACCAATTTGAAAATAAATGAAATTTAACGTGAACAAAAAAAAAAAAAAAGAGCATTGAATAAAAAATGAAGTTTTATAATGAGTTGATGACACTATAAAAATTAAAATACTAAATAATTGTATAAAGAAGTTAAATGAGATTTTGATTCTAATTAGCTGTGACCAAAACTACATGTCGTTTATTCCCATCCACCACCAAGAACGACAGTACTTTGACTCTCTCTCTCTCTCCCTCCTCTGGTTCGAAGCTCACTCGCCGCAACCGTCAATGGCGGGAAGAAGAAGCCAAGGCTCGAGCTTGTCGACGGCGCAGGAAGCTCCGGCGAAGAAGAAGCAGAGCAGAGGGCTGACCGTGGAAGGAGTGGCGATCGAGGGCGTGTCGATCGGAGGGCACGAGACGTGCGTGATCGTCCCCTCCATGAACCTGGCCTTCGACATCGGTCGCTGCCCGCAGCGAGCCATCTCGCAGGACTTCCTCTTCATCTCGCACGCCCACATGGACCACATCGTAAGGCCTCTCTCTGCTCGGTCGAGTAGTTTGCTGGATTGTAGGGATTCGAAGCTCAGGGTTTGCTGTGTTTGTAATCATGACATGTTATTCGCAATCTGTATGACCAAGAACCAGCTGTGAATCGAAAATTTTCTTTTTCGTTTTGATTGATTTCGGTTTAGATTTGGGGTTTAGGCGAAACTTGCCGGTATGAATCTATGTTTGCAGGGAGGGTTACCCATGTACGTAGCGACGCGTGGCTTATACGGCATGAAGCCGCCTACAATATTCGTACCGAAATGCGTGAAGGAAGACGTGGAAAAGCTCTTCGAGGTGCATCGGAGTATGGATCAGTCGGAGCTCAAACACAATCTAATCGGCATGGATGTCGGTAATGTCGGATTGATAATGATTAACGAGGAATTGAAAATGCTTGAATTCTCATGAATTGTATGGTATTATCAGGAGAAGAGTATTATGTAAGAAGGGACCTTAAAGTTCGAGCTTTCAAGACATACCATTGCATACCAAGCCAGGTATGAACTAGTCGCGAACTTACGCCTTTTGAAAACGACATGTACTTTAAATTTCACGAAAGCTTGATTCCGTAAAACCTCTAATATAATTTGTAAAATGATGAATTTTATGTGGGATTTTTTTTTTGTTTGTTGTTCTGAATTGTATGAAGTATGCGATATTTTATGAATTTCTTACGTTATGAAAACGACATGTACTTTAAATTTCACGAAAGCTTGATTCCGTAAAACCTCTAATATAATTTGTAAAATGATGAATTTTATGTGGGATTTTTTGTTTTGTTTGTTGTTCTGAATTGTATGAAGTATGCGATATTTTATGAATTTCTTACGTTATTATCGAGGCTTACGCTCACGGTGCTAAGGGAAAACGCCTCGGTTCCGATCAAGACTTCAAACCTTATGAGTTACATGGCAGGGTTATGTCGTGTCCTTGGTGAAGCAGAAACTTAAGCAGGAATACAGAGGTCTCTCTTCTAATGAGATCAAAAGCTTGAAATCGTCAGGTGTGGAGGTCTGTCTTGATGGTCAAGTTAATATATTATTGATATATTGTCGCTTCTTGACCCCTCTTTTAGTTGAAACGGGTATTTTACGAGATCGGATTTTCTTTGTTTGCAGATTACAGACACTATAATTGAACCGGAAGTTGCGTTTACGGGAGATACGACGTCTGAATTCATAGTTGACAACAACAACATCGATGTTTTGAATGCGAGGATTCTTGTCATGGAGGTTAGTTCCTGTATTTTCTTTCACATGTCTATATTTATTGCATTTTATCATCTATATAGAAGGAAATTGACAAAATGTGTTGGGGTACGTTCGATATTTCGTCGGGTTTATCCCTAATTATAGTTGGATTTTACTTTAAATAGTGAGTCAAAATTTGTTATTTTTTCTTTTACATTTGTGCAGAGCACCTTCATCGATGACTCGGTTTCAGTGGATCATGCTCGAGATTACGGACACATTCATCTAACTGAAGTAACGGTCGCAACTCTTTGGACAAAAATCTTATTGTTGGCTTGGATTATTGCTTTAATCTTCGATTCTAGAGGCTCGGAGTTTTCTGAGGAAAATGATTTGTATTGCAGATAATAGAACATGCGGAGAAGTTTGAGAACAAAGCCATTGTTTTGATTCACTTCTCAGCTCGTCATTCATTGAAGGTATGTTTAAGAGTTTTCCGGTCTAAAACTCTCGAATTAGAACTCGGAGTTTCATTTATCAATCAAGTGTTCTTGTTTCTCTTGGACTTCTATTTCCCATCACTTATAATTATACTGAAATAGCCCCTGATATTTACCAGGAAATTGAAGAAGCCGTGTCCGCACTTCCTCCGCGTTTAGCGGGCCGGGTTGTTGCATTCACGGAAGGCTTTTAGTCAGAAAAAAAAGTATCAACGGATTCAGAAAGCAAACAAAGTGGCGGTCACCGTACAAGGCAATGCGAAGCAACGATTTGAGCTTCCAGATATTCAAAGGCATGCCAAAATTCAATATTCAAAGCCATGTGTTTGAGTTCTTTAATTATTGAGATATATTTGGTTCCACAAAATATTTTAATTTCTTCTACGATTTAAGGTAAATACATTAAAGGTGTTTCACTGATTTTAGACCCGTGACGTTGGAGCGCTCATTATGAAACTCGGGTCATCCATTCCAAAAACTATGAAATAAACGCAAAAATTGGTTATGGAAGACTTTAGATAGGGATGCAGTTCTTAATCCGGATGCGGGTACCCAAAATCGGGAATTCGAGTTCTACCCAAACAGAACTAGTTTGGCATTTTATTTGAGGAACAATATTCTAATGACTTTATTCAACATCCAAAATTGGGAAAGAACACATTCCCATTCACATTTATTCTAGGTTGAAGGGGGAGTTTCCCAGTTCTTGGGAAGCGGGCCGAGATCGTAGATGATTTCTCTGTGGGCAGACCACACGAGCTTTATCGCTTCTGGGGTTCCAATCCCGGCTCCCCTCGGATCTCCAGAAGGGCCGAACCTGAGAAAAAATTCAAATAAGAATTTACATTGAAAAATTAAGTACTAACGAGAATGGATTATTATTATTATCAACCAGTGATTCTGAGGAGCTCCGGTTGTTCTAGCTCTGATTCCGGCATATGTTGTCCCGTTAACCGATTTCCCGATAACCTCCTGTATATTCACAGTTAAAGGCGAGAATATAATACTCGAAATCGGAGTTCTTTATATATATATATATATATATATTTTAAATTAGTGAGGACATATTTGAATTGTGCCTGCAAAAAGTGAGGATCATTCGAGACAACGGCAGCAGTCAGATGAGCGTGCATCTTCTCGAGAGCATCCAATACCAGCGGGAGTTGATCGTTCTTATAATCAGTTATAACCTGATTGCAAGATTGTGAAATCACGGCAAGACAACGAGAATATATCTTGGAACTTTGAAAGATCTAAACCGTGTTTTTCTTCTTATCATTTTTACCTGGAACGGTCCGAATATTTCGGTGGCAACAAGGTCATAGTGTTCGTCCTTTAGAAGCTCTTCAAGAGGAACATAGACAGCTGTCGGCTTCACTGCTCCGTATATTTTGGGAATTGTGTGGTTCTGTAACGGTTCACCGCCAAAGAGAAGCTTCGTGCCCGGAATCAGAAGCAGTTTTTTTATGTGTTCCATCATTGTTTCGGTCGTGACCTGTGAGGTTACGATCAAAAACAAAATTCCGGTCAACTTAGTTTCCACTGCTCGCAGGCCCGGGATGAGATCACCGACGTGGACCCGAACTGGCTATGGCTGTATGTGGAACATAGTGTTTTTGGAGAAAAGCGAAAAGGAACAAATATATTTTCTTTTCATATTATTTGATCCCAAAAAGCGGGGAAACTAGCCCAATCCCGTCCCGGTTTCAGAAAGCTACAAAGTCCGGGACCGGGACGTAAAATGGCCAAACAAGGCCTATTAGTTTAATAATGATTACGGACAACCCAAAAGAAAACGCGTACTTACCGTGAGGACGGGACCGACAGTCAAATCGTCCAACTTCCTTCGGCCTGCAAGCTCTTGAATTTTGGATACAAGTGAAGTTTTGCTCCAATTCTGCGGAGATTCATAAGCAAAGATTTAAAGATAATATTAAACTGCATTACACACATAAGCCTCAAATTGCATGAGCTAATAATGGCTGACCTCGTGCATAAATAAAATGGACGTTGCCGAGCACTTTTGCCCGCTGCAAGCATACGCATCCTGATCGCAGACCCAGGCAACATAATCCTCCTGCCAACAGAAACCGGGAAAATACGAGTTTTTTTTAAATGAATTTATATCTTAAATTAACAGAAAAAAGTTATATCACTCGTAAATTCTTTGATAACGAATTAATTGAATCTGATAAAACCCGGATAGATAAACAAATAAATAAAACTAACCTCTTGCACATCGGGTCCCAATATTTTCCAGTCGAACCCAGCATCCTCTAACTTAATACGGCCCTTCAGATCGGCACACAATTTCTCCGCCACTCTTGAACTACCCGTGAAGAGTGTCATTCTCGGATTAGCCTAATAAGCAACACAAGCAAAACAAAGTCCCGTATTCAACGGTTGAAAAAACCCGGATATAAATCGAAGCTGATTACAATGAATAAATAAAAATAAACCTCGAATAGCAGCTTGTTCATCGTCTTTCCATCAGAATTTATAAAGTCAACGTCTTCTTCCGGCAACCCGCAGTGGTGAAGCAGTCTCATCATCTGGTCCATGACGATGCTCACCTGAAGAACGCGATTTCGATTAATAAAGCAATATAGAATTTGAAAGAAGAAAAAAAGCAAAAATAATTAGTGTAAGAGTTACGGGATAATTACTTTGCTATCCACTTTGAGAAGGGGTTTGTTGCCCATGTAAAGCGCGCCCATCAACTGAAGAACCGGTATTTCTAGCGGAAAATTAAATGGAGTGATGATAGCAACCTGTATATGCACAAAAGAGAGAGAGCGGTTTGGAAATCAAGATCCCAGGTTTTATCACTTAAGTCTTAACTAGTATTTAATTTAATGTATTAGCATTGCGATTCTTACAGGTCCATAAGGCCAGCGAAACCCGTTGCTTTGCTGTCCAAGATGATTTCCCGGGACTCCGAAAGATCTTGCGAGGAAGCGAACCTGCAATATCCATAGAACAGAATATTCACAAAAACCATCGATATCCACATTAAAAGGAATATAATTTTAATTTTTAGTTTCCGGTGGCGTTTGAAAAACGGAGATTTGATTCATTATGTTGTGTACCTGATCCCCACAGAAATTTTCGAGAAACTTTTGAGTCACGTAAACTTCTCCGAAAGCTTGCTGGTAGCTCTTCGGAGAAACCCTTTGTATTAGCCTCGTGAAGAATTCCGAAACCTGAAAAATCGAAGCACGATAAGAAATTTAAAACCGGTATAATTCTACGATGGATTTAAATTGAATCCGTTTTAATTTTACTACATTTTACCTTCGGAAGGGAGAGCATATGAGCTGCTTTTGCCGATATGTCTCCGTACATAAGATATCTGCGGAGGCAAAAACAAAAACAACATTTTATTCATTTTATTCTCTCCAAAATATCGACCAATTTGTTACCATTATATACGCAATTCGCGAATATTAACAACGGACCTTTCGGGATCTTTGAAAGGATTGTGCAGACCGTGTTTGGGGCACTTTGACAAGCTCTCCGCAAACGGCTAAAAAAATAATATTAAAAACCGTGAATAATTGGTTAACATGCAAAAGAAGGCGTATCTTGACATTATACCTGAATTCCGTTTTCATCGATCTCGGCAACTCTAATAAAGGGTTCTCCGTTCAACGGGTCCACAATAGTGTTCCAATTCGAAGATTTTGTCCATTTACCCTGCACTAGATACAAAACAAATTTAATCTCAAAACAAAATCTTATCTTGGTTTCATTAGTATCCCAAAACTAGCAAAGACGTATAAAAGTCAAAAACTTCTTCAACAAAATTCGTAGAAAAAATTAAGTTTCGGGAACCAACCCAAGTTATGCACTTCTGCCGGATTCGAACCCGAAATCTCCTCGACTTCAACAGTCGCGAAAGGTATCGAATGAACCAATCTGCCATCAACAATGACCATAAAATATCTTGTGAGAAAGTAGGTTCTGAAATCTTTCCCATTACACAAATGATAAACAAATTTTGACAAATAAACACTCATTAAAAAGCATCTAAATCATTATAACTATTTTCAATTAAACCCTCAACAATAATAATTTAAAGTCATTAGCATGAGCTACACTAATCGAGTTCAACAATGATCACTAAAATCACCATTTGGGGCGGCATAAATACCCATAAGTTAGTGTTTGGGTGCGGCATAGTCCCGTCGTTTGTTTATCACAGGTTATAAGTACTAACGTGTCTCCTAGATACCTAATATGAACACTGAAAAGGAGCCATCTACATCGTAATATTAGGTATTTAATCCGTGATGAACGAACAGTGGGATTCTACTTTTGTAGGTACTTATACCGCATATACCCCTGAATGTACATATACATAGAAAATGATCGCGCATTACTAATAATTTTCCAATTAAACCCAAATCGCCACTGTCTTTAACATCACAAATCATCGAGACAAACGAAAATCCGAACCAGAAATGCCCGTCTGAAACGAACCCAAAAGACAAGATGAACAAAGAAATGAATATAATATATATACACGTATGTATAAACATACCTGGGGAGATTGAAAGAAGCGAGCAAGCTGAAGCCTTGACGAGTCCCTCTTCCGCAAGCTAGAAGCTTATTCATGGCGTAATAATTGAGACTGAGAGCTCTGTTATGGCGAAAAATGATAACTTGTTTGAGGAGTAAAAAAGACTGAGACTTTCGTAAACCCTTTTACGTGGAGGCTTTGGATTTGATGCAGTACTGTGTATATATAATATATATATATATATATATATATAAGTATATATGACTCATATCCCTATAGACCAATATAACACGTGTATCCAATTCATGATGATGTGATACTAATCTGAGATAGTCACACAAAACAGAAGCTATGGTATTTGCAATTGGACCTTTCTAATGTTTTGGGTTCAACCCAAGCCCATCAATAAGTTATACCAAATATATATATATACATATATATATATATATATATATTAATATATAATATAATATAGGGAAATTTGCGGCGAAAATCATCGAATTCATCAAATTATTGCAAATAAACCACTAACGTGTATTCTTTGCGGCGAAAATCACCGACGTCAAGTTTTTTTTACAAATACAATCTGATGAGGTTAAATGCATGTAGCTCGCCACGGTGGACGCCATGTCACTCTCTTAGCATACATGACAAAAATACCACAGTTTGCGGCAAAAGTACTGAAAAAGTTTTATTTAATTAGATATCTATGGAAAAAATAGAATCGTTTGCGGAAAAGGTACCATAAATTAAGCTATTTGCGGCAAAAATACCACGAAATTTTAAAAATTACTATTATCATGACAAAAATTCTATTAAAAAAAAACCTAAAATATAATCCTATTGTTGATTCCATTTTTTCGGTAATATTTCTAATTTATTTATCACAATCGATTCTATTATTTATCAACAATAGGATTATATTTTAATTTTTTTTATAGAATTTTTGTCATGATAATAGTAATTTTTAAAATTTCGTGGTATTTTTGCCGCAAATAGCTTAATTTATGGTACCTTTTCCACAAACGATTCTATTTTTTCCATAGATATCTAATTAAATAAAAAATTGCAGTACTTTTGCCGCAAATTGTGGTATTTTTGTCATGTATATGCTTGAGAGCGTGACATGGCGTCCACCATGGCGAGCCACATGTCATTTAACCTCATCAGATTGCATTTGTAAAAAAAAACCTGACGTCGGTGATTTTCACCGCAAAGAATAGACGTTAGTGATTTATTTGCAATAATTTGACGACTTCGATGATTTTCGCCGCAAATTTCCCTATAATATATGTCCAAGAATTAAGAAAACTCTATGTAGTGATCTTTTGATTGTAATGGCAAGTAACGTGATTAAGAGAGTATAATATGGTCAATGGATCAGACTCTGGGTTTGGTTATGTTTTTAAAGAAATTCAAAAAAATTCGGAATACAAATTTTATGATTTTGGATTTTTTTTTCTTCTTCTAAGTCTTGGATGGTTCCAAATTGACTCGAAATTAGAACTATAACAACGCTAGAATACCAAATATAACTTAAAAATTTCAAAGCCTGGTTAAATATGGATATGGTACATCGATTTCAACTGCAAGCTTGAGAAAGAATTAGAGAAAAAATCGTGGTTCTCGGACTGTTGTGCCGGTCTTGAGAAGAATGTCGTCGTGCACTCGTCCACCGTTCTATTGTGATCAAATTTTAATATGTTGTTTTTAATACATGAAATTACATTTTAATCGGTAGATATTTGAATACTAGAGTGTTATTTTATTTGAGAATATTTGAAATGGTTATTCAAAAAATACTCTCTTCATTATTGTAATCCAAAATAATAGTTTTTTTTTTTTTTTAAGAAAGACAAGCCTCATTAAACCCTTCGAGTCCCCCTAACGGGTGCGGCCCGGGCAGAAAAAGTACTCCACGTCATATTACCATTGGCAAAAGCCAAACGAGCGTCATAAACAAGGGTAAGGACTCCCCTATTATAAATTGAATCACTTAAAAGAAACATTTCAACACTTGGCGGGACAGAATCCAACCAAACGAAATTTCCTCTAGCCTTAATGGCGAGTTTAGCTAGACCATGTGCAATTTTATTACAGCCTCTCGGGTTGAAGCATAAAAAAACAGACTCGGTCTGAGATGCTAAACGATGAATATCAGAAATAATAGAGCCCAAATCGGAAAGAGGGGTGGACTTACTGTTTAGAGCTTTAATTACCCTCAAACAATCAGATTGAACGCGAATCTTCGCCCATCCTTGGTCATACGCCCATTTGATCCCCCGACGAATAGCAGAAGCCTCCGCAAGTTAGGGAGATAGCCCGTACCTATAAAAATTGATTCCCGACGCGAGGACTTGATTTTCGTAATTACGAGCCAGTAGACCAATGCCATAACCCTCCCCATAGCCATTGATTGCGGCGTCAACACAGATATCAACACAGTTCCCCTCGGGAGGTTTCCAAGCCGGAGCGGATATCTCGTTACAAGATTTTAGAGCCTCCTTGAACTCTGAGAGGTAGCTAAGTGCACCCTCAACAATGTCTTATGGATTCATCGATTTGCTTCCATTCACAACATTATTTTTATTATTCCAAATTTGCCACATAAGAATGAAAAATAGAGCAGACTCACCCGGACTAAGAGAAGTGAGTGCCGAGGAAACGAGACAAGGATGATCGATTCTTGCTTCGAATCTATTTGTTTTGTGTATTATTTTCTTGTTTTAAGGGATTTTTATATCTGAATTATGTTAGGTTTTGTATGGTAAGAATTTATCGAGTCCGAGTCAGCAATGACGTGGACAAATATAAGACGCAATCATGAGAATCCACCTATCTACTTGTTTAATCATATTAATTAGGAAATGATTTAATTGAAATCTTTAACTAATTAATCTTAAAATTACGATGAAATGCAATTAACGATATGTCATATGTACATTAATTGCCACTAAAAATCAGGCATTAAACACACACATAACACAAAACTAGCAACGACTAACCACCTAATTAATCTCCAAGCCCACCTCATTTTCGAGACCGCTTTTTCGCGTTCCGGGATGCCGCCACCTCGGACTCGCCGCTCGGCTTGTTCCGTTTTGCCGGAGGGGCTGGAGACGGAGCTGCCGGTCTCTTCGAGGGCCGGCCCACGCTCCTTTTCGCCGGGCTCTCCGGCTCCTTCGCTTGTTTCGTGTTAGACCCGGAGCCTCTCCGCGCCGGCGGAGGCGGGGTCGACGGCTCTTTCTGCTTGCTGCCACTGCTTCCCTTTCCACCGTTGTTCTTTTTCGGCTCCGTCACCCCTCCCCGGCTGCCTCCTCCTCCAGAATCCTTCGGCGGCGGTGGCTCAACAGCCGGCGAGGCGCGTTTCATCCGGTTTAAGAAATTCGCCGCGCTCTGCTTCTTCCCGGACCCGTTGCCGCTCTCCTTCTTCTCCGGTTTCGACGCTGAATTCTCGTTGCTCGACCCGCCTCCGCCTCGAGTCGAAGGCCCGGAGCTAGCGTTCCCCGCCGCATTCTTACCACTCTCGGCCACGGACCGGCTCGTTCCAGTGCCAGTACCGGCCTTGCTCGAATTATTGCTCTTCGTGCTCGCCTTCGCCTTATCCTTATCCTTCTTCCCCTTCTTAATGGCTGGAACCTCCTCGGCCGCCTTCTCCGCCGACTTCTCGTTCGGCTTCCAACCCACCGCGGGCCCCGAAGACGACGTGGAGGCCGCTCTCGCCGCAATCGAGCTCCGCTTCCGGCAAGCGCTCATCGGGACAGAGATCTTCGGCTTCCTCACGAGCGTCTCCGGCGGCAACTGCGGGTCGGGTTTCTCCTCCGGCACCGGGGACTCCTCCTTCACCGCGGATTCCGGCTTTACGGCGTGGGCCGCCATTTCGCGCTGGACGATGGGGCGGAGCTTGGCGGCGGCGACCGAGATCGGGGCTTTCTTGTCGAAGAACACGGTGGCGTTTGTGATGATGAGCATCAAATCTCGGAAGAATTTGGACTTGCAATTGGAATACCGTCCTTCTTCGAGTCTCATTCTCACAGTTTCGAAATCAATGTGTTGTCTGATCGTATTGCTGTAGCTCAGAACTTCCTAATATTTTTAATTAATAAAATAAAAACGTGTGTAAAACCAAAAATTAATACTTTAATTAGAATTCAAATACAACAAGGGCATTTAAGCTAATTACTTTAATTTTAAAATAAAATATTTGTGTTTTGGTGAAAGAATTTCATGAATTGAAGTGTTTCTTAATCATATAATAATAAAATCCGGAATTGGGGGCTTAAACGTTAAATCGAGCATAACTTTACGTTGCAACCAACTAAGCTTTATTTTATTTTGCTATATGAATAGTCTAGGATTTTAAATATTTAATATAAATATATATATATGTGTGGTTGTGTTTCTCGCGAGGCTGTTTTGAAAAAATAATTAAAAATAATAAAAATATGATTCAAGATTTTGAGGGCTCTTTTGACCAAACGTTAAATTTTAATCTTTAAGTTAATAAAGTACCCAACTTTAAAAGACTAACAAAATAATACACAGTACAAGTTTTTTTTTTATTATTATATCATCGACAGTTCTTAATTTATCGGGAAAAACAAATATTTATATTAAAATTAAAATGATATAAAAATATTATTTTATTAAATCTTGAAAACTATTCGAAATTCAGACGAATTGCGCGAGGAGGCCAGTAGAAAAGGAAGCGGATGAACAAAATAAAATATAAACAAATAATTTTATTAGAGACAAATAGACAAAATCATTTGAAAATATAGATTTAATATTTGGACATAAAATACCTTTCGTTAATTGTCATGAAAATTTTAAATATTTCCCATAATTTTAATTACTTTTATTATTTATTAATTTAGCATGTAATAATAATATGTGTTAATTTACCTGTATTTCTAGCCGGCTCTCGAAGAGCGAACCGGCCTTGTGCGACCGTAGGATCTCCAGGAAGCCAACCAACGACTGAGATTCAACGCTCCCACTGTGGGCCCGCTTCCCATCCTCCGATCTCTCCGGTTCCTCCTCCTCCTCCTCCGGTTCCTCCACTTTCTTCCTCGCCAAGCTCGTCGAGCTCTCCTCCTTCGACTCGGCCGAGTCGCCGCCACCGAGCCGCTCGCCGTTCTCCTCCTTCGACTCGGCCGAGTCGCCGCCGCCTCCGCCGACTCGCTCTACGATCTCCTCCTTCTCCTTCGCCGGCTCCTTCTTCGCCACGGTCTCCGAGCTCCCGTCGTACGAATCCTCCACCACGGTCTCCTTCTCCGCCGCTTTCTCGCCGGAGACGGACGTCTCCGGCAGCGGAGCCGCCGGATCAGGATCCGGATCCGCCGTCGGACTCCGCTCCCTCTCCTCCTTCAGCTTCTCCACCCTCGTCTCCAGAGACCTAAAACCAAAACAAACATCAGAGAGGTTGGATTTTCAAAATGATTTGCTCAGATCTCGTCGGCGCAGGCTCCTTACTCGATGGAGAGATCGTGGCGCTCGACCTCGCGGCGGAGCTCGGCGACGCGGAGGCGGCGGAGCTCGTCGAGGAAGGAGGCCGGCGCGGCGTCGTCCGGCGAGAAGCGGCGGCGGAGGTCGTGGAACTTGTGGCGGCAGGTGCGGGGGGAGAGCGCGGCGGCGGAGGAGGAGGAGCGGTTGCGGAGCTCGGCGGCGACGGCGTCCCAGCTGTCGGCGCCGTGGCGGGCGACGGCGCAGGATAGGAGGAGGTCCTCCCATGTCCCCCACGGGCACGGCTGCTTCTCCGGGAAGTTGGCCATCAACCATTAATTAATTATTTCCTCTTTTTTTATTCTCCAATTTATCGGTTTGGCCTTCTTTTGCCTCTCTTTTTCTTCGGTTTCGTGTTTTTTTTTAAAGGCAAATGCATGGTCTTGGTCCTATTATATATATAACTATAACTCTTTGTTTGAATTTGATCATCTGTGTGTTATTTGTAGATTTAGTCCTTCAATTTAAACATTTTGACTGTTTGCCCGTCTTTTTTTTTTTTTATGAGGGAAATGAATAAGTTAAGTTTATAAGTCAGGTCAGGGTATTAAGTCCCCGTGAACAACGGATTTGAGCCACTCAGGGCCGCTCTCAGACCAGTAATCCGAAAGCGAAAAAGAGAGGCGTCTTCTGGCGTGGCAATGAGCCACCTCGTCACACACTCTAGGGGTCCAATGACATTCCCCGGACGATACAACGGAACTAACTAAACTATTGATTAGACGCTACAATGTCCACTACAATCGGGCCTTTGATTACGTTGCAGTTTCAAATTAGATATTTTATAAGGGAAAATGATGGTTGTGCCCCTAAACTTTTGTGGAATAACACATTGCTATATTTGTTAGTTAATTACCGAACGAGATTAATATATTACATTGTGAATGTTGCCAAACGATGATGCCCGAAAACAAGCCACGTGTTTCGTAAGGAATGTTGCATCTAGAATTTAAAATTCAGGGGAGAAGGTGCACGTTCGGGAAACGTTATTGTTAATCTCTACTTTTAGATCGGTATGTTACGGAGAAATCTAAATTCTTGACGTTTATAGTTCTCAGATCTACAGGGTGTAATTGCAAATCTAGTTAAATACATGGATTAAATTGTTGAATTGTATTAAGGAATAAATCGTGTTTGATTATTCGGTTACAAATATATCGTGTAATTAGTCATTTATGTCGCACGTACAAGAAAAGGCATTAGCACGTGATTTGGTGATTCTTCTTCAAATGCCAAACCGATAAGCAGCGCTAATCACGTGAATAAATGTACAATCACACCCACTAATGTGTAAATTTTTAATAATAATTCAAATAAATATTATTAATGTTGGTTTTTTTGTTGACTTTTTCTCGACCTCGGGGGGCGGAATAACCCCAGAAGTCATCGAAACAAAGATCTAGATTATAAACGAACATTAAGGATAGGGATTCAAGTCGTTGCCAAATATTGGCACTTTTGCCAACTATACAAATAAATGTCAATTTCTCTTTTCTGGCGTGCTCGGGATTCGGATCTCAGCTTCACACGTGCAAAACCTCTAGCTCGTCCACCACGTCGCTGCGGGAACGTCTCTCGGAAATCTTCTTTGATTGACAGCTAGGTCAATCTCGGGGATTTAACGACAAACCGACGGGAACACGGGAGAGAGAGAATTCGGCCTCTATGGTTTCTAGAGAGGAGGTCGAATTTTATTTTGTGAGTAGGCTTCAGTGTTTTTTCATTATGACCAACATGTGTCTTATATGGACCACATAAAATGACCTAATGGGTTTTTGGGCCCAATAATAGGGTTAAAGCCCATTAGGTCATAATTAATTACTTTAATTAATTACCGTGATCATAATAATTACCGTGCTCATTTATTGTAGTCGGGTCGGACTCGAAAAGTCCAACGGTCTCAAATCCCGGTTTCGGGCATTTCCAACAATTAAAATCTACAGGTATGAAAATCTTTATAAAATAGAAGTTTAGTTATGTTCTGTAATGGATCAATTAGTCCAATTTAACACATTTATATATCATTTATTCAGAAAAAAATAAATTATATCATATAGTATTTAAGGAGAAACAAAATAACATAACATATTATTTATTTCTTTAATATACATCATAAATACTTATGCTAGCTATATAAATTTAAAGGTTTATAGAGACAATAATACAATGGTAAAATATTTCTGCAATAATTATTATTAATGTCCACATCGTATATACTGTACATATTTCCATTCTACATCAATTATCAGCAAGTCCAAACAAAAATAATAATTAAAAAGAGCACAAACAAAACGGCAGTACTCATAGATATTGTGTTAGAAAATCGTCGTTTTAGGAATATTGTCGTTTATAAAGATGATGTCGTTTCATAAATATTATTATTTCAGAATGGTGTCGTTTTATAATATTGTCCTTTTAATTTCTGAATTCGATTGATGTTGATGATAATAGAATGTTTCCTCGATTAATGGCAACGCATGCACCATGAAAATAAAACGCTAAACTATAAATTAAACTTTTTGTCAATTTTTTTAAATTTTGTGTGTATTTTACGTGTTGTTATAGGTATTTTTTCCGAGCATAAAAAATAATGGCTTAGCCCAAAAATATGGCCCAAATTGATTAAAAGCCCAAAAAGTATGAACACTCTTTAAAATGGCGTGTTTAGCACGTTTATTTTTTCAAAAGGGGTCAAAAGAAGTTATTTTTAATTACATAAAGGTCCATGGACCCTCCTATAAATAGGAGCTTCAAACTCATTAAAACGGATCCGGTCTCATTCCAACTCGTAACTAAACACATTTCACTCAAACGCTCTCTATAGCGATAAAATCTCTCAACGCTCACTTTGAACTACATGATGACCCGATCTCATTAAAATAGGTACGTAGGCAACCTCGTTACAAGTGACGAGGTCCCGCATCATATATTATCAAATCCTTTCTTTTTATGTAATTAAGCATATCATCGAAGGCGAAGAATCATGTTCAAAGCCTGATCCAACCATCAAGTGGACATTGAGCCTGATCCACAATCAAGACTTGGGCCGCTTTAATATTGATCCATTTTTTGGCATTAACACGTGTTTTAATTGTTATATACCCGTACATTTTAATAATATCAATGTTAAAGATATTAACATGGCGTCTAGACATTGAAATGACGCGCCATTTATAACAAATATTTAACGTAGAAGTGGGTTTTTAATTTAGGGGGGTTGTACACGAAACACGATATGGACGACACTGTATATAATAAAAAATAAGTAAAAGGAAACGAAGCCGAAGTAGAATATCATCCCATATTCGAAATGGATGAAAACATGACTTGATTGGTCCGCGTTACTCTTCAGAACGAGAGGAAGGGAAGAGGTTCTCGAACGAGGAAAATGATCCAATAAATTCAAAAGAATTGATTGATCAGAATCCGTATGAAATGAAAATCTTGTTCACGGTTATGTAGATAGCGGTAAGGTTGAGTTCTCTAGCAACTTTTCCAAGGAGTTTGATCAGTCTTATATGGATCTAGCTTCAATCGTGTCGGGCACGACTAATAGCGGGTGAAAACTGCGATACTTAAAGGGAAAATAATAATGTATATCAAGTAAATTACATTCATAAAGCTAGAAAATAAATTTTCAAAAATGTATAACAAAAAATCAATGGGGAAATAATATTTTAGAAGTGTAATAATAAAAATAAAACAATATGTTTGTTTGTTTGAAATTAGAAGGTCAAATAGTAATAAAAAAAACAAGAGATATTATGTCAAGTCAACATGTGTATTAGGTCCGTACGACAAGATTAGCACATTAGAAGGACCATCCTATAGTGGTACATAAACATTGCTTAAATTTATTATTAGATTCGAATGGGGCTTAACTAAAGCAAATAAGTATATAGTATATACAATGATACAACTATAAATAAGTACCATAAAATAAAAACTTGATTATACAGTACCGTACACATGTAATATATATATATATACTATAGTTATATCATATAACTATATGTTTGACTTTGGAAACTTTTTGCATGAAATATGTAGGGTTATTTGCATGAAATATGTAGGGTTATTTGCGGCAAAAGTGGCCAACAATAGGCCACTTCGACAGTTATGTTACCAATGCCATAAAACTATGGCAATAGTACTCAATGTACTCTAATTGCGAGTGATTATGAAATCCTTCCAATTAGTGGCTAACGGTGCCACGTGGTGTTAACGGAGTGAGTGACTCACTCATCATTGGGACCCACATTTCCAACGTGGAGCATGCGTGTCACTCTTTAAAAAATTTAATGATAGCTAATTAATTAACAAATAATAAACGTTTTAAACACTTATTTTAATTTGAATAGTGGACTCCCCATCTCTCTCTCCCTTCGAGTCTGAAGTTGAACCAAACCCCATCATCATCATCATCATCGTCTCTGTCTCTCCAACCGCCATGGCTAAACTGGTCGTGGAGGTCCACAATGCCACAGACCTCATGCCCAAGTACGCCCACGGCTCCGCCAGCCCCTTCGTCGAGGTCGACTTCGCCGACCAGCGCCACCGCACGCAGACCAAGCCTGGCGACCTCCACCCTCACTGGAACGAGAACCTCGTCTTCTCCGTCGCCGGCGCCGGCGACCTCCTCCACCGCACCATCGAGGTCACCGTCTACAACGACCGCCACGGCAAGAACTTCCTCGGCCGCGTCAAGATCTCCGGCGCCCCCTCTGACACCCTCGCCGTCGTCCAGCGCTACCCGCTCGACAAGCGCGACCTCTTCTCCAACGTCAAGGGCGACATCGCTCTCCGGATCTACACCGTCGATTCCTACGCGCCGCCGACCAATCCGAAACGTCGTTGCAGGAGATCAACCCTAACCGAATTTTCCGCAACGAGACCCCGGTGTTGGCCCCGGAGCCGACGAACAACGACGACGGCGAATCGTTCAGGAACGTGTTCAAGAGCAAGAAGAAGGAGAAGGAGGTGAGGACGTTCCATTCGATAGGGACCGCGGCGCCGGCACCGGCGCCAACGGGGGAGAAGCCGGTGTTCGAGACACGACGGGACTACGCCCAGATGAGTTGCGTCGAAGAAGAAAGAGAAAGGGAAAGTAAATGTTTTTTTTTATTATGTAAACAAATAAATCCTATAATAATTAATGTGTTAAAAAAATAATTAATTAATATAGTCAACGTGGAATACACACTTGGCAGTGAATCCAAGCCACATGGCATCACAGTTAGAGCTGCACAACACTAAGTCGCGATCAATCGCGACTTAATCGGCAAAAGTCGCCAAGTTGCGCATCGCGACGCATCGCGGGGAAGGAGATCGCGACGCATCGCGGCGCATCGCGATTTCAAAGGGTGTTCAAATGCTTTGTTTGCGGCAAAAGTTCTAATATATTTCCAATGTTTAATTTTATTAGTTTTTACCCGAATTTAATTATTTAAAATTATTATTTAAGTATGTTATTTAATTTAAAATTAATAAATATGATAAAACAAATAAATAAATATGATAAAACAAGATATTAAAAAAAAAAGTTGTGAGGAAATGAGGGAGGAAGGAGTGGTATTTATAGGGTTTGATGAGAGAGTTGGGTGGGTGAATAATTATTGTGGTGGGTGAATAATTATGAGGAGATAGTGGGTAAAAAAAAAAAAAATTTGAAATTTTAGGGTTGAATTCGAATAAAGTAGGTAAAAATTGTGGTTGGGTAATAAATTTCGGGTGAAAAACATGTTATTATTGCCACAAACAAAAACACCACACGTATCGATGACGTGGCATCATCCTGGCCGTTGGATAGGAATCTCGGATCACCCCCTCACGCGTCGCGACGCATACCTGGAATCGCGACGAATCGCGACTTTTGCCGCAAAATCGCGATGCATCGCGATCCCAGGAATTGAGTCGCGACGCATCGCATCGCCACTGGCGATTCCTTTTGTGCAGCTCTAATCACAGTTAACAGTCGACCCATTAATTGGACGGATTTCATAATCACTCACAATTAGAGTACATTGGGTACTATTGCCATAGTTTTTTGGCATTGGTAACATAATTGTGGAAGTGGCCTATTGTTGGCCACTTTTGCCGCAAATAACCCAAATATTTATATTGTTCAAAACATTATAGAATATGCACATTTTGACATTTCTATCCGGTTGACTTAAACTATCATACACACACAATACTTTTGCACAAGTTAAGATACAAAATTCGGTTGGTTCCGAACCGAATCTTCTAAGTTCAAAAAACCGAATCTTCGGTTTTTAGCTTTAAAAACCGAAACACTAGTATTTACATGCCTTTAACGACACAAAAAGCCAAGATTTTCACCTCGGTAACTTCCAAAAGCTTCCCGTCCACTGCTCCGATCACCCGGGCAGCCGGGAAATTACATCAAGCCACGCCCCCTAGCAACTTCGAGATGACTACCGGGCTCACACTTCTCACGATTATCTTCACATTGGCTCGCAATGATCTTCAGAATATCCCAAGTCGACAGCTCTCTGCCTTTCTTCTTATCGCTCGATCGCGAAACCTCCTTGGATTTCCCGTCATTGGCGGGATCCGGTTTGCTCGTCGCCGGGCTTCTAGAAGCGCCTCTTACCTCGCCCGAGACATCCATTGGTTCATCAGCATTTTGTTCCGAGACCGTCCGTTTCTTCCAGGGACGTTCTTCCACTTTTCCCGTGCCAAGATCGATAACCGGAACAATTTTGAACTCCGACACCGACGAACATTCTCCTTGGAACGTACCTGAACGGATTTCCATAGACGGAGCCCCAATTCCCCTGTTGAAAGATTCCGGAATCGCATCCCAATCCATCTCCGAATCCGAGTCCCTGCTCAAATCGACAACCCCATGACGGACAGGAACCTCCCCGGTCGTCTGGGTTTGGCTCGAGCCGGCGATCGGCGCAGCCTCCTCCTCCTCCTCCGGAGGCGTGTGAAACTCGTTCTCCTCGCTCTCCGGCACCGACACCAGCCCCATCTGCGTCGAAGCCGTCGCGACTCCGTCTCCGCCAGATTCCGGCAGCGACTCGTCGCTGTTTTCAGCAATGCAAAATACAGGCTTCGCGACACCGCGAACCCCCAATTGCTCCTCGCGAGAGCACGACAGATAGAATCGGGAAGTAATGTACTCGAAGCGGTCCCGTCCGGCGACTTCGCCGCCGTCCATGGCGGTCGTGGGCGGAGCTCAATCGCAGGGTTAGGGTTTACTGTTTCTCACGAGAGAGAGAGAAAGGGAAGAAGAAATGGACTACGGTTGTTCGGAGGGGAAAGAAGAGGCCCACTTTGTCTTGGGCCCACAATCTTTTTTTTATTTTTACTTTTCCTATTATTTTCTAACTTTACTTTAATGCGGATACACTTATTTTTAATAATATTATTATTTTATCTTATACCTATCACTAGATAAATCCTATTTTTCTTATTTATTGCCATTGTCAATAAGTAGGAAATAATATGTTTTAGTATATTTTTGGTCAAATTTACTCTTAATTATAAATAGAAAAAATGGCAGCATAAGTACCTAAATATTTGAAAAGTTGATATTAAGTTCATATTCTTTTTTTGGGTGACGAAAGTTACCAAATTCTTATTTTGTGTCTTCCGTCATGTTTTCTCCCCGAATTGCATCACGTCTCACGTTTTTAAACCTATTAAGTATACCATTTTTAATTTAAAAAAAATTAAAATGTTTTATCAATGATTAACAATGGTATATTCAATGAGTTTAAAAACATGACATGTGGAGCAATTCTGGACGAAAATATGAAGGAATACACAAAATAAGAGTTTGGCAATTTTCGCCACCCAAAAAAAGAATGAAAATTTAATGTCAACTTTTCAAAGACTTTGGGTACTTATGCCGCCATTTTCCCTTATAAATATACATCAAAATATATTATAGTTTTTTTTTTGTATGCCTTGTCATTATTCTGATTTTCTCAAAATAATTAGACATTGTATTTGTTCCATCAGTTATAGTTTTAAAATATATTTTTTCAATAAACTTTGGATTCTCTTTTACAAAAATATACAATATATTTGTCAAATTTACAATATAATTATAAACTACACTTAAAAACAATTAGAGATAGAGATGGAATTAGTCAAATGAAGGTTAAACTTACATATATAATATCCTGGCGTCTAAAATAAGAAAAACGACAAACAATTAGCACAAAATAAATCTCGCTAAATTCTACTTGTATATATCCTATTCATATATACATGTTTACTCTTGTATATTGTAATATTAATACGCCCAAACCCTAGGAATTAATCAAATATAAGTTCCATTTGAATATATATATATATACAGGAGCGCACTCAGAAAATGATTTTGAGAGTGACAAACAATAATTATAAAGGACAAATTAAATAATTAATAATAATATTTCAAAATATACAATTTTATCTTTATTATACACTAATCTTTACTAATTAAATAAGTATAGAAATTTTTCATATGTATATTCTTAATGATTGAATGTAAATAGAAGTAAATTATAATCTATGTTTAAAAAAGAAAGAATGGGCCAACCAAGTTTGCTTGGCCTAGTGGTAAATCCACTACAATAAGGGTGTGTTTGTTTGCATTAAGATCTAGACGCCTGAATCTAAATGCACGTCTGTTTATTAAGATGTGACGTGTGAATCTGAATGAGACATAATTAAGTCTGTTTGTTTTTATGATCTGAATACAGGTCTGAATGTAATTTTACTTTCTAGTATTTTTTTTATATATAATTCATATTTATTATAAATTTAGACCATACTTATATGAAAATAAATATTTAAGATTTGATAAAATATTATGAACCGTAAAATATTTATTATGCTATTATTTTTTTAAATAATCAAAATATTTATGATATTATTCGTGATATTATATATAAATTATTAATTAATTTTAATTTTATTAATAGATTTATTAAATTAAGAAAATAATTCACTAATTAGATAAATTATTTTATAAAAGTTATATTCGTATAATTTTGTATGATAAAATTAATTTGATAAATTAGTAAATTATTTAATCCATATATTAATTATTATTTTTAATTTATTAGGTTTTTAATTTATTTTTATCAAAAAATTTGAATTTCACGTTTTAAATAAATCATCAAAACTATATCTTCCCACCTATCATTGGATTCCTCTCGTCGCAAGCTTTCCAACGGTATATTATATGAGTAAATCCGACGCTCGAAAAAAAAAAGTTATGGAGTTTTGAAGATTAGAGGAGGAGGGAGAAAAATAAAATAAAAATAAACTGTAAATGAACCAAACAATACATGAGAAGTGGTGAAAAAGAAGATGACATGTCAATAAAGAGAGAGAAATCACAAGTCTTAATGATATTCAGACTTTGTTTAAGGTCTGACCAAATAAGAGCCTATTCAGACCTATTCAGTGCTTTTAAAATAAAAAAACAAATGCACTTAATAGCTGTAAATCTGATTCATTAAGATTCAGATGCCTATTAAGTGCAAACAAACATAGCCTAAGACTTATAATGAGGTCTTGGGTTCAATCCCTTGAGATGCAGAAATTGCGTAATATATGTAATCCTGGCCGATAGTGCTTGCGGCCAATAGTGCCGATTGTTCTTACCATGAAAAATATTTTGTAATGTGAGTACATGTAATCTTGGCCAATAGTGCTACCCAATTAAAAAAAAAAAGAAGGAAAGAACGGGCCCACCACCAAAAGTATATTTCATTACCTAGGCTAAAGAAAATGAGCGGATATAAATAAAATATATAAATAAATCAAATAAACAAATATAAAAAGAGGAGAGATAAAGAAAAAAGGGAGTGGGCCCACACTTTATCTACTTTATCAAACTCTGTTCTCTCTCAAAGTTTCAGTTTCAAAGCTCGTTTTCCTTCTCTAATGGCGTCAACAGCCACCCCCAAAAGGGGCTGGTTTCGTCCATTTTTATCTACTTCCGTGATAATTTGTCGACGCGATGTTGAAGAGAATAGGTTTCGGGCCAAGAGTGACCAATGTGGTTCGGGATTCTATCTCCACCCCGGTTTTCTCCGTGGTCATTAACGGGAGGATCGGAAGGACGTTTGCTCCGGCAAGGGTGCCCTTTGTTGTCATACCTCTTTCTTGTATGTGCGGAAGGCTTATCCGCTCTTATTCGAGGGCAAAGACGCTTAGGTCTTCTATGGGGTTTTGTTTGTCGACCCGATGCCCTTCCGGTGACGCACCTCCTTTTGCGGACGATAGCATTGTCTTTTGTGAAGCAAACGACGATTGTTGCAACGCAATTAGTTCTCTCCTAGCGATCTACGAGAAAGGCTCGGGACAAAAGGTCAATACGGACAAGTTCATGATGTGTGTTTCGAGCAACATTACGGAGAATCGTGTGGCTCATTTTGCTAGTATTCTTAATATGGCCGTAGTGGAGAAGCTTGAATCTTATCTCGGCTCCTGACACAAATTAGGCATAAAAAAGTTTCAACCTTTAGCAACCTCACAAGCCGAGTCAATAAGCTCATTCGGGCATGGAAAGCAAACATGTTCTCGGCGGGAAGGCGAGAAATCCTCGTGAAAGCGGTCATCCAAGCAATCCCGATATACCTTATGAGCCTTTTCCGGATTCACTCCACCACAATCGACGAACTTCATAGACTTATCGCTCGATTTTGGTGGGGCGGTTCGGAAGACAAACGAAAGATTCATTGGAAACAGTGGGAGCTCATTGCTAAACCGAAGGGTGAAGGGGGGCTAGGCTTCAAAGACCTTGGTGACTTCAATCGCGCTCTCGTGGGACGGTTAACGTGGCGTATCCTACAATACCCCGATTGCTTGATGGCTCGAGTACTCAAAGCAAAGTATTTTCCGCTTTCATCGGTGCTTGAATTTGATTGTAAGCCCCACTTTTCTTTCCTTTGCAAAAGTCTTTGTTGGGGGCGAGATTTGGTTCGACGAGGGATTAGGTGGCAAGTCGGGAACGACAATCTAAGGGCTTTCTCTCAACCTTGGATTCCGAGAGCCAGGTCTTTCAGCGTGATAACGGGCGAGCCCGACGATGGATACCCGTAGAGAGTTGCTGACTTTATTAAGAATGGCAAATGGGATCATGAATTGGTCCGAAATATGATGAGCCCATACGATGCCGAAGCGATTGTGAGAATCCCATTGGGCTTTGAAGACTCTTTGGACCGACTTGTATGGCATTTTGAAGAAGATGGGAACTACACGGTCCAATCGGGCTATATGCTTGTGAGATCGGCTTCTCGCGATGGACCATCGAGCTTGGGATCTCAAGAACCACGATGGTGGAAGACGATGTGGGGACTACAAATCCCCCTAAGGTCAAGCATCTTATGTGGCGGATGTGGTTCGACGTTTTACCGACTTTCGGCACGCTCCGTGGTAGGGGGATCAATTGCTTACCGTTTTGTAAGCTTTGTGGGGCACTACCGGAAGATAGCCTACATGTGATTTGGGGTTGTGAAATCAAGGTTTAAAATTTTGCGAAAATCGTGTGAAATTCGGTGCGTTTTTGTTTTCTGCAGATATGCGAAACGAAAGTCTTGTCGTTTCGTCATATTTTTACCAAATGTCGTCGAAAACGACACGACAAGGGCTGCGAAAATCTTTTGTTATTTTTGTGTGTAAAAACTGCGAAAAATGGTTGAATTTTTGCCAAAAATCATATTTTTGGTTAGATTTTGGCAAAAATACCAATTAAACTTTCGGCAAAAATAATTGTACTCACACAAGAGCACCCCACCCCACCCCGCCTCAGCCAGCCGGTTGGACGGCGCAATTGTACTCACACAAGAGCACCCCACCTCGCCTCGGCCGGCCGGCGGCGGCGCGCGCACTTAGTGGTGTAACATTTCTGTGAGTCCTCCCCTATCCACAAAATCCTATGACCCAAAGGGCCCAAGCCCTTGTCCATAATATTTGGTATATAAACATCACCAAACTCTTGTCATCTATTAATGTGGGACTTTTTGTTATTCAACTAATATCACACTTAACATACACATACACTTCACCTAATAATTTAACTTAATATTATACACTTAACATACATATTAACTTCACCTAACATACATATACACTTAATATACATATTCATTTAATATTATACACTTCAACTAATATTAAATTTGTTAACATACATATACAATTAACATTCATATTCACTTAATATTACACACTTAATTAACATACATATTCACTTCACATAATAATTTGACTTAATATTATACACTTAAACTAATAAAGTGACTTAATATTATACATTTCACCTACATATTTAAGTTACAAATGTGTTTTGTTGTATACAATTATGTCTTGTATTTATTAAATATGTAGTTTTGAACCTATATAAATATCTTGCTTAAATACTCAAATATTTTTTACAAAATATCCGTCGAAAACCCCATCGGCATGCGGTATGCCCATGCGAAAAGTGCGGTATATGCGGTATGCGGCATGCCCTTTTTTTACGATTTGCCTATCGACATACCCATCGGCAAGCGATATATCCGTAAAACGGAAAATGCGAAACGAAATCGGCAAGCGGCATTTTAAACCTTGCGTGAAATAGTACAAGCAATATGGAGAAGCTCGACGTTGCACCGATGGACCGAGAAGACGGGGGTGATCCCCATTAAAGAGCTATGCTTCCGGGCTTTGGATACTCTCTCCGTAGCGAATTTGGAACTCTTTTGCGGGTTAATGTGGGCGTCTTGGAAGGACCGGAACCTCAAACTCATTACTCAAAAAGACCGGAAATATGGATCGAAGAGACGGCGGGATGGCTCGCAAGCTTCAAAGAGGCCACGAGAACCACGGACCCGCGGGTGAATCGCGATAAGTCGGCTCGGCAACTCTCTTGGACGGGGGCGGAAAATGGGAGGCTAACGCTCAATGTGGATGCGGCTTGGACGGAGGAGCATGGGGTTGTGGCGGTAGGCGGAGTCGTGAGGAACACTCGGGGCATAGTCCTTGGGGTCACGGCTGCGCGGCTAGGCGTGGTGGACTCGACCTTGACGGCGGAATGTACGGCCATTCTCCATGGGATCCAATTCGCCTATGACTGGGGTTGGCTTATCTCGGTGGTGGAGTCCGATTGCATTCGGGTTATTACGGGAAAGTTTCAATAGCTTGCAAGAACCAATTATTCGGAGCATTGAAGGTTTGCTAAAGAAGGTGGCGCCGGCGGGAAAAATTCGGTGGATTCATAGGCTATGTAACGAAGTTGCAAACTCGCTAGCCAAATCTTGTATCCCCGAGGGGACTTCGAACTTTTGGTATTGTACTTGCCCGGAGTGGTTCGATGTGTATGTCCAAAGGGATTTAAGGCCCTAATCTTAGTGGTATATAAAGCATTGTTTTTATATATATTTTTATTTATGGTATAGAATAGAGTATATAAAGCATTGTTTTTAATCCGGGGCTAATTAAGCAAATAAGTAGTTATTATATAGTTTATACTTTATACAACTATAAATAAGTACCATAAAATAGAAACTTGATTATACAGTACACCGTACAGCCTAAATCTTACATGATATATATATATATATATATATTTATATGTATATATGTCTGACTTTTGAAACTTGTCGCATGAAATATATGTTTTGTTCACAATATAATAAAATAGGCACATTTTGACATTTCTATCTGGTTGACTTACACTATCATATATACACATTGACATTTATATATCATATATATATTCTTTTATATCGAAAAGAGGCCCACTTTGTCTTGGGCTCATATCTTTCTTATTTTTTTTTTCTTTCTTATTATTTTCTAACTTTACTTTAATCCACATAGACTTATTTTTAATTTTTTTTTCTTACCTCACGAGATAAATCCTATGAAATATATGAAACTTTTTGCATGAAATATATACGTTGTTTAAATTTCAAAATACAATAAAATGGGCACATTTTGACATTTCTATCTAGTTGACTTATAGAGCTATATACACATTGACATTGGTATATATATATATATATATATATATATATATATATATATATAATTAATCGTTTATTTGGTGATTGACTAAGAAGTAAGCATATTAATGTGTAATCGTGTTCTCATTTCCATGTGCAAGATCCTTTACTTTATAATTTCATGACATTAGATTTCTCTAAAGTAAGGTTTAATAAAGCTTTCAATTATTAATCATGGTATATATATACATCATATATTATGAATTCCTGTTTGAGTTACCAATAATTAATCTAGTGCAACAAGTACTAACATAATAGTCTAGTCTTTTAGGTTGAAGATGATATTTGGTGTCAATATTATCTTTAATATGTCAACTAAAATGAGTATTTTTTTTAATATTGTACAATATATATATAATATTTTTATATATATTAGAGGAAAACGAAAATCTTGCATGAGACAAGGGTGGGTTCTGACTTCTGAGTTCGTAAGAGCATGCTCGAAGATTGAACTACAATATAATTAGTCATGAAAAAGTACTAAATGAGACATATAGTACTAATTAATATACATATGTATATATCATTTATAAATTAGCATATATATGAAAAAGTACTAAAAGAGACATATAGTAAATATACATATATATATATATATATTATCATATATGCATGTAATATGAGACCATATTTTTGCTTACATGCATTTGCTTGTGAGTCTACCTACAAACCAGAAAATAATCTTACATATATGTAGATATATATATATATATATGTGTGTGTATAAATACATGTATGTGTTTATATACGATGATAATGTATGTACGTACGTATGTATGTATCTTTACATTAGGTTACCTTTAATATATGAATGAAGATAAAGTTGATCAGATATTTTCTTCTGCATGAACAGTAATCAAGTTTCGATGCTTAGATTCTTGGTTTTTCTTACTAATTAATTTAAATTAAAAAATATTAAATTATAGACACATATAAATAGTTGTCCATTCATCACTAAGTCCCTACATTATACTGTATTATATATATCCACGAATATGCTTGCATTTATTTTTAAAAAGTCAATACATGAAATGTACACACCCTTCACAGTTCACACGCATTTACCCATATATTAATATATATGTTTATATTTTTCAAAACTATTTTATTTTATAGTGTATCTAAAGGTCTTCTTTCAAAGTATAAGATTAATATCTAACACCAGCCACCAATCTATCTAAACATATTATAACAAACTTGTTATTAATAATGCTAATATTAATACAATAATCTTAAAACTTAATTATATATAGATAATTGTAATTATATTATACATTCCCATTATACTGATTACTGTCCCAAACGTATACTTTCAACCCTAGGGTTATAATCACATGCAAAGAATAGCCCTATGTATAAATAGTTAAATACAATAGAGATAAATAATATGTGTGTGTATATATATATATATATATATATATATATATATATATATATATATATATATATAGCTATATACACAATAGGTAAGTTAAGTATGTTAGGTCAACTTGAAAAAAGAGGTGACTATCTTGTGAGTTTAAGCCTGACTTGGCTCAACTCCTAGCAGAGATTTCCCCACCAGGGATCTCCCCACCAGAACTTCCCCTAGCAGAGAAGAGCCCGAGCAGAGATCTTCCTAGCAGGATTTTTTCCCACCAGAGAGCTCCCCACCAGAGATAGGTCCGACCAGAGAGTTTCCCCAGCAGGAAAGGATCCGACCAAAAATGCTCATACCAGAGATGCCCCTACAAGAAAAACTCCTACCAGGATTGTCCCGAGCAGAACTACACCCTAGCATGCTTGCTAGGGACACACGACCAGAAGGTTCCAAACTTGAGGAGCAAGTTTAGAGATTTGATTTGGTTTCCTAATTTTGTCAGGATTCGAATGTAAATGTAAAAGATTTGATTGAGTTTATTTTAGGAAGTTTTAGCTAGGGTTTCGTTTTTCTGGTCTCCTATAAATACTAGTGTTAGTGTTTATTTTTTGTAACTCCATTATTGCAATTTTGTTATTCGACTAATCAGAGAAACTTTCTCTCCCAAAGTTTTCTTGCTTTCTTTTCCTTTGTTATTCGTGCTCTTCTTTTGGTTGCAGATCATTTATTGGGAACCAACATATCGGAGGTTCAGAGCTTAGCCTACTTTGAGTACTTTGACAATATCGTTGAGAAAAGTGAATTTTATGTCCATACATGATACATATAGCTTTTACGTAACACAATCTTATTCTAGTCGGGAGAGAGAGTCAACTATATGACCTTAAAACGGCTACACATGCGTAGCACGAGAAGGAATTAGTCAAATGCATGTTAAACTTGCATTAACATATATATATATATATATATATAGGGAAACTTGAAAAAATAACCCCCAAAATGCAAGTTATTCCCGTTTTGTTCCCCGATTTTTTGTTTCTGAAATTTTATTCCCCATTTTATAATTAGCCATGTTTTGGACAATATTACCCCTTTTTACAACTATTTTTCACTCGATCTTTTTTTTCACCCTCACACTCTTTGACTCTCTCTCTGTCTCTTTCTCAAAAACCATCGTCATCTCAAAAACCCGACCTCCTCGGCATTGAAGCCCCAGTTTGAGCTTTCCGATTGCGTGAGGGAGGCGCCTCTCTTTCTCTCTCTCACATTCTGAGCATCGAAACCCTAAACCCTCTGTGACATTTCATGAGGGAGTCGATTTCGTCTGGGCATCGAAACCTAGAGCAGCGAAACCTAAACCCATCGAACCTGCATCGAACCCACGCCTCTCCATTCGCCCTCTCTCTCGCTCTTCTTCGAAACCCAGAGCGTCGCGATCCGCCATTGACGACGTTGCTCTCCGCCATTGAGGTACTCGGACCTGGATTCGAATTAAATGGGTGTTTTGGTATTTTTTTTGTTACAAATTTATGGTTTCGAATTAAATGGGTGTTTCAAAGATAATACTTTGATTAATTTCGGTTACAGTTTTGCTTTAAGATTGTATTGCTGAGTAGTTTGTGTTATCTTGTCTACGGTTTGGCTGTTGGCAGAGTTTTCAATTTGGGTTTAATATTTGTGAATTTGGTTCGAATTATTTGGGTGTTGTCTTTATGGTTGAATCCTCTCTCGTCAAGAACTAGGGTTTGGCAGCGACAAGTGAAGGCAGTTTATGGGTTTTTTTGCTTAGGGTTTACCATTGTGGCATTTTGTTGGCTTATTCTATGTAGGTATGAGTTATGTTGCGGGGGAAGATAGTTGGGGTCCAGCCCAAGTGTGGTACCCCTCACGAACCCGGTTGGCGGGACTAATTGATAGGTTCGAGGAATTGGGTTTTTTGCAGCAAGTAGAGCATACTCAATTCCGTTGCATTGTGGAGGAGCATTATCCCCCTTCAACGAAGGGATTGCTGCATCAAGTTTTACTCCGCCGAATTCCAAGCGTAGGAACCTCGGATGAGATTTGGTTCAAGTTTGGTGATGTAATCTGTAAGTTCGGTCCGCGGGAGTTTGAAGCTTTATCGGGCCTTAAATTCGATCCGGAATTCGAGTCCTACCGCGAGACGTCGCTTAAGAATATCCCGAAGGAGGAAATCATGAGTTACGGTCAAATTGAACACGCGTTCTACGATGAGGATGTACATCCGGATTACAAATTACGGGAAGGGCTTTTTCTTCTAGCCGAGGGTGTATTGCTTGGGCGGTTGAACAAAAGAAGGTACGCGCCGGAATCACATCTCATTCGTGAGGAAGAATATTTGGCGAGACCGTGGGGCAACATCGCGTGGAAGCAAACATCCGAATTCCTTCGGAAGTTTAATTGGCCGAAAATTGTCAAAAAACACCGCAAGAAGTACCCTAATTCCAAAAAAATACCCCAGTATACTTTCGAAGGGTATGATAAGCCATTATTCACGTGGGCTTTAAGTGTTCTTCCGGGGATCACCGATTTCGCCACTGCGAAAACATTTTTCAAAAGGCAAAAGGTACTTTTTAGCTTTAGTTCGGACAGTTTATTTGTTCTGGTTAGACATTTTTTAATTGTTCACTACTAATGTTTGAAACTGTTATCGTGTGTAGACCATTGTTGTCCGGCCCTTTTTTCCGGAAGTTCGTAACGAAAAAAATGGTCCTTCCACTCCAAGAGCGATGGATGAGTTCGAGCAACATCGGGTTGAAATTGAGCGTCAAGGAAAGAAGATTGAGCAACAACATGTTGAAATCGAGCGACAAGGAAAACAGATCAACACGTTGGTACGTAATATATAAGATGGACAATTACTGTAATTAATGTATATATGGTTTTGTCGAATTAGTTACATATTTTTCAGTATATTTATCTATTATTTTGTAGAGTAAGTTAAACGGTTGTCTGAATATTTTATTTCTTTTGGATCAGGAAACCCTTGTCCAAGAGCTCGCTCAGACAGTGAGATCTTTGGTAGAGGAGAAGGCCAGACCCCGTTCTAAAGTAAGCATCAATTTGGCTACCCCGCTTCGTACCAACCCCTCTTCAACCCGGAACATGGAGTTCCCGACCCAAGAACACACCGACTCAGAAAAAACAAGTTCGGCCGTAGCCAAAAACTTGGCACCGCTGTTTGCGGCCATCGACGGTGACAAAGGAAACGCCTCCCTGGCAATCGTTCCTTCCCAAGGTCCTGCTTTTACGCAAGCCGAGCAAATACCGGTATTTGGTGTTAGCTGCGATTTCCTTATGCCGTTGAAGAGGCTTCGAAAGAGGAAAAACTTCGAGGATTTCACCGACCCCGACACGGATGCATTGAAGGATCCGGGCGAGGCTTCCCCGAAAATAGCGAAGGGGAGGCCAAGAAACAAACAGCCGAGGCCTCTAATGGACAAGAAGGATCCGCGTTGGATTGCATTAGATAAATGGTTGAAGTTAAAGCTTAAGAAGTCTGCCCCGCTACCTCAGACTTGGCTGCTATTTGGTGAGCGAGTTGACAGAACATGGTTTACTCCTATTCTTAGCTCGAAATCTTGGCTAACTACCCCGGTATGTTCCCTTAGGTTTTGTTTTAATTACAGTTTTTGGGTCCAAGTTTAACAGTTTCATTGTGGGATTTTACAATTTCAGCATATCGAAGGAGCTCTTGCGACTTTTCGTCACGAGCGTTTTGTTGGAAAGCCAAACTATAAGCTCAATGTTTCCAATGTTCCTGCACATTGGAGTACAGGTATGATGTATGCTATGAGGCGCCATGTAGAGACGGGTGAGGAGCTTTTCCTTGAAAGCTACAGATATGGTATAATGGGCGATGTTGTTAGAAAAGTGATCTCGTGGGTTAATCTTGACCGAGTTGCAATGATCGTGAACATCAACAATGTTCATTGGATCACTGTATGTGTGGACTTGAACAACTGGATGTTTCACGTTTACGATTGCGATCACAGTGCCGTCAACCGGGACACGATGACCAAAGAAATGGTGTACCTCAGCGACGGCATTTGGGCGCTCTTGAAAGAGACCGGGGTATCTTTCCAGCATGATTCCTTCCAGAAAAACCTATCGTTCCATTGGGAGTATGCCGTAGTACCCCAAGCGGAATACAGGTACAATGTTCGGTTAGACTATTTTGCATTGTGGGTTAGACTATGTTGTCATTTTTGATTATCAATTGTTTAACTTTGTTGCAGCGGCGATTGTGGCGTTTTCGCTGTAAAGTATGTCGAACATTTAATGAAGGACAAGCCCATGGACGAGATCATCTCGAATAATATGATCCTATTTAGACAAAGAGAGTCTAATTTCAATCCTCTTCCTAAAAATGAAAATTTTCGTGTTTGTTAGTTTTACACATAAAGTTAGATAGTTTCCTCTTTGGGGTTTGACAGTTTTCTCAAGTTCGATAGTTTTTCACATAAGGTCCGATAGTCTTGCGTTACAAGTTTGATAGTTTATTTTAGGTTTGATAGTTTTCCACGTAAAGATTGATAGTTTTACTCTTCGAGTTTGACAGTTTCACAACTTAGTGTAAGAGAGTCTAATTTCAATCCTCTTCCTAAAAATGAAAATTTTCGTGTTTGATAGTTTTACACATAAAGTTAGATAGTTTCCTCTTTGGGGTTTGACAGTTTTCTCAAGTTCGATAGTTTTTCACATAAAAGTTTGGTAGTTTATTTTAGGTTTGATAGTTTTCGACGTAAAGATTGATAGTTTTACTCTTCGAGTTTGACAGTTTCACAACTTAGTGTAAGAGAGTCTAATTTCAATCCTCTTCCTAAAAATGAAAATTTTCGTGTTTGTTAGTTTTACACATAAAGTTAGATAGTTTCCTCTTTGGGGTTTGACAGTTTTCTCAAGTTCGATAGTTTTTCACATAAGGTCCGATAGTCTTGCGTTACAAGTTTGATAGTTTATTTTAGGTTTGATAGTTTTCCACGTAAAGATTGATAGTTTTACTCTTCGAGTTTGACAGTTTCACAACTTAGTGTAAGAGAGTCTAATTTCAATCCTCTTCCTAAAAATGTAAATTTTCGTGTTTGATAGTTTTACACATAAAGTTAGATAGTTTCCTCTTTGGGGTTTGACAGTTTTCTCAAGTTCGATAGTTTTTCACATAAGGTCCGATAGTCTTGCGTTACAAGTTTGATAGTTTATTTTAGGTTTGATAGTTTTCCACGTAAAGATTGATAGTTTTACTCTTCGAGTTTGACAGTTTCACAACTTAGTGTAAGAGAGTCTAATTTCAATCCTCTTCCTAAAAATGTAAATTTTCGTGTTTGATAGTTTTACACATAAAGTTAGATAGTTTCCTCTTTGGGGTTTGACAGTTTTCTCAAGTTCGATAGTTTTTCACATACGGTCCGATAGTCTTGCGTTAGAAATTTGATAGTTTATTTTAGGTTTGATAGTTTTCGACGTAAAGATTGATAGTTTTACTCTTCGAGTTTGACAGTTTCACAACTTAGTGTAAGAGAGTCTAATTTCAATCCTCTTCCTAAAAATGAAAATTTTCGTGTTTGATAGTTTTACACATAAAGTTAGATAGTTTCCTCTTTGGGGTTTGACAGTTTTCTCAAGTTCGATAGTTTTTCACATACGGTCCGATAGTCTTGCGTTACAAGTTTGATAGTTTATCATAACAGTTATACAAAGGTTGTAAATTCACTGCTACGAGCCTTGCACGAAGCACGGTTATGTCCGCGAGTACCGCAGTTCGAGCACTTTCTGTGGATAATGATAACTTCACCTTGCGACGGCCGACGCTTCCTTTTCGGTCTTCCCCCTTTATCTTTCTTCGATGGACGCCCGGCTCTTTTTATTTCGACGGGTAGCCCCACGTGTAGGTCCTTTAATTCATCCGGAAGATCCCAGTTACACTCATCACCGGGAGGGTAAATCAAGCCTTCATACGTCCTCTTGTACACGTGAGTAAAGTAATGCGGCGAGCAAAAGTCATAAACTTCAAGGCCGCGAAACTGTATTGTTGCGGTTGCATGCAAGCAAGGCATAACATTCTCTTGGAATTGGCCACACTCGCACGACCGAGAATCAAGATTAACAAGAAAACTTCCCTTGCTATCTACAACCTCGAATTCCATGGAACTAATGGGATTAACCTGTAACCGTCGACCCGCGTCGCAATTTGCTGTTAACACCTCTTCCCTTGTTTCCACCAAGGTTGTGGACATTTTATCTCCTTCCGTCCGCTTCTCGTAGAACCACTTTTGCGTGGTAAACCGGAGGTACTCAAACATATTCGTAACGGGATATGCCCTTGCCGTCGTTATTACATTGTTCAAACTTTCAGAATAGTTGCTCGTCATGTAATCGTACCTACCATAAATCGTAAACAATTGTTTAGGGCTAAACATTAACTAGGTGCAAAACTGTCTAAACATAACAACAAAACTGTCTAATGTTAGGTGTAAAATTGTCTAACTTCATACTAAATTCTCTCCAAACACAGAAATGTCTAAATGTAGGTGACAAAGTATCTAAACATAAATGCAAAACTGTCTAAACAGAAAAACAAACGAAATACCTTGTACCACCAAAATGAACACGACTCCATTTCTCAGGTCCCATCTCCTCCATGTACTTCGCTACCTCTGGAAACGAAATCCAAAGGATACTCATGTGATGGTTATATTCTCGAAGAGTATAAGCGTAAGCAGCACAATACACCAAATTGCAGCTGTCGTCGCTCTTGAACTGGAATTTTATGTTTCTCTTGATGTGAGCGTAGCAATGTCCATGGAATGCCTCGGGAAACACTCTGCCCAACCCTTCTATCAGAGTATAGTGCTTATCACTGATAAATACAAGATCGGCAATCTTCCCAATAGCCTGTTTCAAGTGGGTAAAGAAATATACCCACGATTTCGTGTCTTCTTGATCCACCAGACCAAAAGCGAGGGGAAACAGTTTCTCTTTAGCATCCAATCCTACCGCTGCAATCAATTGTCCCCCGTACTTGCTCTTTACGTGTGTGGCATCCACGCATATTACTGGCCGCAGTGATTTAAAACCCTGTAGACAAGATCCAATGGCGAAGAAGGCATATTTGAAACGGTCTTCACTGTCTGTTTGAAAATCTGTCACTGTTCCCGGATTCCTCTGCTTTAACATGTACAAGTACCGGGGTAATTTCGAGTAAGAATCCTCGGGGGTGCCCATCGCGAAACCAACGGCCTTTTCCTTGCATCTCCACGCCTTTTCATAAGACATCGTAACGCCGTATAGCTTCTTCATGTCAGCTTGCAAGTTCCTGGAAATCAAAAAGAAATAAATAAAAAACTGTCTAACTTTATACTAAAAAATATCTAACAATATTTCTAAAACTGTCTAACCTTATACTTAAATTAATGAAAAAGTATACCTCGGAGCATAATTTGCACTACTCTGCGGGCTAAACCGGTCCATCATAAGTTTCCCAACCACTCTAGGTGCTGCTTGCCTGTGGTCGAGTGTACGTTTAGCTAAAGAACATGTGTGTTCTTTATGAGATGAAACAATCTTGACCAACGGGCCGGATTGTGGTATTAGCTTTCCTCTCAATTTCCACCCACAATTTTCGCCAAAACACTTCACGTACCACACATATGGTGCAGATTTTCTTACACGAAAGTCGAAGGCCTTTTCCATCGCATATTTAGAAACAGCCAACTTCAATTCTTCAAAATTAGGGAAAATCGTACCAACGGCAAAAGCATAAGCTTCACCCGTGTTGGGAATATCACATACCAAATCTTCTCTAATAAATCTTGGATCCTTCCAACTTGAAGAAGCTATAGGTGTACGGCTCTGACTCGGTCTGCCTATTGGCGGCTTTGACTCCGTAGGCACAATCTCGGCAACATCATCCTTGGCTAAATCCACAACGGGGTCTTCTTCAACTAATTTATCTAAGCGATCTACAGAATCTGGAATCTTCTGATTAGCACTTCCATGAGAACTAACAATAAGCGGACTGTCCAATGCAGAGGGCCTTACGACTCGATTAACATGCAATAATTCTGTCCGTAGGTGGACCATCTCCATTATGGTGCGCTCTGAAGTCAACGTGACGGGTGGACGACCGACAAATTGGGGTGCTAATGTAATCTTTAGATCATAGATCGTTGGATCACACCCAATTTCTTCGTGCAATCTCTGTAAGAATTGCGGGTAGTTTATGTTCTTATTAACAAGAAAAAAGATGCCGTTCCCACCGCAATAAACCCATCCGGCTTGCTCTAAAACCCATTTACCGTCGTATTCAATATAAATCTTCAAATCTGCGGGAAATAAAAAATTACTAAATCTTTAAATATGACGAAAAATATGGTTAAAGTAGAATAAATTGACATAAAACTGTCAAAGTATCTGCGGGGTTCATATTTAAAAAATACCCGGCGAATTAGTGGGCGGTGGCGGTGCGTCTTCACATTGCATGATGCAACACTTTAAGCGCTTGATCTGTTCAACATAAAAACCCTTTGAACAAACTGTCAAAAAAGAGGCAAGTATTTCCAGTGCATTGAGGCATTTTATCAAACAAGATGTAAGCATCAAATTCTCTAAATTAACAGACCCTAATCAGCCCATCAAATTCTCTAAATCGAACCCATAAATCAGCCCTAAATCAACACAAAATTTCAATGGACACCAGAAATGGAGTACAGGTTTCTACCCTTCTCTGCCGAGCCCTACTTCTTGACTGGACAGAATTTAAATGCTGCCAACACAAAATCGAACCATACAACACCCAAATAATTACCTGGATCTTAGAGGATGCTCGTCGGCGACTAGGTCGAATCTCTGGATTCTGGGTTTGGTTACTGAGTTTCGAAGAGAGCTGGGTTCATGGTGGGTTTCGAAAGTGTTACAGAGAGAGAGCGATGAGCGATGGGTTTGAAGCTTCCACCGGCGAAGGCAGCGAGAGCAAAATGGCAGGGCGAAGGTGCAGTGGCCTGGATTTCGACGAGAGTGAGTGATGGGTTTTGGAGCTTCGGTTTCGTCGAAGAGAGGGAGAGGCTGAAAGAAAGAGTGAGTGAGTAAAAAAAAGGGGGTAAAAATGGGTACTTTCGGAATAAAAAATTTGGGAGACAATTTGGGGAATAAAATTTCAGATACATGAAATCGGGGAACAAAACGGGAATAACTTGCATTTCGGGGGTTATTTTTTCAAGTTTCCCTATATATATATATATATATATATATATATATATATATATATATATATATATATATATATATACTTATTGGGGTCAAAAATAAGAAAAACGACAAACAAATTAAAGTGGGGAATTGGGTCAAATATAAGAAACAAGGGCCTCAAATAGAAAAGAAAAATGTGATGATCAATTTTTGCTATTCATTGCTGACTGGATTTAAATTTCTCCCATACAATTTCGCTCCACATATATAGATCAATAATTTACGGGTACTATAATATATATATATATATCATATTAATTTGTTTTTCGATTTTTCATATTTCTCTCCATTTATAAACATATATATATACACACATATTAATATCTTCTCAAGTAAGAATAAGATATGCTTCAATATTAGACTATAATGGATAAAAACAAAATACTCAACAAAATATAGATATTATTTAGTATCTAAATAATATAGATATTATTTAGTACCCGAGTCTTACGCTAACTAGTTTGAATAATGTCACTCTTTTTTGTTTGTTGGTGCTTGCTAGTTGATATATATATATATATATATATATATATATATATATATATATATATATATATATATATATGTTGGACGTGAAATAACTTTTAAGTACTCATGTTATTAATGCAGTATAATTCAGACGTTTCAGCACAATAGTAATAATAATTGAATTGTCTTAAATCACATTATTCTTTGGTCTTAAGTCAGCTAGAATGTAAATACTTTTAAATTTTATAGCATATATATACTGTGATTTTTATTTTATTTTTTGTTAAATCAAGTTAAGAAAATAAGCTCTTTGCTTTGGACCTTTTCAAATTGATATTTTCTTTGTATTAGGAGTTATATATATATATATATATTTTAACTAGTATATAAGAAGGTTGGTTATTTCTTATTTGCTAGAGAAACTAGTGGGAATAAAACATTGGCAAATAGCCACGTTCATAATAATAATTGATTAATTAAAATGTTAATTGTAAAGTTCAATAGTGCCTAACCACCGGTTATTAATTAATTACTCACAACTTTAGTTCATTATTATGTACAAGTTAAAACGATTGACTATTTGATTAAATAGTATAATTATAATTATAATGAAACATTATCCTAATCCTAATTATAATTATATGTATGCCATACATTTTGGAAGGGATTATATATATGTGGCTGATTCCAAATATAGCCCTTTTATGACATTATTATGACATCATCCAATAATAATTTGTCAACCTTTTGCTAATATTTTTGGTGATTATGAAATTAATTTAGTTGAATTCAAGTAATGTCGTAATCGGCCAGTACTGTTATTAATTGGTGTTGAATTTTGAATTATATATAGTGCATTGTCCTTAAGCTGAATCAGCATTATATTATTTTTACAACCAAAATTATAAGAGTCCAAAACTAGTCTTTATGACTATTTTCTATTGCATATTGGAATTTAAGAGAGGAAAAATTATGACTTTGGGCTATAGTGATTGAGATATATATATATATATATATTTCTTTGGAATATATATATATATATATATATATATATATATGGACGGAATCATTTTCACCTGTGTTCGATATGATATTGTCTGCTTTCATTCAAGCCATACGTTTTACTCCCGAGTCTACTTTAAAAGATCTCGAAACACGGTTTGAAACCGTCGCACGAAGTGCTTGCACTATGAAAAACAGAAGAGAAAATAACCGTCGTACAAGCTCTCACACGGTTGTTGGTAAGTTTTTCTCTCGAGTCTACATATTATAACCTCATTAAAGCGAGTGCGTATTTTATAAGTAGTTACCATACTTAATTATACCGGTCGTCACAAATTCGAGATTATTATAAACCTTCAAATTGATATTTTTTTTTATAGACTTTGACCCCATCAATTAAGAATTTCCATATTGTACTCGACCATATCTATAAAGGAGTCATATAATTGTTTTCAAATACTCAAATTTGGAAATTATCAAAGAAGTCAGAATTGTTTGTCATTAAACATGTAATACACATGCATATGTCATCTCGAGTATATAGTTTTTAGCGACGTGCATACAATAAGTAAGAAAACAATGACATTTTATTGAAAAATATAGTATAAATTAATTCAAAAGTCACAAATGTCGATATCAATATATGTGTATATACAACAAGTTGCAAAAGGCAGATAGACCTATACATATCAAATTTAATTATGCATAATAATCATAATAACCCCAAAGGTTGACCTAAAATTCTTCTTTATAATAAGCTAATATATATACACATATATTCCCTAAAAAAAGCAATATATATATATATATATATATTATAACTTAATCCTTTCATAATATTAGCTAACTGTTATTTATTTTGCACTAGGGTTTCAAATAATAAAGAAATAATTTTTTAATGCCCTTTTAATCCATAAACCTAAAGGTTGACCTAAAATCTTCTTCTTGATATACTAGTTAAATATGACAATTAGCTAGCAATAATATTTATACAACCAATAAATTTTGTTCCTCCAAATAATTGGTCACCCTAATTTATTTTGCGCTATAAGCCCTCTAAACTCTAATATATTTCTTTTAAAGCCCTCTTATAACCATAATTAAAACCCAAAGGGTTTGACCTAAGTTCTTCATGCTATACCAATATATTTATTTTATTTATTTATTCCCTACCATGTGACTTTTGTAATATTTACGAAACTTCACCGATGCTAGTAGCAACTAGTTATATATATATATATATATGTATTATACGTGGGGACCGAATTTTGCGGCTGAAGAACTCTTTGATTGAAAGTTGAAACTTTGTTTAGATGTACATATGTCTATATATATTAATATATATATATATATATATATATATATATATATATATATATATATATATATTGATCTCAATCGTTGAAGTTGAATTCTTCTTCTTCTTATACTTGGTTTCTTCCATTGTTTAAATGTCAAAAGGGCAGTATTATATATATAATATTCCACGCAGACCATCATTAGGTTTTTGGATTATCCTAGTTCAATTTGATGATTATTATTAATAATTAATTATGCATAGCTGACATTTTGAATCGCTATAGTTTTGTCCTTAAGGTTGTTGGTTAAATAATTTATAAAATATATAATAAGAAAAATACAAGGGGTTTGAGTTTCTTCTTAATGAGAGGTCAAATTCTTCACGCTGTCTTATATAAGAAACTGCCTAGAGAGACGACATCGAGCTCTGTTGACATTGGAAGCCAAATCAAGAAAGAAGAGGAAGAAGAAGATATATATATACAATATATATACATATATATATATATATACATGGATGGTTTGGGAAGATCATCTGGCCATGGAGTTGTGAAGAAGGAAGAGATCATAGTTAAGAGACCAGACTTCGCTCAATCCAGCAACGAAGATTGTAAACAGAAGTTTGATATGAAGGTATATATAGTATTTCTATACAAGTTTCAATTCTTTATTTCAATTTTCTTTTCATATATATATATATATATATATATATATATATATTGAAAATGAAAATAATCTCATCTTGAACATATAAATTATTAATTGATGATCCATTGAGAAGCTCCTTGATCTCATAGGCTATAACATGTCCTTTTTTTTCTTCTTCAATTGGCTTAAGTGTAATAATCCAATTGATTTAAGTGTCTTTCCATATTATATATATATATAATTGTGTACATATATGTATGTATATATAAAAAAATTATCAGGTTATGCAAGTTATGTCTTGGACTTTTCCTGGATTTTAAACCTAATTTTAGTAAGAAGCATTCATGATTGAATAAATATAGCTGATGACCAAGAGCTGGAAGTCTCATTCCATGCTGCGTTGGCCGGCCGTGTAGGTTCGCAGCCATGGCCGTCTTGGCAAATATTTTGACGGAAAAACCCGGTCGTAACCAAATATAATGTCCATTTCGGGTTTAAACTATTAATAATTAAAACTATATGCAGTTTTTTATTTTAGTTTTTTTGGAGGGTTTAGTAATATCAACTTGTAAATTAATAATCATCATGTTTAGTTATATCTTCACGTTTTTCAAGAATATATATGGTCATTTTCTTGACACGTTCATGAATACTCTATATTAACCCCAATAGGCAATTATATATGATTATTTGATGTTTATTATTATTATTATTATTATTATATATATATATATATATATTACTTATTGGCCTAATTTTAATTGTTTTGATGCAGAGTGGAAGACATGAATACACTGAGATTAGTGACGATGATACCAAACAATCATCACCTAAACAGGTTCAATCTTGAATCCCTATAACACCATTTTTGTAATATTACAGTTACTAATTATATAATATATTATATTAATAAAAGTTTAAAAGAAGTTTTACTTATTTTTAGAGGACAAAAATCAGATTCATATCATGGCTTTGGAAATTAATTATAACCAAAGTTCTTACACTCGTACTTAATCTAGACTAATGATATATATATATAATTATTATATTATATATATATATGCATGCACAATAATTAGCAGTAATTAGGGCACAATCAAAGACTTACATAAATATATAATCTATTCGTCAATTAGATTTTCCTAAAGTACTATATCATTGAATTACTGAACTTAATTACATGATCGCTTTTGACTTCTATCATTTTGGTTACTTTAATTTGACTTAGTACATCCAACTTATTCTATATCACAAACATCATAAAAGTAATGTTGATGTTTTCATATTTAATTTTTTATTTTCGAATTTTAATGTATATATATACATTCATTTGTGTATTACAAACAGGTTGAAACAACAAAGGTAGAGAGATCGTCTTCTAATTTGAGACCAAAGGAAAAGGTTAGATACTCTTAGTATGTATATTACATTAATATTACTAATATTTAATTACTACAAAACCCTAAACTAATTATATAATTTTTTTCTCCTTTAGAATGAAATAAACTGATTTTTTTTTTCATTTACATTGATCAGCTTGAATCTACAAAAGCTGAGATGGGTGAAGTCTTAGAAGAGAATGAGAGGCTTAAAATATACTTGGACAGAATAGTGAAGGACTACAAAACCCTCAAAAAGCAATTCGACAACGTCGTCGTTCAACAAGAAGCTGCGAAGAGCCATCGCCAAGAAACCGAAGAATCCGAGCTCATATCCCTCAGCCTCGGAAGCTTCTCGGGAGCGAGCGCGAAGATCAAGGACGAAAAGAACAAAAGTCCGAGCAACTACGAAAACGTCAAAGAGAAGAGCGGCAATGAAGCTGAGTGTCTCGACCGAGAGGGCCTGTCTTTGGGGCTGGACTGCAAGTTTGTGCGCGAATTGTCAAGCAGGTCCGGTGCAACCGAGCAGGGAGGGCCTGCAGGGTCGAACCCTAGCGCTGGGAGCAGCTTCGAAGAGGCGAAGGAGGAAGCTGGAGAGACGTGGCCTCCGAGCAAAGCCTTGAAGCCACTGGCAAAGAGAAGCGGGGAGCAAGATGAGATTTCGCAGGCGCAAAATCCCGCGAAGAAAGCTAGGGTTTGCGTTAGGGCACGGTGTGATACGCCAACGGTTAGTATATATACATATATATCTTTCGAAATATATACTATATATGTATGTAAGTATTATATCGAGGTGAAAGAGTGTTTTGTGTTGATGATGATCAGATGATTGATGGATGTCAATGGAGGAAGTATGGACAGAAGATCGCGAAAGGAAATCCATGCCCTAGGGCATACTATCGTTGCACTGTTGCACCGTTATGTCCAGTCAGAAAACAGGTCAATATAAATATCAATTTAAATAACCTAAATATTAGCAAAATTATAATAAAGGCAAATGTACTAAATTTTGGCAAAATTAATAGTCATGTACCCAAGTACCAGTTATAACGGCCAAAGTAATAAGTGCGTAAAAGTGTAACATGTGTGTTTTTCGTCTCCATTCCGTCACTCTAATTGATTTTGATTTATAGTATTATTGTGTCATTGTATCATTATTGGTTTACAAAAAGTTGATAAAATATGTGTAAATAACATGTGAAAAAAATGACATGTTACGCTTTATGTACGCTTTTACTTTATGTACGCTTTTACTCGACTTGGCTATTTCGGCCTTATGAATACTAACTTGGATACATGACTGCTAATTTCATCTAAATTCGAGTACACTTGTTGCTATTATCTCTTAAAAAGTATTTAATTAACTTAGCTACTTGTGCCGATCCGAATTGAATCTTCAACTACATTGCCATGAATAATATCAGGTGCAAAGATGCGCCGAGGACATGTCGGTCCTGATCACAACCTACGAGGGCACCCACAACCACGCCCTCCCTGTGGCCGCCACCGCCATGGCCTCCACCACCTCCGCCGCCGCCTCCATGCTCCTCTCCGGCTCTTCGTCCTCCATCACCGCCCGTCCCTCCGACGCCGGCCTCGGCTTCACCACCTTCGACAGCTTCAAATGGAACAACAGCAACATTAAGCCCCAGTTCCACTTGCCCAACGCCTTCTCCTCCTCTCACCCAACGGTCACTCTTGACCTAACTTCCTCCACACTCAACAAGAAGATCCCTCACTCTTCTTCGTCTTCGTCTTCTTCGTCGATGGCGCAAAGCTACCACCATCTTAATAGCAGTAACGTCTTCCCGTCGACAAGCTTGAGCTTCGGCTCGTCGGAAAGCTCGCTCCCATGGAGTCATCACCACGGCTTCTTCAACTACAACTCGAGTACTCCTCAGCAAGTGCACGCCTTCGGTTTGAAGAACCAGATGCAAAACCCTAACGTCAATGGCGGAAACTACTTTCAGAACTACATGCAACAGAAGATGATGATAAACCCTAATAACCCTGGCCCGAGCCCTAGTGTCGGCGCGAGTGGTCCGGACCTTGCGGCTGCGACGAAGGCGATCACGGCTGACCCGGCCTTCCAGTCCGCGTTGGCAGCCGCGCTCACGTCGATCATCGGCGGCGGAGGCGGAGGGCAGGTCGGTAATTTACTACCCGGCGAACTAGTTCAGAATCTGATGAGGTCCAGTGATCAGAGAATGCAGTTTCCGGCAGGTGGTAGTGCGAGCGGGACCGCCGCGGGCGCATCGACGGCTTCGTTTCTGCAAGGGAATAATAATATCGCCGGGTGTGCGTCGACGTTTTTGAAAAATACAGCGACTGCGGTGGCGGGGTCTCAGCCGGCGACCGGGAGTTTGATGTTCCTTTCGTCGAATAATTCGGTGTCGTTTTCGTCCCCGAAAAGCGCCTCTTCCTCGCCGGGGGACACGAGAGATCAGCAGACAAGTCCTACTTAATGAAATTTGTGTACAATATTGTTATTAAATGATTTTTCAGTCCATAGCTATGATCAAAATGATCATCTTTGTCAAAATTTAATGCTTTATTAATTTAATTTGATCATGAAAACATGTGTAATTATTGCAATTGTAATATTTGTTAGCTAGATAAAGTGAGATTGAACCATGCATTTGTCGTTTGTACAATAGTTTCCTTAATTAATAATTGATTATATCTTATATTTGAAGTTGATGATATATATATATATATATATATATATATATATATATATATCTATATCTATATCTATATCTATATCTATATGATTGCATATTACGGAAATTATATAATTACATTAAAAATCGATAATTAATGTTTTGATTGCATATTATAGAAATTATATATTTAATATTTAAGCATCTAATTAAGATGATGGGGTTCAAACTTATTTCTAATTTTTATTTTTTTTGTGTACTATTACACCTCAAATAAAAATTTTAATGCTAATTTATGTAAAAATTTAAGGTAACTCTCCCAATTTTCTTTAAAATTTAAATATTACTCTTTTATTTTACAATAATTTAAAATTAAATCTCCTAAGTGAATTTAATTTTAAATATTAAAAATCAACGAGGGGATGTAGCTCAAATGGTAGAGCGCCCGCTTTGCATGCGGGAGGTACAGGGTTCGATCCCCTGCATCTCCATTATATTTTTATTTTTACTTATGTTTTTATATTATACACATATGATTTAATAGAGAGAGAAAACTGCATAAGTACTTAATGGAAATAAAAGATCTTGGGATTTTATTTAGAAATATACCCTCTAAATACTCCTTGCTAAGAAATAAAAATATTGTTCACCGAAGATATAAATTAAATAAAAACTCAAATAAAGTTATTCTTGCAAAAAGCCCGTACTTTTATGTCTTTCTCACAAATTTGCGGCATAAATGCCTCTTGAGTCAATAAAAATTAGAGACATAATCCTAAAATTTCAAAAAACAAAACAAAAATACTCAAAGTTTAGAGACATTATGAAATTGTACTTCAATATTGAATATTATGACAAATTTTGATCTTTAATTACACTGCTTAACCGTTTAGAGAATATATCATTAGCTCATATATGGATCAGGTTCTGAGATTGGGCGACGACAGAAGCAAGTTTCAACCGAATGATTTGCGCATACCATAACTTGATCTCGGAGTTAGGGTACGCTCAACGCGGTGGAAGCTGTCTGCAATGAAAATGTTACCGAGAATGAATGTCGGAGCAGCTTTATGACCAATGAATGTCAAGACGTTATGCTACTCCGGAAAACGGTACCGAGAATGTCGTGTTCGATCACTACGAACCAACATTTGATAACGAGAACATCCGTTATTGAATGTCGTTTTCCTCTCTTACTTTGTATTACTTATTTTTCTACGTACGAAACCGGAACCGAAAAACCGGGATTTTTTGTTTTTCGGAACCGAAAACCGGAATTCGAATTATATATTTAGGATTTGGTTGCTGAAAATAGATCACTTCTTTGTTGTTGTTGGTTGTAGCATACGTAGAAGTGCATATTTTTATCATTGAATATCGATACGATCAATACAACTTAATTAAATAAGTAAAGATATAGTGATAAAAATGCCTTTTTATTTCGTAATATATATATATAGGGTTAATGACGGTGAAAATACTCAAAGTTTGGTTAAAGAACCCCTCGTGTACCCAAAATTTAAAAGTACTTGCAAAAATACCCAAAGTCACATTTGGTGAGTTGACTACTCCATTCTCGTAACGCCATTAACTTACCCGTTAACTTTGGCCACGTGGACAAATCTGCTTTGTTAAGTGTAATCATCAGGGGTTCAATTAGTTGTATTAAATAGTATTTATTAGGGGTTTAATTCGTTGTTTTGTCGTAAACGAAGCTGATGTGGGCTCGTCCACGTGGCAAAAATTGTTATGTCAGCAACCCACGTTTGTCCACGTGGTCAGAGTTAACGGGTAAGTTAACGGCGTTACGAGAATGGTGTGGTCAATTCTCCAAATGCAACTTTGGGTATTTTTGCCATCACTTTTAAACTTTGGGACACGATGGGTTCTTTGACCAAATTTTAGGTATTTTCGCCGGCATTAACCCTATATATATTTGTATATACTATATAGTCATAGAAAGTCATTACTTTATTAAAAACACCTTAAAAACACCCTTAGCTTGGCAAATAAATCCCTGATTTTTCTAGAAAAATCTAAACTAAATAATCTACAAACGAAATAAAAAATCTGGAAATAAAGCTGAATATAACAAACGGGGAATTTAAACAAACCGTTCTGGATATTATAAATCACAGATGATAAATTACATTTATGAGATAAATATAATATCTCTTAAAGATTAAATTATAATTAGCTGAACCAAATAAACTTAATCTAGATATTATAAGCGGAATGTAACAAATTCGGAATTTAAACAAACGATAATCTATACTTAGAAAATAAATATATTCTTTAAAGATTAAATTATAATTATCTGAAAATCATATGTATATATATGTATATATATACATGAGATTGATCAATCGACACTCGCACACAAAAACCTTACACTTGAGAAGCTAATCACCACCGTTCCAAGACTGCCAAACCAACAGAGCCGTCATGGAGAGAAACCCCGGTCTCCGCATTTTCCGTGATCCGCTTGATATCGACGGCGTTCTCACCGAGTTCTCCGATGTCATCTACAAACTGGACGACGATATCTCCAAGTTAGACGGCAGCGATATCTCTTCTTTTAATGACGTTTTCAGGGTGTTCTTTGGTGTTACCACCGAGTTGGGCGTCTTCGTCACCGAGTCGCTGGCCCGGAATGTGGCCGAGCTCGGCCGCGTTGACGACGCGTTCTACGGCCTGCTCCGCCAGTTCCACAGCCTTGTGATCAATTTCGTCCACGTTATTGTTGAGTTATACGATAACGCTGTTATTTCCAGGCTGCACTACCTCCACCTTAGCGCCAAATATTATGGCTTTTTGGATAGATTCGGGACCGTTGTCATTTCTTTCGAAGATCTTCGCACCGAGTTTGGGTTGAGCGAGGATACCCCTATTACCGATTTCATACCTAGGGTTTCCCCGGCAAGCGAAAAGATCATTAAGCAGTTGGAGAAAGTGAGAATCAACGACGAGGAGACGTGTTCGATCTGTTTGGAGGAGCTTCCGGTGGGTTCAGAGGCGATTCAGCTGCAATGCTCCCACAAATTCCATGAAGATTGCGTCGTGAAGTGGCTTCGGATGAGCAAGATTTGTCCGTATTGTCGTTCCGAATCGCTCTGATCAGAACTACAATAAAACTTCTATAAATTTGTATTGTTGTAATCAGATAATTTTATTATATTATCGATGTTATTCATTTATTGAGATAAAATTTAATAATATTATAGTTAGAATCTGAACTTTACAAAAATATTATCTTGTCAAAGTTATTGATTTAACGAAATTCTACTATAATTATATATAAATATTATTATGTTAAAATCCATGTTTTTGGTTTCTATTTATAGAGATGATCACAACTCAAGAGTCTTTGTTACAAATATCATCAAAAAATTATTTCTGTAACTTAGAAACAAAATGTTATTTAGCAAACTATATTCAATTTTATTGTGTATTTGATTCTCCACATAAAATCATGGTTTGTAGAAAAAAAAATTCAGTAGGAGTTGTTGCAAATAAGAAACATGGAAGCCTAATAACGTCGAAAGACGATAAATCAATAGATGTACGTTTTTTTTTCTTCGCGTCGAACATATTTTTTTTTTGTAAGCCTTACGATTCAATTTCGTTCAAGGTCGTGGAAATTATTAAGCGAGTCTGGTCAAAAGATAATATAAACCGATATAAAGACGAGGGATTAGACTTTATTTGATCAAACTCGAGTTTATGCACTACTTCTGTGAGTTGAATAAGGATTTTTGTAAACCAAGTTTGCTTGCGTAGTGGTAAACCTACTACAAGACTCTTTCTATATTTGTAATTTGAGACTGTTGACGATTCTTTCGAAGATCTTCGCACCGAGTTTGGGTTGAGCGAGGATACCCCTATTACCGATTTCATACCTAGGGTTTCCCCGGCAAGCAAAAAAATCATTAAGCGGTTGGAGAAAGTGAGAATCAACGACGAGGAGACGTGTTCGATATGTATAGAGGAGCTTCCAGTTGGTTCGGAGGCGATTCAGCTGCAGTGCTCCCACAAATTCCACGAAGATTGCGCCGTGAAGTGGCTCCGGACGAGCAAGATTTGTCCTTATTGCCGTTCCGAATCACTCTGACACCTAGTATATGAATATCATGTTAAAATTTATATTTTTCTATTTATAGAGATGATCATAAGATAGGGCCGGCGTTGACTATAGGTGAGGCGGGCGTTTCGGGCCCTCAAATTCCCTGCTAATTTATATTATATATACTATTGTATACTTAATTAAATATAAAATATTTTAGGGGCCTTAAAATTTACATAGCCTAATTATAGGCGTCCCGACTAAAAACGACAAATTCAGGGCCGACCCCGTCATAAGAGTCTTCTAATCAATATCATCAAAAATGTATTTCTCAAACTTACTAATAAAATATTATTTTAGCAAACTATCTTCAATGTTATTGTGTACTTATTCTCAATATAAAATCGCAGTAGAAAATCGCGCGAGTTTGATCGAATCAAGAATAAGATATTAACAATGGGAGTTAACCAAAACATAGAGGTTGAGCTAGCGGTATTTATCTATAGCCAGAGGTAGTTATACAAAACCGATATAACTAGCGGTATTTATCCATAACTAGCGGTAGTTATCCAAAACATAGAGGTATGGCTAGCGGTAGTTCACCAAACCATACCGGGAGTCGTCAAATCTTACTACATTCATCATCTCAGTATTCCTTTAAATCCTAAAGTGAACCAAATCCTAAAATCCATGTACACTATATAAACCCTAACATCGATACAAGTTCAAAGTTCAAGCAGTACCAGAAACATCGAAAAGTTTAAAAATAGACATTTATCTCTATTCAAGATGCTCAGTATATGCCGGAGAACAACAGAAGACGATGATCGGTTCCTAAATATGCTTCCTGTTTCCTGGTTGCACGTCTCGAACGGAAGAAGAAGAAGATGGTCGTTTATACAGCAGTCGGAAGGAAAGACAAGAGAGACACGAAAGTATGTCGTCGATTGTTGGAAGGAGGTCGGAGGATGAATCGTCGATAACGATAAAAGGATCAAAGAGGGTCGGTTTTAGAGAAAAAAACGAGGGAAAGCCAAAGAGGTTATAAAGGAAAGGAAATAAGGGATTTAAAAATAAATATAAAAAAAAATATTTAGTTATAACGAGGGTACGTAACGAAACGACATCTCGGATAAGGTCTTTTAGCCCGTTATTTCATCTTCTCTCTTGTCCTTGCTTTTCTCTTCTTCTTCATCACTTCGTTGCCCCAAATCCTCTCGATCTGATCCGAGAAGTGCACAAATTGTTGATTGATCTGCATGAATCGAACCCCAATTGGATCGTAGGGTCTCACCCTCTCTGTTCTTCGGATTGTTGATCGATTTCACTCTGCATCGCGCGATTTTGGAGAAGATTCTCGGAACTCGACTCCAGGTGAGCGAATTCTCCTCGGATTTGTCTCTGAAGATCGTTGCGTTTCGTTTAAGCTTGTTTGTGTTCAGAATCTGTGTTGATTTTGAGTTGGGCAATGATTGGTGTGGTGAATTTGAGTTTCGGTGATTTTGTCGGTTCAAAACCCTAGCTTTTGATCGCTGAATTGGGCAATGATTAGTTTGCGATCATGCTTCACTGCAAAGCATTCGAATCAAGTTTTGCTTAGTTGAATGCCCATATCAGGGTTTTGTGTGTGATATATATTGATAAGTAGTTTCTGGGATTCGTAGGTTCCGAAAATGTCGACTCCGGCGAGGAAGAGGCTGATGAGGGACTTCAAGAGGTTGCAGCAAGACCCGCCGGCGGGAATCAGCGGTGCGCCTCACGATAACAACATCATGCTGTGGAACGCTGTCATATTTGGGTGAGTTTCGGTTTCGCTGAGACGCAAGAAAACGGATTTCTTTTTTCCTCGTTTTGTTATATTTACGTGCTTTGTGTCGGTTGTCTAAGCTTTTTCTGGTTTGGATTGCAGGCCCGATGACACTCCTTGGGATGGAGGTGAGAATCCCTTTCTTGAAGCTTCAGAACATTAATTTATAGTTTTATTATTGAATTTGTGGCGGAGATTTCATTTGAATATCCTCAATGACCGTCATTTCGGGTTGGCGTCGCGTCGGTTATTGTTGTTTATTGTTGACACCGTTTGCTGCGTGTTAAGAGGGTTCTTTTTCTTTTTCTTTTTTCTTTTTTTTCTGCTATGCAGGAACGTTCAAGTTGACTCTTCAGTTCACCGAGGATTATCCGAACAAACCACCAACTGTCCGGTTTGTTTCTCGAATGTTTCACCCCAACAGTAAGATAGGAAACCGTCTTTGTGTTAATGAGCTTGTTGTGTTTCGTCATTAGTTGATAAAAGAATATATGATGATTTTTTTTTCTTCAGTTTATGCCGATGGAAGCATTTGTTTGGACATCCTACAAAATCAGTGGAGTCCTATTTACGATGTTGCGGCGATACTTACATCTATCCAGGTACTTTGTCCGTTTTTGTGCTCACAATGTTGTTCTATTTAATCCATAGATTTCGACTGAAACCGGGGTTTGAACCGAGTTTTAAAAGCTAAATCGAGTTTCAACTCACATAGCGTTTGACTGAAATCGAGTTTGGAACCCTTCAATTTCTCTTTTATTTACATTTCGTTATCGCAGTCGCTGCTATGTGACCCCAACCCGAACTCCCCTGCAAACTCGGAAGCTGCTCGCATGTTCAGCGAGGCAAAACGCGAGTACAACCGAAGAGTCCGGGAAATCGTTGAACAGAGCTGGACCGCCGACTAAGGGCCATTCGTTTGTTTGAAGACGTGTTTCTTGTGTTTTCTAAGAATATTTGGTCAGACTTATCAACATTCATCGTGTATTTCAATGTATTTTTCTTGATATCGTAAATGCGAGGCTCTGTGTCATCTTCACCGCCGACGAGTGGCGAACTTGCGACGCCCTTCCCTTCTCATTGCGTGTATGTAAAATAGTGTCGTTTTCAGACTCATGGATTGTGTTGGACTTGCTTGGGTATAATTTATAAATAGAGCTTGTAGTTGTTTGGTATGCAATATCACGTTTCGAAACCGAGGATATAACTCAAAAGATGCTACTCGTATTGTTTTTGTCGTTATTTTAACACTGGGTGTGAAATAAACCCCGGAAATCAAGTTTAAGGCCACATTCGTTTTGAAAACGTAGATCCGAGCTTCGGGTTTAGGGGTTAAAAACACGAATACTTAAACCGGGACCTCAAACATTTTTTTCCTATTTTAAACGTATACATACTTGCATGAACAAAATCCAGATTTATATCCGGATTTCCCACTATTTTGGTTCAGTTTCTGGAATTTGGAAGAGAAAATTGGGTTTTGGATTTGGTTTCACCCCTTCTAACACGGCAACATTGATTCGAGTTTTCGGATTTGTTGGATTCCGAAACGCGGAGAGTATTACGAAATAACTTCATAACGACACGACCGTGGACTATAAAAGTTAGGCGTAATCTGTGGCTCATAGTAACATGAAAAGTATCCAGAACAAACATCCTAGTTGAATCGAAGATTAAATAGCCGTTATAACTTACCAAAAATAAGACATATAAAACTGTATTTCTCAGTTTTTTGGTAAACCCGGACCCAAAAAAAGCCGGTTCCAAATCTACACGGAAAATGGTAAACTCAAGACCAACATTTTGGTCTCTGAATTCATTTACATTGTTATAATTCTAGCATCAGTGGCATCAAAATAAAAATAGAAAACTTTGGTAACAGAAAGTAAAAAACTAATAAAAAAAGAGAGAAATCCCAAACCAATCAACAAACATTCAGAAGAGTATTACAATGTGAGCAACTATATAAACACTTACACAGCACAAAATGAAAGAACCCTAAAATTAAAAAGTATTCAACAAATCTTCTTTTTTTCTTTCTTTTCAAGAAACTAACACACTTGCCATATTTGTAATCTATACTATACATAGGATAGGAAAAGCCCTCACTAAAAAAAAACACTGAAGACATACCCACAGAAGAATGAGAAAAGTTACATCACCTCGCTCAAATTGCCCATTGAGATTGCATCCTATAAGATTAACACAACAAATTGTTAATACCTGAGGAGAAAACATTTAAATTTAAAAAATACCGGTTAATAGTTTCGGTATTCCGTTTCTGTGTCTTTAAATTTTTTCAAAAAAATACAAATTCCCATCTTTATTCTTATCTGAACCCGGATACCGGATTTTAATGCTAATTGATCCAGACAGTCTAAATAGTATACTAAAATGACCGGAATTCTAGTTCACGGTTTCAGAAAACGATCTGGAACTCGAGATTCCGGGATATCATACTTAACACCATTACACACTGCTTACCATGTTTTCTTTGTTCTCTTGAAGAGCACTATCAGCACTAGGGCTTACTGAACCTGCATTGACAACATATAGATATAGTAAGACAATATACCAAAGTCTCAAAAGGTATAATGATAAAACAAGTGTGACAAACTTGCCTTCTTCACCAGCAGGTTTCTTTTCACTCTTCTTCGAATTCTTTTCTCTGGTAATCTCTTGCTTATTCGGCTTCTGGGGTTTCCTCAGAGGTTTGTTGTTTGAAACATTCCTTGAATTGGCAGAGTTCTTAGTCATAGAAGCCCGGGTTCGGTTAGAATCAGCATTCTTCTTTGCTGAGCCCGAAACCTGTGTGGCTTTAGCAGGAACAGCTTTCGGTTTTGGTTTCGGTTTCTCAATATTCACGTTATCAACCGAGCTTTGAACTTCATCATCAGAAGATCGACTCTCTTCTTCAAGGGCAACCTGAGAAACGGTTTCAGAGACCTGCAATTTCTCCTGTGGAGTTTCTGATAATATGTTGTAATTCTCGAATAAATCCTTCACCGAGTCTCGTAAATCATCAAGGTTGTTTCGGCGTGCGTAGGATGAAAGCTCGTCCTTCATTTTCTGAAGAGGCTGAATATGCAAATTTAAAGGTTATAATGCAACAAATATAATCAGGAACAAATAATTAAAACTTTTAATTTTGAAAAATTTGATTACCTCGCAACCTGCATCGAGGGCAAGCTTGAAAAAACCGAGCGAAATCGAGTGTTTAGCAGCCGCCTCAGACAGCTTAATCTGGGAAATCCAATACGAGGAAGAAGACAGCACGTTGAATCTCTTTCGGGTTCCCGATTTCGAGACATCTGAAACCGGTGTGTCTAGTTTTTTCTGTGTACTGGCTGTCCTCTTCACTCTGACCTCCGAGATTGGAGTGATGCTGCTTCCCGGTTTCGGAACCGAGCTTGGAGTGGTCTTGGCGGGAATGGAAAGCCTTCTAGGCGGCTTCGTAGCAGTCCTTTCCTTTCCAGAGAGATCGAGAACACTCACGCTTTTGCTCACGCTCGACGCAGCTCGCACCCTGAAAACGAGAGCAAAATTCTCATTCAGTAATTATGGATATTACTTGCGAGAATTCAGTATCGAAAATACGAAAACACTTAGAAATTATCGGAAAACTAATTCCGAATTCGCCCTAGAATAAACAATGCTAAAAAGGAGAATCATATCACTGATGATCCAAGAACAGAATATTCATCAAAACAAACTCCGATTAGCCAGTAGATTATCAATCAACACCAAATTCCGACCCCAATTCACACAAAAAAACTCGAACAAACCAAAATCCGATCCAACAGCACTCGAAGATCAAAATACCTCTTGGAAGCAGGGGAGTTGGAGAATTCCGAAGGATCCACCGGCTTCTCCCTCGGCTTCATCCCCGATCGGAGCGGATACCGCTGAATCTTCGATTTCCCCAAGTTTCCTGAATCAATCATCACAAAATCAATCAATCAATCAAACACACGCACGCACGCACACGAAGAAGATTCAGAGAAACCGATGATGAACAACGAAGACCACGACGTACCAGAATCATTGCTCTGCGAGGAATCCTCCATGGGAGAAGAGAAGGAAATCTGAAATGGAGAAATATGAAGAAGATGATGAAATTGAATGTTGTTTTTCTGTTACGAAGACAACTCGGATTTTATAGAAACGTTTTTTTTTTATTTTACGAAATCTTTTTTTTTTTTCGTTTTTTTATTTGGGCGGGAATTCGGAAGAGTGGGTCCCACGAGAGCTGTCGAATTTGCTTTCTACGCGCCAGCGTGATGTCACGCCACCACGCGCGGTTAATTTGTTAGTGATATATATATACATACATAAATAAATTTTTATGACGTCAAAAATCCATTGAGAATAAATTATTAGGTCATGTAAATTCAAATCATTTATGCGCATAGGGATTAATTTTTTGAAAAATCACAATTTTTAGGAAATATTTTTAAGCACTTTTTTTTCAATAATGTTGAGTCAATAGGATAGAAATTATAAAGTAAAAATTAAAAAATTAAAAAAAGGAGCATAAAAATTTGAGAAAAATAGGATTATTAAATATATCATTAATATTTGAGAAAAAATTAATATAATTATTATTTATCTTAACTAATTCAACAAATTGGGCCAAATGCCAATTACGCTAGTAACTTCTTAATTAGGCTCCTTGCCTTGGACACGTGGCGATATGTAATTGGCAGTGGAATACGAGGTGGATCATGATCAAAAGTATAGAGAGTGGTGGAGAATTCTGATCAGTAAAGAAATCAACGGTCTGAAATAACTTTTGATCAATTTCTCAAAACATTTCAACGGTTGTTTAATGGGACCCACAATTTCGAATTAAAATAAATAAAAAAGGTTCGAATTTCGAATTTCAAAATGGTGAGCCGTTGGAACTGCTTTCTCTTTATTTTATTGGAGGAGCTTATAAATCTTAATTCATATGTGTGTATAGTTGTTCGGGTTAGGGGTGAACAAACGAGTCTTCGGTTCGGTTTTCATACCTATTTATACAGATTACCGCATTTTCGGTTTTTTCAATTTTAGAACCGAAAGCCGCGCTATTTAAGTTTAAAACCAATTTTACCAATTACCGATATATCGGTTTTAAATTCGGTTAAACTTCGGTTTTAACCGCATTTTTACAAAACGCAATAAAATCATCGTATATTTGAAAAATCAAATTAATACTACATAATCTAAATATAAAAATAAAAAAAAAAACTAATTGATGAAATAATTCAAATGGAGTCATTACTCTTACGGCCTTTATTCATTCTTATTCAAGTGGAAAAAAATAATTGCAATAACAACAAAAACTGTTCAAATAAAATAAGATTGAATGAATCAATGAATAAGAAAATCCATGTCAAAACATTGTTATATAGATCTTAAATGCTAAAAGTCGTACATTTATCTATTTTTAAATGTATAAAAACATACAAATTTATTATCGGGTTAATCGGTAATCGGTAGCGGTTTTTACCGTGAAAACCATAACCGCTACCATTTAGCAAAAAGCGGTAGCGGTTTAAACCGCAATTTTTTGTATTTCAAAAAAAGCATAAATTTTCGGTAGTGAAAAAATCGGTAAATTAATGTTATCGGTTTTAGATTCGGTTAAGGGTCTTTTTTGTACACCCCTAGTTCGGGTTATCGTTTTGGTCGATAAATTAGTTGCAGTTATCGATGAATTTATCGTTTCGTAACGAATATATCTATGAACAATATATAAAATCTCAGCTTATCGTTATCGAAACTTATTGACGGATTAATATGTTATTAATGAACATGTTATTAATGTGTTTCTTTTTTGCCTTTGGGCCATGTATCTCATAAGCCCGTTCTATTGATTCTCTGCTCGCATCCCTTTCGAACATTTTCTGCTTGGGATGAGTTTTTGCCTTTTGGCCTTTTTTATTCTGATCGGGCCTAAACACTGTTAAGTGTTTTTTTTTTGCCTTTGGGCCATGTATCTCACAAGCCCGTTCGTGTGAATACTCCATTATATTTACAAATTTGGTTTTAATTTACATAAACCGTAAATTTAATTAATGAACTTATTATTCCGATTACGGAACGAATTTGCACATCAACAAAAACTAGCACATATTACATATCTTGTTATGTATGCAAATTTCTTATAAATATATACACATATAAAACTAGCACAAAGTAACCGTTGAAAAAATTACGAAGAATAGTTTAACTCTTAACATTTGAAGAAAAAAAAAAGTTCCCACATTGATTTCGTAAAAAAAAAATTCATGAAAAATCTTGTTATAAATAGTATTAAGGGGTTTGCTTGACCATGTATTGCTATAATTTTAGTAGAGAAAAAAAAATATGGATATAGGTTCAAAATTGTTTTTGTTTTTAAAATTAGACTAAAACTTGGATATGAAAATAATGGAAAACATGTATTATTTATGTCATCATACGAATTCAAATGTGAAGTCAAGCCTCTCCAATAAATGAATCAAGAACTCCATAAGAGCATAAAAGTGTAATCTTTGTGCCCATTAAATCGTGTAGACAGATTGAACGCTCTTGGTCTATTGTTAATATTTTCCAATGGTGCCATCACTCCGTTGACAAGGGAAACTTTATAGGTAAATATTATTTTAAGTTAAAAGATTTGTAAATTAAAAAATTTAATAATGATATAGTATTTTGTTTAATCTTAGGGTAAATACATTTTAAGGCATTTATAATTGTTGTATTATGTAAATGAAGTATTAAAATGGTTATTATTAATGCGTAAAAATGGCTTTAACTTAGAATCGGATCCAAGGTTCGAGTCCCGAGAGTGACCCGCTGAACACAAGGATAATTGAATGCTGAGTCAACACGGGTTGACTAATGGTCGTCAAAGCTGGAGGCGAATCCGTCGTCTTGAATGAGTCTCCAGGCTGTCCTTGGCGATCCTCGGCGAACTTCCCTCGTGGTGGCGAAGTCCGTATCACGACAAAGCTCCTCGTCGGACTTTCCTCGTGGTGGCGAAGTCCGGACGAGGTCCTTTTCTCGGCGAAGCTCCTCGTCTGAGCAGAGTCCTTGTCTTGGCGATATCCTCGTCTAGGTGAACTCCGGTCTTGATGAAGCTCCGAGCTGGTCTTGATGATTCTTCGTGATTCTCCTTCCTTGGCAAGCTCCTATGGCGAGGGAGGACCTGCAAAAAAGGGTAGATTGGGCCTGTGCCCTGTCGCTTATGGTTGGGCGAGGCTGCCTACGTATCTCAGTTTAAGAGAATCATGTCCCACGTAGTTCGGGGTTAGTGATAAACGGCGGGTGAATGACGATGTCGTTTGGCTCGTCGGAAGTGCCGATGTTGGCGGCGCGGGGGTGACCCTTGGCCGGATGGATGGGTATTACCGGCGTGTTATGTTCTTCGTCGACCTCGTTGGTATTGGCGGGCTCACTGTCGAACTTCCCTCGTGGTGGCGAAGTTCGTATCACAACGAGAGCCTTGACCCGACGAAGGGTGCTCCTTGTTGACCTTGTCGAGGTTGGCGAGGGCGCCTAACCTGTTAAAGGATGCTCTCGGTCGACCTCGCGGGTGTTGGCAAGCTCCCCGTCGAACTTCCCTCGTGGTGGCGAAGTTCTTATTACGGCGAGGGCCTTGATCACCCGGCGAGGGATGCCTTCGTTGACTCATCGAACAATTTTTCTTGTCGAGGCTGAGACTCTATTCTAGATCTCCTTTTAGTCGGACCTCAGCCAGCAAGCTCGCAATTCTTGCTGGGGGGAGAGAGGGGCGACTTTTCTAGAGAGAGAAAGCTAGAGAGAGAAGCTCTGGAGAAAGTTGCGAGTTAGTGTAAAAATGAGGGGGGGAAGGCTCCTATTTATAGGAAAGCCAATTCCCTGAAATTGCACCTCTAGGGGCCTGCGAATTTCTTCCTTGCTATAGGGGGGTTGTTGAGGCCCCTAGCCTTGCAAAAAGGGTCGTCGATGCTTCTATCTTCGTCTTTGATGTCTTCCGGTTGTCCGCGAGTCCGTGTGTTAAATTCGGGGGAATCCGGAGGATTTCCCAGAGATCTTCGTGGCCTCGGATCTCCTCGTCGTGTGGAATAATTACAAGTTATGCCCTCGTCAAGTTATGATAATGGTGCTTGTCGGCTCGTCGCCTTGTCACCTCTTCACCTCGTCGCCTCGTCGCCTTGTTGGCTTGTCGCCTCGTCGCCTCGTCGGCTTCGTCTCTTTGACTCCGGGCCTCGCCAATGTCTTGGTTCGTCGGCCTCGGGTCTTTGACTTCCTTGGTGGGCTTTGACTTTGATGATTGGCTTTGACTTTTGTTAATGGGCTTTGACTTTTGCCAAAATGGGCCCAATTTTTATATGTTACATCAATAATTTGTTTCGGGAAAATATATATATATATATATTTTTTGTCCATATTGGATTTATGGATGCTGTCTGATTTTGGGCTAATGGGCCTCGACAAAACAGGGCCCACTAGGCATCTCTTGTTTATTTGGTGTTCGGTAGATTTGACTCGACCCACATTTCTTCATTTAATTGGGCTTCCCTATTGTCTAGGTGACCGACAATCGCGTTTTCAATTTACAAAATTAAACAACTCACATAACCTTATAATCATTTCTTGCAATTTGTGTGTTGCGTATTCAATTGAACTTGTAAACTTTAATATTCCCCACCACATGCCAAAAAAAAAAAAAAAAAATCTATGTTATTTGTCAATATAGCTGCCAAAATAAATAAATTACATATATGTTGTATTTTTCTATGTTTTTTTTTTTCCTTTTTCAATTGGGTTTGAAAAGCTATCATCCAATGTGATTGAAAATATTCAAAGACATGAACCGTTAAACATGATTAAGATAGTAATACGAGATACTTAGATATTAGGCCGGATCTATGATACAAATTCTCAAGGTCAAAATGTTAGGGGGAAAAGTTTAGTAAGTGTATACACATGGTTAAAAAGATAAAGATTGAAAAATAAAGATAAATTTTGAACGTTTTTAAAGAATCCAGGGTGGGTGTAGGTCCGTCTCTCGTTAGACATATCGTATAAATATGTGATTAAAGTTTAAATCTTGATGATTTAGGGAAGAAAGGGTTGAAGAATGATTAAAGTCGAACACAAGTTTGGATTGAGTTGATGTAAAGATGAACGGAGATAAGAATAATAATTTGCATTTTGGATTGGTTTGGTTTATAACTAAGAATTTGAGTGTTAGAAGACTTTTGAGGGACTTTGATGATAGTAATAATGAGAAGTGGGGTTTATATGGTTAGTTTGGCCAATTGGGGAATTTTCAAAGGCTAATACTATGTTGTAGGGGTGAGCATGGGTTGGGTTGGGCCGCCCCGATGCTTTTTATGGACCCGACCCGATCACTTCGGATTCTCAAAAAAATGTCCAATCCGACCCAATTTTTTTTTTAATGCCCGAACCAAACCGACCCGATAAAAAATCGGGTTGGGTTGGTTTGGGTCGCCATGGCCCGATTAATTAAAATTTAATCTTATATAACAAAAAATAATATGAAAAAAATGCATCAATGTAATTCAAAATTCAAAAAATACCCAAACAAATTTAATCACACAAACATACACTAAATAATGTAAAACATGAAAATGAGAGATTGAAGGGTCTTTGAATGTAAATAAAATTGAGGATGAGAAATTTTAAAAGACTATAGATTGCACTACTTGAATAAAAAATCAATATGAAATATATATTAATTATATTGGTCGGGTCGGAGACCCCGACCCGACCCGAGGTTTTGGACCCGACCCCGACCCGAATAATAGTCGGGTCCGGCCCGATCCGACCCAATTTTGAGCGGGTTAGATTGGGCGAGTTAGATTGGGGTCGGGTCTATAACGGATTGGGTTGGGCCATCGGGTTGGGTCTAAAATGCTCACCCCTACTATGTTGTGTGTGTAATGACTATAATGTCCCCACCACACTCCCACCAGCTTGGCAATTAATATTATCACTCAAATATACTATATTAGTATATGCTCAAATGATCATATTCCACCTTTTTGTTTTTTTTTTTTATAAAAAATATACTTCCTCATTAGGTAAATTCCTAATTTCAATTGCATATAATATAAGTGCAATATATATATTTAATTATACTAACCACCCATAATTGGTGTACAATTTTTATAACATTCGACTAATCTAGATTGTTGGATCTCGCCATTATTTGAAAACGAAATTAAAGAATTTAATATATTTTAAATGATGAATTTTCGATTCGAGATTTAACAAACATAAATGAAATGTTGGGATATAATTTAATTGCATTTACTATCTCTCTAGCTATATGCTAAATTGAATTCTTAATGTACATACAATTTTGTCAATGTATCATAGATCTAACCGAGAATGATTTTAAGTTGAAATTTGAATTTTTTTAACTATTTGAGTGCCCTCATTATTTAGAAAAAAAAAATCTATTTTTTTAACCTTGTTATTCACCGTTTTAAATCGCACCGGAAGTAATCTTGTTGAGTGCCCTCATTAAATGAATAGCATTGATAAATGAGATTACATTTGACGTATCTAATGTTAAGAGATGAATCTATATTAATACATTTAATTTAACTATTGCAACATAATTATAATCAATTAAATAATGGAAGCATCAAGCAACGCTCCACACATAAGTTTCTTGTGATTAATTAAATTAATATCTTCCTAAAATAGTCTTGTCTAGCCCCTCATTTTTTCAAACATGCCTTAACTTCATATAGCTTTTCTATATTTAATTATCACTTGTAATAAATGTGGTGAGTTGTGTGATGATTTATATGCTTCTATTGTCAATTAATTAATATATTAACTTGGCATTAATAAATTGATGTATATCGTACAAAGAGATGCCAAAAGTATCCAAGTTTGTCCCCATAATTCTTAATTTGAAACAAATGAGCAAATAATGCTTGAATCACAATCCAATTTAATTGGATATATGGAAGATAAGAGTGTATTTTTCTTTCTCATTGGCATAATGGCCAATTATTAATCGTATAGAGTATACTATAGACAATAGCTTACCATAAAATATATGGTGATTTACAGTGATACCCCCTAAATTTCATATTTAGTACAATTTGCCCATTGATTTTTATTTTTTAGTAACATCGTCTCTTTTGAAAATAATATTATCGTTTTATTTAACATTGGTACATAAGTCGATGCAATTTACGAAAATGACAAAATACGTAACTTGTGCGCAAGACACATTATAATCGGATGCATTTTGATCAATAATTTACCGAACGAGATCAATGAAGAGTCTAGTTGTCCAAAAATTGCTAAAATGGCACTCTACAAGATGAAAAAAAGCGATATTACAAGTTAAAAAATTACGGTACAAAAAATTTTTGTACTACTTTTTTTTTTCTTTCTCATCACATAACATGCGTCTTTTTGTAGTTTAAAAATTATGATTTTTCTAAAACTACAAAATAAGTGCTTTAGGGGCGTAATAGTAAATTACTTCCAAAATAAACTGCTCGTCAATAAAACTTAAATAAATAAGCGTTAGGCTAAACGTATGATCATGTGAATGTTTTAATCAACTAACTTTGATGTTATTCTTCCTAAGAAACAATTAGGATCAAGCAACCACTCATTAATTATTCAATTAATACGTAATTAATTAATCTCCGGTTTCAAAATAGAAGGACGCGCCATCACGCGCGCGTGGGGTTGAATGCTTGTAATGGTAGGGGCAGAAGCGTCATTTGGCGTTAGAGAGGAGGGTGGACACTTGGTTCTGAAGTAACTGCGCTTGGGACAACCAACGCCACTACCCTCCTTTATTCAAAAGTGCCTCTTTTATCCCCTGCGCTCGATTCCACCGTAAGCTTCATCCAAGATTGATCACGACCGTTGATTTATTATTTTATTCCAAATTCATATTTTTGGACCTTATTTTTGTCAAATAACATCGTTTAAAACAAAGCTAGATTTTATATGCCTTGAATGCAAAAATTAACAAATAAACAACTTTTAATTGGTTTTGCCGTCAGCATTGATACTTTCTTAAAATTAAAATTTTATCGTACTTCATATATAAATATTTAAAAATATTTTTTAATAATACTTTAATTTTTTTACAATAGGAATTGCACATATTAGCGCGCAAGTCTATTTTTTTTTTAAATGTTTATGCGTATATTTTTAACTTGTCGGATGCAGTAATGTTCCTCAAACTTGCTCTACCCCCTTCAAAGTTAGCAGAGAACCTGGCATTTCTATCAGGAAGACGGTTTGGGGTCTTGTTAAGGAAATGTGAAATTACATACCGACGAAGGTGAAGAGAATGAAAAGCGTAATATCATTTCTTTTCGAAAAAATGATATGAAATGACAAGCTAACAAGCTGAAGATAGATGCCAAAATGAAAGAATAAAATAAAGTGCACCACCACCACATTTAAAAGTTTCAAGGGGCTCTTGAAAAAATTCCTCAAATTTTGTTGGCAAGCATCTATCTATTTCTATGATTCTATCACGAGATTAAATTATTCGAGAGGCTTCACCGCGCTCCCGTGCGCCTCACCACACAGTAGCATTCTCTCCTCACTTTTAATTTTCATCTCGTTTTCTCAAGTTTCGAGTGGTTTTCTTTTCTCTGGCTCGTCACTCGAAGACCTTCTTCTTCTTCATCACACACAGACTGAAGAGGAGGAGAGAGAAACTGAAGAGAGATCGACATTGCCTTGATCTCCAAGCTCTCTCTCTCTCTCTCTCTCACGGTACGCTCGCTCGTCTCTCTCCCCTCTCCATTGTGTAGTTTCGGAGACGCGTTTTTTCTGCTTTCTGGTCTGGTTCGGGGCGGAAATGGCGTGATGTGATTGTTTGGGGTCGGTGTTGCAGGACCGGTAGATTCGGGGCTCGGAGGCGTCGCATTCGTCAGGTGGACTCCGGATCTGGCCAGCTCGAGCTCGGAGCCTTGCTGATTTCGACGAGGTTCGGTGGATCTTGTGCGTCCTAGGGTTTTTCGCAATGTGGAATTGAGCAGTCTCTCTGTGATTGTCGCCGATTTGGCTGTTAATAGTAGCTTAGTTGGAGGGAAGCTCGAGTGCTTTGCGCTCTGTTAACAGTAGAATCACTAAGCTAGATTGAGTTTTGTCTGAAGTGAACGCTGTTTTTCTTGAACTAGTCTTGGTCGCTTGACTCGGATCTGCTATGAGTCAAAGCTATCACATTTGTTTTTCACCCTCATAGAATCAGAGAGAATAGTATAATATAGTGTATGTCGTTAAGCTTATTTAACTTTGTTTACAACTTCAGATCTTTCCCTATTTACAATACGGGTCGTGTTTATTTTTCTCGGTTTTTTTGTTTTCGCTATCTTTTTAATTTCAGTCATATGCTCAACTATTTCATTCAAAGTAAAATGAATGAGGGATTTTGTTAGTTCTCGTTTTAAATTATTATTGAGAAATTGCGGTGCTTAATTTATTTCGTGTACCATATTTACGGTTATCAGTACTTTTGGTTTTATGAGACATATATGAATGATCTGTTTTTGGTTATTAGCCTGCTTACCAAGTACATGGGCAATTGCTGGAGTTATATATATATATTTTTTTCCGACAGTTACTGGAATTTTTGCAATGGGCAAGTCACCAGGGAAATGGATCAAGACTGTACTATTTGGGAAGAAGCCAACAAAACATCAACTTTCGAAAAAACGAGAGGTAATGCAGTTCTATATTAAATTATTGATGTTCAAAATCTAGTTTGAAATCCCATCTTTATTTATCTGTGTACATTAATCTAGTTAACTTTTCAGTGTAACCGTAGTTAATTGTACAGTTACAGTCTTCATTTCATTTTTTCATATTATTGTTCTTCACTATTTATAGAAATTTCCCAATGAGAGAGAGGTGGTTGTCGCAGCCAAGGCTTCGGGAGCTGATTATGTGTCAGTCCCTCCCGCAACTTCCCATTTATATCCAACGAGCGTTGAGGGGAACGAAGGGATATTAGAAGTAGAAAGCAAGCAAGTTGGAGATTTACATGTTAATGATGAAATACATTTGGAAGGGAACCACAATGCAGAAGCACAGGGCTCATTGCCCCAAGATGCACCGGTTGATGCCGAGCAAATCAAGAAAGAGCGAGCCGCAACTGCTCTGCAAGCTACATTCCGAGGCTATCTGGTAATTCTCTCTTTATAGTGTCCACAATCTTTAATATGATGCTGGGTTTTAATACACATGCTTAATAGTACTTGGCAATGCAGTTATCGTTTTTTTAATTTATTTTAGAAAGAGATTTCCTATGCAAAATCTCATATTAAACTTTATTCATATGTTTTACTAGCACCTATACTGTTTTCATGATAAAGTATGTATTGTTAGGAACCCTCGTAATTCCTAATGAGCGTTCATGACGGTGAATATTTTAGCAGTTTGGTGGGATGTCTGACTAGAGCGTGGGTCTGTTCTTTTTTTTATCGCCTCAAGACACCTTTTAAATATTGATTGCATCTTCATTATTTATTTGTTAAGGCAACTCCGGTACTCTCAATTTCTTGATTTTTGTGTAGTTTGCTTTTTCTTTCTTCCAATGGGCATTGTATTGCCAATTTTGATGAGGTTAAGATTGATTCCAGTCATTAATTTGATATATATTTATACCTTGTGCAGGCTCGCCGGGCATTTTGGGCCCTCAAAGGCATCATAAGGCTGCAAGCACTCATTCGTGGGCACCTTGTTAGGAGACAGGCTGTTGCTACTCTCTGCAGTTTGCTGGGGATTGTCAAATTTCAGGCAATAATCCGTGGTAAAAGGGTCCGAGATTCTGACATTGGAATTGAAGTTCAAAGTAAATGCAGTCTCGTTCTTTCCCAGGTACATAGCTGTTACTTTCAAATACATGTTAGCCTGGTTTTAGTATTTTTAATTATTTATTATAGTATTAGTTTTTTCGAGTTCAATTTAAGACTTAAATCATGTATTAATTTGAATTCGACCGCCTTCCTTTTCTTGCACTGTATTGAAAAGGTCAAATGGCCAGTCTCCGCTCCCGTTTTCACCCCTAGGTCTCTATCTTGTCGGAGTTAGCTGAGTAAATTATAATTATTATTGTTTTATTATGTGATTAGGGTATAAGATGTATTTTTCTGTCATTGAAAAAAAGACCTTAAATTTCCCTAAAACGACAAATTATCCAGATACTTAATTGGTATCCATCTTATTCATCAGGAAGGGAAGAATACGGATCCGGTTGACATTTCAACTCAAATGTCTAAGCTATCAACCAATGCTTTCATTCGTAAGGTATGATTATTATACATGGATTTTCCGTGCTTTTCAATACTATCTTTCTATATTTTTCTTACTGCTTACTATATTAGCAAGGGACCGATTTTAACGTGTATAGCATTAGCATATACATAATCTTTTACTTCAACGAAGATAAGAGTCCCTAAAAAAAAAACGAAGATAAGAGTCTGATAATCTTTTTTTTTTCAATCGTTTTAGCTTCTTGCTCCATCACCCAATGCAACTCCGCTCTACGTTCACTATGAATCCGGCGAACCAAATTCTGTTGCAAGCTGGTTGGAGCGCTGGTCCTCAACCCGCTTCTGGAAACCGGTTGCTCTATTGAAGAAAAATCCCGAAGTGAAATCTCAGAAAAAGCATGCCAGTAACGGTCATGCCGCCGAATCTCATGCAAACAGGTCGAAGAGAACCCGGAGGCCAACTTCCAATCATTCGGAAACAGTTCCAACTTCTGAATTTGAGAAACCGAAGCGCACTTTCAGGAAGGTCTCAAGCCATCCGGTGGCGGAGGCCGTGCCGGAAAATCCACAAGTTGACCTTGAAAAGGTCAAACGCAACTTGAGAAAGGTTCACAACCCTGTAGTTGAGAACTCAGTCCCGTCAGAAGCTGAAATAGACCCTAAGCGAAGCCTTGAAAAGGAAAAAAATACCGGTTCAGCCCCTGACGGTTCGGACCAATTTGTTGGAAATGTGGCTGAGAAGGCAAAGAAAGAGACAACAGTAAGTGAGAAGGCGAAGAAGGAAGTTACTACCCCCAGCGAAAAGGTAAAGAAAGAGTCAACGGCCTCTGAGATGTCAAAAAGAGAGGCTCCCTTGAATGAGAAGGCAAAGAAAGACGGCACTACCCCCAGTGAAAAGGTGAAGAAAGAATCGTCTGTCTCCGAGATGGCAAAGAGAGAGACAATGTCTAATGAAAAGGTGAAGAAAGAACCTGCGCCTCTTCTATCCGAAGCAGAACCTATCCCCGAGCCTATCACAACAACGAAAGAAATAGCAGATCTGTCTCTCAGTGATCAACCCGTAGTTGACGAGCCTCCAACAGAGATCCCGAGCAATGGTGACATTTTGCCCGGCGATGAAGTTACTGTTGAATCACTGGTTTTGACTGGGAAGGAGGATAATGTTTCCGAAACTAAGGAAGACTTGGCAGCCACTGAGAACGGGAAATCCGGGAGGAAAGCCTTCACACCGGCGAAACAAGAACGGCCAGAGAACGGTCAGCAGAACTCTCCCGCTTTGCCGAGCTACATGGCAGCAACCGAATCTGCAAAGGCGAAGCTTAGGGCACAAGGCGGCTCACCGAAGCCTGCGCCGGAAGTTATCGACAAAAATAACCTCAATCGCCGTCACTCTCTCCCATCGTCCACCAATAGCAAGGTCAGCTCGCAGTCGCTGAGAACTCAGAGACCCACCGCTCAATCTGGGGGCAAATCGGGAAATAAAGTCGATAGAGGTCTGACTTCACGAGATGGAAATGGTACGATTCTTTCCTATTCTCCTCTAAATTAAAGGCATTAGGAAGACGAATTAATAGAGAAAATGATTTCTGATTGATAACTATTAATGAAAAATGAAAGCAAAAAAAAAAAAAAAAAAAAACTAATCCCCTACGGAAACTGACGACCCGATTTTTATAACAATTTACAGTAAAAAGTTGAACTATTCTATAGGATTTATTTAAGGGTGAAAGTTCTGGCCCTGAAGCCTGGTTTTTGCTTGGTCCAAACCCTGGTTTAGGCCCAAATTGCTGGCCTCTTTGTAAAAAACCTGGGAACTGGAACTGATTTCCGGTTCCTGGTTCCCGGTTTTACTTATAAATAACTAATTTAGAAACTTTGTTAAAAACCGGGCCTGTCCAATTTATGGTTTGGTTTCCACTCGGTTCACAGTTTTTCAAAACCGGGACTGGGCCAAAAAACGGCCAAAAGCTCAGTACTCAGACTCGGATTCACCCCTAGTATCTATACTCGGCTGAAATTAGTGTTGCAAACATTACAATCCCATACCTTGAGACTGAATTCAAATCATGCATAGTTGATGTTTTTGTGCTAACCGGGCTTCAATTTTTGGCTAAATAACTTTAAATGTTCTTCCCAGTGCCGCCTAATTAACCAATTTCGATTTTGCAGGGAAGGCGGCCCAAGCCGAGTGGAGAAGGTGAGTTTCCTGAAGAAGAAGAAAACGAAAACGACTTTTCGAGGAGCTTTTGACAGAAAATGGGCTTATGCTTGTTCGGGAGTTTTTACTTTATGTATTCGTGATTTCGGAAGTGTCGTGAAAACTGTTGTAACCGTGTTTATAGTCAGAGGGTTGTTGTGCCGGGTTTTCAGTTGGTGATTTTCGGTGTTTTTGCGAGTGAATGTACATCATAGGGACGTTCTAGTTTATTGTGACGATATTTGCATTAATTTTATGCCGTTGCCGGTTTCAACATTATTATTTCTAGCCGTTTATGGTTATTTCTGTATACTGTTTCTTATATTCAAAGTAAAGTGACATTTTTAAACGAAATAGGATGCGACAGTAAGTTCTTATTTTGAGGTACTAGAAGCGTATACACCGCACAGTTGGATATAACTTGGGTATTTTTGCCGCTGTTAACCCAACATTTAATAATTACAAGGTGTACACTACATATACATAGAAGTTGGTGAAATGACATGACCGAAATGAAAAGCGAAATTATCATCTGATAATCTCGATTACGGGCTCCGTGCTAGGCGTTGTCGGGATATATGCTGAGTGGCCGGCGATGCAGAGCGCGCCGAAATCGTCTTGCTTCCAATGAACTCTAACCATTTTGCCTCTCCCGTTATCTCCTGATTCCGTCCCTGGAAGCGTCACAAGTGTGGCTCCCACGGGTATCTACATTGCCGTTAAAAAAAGAAAAAAGACCCCGATAAATAAAACGTAATTAGAGAAAACAAATCTAGCAGTTTTATTTCGAGCTTCATGCCCGTTGAATTTGTCATTCTGTCTTAGTTTCCTCCCGGAACTTGTAAACGTAGCAAGAATTCTTATTGCAGATTAAATAATCAACGGTTTTTCATCAAATTTTACACATTAGTATGTGCATTGCTCATCGCTTAATAGGGGAGAAAGTGCAACGATTTACACGTTCCGGGGTCCGGGGTAATGAGTTGTTCTATTTGGATGAATATAAAATCGGGATGAGGCAGTTGGAGTTTCTGTTGAGAGAAGGCGTCACACAAAACGTGCAGACGACCATAAGATAGATTCATTATTTAAGCTTACTTCGACGGGATTTCCGGATGCTAAATTGAGAGGCACCGTTCTCCCTTCAGCCGTGGCAGACTCGAGCTCCGCTCGCTTTGCGATGTTCAAGAAAACTTCCTGGAGGCTCGTGAAACCAATCTGAACGTCGCTTATTCCTAATTCCCGCTCTCTCGCTTGAAGCTCGGAGAAACAATCCTGTATTTCAACCACGTAATTGTCAATAGTACATTCTAAAACTCTATGAGAGAGAGAGAGAGAGGAGAGATCAAAGACAGATATGCTTACCGGAAAGAGCATTTCTCGATTACGAGGAATGGCGTAAGTCAACGAGAGACGACTCTCTTCTTTTGGTTTAACATCTAAATGCTGTAAAAGAACATCAAGAAATTGTTTAAGGCGACGAGAGAAATATAAACACTAGCAAACTTGTTAAAAGTTCAAACTTACAACTATGAAGAACCGCTTCACGGCCTCACGATTAGTTTTATCATCCGTGTCTATCTCTGAAGAATTTCGTCTGGTTGAGCTTCCGATAAAGCTCACATGGACGAAAAATCTGGTTCCGAACCGTGACTTGAGTTTATTAGATGTCCCGATGCATTGAAGCCTTCCATTTGCCATTATTCCAATCCTATCACTCAGAGTATCGGCTTCTTCCATCGAGTGAGTTGTTAGGATTATCGCCCGGCCCTTCTTTGCTTTGAGAATGATGTCCCACACGTGCCTCCTCGTGATTGGATCCATCCCAGTTGTCTATATATGATGTAGAGACACATAACTTGCAGAACAAGCTACTGAAAATTTCAAAGGGAAAGGACAAAGATTAGCATACAGGTTCGTCTAAAATGATTAATTTCGGACGGCCGATAAGTGCTATGGCAAGGCTGAGACGCCGCCGCATTCCTCCGCTGTAATTTCCCACTACCCTTTTGGCTGCTTCGGCGAGTCTCACTTCCTCTAAAGAATGTTGAACAAGCTGTGCATCATTTCAGCATAAGAAAGGGCAAGACGGTCAATTAGGCGAAGGAACGGTCTGTTTTGCTATTAGTTTATCCAAATAAAGTATCCGGGAATTCATCTCATTGGTGAATTAACGTGATTACGTTTTGGTATTGGTTATTACTATCAATTTGGTCCACAGATCAAAGTTAAGTAAGGAAAAATCGGAATCGGGTACGGGATTTTGCGCAGGTTGTGATTTACATACAGATTGTGTAGAGTCTTCAGGTAGGCCTTTTATTCTGGCAAAGAGATGAAGGTGCTCTTCCCCGGTTAATGCGTCCCAAAGTGTATCGAACTAAGAATTTCAAGGACCAAAAGATAAAGAAAATAAGTGTTAGTACAAATAGCTGTGGAAGTCCCAATCCTGGTAAAAAATCGGTTTTTCGGGGTGAGAAAGCTGCCGATTTTTTATTGATCTGGAAAAACAGGTTTTCACAAGACCAATTAGGGCTGAAAAATTTGTCGGTTTTGGCCCGTTTTAGGTCGAAAATCAGAATTTTTGGATAAAAACACCAAGAACTTGGCTGGCTTGGTCTTGGTTTAACAGGGACCGGGACCAAATAAATGCTCAAATCCCAGTTCCCCGTCCAATTTTTACCCCTGTACCGATATTGAAAAGCCTAAAAAACCGGTGCGAAGAAAATACACCGGTTCCCAATCCAGGATACTTATCTAGTAAAAATTATAAAACGGGAGTTTGTTATCCGAATTATAACAAAAATATATCTTAATTCACCTGGGGACAAACTCCAATCATTTTTCGGATTCTCGAAATGTCAACAGAGTTCTGTACAGAATTCTGATACACCAATGCTGTTAACAAAGAAAGTGAATTGCTATGTGAAGCCTTGTTGAGGTCATATTCGGAATATTGAAATACAAAAACGATATTACCGTCGCCGGTAGTGACCGGTGTAATCCCGGTGAGACAATTGATCAAAGAAGTCTTCCCGGCCCCGCTTGTTCCAAGCAAACAAAACAGCTGATCTCTTGCTATATTCATCCATAGTCCCTGATTTTCTTGTTGTATCAGATTACCTTCTTAACTTTTTCTTTTTATATCAGTTTGCCCCCTAAATATATAACTCTATCAATTTTCCCCTTAATTTTTTTTTTGGCATCAATATGCCTCATGAAATTTTCGTCGGGATTGAATGCTCCCTATCCGTTAAAAAATTAACGATTTTTTGTTATTTATAGGGGCAAAATCGTCATATGTTCAATAAGATTGGAGTTATAATCTTTGAATTTTTGTGGATACCGCAGGGCGATATCGAGACGGGTTAATTGTTTTAATAAGCGAAATAAAATTTTTGTACTTAATTTTGAAGGAAGTTGTAAATATTTAACATAGAGAGAATTTTGATACAAATAAAAAAAGTAATTGCTCTTTTGCATTTGAAAAGTCTTTTGTTTACCTTGATGGCATGGTAAGGTGGAATCCTTTTGCACTTGAAGCAGCCAATTCTTGTACTAGCCGGGAACGTCTTCACGAGCCCGCGAATCTGAACCGCTATTTTCTCATCATGAACACCTTCCTTAATCTGCTGCTTCACAACATTCTCTTCTTCGACGACATCTTCATCGTATGGAACACGAATATCATCCTCCGACGGCCGAGAATCTAAGCAGCTGCAAATCTTGCCCTCTATATGAAGACAAAAAGAAAACATTTGTAATAGTCTCAAGTCACGTGTCTCGCGACTCAGTCTAAAATTTATTAATAATATCTAGCTTATGACGGAGGAATACCACAGTATCTAAATGACAAACGAAATTTACAAATGTCAAAACATCTCAAACGTGCCTAACATAACCGAGTTAGTGTACTTACCTTCGGCTTTGTTTGCGGATTGTCCTGTCCAATAGCGATGCTTGAGGAAGTAAAACAGCGATTTGCTTGAACCGTGCTCGTTGGGAAGAACATTGTCAAGATATACAGCCGAGGCGAGCCAGAGAAAGAACGTTGCCACAAGCCACGTCAAAATGTCACTCTGCACAGCAAAGTTTCAAACGTATTCTGCTACTAAAGTATAAAAAATCGTCACTTATTCGAATTTATGAGAGGTGAAACTATTTACTCACGATGGTTATGACGCATTCGACGTCGTTTGGCGAGCATTCTGCTATTCCACTCCAGCTGATACCCGAATCTTGAGGAGTAGCCGTTGCATCTGAGAGAAGCCATATGGCTTTGGTCAGAAGATTTGGCGGGAAGAGTGACCAACTCGCTCGAAACTTTCTTGAGAACCGGTGACTATAAGGAAAGTTCAGCGTTGCAGCGATCTGAAACGAACAAAACAGACTAAAAACCGGAAACCGAGTTTTAAACTGAATACCGAATCATTTGGTTTTGTTAAGAAAGATTCCAAAAATATGTACGGTAAGGCATTCACCGCTTTCACCCCTACTAGATCTCGTCACAAATTTTCCTTATTTTATGGATATATTAAGAAAGAAAAAAAGAAACTTGCCGAGGTCATTGAGCCAACGATGAAAACCGAGAAACCGACGGTTGAAGACGAGGACGACTTGCTTACGAAGGTTGACAGCATGAAGGCAAAGGAAAGCTGTTGAACAATTTATATTTTTAGTGAATTATAAATGAAAAAAAAAAGATACTAACATAGTCATCATAAAATAAAAGAGAGTGAAGATGTTACCATGTTTAATTGGAAGAAGAAGAAGACAAGAAACACAACAGCAAAGCTGTTCTTTAGGAAGAAATCGAATCGGAAAAACATGCCGGAAACGACAATCAGAAGCGACGAAATGAACGAGAGAAGTCCTTCCCAAGTCAGCCATGACAACCAGTAGGCAGAATCATAGAGCCCCATCAAGTTCATGGCCTGAAAAATGTCAAAAATTCCGTAAACGACGGTATTGATCGTCGCGTTAATTTTTTTTAGTATTAATCACGTAATCGGACCATATAATTAGTACAAGTATTATTAAGTTTGAATATATTAAGGTTATTTAAGAGTACATTAAAGTATACTTATACATTATGATTGAAACGGCCCGAATCATGTATTTCAAGATTACCGGTTGAAATACTCAACCGACTGAACTAGCTCTTACCGATAATAAAAAGGTAACACACTTTGTAATAATCGAAATCATAGCCTAAATCATTTACATTTATTCTTTATGATATTTAGTTTTAATAAATTAATTAGGATTATTATTTATTCCCTTTAAGAAATAGACAAAAAAGAAGAAGAAGCAAAGTTACCTGCCGAAGTTTTAATTCTTTTTCAGCCACCAAAGAGCTGATCTGAAAGACAAAGCCGAAAATGGCAGCGGCGAGAAAAATTGGAGGACCGAGTATGGTAATTGCGGAAAATGAATCTATCTTCGGATGTGCAAATTCCTTGAGTGCAACAACCCAGCTAAACTTTGGGACTGATCATGCAAATACATGAATAATATATGATAAATGGAAAATTGATATTGAGAAATAAATAAATAAATATGATTGGTTTCTTATTTATTTATATGAGAATAATAAATTATTCGTGAATTTGAATTGATTCTAGTATGAATATACGAAGCAAAAACATTTTTAAAAATGCAATTTTTTTTATTTTGTTCTTCCTTCGCTTCCGATTTTGTAAAAATGCGAATTAAACGGTACATCTATTATCTTATTATGTTCATATTTCACATTATATGTCAATATATATATTTATCATTTTTTTCCTCTACAAAAGGTTTCCGAGACTGAATATCAGCTCCAAATACGGATTTATAATATCGAGTCTCCGATTTTTTCTCGATATGCAATGTTTCTGGAGGGAACGTATCCGAGAAGTAAATTTTAAATCTCTTATAGATTTTCCTCCAAACATGTCTCCGATACTTTAGTCACTAATGATCACTTTTCCCGTGGCGTCTAAACTACAATAAATTAAAGAACTGGGCCGAGGGGTACCTCCGATGAGAGACCTGGCAATCTCTCTCTCGGCGGCGATCTGAAGCGGGAGTTGGAACTTGATCGTGGGGTCCTCGTAAATCCCGCGCTTGGCGAGGGGAGTCGAGTTTGTCTGAAGGCCATAGCTTATGACTGTGGAGTTTATCACTGCAAAATGCAAGGCTCCAGGAGTGCTCATGGGGTTCGCTGAAAGCCACTCATCCACTTCACTCACTCTCCCAAATGACTTCACCTGATATATAGATATATATATACACACATATATGTGTGTATATATATAGGTCAGTGTCTCAATGATCAATTTGTAACAAGTTTAAGGGCCGGGCTACAATTAAGTGTGAAACCGAAACCGATTACTAAACTTTTGGCCTAACTTTGTTAGGCCATTACGGTGACTAACATAATTAACCGAGTCAACAAAGAATAACTTAAGTACTACTTCGGGATTAGGTTCAATCACTCGTGACACTAAAAAATAAAATAAAAACCTAATTAACGTATCGTATAGTAAGTAGAGCGCATATACGCCGAATTAGAAGAAAATATATTAATTAAGAGAGTAAATATCACTAAGGCTATGTTTGTTTGCACTTAATAGGCATCTGAATCTGAATGAATCAGATTTAACTATTAAGTGCATTTGTTTTTTTTATTTTAAAAGCACTGAATAGGTAGGTCTGGATAGGCTCTTATTCGGTCTGAATATCATTAAAACTTGTGATTTCTCTCTCTTCTCACTCTTTATTGACATGTCATCTTCTTTTTCACCACTTCTCACCTATTGTTTGGTTCATTTACAATTTAATTTTATTTTATCTTTCTCTCTCCTCCTCTAATCTTCAAAACTCCGTAACTTTTTTTTTTCGAGCGTCGGATTGACTCATATAATATATCGTTGGAAAGCTTGCGACGAGAGGAATCCAATGATAGGTGAGAAGATATAGTTTTGATGATTTATTTAAAACGTGAAATTCGAATTTTTTGATAAAAATAAATTAAAAATAATAAATAATATATGGATTAAATAATTAACTAATTTATAAAATTAATTTTATCATACAAAATTATACGAATATAACTTTTATAAAATAATTTATCTAATTATTGAATTATTTTCTTAATTAAAGAAATCTATTAATAAAATTAAAATTAATTAATAATTTATATATAATATCAAGAATAATATCATAAATATTTTGATTATTTTAAAAAATAATAGGATGATAAATATTTTACGGTTCATAATATTTTATCAAATCTTAAATATTTATTTTCATATAAGTATGGTCTAAATTTATAATAAATATGAATTATATATAAAAAAAACACTAGAAAGTAAAATTACATTCAGACCTGTATTCAGATCCTAAAAACAAACAGACTTAATTATGTTTCATTCAGATTCAGACGTCACATCTTAATAATAGACGTGCATTCAGATTCAGACGTCTAGATCTTAAAGCAAACAAACACACCCTAACACTCATTGTATTTTGTATCTTTGTATTCTAATGTTCCTTAATTTATATATATATATATATATATATATATATTTATATTTATATGTTGCCTTTTGAACTTATGTTTCAGTATTATTATTATCTGATTTCCCTAATTATTTTTTCTTGTATTGACCTACCTATAAACTATATATATATATATATGTGTGTGTTTATTAATTTTGCAATCATGAATTTTTTATGAGTGACATATATATATATATAATGATTTTGATATATTTGTTCTTTTAAGCTAAACCTTGTCGGGAGAGATGGCCCGGCTGGGATTATTGGCCATGATCGCCCCAACAATGCGTTGAATCCGGTCGGTGCCGTTTCCGCTCCACACAAAGTCGAAGCACGGCTGCTTCATGAACAGCTTCTCCTCGCAGGGCGGGATCGGCGGCGCCACGAGCGGCCTCGGCTCGTGCACGGTCCTGTGAGACTCGGCCGAGGCGAAGCGCTCGTCCATGGCCTTCTGGGCGCAGAAGATCAGCCACACGAAGACTACCGACGCCGATAGCTGCAGCGATGTGGCGCGTTTGTGCCGCCTCGCCAGCAGGTAGTTCTTCCGCACCAACGCCTTGTATTGCCTCACCGCCACGCCGCACGCACTCCGAATTTCCATGCTTATCGTCGGAGATTCCGAATCGTTGATACGACCAGTTCAGGTGGTTGAGTATTTGAAAAAAAAATAAAAAATCATGGGATTGTGATTATATTATTAACGTGATCATATTAATTAAAGACAATATCTTCTAGCTTGTAACGTTGGACTTGGAAGTATCCGTGCATGAGAACAGTTGTGTATTGTTAGGAGTAATAGCGGCAAAAGTATCCATTCTTTTTCAAAGTGTAGCAAAATGTTTAAATTCTTTAATTTCTTAACAGCTAAAGTAGCCATCCATGGCGGAAGGTGGATGGATGTTGATGGAGTACTAGTTATAAGCTACTATTTTTGAACATGCCAGCTACACTTGGAACAAAAAAATAGTACTTTTGCCGTTATTATACCTACTATACGTGGAATTGGAAAACGACAGTGAAGCTCTTAGCTTATGAAATATTGAATTTTAGCTTTTTTTTTTTTAAATTCAATTTTAGCTGTTTTTTGTTTGTTTGTTATGGCACTTTGTTGTCTGACTGTCTGAGTATTATGCTATAACTATAAATTATAATGATGGGTAAACTGCCGCTAAAGTATTCAATGTTTAGAAAAATTTGAATTATATATCCAAGTTTTTTTTAGGTGACTATATTATCTAAAGTTGCTTCTTTTAATAAGCGGTTAATGTTTTCTTTGTTAATTTTTTGATTTTCACCGTTAAATTTTACCAGATTGGCTGCCACGTCACCCAACCACGTAGCATTTGGCTGCCACGTGGCATTTTTTTTGGGTATTTTCCCCCTTTTTTAAGCATTTTTTTTATTAAGCATTACTTTGTTTTTTTTTGTTTTTATATCGGTTTTGGGTTGCCTTTTTTTACACCGGGCTCGGCTTGACTTCTTTAGATCGATTTTTCAGTTGACTTTTTTACATCGGGCTCGGGTTGGCTTTTCGGGCCGGGGTCCGGGGAGAACCGCGACCGAACCGGGGCGAACGGAAGCAAACCGTGACCAAACCGAAGTGAACTGCGGCCTAAACGAAGAAAACAAAAGCAAACAGGTGCAAACCGTGACTGAAGCGAAGCGAAGCATTACAGCCCGTCAAAACTCTTTCAAAACGTCAAAGCCCGCTTGTACATGGGTTGGGCTGGGCCTCACAAGTGAACTTAAAACAAATTAAAACGACATGAAATTAATTGGTATACGTGGAGAGATCTTAAGTTCACTAGTGATGATGTCGTTTCACTTTTTATAAGTGTAAACGACAAAGTTTTTCTCAATCATACCTATCACGAGGAATGAATTCGAACTGCAAACGACAATAATTCATTTATTTTAATTTCCCTCGAGGGTGCGTTTTTTTTTTTAAACACGTTTTTATTTATTTGTCGGGATTTTCGGTGATTGGCCTCCGGCTCCGGGAGGCGTTTTTAGGAAGAAATTGATTTTATTAATCCCGAAAAGCACCCGTAACAATAATCCTATTTTTTTAGACTACATATTTTATAGGGATAATTACGGCAAATATACCCAACCTTTGGTCAAACTTCCTCCCATGTACCCAACCTTTAAAATTGGCGGCAAAAGTACCCAACCAGCGTTGACTGTGTCTTTGGCTAAAAAACATTAACTTTTGCCGTTAGCATAGTACACGTGTCCGTTGCAATGACATATTTTTTCAATGCTGTTTAATAAGTATGAAATTTGATTAGTTCATGTGTGTGTTTTGGTAGATTATTTGCTGATTGATTTGTTGATTAATCTGATAGATAGATTAATTCAGTTAGTTTAACCATTAATTCAGTTAAAAATGATAGTAATAAATTTCGGGTGACTTATGTGGCATGTACACGTGTACTATGCTAACGGCAAAAGTTAACGTTTTTTAGCCAAAGTCACAGTCAACGCTGGTTGGGTACTTTTGCCGCCAATTTTAAAGGTTGGGTACACGGGAGGAAGTTTGACCAAAGGTTGGGTATATTTGCCGTAATTTTCCCTATTTTATATTACTTAGAAAAAGAACCTCAATTTAATTCTCTCTTGGTCATCTTGAATACTGAATATTGACGTTTTTTTTTTCTCGTCTTTCCTTTTTAAATTATATGAGAAATGATAATGAATAGTCACATTCATACGTTTACGTTGCATTTTAACAAATTTAAGGTTTTTATTTGCAAAATAGCCAAACATTGGCTTTTTTGTCAATTGTTAATATGATTCTAATAGTTAATAGGATTATTTTTATAATGGTCAATATGAATGTTACAACTTACAATTAACAATATGATACCCGAATCAATCTCCGAAATCTCTTATTTTTTCTCGTCCTAATTACGAAGCCTCTTGCGCATTCGCCGCCGAAGATGATATGTCAATATGTTCGAAATCAGGAGGTATTGGAGTTTCATCAGAGTGGCCAGAAATGCAGAGTGAACCGGAATCATCTTGATTCCAATGCACTTCGACCATTGACCCTCTCGGGTTTCCATCGCATTCGGTTCCGGGAATCCTCACGAACCGAGCTCCAATAGGTACCTGAAAGTTTCGGTTAGTTACTCCGATAGGAACCGGAATAGAAATGACACTTTTTAAAAAAAACGCAACTGTTCGACTAGGTATTTAAATTGAGTAGGGGTATTATTGCCATTTTATGTTTTTATGACATGTTTTGTCGAGTCAAATATTTTCCCGCCGAACATTTCTCGGGACAGTTTTGGTCTTACTCTCAAAGGAAAGACGATTTTAAAGTACCAATAATATCTCCGGAGATTCATCGTCATGGTGAATTTTCCCGGTTGATTTTCCCGGAAAGCACTCCCAATGATGACCAATAGGATACTTCGCTAATCAAACATGACGGCTAAAATACCCCTAACTCCGTGTTTATTGAAAAATTCCCTTAATACCGCTACTTAATGTAAAAACTTGTTTGTTCGTACCTGAATTGAGACTCCGGATGTCAAGGTGAGAGTGATTGACCGTCCTTCTTCGGGGGCCGTTTCGAGCTCAGCTTGTCTCGAGATGTTCAAGAAAACTTCTTCAAGAGTTGTCAAACCGAGTTGAATGTCTGCGATACCGAATTCGCCTTGTCTCTCTTGGAGATCCTCAAAGAATTTCTGTTTTGAAACTAAATCCAATTAGTAACCAGACATAATCCTAGTAATAAATACACTTGAAAACTGCAGGAACAAGAAAGAAAAAAATCCGCTTTAATCCGAGCCGTTGGATCGAGTTCTCATGGTCTAGATTAGCTAGATTTTTTATAATTTAAACACCTTAATCCGCAAATCTGGCTCCAGAAGGAAACGGAAACCGGAATTTCGGATTTTTTTTTCTTTTTCATTCATATTTTAAGAATACCAAAACGGAATTCATATTAATCGGCAAACTTTAAGCACTAACCGGCAAAAGCGCTTCTCTATCAGAGGGTATGACAAAAGTTAAAAATGACTTGGTCTCTTCCTCTGGTGCAACATTCAACCCCTGTTGAAACAATTCAAAAGTTTGAAATCAACGCTCCGATAATCCGAAAAAAATTTCGAGATATCAACGAAATGATCAAAACATACAATTTTGAAGAAATCCTTGACATGCTTCTGATCAAGAGCGGTATCGTCTGTATCAGAATCAGACGGTGTTCCCCTGTTTGTGCTACCATTGAAGCTAACATGAGCAACAAAGCCGGACCCGAACTGAGACTTCAAACGGATTGAGGTTCCGATGCAGCGGAGCCGACCCTTTGCCATGATTCCGATCCGGTCGCTTAATATGTCGGCTTCTTCCATGGAATGCGTCGTTATGATTATCGCACGCCCTTTTTTTGCTTCTTCTATGACGTCCCACACGAGCCTTCTTGTTATCGGATCCATACCAGTCGTCTAAGATCGAAAAATACTTTAAATAAAGTGTATGAAAATGCAGAACATGAGAAGTTAAGGTCTTGGCTAAAAACAATCGGGAAAAAAATACGAAGGAAAAATTCGAGAAAAAAATAGAGCTTCTAATATTTTTTTAGTTTCCTTGAACAACAAGCAAACCGTATTTTCAAATTAATTTACTTTATATTTATCCTCCAAAATTAAAATTCCAAACATGGCCTAAAAGAGTTGTGTATGCACACCGGTTCATCCAAGACGACCAATTTCGGATCACCGATGAAGGCTATTGCGACGCTGAGGCGTCGTCTCATTCCTCCGCTATAACCGTCCGTTCTCACCTTCGATGCTTCCGTGAGTCTCATCTTTTCTAATGACTCTTCAACAACCTGTTTCAAGAGAGTTAAACACAAACTTTGAGTGTGTATTTTTCATACGAACTCGAGGGTCCCGAAAAGCTATTAGTTTACTAATGAATATTTTCCCTTTTATAGTTCGTTGCGTACAGTTTGTATTGAAGCCGGTGGTAACCCCTTAATGCCCGCGAAGAGACGGAGATGCTCTTGGCCAGATAGTTCATCCCAAAGAATATCAAACTTCGAAACCGAAACGAGTAAAACAAGTAATCAGTTATTCTCATGTGGACAAAAATGTATTTGAAAGGTTACAATTTCTCACACTAATTCAGAAATATTTACCTGAGGACACACTCCTATCGAGTTTTGAATTTTCGATACACCGATAGAGCTTCGTATCGAACGGTCATAGATCAATGCTATCGACAAGGCAATTTGGAAAATATTAGCGAGAAAACTGAATATTCTATTTGGTAACAATATTATTGGTCAATAAAGAAATAAACGACGAGAGAGGATTTTACCGTCTCCATCGGTAGCAGGCGCTAATCCAGTTAAGCAGTTCATCGCTGTGGTCTTCCCGGCTCCATTGTGTCCGAGCAGACAAAATATCTGATCTTTATAGAAGTTCACCCATAAACCCTGAAATTACAAGCGAAAAATAGATAGCATTAGCGTGAATTCATATTATTTCATTAGTTTTGTATTCATCTCTTTTCGGAAATATAACCGTGCCAACCTCTAAAGTCTCTAAAAAATCGGAAAAAATCATAAGAACAGTGGTTGCTTACCTTAAGAGCATGGTAAGGTGAGGCTTTCTTGCATCGAAAGCAACTGAGGCTTGTTCGAGCAGGGTACGTTTTTTCAAGGCCGCGTATTTGAACTGCAACCATGGGGTCGTTCCATCCTACCTTCGCTTGTTCTTTCACGAGCTCTTCTTCTTCAAGGACGTCTTCATCCTCCGGAGGAATGTGATTCTGTGACAGGATCGAGCTCATACAGCTGCAGACACTGCCTTGCGCTGCAAGAAAGAGCTCCTCTAAGTGATTGTTTAATCTCTGCTATGAGTGAAAAAAAATAGAGCGTTTCATTACGGGAATATTAGCGGCATAAGTTCTGATAAAATAGTGTTTCGGGGCAGCAGGATTAATAATCCTGTTGTTAGTTTATCATGGGTTGAGTACCCGATTTTTTCGATTTATGTTGCTCCGCAAGTTCCCGTTAGCATCCAAATCGGTACATGGGAGACTTTTTTTTTTGTAACATTGGGTACTCAACCCATGAAAAAAATAAAATAACGGGACTATGCCTCCCCAAAGCACTTCTTTATGGGTACTTATGCCACTGATAAAAAAAACAACAAACACATTATTGAATAAAAGATTATGACATTATACTCTTAAAACCTACCTTCCATTCTGCTTCCTCCTTTTCCCGTCCAATATCCCGATTTCAAGAAGTAAAAACACGATTTTCTTACGCCAGAAGCATTCGGAAGTACGTTGTCGAAATAGATCGCCGACACAAACCAGAGCAAGAACGTAAAAGCTAGCCACATGTAGATTTCACCCTGCAAGGAAAATTATCGCCGTTAAAGCTATAATGTACCGTGTTTCCCTGCCAATATTCAGACTCGACGCTTACGATAGTTATGATCTCGCAGTTTTGGTCGTTTGGCGGGCAACGAGCCGGCCGTGCGACAATAAACGACTCTTGAGCGGTGGAAGACGCTTTCATGAGCAACGACAAGCCCTCGGCGAGGAGATTTGGAGGGAAGAGTGACCAAACAATTTGGTATATTTTTGGAACGTTATAGTTGTACGGAAAGCTCAATATAGTCACAAGCTGGGGCGAAACGTACATTATCGAATTTCGTCATCTTTTAATGGAAAACGCAACTTCACTATAAATAGGAAGACGGGAATAGAGACGGTTACTTGTGTCAGTAAGCCGACGATGAACATAGAGAAGCCGACCATTGTGGAGGAGCTCGATTTACTCATCAGTGACGACATCATGAACCCGAGACCGAGCTCGAATGGAGAAAAGAATCGGGTGAGCTTTATGTCGTATAAGTATAATCAATGTATTAGTGATGAGATAAAACTATATTACCATATTGAGTTGGAACAAGAAAAATAGAAGAAGCAGATCAATAAAGCTTGTTCTCAAGAAGAATTGAATCTGAAACATCAAGCCGAATATGATTATGAAAAGTGCCGAGATAAGCGTGAGAAATCCCTCCCAAACGAGCCACGAGAGCCAGTAGGCGGAATCGTAGAGCCCCATCATCGCCATCGCCTGCAAAACCGCTCAACCAAAGCATAAGCGATAAACAATCCCAGCGTTTCTTTCAGTGATAAGCAAGAAAAAGACTAAAAAAGGCATAAACGCGACTTGGCGGACTTTGAAATGACCGTATTGGCCTTCCTTTGAAGTCTATCAGTACCTGACGAAGCTTGAGTTCTTTCTCGGCTATCAGAGAATTCATTTGAAACACGAAACCGAACATCGCAATGGCAAGAAACGCAGCCGGGGCTTGAGTCTCCAGTGAAGAGGGTATATTCATTGCCGGATGAGCGAACTCCTTGAGCGCAACGGTCCAACTGAAGGCGGGATCTGCAAAATGTGAGAACAAAAGTCGACAAAAAGTTCTGTTAAAAATTATGTCGCACCAAAAATAAATGGATTCGGGTCACAAGTTCAAAATTTTAATCTAGAGAGATACTAGATACTAGTTTTCGTACCTCCGATGAGAGACCTAGCGATTTCGCGCTCGGCGGCAATCTGAAGAGGGATTTGGAATTTGAAAATGGAGTCCTCGAAGAGTCCTCGTTTCGCCGGAGAAGACGAGTTGACCTGTACGCCATAGCCGATCACAGTCGAGTTCTTCGCCACAAAGTGCAAAGCTCCCGAGCAGCGCATAGGATCTTCGTTTAGCCACACGTCTACTTCATCTTTTGATCTGAACGATCTCACCTGCGAAACCCGGCAGGACCAACTCGAAGTTTACAACATTTGGCACACCGAGCATTTTTCGGATTCCATGAAGTTCATAACAAACTTCAAAGGGGTTGTTTCTTGTTCATCAAGGCATTACCAGCGTAAACTAAAAATAGAACCGGTATTTTCAGGTTTTTTGGTCTCGATTTTCACAAATTCCATACCGTACCGGTTTTATTGAAACCAATTTTTTTTTTGCTGAACGACACGGATACAAAAATTGTATTCACGAGTGATTGGTAAAAAAAACCGGGATTGGTTGGAAAACAAGCACCAGTTACCGGTACCGGTTTTAAGAAAATTTAATTTGCAAAACTTAGAACCGGTATACATCGGTTCCGGGTGTTGAAACTGGCTCAGGTTCTCGTGACTGTATCCTGTAGATATCGGTTCCGCCTTTTTATCCAAAATGCCGGTTTTTAAAACGGTAACTGATATTCAGAAAGTTATTTACACATATATACCTTGGTAGGAGGAATAGGTCTGCCGGGATTATTAGCCATAATAGCCGCAACAATCCTCCAAATCGTCGCGCTTCCGTTCCCGCTCCAGACAAAGTCAAAGCAAGGCTGCTTGACGTAGAACTTGTCCTCGCAGCGCGGGATGGGAGGCGAGACGAGAGGCGCAGGGTCGGGGACACGTTTGTAGGCGGTGGAGGACGCCACGCGAGCCTCCTCGGACTTGCGCATCGCAAAGAGGAGGAAGATGAAGAAGAACGACGCGAAGAGCTGGAGAAAGCTCGCCCTCTTGCTCCGCCACGAGAGCAGAAAGTTCTTCATCAGAAGCGCTTTGAACTGCTGCCACAGCAACGGAAAACCGCTCGGTAATGTCATCGCCGTCGGTCTCGGATTGTCACTTCTTGTTTCGATAAATCTCGATTACGGAAAAAGAGTTCAATCTTCAAAATTAAGGAGCATTGCTTCATTAAGATTATTAGAGAAAGAAGAGATCATGCATACAAGATTAAAGTTGACTTGGTTTTGAAGATAATTTAATTAATTATCTACAATAAATTTATAAATAAATGAAAATAAAGATGAACTTGCTTTTAGTATGTCTAATATATATTTTAAAATACCACGATTACAACTATACAATTTACTTTACAAACATTTTAAACATATATTAAAAAAGTAAGAAATTTGGATAGATATTTATTTATTTATCCCAAGTCATGCGCTACATGTATTAATATATAAATAACTAAATAAATAATTTACATTTTCATGGATAAATAATTGAGAATTTGAGATAATACGATAAAAATATTGTCAAGTGTTATATATGATCACCTTTGCTTCAATGAGACTGCATAGTAGTTGGCACGAAAATGGAGATTATTAAATAATATTATAAAATACATTTTTATATCGTACCCTAAATATATCTATAATATTATGTATATATATCCATTATTTATATATCCACGTGATTATATTTATGTGTTTTGCTTTCCAACTAATTGTGTGATTATCTTTGATTACGTTATGCTTAAATTAATATTTTTATTAATATTTTATGGTCATGTCCATCACTTATATTTATTTTTTATTTTCTTAAAATTTATATATATATATATTTTTTAATTTATATATATAAAAAAGAGCCTCACTTGTCGCGGGAACCCAGCTGGGCTCGGAACCCAATTTCCGGTAGCCGGACATATATTGTGGTGACTTGCCTAAAGCAAGTTGAAAATTTTAAAAGTTAGTTAATATCGTTTAGTCGACCGTTATATTCTAGCTGTACATATAAATTGGCATCAACGCCCCCTGAACTTTTAACGTTGGTGCAAATAACCCCCGCAACTTTGTTTAATCAGCGTTAGACCCCTCCAAGTTCGACTTTTTTCGCGGCTGACCCTCGCAACTTTCATTAATAGCAAATAATACTTGTTATTTATCTAACTTATAAATGTAATATATCTTATGAATTGAATTTGAAAGATGAATTAAGATACAAAAAAACGTTTCGGTAACATATTTACAGAAATCAAATAGTAATAAATCGAAATACAAAACCCCGGAAAATCACACGAAAAAGCGTCAAAATTATAATCACACGTGAAACAAATGGTTTTAAATTTATAATGTTCCAAAATTATGAGTAAAATAAAACTATAATGACCACGACAATGAGGCACTATTAATTTACAACGCGGAGGGATCCATGTCGAGAGATTCCGTTAGTTACGTGGCTCGGATCGATCACGATACCGCGAGGCGCTTCTCTTCGGCCCAATGAAGGTCTTCGTGTAAGTGTCGCCGCTGATGTCATCGGCTCAGCACCAGGTGGCACCGGAAACTCCTCTGATTGGCTAGAGATACAGAGGGAACCTGATTCATCTTGCTCCCAGTAAACTTCCACCATGATTCCTCTCGGATTTTCCGCGGATTCTGATTCCGGAATCCCCACAAACCTCGCTCCGACGGGAATCTGCATTTCGTCGAGAGCGAATGGAGGAAATCAGACATAAAAAATGCACATTGCTAGAAGTAGAAGTTACTTATACCGTTATATATTCCAGTAAATCGAATTCATTAAACGTAAATAAGGCTTACCTCGAGTATTGTTCCGGACGTTAGAGTTAGAGGGACCATTCTACCCTCCGCTGTGGCGGCTTCGAGCTCGGCCTGGCTTGCGATGTTCAAGAAAACTTCCTCGAGAGTTGCGAGACCGAGTTGAATGTCGGAAATGCCAAAATCTTTTTGTCTATCTTGGAGTTCCACGAAAAAATTCTGCTCCGCATTGTATTCCACGAAAACGGAAATTAGACCGAAGCACATTATATAGAGTAATAATATAGGGAGCTTAAGCTAAATAGCCAATTTAATAGTTTAAAATCGACAAAATAGCTAATATTTAGTTAATATTTGTAAAATAGCAAATTAACCATTATAAAAATAGTCATATTAACCATTTTTACCAATGACAAAATAGCTAATGTTTGACTATTTTGCAAATAAAAACCATAAGTTTGCTAAAATGCAATATAAACGTATGAATGTGGTTATTCATTATAATTTCTATTATATATATTTTTTTTCTCTTAATTATATTAAATTTTTCTATGAACTTAATCTAATAAGCTGTAATAATTTTTCTCTAATTATTAAAAAATTATGATTTTATCGTCAAATTTTAAGCCACGTGCAAGAGACATACTAGTATTTAGAGGGAAAATTATTTATGTATTAATATTTGCATTGCAAGTTTAAATTTTAGAATAATCGTCGATTATCTAAGGGTTAGGGAGGTAATTGCTACAATTCTAAAAATTCAGAAAGAGAACTTCTAAAAAAATTTAGAGAAAAAACGGAAATAACACGACAAGTTCGGAGGGCGTAGCTGATAATTACTCAAAACCGGAAAATAGCGAGACGAGAAGGATATGTGATTTACCGATAAAAGCGCTTCTTTATCATGAGGAACGACGAAAGTAAGAAACGACCAATTCTCTTCCTTCGGTACAACATCTAAACGCTGTAAAAACATAGCCGGAGTAAGACTTCTTAAAACCGAGCTTGCATTTTTAACGGAAAATTCTCAAACCATGAATGATTCAACATACGCTTTTGAAGAACTGCTTCACTGCCTCGTGCTCCGCTGAATCAACTACGTCCCTCCCGGGAAGAGTTTGCGCATAGGTACCGGAAAAGCTCACGTTTACGATAAAACCCGTCCCAAACCGAGACTTTAATCTGATCGAAGTTCCAATGCAACGAAGCCTTCCCTTCGCCATTATTGCGATCCGGTCACTTAATATGTCGGCTTCTTCCATTGAATGCGTTGTCAGGATGATCGCTCGGCCTCTTTTGGCATCTTCTATGATGTCCCACACGTGCCTTCGTGTTATCGGATCCATACCCGTAGTCTGAAAATTGAATGCTAACCATAAAAAACCAGATTATGAAAAATAAAATAAAAATAGAGAGCAATGCAAATCTGCGTACAGGCTCGTCTAAGATGACCAGTTTTGGATCGCCGATAAGCGCTATAGCCACGCTGAGGCGACGTTTCATTCCTCCACTGTAGCTTCCGGCTCGCATTTTGGCTGCCTCGGTGAGTTTCACCTCTGCAAGTGACTTTTCGACAACCTGCGCAGTTGACCAAAACCGCACGGAATAAAAACTCCGAGGCAAACTAAATTGACTCCATTCTTGTAGGGGCAAATTTTTTGCCCGGATCCCGGTTTTGATACCGGTTTCTAGCTTGTTATTTTATCTTATTTTTATTTCGGGCTGTGTCGGTTTTTTTTTTTACTTGTTCCGCTGTTTCCTGTAGTATGTGTTAGTGTTTCTATATTAACTTGCTATTCTTTTCAAATTCAGTTCAATATTTTATTTTTACCTGAATAACCGGAAAAAAAAGCGGGAATTATTAAATCCGGGGACCAAAAACCCGTTCCCGGTTTCAAATCTAAGTCTTGAATCTGGCTAAATAAAAGGGGAGTGTACGTACGGATTTTATCGAAGACGGGGGTAAACCCTTAAGACTGGCGAAGAGATGGAGATGCTCTCTCCCGGAAAGTGCCTCCCAGAGAATATCAAACTATAAAACAGACATAAATTTCAGAAATGAGTCAAAATAATGAACCAGCACGTTTGGGGACTTTCGAAATGCACAGCGCGGAGAGAAGAAAACCTGTGGACAAACACCGATCATTTTTCGGATCTTTGACATTCCGACAGAGCTTCGTATGGAGGAGCCGTATATCAATGCTGTTTTCATGTAGGCCAAGGAGTGATTACACATGTTTTTTCACCAGTCAAAGTCAATAAGATCGAAAGAATACGGAAGTTGTTACCGTCTCCACCAGTCACCGGTGTGATACCGGTCAAGCAATTGATAGCTGTTGTCTTCCCTGCTCCGTTCGGTCCTAGCAGACAAAATAACTGGTTCTTTGCAAAGTTCACCCACAAGCCCTGAGGTTAAACAATAACGGGATTACGCTCAATGTGTAATGTCGCGTCGTTAAATCCATTTATTGAATCTAAAGACTCTTATTCTTTACCTTGAGAGCTTGGTAAGGTGGGTTTTTCTTGCACTTACAGCAACCAATGTTCGTGGACCCGGGATACGTTTTCACCAGGCCACGAATCTGAACTGCGATCTCGGGATCTTCGAAACCTTCCCGAGTTTGTTGCTGTACTAGGTTCTCCTCCTCAAGAACATCTGGATCATCGGGAGTAACATGATCCACTTGCGGGACCGATCCTATGCAGCTACAAATTCCACCCTCTGAAACGGGAGAAAAATAACATAAAAATGAAGAACCATACGTTTTACCAAGTTCAAAGATAGAGACAGAGTCCGAAAACCGTACCTTTGACTTTGTTTCCGCCTCGTCCTGTCCAGTATCCGGGCGATAGGAAGTAATAGAACGGCTTTCTAACACCGGACGCATTCGGGATAATGTTATCGAAGTAAAGCGCCAATACGGACCAGAGGAGAAACGTGCCCACCAACCACATATATATATCGGCCTGTCAACAAAATCACGAATAAAAAGTAATCATATAGAATGGAATAATATAATGAATAAGCAGCCGGTGAGAGATTTTCGATTAGACATACGATCGATATCACACACTCGTCGTCGTTCGGAGCACACTTTGTTCTGCTGCTCCAGCTAATACCGGCATCTTGAGGAGTGGAAGTTGCACCGGCAAGTAAATTCAGAGCTTTTGCAAGAAGATTCGGTGGAAAGAGTGACCAAATAAATCTGTAGTAGCTGGCCACGCCGTCGTTGTAGGGGAAACCGAACCCCGTAACAAGCTGCAATTAATAAAAACGGAGGGTTTTGTTGCTATTCATCATTTGATTATTCCTTTTGCTGGTCGATGGAACAAGGAAATCTTGCCTGGGTTAGGAAGCCGATGATATATATGAAGAACCCGAGCGTTGTGGCCGAAGATGCTTTGCTTATGAAGGACGACAGCATGAAGGCGAAACCGAGCTGCGATCCAAAGAGAAGAGAAATGATTCAAATGAAAAAAGGGAATTTTACCGAAACAAATCCCAAGAAATAGGCTTACCATGTTGAGTTGGAACAAGAAGAACACAAGAAACACGATGACAAAACCGTTGTTCAAGAAGAAATCAAACTGAAACAACATGCCGAAGAGAACGATGAAGAGCGACGAGAGAAGTCCGAGAATTGTTTCCCAAGCAAACCATGAAAACCAGTAAGCAGAATCATAAAGGCCCATCATAGACATTGCCTGTACATCGGTCCGATACAAACAAACAAAAATCGCATAATATCAGAATCAACAATGCAATATAATGCTAATATAATCGACAAGTTCTACACGAGGAGAAATCAACCTGTCGGAGTTTTAGTTCCTTTTCGGAGACTAAAGAACTCATCTGAAACACAAAACTGAACATCGCTGCTGCAAGAAAAAACGCCGGTCCAACTGTGTTGATTGCAGAGAAGATTTCTAAAGCAGGGTGAGCAAACTCCTTAAGCGATAGTTCCCAGCTAAAGTTCGGAACTGAAAAACGTAATCCATGAAAAAAAGCACGGTTAAAAATGTGGCAGAAGTAAAAGTTTGAATAACTGTAACTGAATTTAAAATTAAGTTTCCAATTTTCACTACTATATTTTTGCTTTTTGAAATGAAAATCGATCAATGCGGTTAAAACTGCAACCGTTTTTTACTAAACGATCCCTGTTGTAGTTTTCATTTGAAAAACCGGTATCAACAACCGACTTTACCGCTTAAGATTAAGATGGGATTTTTGTTTGCTTAAAATATATATGTTTACCGCTTAAATTATATGGTTTTCAAGTTTGTTTATGTACTATTTTAGCCCTCTCGTGGACAGTAGTACAATCTAATTAAATACCTCCGAGCAGCAAACGGGAAATCTCGCGCTCAGCAGCGATCTGAAGCGGTAATTGGAACTTGAATGTCGGGTCCTCGTAGATTCCTCGGTTTGCAACAGGCGTCGAGTTCGTCTGCAAGCCATAGCCAATCATGGTGGCGTTTCTTTCCGTGAAATGCAAAGCTCCCGGGCAGCGCATCGGATTCTCAAACAGATATGCGTCTACTTCTTGGGATGTTCGAAACGATAACACCTTCACAAACACGCCAACATTTCCGATTTTCAGCATAGGATGCTTCTAAACGTAAGCATTTGAGGAACATACTGAAAGATTGGTGTATGAACATATAAGTCTTGTTTAAGTTAATTGTCGTTTAATTCTCATGTCAACTATATTTAGCTAACCATTATTCTCTGTTCGATTTAAATTATACTTTCGTCCGGTTTCCGACTCTAAAGAACATTAATCTATTTAAAACCTCAATAATATAATAAAATTCTATGATACCGTTATTAATTTATGGAAGTTGTACTCTAAGCACGTCAACCTATGCTAATATAGGAAAATCTATAATTTATGTCATATATATATATATATAAATATGGGGTGAAACCGGAACCGTGAATTGATATTTTTTTTCCTCCCAGTCTTGGTTTTCCAGTAAGTAAGCATGGTGCCGGTTTTGTAAAAACGTTATATTTGGGTACAGGGACTGATAAAGAACGGGTATTTTACCAGTTTAAACTGGGAACCATGACCGGAAAAAAAAATCCGATTTAAACCAGATTTTACAGGTTTATATATAAAGATACTCGAATAAAAAGTTATATTTAAAACCAAAAAAACCGGAACCGGTAATTTCTCGGTCCGGATTTGTGAAAAGTAGTCCGAATTCTCAAAACCGAGTCCGCCGAACCAGTAAAAAAACCCGAGAACCGGTAAAATAAAAAATAATCTCCCCTAAGTAAAGTATATGCTTTTTCTTTTGGGTTAATGACGGTAAAAATACCCAAATTTTGGTCAAAGAACCCATCGTGTACCCAAAGTTTAAAAGTGGTGGCAAAAGTACTCAAAGTCGCATTTGGGGAGTTAACCACTCCATTCTCGTAACGCAGTTAACTTACTAGTCAACTCTGGCACCGTGGACAAACGTGGGTTGCTGACATGACAATTTTTTGCCACGTGGACGAGCCAATTTAGGGGTTTAATTCATTGTTTTGTCGTAAACGAGGCTGATGTGGGCTCATACACGTGGCAAAAAATTGTTATGTCAGCAACCCACGTTTGTTTACGTGGCCAGAATTAACAGGTAAGTTAAGTGCGTTACGAGAATGGAGTGGTCAACGCCCTAAATACGACTTTAGGTATTTTTGCCACCACTTTTAGACTTTAGGTACACGAAAGGTTCTTTCTTTTATCAAACTTTGAATATTTTCGCCACCATTAACCCTTTTCTTTTTATGTAACTTGCAGAAGGAGCAACCTTTGAAACCCAAACGTTCTACAGTAGAACAAAGCAACCTTATGAAAGTGACACGTGGCATAAAGTAAAAGCATATTGGGCATTGGCCTATCAATAAAAATCATTAACTACAGATAAATCGATAATTAAAAATACTAAAATAAATATATAAAAAAAGTCAACGCCCAAAGCAAGCTCAATCACGCACGATTCTGGCTCTCCATTTTCTCGGGAAACAAACAGAAAAAAAAAAAAAAACCAGAGAATTCTCAACATTTCGAATCCACTTACCTTCTCGGACGGAATCCTCCTCCCAGGGTTGTTCTCCATGATGTTGCCGACGATGCTCCGAACCCTAGCGCTCCCGTTCCCGCTCCACACGAAGTCCAGGCAGGGCAGCTTGACGTAGTACTTGCTCTCGCACGGCGGGATCGGCGGCAGCGCCAGCGCGCGCGGGTCGGCGACGCTGCTGAACGACGTCGCCGAGGCGAAGCGCGACTCGATCGCCTTCTGGATGGCGAAGATGAGGAAGATGAAGAAGAAGGAGGCGAAGAGCTGCAGGAACGTCGCGCGGCGGTTCCGCCACGAGAGGAGGAGGTTCTTCCGGAACAGAGCGCCGCACTGCTGGACCAGCAAGCGGAGGCCGCTCTGCAGCCTCGCCGCCATTGAAGCTCGCTCGCTCGCTCGATCGGAGGAGAAGAAGAAGAAGAAGGCGATTCTCTTAGACTCTGTTTGTTTGTGTTTTTGAAAAGCGCGGTTTTTAGCGTTAAGTACTGATTGGTTGTCGGAGAGAAGGAAAAGAGAGGGCATGAAGTTGAGCTTATTTACGGAATTGCCACTCGATAATATGGACTGGAATCTGGTCAACGCGGATTAAAATTTTTATTGAGAGTGATGGCTCGAATCTTCCCCTCAACTTTGTTTTCTGTCCACTTCGTCCCGTGGTTTAATTTTTTTAGCGTAAATGTCCCACGTTTTTTCTTCTTCTTCAAAGTAACACATTGCCATCCGAAAATTCATGAAAACTATCTATTTTCTAAGATTTTATGACAATAGTCTTTTGAGAATTCAAATCCATGATAACTTTAGAAATTTACAAATTTTAGTATAATGATATTGTTCGGCGATTAATGAAGTTGTTGTTACGTGTTGCGCACAAATTAAATGTTTAATATTATTTAAAACATATGTTATATTTAAAAAAACAAATAAATACTATCATAAAAATTACATACAGTGAAACCTCTATAAATTAATATTGTTGGGACCAGATGATTTTATTATATTATCGAGGTTATTGATTTATCAAGGTAAAATTTAGTCTTGTTAGTTAGAGTTGGGACTATACAAATATATTATTTTATCAAAATTATTAATTTATCGAGTATTAATTTAACGAGGTTCTACTTTATTAAGAAATCGAATGCCAATATACAAACTCTATAAATAAGAGCCTAAAATAAGGAGACCAACACTGTCAAAAACTCATACTTTTAACACTTTCTTGTCAACATAAGTGTCATTTATAATAAATAAATTATAAGTATAATGGTGATTTACTCATCTACACTAATAAACTTGAATAAACATTATAATAATTGGAAGATTTTTTTTTTATCATATTACAATATTTAAGGAGACAAATGACTCGATAAATGTACTAATTTCAGAGTTTGTATTAATCACTTCAAGGACTCATTATCAAGTGACGAATTTCAACAAGAAATGGCAATTTGGTCAATTTGTATTCATTTTGAAGGGCATATGCGTCTATGCATAAAATAGGAGGAAATTGCCATGAAAGTAGTGCTTTCCATTTAGAATAAATAAATAGTTAGAACTTATAATAAATAAATATAGTTTATGAGAATTTAACTGTAAGTTTAAGGAGAAATTTCTTTCGAAATATTATTTTTAATACTAAACTTCGGTTGTACTAAAATATAATTTGTGATCTTCCTACTTTCTTCACAACTATTTAAAAAAATTCAGTTGGTCTTCTCTTAGACGGTCGGACCGTTGATTTTAGACATTTCATGCTTCCTCATGACTCGGATATTTATATATATATATATATATATATATATATATATATATACACACACACATATATATATTACATAAAAAAAATTCAAATGTTAGCTTATTGGTCCACATTATTTGTGTGGAGGAGAATGGTAAATGACAATGAAAGCTAGAACATAAAAACTTATAAGTGTTGTGTTCCATAAGAAATTCAAAATATTTATGACTTAATTATATTCATATAATTGCTTTGATTAGTCTTTTTGAAAGAAAAACTAGCGTAAATTGTGATTTAATATGGTAAAAGTCTCTCAACGTCGCATGGATCGGATGGAATGTGAAGAAAAAAAGAAAAAACTCAATTATATGAGTAGAGTAATTTGTAACTAACATAGGGTAATTATAAATAGGGGCTCTATAGCCATATAGCCAAACTAGAAAAATTATTTAGCAAAATAGCCAACCTTTTGATTAATATTGCCAAATAGTCAATCAACCACATTAATAAATTACGAAAGACCGTATTACCCTTATATTAACGTGTATTAACTAAGTTAATTTGTTTAAAATTAAATTAAATTATTGTTAAAATTTTAATCACGATTTTTTATTTTTAAACAAATTAACTCAGTTAATACACGTTAATATAGATTTTCTGTGAACACAAGTAAATGTTCTTATTTTTAAGAAAAATTAACTTTGTTAATACACTTTAATATGTTAAAATGGTATTATAGGTATAAAATATGTTATTAAATAGCCACCTCATCAATTTGGTTATTTTGCAAAGAAAAAGAAAATGTTGGCTATTTGGTTAATCAAACGTTTCAATTTGGCTATTAAGAGCCATTTCTCTTATAAATATTTATTCTTAATTACTCTTGACTAATTATATTGAGAGTATTTAAACTTTTGCAAATTCATTAAATGACACTATTTAATTTAACGATGAATGACTAATGCCGCACAAAAGTCACAATTAAAAAGCTCAATTATATGAGTAGAGTAATTTAATATAAGTAACACTATATATTTGCTACTTAGGACTTGGTATTTAATTTGTAATTAATGCAACGTTTGGTCTTTGGTGGTTTTCATGTCATACACATTGTCCTTTGTTGAGGTCGTTATTAATATTATATTGTCCTAGATGAGTAGAGTAATTTGATATAAATAACACAATATATTTGCTACTTGGGACTTGGTATTTAATTTGTAATTAATGCAACGTTTGGTCTTTGGTGGTTTTCATACATTGTCCTTTGTTGAGGTCGTATTAATATTATATTGTCCTAGATCGTGTTTTTAATCATTTTTTCTAGTTAAATTATTTTTGCTTATTTATTAGAAAGAATCACATAAGACTATTAATAAAAGTAATTGCTAAGAAACGTACGACCATTCATGATTTTATGTGAATTTGTTAGTCTATCGATTATTTTATAATTGAGCAAGTTAAAAAAAAAAAAAAACAGATTAAAATAAATATACACAAAAATAACGATGTGAACTTATTAGTATTGCTTATTAGATATTTTTCCTTGTTAGCTTTTTTTTTTTTTTTCAAATAGCCGGAGATAACTCGCATTGTGGCTCCGTCTTAAATTTATTAGTGGAACCCTCACGTATGCCGGAGAATAACGTAAAGGCATGATAATATTTAGAATTTATAGCTTGAACATTAAAAATACCCCAAACACTGATATAGTATATGGGATAGCTTTCACTAGGGGTGAAACCGGAACCGGGAACCGGGAAATTAGCTTTTTTTCGTCCCTGTTCCGAAAAACCGGGAATTTTTTTTGGTCACGGTTCCGGTAACGGTTCCGGTTCTGGTAACGGTTCCCGATTAAAAAAATTCCCGGTTCCGGTTCCGGTAACGGTTCCGATTCAAATTTCCCGGTTTCGATTCCGGTTACGGTTCCATTTCTAAAATTTCCCGGTTCCGATTCTAAATTTCCCGGTTCTAAAAGAGTTTGACTTAAAAATGACATGTAGTTTTTGAAAAATTAGTAATTAAAAATTACACGTAGTATAAAAAATGACAATAAAAATATATATTACACTAAAAACGACATACTAAAAACTTAAAAATTACATGTAGTTTAAAATCGCAACCGGTACCAAAAACCGGGAAATATTTTTTAGGTACCGGTTCCGGTTCCCGGTTCCGAAAATCGAGAACCGGGAAGTACCGGTTCCCGGTTTTAAGCTAAATTTCCCGGATTTTTTGAAAAACCGGTCCGGGCCCGGTACCGGAACCGGGACAAAACCGGGAAACGGTTACAAAATTTTCACCCCTAGCTTTCACTTATTATATTTGACGATAAACCCGAGATAGATTAGAAACAAATTACATATTTTGAAACCTTTAAATGATATTTATGAGGGAAAAATTATATGTAACGGTTGAGATATTTATGTGAATATATAATTTGAAAGAAAGAAAGAACATACGAGACAAAATAGTTGGTCAAGATTCAAAGTATTAAAATTGTTCAAATTGATATTATTATATTAACTTGAGGCAGATACCATATATTATAATTATTAATTAATTATATAAGATAGATACCTTAGCTCTCTCATCTATATAATGTATAATAAATATATTGCTTGGGTGTAATATACCTGATGAAAATATATATAAATAATATAGCACGCCGTCGAACTTGATGAACATTATTATTTTATCATTTTGTTGAAAAAAAATAAAATCTTATAGGAATTAATTTTTTATATATACGAATTAGAATATATAATGGTAAAAAAACTAAAAACAACTTCTTTCTAGAATACTATGATCATATCCAATATTGAAATCTCCATGAGTTTAAATAATATGTTTTATTTATTTAGAAGCAAACTATTTATGACCAGTATCAAGACAAGAAAATTAACGGAATATAAAAAAAATGGCAATTCATTTTTCAATGTGAGAGTACGTTTACTTGCCGATTGTAAATCGTCTTTAACATAAGCTAATGAAGTTCTCGATGGGTACGATTATCCTTCTCATGATATACTTTCTCTTTTAACACTACCAAAAGCGATTGTAGAGGACGATTTTCACCACCCTTTTCCAGTCACAAAAATAATCACAAAGAACAAGTTAACAACAATGATCAGTGAATATCTTTGATTTATTATATTTCCGACAAGAGCTCGGTTTTCTTTCGTTGAATAGCTGGACAGTCGAAGGATCGAATACAAGGAGCTCCCTCTATTTCTTAAGCCTTTTCTCTTACAATATTTTCTCTCTTTATTTCTCGTGTCTTCCTGCCTTTTTTCCCAACCCCTTACAAACGAGGCTTAACTTGCCTTTTATAGAGCTTACATTATGCCTTCTCACACATTTTCCCGCCCTTTTCTCACATATAATCACTAGTTTCTCTCGGAGTGATTTGAGGGAAACGTGGTTAACCCATGCTTTACGTCATTCTTAGAGCAGACTGCCAGAGTGGGTAGGTGAGCATCATTAAATGCACATCTCGTCAGCCGTCATTCGGCTCTGCACGCTTCGTCGTCGATGCCCCCTCGTCGAGTGGGTAGGTGGGCATCATTAAATGCACATCTCGTCGAGTGGGTGATGGGACACTTCGTCGCGGCTCGCCTTTACCCTAGTCAGACTTCGTCGCGGCTTAAACCTCCTCGAGGATGTTCCTTGGTTGACCATCGGTCAACGAACTTCCTCGCCCTCGTCTCTCGTCGTTTTAGGGACAAAACGACATGAGTTGTGTTGAGGATGGATTTGACCAAATCCGACCTTAACAGTTAGTCCCCCATTTTATCAAGTGTATACACTTGGTAAAATAAAAAACGAGTACAGCGGTGAACTTCTTCCAGCTGGCTACAAGTTCCTTGCGACGACGGGCTCGCTTTGAGCATTCTAATTTCTTCAAAGTGACAGCACCGATGGCACGACCCGGCCGATTAAGGCCAGGAGCGCATCGCCGGATGTATACAGAGCGTAGGCTTGCCTGGAGCACTCTAGCCGTATATTTTCTTTTTCTTCCTGCTCGGCACTCTCGTCGGTGTGGGCTTGCTCGACGCCCTAGCCGTAAATATATTTTTATTAATTTTCTCGGCACTCTCGCCGGTTTGGGCTTGCTCGGCGCCCTAGCCGTATATATTAATTTTCTCGGCACTCTCGCTGGTTTGGGCTTGCTCGGCGCCCTAGCCGTAAATATATTTTTTTCTCGGCACTCTCGCCGGTTTGGGCTTGCTCGGCGCCCTAGCTGTATATATTTATTTTTCTCGGCACTCTCGCCGGTTTGGGCTTGCTCGGAGCCCTAGCCGTATATCTATTTTTCTCGGCACTCTCGCCGGTTTTGTGTAATCCAACCTCTTTCCTTCCCTTCGAGTCTGAGATAAAAGAAAAGGTTATGCAAAATAGTACTCCAAACTAATTTAATAAAGGTCAAGGCCAAGCAAAAATAGTCCCGAACAAGAAGGGTCGGGACTTCCCCAAATTGAAAAGAAAAAATCAAAACGTCGACCGCTGAGCCTCCCGTTGACTTCCCGAGTCAGCAGAGGATTGATTCGTGGCTCAATCCCGATCCTGGGCTACGGGGGAAGCCAGAGGGGCTGAGGAGGCCATGGAAGCTCGGTACTCGGCGAGAGCAATCTCCATCTCATTCCTCGGCGTCGTTCGATCAGCTTCTTCCTTCATCAGTCGCTCCCTCCTAGAAGCGCTCTCCCATTACCGCGCTCGACTGGTTCTGGCGTGGGTCCGGTGTGCCACCGGAGCGTTATCGACAGTCGGCGAGATCTGCTTTGCCTGAGTTTCGGGAGAAGCCAAGGGGGCTGAGGAAGCCACGGAAGCTCTGTACTCGGCAAGAGCAATCTCCATCTTCCACCTTTCCATCTCGTTCCTTGGAGTCGTTCGATCAGCAGCTTCCTTCATCAGTCGCTCTCTCTTAGAGACGCTCTCCCACAGCAAAGCTTGACTTGTTCCGACGCGGGTCCGGCGAGCCATCGTAGCGTCATCAGCAGTCGGCGGAGTCTGCGTCGCCTGGGAGGTCCTAAGAGAGCGATTCGAAAAAGGAGATAGAGAGTGTGGTGATTCCAAAAAAACTCGTGCCGAAACCCTAATCAATAAAGTGAAGCTCTTTATGTTGGTCGTTTCTGAGTTGAACTACATGTCGTGCTGCTGTTTGGTGTTATTTAGTCACTAGTTTGTTATCTGGGTCAAGATTGTGCGTGGGCTTGAAGAGTGGGCTTTTGTTTTGGGAGGCATATGTTCCAACAGAAAAAATATAAGTATGAAAGGAAAGAAAAGAAAAAAAACAATCTGCGAGGTTATTGGTAGAACTTCTTTAAGTGCTTCACGTTCCAACTCCGTATTACTTTCGCGCCCTCAGTATTCTTGAGCTCGTAGACTCCTGGCTTGACGACGCTGGTGACTACGTAAGGGCCCTCCCAAGTCTGCCCTAGCTTTCCAGCATTTATTTCGGCGGTGTTCTGAAAAATTCGTCGGAGGACCATTTCTTCGACTCTGAACCTCCACGAGCGTACCTTCTTGTTGTAGAAGCGCGCGATCGTGTTCTGGTAGTTGGCGATGTGCGCGCTTGCTTGCTCGCGTCTTTCGTCGATGTGGTCGAGCTGATGAAGGAGATTTTCTTCGTTGTCTTCCTCGCTACTGGGGGCTAGAGCTCGACGAAGACTCGGGATGCCAACTTCTGCCGGGATCACAGCTTCCACTCCGAATTCTAATGCGAAGGGGGTTTCGCCGGTCGCTGAGTGAGGGGTTGTCCGATAAGCCTAGAGCACTCCCGACAGCTCGTCCGCCCACAACCCTTTCTTTTCGTCGAGCTTCCTCTTGATGTTGTCGACGATGGTTCAGTTTACCACCTCGGCGTTCCCGTTGCCTTGGGGGATATCGTGGTTTCGATGTATTGAGCTTTATCCTCCATCGCCTGCAGAAATCTCCAAACTTCTTTGAGATGAACTGAGATCCATTATCGGCGATTATCTCTCTAGGCAATCCGAAGCGAGTGACCACGTTCTTCCAAACGTAGCTCTCTACGTCGGAATCCTTGATGTTGGCGTATGCCTCAGCCTCCGTCCATTTGGTGAAGAAGTCCGTGACGACGAGCATGAACCTCTTTTGCCGCGTGCCGATGGGCATGGGATCGACGATGTCCATTGACCACTTCATGAATGGATATGGCACAGATACCACGGAGAGTTCCTCCGCCGGACAGTTGATCGCTGGAGCGTGTCGCTGACATTTCTCGCATTTCTTGGCATGGCTGATGCAATCGGCGACCATGGTTTCCCAAAAGAAACCTTGCCGCTTAGTTTTCCTCAACAAGGAACGTCCGCCGGAGTGGTTTCCGCAATCCCCGCTGTGGATTTCCCGCATGACGTACTCAGTCTCTTTCTTGCCAAGACATCTCAAGTAAGGACCTGCGGAACTTTTCAAATAAAGTATTTTGTCGAGGACGGTGTACTTGGAGCTCTTCGACTTGATCTTCCTAGACTCCTGCGGATTCTCGGGCAGCATTCCCTTGAGAATGTACTTTCGTAGGGGTGTTCGCCAATCTTTTGCTTCATCGTCATCCACGACTCTTCGCTCTTCACCTTCGTCTTCGTCGTCCTCGATCTCGTTCACGTTGGCCTCGCCAGTCCTTGCTTCCTCAGCTTTTTTGCTCCTTTTTGCTTTCTTTTTTGCTGGGCCTTCCTCTTTCTTGATACTCTGTTTCTCCACCGTTTCCACTGTGACTGACCTTAGCTCACCGACCTCAGTCGTCTAACCCAGGCTTGCCAGTGCATCGACGTGAGTATTGTCTCCTCGAGTCACCTGTGTTAGACTGGAGTAGTCAAACTTCCTTGATAGAGCACCGACTACTTCTGCATAGGCCTCTATTTGTTCGTCGTTCTTCTCGTATTCCCCGTTGACTTACTTTACCACCAACTGAGAATCTGAGAAAGCGTGCAAGTTTTTGGCTCTGATTGCTAAGGACGACTGCATCCCGATGATGAGTGCTTCATACTCCGACTCGTTGTTGGTGGAACGATAGGCGAGACGGCAAGCTTTCTCTACTACGTCTCCCATCGGAGAGACGATTCTGATCCCCACCCCGGATCCTTGCGTCGTTGCTGATCCGTCAACCTGTAACTTCCAGATTCCGGCCTCGTTGCTGAGGTCCACTGGCTCTTTTGGTAGCTCGATGAGGAAATCGGCGAGCACTTGAGATTTGAGACTCGTCCGAAGTTTGTATTCGATGTCATATGCCCCTATTTTTATCGACCACTTCGTGATCCTTCCGGACTGGCTCGGGCCGTGGATGATAGAGCGGATCGGTCTGTCGGTCATGACGACGATGGTGTGGCCTTGAAAGTGATGCTTCAATCTCTCCGATGCATCATACACTGCCAAGGCGAGCTTCTCGGGTTGTGGGTACCTTGTCTCGGCATCGAGGAACTTCCTGCTGATGTAGGAGACTGACTTATGCTCCCCATCTTCTTCTCGTACAAGCACTTGGCTGATCGCGTGGTCGGACACGGCAATGTACAAATACAATGGCTCCCCTGGTTTTGGCTTTGTTATGACGGGCGGCGACGAGAGATAAGACTTTAGCGCCTGGAAAGCCTCCTCGCACTTCTCGGTCCACTCAAATTTCTTGTTCTTCCTCAGCAGTTCATAGAAGAGGAGGGTCTTGTCGGCCGATCGTGAGATGAATCGGTTCAGGGCGGCGATCCTCCCGGTCAATCTCTGAATCTCTCGCCGATTTCGTGGCGAGGGCATGCTCTTGATTGCCTCGATCTGCTTGGGATCGGCTTCGACTCCTCGCCGAGTGACCATATGGCCCAAGAATTTTCCCGAGGACATACTGAATGTGCACTTGGTGGGATTCAGCTTCATCTTGTGCTGGTTCAGAATCTCGAAACATTCCTCCAGGTGCTCGATGTGCGCCGCCGCCTTCAGGGATTTGACGACCATATCGTCGATGTATACCTCCATGCTCTTCCCGATCTGCTTATGAAACACCTTCGTCACTAGCCTCTGGTAGGTTGCTCCGGCATTTTTCAACCCGAAGGGCATGACTTTGTAGCAGTATGTACCCCTCTCGCTGATGAAAGCAGTCTTCTCTTCGTCGTCCGGGTGCATCCTTATTTGGTGGTATCCGGAGTAAGCATCCATAAAGCTGAGAAGTTCGTAGCCATGGGTTGCCTCGACGAGGCGATCTATATGCGGCATCGGGAAGCTGTCCTTTGGGCAGGCTCGGTTGAGGTCGGTGAAGTCCACGCATACTCGCCACTTACCGTTTTTCTTCTTCACGACGACGGTGTTAGCCAACCACTCGGGATATTTTACTTCCCGAATGGTACCCATCGAGAGCAGCTTGTCCACCTCGTCGTTAATGACCTTATTCCTATCGGGGGCCATCTTTCTCCTCTTCTGTATGACGGGCTTGTGTCTCGGATCGGTGTTAAGGCGATGAGCTGTCACCGATGGGTCGATCCCCGGCATGTCTTCGTGGGACCAGGCGAAACTTCCCCGATTCCTTTTTAGGAAATCGACTAGTTGGGCCCTGATCTCAGGGTCAAGCTCCACGCCTATACCGACGGTCCGAGTAGGATCAGACTCGTCGATACAGACTCGTTCTACCTCTTCAAGCTGCGCCCCCCTTTTCTTTCTTCGGCACTTTGTGCCTCGACGTCTCCGAGCTAAGTATCCTAGCGGTCTCGGCATTATCTTTCCTCCGCCCCTTCTTCCATCCTGGGGTCCTTGGGGCGGGCGTAGCTAATTGCTATAAACCGACTGGCTCTCCTTTCTCCATTTGCTTGATCCCCTTTTCGTTGGCCATCGATTTATGGTGCATCATGTAGCAGGTCCGGTAGGCGTCTCTGTTTCCCATGAGCTCTTCGATTTCCCCTTCCTTCTTGCCCGGGAATTTTATGCACTGATGGTACGTCGATGGGATAGCTCTCATGGAGTGGATCCAAGGTCTCCCTAGTATCACGTTGAAATGCGATGGGACATTTAGCACCATGAACTCCGTCATCCGGTTGACGCTCCTCGCGCAGACCGGGAGGTGGACCGTCCCCATTGAGACGGCGACATCCCCGTTAAAACCTGATACCTTGCGAAGGCGTCCTCCGATCACAAGCCCCTCGATACCCATCTTCATCAAGCACTCGTAAAAAATGACGTCGACCGAACTCCCATTGTCTACAAGGATGCGGCAAACCTCGCAACTACCGATGTTGAGTTCGAGGACCAGAGCATCGTCGTGCATATCATCACAATCTTCGTTCTCGACGAACTCTATCCTCGCCCCGGAGCCAGCCATCGTTACGTTTCCTCGGCCGTGTTCTTTCCCTCTTCGCTGATAGGCTTTGATGCTGTTGACTGAGTCTTCGCAGAACCGCGATCCGCCCATAATCAGCTCGATTCTCGTCCTAGAAGCCGGTCGTTCACCCTCGACGTGCTTCGCTGCCGATGGCTCGATCGCAAGATTTCTCTTCGCTTCGCCTTGATCGTTTCCTTCATTATGCGCCGGGCCTTCTCGCCGGTTCTGCCATGCCCTATTTCCGTTATTCCATGGCTCGGGAGGGCTGTACGTGAGGTCCTTGATTTCCCCTCGCGCGTACCTCCTCTGAAGCTCCTTTTTTAGCATGGCGCAATCCTCGGTGGAATGGCCGTTATAGTTATGGTAAGTGCAGAACTTACTCATATCCTTTGGCCAAGGATTCCTCCCGAAGCCCCCTCGGCCTCTTGAGAATCCTCCTCGTCCTACGATGAATCCTCCTCGGTTTCCGGAGAATCCTCCCTGGTCCTCAGAGGATCCTCCTCGGTTTCCGGAGGGTTCTCATCGCTGCTGACCTCCTCGCTCTTGCTCTCTTCTGTCATCGGAGAAATCTCTTCGCTGTTGATTTCCCCAATTGTAGTCGCGATCCCTGTTCTCGTCTATCTGGTAGACTTCTTGTCTCGGGGTTTCCCGAGCTCGTCGCTCATTGGAATTTCCTCGATCTTCTTCTCCTCTTCCCGTTCTTGACGACGGGGCATCTTTTCCATCCCCGTTCTCCCTTTTTCCATGCTGCTTCCCCCTACTTCCACCTTCATGAATCTTCTTTTGGGCCAGCGCCTCTTCCTCTATCTCCATGAAGAGTGTCGCTCTGTGGAGTGCGTCCTCGATCGTCGACGGACGCATTTTTATCAGTTCCTCGCGGAAAGGAGCCAAGTACCACAATCCGTGCTTCAGCGCCTGGATTGCGACGACGTCATCGAGCCCCGAGACTCTGACCATGACGTCTTTGAATCTTCCGACGTAATGCCGGAGGGTTTCTTCTCGTCCCTGTGAGAGATTCCACAAGGTTGTGACGGTCGCCTCGTTCTGTACGTACATCGAGTAGTGCCGCAAAAAGTATGCGACAAGCTCATCGGAGTCACTGATGGATTCCGACAGTAGCTTTGCGAACCAATCGCTTGCTGGACCTTGCAAGCTCTCGACGAAGAGATGACACAGGATAGCTTCCAGCTTTGCTTCCTCACCACCTATACGCTCCGTTACGATCCGGAAAGACTTCACGTGGGTGTTTGGGTCCGACGTCCCTCTATATTACGAAAGCCTGACCTTTTGCAACTCTCCTATCTCCACGCTACGAATCTTTGCCGAGAAAGGAGTGATTCTGGCCTCCTTGACCAACCTGTCGATCTCAGGTGCCGCGCTCGTCGCCCTGTGCACCTGCAAGGCCACATATCCCATCTTTGCCTCCATGCTCGAAGACATTTCTCTCATCGCTCTCCGGACCTCATTCTGGATTGTCTCCGCCATGGTGGTTGTCAAGCCTCCTTGCGGGTTCGTCGTGGTTACCGGTGTCACGCCGGCGGCGTTGAAAAGATCCCGGTTGATTGGTGGCGCCTGCGGCGTCAGGTTTCCTTGCTCTAGTTCGGCTATGGCTCTTCCTCCTCCTCGAGCCGAAGATCCTGCGATTGTGCTCTCCGGGCCTTCCCTTCTTTGGCTCGCAACCGCTTGATCCAGGAGAGCGGCGAGTTGTCCGTTTCTCTCCTCCTGCTCTTCCGCTTTCCTGGCCGCTTCCTCGGCCTTTTTCGTCGCTTCTATCGCTTTTGCCGTGGCTTCGGCCAACTGCCGCTGAAGTCTCTCCATGGCTGGGACCTCGTCCCCTCTTATACTGATGATGGTGTCGCTCGATGACATCTCGCTCCTTCAAATTCCTGGCTATGAGATAGAAAGAAAACAAAGCCCCTCGGTGGGCGCCAAACTGTAGAGGGCGATTTTCACCACCCTTTTCCAGTCACAAAAATAATCACAAAGAACAAGTTAACAACAATGATCAGTGAATATCTTTGATTTATTATATTTCCGACAAGAGCTCGGTTTTCTTTCGTTGAATAGCTGGGCAGTCGAAGGATCGAATACAAGGAGCTCCCTCTATTTCTTAAGCCTTTTCTCTTACAATATTTTCTCTCTTTATTTCTCGTGTCTTCCTGCCTTTTTTCCCAACCCCTTACAAACGAGGCTTAACTTGCCTTTTATAGAGCTTACATTATGCCTTCTCACACATTTTCCCGCCCTTTTCTCACATCTAATCACTAGTTTCTCTCGGAGTGATTTGAGGGAAACGTGGTTAACCCATGCTTTACGTCATTCTTAGAGCAGACTGCCAGAGTGGGTAGGTGGGCATCATTAAATGCACATCTCGTCAGCCGTCATTCGGCTCTGCACGCTTCGTCGTCGATGCACCCTCGTCGAGTGGGTAGGTGGGCATCATTAAATGCATATCTCGTCAGTGGTCATTCAGCTCTGCACGCTTCATCGTCGATGCCTCTCGTCGAGTGGGTGATGGGACACTTCGTCGCGGCTCGCCTTTACCCTAGTCAGACTTCGTCGCGGCTTAAACCTCCTCGAGGATGTTCCTTGGTTGACCATCGGTCAACGAACTTCCTCGCCCTCGTCTCTCGTCGTTTTAGGGACAAAACGACACGAGTTGTGTTGAGGATGGATTTGACCAAATCCGACCTTAACAACGATCATAATCACAAACATATAGATTCAAAAAATACGTATCGAGTCTTCGTAGAGATTTAATTAATCATCGTAAAAGACAATTAATTATGTTTGACATTTCTAATGGTTTAACATTCAGCATTTTCCTTGCTATATCTTAAAAAAACAATATAATGTTATTCACACTTAGTTTAATTATCTTCATTTATTGTTTGACATGTTGAAAACTGAATCAATCATTCATTTGTTTATTGATAAGAATGAATATATATATATATATATATATATATAATGATACGTTTTTCTCTGTGTATACGTATGCATGGATCAATATATATAAATTTACTCAAGGATATAAAAACCTAAACCAGTCCCAACTTTGTTGAGTATTTATATTTAATCTTAAAAGTCTAAAATTCAAATCTCTAAAATTTACTTAGTGTTTTGAATTGTAGACCATATTTATCAACGACGGACCAAACACAAAATAAAGGATAAAAGATTAAAATAAATATTGGACATTTTATTAAAAAAAAAAGAGAGGAATAAAGCTCCATTGGCTCTTAAGTAGTTCTACGTTTTTGGCTGAGTTTTGGCTTTCTTAAACTAACTAGTAAAACGAGTAAAAATTCATCGCTTCGCCAATTTTATTTATTTATTTTTTTCTGGGGTCGGAATGTGTTTATTCAAGTCTTTAAATTGCTATAATTTTTTATTTTTTTATTTATATTATCTGACTTATTGCCACTCTCTTGAACAAATTTAGTAAAATACTCGTCGCTATATAACTTCTAGATCATTAAAGATCGATATCGGTAATTTGTATACTCGTAAAATCATATCGACATTTTATCTGAAATGCTATTGGTCAAGCTACTCAGATACATTATTGGTTTTCTTTACTAATAAGCATAAATATATTATAGGGTATTATATTATATATATATATTATAAGACTATCAAGATGTGAAGAGATGGTTTCTTAGATGACACCCGTGAAAGATATAGCATATCTTCATCGATATAAACTATATATATAGATATATATTATCATATAAATGCTCTCGAAATACATGAAGCTCACGTACTCAAACTCTCAACACGTTATTCAACTTCATGGTGTTGAAATTCTAAATATATTAATATATTATACACTATCTTCTCCCACACAACTTCTTCTTCTTCTTATTATTATTATTTTTTTCTTATATATATGTAATTTAGTGGAACTAATCATATGCAAGAAATAAAAAAATTATATATTATTTTCTCCGAAATATAAAATCGTATATCCGGTTAGGAGAAGATCAAAAAAGGAAATTCCGATTTATCGTTTAAATGTAAGAACTTAAAAAACTAAACAATATAGGACGTCGGATCTTAAAATTGTATTTAAAATAATAAACAGAATTCCCGGTCCGGTAAAATTGGACTCTCGACTAGGACTAAACTGTAGAAAAAGAAACAAAATGCAAGATATTAGGACACCTGAAAAAAAAAAGGGGGGGGATTAATAAAAGCAGTGATGATCTCCGAGGGCAGAACGGTCAATTTGTGGAGGGCAGTTTCGGTAGAGAACAGAAAGACCAGTCAGCGCTTATCCCATTTTGGAGAATAAACCGAAACGCTAGGGACAAAACAGTCATTTAGATTTCCCCGGCGACTATAATATAAAAGCTCGTCTTGTCCGAATCGCTCCATTTCCGCCATTGAAGTCCACGAGCTCGAACCAAGCAAGCTTCGCAGAGAAATCGAAAGTCTCTGTTCGATTCTGAATTCCGGCTAGGAATCGGAATCAACGGTCTCGTTGCTTCTTCTTCTGCAGCTTCCATGGCGGATTTGGCTCCTGGTCCAGCGAGCTTCGGGACTCAGGCCAATGCTCTGCTCCGGAAGAACTTAACCTTTCAGGTCTCTCCTCTCTCTCTCTCTCTCTCTATATATATATATATATATATACATATTTGTATATGTATATATATGTGGATATCAATGTTCATATATACCTGTTCTTCGGTCTGTTCATCATTTTGGATAAGTTCTTTTTGCTTAGGATTCAGGGTTGATAATACTCTTTAAATTGACTTTATATCTTTCTTGTTGATCAAGGAAAGATTATTTGAAGTTTGATGACTTTTTTTTCAGTCTAATTTCACAATATCGTGATCCGAATTGCGGAAATCAGTGTCAGCTGAGACTGTTGAATTTGTTTTCGCAGAAACGGAACATGAAGACGAACGTTCGGCTCGTCTCGTTCCCGTTCATCCTCTGCCTGCTGCTCGTTCTCATCCAATCCTTGGTGAACAACGAGCTGAATAAGCCCGAGAACAAGTGCGGTTGCACTTGCATCGACACGGATCGAGACGGTGTGTGTGAGGAGGTGTGCGGGTTGGAGTATTCGACCTTGGATCAAGGGTCGTGGTGCCCCGTCCCGAGCCCGCCCGAGTGGCCTCCGTTGCTGCAAGTGCCGGCTCCTCAGTACCGGGCGGTCGCATCCGACACTATGCAATCTTTAGATCTTCCCAATGACTCGTGCAGAAGGACCGGTTCTTGCCCCGCCACCGTCCTTTTCACCGGGAGCAATCAGACTCTCGGAGAAAGTACTATTTTCGCCACGCCCTTTTGAATTTATCTTTCCATGATTCGTTTTTCATCTTGGAGATCGATATCTAATGGCAAATTGAATCTTGGGTGTTATAGTATTGTCCGGGAATATGTTCACGAGCTCCGGAGGTGGGAATTCGACCGACTTTATGAATGGATTAGCTCTTAATATCTCTGTAAGTCAGCTTATATTATTGAGAAATATTCATGGAGGCTTCTGACTTTCTGTTTTGTCCCTATATGGCCCCTTAATTTATAGAATGACTATATCACACCTTTGATTTTGTATTTTTGTCCCTATGCACCCCTTCCGTCAATGCATAGGGACAAAAAATTTTCTTTGTTATTATTCATTTCTCTAAATTTTTTTTTTCTAATGTTATTATATTACAAAATCATTAGTAAAAAATTCCCGTTGTTTCACCGTAAATGATTCAGGGCTCAAGCTCAATGACTCAATATTCAAATTTCCTTGAACCGGCTTTCTTCTCGGATCAACCCATCTATAACTTGCAACGTCAATGCGCACCGGACTCCACATTTTCTGTTTCTGCTGAAATACTGTCCATTGAAAGGCCACAAGGCAAACCAATCCTGTACACATAACTATATTTACTGGTCTCCCGCTGTGATAAGTTGCTCTAACGTTGTTTTTGTTCTCAAATGTAGAAATCAGGTGCGTGCCGGGCTTGCCTTTGTGGCGTAATAGTTCATCGCAGGTGAACAATGTGCTCTATAGAGGTTACAGAAAGGGAAATCCCGAGAGAGAGATCAATGAGATACTTGCAGGTTGGTGCTCACTGAAATATTTATCTTTAATGGTCATTGCTATACTATCATGTATTGAAAAGTTGGTTGTTTTCTCGCAGCTTACGACTTCTTGAACACAAATCCAAACAATTTCAACGTGAGCATTTGGTATAATTCTACGTATAAGAATGACACGGGAAATCAGCCTATCGGACTGCTTCGAGTTCCACGTTCTGTGAATCTGGTATACATTCTTAGAAATATATTTCTCTTTAATTCACCAGACAAGCTAAGAAACTTATCCCTCTTTTATTAAAAATAAAATAAAATAGAAATGTAGTTTGTAATCTTAGTATACATGAGAATCACAATATCTTGAGGTCGTTCTTAGTATTTAAGTACATTTCGTAATTTTTTACATGATTAAAAAAGGAAAAAAATTAGATTCCTTTGCTTATTATTAACTTTGTATAATAAAATCAAAGCCTCAAGGCATTGTTATTCCGGTCTTGTTAGAGTGCCGAGCTTCGATCTAGTTCAAGAAAATATTCTATCCTGTTAGAACTAACAGTGGTCGTTTATTCCTTTATAGGCGTCCAACGCGTTTCTGCAATTTTTGCAAGGGCCCGGAACGAAAATATTGTTTGATTTTGTCAAAGAGATGCCAAAACCCGGAAACCGACTGAGACTCGATTTCTCTTCTCTTCTTGGCCCTCTGTTCTTTACATGGGTCATCATACAATTATTTCCAGTAAGTGGGACGTGTTAATTATTATTATTATTATTATTATTATTATTATTATTATTATTATTATTATATATATATATATTTTTTTTTTGGATTTTTCTGAATAATTCTGTAATCTATTCAATGGCAGAATTATACATACCATAATCAGCTATATAAGTTATAATAATAATTACCTCTAATTAATTCCTATACAAAAGGAAACCATCTCATTAGCTACAAATATACAATTACACCAATTACATATATTTATAGAAATAACCGACGTTGTCATTGGTCAGCTCAAGGTCTTAAGCTGGTCTCTCGATATAAGTACGTATAAAATGCACGATCAAATGGTCAATAACCTAAACGTGATTTATCTAGGAAGTCGGAACTGGAACCCTTTCATCTTGACTTCTGCATAAGATATAATATATATTTCTTCATGGAGTAATTTCTTTCAAGTTCTGACCCGATGCATGTTCGCCTTGTGGGACAGGTTATCTTGACAGCTCTGGTTTATGAGAAAGAGCAAAAACTGAGAATCATGATGAAAATGCACGGGCTTGGTGACGGGCCTTATTGGATGATCTCATATGCTTATTTCCTAGGGATCTCTTTGCTGTACATGCTCTGTTTCGTGGTGTTCGGCTCATTAGTTGGTAATATTCTTATCACGTTTTTTTTTTCTTGTCTTTTTTCTTTCTCTAAATGAATTTAACTTGCAGGGTTAAAGTTCTTCACGCTGAATTCGTACACCATCCAGTTTGTTTTCTACTTTATCTACATCAACTTGCAAATTGCGCTCGCTTTTCTTGCGGCTGCAATGTTTTCGAACGTGAAGACTGCCACAGGTTTGACCTAAGCAATATAAAAAATTTAACTGCAAACCAATATAATTAGCTATAATTAATTTCACACATATAATTACTAATCAAGTTGACTGGATGAGAAAGCTAACTTACTTTGCTTTTTTTGATAGTTATCGGATACATTTGTGTCTTCGGAACCGGGCTCTTAGGAGGCTTCCTTTTCCAGTTTTTTGTAGAAGATACATCATTTCCAAGTAAGTCAAATATTTTTTTTTTACAATAAGAGTCTCCGAGTCCCTATACCTTTCCGATTATACCTTTTGAATCAACGCATATTAGTTATTTTGTTTTAACTTTAAATTTTTTAATGAATTTGCAGAAGCGGGGATCATTGCCCTGGAATTGTACCCGGGTTTCGCTCTATATCGTGGAATGTACGAGTTTTCTCAATATGCTTTCAATGGAAATTACATGGGTACCGACGGAATGCGATGGGGAGATTTAAGTGACAGCGAAAATGGAATGAGTGAAATCTTGATTATAATGGTTGTGGAGTGGGTGTTCATACTCTTACTTGCACATTACGTGGATCAAGTTATCTCATCAGGAAGCAGAAAAAGTCCACTCTTTTTCTTGCAAAGCCTTAGGAACAGGAAGAAGAGATCGTCTTTTCGAGCGCCTAGTTTAAAACGACAAGGATCCAAAGTTTCCGTAGAGATGGAGAAGCTTGATGTCATTCAAGAGGTAATATATATATATATAAATATATATATATATATATATATATTATGTCATTCCACATTGTTTGGAATTTAAATGTCTTTAATTACGAATATCTTAATTTTCAGACGGAGAGAGTAGAACAGTTGTTACAAGAAGACAATCCAGACCATGCAATCATTTGTGACAATCTGAAGAAAGTTTATCCCGGTAGGGACGGTAATCCTCCAAAATTCGCTGTGAAAGGTTTATCGCTTGCTTTGCCTCGTGGAGAATGTTTCGGTATGCTTGGTCCCAACGGAGCAGGAAAAACCTCTTTTATTAGCATGGTGAGTATTCTTTAAATAAAATTAGCAGTTTGATGCTTCATATCTTTATTTTGCTTACAAAATTTAGCTTTCTATTATAAAAATTATAAAAAACGCGTTAACTAAGACTTTATTGCGGGATAAATCACGGGGCATAGTGCGCCAAATAAACTTTTGGGAGCGTCTGTGCTAATCATGAAAGCCTGTTCTGTTTATGAACAACTATAATATAACTGTCAACAGATGATCGGTCTTACGAAACCGAGCTCGGGAACAGCACTTGTGGAAGGCATGGACATACAAACTAACATGGATGAGATATACACGAGCATGGGTGTCTGCCCACAGCATGAGTAAGCCTCATCTTTTATATTTATCTTACAAGGTTATTTTAGGTATTTCTTCTAACGAGTTTGTTGTTGTTGTTGTTGGGTAATCTTATTAGTCTGCTTTGGGAGACTCTTACAGGAAGAGAACATCTACTTTTCTATGGTAGACTCAAAAACCTAAAGGGTTCCTCCTTAACACAAGTAAGCTCTTTGTCCTATTTAGTGGCACAAGTACCAACTCTTCCAAAAAGTAATGATAAGAACTCTTTTCTTTTTTGGGCCGAAAAAGGTCTTCTGATGTTAATTCGCTGTAAAGAGTGTGTAAATTTACCTATTAGTTGAGTAAAACACTTTATTGTTTGTTTTAATAAATTGATAGTTACGAATTAAAGATTACGTTTCTTGTACACTTTTCATTTTTTTAATATTTTATCTTTCAGGCAGTGGAGGAGTCTCTCAAGAGTGTTAACTTATACCACGGAGGCGTCGCCGATAAACAAGCCGGGAAATACAGCGGAGGCATGAAGAGGAGGCTCAGTGTTGCAATTTCACTCATAGGGGATCCCAAAGTAAGCCATACTCTTTACTTGTCTCTTACGTTTTGTGTTGTCGGTTTGACTTAAGACGTTGTTTTAGAAAGCTTTGGTTGTGATCTCGAAGGAATGGTCCTTTGGTTTATTATTGTCTGAATAAAGTATTTATTGGCTTATGTGCTCATCTTTTTTTATTTATTTACCGGTTTTTATCATATACTTAATATACGTTGAAACCACGTATCTATATAGGTTGTTTACATGGACGAGCCTAGCACCGGACTCGATCCAGCTTCGAGGAATAATCTCTGGAATGTCGTGAAACGTGCAAAACAAAACCGAGCAATCATCCTTACAAGTACTCTCTCTCCCTCTCTCTCTCTCTCTCTCTCTCTATGTGCAGTTTTGAATTAGCTAATTAGATCTTTATTAATAAACTTGAAAATTTTGTTTCACTTTCTGCAGCGCATTCTATGGAAGAAGCTGAGGTTTTATGTGATCGATTAGGAATCTTTGTTGATGGAAGTTTGCAGTGTATCGGAAACCCGAAAGAGGTAAAAAAAAAAAAACGCGCTATGTTGATAGGTTAATAACTATAATTCCTATAATAATGCTTATTTCTTCTGTCAATTTTTCGTAATGTGTGGCAGCTGAAAGGACGATACGGAGGGTCTTACGTATTCACGATGACGACATCTCCTGAGAACGAACAAGAGGTCGGCAGCTTGGTGAGGAAGCTATCTCCGAATGCAAATCGGGTTTACCATTTGTCGGGAACACAGAAGTTTGAGCTGCCGAAACAAGAGGTCAAGATCGCTGACGTGTTCGCAGCCGTCCAATCCGCCAAATGTCGGTTCACGGTCTTCGCGTGGGGCCTAGCCGACACCACTCTGGAGGACGTGTTCATCAAGGTCGCTCGTGGGGCCCAAGCGTTCAACGTCTTCTCATAATTTGCTTTTGCTCGAATCTTTACACTATTTATTCGGCCCTCTCGTGTGTTCATTTTTGTTAAGTAATTTGCAGGTATGCTCTCTAAACTCATCGTCTTATAGGTTTTTTTTCTTTCTTTACTAAATTATAAGTGGCAGCGATTACTCAATTGAGCGCTAAATAATCGACGGTTTTTCTCAAATTTTAACAAGGCCCGTGCAATGTACATTCTAGTACCATTACACCGATGTGTGCCTTACACGTGGCTTAAAATTTGACGGAAACTTTATATTATTTAACGATCAAGGGGAAATCGGTACAATTTACAAATTCAATAGAGAAACTACGACAAGACGACAAGTTTAGGGAGCATATTCTAAATACATATTTTGTTTTGTGATAACCTATTTATTATTATATATAGAAGCGATGTACACTTTGTATGTTTATTCATATTGTATACTTATAAGTTGGTACATATATGTATTGATTTATTTTTTATTTTTCCATATTAAGCTTTCGAGTTTCGTTCTTTAGAGGTTACGAAGTATCTCGAATTTATTGGGAGGGAAATAGAGTTGATAATGCATTTATTCAATTTGGTGGTCGGAATTCGGATAATCAATATTGGTGACCTTCGTATCGAAATTCGGATAATCAATATTGGTGACCTTCGTATCGAAATTGAGTTGATAATGCGTTTATTCAATTTGGTGGTCGGAATTTGGATAATCAGTATTGGTGACCTTCGTATCGAAATTGCATTTTGTGAGATTTCGGATCTCCATGGTTTTACATAGATATTGATCCTAAAGTATTTAAATGTACACCACACAAAAAATAAAAACAAATTTGTGATGATAATATTCAAACAAGGTGATATGATCATCACAGACAGTTCTGTATAATTTACAAGCCCTATACAATCATCACAATATATATAAGGTTTAGGGTTTAGAAGCTAATCAACAAGGCGATTCGGAACGGCAAAACGGACAAATCTCGCTCATCTTGAGCCACTCTTCAATGCAATCTCCATGGAAATTGTGCGAGCACCGAAGCCGGGTCGCCTCCGAACCCGCCAAAAGCTTCTCCAAACAGATCGAACATGTCTCCTCGTCGCTGACGATCCTCACTTTCTCCAAACGCTTGATCTTCTCTTCGCTCGCCGGCGAAACCCTAGGCACGTAATCAGTAACGTCATCAACCTCGGGGATACCCCCGGAAACCTCAAACTCCTCGTGCACAATGTTGAACTCCGTGATAACGCTGTTGTACTCGGCGAGAACGCCAAGGAACTCGGTGCGAACCCTGCCTAACTCCGGGACTCAGTGGCGGAACCAGGGGGGTGGGCAGGGTTGTTCAAACCACCCCCCAAACTTTTTTTTTTGTACTGTTTTACCTTAATTTTATTTTTTTATTATTATTTTACCCCTAAATTTCACTAAATTTTGATTTTAGCCACCCCCGAGTATAATTTCTGGTTCCGCCACTGCCGGGACTTCACCGTCCAACATGGAAAAAACCCGGCCCGACTTGGCTACGAGGACGTTGAACTCGACGAGCAAGTCGTGTAAGTCGCCGATAACGCGGACGAACTCGGATATATCCTCGGCCATGTCGAATATAAAGATGCTCAATCCTGCGGTGACGCCGAGGAACGCCTTGAGAAGGTTGTCAAACTTAGAGATATCCCCGTCCAACTTGGAGATAGCGCCGCCAAACTCGGCGATGGAGTGGCCGAACTCCGTAAGAAAGCCGTCGACCTCGAGCAGATCACGGAGAAAGCCGGGACGGTGACCGTCTCCCGGCATGGCTCTCTTGTTCAGTGTAACGACGCTGAAGCAGAATTTGGTGTGCGAGCGATGATAATCGAGAACTTAACCTTTTTGGCGAATAATAATAACACTAGAATATTATATATTTTGATAATAATAATAATAATAATAATAATAATAATAATAATAATAAGATAAACTATTAAAGATCAGATTACTACTTTGATATATTTATTTATACGCATATATATATATATATATATTATATAATATCTATAGGGGTGTTTGACTGTTTGTGGGTTATTTTCTTATAATAATTTAATAAAATTAATTATGCGCGAATATTGCGTATGATTTATAAAACAGGTTGGTTGTTAATTATTTCAGCTTTATTTCCAGTTTTTTTAGATTTATTCTATATATAGTAGATTTTTTTAGTCTGAATTATTCTAAAAGTCGGGTATTTTTATTTTTTATTTTATATATGCCATGTTAATCAATAAATCGACCAAAATTACCAAATTAAATCAGGGATTTTAGGTTTTTTTTTAATAGACCAAAATAATACCAAATTAAATCAATAAATCGACACCAAATTTTTATTTTTATTTTTTATGCATTTTCGATACAACTTCGCAGATCTTATTATGGTTGTTGGCTATTATCAACATGTGTGTGCATTATGAAATTCTGATGAGTTTAATTTATTCATACTTGTAAATTAGATTTATTTGTTATTAATTAAATATGTGAACTAATTTGCTTCTCCTATAATTAACCTATGAGCTAATGTCAACATATTAATAGTGTTAATTAATGATATTAAGGTTTATCTAATCATAATTAATTCATCTTTGCATTTTATTATCAAGAAACGACGACAAGTTAGATTAATAGCTCTTAAATATTCTGATACGTAAATTAGATATTTCATATTGCATCATTGATTGGTTTCAAATATCAAATCAAGAAACATATTGTGTACAAAAAAATAAAAAGTTATTGTAGACTAATTGTGACCCAAATACGTTTTGTTGACCCGATCCGACTCGTCCGTAGCTTCACGGCATGATTTTTTTTTATTATTATTGGATATCCTGGCAGCTCTGTGGTAGCTGCAGAGGGAACGGGCCATTTCGCGAGCTAGACATTGCGGTATGGAATTTTTCAGATTCGATCTAATCGACGTTTTAGAACTATTAACAATAATTTTCGCAGCTCTTTCTCTCAAATTGATAACATTTTTCGATCACAGTGGATTCTTCTCCTCTACCAACGGTTTTCGTGAATATGATTTTCTTTAAATTGTACTAATAATACATTTATATATTGGTTATAAAATATATAAAACACCATGATCATGTGTTGGAACCCGGTTCTCGGTCCTGGTATCACCCCCGAAACAAATTAATTTCTATATTTCCAATCCAAAGGCATTTGAAAACGACACAAAGGACACAAATTACTGTTCTGAAACCAACTCTGAATACAATCTTTATGGTAACAATGCAAACATGGCAATTCAAACCCTCCCATTGTCTCTCCCAAACATATCACACAAAACCCACGCCTCTCTTCCCCAACCCTCTCCACAAAAACCGAAACCCTACCCGCCTCCGCTCCGGCTCTGGCGACGACGAGAGACACTGCCAGGCGCACAGTCTCGGAGCCGGCCATGAGCTCGCGCGCCGAGGTGGCGATCTTGCATATGAGGAAGGGCTGCACGTGGAGAGGGACGAGCGCGCGGGAGAGCATGTCGGATATCGCCCACCACGACGTGGCGTTGTCCAGCTGCAAAATTAAATGCTTTCGAGCAACGAATCGGAAGTATCTCGACGAGGCAGCGTCATCCGATTCGAAGAAGAAATCCATCAGAAGGGACTCGGCTGCGATTCGGGTTTGTTCTGATTGCCAAGGCTCGCAAGTGTGCTTGTTTATTGGCGTGGAATCACTGCCTTGTGGCATTGTGTTGGGGAAGAAGAAGGGATTGAGAAGTTTATTCCAAAAGATATTTATATATATATATATATATATATATATATATATATATATTGTTTGATACGTTGAAAAGCATCTTTGTTATGATTAGGGTTTGCTTGGAATGGAAGAATAGTTGGGAGTTAGTTGTATTGCGGTTGTTATAACTACGTCTGTTTCAGCAAAAGACAAGTAAAGATATATTTCATGTCGTTTTCTGCTATTATTGTTCGTTTCCTTTCGGTGTCGTATTTGGGATCCCATATACTGTATAGTGTATAGATTTGTGTAAACGACATAAATACATAGTTTGTCGTTTTACTTAGATAGTCGTTTGGGATTCTATATAATAGGTTAGGGTTAATGACGGCAAAAATACCCAAAGTTTGGTCAAAGAACCCCTCATGTATCCAAAGTTTAAAAATAGTGGTAAAAATACCCAAAGTCGCATTTGGGGAGTTGACCACTCCATTCTCGTAACGCCGTTAACTTACCTGTTAACTTTGGCCACACGGACAAACGTGAGTTGCTGACATAACTATTGCTGCCACATGGACGAGCCCACATCAGGCTCGTTTATGACAAAACAACGAATTAAACCCCTAGCTAATACTATTTAATACAACGAATTAAACCCCTAATGATTACACTTAACAAAACTGATTTGTCTACGTGGCCATAGTTAACAGGTAAGTTAACAACGTTACGAGAATAGAGTGGTCAACACCCCAATTGTGACTTTGGGTATTTTTGCCACCACTTTTAAACTTTGGGTACACGAGGGGTTCTTTGACAAAACTTTAAGTATTTTCGCCATCATTAACCCTAATACGTTAATATGCACAAGTACCAAATATTCCATAAAAATATTAGTGGTCAAAGTTCTTAATATTCATTATTTTGCTTCTCACTAAAATTCCGTCCACTTAGCAGGACTTTGGATATGTCATGAACCAAACTTTGTCTCTTCCGGAAGTAAGGTGGGAATTTTCTTCAAAAAAATATAATGAAACAAATTAGCCCTCTTCATAGAACCAGTTGCACCCAAAATTGTGGAAGAGAAGTGAAATAATCACCTTTAAAGTCGATTACAAAATACAAGAGCCGAAAACAAAGAAGAAAGCGCGTCTAGAATCCTACTCTTGTTTCTTCGACGACTCTGTAGGAGACTGGTTCACGCTGGCTTTGGCCTCCGCGAGGAACGCCGGGTCCGGCTCGTGCTTGTTCGAAGGCTCCTTCATCGCCATAAAGATGTAGAATGCGATCACGATGTTGACGGATATAACAGCGAGAAACCCACTGACCAACGTCAGCGAATGAGGCGGCAAATCAGTCACACCTGTCACAGATTAACATAACAATATTCGATTAACAGGTCGTTTTGAGACACAAAAAGCTTCATGAGATCGAAATTAGCTACAGGTATACTTTCGAAGTTCCTTAAGTATCCTCTCGCTCTGATATATCTTTGATTAATACACGATTAATAGTAATGTCTGAAAGTCCTCACGGGGTCTCAGAATCAAATCGTGCTAGACAGTCTCAGGAAGGAAAGTCATACACAACACATGACCGGACACTTCTCACGGGACGGGACATTTCATGGAAAAATCATTTTCAAAACCTTAAGCTATTAAAAAGACACGGCGTTGAACTACTAATTTTACCGTTAAACGTCGAATACATGATCGAAACTCGAGTCCATGTATGATAATGTACCTAGTGATTAGCATTTACACGCGAGTTGGCAGCGACACAATAAGGAAATCAACCATAGTTGAACTACTTTGGCACACATACGAGTAAAAACCCCCCGAAGAAAAGATAGATAATTGACATAGATGGTTGTATTATACGAGAATCGTTTACAAAAAACCGAGTAAACGGAATCTGATGCAGAAACTTTACCGGGAAGTAAGTTATGGTTGAACGCGTACAATACTGCAACGGGAATCATCCACATAAGCATCGATGCAATGAAGAACTTTTTTACTACATCGGCCATCGTTCTACGATCTACAAAACCAAAAAAATCCCAAATGCTAGGTCAGAACGGAACACGAAGAACAATGCCATACGAACAATTGCAAAATTATAATATTCCGATTCCAATGACAAAAATTCAATGTCTATGATCCTATAATTGGTAAAGATCCAATTAGCATTTGACATTTACAAAATCGTTTAGCCGAATTCGCCATTGTTTGAATCTTTACGCACGAGAACAAAGCGGAGCTCGTTCGGTAATTTCGTCGAGCAACTCGAGTATTCGAGCAATCCAAAGCAACAGTAAACACTACAATTGAAGAAAAGCTCAAAGCTGTACCTGCTACAACAGTCTGTCTTCGCAGCTCCAAGCTCAATCAGTTAGGGTTTCGCGATCAATGGAGGTGAAACTGATGAACCCTAGCTTTGAATCAATCAAAATCGGTCAACAACAAACAGAGCAATGAATCAGGTATTTGAATGAGAACGAAGATCGGAGATCTACCAGCTCGGCGTTCAACGGCGGCGATGATGGCTAACGACGCGAGGAGAGAGGTGATTTCCGGCAACGAACTCCGGCGAAGGAGAGAGAAGACGAGCGAGAGTCGAGCGTGAATGAGGAGAGAGAAAAAAAATTTCTTTTTTGTTTAATTTTAATAGGATAATCGCGGCAAAAGTAGCTAATCTTTGACTAGGTAGTAACTAACTAGTAAGAGTAAAAATGAAAAAATAGCGGCAAAAGTATTCATGAGTTGACAAAGGCGAGGCCACATATTTTTTCTAAACCAATTTTTTCTATTGATTTAAATGTAAAAAAAAATGATAAATAGTTGGATGAGCACATGAATGTATATCTTAGACGTGATTTACTAGTAGTATGTTAAACACGTATCCAAAGTCTGTATTAAATAGTAAAGAAAAAAATATACCGCTTTACATTTGTTGACTTGGATATTTTTATTGTTATTTTTTATTTTAAACTCTTGCCACTTTAGTTAGTCAAAATTTTGCGATTGTTAAAAAAATGGGGTGACTATGGCACCATATTTACGATTTTGTTTCGGATATTCAGGAACTGATTTGTAAGTATCGAGGACTAATGTAATTATTGTACTTTTTTTTAATGAAGTGGCTCTATTAGCCAAGATTACATGTACTCTCATTACAAAATATACTCACACTATCAGAATAAGCTGGCACTATTGGCCGAATGCCCTATATCTGCCAAAATTACAAATATAGAAAGAGTCTTGTGGTAGGTTTACCACTATGCAAGCAAACTTGGTTTACAAAAATCTTTTATTCAGCTCAGAGAAGTAGTGCATAAACTCGAGTTTGATAAAATAAAGTCTAATCCCTCGTCTTTATATCGGTTTATATTATCTTTTGACCAGACTCTCTTAATAATTTCCAAGACCTTGACTGAAATTGAATCGTAAGGCTTACAAAAAAAAAATGTTCGACGCGAAGAAAAAAAAAACGTACATCTATTGATTTATCGTCTTTCGACGTTATTAGGCTTCCATGTTTCTTATTTGCAACAACTCCTATTGGAAAATATTTTCTACAAACCATGATTTTATGTGAAGAATCAAATACACAATTAAATTGAATATAGTTTGCTAAACTAACATTTTGTTTCAAAGTAAGAGAAATTATTTTTTGATGATATTTGTAACAAGACTCTTGTGATCATCTCTATAAATAGAAACCAAAAACATGGATTTTAACATAATAAGTTGAGTAAAGGTTGAGGACTTATGCCGCTATTATCCCAAATAAATAAAATGAAGAGAAAAAATAGTCTAAGTTAATGTCCTTTTAAGTTTTAGATGAAAATCTTTAAAAATTAAAAAATTATAACTTGGGAATACATAACATTGAAAAAGAAAACTTAAGTGTATATGACACCCTATTTTTCAATGATTCGAATATTTTATAACTTTTCCATCGATAAATCTATCGATAAGCGATTAATCCATCAACAAGTTCGATAAGTTTCGATAACGGCAAACAATAAAATTTATAGGTTTTCCAATGATAAATCCATCGACAAACGATTAATCCGTCAATAACGGCAAACGATTTATCGACAGAAAACGGCATTCAAATCCTTGCTATTAACCCTTATTATATGGTTATTATCAAGTGAATAAATCTCAACCGTCGATCTAGCGTGGGCCCGCAGAAAGAATCAACGGTCATAATCGCGTCTCTTGGCAGCAGCACAAGGTATATCTTCCATTTCTCACTCAAGCTCCAAACAGAGCAACAATGGCGATCGCCAGCTCTCTCGCCGCGCCCAAGACCCTCCTCTTCTCCAAGAACCTCTCGCTCTCCTTCTCTCTCTCCTCTCCCTTCCTCTCTCTCCCGCGCCACGCCTCCCGCGGCGGCGCCACGGTCTCCCTCTGACGCCGCCGTATTTTTGATGCGAAATAATCTTTCATATTTTTGGCATAACTCACTCATTTTTTGTCCAAAATTTATAAATAAACACCCGTTAGAAAGATAAAATATTTATCTACAACTTTTTAGTTTTACGTTTCATCATAAAAAGTCATTAAGTATATTAAAATTTGCTCGAAACAAATATTTTGCATTAAACTAATGTCCAGTTTTACGTTGTATTTGAAATTTCGTATTTTTCTGAAACTGATTTTACAAAACTTAAAACACCAAAGTTGTAGATCTATCTTTTATCTTTCCAACCATAGGTCGTGCATAAAATTTGGACAAAAAATGAGTGAGTTATGTCAAAAATACGAAAAGTGTACATATAGAGGAGGATAACTCTCTAACGGTCAAGTGAAGGAAAACACGAAAATATCTAACAGATCAAACATTGGGTACATTAGCCGCCGAAAATAAACATTAGGTACATAATCCGCAGAAGATCAAACTTTGGGTACATTAGCCGCAGTTTACCCTTAATATTACCACAAAAATCAAAATATTAGATACTTACACGGCTATCAGGTCTTCTTACGAAAACGACAACAATCGGTCCACGAACTCCAACCAAAACGACGACGTAACAACAAAACGACAGAAATTTGTTCAACAGCTCGCAACGAAAACGACAAGAATCAGAATTCGCATATATTCGTGAGAGACAGTACGGTGGAAAATCGGAGATTCTTCGCCTGAGCTTCAATGCTTCTTGAAGCATCCATGGCGGCGAGCTTGCCGGAGGCCGTACGGACATGGCGGACGGCCTTCCTCAGCCTCCGCGACGAGGTCGCTTCGCCGCCGCCGAGCTCTCCGCCGCACCACCTCCTCCACGGCCTCCTCTTCTCCCAGTCCGCCACGCTGATCTCCGCCTCCGCCGAGCTTCCTCCTCACGAGGTATGGCCGCTCTCCGAGGTTCGGTTGTTGATAATCGTTCGATCTTCGTCTCTTCTTCTTCTTCTTCTTCTTCTTCTTCTTCTTCTTCTCATTTCTCGTTTCTGCTCGAACATGGAAGGTGACTTCGGATTTGCTGTTTCTGATGGAGGTCGTCGGCGATGACTCCACGGCTTCGTACTCCGACTTGTCGCGCCTGGTAATGGATTCTCCGTTTTGATACTGGAATCAGAGTGAAGAATTTCTTGTTTATCATCATCATCACTCATTGTTATCGTCTTGTAGATCCACGATGTATGCAATCGCGTCTCGCTCCAACTGAATTCGTCTTCCTGGACTCTGGTTCTTCAATGGCTAGGCGATTTGGTTGAATTCTTCATCGGAAGAGCGGCGACTCTCTCTCATTCTTTGTTTGAATGCTTGTCCACTCTAAGGTTTGTTCTTCGTTTACTCTTGTTTCAATGATTTTACCTGTTGCTGATTTTCCGTGTCATTGAGCGGTCGCGATGATGGAACGGAATTTCGAATGTTTCATCAATGTTATGCTGTAAGTTTCGGAATTTGTTCTGTGTAGAGCTATGCTAGGAATCTTCGTTCATGGTTTCGGCTTTAGCGCCAGAACCGTTCTCGAAGGTAATTTGGATGGGTATAGGTATAGCGTTTAGACTGAAAATTGTTCACTATATATAGAGCTATGCGAAGAATATTCTTGTACGGTATCGATTTCCGGGCCAAAGCTGTTCTCGAAGGTAATCCGGACGGGTTTAGATGTATAGTGGGTTGTTGGGCCTATTGTTTTCTGTCAATGTTTTTCTCTTAAGGATGCCCTGTTTTCTCTTGAGAGTGTGTCTTCGTCATAAGTACCGTTTTAACGGGTTTTTTTTTCTCCGAAAGTTTGGTTCCAAGTTGCAAGAGTTTATAGCTTTATTGTACAAGTTGACTAGCACTTTCTGATACTTGGATACCGTATTCCTTTTCCTTTTTCAGATGTCTCGTCTGTGGATATTCTAGAAAAAGCTCGATCTCGGATGAAGTTCAATTAGTGAAACTTCTCCTCCGAGTCATTTCCATCTCCCATGCGGAGTTGACTTCGTCAAGCTCTGGTCAAAGGGATTTTTCAACAGGAAAGCGGATATCCCAACAATCTGCCAGCTTGTGGGAAGTGCAAACCGTTTCCTTCACGTTTCTTGCTGAATCGATCTCGAGAGTTGGATCTTCCTTACCTGCTGAGATATGGAAATCAACGATCGAGGTAGAGTTATTTTCACATCTTTCTTGCGGTAATACGTGCATTTGTCAGTGTGTGTAGTTATAAGAAAATTTTGATGGGAATTCACCAATGCAATAAATTTCCATTTCTCTTTATTCGATGTGAATATCGATAAACAATTATGACCTTTCCTTCGAGATCAAGGTCGAACAAAGCATTTATTTCATTAATTAAACAAGTACCCGAATTAAAGTTACTGGCATAATAAAAAAAGGAAAGACATAGAAGCAAATGAATGATGATGCTAATTGACCACATTGGCCCTCCTCCGATAAATCACGAGCTCGGATCTATCATACACATGCCTGTGTGTTGCTAAAGCTAGTGTCTCATTGCAGGTATTTAGGAAAGTGATGGATGTCATTTTATCCAAGAGCGTACTCTTGGAAGAAAATTTGATGCCCAGGTACACAGAATTCAATTAAAGAAAAGAAGAAGAAAAAAAAAAAAAGCTGTTCGATACTTGTATTGCCACGGTTTTCATCGATTTCATCCTTGTAAACGTGTAATTATCTTTTCAGGTTTTACGTGGCTCTTTTGCCTTGCCTGCATTTGGTTCTTAAAGATCCCACCAAGGGTTCCATTTCTGACCATGTATGTGCTTCAGTACTTTGTGTGTTTCATACATGGTTTTAACCTATCTTTATAGACAATCATTTTCGAGACATTTCAATATGTCAATACATTTATATGTTTGTATGTTCAGGTGTCCAGTTTCGTAGCTGCATTGCGAATATTCCTGACATACGGAATTACTGGTAAGCCCCAACTTGCGTATCCTGGCACGGGTCACGTGGAAAAGAAGCTTACTTTGAAGAGCCCCGCAACTCTTTTGGAAGAAGTACCTAAAAGAACCGGCCCTTACAGGCCTCCACACTTGCGCAAAAGTGAAACTTCACAGAAGAACCCGGAAGCGTGGGATTCTCAAAGTTTCTCGGATCCTGAATCTTTTAGACACGATGTTGCATCATCTGATTCTGACTTCAGTGATAGTGATGGACCAATTAAAGATTCTGATAATGTTCAAAAATTAAAGGTCAGAGTAGCTGCCATCGAGTGCATTCAGGTAAGTTAAAAAAATTATGTTCGTTTCATAAGATTTGAACCTTTGACATCTATGCAATATTCTTATGTAATTCTTAAATGTAGGATCTTTGTCAAGCTGATCCAAAATCATTTACCTCACATTGGACATTGCTCTTGCCGACCGGTGATGTATTGCAGCCAAGGTGAAACAAATTTTCGTCCTAATTACTGTATTTAGATTTTTTCTTATTTAAATCCTTGTTTTAGCCCTCTATTTTACGCAACTTGCTGGTTCATTCCAGGAAGTTTGAAGCAACTCTCATGACATGCTTGCTATTTGACCCTTATATGAAGGTATCTTTATGGACGGTCCAAATAATGCTTTTCTACAGTGTTGTTTCAATTCATTTTCCAAAACGAAGTTATTTTTTAATTTATACTTTTCGAGTTGCTCTTTGATAACTCATATCGTTCATCGTTTGCAGGCACGGATTGCTTCTGCCTCGACTCTTGCAGCCATGTTAGATGGGCCTTCTCCTGTCTTTTTGCAGGTAGCGGAATACAAGGAACCTACGAAATCCGGGTCTTTCACTGCACTTTCAGTTACCATAGGACATATTTTGATGCAGCTTCATAAAGGTATGGAAGATATTCCATTTTGTGCACAATCTTTACATTCTAAAATATGTAAACTGCGTTCCTTTTTCTTCATGGTATATGGTGTAGGCATTCTTTACTTGATTCAGCAGGAAAGTCACGGCCGATTGCTGGGATACCTCTTCAAAGTTCTCGTACTTCTGATATCATCTACGCCGTATATCTCTCATCCCGCTTTCGTGTTTATTTGCTTAACTTATTCATTTTATTTTCGTTATGTTTTTAATTTTATGATAAAAAATAGTCATCATTGCCATGTTATAAGGGTTGTACAGTAACATATTTCTTCACGAGCTGCCCACTATCTTCCGATATATCCGCTGATATTTTATGTACCGTTAAAAACTCCGCAACTTAATTTTGATATGATATGAAGTACTATTTAGCTGAGTGTTCGCAGAATGTTTTACACACATGATTGAATTTCAACTTTATTAACACATGTTTTTTAATTATCGTGCAGGTACTCGAGAATGCCTACTGAACTCTTGCCAACTGTAGTTACATCTCTGCAAGAAAGGATTGAACTTGGTTTTCCTTTTAAAAATGATCAGACAGGTCTTCTGGTAAGCTTTTTAATTGTTAATAAAGTTCTGATAGTTTCGTTTGGATAATGTATTGGCCTTTTTTCAACACTAAAGTGATATGAATATCTTTCAACAGACTGCTTCGATTAGTTGCTTGGCAATGGCTTTGACTACTTCGCCATCCTCGTCCCATGTTAAAATCATGCTTTCTAAAGAGAGTTCTAGAGGTGAGCTTAGTTATTTTTTAAAAACTTAGGAAATTCGAGCTAGAAAAAATGATCCTCGGCTGGTTTTTTCTCGGTATAGTTGGCGTCAAAATATATTTGACAACTACTATGGAAAAGGTACTAAGAAATTTGGCATTACTAATTAATCTGAGTTCTTCATGCAGGTAATTATGAGGCTGAAAATAAGTCGAATGTTCTTTCTACTTTATTTCGGTACTCGGAACAAGTAAGCAATTCGGCTGTGTGCTTTGAAGCTCTCCAGGTATTATCTCGTAACATGGACTAGTTGTCTGGTTTGTCAGTTGATGGGTCGATCTTATCCACTTTCTATGTTCTTCCTCAATTATCATCAATAACGTAAATCATTGTACCGGAAACAACAAAATAATTTAGGACTAGAGAAATAGAAGAATTGAGAAAGAAAAACAGATCTAACAATAAGTAATCTGATTAGATTAGATTAAATGAGATAATATTGTGGAACAAAGTGTCTAATGTCAAATTAATCATGTATTTTATTCTGTTGTAATGCTTAGTCTAATTAAGGGTAAATTTGTCTTTTTTTTCCTTTGCAGTTTAGACTTTAATTAAGGCAATGTGCTTCATTAATGAAATAATATGTATTATTCTACCCAAATTACTTTGAACACAATGAGAGAAAGATATTGCTGGTATCTATTTTCTTAAGTTTTATTAATTATATGATTTTTTGTTTTTTGTTTGTTTTTCGTGTTAGGCCCTCAGAGCCGTGTCGCACAATTATCCAAGCATAATGTTTTCCTACTGGGATAGAGTTTCCACCATTGTTCATGTATTTCTGAGGAAAGAAGTTATTGACGTCACTTCAAGACCGTGGAAGGGGAATGTAGGCCCCGCAACGGGCCTTGTTGGTGAGAGAGTTCTTACAGCTGCTATAAAGGTCAGTTAGGTATATAGAACACACTCTAAAACCTAAGAATGTGAATTCATTATTATTTATTGCTGTGTTAGACCTCTGTTAACCACTTATTGGAGGAGAAAGTGTAATTCGGTCATTTTAATTAATTAAATTATGTTTTTTCGGTATTTATGACAATAAAGACATTCAGGTATTTTACCAATAAGGGCGATTAGGACTTCACGTATGATTGTCGCACTAGATAAATTTAAAACCATTAATCCGATACTCATGAATGACTCATGCTGTAATTAATAACGTGTTTATTATCAGGTTCTTGACGAATGCCTACGCGCTGTATCTGGATTCAAAGGAACAGAGGAGTTTTTCGATGAGAAGCTTTCGGAAACCCCGTTTACTTGTGATTATACGAGGGCGAAGAAGGTTTCATCGGCTCCGCTTTACGAGCCAACGGTCTTAGAATGTAGTGAAGACGGAGAAAATGTAGGCCTGTCAGGAAATAAGCAGTGGTGTGATGCACTTGAGAATCATATACCGTTTATTCTCCGACATTCTTCTTCCAAGGTCTGTTTATATTAAACCCTCATTTTTTTTATTATTAATTATATTCCCCTTCGTTAGGGATATTTTAGGTATTTTAGACTTAGTAAAAGTATAAGTTATTTACACTTATATAAGGTGGTTATTGTGAGGATTAGCTGTCATGTTTGATTAGTTATTGAACATCGCTAGGAGAGTTTCCCGGTCTAACACTTGAATTAGAGACCGGGATATCATTTATCAAAAAACTGTTCTTGTTTCGGTTTGATTATTGGCTCGGTTCCTACCAGTTTACTTCCACACATGATTGATTAGGCCGTTCCTAACGTTTAGGAGGAGAAAGAAGGGCAGTATTGTCATTTAGCTTTACGACTTACGTCCTTTTATGTCTTTTCCTTCTCTTTTCTCTCTGCTAGGTGAGGGTTGCAGCGATTACATGCTTTGCTGGTATGACTTCCTCAGTTTTCTTCTCTCTTGTGAAGGAGAAGCAAGAATTCATTCTTTCATCTGCAGTAAGTTCCGATAATATAGCTCGGTTTTGGTTTGACTTGTGTTCCATGGATTTAGAGGCCAATCTTTTTTTTTTTTTTTTTTTTTGTGGATTAGTAGAGAAATGGGCAAAAATGCCCCCCTGAACTTTTTTTTGGGTGCAATTGCCCCTGAACTTTAGTTTTTGGCAAAAATGCCCCTAACTTTGAAAAAGTAGCACATTGCCCCATAAGGGGGTATTTCTACAATAACTTGGATTAGTATTAAGTATTGATAATGGAAGTCTCAGATTTCTGCAGCCAATGACGAGGTTCCCTCGGTTAGGTCAGCCGCTTGTCGGGCCATTGGCGTCATTTCTTGTTTTCCCCAAGTCTTTGAGAGGTAAATATTACATTGCTTCCATTCTATCCCTTCCTAAATCAATGCATCAGATTATAGCTTAATGTAAATTTAAATAATTTAGTGCAGGGATTCTTGACAAGTTTATCAACGCAATCGAGATTAATACACGTGATCCTTCTGTCTCGGTATTTTTATAAGAAATTTTGATTTCCTTATTATACATAAGTAACCGTTAATTTGTTTATCATACGAGTAATTTTTTCTATTATTTCTTGTTAGGTGCGGATAACAGCTTCTTGGGCTTTGGCGAACATATGCGATTCTACCGGTCACTATCTTGCGGCCTTTGGCGCAGAGGCTACAGGTGAAATAATGTGGTTATATAATATGTATATCAATGTATATATGCATATGTTTTATTGTGTTGGAATTCGTTGCAGATATTATAAATATTTTTTTCTTTTTTAATTGTAGATTATAACGCAATCTGGAAATCAGTATCTTTACTAATTGATTGCGCTTTACGGCTTTCAAACGATGGTGATAAGGTAAGGATCTTCCTTTCTCGGCGTTTTTAAGGTCGATACAAGTCCGAGTTTAAGGTTGAAATTTATTTTAATTAATAAATGATCAGATAAAATCAAACGCTGTGAGGGCTCTTGGAAGTCTTTCAAGGTTTCTCCAATGTCCAACTCCAAGAAGCAAAACCAGTTTATCTGCGATTGCCGACACTCCCGGGGATTCACCATTGTCTTTGGCTGATCCTCGTTGGCTTGAGCGAACCGTGCAGGCATTAATTTCTTGTGTTACTACCGGGAACGTCAAGGTACAACTATCTTATCCTTAAGAGAGCTTTATTTTGTAAAGGCTATTACTGTAAATTGACAATTGTTTGCAACAGGTTCGGTGGAATGTTTGTCATGCAATGAGCAACTTATTTCTGAACGAGACATTAAGATTACAAGAAATGGACTGGTATATATACATAAATACATATATATATACATGTTTGTTCGTATGTTTATCTGGTAGATTCAAAATATATAATTTAATCCATTAATTTTATTTAACTGCAGGGCTCCATCGGTGTTGAGTATTCTTCTACTGCTATTACGGGATTCTTCGAACTTCAAAATCAGGATACAAGCTGCTGTCACATTGGCTGTGCCGTCATCACTACTCGGTAAGGGTTAGAATCGTAATTAATTGTCGACTGTATAATTTCAAACGTAATGTTAACCTTATATATATATATATATATATATATATATATATATTTGCAGATTACGGAAATTCCTTTTCAGACGTCGTCCACAGTCTGGTGCATTTGGTAGAGAATCTAGATTCCGACCAGATTTCAGCGCCATCGAGTTTTAAATACAGGGTTGCTCTTGAGAAGCAGGTTAAGACCATAAAAAGCTTCTTCATATGAGCATACATATATATATATATATATATATATATATATATATATATATATATATATATAATAGGCGAGATTATTACACCGTTGTTCTTTGTACGTCTATCTTCTGGTTGCCCGAGATATAGACTCTGAAAATCGTTACCGTTTATTCTAGTTTATTTTTATTTTTTTATGATTTCTCCATCTAAACTCATTGATTTAATTTAGGTTACCTCGACTTTATTGCACCTTCTTATTCTTGCTTCAAGCAACGATCAAGAACCGCTAAAAGATTTTCTCGTAAAGGTATTTCTTTGAGCTCGATATCTGTACAATAAAGTTGGTCCATTCACCGTCATACTCGGGTTTAGTTGAGTACGCTTGTAATAGATTTTAATTTTCTGTTGAGTTCATTTTTTGTTTTTTTGCGTGATGTAGAAAGCGTCGTTTCTGGAGGAGTGGCTGAAGACACTAAGTGTTGCATCGAGTTGCGAATCAGTCGCTGATGAAAGCAACTCTGCCGGAAAACAGAAGAAGGAGATGATAGACAAAGCGATCCGGTCGTTGACCGAGCTGTTCAGAGGCAGGAAACAATACGCGATTGCCAAGAAATTTGAGAAGTTGGAAGAGATAATCCGTGAAACGCCGCATGTGTAGAGTTTTTTCTGCCATTTTAGAATAGAAGATTTGCTTCCCCGATGACGACCTGCGTTGGACGATCGTGTGGCGTGATGAACCGGGAAATACCGGGTTTTTTTTCTCTACCTTTTATAGGAGGATGTGGCTTGGGTTAGGATTTTTGTGTTTAAGTTGTTATCATGTAGTGTAAATTTTATTTATATTGAAAAAACAATTCATAATTTTTTTTAATAACTTATTAAATATCGCTTGCAAATTATTATGTTATTACTGTCAAAAACTAAATTTTATAAGCCAAAGCACACCGACAAACAAAATCGAAGGGCATTTATGTCAATTACATAAAAAAAAAACTGGGCAGTTCTGTGTCAATTACCAAAAAAGTAGAGAAAATTAGATAATTTTTATACTTTAATAACAAAGCCAAGAAAAAGTCTGAAAGTAAAATTATTGTTAATGTCATCACTCTAATACAAGAAAAATACACACCGGAAACACAACACGCGGTTAAATCCGTTAACGAGTCTAATGAAAACAAAAGCAATGCCGAGACCTGAGCTCAATGCGTCGTCGACGTGGTCTTCTTGAAGTCGATCTTGTCGACCTTGACCTCTCCGTCGATCAACTCGTAGACGTAGACCACGACACGGAGCCCGTCGATGTCCATCAAGACGAAGCTCGGGTTGACGTCGTAGGTGATGCTGCTGTGGGCCCCGGTGGCCGAGCCGGGGTTAATGACAACACCGCCCTCGTGTTTGTAGGCCGTGAACTGGTGGGTGTGGCCGGTCACGAGGATGTCCACGTCTAATTGCCGTTGGAGCATTGCCAGCGAGTCTAGGTCTCCCCATGGAACAACCTTCAAACCATCAAAAGTACTGATAAAGAGAGTATCTATATTTGAGAAATTAGCACAAATGCCCCTGAGCTTTGCTTGGTGGTGCAATTTACCCCCTTAACTTTATTTTGATGCAATTTAGCCCATAAACTTTTGTTTTGGTGCGACAAACCCCTTTCTGTTATAGAAGTGATAGAAATCGCTAAAATTATGATTATGATAATGAGAAAATATGTATTTTTTTTCACTTATGTAAATAATATTATTCAATTTTATCAGCATCGAAATAGAAATTTACAGGCCGAAATGAAGGGGGGCAAAACGTGCCAATGATATAAAGTTGAGGGAGCATGACGGCCAACTACTCTTCGTACAAGTATAGTTGTGAACAAAGCTTATAAGATTTATGATCATTTAATTAACAAGTTCCATAGTTGCTTGAAATTTGATTAGACGAGGGCTTGTTCTATGTTCGACACTGAATGGTTATTTTTTCGTTCTCTAAGACGCTTCTAAGATCCTGAGGAAAAAATATGTAATAAAATTAGATAGCCTAATACACATAACAAGAACAGTTCTCGCTTCCGACAACCGTTCGTAAGCATGAGAGTATGACAACTATAATCTAAACCTAATACACAAATTGGCCTCTTAGAGAACCGCCATTTTTAATCTATCGCTGACTTCTTGGAACCCTAATTCATTCGGATTTTACGCACGATATAGTAGGAAGACGAAAAAAGAAAGGAAGGCACTAAGCTTGAGCAGCAAGCAACATTAAAATGTGACGGTTAAAAGGTTCCGAGAAACAAGGCAAGAGATAACACGACAAGACAGATAGCCCTTAGCCTACTCGATTCGGACGAGAAAGATTAACTTTGATTCCATCTCCTATCAAAAGTTTACGGGAAAAGACATCGGAAACGGGAAAATCATCATGTCAAATCTCCTCAGAAAAATTAATGAACCGTACCTGATGACCGTGGCACAACCCGAGCTTGAATTGGCCAATGGTTAGTGTCTTCGTCTCCGGATACTTCGTCTCCTCGTCGTACTCGCCGCGAGTTATGTGCAAATCCGGACACAGAGTCTTCAAGTAGTCATGAATTTCCTGCAGAAGAAGAAGAAGAAGAAGAAGAAGAAGAAGAAGAAGAAGAAGAAGAAGAAGAAGAAGAAGAAGAAGAACACCGATCAAGATTACGGCTTTGATACGACCGGTACAAACTTCATCGAATTCCGCCATTGAAATGCCAAACAAGAATAACAAGCTCAAAAGATCACACATTTCATACGAAGACCAGCTTCAACAAACTCAATTCCATACGAGCCAAGCTCAATCGCAAGCACAACAATGGAGAAAGCGATACGAACCTTGATACAGAGATTTCCGGTGCAGATGATGTGTTGGATCTTGCCAGGAACGAGCATCGACTTGAACTTGGCAGGCAAATCGGGCGCTCTGTGAGGGACGTGCAAATCACCCAAAGCCAAAACCAGCACCATTTTCGGACCTCAAAACCCTAGCAACACACACACACAAACCAGATTTCTCACAACCGATCGCTCCGAAACGAACTAAAATTCGTCGATGCATTTCAAAGCTTGAAGCTGAATTCACGATTCGAATGATCATCGACAGAAAGAGGATCGAACCAGTGATGATCGAGAGAGGTTCACTCACCTGAGAGAGAGAGAGAGAGAAGCTGTCCTTCAATGGCGGAACGAAGCCACGTTCTGACTAATTGCTTGCGTACATTGTATGTTTTTTTCATTATATGGGTGTAGATTGTAAACATTTCTATACTTTGGGGTCAATTTGGAAATATGAGAAAACCTCGAAACTCTGACAAATTTACAATGCCACCCCATACTTTTACAGAGGCTCTACTTTTGTCCTGCCTATCATTTTACACAATGATTATGGACACCCTTGATATCATATATTTGTTTTCTATCAAGTTAAGGGGTCAAATAGAAATATATTATAAAATTATGATAGTTTGAAACTTTGAAGAAGTATAAAAAAATATAGACAAAATATTATATAAAATTAAGGGTATTTGCGGTAAAAATGACCAGCTTGTGGTTATTTAGACATTTAAATAGCCGATGCGAAAAAATTATGACAATAATAACAAATGTTTCTTAAGTGTGTTTCGAAACTAAATCCATCCAATTAGATTTAAAACCGTTAGTCAATTGATGACGCGCATTGTTGACCGCCGTGCAGACAACCACGTGGCGTGCCACGTCATTTTTTTTAGTTTTCACATTTTTAAAGTCATTTAATAAAATAAACGACCGAATCGGAAAGAAAGAAAAAGAAAAAAACCCAAAAAATGGCCATTCATTTAATTTGTATCACTAATTTTTTAGACATTGCATCTTCCAATGTCAACACATTTCTATACCTATACTTTTCAGCAAATTCAATATGTACGCTCTTCACACGGCCGAGCCGGAAACCTCGCTTCCGGGAACTTCACGAGCGGAGACTTCACGAATGCCGATGCGATCGGGCTCTTCCTAAGAGGTGACGCCTGGTAACTGCGTCTCGCCGGAGTCAAGGGCAACGCACTACGGGGGCTCGGATTCTGCGGGAGCTCTTCCAAAGTCCGCACAACCTCGGACATTTCCGGCCTTTTCTTGGCCGGGCCCAGACACTGGAGGGCGAGGGCGGAGACCGTAAAAGCACCCCTCTGAGAGTACTGACCTTCCAATCTCGTGTCCATCACCCGAAATACTTTGCGTTTATCGCCCAAATGGGGCTTTGCCCAGTCCACAAGGTTCTGCTCTATGCCGGCTTTGGTTTTGTCGACGGCCCTTCGGCCGGAGAGAAGCTCCAACAGGACGACCCCGAAGCTGTAGACGTCGCACTTGGCGGTTAACCGGCCTGTTACAAAACGAAGCTGATGTCAACCTATGTAACCATTAAATGTAGCGAATCAGAGACCAGGATTCCGTTTCTTAATAAAGTGTTTTTTTTTTTTATGTTGGATTTCTATTTCAGTTCCTACCAACTTGACGATATAATACGGAGCATCAAAATTTTAAAAATAAAACCGGACCTGTGGCCATATATTCGGGGGCGGCATAGCCTTGAGTGCCCATTACTTGAGTGGAAACGTGAGTACGGTCATCGGTAGGGCCGGTTTTGGCCAAACCGAAATCCGATAACTTTGCAACGAATTCCTGAAGAATTGGATTAGGAAAAGAAATATTGAATGACCATATAAGGAAAAAGCTTACTAGTCCATAGTTATATGTCACAACCAAAATTGCAGTAAAAGGAGTAAATGACAGGAAAGCCCCTCAACTTTACCCATTGGTACACTTTGCTCCTTTAGCTTTTATTTTGTAGCATTTTGCCCCATGAACTTTTATTTTGTTGCACAAACGCCTTATGTTATAATTTTGATAAATTAGCAGCAAGTAAGAATGGAAAAATAGAGTTTTCTCATTAACAAGGTCCAATAAATTATGATTTTTCTCAATCTTATAGCAGGAAGGGGTAATCACGTACCAAATAAAAAGTTCTACAAGCAAAGTTCAGGGGCATTTGTGTCAAACGACTTACAGAGTCCAGTAAGATGTTGGAAGCCTTGAAATCGCGGTAGATAACTTCGGAATCGTGAAGGAAGGAGAGCCCTCGAGCAGCGTCTATGGCGATTCTAATCCGTAACGCCCACGAGAGTGGTCTCGCACTTCCTGCACACGAGCCGGTCAACATGACACCAAAAAGAACTTCTTTTCAGCATTTAGAGATGTAAAGTAGTGATGGAATTTGCATACTCCTGAATAGGTGATTCTCCAAGCTTCCTTTGGGCATGTATTCGTAAACCAGAAGCCTATTACTTCCATCGACGCAGTATCCGATCAGTTTGACAAGATTCCGATGATGAAGCTGACCGAGATAATTCACCTCACACTGCATTTACATGCGCAATATTTACGAAGTAATTTATATTTTATCACCACATGATACAACCCGAGATTATAATCTCGTGACGGGACACTCAACAACTTGATCTCTCACGCTAACCGCATGAGAAAGATACAAATAATTTGGTTGAAACATGATCTCTTATTCAAGAGTCGGAGCCGGAAGCTCTCCAGATGAACTTCAATTACACTGATCAAACATAATTTCAAAATACCTATAATACCCTTAAAACAATAAATTTAAATTAATAAAAATAGGTAATTTAAAATCGCTTTCCTGATCATAACATTATTTCATAATTAGTGCGGATTTTATAGTTTATATACAACCTTAATCTAATCTCGTTGGTATTACGATTCCGGTTTTCCGACACATCTCACAGAAATGTAAGTAAAGAGAGATTCAGAAAAACCTACCAACCATTCCTTGTGGCCCTGAAGACCGTTAGGTTTCAATTTCTTGATCGCAACCACGGTCCTCGAAGAGCCAGAGCCGTGCTCGTCGATCCACCCTTTGTAAACATAACCGAAACCGCCTTCCCCGATGAGATGATACGGACGGAAGTTCCTCGTGGCGTTCCTCAGCTCGTTCAACGTGAACGACTTCAAATGCGGGGATGACAGTATCTCCTCTTCCGATCTCGGGGTCGGGAGACTTCCTGACGTCGACTTCTCGCTGCTGTTCGGAACAATCAAACTCGAAAGACCCGAGGATCGCCTGCTTTTGTATGCAATATTCGTGGATCCTGAATTATGAATAATAGCATTATATGATGTAACATGACATGCCAAGGGCAGACTGGCGGACCAGGCATTGCCCGTCTGGCCTGCCTTTGCACGGGCTGCAGGCGCCCGCGCCATCTAAAAGGGGCGACCGGACCGGGTTTTGCCTGCCCACCCGCTCAAAATTGAAAATAAACTCAGAATTTATATTTAAAAAAATGGAGACGGGTTGCTCGTCCCTGTTATCAGGGCGGGCGGGCGGGAATCTCCTCGGGTATTGCCCCTCCCCCCGGGTTTTGGCGGCCCGGTCATGTCCGTCCCACTCCCACATGGTATTAAAGCAGTAAGAAATTACATATACTCTGGTACTCATGTATATAGTAACTGTTAGAGCATTGATACTCGAATCGAAGCTTTGGAATTCCTTGCATGGAAAGCTGAATAAAGATTGAATCTTTAGGTCTACAGGAGTGGTTGAGAGATTACCAGAAGCGTTGGTTGGAGAAGTGAGAGTGTTGTTGAGCTCCGAACCTCCTCCAAAGCAATTCCCCATTGCAGTTTCCGATTCCCAATTCAACCCAACCCAACCTCTTTCTTTCACATGCTTCGCTCTCTCTCTCTCTCTGGTTCTGGCTGAGTGGCAGAGCTCAGAAGAATGGAAGAGGAACGTTACGGCACAGAAATCGAGCCCAGTATGTTTTCGCTATCATATATAACTATATATTATATGATTATGATTATATTATATATATATGTATGTATGTGCGAGTATAACACTGAGTGTGTGTGTGTTTGCAATGAGAAACAGAGAGAGAGAGAAGAGAGAAATTATCAGTAATGCCCTTCAATATTAAATGTTTGTTAAATTTATCCCACTATCTCTTACGTATGAAAAAGACAAAGACAAAGATGATTGCGAAAATAATTCAAAAATTATTAAGACAAAAATCCTATAACAATACACGAATAATATAATAAATTAAAATATCTTCAAATTAGTTAAGTTTTACCCACCAAATTCGTTTTTTTTTTTTTTTTTTGTTACTTATTAACGTGTATTCATAAATAATGTATTAAACTTCTCTTTTTATATAGAGAATAGGGTATTTCTGAAAAATATTAAACTTAGAGGTTAAATTACACCAATCTAAAAATATTCAGGGGCATTTGTAGCAATTAGCATATATGTAAAGATAAACATGAAAGCGACAAAAGAAAGAAGAAGGTCGAGAGAGAAGACAAGTAGCTTAACGTGATATCCGACCTGAGGGCTTAATTTACCGTTATGCCCTCCGAAGTGGTTGGGACAAACCGACATTTGAAGAGGTGGGTCACAGGGGTATATCTGACATTTGACTGCATGCAGAAACGACAATGAAATTCCAGAGTGTGTTTTATTATTGGTTTGGTAAAAAGTGGGTGTGTGTATCAAGATCTTGTGTTTTGCAACCTCACCAATTCTTTTTTTTTTTTTTGCAAAAACCAATTCCTAATTTTATTGCTCCAATACAAATGTTTCATATTTATTTGGGTTTTATTTTTAGAAAATCCGGGTCCGGCACAAGCCCGTCCTGGGTTTTTCTTCGGTTGTAAATGATATGCGCCCGTGTTTTTCTTCTGATACAAGCGACCTGTTTTTCCTTTGGATTGAACAATTAGTGCTCGATTATTTTTATTTTTAGCAAATCCGGGATTGGCACGTCCCGGGGTTTTTTTTTTCAGATACAAGCGACCAGTTTTTCCTTTGGCTCAACAATTTGTGCTCGATTTTTTTTATCATCACGGGATGTACCACAAAAATATATCACGTGTTTGTTTATGTAACTTTCAATTAACCAAAACGCATCCAAGTATTGAAACGCATCAAATAATCCGGCCAACGGATGATAATCTACTTCTTCTTTATAAAATAAAATCGCAGAAAAGACAATAACACTGTCCGGGGCTCTCGAAAGGAACTAAATTAATTGCACTTGCATCCCTAGACAATAACACCAGAACATGTGCCAAAAAGAATATCTCATTTAGTATGAACTATATTATAAATATACAAATATGAGTGCAAAAAAAGAGTATATAAATACAAAATTTGAAGACGAGTGAACTAATACTTGAATCGTTAAACTCTAATTATTCTTTTACCCGGCTTCGGATCCCGAGCTAGCTTCTTTGCGGCTCTGGCACATGTAAACCGTGTTCGCACCAGAAACGAGTTCATATATACAACTCTCGTAATGCGACGCGTAAATATCGAACTAGTGTAAATCCTTTTTCACTCTGACCTGAATAATTAGATGAATTTCTTTTTTGAAGATGGCACTTAGCTCCTCGATTAACGGTCTCAGACGAAGGGGCTTGAGATCTTGAGGAGACGGCTTGGAGAGATTTCTGAGCTTTCATTTCTCGGAGTTTTGGTTGGCGAGTGTTCTGGTTTTTGTTACCCGAAGGCTGCTATGGTGATTAAATGTTATTATAAATGTTAAGATGAGGTAACATGTCAATCAATATTCATTGAATTCTACCTTTCAAGTGTATTGTGTAATGAAATCGAACTCAAAATACTCTTAAAAAATTGAACCCGTTTTAGTTAGTTTTCTTCTACTCATTGTAATGCCCTCGGGAACAAAAGCTTAACCCGAGAGTTGCATACGCGGTAATTAAGACTGTTAGGGTAAAGATAATCGGTGTAATCTATATAAGCACATTGTCATAACACTTAAACCATATTCAAATTGAAAAAAAAAAAAAAAAAAAAGAAAAGAAAGAAAGGACATCACGTTGAAGCCATTTATCAAACTAAAATCATTTAAACATAAAATATCAAAGGGTGAATGAGTCAAATACCCATTTATGACTCAAAGTTTCAAAAAAATACCCAATTCTAATTATGGTAATCATAACTACCAAAAAATTGAAGTGTGGACTAAATTACCCTTCTAATTCATAAAATAAAATCTTGTTTAATTTAGTATAATTCGTTTTTATTTTTAATTAAAAAAATTCCTTTAAAGTAGCAAACTAAAACAAATTTCCCCTATTAATTAGTATAATATTTTTGATCATTTACTCACGTAAAATATTCCTTAAAAGTAGCAAACTAAAATTGTATATAAGTATACGAAATTGAAATGGTAAATATAATTACAAACATTTGTGTATTTAACGAGATGTAAATTGTATGTAAATCCAATTGAAAATGTAAATTGTATGTAAATCCATTTACAGAACATTTGTGTAAATCCATTTACAGAACAAATTGACACTCAAAGAGAAATTATCAACATCAAAATATACAGAATATTTGTGTAAATCCATTTACAGAACATTGGTGTAACTCCATTTACAGAAAATATTGACATTCAAAAAGAAATTATCAACATCAAAATGTTGTAAAATCATTTACAAAATTCAATTTTTAAGACTTATGATTACCATTGGAAAGATATTGATCGTGAGCACTTAGATCCAAGACGAAACATCGCTGCTCGCCACGATCGGAGTCGCCGGTCCACCTCGCACCACGTCGGGCGCCCCGCCACCGTTCGCCTCCTGCCCATCGCGATCCGCGCTTCCCGCACCCTGAGGAATCTTCTCGGTCGGAGTAGCTTGCGCAGGCTCGCCTCCGTCCGCCATTGACAGGAGAAAGCCCGTCGAAAGCGCACGCCGGAGCTCGCCGGAGAGAGTGTATGGCGGATAGGGAGGGAGAAACGAATAGACAATGCGAGCGAGAGAAATAAAGGGAAATTTTAAAATTTGAGGTCAAAGTAGCAAATTAATTGAAAATCTGATAAATATGGGAATAATTCAACCTAATTTTAGGAAAATAAAATTTCGAAATTAAAATAAATAATAATTAATTAATTAACGAAAATAAAAAATATATAATTAAGATCAGGGTTATTATGGTTCAAAATTTATTTAAAATGGGCATAAATGAATTATTGAAAGTATGGGTATTTCTCTTAAACTTTAAGTGGTTTTTGAGTATTTCATGGGTTTATCTAATATGAAATATGTTGGCCTAAATAAGAACATTTGGGTCCAATGTAAAAAAATTATTGGTAACACTCGTGGAAAGCATAAATCAAATCCAATTTTTAAATCGAAATAAAAACATGAATTTCATTCAGGTAATTTATCAAACACTTTGAATTCCACGTAAACTGAAATCTTTGGGAATGATTGAGAACATTGGAATGGAAGTAAGTACCTGAAGTTTAAGCTTATAACCAAAAAAAAAAAAACAAAATCAGGAAAAAAAAAACCCGGGAATTTCATATTTTAATAAATGATTTAGCCTGTCTATATGAAAGAAATGGTATGTTCACATTCATTATATTTATAATAATGGTATTAGATTTTCAAGGGTCAAAAACTATAGCGAAAATTTATTTCTTCGGTCTTGTGCGATACGTCGGTTTTTCTTTAGATGAAGACAATATGACTTGATTTTATTTTTGGTGCGAGCAACCAACGCTCGCCTTTTTTTTTTACCATATTGACACCGAAAAAAACTATGTCTTAAGGCACGGACAGCCCGTTCCCACCCGTTCGCCACGTCTCCTTAATAGTCGTCTAAATTAAATTGTTCAACCCATTATATTTACTTGGGCTTCACAAATGCCCAAATGTTATTAGGCTTGTCTCTTTAGGGGTCTTTAAAAGCCCACTTAAATCACTATTATTATTTTTTTATTTTTTTTACAAACATCACTATTATTCTTTTAAAAGTCTAATATATTGAAATGATTGCCAAACAATTATACTTTTAACTTAAAGTGAATATCAACTGTGCTACCAAGAATCCCCATTGACAAAGATCGGCACTAATTTATTGACTTACAATTTTCGATTTATATTTGCACAATCCATCCATAAGGTCAAGTAAAATATAATTTTATTAATTTATTACTCGGTAAATTAATATAATTTCAAAATAAATTCTACTTTTGTCCGATAAGATCACAAACGTTATGAATTAATACTCGACAAAATTAGTAACATTGATAATATAATAAAGTTATAGGACCGTTGCCTTATTAATTTATCGAAATTGTACCACAATTCAAACTCTTGCTTCTACTATGGACACGAGTCACGACTTAATAGTTTGAGAATAAGTAAAGAGTACTATTCGTGCCTAAAATCAAAGCAAGAAACACAACATAAGACTTTCTAAAAAATGCTTCGATAAACTCGTTAAATAAATTAGTGATATATAGGTAATCATGTTGCCGAATAAGAAGGAAAATAAGCATCGGACACCACGTTGAAAATTTCCTCACTTGGAATTTTCAAGTGCTTGATTTTGAACTTGTATTTTTTAACGTGTAAATTTCAACCTTTGCTGATATCAATTATCATGATACCAAAAAAAAAAAAAATTATGGAGAAATATAAGCTGTCATTATTAAACTATATATATGGAGAAAATAGTTTGTCATGATTTATACATATTGTGAATAATAGCTAATTTATTATTGGGGCAAATAGCCAAATAGCCAAACTTCAAACTCTAATTAGCCAAATAGCCAATGTTTTAATTAATATTGCCAAATAGCCAATTAACCACGTTAATAAATCACGAAAGATCGGATTACCCTTGTATTAACGTGGTTAATTTGTTTAAAAAAAATTAATTTTTTTTGAAAAAAAATTATTATTCTTTTTTGAAAAAAAAATTTAAAATTTTTGTTAAAATTTTAATCACGATTTTTTATTTTTAAACAAATTAACTCCGTTAATACACGTTAATAAACGTATTAACGAAATTAATTTGTTTAAAAATAAATAAATTAATTTTTTTAAAAAAATTATTATTTTTTTAAAAAAAAAAAATTAAAATTTTGTTAAAATTTTAATCACGATTTTTTATTTTTAAACAAATTAACTCCGTTAATACACATTAATAAACATATTAACGAAGTTAATTTGTTTAAAAATAAATTAATTTTTTTTTGAAAAAAAAAATAAATTAATTTTTTTTTTAAAAAAATATTAAAATTTTTGTTAAAATTTTAATCACGATTTTTTATTTTTAAACAAATTAACTCCGTTAATACACGTTAATACACGTTAATAAACGTATTAACGGAGTTAATTTGTTTAAAAATAAAAAATCGTGATTAAAATTTTAACAAAAAATTTAATTTTTTTTTTCAAAAAAAAAATTTAATTTTTTTAAAAAAATTAACCACGTTAATATGTTAAAAGGGTATTATAGGTATAAAATATGTTATTAAAGAACCATTTGGCTATTTTGCAAAGAAAAAAGAAAGGTTGGCAATTTGGCTAATCAAACATTTCAATTTAGCTATCCCATGCAATATCTCTTTATTATTTTAGTTACACTACTAAAAAAAAACACGTTATATTATTCACTCACAATTCACAAATAGATCGAAATATTGACTATAGTATAGTATCACTATTATTGATAATATGCATTTGTGTGTAAACCTATCACATTATGACAATCATGTTTATATAACATACATGGAATATATATATATATATATATATATATATATATATATATATATATATATATATATATATATATATATACATGTTGCATGCAATTAGTCCTTTTATTCCATCATATATAGAAACTTTCAAGCTAATTAAAAACTTTATGAATTGCGTGACTATATATACACGTACACACGTGCGTGAACATATAACATATATACATGCATGAACATATGGAATTCAAAGGTATATATCGTATACGTGTAGGCACTTTAAAATTTTGACTTCTCTTAATGAACAAATTTGTGTGCTTTGCATAATAGTATATTTATATAGTTTTTGTATTGCTTGGATATAAGTTAAGTGACGTTCAAGTTATAATTAGTTGGTAAATAGTTACTTGCATTACTTGTTCAAATTTTGCACGTACGTACGTACCGTTAATTACTTGTTAATGCTATGCATATATGCATTTAACTTATTTATATATATATACATAAGCATGTATGTTATACATACATGCACGTAATAAGGTGAATGCATGCTATTAATAGTAGTGATGATACTATACTATGACTTAGCTTAGAAGGTTTTTTCTTGGATGATGGAATATAAAAGGACTACATGCATGTGATGCGTGTGTATATATATATATGTGTGTGTGCATGTATATATATAGAGATGCTGCATGTGTAATACATTGGAGGCAGAAAGTCAATGGTGCTTATCGGTTCGCAGCTTTTGATGCTTATTTTGAGTAACGCTATAGCCTTGGATATTGCTACCCATAACTCCCAAATGTGAAATCCTAACTCACACCCATACTCCGATATAAAGTCTTAACCTAACATATATATATTTATATATATATATATATATATAACTATCAGGGACGGAACCAGGAATCAAACTAAGGGGTGACGGAGAAAAAATGACATAAAATACTATGATTAATAGTTAATTATATTTCAAAGGATATGACATCAAAATAGACATTTTTTTAACTGTCGGGTCACATTTTATATAATCGTAAACCCGAGTCACGTTCTACTTTGTTGACATCAGAATCAATATCAATTTAGACTCTTCGTAACTTTGAAGCATGATGGTCTTCAATTGTCGGCACTAGAGCTGCACACGTTTCGTCGCCAATCACGACGCGACGCGTCGCGACGCCTACAGTGCGAGTCGCGACGCGTCGCGATTCACGCGGCAAAAGTCGCGATTGGTCGCGACGAGGAGTGCGAGTCGCGACGTCCCTGGGCTCGATCCGCGCACTTGATCGTGTGGCTGAGATTACGCCACGTCATCGATCCGAGGGGAGTGAAAAGTTGTGTTTGTTGGTGGCGAAAATAACACAATTTTTACCCGAAATTTATTCCCCAACCACAATTATTACCCACTTTACTCGAATTCCAACCCTAAAATTTCAAATTTCAAAATTTTTTCACCCACTTTCTCCTCACAATTATTCACCCACTTCACCCACCACAATAATTATTCACCCACCCCACCCTCTCCTAAAACCCTATAAATACCACCTCTTCCTCCCTCATTTCCTCACCAACAATCTCTCAACTCTCTCTCAAATTCTCTCAACTCTCCAAGTTTTTTCCACTCTCAATCTCCAAAGCTCCAAAGTTCTAAAGTTCCAAAGTTCCAATTTTCTAAATTCCTAAAGTTCTATCATTATGTCTCGAAGAAGCGGCGGTAGTTCCGGGGGTCGAAGGGCGGCCAGGAATTTGCAACCCCAATTTCTACAAGGGGGAACATCGGATACTTGTCCCGACGACTACATTCCCGTTAGGCTACTACAGACTGGATCGCGGAGAAGCATCGGGATCCGGTACGCCACCGGCACGAGCGGAGGAAACGGACGGTGCCCCGCAAGAACTGAAGCGGTACTACGGCCTGCGGATCGACGAGGACTCCGTCGAGTTCGATGTGATTGGATGGTGGAAGAATCAACGGGAAAGATTCCCGATATTGGCGAGAATGGCGAGGGATATACTGTCCATCCCCATTTCCAGCGTTGCTTCGGAGAGCGCGTTCAGCTCGGCGCAGCATATAATCGACGACCGGAGGGCGTCAACAACTCCCACACACCTCGAGCAAGCGGTGGTGTTGAACGATTGGATGTTCCGCAACCCCACCATCGCCCAACGGACCGAGCCAACCGACGTAGAGCTTATGACGCAAAGGTTTAACGACTGGTTCCCCGAGTGACGCAATGTAAACGCCAATATGATGTGCTCTTTCCTCTCTTGGTTTTATGTCCCTAAGGAGGGTTTTTCAAGAGAGGTTTTAGTGAGGCATCTTGTAATATTTACACTGAATATTTACAACTTCTTCCACCATATTGTAATATTCACAATGAATAATACAACTTTTTTTTTAATATCTTGTTTTATCATATTTACTTATTTGTTTTATCATATTTATTAATTTTAAAATAAATAACATACTTAAATAATAAATATTGCTAGTTAAATTCGGGTAATGAAAAACATATAAATCAAAATTAATAATATGTTACAAAATTAATAATAGTTAAAATTATTAATATGTTATAAATAATAATAGTAATAAACATATTTAAAATATAATTTAGAAATAATTAATAAAGTTGTATATTTAAATTCGGGTAAAAACTAATAAAATTAAACATTCCAAACAAATTGGGACTTATGCCGCAATTATGGCGAGGACCTGAGTCTCGACGAGCTTTCTCGAGGAGCTCATGGTCGCGACGAAGTCGTGAAAATCGCGACGAGCTTCATCGCGATGAGTCGCGACGCCCGTTCTCGCGATTTTCCCGACGAACGTCGCGATGAGTCGCGATGAGTCCATGTGCAGCTCTAGTCGGCACTCTTATTGACATATCAACATTTTTTCAATGAATCAATAGTCGGTGTTTTCATCTGTAATAATAAACAAAACTAATACAACTTAATTTTTATATCTTATAATTAATATATCACATCTAATTAAATAAATTTCTAAATCAAATTGATAAAAGATATATAATTTATCACATTTAGCTATCAATTTCTAAAAATAACTAATAAAAGATATACAATTTATCACATTTAGCTATCTGATTATTGCAGTTTGACGATCCAAATGCATGCCCTCGTGTTTATGTGTTGGTATCACACATTTACATTAATATTTTTATATCATTTTTTATTGAAATAATTTTAAACATAAAAAAAAATTGATTTCCAAAAAGTTGGGGGTGACATTTGTCACCCCCATCAAGGCATAGTTCCGTCACTGATAACTATATACAGAAACATGTGTATCCAATGCTCTAATATATATGGTATTTGGAAATTCAAGATACTATTTTTACAAGAAAAAAAAAAGAGCTAGAAACTCTGGGTCCACGGAAAATAATTTTGGAATTCCAATTAATCCGTCCATTTCGGGAAAAAATAAATTTACGATTTTATATCAAAAATAAAATAAAAATCATAAAAAATTACAATTTATTTATCCATTATAGAAAAATTAAAAGTTGGAATTGGAAAAAAATCGGTTTCAGGAAAAAAAAATGTCGACAGTGGTATATGTGTATCAATCTTCTACATTTACAAGATTATGTGTACGTTTAAATAATGCGTTGAAGATACACTTTTAAACCCTACATAAACGGTTAGGGTTTTCCCATTAAATTGCTTATATTTTTAATAGAAGATGGAGGTCCATGATCTTAAGCGAGCCTGAGTTTTAAAGACACTGATACTCAAAGAACACAATATAAGAAATGAAGCGATCATGATAATATAAATAAAAATTTAAGAGTTCACAGACAAAAGAACGAAAGATCATAGAACTAATTAACGAAACCGAAAGTTAATTCTCTCATTAAATTGCTTATTTGTTTTCATTAATATATAGTTTTCTTGAAGTGGTGAGTTTAAAATATATCAATTTTGTATTCTAGTTTTCTCATCATTAGTATTAACAAATGTGTGACATTTCTATATTTTAAGTTATGCACACAAGAAACACATACACAATATTCAATGTTCAAACTTCAAAGAACTCAAGAAGAGAGTCCACTTAAATGCAGTGTATATCTTTGACCAAAAAATTCTCTATATATTTAGCAAAAACAATGGTGAGACACACACACACACAGATAGATATATGTTTTCACACATCTTACATGCCTTCACGTATCTTTGTGATAAAAAAAAAAAACGACAGTAAGTCAAATAATATCACGATTTCAATGAGAGTAAAAACAAATACTCTAGTCATGAAAATCATTGGAACTGCAAGTTTCATGACATAATGCTACCAAAATTATATATATATATATATATATATATATATTAATATACTAATATAAAATACACTAGCAAAACCATTCTTATTGGATCTTCATGACAAAAGATGGCATAGAAACATCAAAATTCAGTGTGCCAGTGACGGAACCAGGGTACGAACATTGGGGAGCAGACGAATCTCGGAGGAACGGAATAGTTATAATCTAAGGTGAGAAACGGAAAACGTAAAAAATGATAGAATAAAAATAATAAAAAAATTGGGTTGATGCTTAAAGAGAATATATAAATGAAAGGGATCTAATTGACTGTATATAAATGATTTTATTATTACAACCAAGTCCTTAATTAGAACACAACTTTGCAAGATTATCTTGTGAATAACAACAATCACCATCATCATCATCATACATCTAGCTAGTTCTTGTAATTCTAGCCAAGAAAAAAAAAACAAGTATTAATTAAGCTAGTAGATCATCATCATGATCAAGTCTATTAGAAGATTAAGGACATTGATTAATTTGAAAGAAAGAAATGATTATAATCTATTGGGAGAGCAAACTCCTGATGATAGCAGCTTGGGCAGTGTCAGTGGTGGCTAAAAGCTCAGACAATCTCTCACTCAAATCGTCAACTTCTCTGTGTAAGTTCCTTATGTAGTTGCATGTCTCTTGTAACACCTTCGCTGCTGATACCTACAATATACATATATATACATTCAGATAATATATATATATATACAAATATATACGACAACGGTTTAAAGCGTCGTTCAAAGGTGCTTATAAAGATATGATCGTGTCCCCGCGTCAACGTTGATCGCATGATGGGCCTTCTAAAATAAATGGTCGCTGGGAGAACCAGGAATTGAACTCGGGCATGAGTAGATTTAAATTTCTGCCAAGATGGTTATATTTAAATTTTTGTGAAAATTAAGAGTGGCTAAACTAAAATTTAATGTGATTTTACACTAAGAAAAATGAAAAGCGGGGTAAAACAGTACAAAGAAAAAACTACGGGGTGGTTCAATCAAACCACCCACACTTCCAAATCCAAATGGTTCTGTCAATGTTGCCGCGGAGAGATAATTTGATCTTGCACGACGGTATTTGTGAGTACCGTGCTTATACGGTCGGTCTTCAGTTCACGACTTGATTTTTTTTTATTTATATTTTGCACTTTGCAAAACTGAGATTTACGTACTTAAAATTGTCATACTCAGAAAATACACACACATATATAAATATAAGTATATATACCACTAACTATACATAATTATACATGTCTGCATACATGTAAGAAATTAAAATAAATTTCAATATAAAATATAAAAATTGAAAACAACCTATATAGCAAGAGTTTTATCCACATAAACTAGTCTTCACTCTAATCTTCAAGAATTACCTAGCTAAAGTAATACATACATATATATATATATATATATATATATATATATATATATATATATATATATATATATATATATATATATATATATATAGATATACCTTGTCAGATCGCCTGTCACGAATCTCAGGAAGAAGCTGTTGCAACTTGGAAACAAGATCATTGATCTGATCATCAGTGATCCTTGACCCACCTGACTGCCTCGTTCTTGATCTTCTGCTTGACATTGTATATGTATATATGTATATATCAAACCCTAATCAAAGACTTGAGCGAGTGATGGTTGCTAGTGAAGTGTCAGAGTTCATGCACTGTGATGACTATGGCTTTGAGAGTTCGGAGAGAGATTTAGAGAGAGAAAGTGAATAGTGAGAGGAGAGAGAGACTATCAAGACAACAAATGCATGGGAAAAAGAAGTGGGCTTTCCCTTCACTTAAATAGGCTTTTTTTCTTCTTCTTCTCAACCTATGAATATATATATATATATATATATATATATATATATATATATATATATATATATATATATATATATGTTGCTTCTTTGAAGAGAGGTGAAAATTTTGCTTTGAACATATATGTTTATTGTCAGACTCTACACGCAATACCACATACATATATTTCTATTTTATTATGATTTCCAAAAAAAAAAAATCAACTCTCTAATTCATTAAATTATAACTTTGTTCAAATAGGGTTTTTTTTTATCATTATTTCAAACCGAAGAAGAAAAAAATAGACCAGATAATATACAAAAATATTCCTAAAAAAAATACAGAAAAAGGATATGTACATGCTGTTTTTTTATGCCAATTATAATAATAAAATTGAAGAAGATGAGAGAGAAATAGAAGGGCCATATAATAATAAATAGAAATGGTTGACTGGTCAAAGCTACTAGTTATCGATATCCAACACTGCACCGACCTGATTCCTGGGATTTTGCAATATTTATTCTATAAATACACAATATTTTACAATATATATATAGAGTGTATGTAATTAAGGAGGTTCAAGTTGAGGTCATGTTCACTCGGAAAGTGATAAGACTTGTAGTGAAAATATTCATGCTAATTTCAAGCAACAAGTTTCATCAGCATATGCAAATTTATCTTTAATACAATAAATTATATTTGTAGATGAATATTCATTATTTAAGAATTCCTTTTGATCCACAAAAACTATATGATTCTTTTGAAAGAAAAAAAAATCAAAGTTAAGAGATTGTTGATAGAAATTAAAATTCGTTGTACTGTCTTTTAATTATTTTTAAATTAATTTTATATAGATTCACATTCATTTTATTTATTTAATCGTGCAAACTACCTCGTTTTTCTATTCGACACATGTTGGATGATGATATTTTCAACTTCGTTGCACGTAATAATCAACCGTGCAAGCTTCCACAGTGCAAGCTTGCCCGACGATTTTAAAACCGTTGTGCAAGCATATTTGTACACAAGCGTATTTTTTTTTTATCATTACTATTTTGAAGTGTGTATGATTTATTATAATAGATTTATTATATGTATTTTATCTTCACTAGAATTAGGATTTTTTTTTCTTTTTCATAAAGCCTGATTTCCCTTGTGACTAAACATAATAAATCGGATTTTACCATCATCATAAACTCAATATATTTATTTTCAAACCCTTATATAGAGGAAAAAAACTCAAAGAAAAATCTTCATAATATCGCCAATTTATTTCTTCACAATTTTCGGATAGCTATATATAAAGTTTGACATCGAATCATAAATTATATATATAAACTTAGAATCTCTTTTGGGGTGTAAATATTTGTTTAGAGGATTGCATGATTCTTTTTTAGGGTTAATGACGGCAAAAATACTTAAAATTTGGTCAAAGAACCCATTGTCTACCTAAAGTTTAAAAGTGGTGGCAAAAGTACCCAAAGTCACATTTGGGGCATTGACTACTCCATTTTAGTAGCGCAGTTAACTTACATGTTAACACTGGCCACGTGGACAAACGTGGGTTGCTGACATAGCAAGTTTTTGCCACGTGGATGAGCCCACATCAGCCTCGTTTACGATAAAACAACGAATTAAACCCCTAATTGGGCTTGTCCACGTGGCAAAAAATTGTTATGTCAGCAACCAACGTTTGTCCACGTGGCCAGAGTTGACGGGTAAGTTAACTGCATTACGAGAATGGAGTGGTCAACTCCCTAAATGCGACTTTGGGTACTTTTCCCACCACTTTTAACCTTTGGATATACACGAGGGGTTCTTTGACCAAACATTGGGTATTTTTGTCGTCATTAACCCTTCTTTTTTATTATTGATCATCTGCAAATCCCAATAGACTATTTAACAATTTGAAACTCATTAATGACCAGAAAAGTTTAATAATCTCGAATCCTATGATGTCAGATTCTATTAATTATAACACGACCCTCTGTTTATGAGACCAATCACTTGATTTTGGGATCTTAATCCAATAATTATACCAAGGAAAATTTTGTGTTTTTTTAACCCTCTATTTTCAATTTTCACAAATTTATATGTATATTCATATTTTAAAAAAAAATGTCAAAACATTCCTCCAAGTGATATTTAACATTCTAAAACTTAAAACGTTAATATTGATAATTAGTAATATAATTTTTTAAAATAGTTTATTTATGCTAAAAGCGAAGACTAGAATTGTGAATAATGATTCTAAATTTTCAAAATTAATAAATTTTTTTGAAATATTGTTGGTTTTTCGATGACTTTTCTAAATCCTGAGGCGGAAAAGACAGGATATCATTGAATAATATGATATATATTAACTTGAATAATTAAAAGAATCAGTTTTGATATGTTATCCGACTTTTGATATTTTTGCCAAATGTAGAATTTCTGACTGAAATCTCCTTGGTTTGTGTGTGGCCGATTGTCTCGAGAACCGGATCAAAGCTCGTCAATTGTCGACCCTCTATCTCGTCCACCACGTCGCTGCAGGAACGTTTGTGAGACCGAAAATCACCTCGTCAGACTGCTAGGTCCTTCTCAATGATTGGACGGCGAACTGGACGAAGCATGAGGAGGAAAAGCTCGCGGCTAGGGCTAGGTTAGGGTGCTGCGATTTCTCTATAGGGCTAGGGATTGGATTGTGCCAATTACGAGCTTAATTAACGTGTTATTTATAGATCACAGACTTTAATGACCTAATAGGCTTTGGCCCAATAATTGAGTTAAATAGGTCATTATCAATTAATTTTAGCAATTAATTAATCATGTCAAATTGATTTACGGGCTCGAGTGGGCCTGTCACTATTAATGTAGTCGGGTCGGACCCGGTAAGCCAATAGGCCTAAATCTCAATTCGGGCATTTCTTACAAAACACTATTGTTTTAAAAAATTAAAAAGATAACTTTACAAAAATTAAAAATAAAGATGATATATTAATAAAAAAAATATAAAAAAAAAAGATCATCTTGTACTAATTTTAATTGACAAAAAAAGATAGGTTGTCATCGTGGATGTACAAATCTGATTTGTTTTTAATGCAGAAGATCTATAGTCTCAATTGATCTCAAATTGTGAGACATTTAATTATGAAGCTCAATAATTATTTTTCAAAACACGTGCTTGTGACTCGTCCAATAGTTGTAAGGGCTTAGAAAGTACTTAAATGATAATAATATTCTAATTAATTAATTTGTATAATTATATGTTTTATTTTATGTAGGAAATTTGCTTTTTTTACACTCTCAATTTTTATTTTTGGCAAAAATATACCTTCAAGTTTCAAAAAGGCTAAAGTATACCCTCAAAGTTTATTTTATTTTCTTTTATATACCTTCTAATACATATAATTTTTAAAAACTCAAAATTACTCCTTATAAAAAATTTTGAAATTTTTATATTTCATCTACTTTTATTTTTCACTTAAATATATCTTCTGTTTAGACTTTTATTTTTGAATTATTTAAATAAATAATAAAAAAATAGGATGATGAAGGATAAAATTAGCAAATCATATACTAATGGTATATTTTAGTTGATTTTGAAACTTGAAGATATATTTTAACCAAAAATGAAAGTTAGGGTTATAAAAAGCAAATTTTTCTTTTATGTTTTTGAATATGATCGATCAGTCAATGCCCATCTAAGCTCTAAAAATAAAATGTCCATTTCCGTGGAAAGTGGCACACATTAATTATAATACTATAAATTTTGTGTCCATAAATTATTATAATATAAACTATTATTCCTCTAATTAGTTGTTCTAGATCTGTCTGCAAATTATTCAGTTTAAATTTCAACTTGCAAAGTGGTAATTATCTAATAATTAAGAATGTTATTTAACTGTGGATAATTACAGTGGTCCCTCTAATTCCTATTTGCTTACGTAAATCACAAACATATATATAAGTAATTAGGAATATAATTAATTATGGTCACGTTTCACGTTGATAAGTTAAGATAATCTGGTGTTAATCTACCTTTTTAAACTATGAAAGGACATAAATAAGTATAGCTAATTAATTAGTGTTTTTACTCTCGTGTTATGGTGTTTGTTTTGATTAAGATTAAGACGTTTTAATGCATATTTAAAAATTAAAATATTGTTTCTTAATTTGATGAGATATATTTATTAATTAATTAGTTATATGAGTACACCTAATGTGTATATAAGCAACTTTCAGCAATATTAACAAGGACCAAACTTTTTCTTCACATAATAATTCACGTAGCATAAGCGAAATATAGTAAATTCCGATGGTTGATTGATGCACAAATATCGCCAGGCAAGCCTTCTTTCTTAAACTATTGATTCGTACACGAATTCTACATATATGACACCACATCGGAAGTCTCTTACGAATATAAATTTGAAAAGAACTTTTTTTTCCATACAAGTACGTCCAACAATGTGCGAAACCGGGGTCAGTCCCGACTCTTTAATTTTGATTATTTGTATGTATACACTAATATGATATATCAAGGAAGATCATATATGGAAAAAAATGCTTCCTCTTGTGAGGTTCTCTCCATCGATAGAAAGAAGATTCTAATTAAAAAAAAAAAAGGTCACACTCAATAACAAGATTTTTACACGTAATATTAGCTATACTCAATCGTATCTCGATATATATATATATATATATATATATATATATATATATATATATATATATATATATATATATATATATATTCCAAAAAATTGTATGATAAATTGTTGATTTCCATGAAGAGAATGTAGCAAGAAGCCAGTGATTCGTTTAGTTCCAAAAGATTCTTGAAGAACTACTTGGATGAATATGCATATTCTTCCCACTTTATTTGATTTTTAAATGGTTTAACATGCTAAAAGCTACTAACACTTGTTAAGTATCCAATAATTACAATAAGAAATCAAATTTGGTACAACCACTTGGCTTCGATTAGATCTTGCCCAAGTGTCTTGTTTTCCCTTCTAATATATCTCTCTAGGGTTTTTCAGAGATTTTGTGTTAGAGTATGTTACCCGAATCCGTTTTCTTACACGATCCATGCAGAAGCATATCTTTAATCAATTTTTTTATGCCATAATTTCAAAACAATATAAATTCAAATACCCAACGACTTAAGCTATTCTTTTCGATCTATTCATTTCGAAGCTTTGTGGTGCAATACTAATTTAGATATTTTGGGAAATATATTTAAAGTCTTGGAAGCGGAGGGATATATTTTGTCCGAACGTATTTTTCTTCTCAAGTTGGAATGTAAAATTTCTTCTCAAATTCGGTTCTCGTATTTATTTGCACATTTGATTTTTAACACCATATCTCCGATAATCGGAACCTGCTACTAAAATAGGGATCTAATTATACGAGATCTTAATAGATAATACTTATAAATTTGTAAATTTTGTTCATGAGATTTATAGTTAATTGAAGCATCCTTGGTCCTCTAATGTGAAGAACTACTATATGGCATAAATCTTTAATTATTAGTACACTTAGTACACTTTTTTTTTTATGATTATGGTTTTAATAAATTATTAAATGAATAAAATGTACAAGAAAACTAGTAGGAAATTATTATAGAGACCACTAAGTATCACTAATATATTATAGACTATTATTCCCAATATCACTATTAATAATAGACTATATTATTCCCAATATATTCTACTAATTAAATTGTACTTTTAGTTGACTCATAAACACAACTTGTTTGTACTAAACTTTAAACAAAATTATATCCATCCCCTTCAGCTAAGACAAAACAGAACAAAATAGACATTTTCGGGGTAACTTGTGAAATCCCGTACAAATTGGACAAAGTAAATGTGCCGATAAAATGTTTCTAACAGAACAGTTGTATGAGATCGTACATGTACATAACTATATAGTCGAAGATAATTAAAAAGATACATTTTATTTTTTCTTATCGTAAACGTGCTCAAAAGACTCGTATATTGGAACGGAAAGGTCGTGAATTCGAAACAACGTTACATTTCTAATCATGCTTCTTCCTTTTTTTTAATTACATGTATTTCTTTGTTATAAATAAATAATTAGGTAAGCTTTGGGACTAAAAGCTGCTTCCATAAAATCTAATTTCCTATTTATATTATAACATATGTTTTTTTCATACACTCACCGGCGTGCATCTAGGCACATGACATGGATCAAATGGACAGCTCTTTCTCTTAATTAATAAATAATAATTTGTGTATATATTTCCAAATTCAATGGGCTGGTTTCTGATGATCACTGATCATGATATAATCTTTTTCATCGCTACTTTTGACACTCCAAGAAAGATATCTGACGATCCTTTTAGCATATGCTGTCTCTTTTTATTACATTAATATAAAGTATTTAGATCGATAAAGATCATGGTAATTTATAACTAGCTAGTCGGTGACAAGTGTATAAATAAAGGTGAATTTTTGAGACCAAGTGCAGTTAATTTGTAGTGAAAGTTGGTGAAGATTAATTAGTTTAATAAAGGGCTCGTGCGGTTAATAACTTAATTAGTGTATATACATAAAAGTAATATTTTTTCCCCTATCTATTGGGTATATATATTCATTGGTCAATTACCATATGGCTTATTTAATCGTCTTATATTAACATTGGGAACAAATATTTGATTAATACGTAGTATATGTATATATTATTTTATCAGCCTATGCTAGATAGATAGTCTTGGATTAAAAGTAAATAAATATATATATATATATACACACACATAGATATATAATACAAGTTTTTATCGTATGTATATTTTTACCACATGCTATAGAAAATTATATGAAGCAGAGTTGACCTAGCTAAGTAAACAATGTATTGGTTCAACTAGCTGATTGATAAGTATTAGAACCCATTCTTAAGTATTAATATATTATACTTTACAATTTATGTGTCATTATTTATATCTTAATAAAAAGAGCAAAAACTACAAAACTAATGGCTGATGAGGTATTAGTAAACACATATGGATAGGAATATAATAATTAGTGGTATTATCTAATTAATGCAACACCGTTGGCCAAAACGATATTAAGCATTGAAGTTGTTATTGACATAATCATATCCCAAATAAGGTTTTTTATTTATTATTATTTAAATCTTACTAATGACACGGCGAATATTAATTTATTCGCTACACATAATTGTTAGTTTTTTTATAACCAATTTTATTAATTTCTATAACAAATTTAAATAACTAACTATTTTATTAAAAAATTTATAGTAATCAAACATACTAATAATCTCATTGGTAATTAATTAATGAAAATAAAATCATTTAACTAGCTAGTAATTTATGAACAATTTAATTTATTATTACGTTAAATCCAATATCTTGAGAATAAATAATCCTTACACAAAAATAAACATGAAAATTAAATACAGTAAAATATTTATAAATTAATACGATTTGAACTATATGAAATTTTATTATTTTATCAAATAAAAAATCTGGATCATATTATGAATTTATAAAATAGTAATTTAATTAATATAATTCTACTGAATATTGTTTCGGAATTAGACCGCTAGAAAGTTAGTAAATATAGTCAGTCATATAGATTTATCTGTAGTTGTTGAAGTTAAAAAGGATAAATATTGGAGCTTAAAAGCAAGAGAATTGAAGGACAAGTGCACGTGTGGGAGGACAAAAGGCATCATCTTCTCTTGCTTCGATACACATTGAACCTCCAAAACTATTCATATATATATATATATATATATATATATATATATATATAAGTTTAAAAACCCAAGGAGTGTTTTATATAATGCATTGGTTCCACCGATCAAGGAAGAGACAAAACCCTAGAGACCAAGTTTCTAGGTGTGAAAACTGTGTTCAGTTCAGTGAGTCTCTTTTGTTTACATTTTGTCTGCAAATCCTTCTAGGGTTTTGTAACCCTAATCCCTCTATATATATACAGTTTTTCATTTTAGAAAAAAAAAAAAAATAATTCTAGGGTTACGATGTGTTCTAGGCAAGGTTCTAAATATCGATATCGATATCGTTTCGCACTCTCCATTTTACGGATATATCGCTTGCCGATGGACATGCCGACGGATAAATGAGAAGAAATGGATATATCGCTTGCCGATAATACCGCATAAATTTCACGGACATATCGCTTGCCGATCGAAATATCGAAAGATATTCCGGAAAAATATTTTTAGCATTTCAATCATATTTTTATATAGTTTCTAAATTAACTATTTTATAAATATAACACATAGTTATAGCCTAGAAAACACACTCACAAATCATAACATAACACAAACATATAACATAATGTCGACATAACATAAAATAAGCTAGCCATCATAATAAAGTCACAGAGTACGAACATAAATACGAACATAGAGTACGAAGTGCGAACATAAATACGAAGCATGGTTCTAAATGCCAATATCGATGTCGTTTCACACTCTTCATTTTTATGGATATATCGTTTGCCGACATATTAATGGGAAGAAATGGATATATCGATTTCCTGCGAATATCGTTTCGCATTTCTCATTTTCTGGACACGTCGTGGATATATCGAGGACATATCCGGATATTTAAAACCATGGTTCTAGGGTTTAGGATGGACCAGCATTATCTGAACAGAGCAGGGTTTCTTGAATCACTCAAACTCATCAAGAACCTCCATCTCCTTGTTTTTATTTAATTTAAAATAAATATTTAACGAAGAACCCTAGAGTTCTTAGCATCTTCATCGCGTTTTCTCATCACTGATTCGACCTCATCTCTATATCATATATATATATACTTATGAATTTTTTACATAGCACACGAGTTATGGATCTAGTTAAAACCTAACGTTCATAGGTTTTAACTATATAACGTTAACATGTACATTATATGTAGGTCAACACAGCGATTTATACATATATATATATATATACACAGATATAATGTGGTGCTCGTGTGCGTTAATGTAAGATTTGTAGAATGCTACAGCTAGCTAGGTAGCATAGACGCCATGATCTCTAGCTACTTGATAGTTGATATTATCATGTATATATATATTATATACATGTATATGTATTTTATATGTATAATCATTATATATATGGATATGTGAACATATACGTTGCGTGTATTAATAATTATACTTAAAATCATAAATTGCAAAAAATTGAGAGTCGAGAGTGTGCCTTCTGACATAGTAAAACGTGATTCTCGAATCTAAATAAATACACAAACATTAATATAGATATATTAAGACATGTATTTATACATATAAACTAGTATATATACGTATAGATATGTGTGTGTACACCAGAAGCTTAGTGGAATGATTCGCACCGGGAAACATTCAGCATCTCCACTTAAATTTTAAAGGCAAGTTTTGACTTAAGTCGCTACAATTATATATATATATATATATATATATATATATATATATATATATATATATATATATATATAAGAGCACTACATATTATTAAGCCTAATGAACGATTATAGATTTTTTTTGCTTTTATTTTTTGTTAAGGAATCATTAGTGAAGAATTGGCCAAATGTAGAAATCTTACTAAGTGTAGGGTTATTTTTGTAAATATATGACGTGCAGGTGTCGCCGCTCTGTAATTTGCTGTTTTTAAAATAATATTTTTATTGTTCTGATAAAAATTATTTATTAAAATAATTATTATGGAGGTAAATAAATATGTATATATATTACGTAATATCACCGTATGAAAAAGGAAGGAAAAGAAAAAAGAAAGAACTAATGCCGTTTTTTAAGATTTGGATCCCTGTATTGTTCAAGCATTTTTGTTGTGTAGAAATTATGTCGTTTGATAATCTCATGTCGTTTTGTTGCATAGTTGGTTTGTTGATGACAAACATGTCGTTTTCTAATTATCAGTGCTTTCTTTTAAAATTTATGTCACTTTTGCTTTCCATGTCGTTTTAATGAAGCTTGTCGTTTTGTATATGTTTTCTCTGAAAGACAAACACGAAATTGATAATGTCGTTTTCCATCAAACATCAAAACTAACTTTTTTTTTTTTTTTTTTTTTAATGAGACATCTTAGATGGCATTTATGAAGTGGTAAATGTAGTTAAACTACAAATTAACGACTAAACAACGACTACTACATTCCGTAAATCATGACTTTTGCGCTCTTTAATAAAAAGAAATTTTATGTATAAAATCCCAAATAAATGAGTACTTCGTATCGATCAATAATTGACGAAACTCATTTTCATCTTAATTTGCTTAATTTAAGTCACCAATATCAATTTTGTAAATTAGAAATCAAATTAATGTGAATTTTATAGCGTGCTATGATTTATCTAATCAAATTTCAGTCACTATTTTCACTTGGTGACCGATTTGAACATAATGACCAAAGCGCAACTAGAAACTTAGAAACATTTGTGGCATAAGTACCTGAATATTATGAAACGCTCTCTAAAGTCTTCAATAATGATTAAGGAGCATATTGTCTTTTTTTCTTTGACTCCTCTCAGTACTTTTGCCCCACTAACTTGAACATTTGCAAATTTCATCAATATAATGTAATAGTAATCACAATTCTTTCCTGTATATTAAATAAAAATAAAAATCTTATACACCCTAAATTATAGAGTATATACACATAAATGATTGGTAAATATATGGTTGAACTATATGATTATTGAGCTCTTAATTAAAATTAAAATAAAATTTGAGCTCTTAAAAAAACTTTACATATTATTTATTTAAAAATCTCAATGAAGAAAAGTATAAATTTATTCTTCACGTAAGACCTCTTGGAATTCTAAACGGATCCGGTCTCTTGAAACTCCGTACCGAACCCGATATACTTCCGAGTGATGATTTTTTTTCTTTTTGGGGTCGATAAATTGAGAGACCACATGTTATAGAGACGTTCCAACTACTTCAATAATAAATGATTGCTTGCAAGTTGCAAAAAAATTCATCCACGTTTCTATATTATGATTGCATTGCATAATTTATTTATATATTTATTTCATATTTGCAATTGAGGTATGTCATGTCAAAACAATAAATATTATAAATTGTATAAATTCATTAATAGATAAACTTTCTATTTTTTTTATTGATAATTATTACAAGCATAAAATCAATGGACTATAAAAAATAATAATTAAAAAAAAGCTAAACGATACTTTCGAAGAAAGTAATAAAAAAAAAACACTAAAATATTTTTATTAGAAAATATAAGCTTAACTCTATTTAAAGTTTATGTTTTGAAGAATTTATGTTCATTTTTTCACAAGAACAAATTGATCAAACTTTTTCATGATACCACATTTGCCCCAAAAGCAGATAATACAATTTAAAGAAGAGCTGAAGAGGACATATTTATTTGTGGATAATATTATAAATCTATATATTTATATAATTATATATATATATATATCTGTATTATATTAATTATGAAGAACTATCCAGCGAAACGACACGTGATATAAATCAGAGATATTAATTATAGTGTGGACACGTTGAAGGCTGAACTGAATAAATAGCGGGCGCAGGAAAGAGGTATTATTTGTGATTTAAAATAAATAACAATTATTCTAAATTTTAATATGCAATTTATAATTATTCTCATATATCTTATTATATGATTTATATTTTAATCCTTATAGTTTTTGGGTGTAGCCGATGCCACCCCGCCCCTTAAAAGACTATTAAAAAAAATCAAATTTCTTCTTTTTACAAATAATTGGACATTTTTTAAACTGGCAACAGCAAAATGATAATTAGCTAAAACATTTATATATATATATATATATAAATACTTAAATGAATTGGAATTACATTATTGCACATAGAGCTCAATATTTAATTTAGACCACAACTTTCGGATTTTAGGGTTTAGAGGAAAATAAAATCATAATTAATTTTTCAAGATATAAGGTGAGAATTCACATTCTTACCCTTCGAGTTTCCACTTCTATTAATATGCATTTTTTATAAAGAATAAACGTATTTAATATTAAGTGGAACATATTTTTTTTTTAACTTAGATTATTTATCGTATCCAATGAGAGAAAGTTTTTTCTTGAAATGTTTGTCACATACTGTTTGATAATAAATAATTATATATATAACATAGGATCAGAATATTCTCTTGTTATTATATTTCAAAAAGCTCGTCTATATTTGTAGTAGGGGTGAAAAGTTTGTAACCGTTTCCCGGTTTTGTCCCGGTTCCGGTACCGGTCCCGGACCGATTTTTCAAACAATCCGGGAAATTTAGCTTAAAACCGGGAACCGGTACTTCCCGGTTTCCGATTTTCGGAACCGGGAACCGGAACCGGTACCTAAAAAATATTTCCCGGTTTTTGGTACCGGTTCCGATTTTAAACTACATGTAATTTTTAAGTTTTTCGTATGTCGTTTTTAGTGTAATATATATTTTTATTGTCATTTTTTATACTATGTGTAATTTTTAATTACTAATTTTTCAAAAACTACATGTCATTTTTAAGTCAAACCCTTTTAGAACCGGGAAATTTAGAATCGGAACCAGGAAATTTTAGAAATGGAACCGTAACCGGAATCGGAACCGGGAAATTTGAATCGGAACCGTTACCGGAACCGGGAATTTTTTTAATCGGGAACCGTTACCAGAACCGGAACCGTGACCAAAAAAAAAATTCCCGATTTTTCGGAACAGAGACGAAAAAAAGATAATTTCCCGGTTCCCGGTTCCGGTTTCACCCTTAATTTGTAGTATTTTCTCGTCTATGTCATAGTTTAATAAAAATATATATATGATTTATGGCTACTTAAGAACACCAAATACAAAAAGAGATCAAATTCATGAAATATATTAAGAAACAGAAATACAAAGATAAAAATTATATAAAAGCATAAAAAAAAAAAATTATAGACTCAAAATACGAATAATTTTTACCTAGAAAAAGATATAAATAAATAAATAAATACCTAAACTATGTAGAGTAGAAAAATACAAAATTAAAGTGTGACATAGTAAAGGGCCTCAAATAATATTTATTTAATTTTTTTATGGTTAAATTGCAGAAAACGACAAAATAGACTGTGACAACAACACGCGGCGAAGCTAAGAGTCTAAGCTTAGACACCATTTTTCTCTGCAAATCTTCACACTCTTCTTCTTCTTCCAAATTTTCAATCTTTTTCGCTTTTACAGCAAAAGGGTGCTTCTCAATCTCAAACTTGATCATTCATAGAGAAGAGAGAGAAGCTTCATCAACAATGGAGTCGAATCTGGAGAAGTTCCTTGAATGTGCGACTCCAATGGTTCCAGCAAGAACCATCTCTCAGGTCTCTTCTCTCTTCTTTTCAATTATTGATCACAATTCCATATTTTAATCTTGAATTATGATCAATTTGTTGACGAATTACTCTAAAAAATATATTTTTTTTATAAATAGATATTTGCGGCATAAATATCTAAAAGCAATGCTACTAAAAGTCATAAGGTACTGTCAAATTTAAATAATTCTATTATTTTGTTAAGTTTTTTTTACACAGGAACACATAAATGTCTATAATCAAATTTTGGAAATAATATTTTTTATTAAATTAATTATGTATGTCTCGGAATTTTAATTCGATAGTATTTTACAGTACTCTGACGGTAAGATTAAGGCTAAAGAAGAGCTTGAGAATATAGCAACATTAGGTATATATGCCGCAAATAACTTTTGCAAACATAGAGAAATTAGGTATTTATGCCGCAAATAAGGAAGAGTATTTGTCTGTAAGGAAAGAAACAGTGTAGCGTTTCAGATACTCCGCATATTCTCTTCTCTTCACATTTTGCGCTGATCGGACACGTGTCGATGACTTAGCCATTTCTGTAGAATTTAGACACGTGCCTATTTATAATAATTAAAATGAGAAAAGATGACTGTTGGAATTTGTCCTTAACTATTTATAAATTATAACTAGCTTTTGAATTTAAATAATATTTTTTCATGATTTTCTTTTTCAAAATAATAATGAGATAAATTGTTGTTACATAACAAGTCTTATCTTACCGTGTTTGGTCATAGTTGATGTAACAAATGAATGTGTACGCAAATTTTGGCCTCGGTTTCCGGTTTAGGCCCGCTTCTCACGCCGAAACCGGGGCAGAGCCAGTTTTTAATCGGACAATATTTTTTAATGTTGAACTTGGCTATGTTTATTTGAATTTTTTTTTTCTTCGGAATTTTGGATTATGATTAATGATCTTTGGTTGGATTTCGGAATATGATACACCTTGGATTTTGATTACTTCTTTAGAATCGTACGAGTGATCCGAATAGCCCGTGGCAGCACTTCACAATCGGGGATCTTACGGAATGTTACCGAGAATGGAGCGCCTTCGGCCTCGGAATTCCGGTCGTCTTGAACTCTGGGAGAACGATAACTCAATACTATTTCCCTAGTCTATCTGCTCTGCATATATATTCGTACAAATCTGATGCAGTATTGAGGTATCGATTTAGCCCCAATAGAAATTCAAATATTGCGTTTGCGGGAATCGAATGATGATGCTGATTCTTTCTGTTCCTTGTTCTCTAAGCAAACGAGATGACGAGTTTGAAAGCGAGTCTTCGAGCGATGAGAGCGAAATGTTGTCGAGGTCGTTTAGTAATAACTCGAGCCGGGGTTGGGACATCGTCTCTGATGATTCGAGCTTCGAGCTCGAGAATCCATGGCCTGCGAAAGATGACAAAGCCGAAGGCCTTTGCTTGCAATTCAATGAGATGGAACCTCCCCATCATAGACCTCCCTTGCACGTAAAGGTATTAACAGTTAATTATCGTGTGATTTAGCTATATAATTAATCAATTAATAGTTAATTAGTTCATATGATCGGAAAGTATTCAACATCTCAAGTTCCCTGCGGATCTATGTTTCGAATTAGGAGTGTAACAGGGACCTTGAACCGGGATTTTGACGAATTTTCCTACCGGCCCCAGTAACCTTTTTGTGAAAAACTTATTTTTTGGGCACCGGTATTTTATTAGATTAAATCGGGAACCGAGAATGGTAAAATTGCCGGATTCAAATCGAGGAATACCGATTTCAAACCGAGATTTTCCGGTTTATAACAAAAAAATATATAAAAAATGTGTATGATTAAAACATCATGTTTAAAAGTAAAAGATAAAAATTCGGGATATGGAATTCCTAATTCACGACATCTCAAAAATAATTCCCGATTTTAAAACCAGTATCGAGAACCGGTAAAAGAATGTTCCACCACTACTTCCAATGAACACTTTCTCAATGAACTTTAAAGAATTGAAAATTGCTTTTTCTAGGTTATGGAATTAGCCCAGGATCAACCGGCACTAATGAGTCTCAAGAGCGTTGATCTTTTTCCGGCAAGCTGGATGGCCGTTGCTTGGTAAGCAAGCTTCACAATCCCCATAAGTCAACAATCACGGCATAGTTATTAACGCTCTTCTCGCTGCCTAAATAGGTATCCTATATATAGCATCCCGGGCGGTATAAACGAAAAGGACTTGTTGACGAGCTTCCTAACATACCACACGCTGTCCTCGTCATTCCAAGGTAAAATCGGTCAATAAGTGTGTACATCCGTTTTCATGAACACGTCAAAAGTTTTCTAATTTTTCTGTGCGATGCCTCGCAAAATCATTCCCTAAACAGATTGCGCCGAAAATATAAGCGGTTTGTCCGGAGAGAAAACGAGAGCGGACCGAATACCGCTCCCTCCTTTCGGATTAGCCACCTATAAGATGAACGGTTCGTTGTGGCTGAAGAACGAGTCCTCGGATATGGAAAAACTAATGGACCTCCACAGTGCGGCCCAATCGTGGTTGAAGCAACTGAATGTGTACCACCATGACTTCAACTTCTTCACTAGATCAGCCATGTACATGAATTAGGGTTTATCCATGTAATCTTGTGTCAAATTGTCTCTTAATTTTCTTTGTAGAGAGTTTGTAGTTTGACGAATCTATTTTATTAAAATCTTGTTTGTACAAAGTTAAATGTTGGAATAATTTTTTTTAGTAAAAGATGAGTAGTTTGAAATCCCACGGAGTGAAAATTTAGCATGGTGAGGATACACAAAAGAAAAAACGCGAGTCAAAATGATATATAAACGAAAAATAAAATAAGAAATGAACCTAAAAATGAGACGAGAATTCGGAAAATTAAAAATTGTAACTCTATCGAATAAAGATATATAAAAATGAGAATGAAATTAAGTAATTTTGGAAAATTCGAATGTTTTTTTCTTTTTAATATGTTCTTTGGAAAATTTAGAGGGATAAGACCCCTGTACCCTTCAAGATTCACATTGCTGCATGCCAACCCGAAAGGTGGAATAGCAATCTCTTTGGTGAAAAACAATCAGCTTTATATGTTGCCTATTTTTTATTATACTTAATTAGTGGATTCACCGCGCGTTGCGCGGTTGTTGAAATTTTATGTATATAAAATTGTTGTAAATTTAAACCCCATTTTTTTTTATAATGTTAATCATCTTGTAATAGTAAGATGTAGATTAAATAGCAAAATTGCCACTAATGTTGTTGTATAAATTTTTAGTTGAATACAAAATGGAACAATAAAACAACTGTTAAAAAAGAAACAAACTACCAAAATTGTAGTGCTTAAGTAGATTTTGGTTGCATGTATTATAGACTGTTTATCTTTTTCATATTCGAATTGAATCCATGTTAAATTATTGAATTGTAACGAATTCAAAAAAAAAAAAGACGACCTTTAGACATAATTCCAATCTATAAAATTCACTTAAATACAAATTGGAACAAAAAAGCAAAGTAAAATAATTGAAAACAGTTAAATTATTGGCAATCATAATCTCTTAAACTTAGTACCGTAGACATATATCTTGAATTTTAACAAATAAATATCGATATCGCAAACACTCACCGAAAATGCGATGTAGAGGGTTCCATGGGTCTTAAATGTTTGAGAAGATCAGATCACCAACCTAACCAAACGAAAATATGAAATATATATAAAAAGAAAAAAAATTGTGTATATGTGTACATTTCTTACGTGTAATTATGCAAATAATATTACCTATAACATTATGTAGATGTATTGTTCGTGCTTATATTTTATCATTTTTTAATTAATAATTGATTGGAATATTTCACAATCATATTACGTTTATATTCTCTTCCATCAAAACCTGAACTAACAAAAGGAATAGAGTAAAAAATATTTTTTTTTTGTCAAACATATAACAAATGTTAATTAAAAAAAACATACCTTGTTGTAAATTATATTCACTGTTATAAAAACTCCATGCTTCAAAGGAACCTACCATAGAACATACATCTTTTAGAGGATATCATTCTTGTAAAAAACGATAAAGAATTGATGCGTTTACCAATTTTTTTGGTGTGCAAATTGTCTTTATTTTTATTATTATTACAAAAAAAATTAAAGCGAAATGTAAGTACCTATGTTTTTAGGCAGTTGACGCATTAATATTTTGGAATACTTCGTGGTAAATAATATTTTTAATTAGGGTTCGGTCATCCATGTCTTCATCCGCATTTATTATGGTAAGTCCGATCCTTAACGTTACTCTTGAAACGGCCACATAAAGTTGTCCATGAGTGAAAACCTGTTACATTGTAGTTAATTTATTTGTCTATTTATAATATAATCAATATGATATGTAAAATATGAAATTTCTACCTGCTTTGGTAAGTAGAGGCCCACGTGTTTAAGGGATTGTCCTTGACTTTTATTTATTGTCATTGCGAAGCAAGATATCAATGGTATTTGACGACGATTGAGTTTAAAATGCCACTTTCCTTCAGTAGATGACATAATGATCCTCGGTATCGTAACGTTTTTGCCTCGATTCTTCCCAGAAATTATATCACCTCGCACTGACCATTTTCCAAGAAGTGTAATAATGAGTCTTGTTCCGTTGGAAAGACCTTCTGTTTGATTGAGATTTCTCAATAGCATCACCGGTGTTCCCACTTTTAGGTTGATCAGATGATTTGGAATACCATTGAATCGCAAACTATTCAAAAACTCGGTCGGATAAAGCAAGTCTTCCTCATTTGTACGCATACTCCCTTTGCATACACTGTCCGAGCTTAGATATGTTTTCCCCTCGCCGGGTATGGTTTCCATGATTGCCTCATTTAACTCATGAACCATATCATTCTTTGGGGTTAAAATTGCTCGTTCATTTAAATAAGATGGCTCTTTATATTGCTCTAACAATGAAGGATAAACTAAGTCGATAATACTTTTCAACGGGTCAACAGTTTGGCCAACTGTAATGTTTGCTGGAAGTTCCACTAATTCATTCTCAAAGTCTTCGTACCTTGACCCATTTCCTATTTGCAACATCCATTCGTCAAAAGCCTGAATTTATTTCATAGATTTTTCTAACTGGAGTCATTTTGGAGACGCATGTTTTGATTTAACTCATAAACTTTGAAAGAAGGTCAAAGATACGATGAGTTCAATGAGGAGTATACAATGTCTGATCGACTACCTTTCGGAATGACTGGTAGTATTTGGCGAAAATCTCCCCCATAAACCATTGTTACTCCACTAAAAGGTTTTGATTGACTGTTTTCGTATCTTTTGCTCATTATATCACGCAAACTTCTGTCCAAAGCCTCAAAGCAATACTTATGCGCCATAGGAGCCTCATCCCAGATAATGAGACTCGTTTTTTTGAAGGAGTTCGGCTATTTGTGTCCCATGTCGTACTTCACACGTCGATTCAGCATTAATATCAATAGGAATCCGAAATCTCGAATGTGCTGTTCGGCCGTTTGGTAATAAAAGTGCTGCTATACCGGAAGTAGCGACAGGTAGAATAATTTTTCCTTCTGACATGAGTCATGCGATGATGGTATTCCAAAGGTATGTTTTCCTTGTGCCTTTTCGCCCATGAATGAAAATCAAGTCCCCTCGATCATTTTGGATTGAACTGAGTATAGCATCATACGCTGATTTTGACATGCATTTAACGAAGAAAACCCTTTTTCATGCATGATAAACAACTCTTCTTTACAATAATCCAATTCTTCATTAACCAATATGTTACGCAGTTGACGGACCGAATTTGGATTTGGTAGAGGCATTCCATCAATATCTTTTAAACTTTTTCCCATTTTTTACATGATGTACTCTATCTCGAACAAAGTCAATGCTTTTATTTGTTCGTCAGTCAAATGCATTTCGGGTGAGCTAAACTTTCTTCGTTGCATTGGAGCTACATCTTCAGATAGTATCTCGTAATGCGTGTTCCACAATGTCGGTGCATCAGAGACCTGGCAATTTGTTAAAATCGTCACAAACAAATGTCGCAGCTCGTTACCTGATGCCCAATTCGCAGCTTCAGCCAAGCAATCTGCCCATTCTCTGTCATCATCTAACAAACCAAGTGCATAGCAAGCACCTTTGTAGGTGGCGTGTGTAGTACCGTTGACTGTCCGAATATTCTCAAATGATGTACACCATTTGACTATATTCAAAAGCATCCGCATATAGAAACGTTCACCTGTAGAAGGATGAGTGAATATAAACAAGTCATCTCGTTGGTAGTAATTATAAGTCGTGTTTTGGTAACCCTATTTATAAAGTGTAGGTTTTTATTTGATTAGTTAATACAGAGTAAGAAATATAAATGAATAATTATAGCTTAATACTACACTTGTATAGCATTGGTACATAAGAAAATACAACATAAAAAATAATGCTAATACTGTATAATCAATAACCTAAAAGTAAGAGCACAAAATAACAACATATAAAAAATATAAAAGAAACAAAAAAGTGTAGCGTTCAAATTATTTAATGATTTTTATAATAAATTTGTAATTAACCGATTTGCTACAGACCATAATGATCTTAGAATCAGGTTTCATTTTAAGTGTCGTATAGAATGATAACTACATGAAAAGAAACAATAAGAAAACAATGATATAATAATGAAATTTTTATGAGTTAAAATTCAAAATAAAATAAAAATTAAAGCACATACGGACAAAATGGTCATTTAAAAAAAAGTACGCTAATCTAAAAACAACTATAAGTGTAATAAAATATGTTCGTACTTTTATTTATATAACTTTTGTTTTAATCGATTTGCTACAAACTATAATGATCTTATAATTAGTTGTCGTTTAAGTATCATATAGAATAATAAATACATAAAAAGAAACAGTAAGAAAACAATCATATAATAATGAAAACTAAAACTTTAAAGCACATACGGACAAACAACTATAAGTGTAAAAAAAAATATGTTTCTAATTTTATTTATATAATACTCATTACAAATAAATTGACAGGTTCGTTTTATTCATATCCAAATACATATTTCATTACTTCTTAAATATTTACAAAGGTTCAAATACTTTTTAAACTGTAGAATTGTGTACATGTCGACTAGGGCTGTGCATAAAACCCGAAAATGCGGGTTTTAAACCGAAACCGGACCGAATCCGATTTTAAAAAACCGAAACCGAATTAAAACCAGGTTAAACCGAAACCGAATTTTTCAAAACCCGCAACCGGAATAAACCGGTTCCGGGTTCCGGGGTTTGAGTTATAAAACCCGGAACCCGGTTAGTAGGTTACTAAAAGCCGGTTTTTTTAATTAAATATTTTATTTATATTTATAATTTTTTAAATTAGTAGTCTGATAAAAAATGAAAAATAAAAACGACATTATCACCATTTGTTATGTCAAAAGTTTTTCAAAACGACATTCATTTTAATCATCTCTCTCTTTCATTCTAAAAATCAAAAGTTGTTCGTTTCCATTTTAATTAAAATTGTTTGTTTCTGTTTTTTTTTTTTTTTATTTCCGGGTTAAAAACCGGGTTTTTAAAAAGAACCGGATTTAAAACCCGAACCCGAATAAAATTCGGGTTCGGGTTTGAAAACCGGGTTTTAATTTTAAAACCGGGTAATAACCCGAACCCGGATTTCCGGGTTTTCTATTTTAAAAACCGGTTTCGGGTTTGAAAAGTGGAAACCCGGAAATCCGGGTTAAAAAAAAAACGGGTTTTGGACCCGGTTTCAGCCTTAATGTCGACGGATGAGTGAAATAAATTCTCCCGATTGCAATGCCTTTTTTCCTTTGAGTCCAACTTTTTTCTTTTGCATTCCATACCCAATACATCGGAAAAGCCGAATAATTGAGATTTCGAGCATCTTCGAACTTTTTATTCGCTTCTAGCCATTCAGTAAATTTTGTTTTCTCGACTCCTGGGTTTGTGACAACGGCTTCAAGCTGTGTATTCTCTTCGAATATGACCGTGTGTTCACCAGGAAGATGGAACGGCAACCTCTCTACAGGTGGATATCTGTAATGTATGTCGAACTGAAATATACGCCAGCAAGACTCAGCTGCAGAAATGTATTTACAATCTAAATATAACTTGATTTCATCTTTCTCAGCTTCCACGTCTGTGCTCCCCAAAGTTGTTGTTGTTCTGTCAGACCCTTTGTGTATGTATTTGAATAAATATTTTACAACACGTGAATGATTGCAAACTTCAATGTTGATATGAGCATCAAACTTGACTATCAAATTTCTGTTGTACGGTACCACAAACCGGTTGTCCAATGACACATTTTTTTTAACCATTTCAGCCCCATTATCCCTTCTCCTATACAAAGGAAAGCCATCTGGATCAATTGATGTTTCACGATTAAACTTCTTGGGAAATTTCTTTGAGCATTGTCCCCCAACCATGCTGTTGGACATATGTGTCCTTAAACAAGATAGTTTATCCATTTGTAAAAGATTATGACAAGTCGTTGAATAAAGATGATGCTTATTATGATAATCTTATTATAGTTTCTGGTAGAGTAAAATAGAATGTTTGATTCCTTAGTTCATAAAGGATGCAATTATGTTATTATCACAACAGAGTCAATGTGAGGAAGAATTAATAATCATAATAAATGAACTTAAAATGTCCGTGACCTGATCAACTGGGTGGGAGCCCATTAATCGTATAAGGTCATTAATGTGACTAAGTGATAATCCTATTTTGGATTTTGTGTGTGTCACACTCACTAGAAGTGCATTAAGTATGAAGCGTCTTCATACTGGACTGGACCTGACTTAAACTCCGGAAGTTATCATATAAGACCGTCACTGATAACTTGGAGTTGAGTCACTAGTAGATGATCAAATGGATATTCGATCTAAGTCCTGAGTGATCTTGAGTCCAAGCTGCTGGCTTGATTGTTCTTTGATTTAACCGTTAAAGAACACGAAATATTACCGCTGTTCCTGTTGATGTACAAATTCGTCATTATTTAATGTGACATATAGTGCTAAGGTTGTGAATTAATTAAATTTACAAACCATGACAAAAGGCTTTAAAGAAATAAACTGGTATTCGTAAAAGCCCATTTGAAGAAGCCCAAAGAGATTCTCAGTCAGACCAAGAACCAATGGACATAGGCTACTCGGCCCAATGAGTACCAAAGCCCAAATCCACTCGATAGCAGCCCAGAAAGACGAGGGTAGAGTCGTCATATTCTCTACCCGGCATCCCATTTCAAATTCACACGGAAGACCAGGAGCACGAAGTCAAGTCTCCAACGGGCATAATTCAAACACGACGACCAGAACGAAGTCGTGGGACACGTGTAGCCAGATCGTCCATTCAACCCGGTCAGTACGGAGCGAAGACCCCTCGATTCCTGGAAGTTCAACGGGAAGAATTGAAGTCTATAAATGTCAAGCTCAAGCTCAGATCAACACACATGCGCACTTACAACCTCGAGTGAATACACTGAAGAGTTTCTACCCGGCATTCTTGTCATTTTGAGATCTTATTGTGTTCTTTCTTTTCCTCCCCATTTCTTTTCGCTCTCAGACGTGATTTAGCTGCCTGTAGCTATCTGTCTATGTCCATTGTCGCAATAAACTAACAGAGGAAGTAGTCAACTACCGCTTTGGGACGAACCTCTATAAAAAACCCCTCGTCTCATTTATATCGCTTATATACTTATATATATATCGTGAGTGAATCGTGAGCTTGCAACGTGAGAGATCGAATTCCACTAAATTGTTTCATTCAAAAATATCATACACTCACAAGTCACACTTGACTGATTGAGGTGGGAAACCACGTCAACAGTTTGGCGCCGTCTGTGGGAAATTGATATCGCTAACTCCTAAAAGCTCAAAGCACTCCGCGAACATGAGCAACAACGAAGTCGCAATCATGAACGGGTCTGAGGTGAACAACCCAGATCCAAACACGGAATCAAGCAACCTACAGTCTCAGCTAGAGGCCAGCGCTGCAGAGAATCGAGAATTGCGCCAGCGACTCGAATCTCTGGAAGCCAACCAAGCCCGAAATGAGCGTCGCCAAAACGCTAACCGGACTAATCCGGGACAAAGCTCTGGGAGTCAAGGCCGGACCGGGCTCGACGCTGTCCACTTCGACTTTGCCGATGTGGACAATCCGCAAGCGCCAAGGCAAAACCAGCCCCGACTACCCAGTGGCCCTAGGCCCGCGACGCCTCCCCCGCCTCCTGAAACAGGAACACCTCTTTTTACCCCCCTGACGGGCTTCTACCCGTCTAATGCGGGGAATGTTGCTTCGAGTAGTCACCAACGCCCGGGACCCCAAAACCGACAATCGGGGTACGAGCAAAGCCGTAACATCAGCCAGGCCCTCAACGGCCACCCGGTCACGTACCCGAGGTATCCCAGCCCAGTGTACGGACAGGAACCCCTCCATGCTGTGCGTCCCGAACAAGCTCCCCAACGCACAGAATTGGAGGAACTCAAACGCTCAATGGCCGAAATGAATGAGAAGCTCATTCACGTGCGCTCCCGCGTACACAGCGCCACTACCGCTGCCCCGGAGATAGAACGTCTAGTGGAGGAGGCAGAAAGGACACCCTTCAAGCCCGTCATAACTAACGTCATACTCAGGGAAGGCGGACGAGTATATGTGCCTAAGTACGATGGGACAACCGATCCCAAAGTACATTTGAGGTCCTTCAGGATTGCGATGGGGCGAGCCCATCTGGAAGCGCACGAATTGGACGCCGGGCGCTGCCAATACTTCTCTGAGAATTTGGTCGGCCCGGCGATGGAATGGTTCTCGAAACTTGAACCGCGTTCCATAGACAACTTCGGACAGCTAACGACCCTTTTTCTCAAACACTTTTCCATGTTTATGGAAACTGAGATCACGGCGGCGAACCTCTATGCTTTACAGCAAGAGAGAGGAGAGCCCCTCAGAGCTTTCATGACCAGGTTCAAAAAGACCATGGTCAAAATAAACGGGATCAGTGACGAGACCGCCATAGCCGCTCTCACGGCCGGATTATGGTACGACTCGAAGTTCAAAACGGACATCGTCGTGAATCGTTACGACTCCATCGAAGACGTAATCCACAGATCATCCAACTGGATCAGGCATGACGAAGAGCTCGAAGCCATGCGAAGGAGACACGGGTCTCTACCCGTCCACCAGCGGAATACCGGGCCACCCGGGCAACAGCCGCCACCCAGGGCCGGGAATCACAGCGTCCCGTTCAGGGGGCAAAGGAACCCCCCTCCAGTCCAGAAGCACCCATTCCAAACCCAGAATCCGAGGGCCAACAACGGACCGAACCCGCGGAGCCCGTACGTTTTCAACGTAAATTCGGAAACCACGGAGTTCGAAGAACAGATCGAGGCAGAAGAAACTCCTGGAGAAGTCCTGGTCAGCTCGAGAGACTTCCCACCATACAGCCACGAAGGTTTCCCAAAGCACGACCCGAAAGCGTGGTGTAACTTCCACAAGGTATTCGGACATCATACGAAGAATTGTATGGTACTCCGTGCTCGCCTAGCGGAAAAGTACATCAATGGAGAGTTGGGGGAAATAAACTTCGGCAATGAGCTAAAAGGTGGGCAGCCGGTCGAGCAAAGCCCTCCCCAAAACCAACACCAAACCGGCCAGAAGAGAGAAGAGCAACACAGGACGCCGCGCGAGAGCATACAGCCTAGCAAAAGAGGACGAGTACACATGCTCGAGGAATCAGACGAGCAAACATACGAAGAAACGGAAAATTCCGGAGAGCAGCTCAGCGACATCCCCGAGCCCATCGGTAGAATTTACACTATCGTGGGAGGTTCCCAACTGCATGGTAACTCGGTAAACTCCATCAAGGCCCATCAGAGGAGGCTCAAAGCCGGACCGGTAGTCGTACCGAGGCAAGAGCCAGACTTCGAGATCTCATTCAAAGACAGTGAGGCGGCCACACTGATCGGTCCGCACGACGATGCGTTGGTCATCACACTCCTAGTCGCCTCGTACACGATGGACAGGATCCTAATCGATAACGGGAGCTCAGTCGACGTGATCTTCCTGGAGCCATTGCTGAAGCTGGGAGTAGAAGAAACAGAGATCAACAGAGAAGCCATCCCGCTAACCGGCTTCGATGGAGGAACCATCAATGCCATTGGCACGGTGCGACTGTCCATCGCAGCAGCAGGGGTCGGGAAGACCAAAAACTTCCTAGTGTTGGACTGCCCGTCGGTTTACAACATGATATTAGGAAGACCTTGGCTGCACATGATGAAGGCCGTACCGTCAACCTACCATCAACTAATACGCTTCCCGAATAGGGCGGGAAAAATCGTTGAAATCAAGGGAAATCAAAAGCAATCCAGAATTTGCTACATGAGCGCGTTCCGGAACATCCAGGCCGCCAAGGCCGGACAAGAGCGAACTACCACATAGCAATTAATGGCGGTAGGAGAAAAAGAGGATGACGGACAGGAAAGGACCACCGATACGGACGGACCTAACCTGGAAATGACGGTCCAAGTCCAGATCGACCCCGACAACCCGGACCACCGGGTAGGGATCGGGAAAGGACTAGACAATAACGTCAGAAAAGATCTCCTCAAATTTCTGACAAAAAATCGGGATTGTTTTGCTTGGTCTCACAAGGATATGCCCGGCATAGACCCAAGCATCACAACCCATCGCCTAAATGTAGACCCGAGCTACAAGCCGGTGAAACAAAAAAGGCGAAAGCTAGGCCCGGACAGGGCCCAAGCCGTAAACGAAGAAGTCACAAAACTGCTGCAAACCGGATCCATCAGGGAAGTAAAATACCCGGACTGGTTAGCAAACACAGTGGTCGTGAAGAAGAAGAACGGGAAGGCTAGAGTTTGCATCGACTTTACCGACCTGAACAAAGCTTGTCCAAAAGACAGTTTCCCGATGCCCCATATCGACCGTCTGGTCGAAGCAACATGTGGGCACGAACTACTGTCATTCATGGACGCATTCTCGGGATACAATCAGATCCTAATGCACCCCGAGGACCAGGAAAAAACGGCATTCATAACCGATAGAGGAATATACTGTTACAAAGTTATGCCCTTCGGACTAAAAAACGCCGGAGCCACATATCAAAGATTGGTCGACCAAATGTTCGCCGAACAACTCGGTAAAACTATGGAAGTCTACATCGATGATATGCTGGTAAAATCCTCCCAAGCAACGGATCACGTGACCCACCTAGAAGACTGCTTCAACATATTACGAAAGTATCAAATGAAGCTCAACC